>CM068745.1:40227114-41582488 GCA_035084275.1 Hydrolagus colliei | reverse complement strand
TACTACCTGTACTTCAAAATATTTCAACATGAGGCGCTATTTTTTATTTCCCCATATTATACTTAAAGCCTGACCAGCCGAATAAACGGGGTGAGAGATCTGATCAGGGAGTCGGAATTTCCAGCTGAAAGCAATTAAAATAATGGTACTGGTATATACCAGGATTTTTTTTTAAAAGTTGATGAATGCCCGGTACCTTCAATATAATTGTTTGAATCATGTGAGCAGGAGATTGAGAATAAGCTATCCTCTACTTGCAGGATTCAAACTGAGTCACTAACCGCTGAAAGTCCGCTGAAATTCAGCAAGGACAAGGAGGCAGGCACTTGGGAGACTGGCTGGTGGGAGTCCAAATTACATTCCGTTAAGATATTTTAAAATGTAGGAATTGAAAAACAACAACAACAAAATTACATTTATAGAGAACCTTTCACTTCGGGAGGATGTCCCAACGCACTGAAATGAGACAGACCTGAACAAAGTTAGATGTAATGCATGAGGTGAAGAGGCTGAACAATAACAGCACAGTAAAAGCCCATTTATCCGTGACCCTATCAACCGTAACTTCCATATAACCGGCACTTCAAAAAAAAGGTCCTGATTTTCCCCCTTCGTATCAGTATTTCGGAATGCTGCTACTAGTGCCTAAAGATGGCGCTGCAGTTTTTTTCCCTCAGAGTACAGTACAATTACCTCTGAATGCTGTCGGTAAGTAGTACACTTCCGGGTTTGAGAGGGTGACAGGGAGAGAGAGAGGGTGCTGGGAGTGGGGGGGGGAAAAGAGGGCGGCGGGACAAAAAGAGAGGGAAAGGTGGGGGGGGGGGGGGGGGAGAGAGAGGTGGGGGAGAGGATGGGAGAGAGAGAGGGATTGAGTTGATTAATTTAGATGGAAAATGAGAGGAGTGGATGGGGGTTGGGTTTGGAGCCATTAAGATGCCAGACTGACTGAGTATGTGTGTGTGTGTGAAAGAGAGAGAAAAAGAAAGGAGAGGACCCGTTTGATTGTATGCTGTGTTTGTAGAGTGTAATCAATATTTATTGGTTTATTGGTAAATATCCCTACAATATTGTTATTATTTAGTCTATTATGATGAAGTTTAATGCAGAGAAGTGTGAGATGATACATTTTGGGAGAATAAATGAGGGGAGGCAATATAGACTACATAGTGCAATTTTAAGGGTGTGAGGGAACAGAGAGACCTGGGGATTCGTGTTAGCGACGCTTTGAAGGTGGCAGGACAGGAAGACAAAGCCGTTAAGAAGGCATATGGGATACTAGGCTTTATAAATAGGGGTATAGAGTACAAAAGTCAGGAAATGCTGAGTAACCTCTATAAAACTTTGGTTAGGCCTCAGCTGGAGTACTGTGTCCAATTCTGGTCACCTCACTATAGAAAACATGTTAAGGCATTGGAAAGGGTGCAAAGAAGGTTTACTAGAATGGTACCAGGATTGAGGGACTTCAGTTATGGGGAAAAGCTAGATAGGCTAGGTTTATTCTTTTTGGAACAGAGAAGGTTGAGAGGAGACCTAATAGAGGTTTATAAAATCATGAGGGGATTCGACAGGGTGAATAAGGAAAAATTGTTTCCACTGGTGGGCAAATCTGTGACTCATGGTCACAGATTTTCATAAATCTGGTCACAGATTTAAAATAGCTTCAAAATGAAGCAGAGGGGAGCTGAGGAGAAATGTTTTCACTCAGCGGGTTGTTCGAATCTGGAATGCATTGCCTGAAAAGGTGGTGGAGGCTAATTCGATAACAGCTTTTAAAAGAGGATTAGATCTTTATTTAGGGAGAACAGGTTTGTTAGGTTATGGGGAGAGCGCAGGGCAGTGGGATTGAGTTGCTCTTTTCAAAGAGCCGGCACAGACTAGATGGGCTGAATGACCTCCTTTTGTGCTGTAAAATTCTATGATTCTATGATTATTAATATGGTATGTTTTTAAAATTAATTAAAAAAATTTTTTTTTTAATTGTGTTGGGTTTTCGGCAGCTGGCCGCCCGAATATCTGGCACGTGGTTTAACCGGCATTGATAAGGTCCCAAGTGGGCCGGATAAACGGGCTTTTACTGTGATAATATTTTTGCATTTGATGAAGCACTTTATCATGTCCTCGAGCCATCTCAAAGCGCTAGGTTTGTGTCGAACGCAGCGGACAGGTGCAGGATGATAAGGAGGCAGATGGAGCCCTGGTCGCAGATAGAGATTTGTGGCAGATTCCTGGCAGGGCAAAACCTCGGGTAAGTTTCCTTGCTCCACATGCCTGTTAATAATCACTCAAAAAAAACAATAGTCAACCCTTGCCGAACGCGACTTTCTTGAATGCAGATTTGCCTATATGCAAATAAATAAATTCGGCACTTTTTTGCGTAATGCGAGTAAAATTTGCTTATATATGCGCTGGCTGGCCCTGCACGCATGCGCATTTGGGAGGACGCTGGCAGATCCAGCCTAAGTCCAATGATTCGTCGGCTGGCTGGTCCCGCGCGCATGAGCATTTGGGAGGACGCCGGCCCCGCGTGCAATGCACACTTGGGAGGACATCACCAGCTCCCGCCTAAGTCTGATGATTCCTCGGAGCAACCTGATGGCATTGCATGGCAAGAGACAGAGAGAAAGAGAGAGTCTCCTAACACTTCCAGGATCAAAGGTAAAATAATTTAGCTAAACTGTGGTAGAATAAAGTGCTGTTTTTATTGTCTCCAGTGAGTCAGTGAGATTGTGTATGAATGACACACTAAGGGGATTTCTGCACTGCCCTTCCCCTCTTCCTACTGTGCCAGGTGGTCACCCACTCACTCTCCTTCTAACAGTCCATGGCTGTGGGGTGACCACCTCGTGAAATGTTCAATCCATGAACTCTTCAACCTCCTGTATGCTGTGTAGCGACACCAGCCTCTCCTCCAACTCAGAAATCCTGAGCAGCCGGAGGCACTTCCCTACACGTATTTGTCCAGGGCGCACAAAACATCCTGGAGTTCCCACATGGTACAGATTGTGCACATAACCTGCCACACTCCCAGACCTATTTTATATTATTTTAATGTAAATATTATATATTGTACAATTATGCACCTCTTTCCCTCTTTGCACCGAATTCCTACTCTCACCAAATTCCCTAACAGAATTCTCACTGCTTACTCTGGTGGGCTTTCTGCACTTTGCTAAATAAAACAATAGCACATAAAGATTTTTGTTTACTAATACTGCAACTACATGTAATTTATTTCAACATTACTGCCTCTCATTCCAACATAATCTCTTATTGTGATATAACTTGTGATATAATTGTGACAAAATTACTTAACAAAATGTTAGTTAAAAAAAGTTTTAAAAAATTATCAAGTAATAATTAGGGATTTTTTTAATGTAGTGCCACATACTGTATATTGCTCATTCCTCCCTCCCTCCCTCCCTCCATCCCTCCTTCCAAGACGGATACTACGTATTGCCTGTGTAGCCTGACTGTATCGTGGGTTTATACATTGTTTTGGTGGGGGGGTGGGAGAAGGAGAGGCAGGGAGAGAGAGGGTGGGGGGAAAGAGAGGGAAAGAGTGGGAGAAGAAGAGAGGAGTGGGATGGGGAGAGCGATGTGGGGGAGAGGAGGGGAGAGAGGGGTGAGTTGATTAATTTACATGAAAAATGAGATGAATGGAGGGGGGTTGGGTTTGGAGCCATTGAGATGCCAGACTAACTGAGTGTGTGTGTGAGAAAGAGAGCGAGAGGGAAGGAGGGAGAGAAAGAAAGAAAAGAGGAAAAACTGACAGTGCCATTTTAAGAGGAAAAAACTCTTCTGTCTGCAATTGTAGAAGTTTGCTTTGTGATTGTGTGACAGTAATCAATATTTATTGCTTTAATGGTAAGTATCCATACAATATTATTATTGATTAGTCTATTATTAATATGGTATGTTTAAAAAAAAGTTTTTTTTGTGTTGGGTTTTCAGCATCGATATTCGACTGAATATCCGGCATGCCGTATAACCGGCATTGGCCAGGTCCTGAGGGTGCCGGATAAATGGGCTTTTACTGTATTTCCGTAGTTTCAAATTCGACGCCTTTGCATTTCAAACCCAGAATACCTATTGTCATAGCTGCCAACCTTTTTAACAAAAAAAAGTACTCCTGAAAGCTAAAAACAGTAATTTGTAGTAAAAAAAAGTATTTTCCCCAGAACCTACTGGTACTTAACGAACAAATTACAGAGTAAAAAGATGCCAAGTAAAACGGGACTTCAAAACCCCCTGTGTGGCAAAAAATGCATTAATAGGGAGGTCCCTACTGTGTTTCCGTATATTAAAAAAATCGTTCCCAGTAATGCCTTGTGCCTAGCCTAGCGCCTCGCGCTAACATTTACAGTGTATCAGCGACGGCAGAAGGTAAGTAGCACTGTTATTGAAGGCAGGGAGAGAGAGTTAAAGAGACTGAGACAGAGAGAGAGACTGTGAGTGAGATTGTGACAGCCAGAGACTCTAACAGAGAGAGAGAGACAGAGAGAGAGAGGGACAGAGAGGGAGAGACAGAGAGAGAGACAGAAAGAGAGCTCGACCGACACAGACTGAGAGAGGGAAAGAGACACGGAAAGAGACACGGAAAGAGAGAGAGAGACACAGACACAGAGAGAGAGAGAGAGAGAGAGAGAGAAAGAGACACAGAGGGAGACTGAGACAGAGAGAAGGAGAGAGAGACAGACAGAGCATGGAATTTCCAAAATTTGGATTTTCCAAAAAACGTATTTTAACAAGAAAAATCATACTGCCGTATTTACTGCAATTTATCGTACTAAATACGGCAAAAACGTACTGGTTGTCAGCTCTGGATTGTCCTTTTACTGATCTCTACCTACAATCCCAATTTTAACAATCTATGTATTTGTGTCCTTAGGTCTTGTAATCCTCCATTCGATTGAGGTTTACCACATAGCTTACATCAATTACAATGTGCCTTGACTTTCACCATAAGTCTCTTATGAAGTAATATCAAGAATGCTATTTATGTTGAATCTGTGGGGTTAAAATTCCTTTGGAACAATAATGAACAGAATTTTAAAATTACATGTGTGCCTTTTTGACAACGTTACATTTGAGACAATGGAACATTTTCTCAGGTGCACAAAATGTCAGCAAAATCTTAATAAACTTAATTTAACTATGACTTATGTCTTGCCATTCATTTAGTCTGTCAATTTACAACAAAAACAACAACAAAATTATATTTATAGAGCGCCTTTCACATTGGGAGGACGTCCCAAGATCGTAAGACAGTCGGGTCAGGAACCAAGCAAAGGTGAGGGGCAGGGTTGGGGGGAGGGAGAGAGTTGGGAGAGCTGCAGAAGGCACGATCGAAGAGGAGGGTCTTGAGACTGGCCTTAAAGGAGGCAATGGAGGCAGCGAGACTTAGGGACTGTGGGATATAGTTACAGAATGAGGGGGCAGAGGCTGAAAGCCTGTCCACTGATGGTCAGGCAGAGACATGGAGCAGATGAGAGCCCGCTGAATGGAGCGGGTGGGCAGTTTAATAGGCAGACAGCAGATCGGGGAGATAGGAGTGGGCAACAACAACAACTTAGATTTATATAGCGCTCTCCACGCTGGACGGCGTCTCAGAGCGCTTAAAGACTGTGAATGGCCTTGAAAGTGAGGATGAGTACCTTGAATTTGATCTTCTGGAGGATGCGTAGCCAATGGAGGCAGGCCAGGGTGGGAGTGATGTAATTGTGGAGCCTGATATGGGAGAGGACACGAGCTGCAGAGTTCTGGATGTACTACTGCTTGTGAAGGGAAGAGCCAATTTACTATCTTTCATTAATGCTAAATGTATTTTTACAGCTGGTCCATCAAGCACTATATTACTGAAAGTATTTTTAAGATGGAATGAACTTATTGCTTTTAACTGAATACACAATACGCATGTTCTTTTAAGCATATAAATGCTGGCTAAACACTGGGTTAAGACCAAAAATCATTTGTCTAACTTGTTTTGCGAATGTGCATGCTTAGATAAGGAAACTAGGTTCCTGCATGACTAGTTAGTGTTTGTAATATAACAACATTGCCCAATACCTGGAGTATGTGTTTTGAAGCTGGAGAAAACTGATCCAACATCTAATACAAAGAGATTACTTCAATACTCAGATACATGTCCTGGATAGTGTATTCAGATATTATTTATACTAAAATCCAACTGGCTGAAGTTGTCAAAATGTCAGAGAACTGCTTTGGTCCATACACTGCACAGTACAGAGGCCAATTGTACTTTATACGTTATTCGATAATCCCAATTGGGGACAGGGCTCGGTGGGGTAAGTGTAATTACTGGCTTTTTTTTGTGCCGAGACATACCGGTGTAGTTTCCTCTTATTGGTACTGACATTGCAATTGTTTGAATCCCGTAAGCAGAATCTGTTTGCTGGATTCAAACCGAGGCAGACAATATTGCTGTCTGGCCAATGTAGGCCAGTTAGGACAGTGTGGGGACAGAAGTACATGAAGAGAAGCGAGTTGGCTGGAATTCACATGCATGTGGAACCACAGAGGGTTTTTTTTCGTTTTGGGTTTGGTCCAGTTGGGTACAAATTCCAGACACCTGAGTCTGGTAAGCTGGGAATTTACATTTTATTCAGGAAGATTTGTAACACTACTCAACCAGAGTTTTATTAAATTTGTTACTTATACCTAAATTAAACAGAAAATATTTTTTAGGCATTTTTCCTGCTGCCCATTAAAGTTCAACTACTCTGCTATTATCCATTGCATTTAACTGAAGAAGCAGCAATGCACATGCTGGTCCAATACAACAACAATAACAACAACAACTTTGATTTATATAGCGCCCTCCACGCCGGATGGCGTCTCAAGAGCGCTTACAGTATACGCTTGGTTTCCAGAACCCTTAGGACCTGATAGTAAGGTCCTAAGGGTTCTGGCAAGTTGCCGAAAATCCTACACAAAACATTAACTTATTTTAAAACATACCATATTAATAATAGACTAAATAATAACAGAATATTGTATGGATACATACCAATAAAGCATTCCAGCTCATTCAGTAAAATAAAAATTCCAGCGATCGTTAAATTTAATAAGTGCGCATGCGCACGCATTGCATGCATGCACAAAGTGAGCACATACTCCTCCAGGATGAGATCCGTTTGATGGAATGGTGAATTGTACTAGGAGATACCGGTTGGTTGATCGTTCTGGTTGGTTGGGTGCTGGATAACCAAGCTTTTACTTTAATAATAATAATCCTTGAATTTGATATAGCACTTTTACACATCTTCTAGACGTCTCAAAACGCTTCACAGAATATACTGTAGAGTGAGATACCGGTTGGTTTGAGCCTTCCGGTTGGTTGGGTGCCGTATAAACAAGCTTTTACTGTATATTGATTTGTAATTTTTTTAAAAAGATTTAGAAAGGAAAGAAGCAGGTCACTCAACCTAACCAGTCTATGCCAGTGTTTATATTTCACATGAGTCTCTATCCATTCTTTTCCCCACCCATACCTTCCTACTCCCTGTCTAGCTTCCTCTTCAATGCATCTGTACTATTCAAGTAAGACCTCTGGGGAATATGTAGCTCCTAAACACTGCTCATCAACAGCTTGGGTATAATCAAAATTGTAATCAACTACGATCTTGGTAGATACTGAAAGCCACACAAAAATTGTTAGAGAATGACTCTAGTTCATACACTGCACAGTATAAAGGCCAATTATACTTTGTTTCATTGCAAATCATTCTGTTCACATGCTTTTGTCAACACGATCTATGAATGCTGATTTGAAATGGTTCTAGGTTTTGAACATGACGTGCAGAGATGCATCATACATTCAATAATTATCGACAGGATTGCAACTGCATACAGTACCTTCCACAACAAATTTCCTAACTTCTTTACCACTAGTGATCTTTAAAATTACAACGCATTATATATTCTTGTATAAATTTATAATATTTACAAAAATGATGGGAAACAAGTTAAATTATACAATTTGCTGAAAGAATATTTCTCAATTCTCTAACTAGACCACTTAGGCTTAGGTTAGATTTTCGACAACTTGCCACTCGAATATCCCATTTTATTCCTATCTAAAGAACTATATTTTCCATTACCTTCTGCCTTACTGTCTTCAACCTTACTCACATTTTTACTGATTTTCATTACTACTAATCATTCTTGCATTTGATGTAGCGCTTGTCATGTCTTCTACACGTCTCCTTGGAGTTGACTGTACATTTGTGAACAAAACGCAGCAGGCAATGTCCCACAAACAGTCATGGATTGAAGTGACCAATTTATTTTTAAGTGATTTTTTTTAATGGATTATTATCAGGTTTGTAGAGTAAGGATCAGGGTCCATCGATATGGAAATTTTCCGATTAAATATATCGATGGGCTCATATCGAGATATACCGAAATATCAATATATTTGGGTTTTTCGTACTGCGCATGAGCGCGCGCACTCCGAATGCGCGCGTATTCGGAGCCTATCTTCTCAGGAGGTAAATATCTTTCTCTCTCTGTGTCTCTCACTCTCTCCATCTTTGTGATTTTCTGTCTGTGTGTCTCTATGTCTCTCTCCTCTCTCACATCCACCCCATCTCTATCTATCTGTATATTATCACATCCACCCCGTCTCTCCCCCCCCACCCCCGCCACCGTCCCTCTCTCGCATTCCCCCCCAGCCATCTCTCTCACCCCCCCCAGCCGTCTCTCCCCCCCTCCCCCCAGCCGTCTCTCTCCCCCTCCCCACAGCCGTCTCTCTCCCCCTCCTACCAGCCGTCTCCCTCCCCCTCCCCCTCCCCCTCCCCCCAGCCGTCTCTCTCCCCCACCCAGGCATCTCTCTCCACCCCCCCCAGCCGTCTCTTTCCCGCTCCTCCCAGCCGTCTCTCTCCCCCTCCCCCCAGCCGTCTCTCTCCCCCTCTCCTCCCCCCCAGCCGTCTCTCTCCCCCCCCCAGCTGTCTCTCTCCCCCTCCCCCCAGCCGTCTCTCTCCCCCTCCCCCCAGCCGTCTCCCTCCCCCTCCCCCTCCCCCCAGCCGTCTCTCTCCCCCTCCCCCCAGCCGTCTCCCTTACCCTCCCCCCAGCCGTCTCTCTCACCACCCCAGGCATCTCTCTCCCCCCCCCCAGGCATCTCTCTCCCCCCCCCCCCCAGCTGTCTCTCTCCCACTCCTCCCATCCGTCTCTCTCCCCCTCCCCCCAGCCGTCTCTCTCCCCCTCTCCTCCCGCCCAGCCGTCTCCCTCCCCCCCAGCCGTCTCTCTCCCCCCCAGCAGTCTCTCTCCCCCCCCCCAGCCGTCTCTCTCCACCCCCCCAGCTGTCTCTCTCCCCCTCCCCCCAGCCGTCTCTCTCCCCCTCCCCCCAGCCATCTCTCTCCCCCTCTCCACCCCCCAGCCATCTCTCTCCCCCTCTCTCCCCCAGCTGTCTCTCTCCCCCCCCCCCAGCCGTCTCTCCCCCCTCCAGCCATCATTCTCCCCCCCAGCTGTCTCTCTCTCCCTCCCCCCAGCTGCCTCTCTCCAACCCCCCCAGCCGTCTCTCTCCCCCTCCCCCCAGCCGTCTCTCTCCCCCTCCTCCCAGCCGTCTCCCTCCCCCTCCCCCCAGCCGTCTCTATCACCACCCCAGGCATCTCTCTCCCCCCCCCAGGCATCTCTCTCCGCCCCCCCCCAGCCGTCTCTCTCCCACTCCTCCCATCCGTCTCTCTCCCCCTCCCCCCAGCCGTCTCTCTCCCCCTCTCCTCCCCCCCAGCCGTCTCTCCCCCCCCCCCAGCCGTCTCTCCCTCCCCCCCCCAGCTGTCTCTCTCCCCCTCCCCCCAGCCGTCTCTCTCCCCCTCCCCCCAGCCATCTCTCTCCCCCTCTCCACCCCCCAGCCGTCTCTCTCCCCCCCCAGCCGTCTCTCTCCCCCTCCCCCAGCCGTCTCTCCCCCCTCCAGCCATCTTTCTCCCCCCCAGCTGTCTCTCTCTCCCTCCCCCCAGCCGTCTCTCTCTCCCTCCGCCCAGCCGTCTCTCTCCCCCTCCCCCAGCCGTCTCTCTCCCCCTCCCCCTAGCCGTCTCTTTCCCCCTCTCCCCCTCTCCCCCCCACCCCAGCCGTCTCTCTCCCCCTCTCCCCCCCCAGCCGTCTCTCTCCCCCTTCCCCCAGCCGTATCTCTCTCCCTCCCCCCAAGCCGGCTCTCTCCCCCTCCCCCCAGCCGTCTCTCTCCCCCTCCTCCCAGCCGTCTCTCTCCCCCTCCCGTCTCTCTCCCCCTCCCGTCTCTCTCCCCCTCCCGTCTCTCTCCCCCTTCCCCCAGCCGTATCTCTCTCCCTCCCCCCCAAGCCGGCTCTCTCCCCCTCCCCCCAGCCGTCTCTCTCCCCCTCCTCCCAGCCGTCTCTCTCCCCCTCCCCCCAGCCGTCTCTCTCCCCCTCTCCCCCCCACCCAAGCCGTCTCTCTCCCCCCCCCAGCCGTTCTCTCTCCCCCTCCTCCCAGCCGTATCTGAAATTTGGAAGAAAGGGGGCGAGGCGAAGGGAGTGAGGAAGGGAGTTCCAGAGCCTCAAAGCATAGTAGCTGCAGGCATGGCCTGCAGCTACTATGGTGGAGCGGAGGAATCGGGGGACAAGGAGGAGGCCAGACCTGTTGGAGCAAAGGAAACGGGTGCTGGTTTGAGGAGAGAGGAGGTCGGAGAGGTAGGGGGGTGCAGAGGAGTGGAGGGATTTGAAAACAAGGGTGAGGATCTTGAAGTCGATCTTCTCTGGGACAGGGAGTCAGTGAAGTCTGGCAAGGACTGGAGTAATGGGGGAGCGCAATTTGGTACAGGTGAGAATGCGGGTGACAAGAGTTTTGAATGAATTGGATTTTATGGATTGTGGTGGAGAAGAGACCGGCAAAGAGGGCATTGGAATAGTCCAGCCGAGAGATGACAAAGGCATGGACCAGGGTTTCAGTGGCTTTTGGGGCGAAATATTGCCAGACGGGCGATCCGTCAGAGTTGGCAAAAAGCGGTGCCTGTGAGGGACTGGATGTGGGGGAGGAAAGACAGTTGGGGGTCGAACCTGACTCCTAGGTTGCGCACGTGTTCAGAGAGTTTTTGGGGAAGGCTGGGAAGGTGGAAGAGGTGACAGCCGTGCGATTGAAGACGTTGATGATAGCCAAACAGTATGGCTTCCGTCTTGTCAATATTCAGCTGCAGGAAGTTCACACTCATCCAGCTCCTGATGTCTGACAGATAGGCTGACAGTACATCAGGGGACTGGAGGCCACAAAGTGAGGTGGAGATATAGAGTTGGGTGTCATCCGCATACATGTGGAAGTGTACCCAATGTCTGCGGATGACGTCCCCAAGAAGGAGCATATGGATGAGAAAGAGGAGGGGGTCAAGGATGGATCCTTGGGGTACCCCACAAGTAACTGGGTGAGAGTGGGAGGAAAAGCCGTTTATTGAGATGTACTGCTGGCAGTTTGTGAGGTAGGACTCGAACCAGGCAAGTGCAGTCCCACTGAGGTGGATGACGGAGGACAGGCGGTGAAGGAGAATGACGTGACCGACTGTGTCAAATGCAGCAGATAGGTCCAGGAGGATAAGGAGGCAGAGGGAGCTCTGGTCACAGATAGAGAGGACATAATTTGTGACTTTCACAAGCGCGAAAATGGTGGACAGTAGAGTGGGTTTTGTCGAAGGATGAGATCGAATACACTTTAGGGCCTTCTTCATCTGAACAAATCTTCTGATCTTGTGACCTTAAATGTTTCAGTTCTTCTAATCTCAAGATTTGCATTCCACTCAAGTACTTTACTAGATATAGCAGTTCTATTCCTTTTTTCAGCAACAAATTTTCAAAATGTAAAAAATTATTAAGATCCACACAAAATCCCCAAATGTTTGTAAAACCTATTTCTTATTTTTTTTAATAAAAGGGGTAAGAGGGGTCTCCTTGGAGTTGAGCTGGCTCCTGATTGGCTCAAGCCAGCGCCTCCGCACGTCGGGCGCTGCCAGCCTCAACATCCAAGGCTGCACTCTCCACCTCACAAAGCCAATCAGGAACCTCGGCATCATGTTCGATCAAAAACTTTCCTTCCTCCCCCACATCCGTGCCTTGACCGGCACCGCTTATTTCCACCTGCGCAACATTGCCAGGCTCCGCAATTATCTTACCCCCCGCGCTGCCGAAACACTCGTGCATGCATACATCACCTCGAGGCTGGACTACGGAAACTCTCTCCTCGTCGGCCTCCCCAGTTCCTCCATTCACAGGCTGCAGGCCATCCAAAACTCTGCAGCCCGTGTATTATCCCGCACCCGCCTCCGCGACCATATAACCCCCACCCTCGCCCGTCTCCATTGGCTCCCCATTCTCCAGAGGATCGAATTCAAGATCCTCGTCCTCACCTACAAGGCCTACACGGCCTTGCCCCACCCTATTTAGCCAATCTACTTTCCCCCTACATGCCCACCCGGACCCTCCGTTCAACAGGACTTGGCCTGCTCCAAGCCCCCCGCCCGAACCGCCCCACCATCGGAGGCCGGGCCTTCAGTTTCTCCGCTCCCACCCTATGGAATGCCATCCCTCAATCCCTCTGTCTCGTTTCTTCCCTTTCCTCTTTCAAGGCCGGTTTGAAGACTTTCCTCTTCGACCGTGCCTTTTGTTCCACCCCGAACTTTTCGACCTCCCCTTCATGTTTCACCCCTTCCCAAACACTCCTCTCTCAGCTCGGGTCACACGCCTCCTGTGCAGCGCCTTGGGACGTCCTCCCGACGTGAAAGGCGCTCTATAAATGTAATTTGTTGTTGTTGTTGTTGTTGTTGCAAGGTGAAATGCCTGACAACGGAATGGAGTCCTGTAACCTAGTGATCTAACTTCGCAAGTGAGAGATGTGGATTTGATTCAAGCAGGGCAAAAGGTTGGGCAAATTTATTTACCTCACATGCCTCTGTTTACCTAGCAGTAAATAAGAACTGGACTGTTAGTCAATTGGCAGATTGTTTTTCCGGGGTTAATAAATAATTCAGTTTATGGGACACATCTGTGCGCAACTGACGGCTCTTTTATGCCAACAAAATATATAGTCAATTCACTTTACTTTGTGAAGCGCTTTGAGACGTCTCAAAGACATGATAAGGCACTAAATGAAATGCAAGGTGGATTATTATTAAGGATCTAATGAGGAAGTGAAATCAAGCTGCAAAATGTTTTGGTTGTGCACATGTGTGCAAGGTTATCAGCTATGCATTTCCCCCCATTTTGGAACCGTGTGAGATGGATACCAGAAACACATATAGAATTAAAAAGAAAGAGAAAATACACGTGCGAAAGAGAACGACAAGACAGAAACGGCAAGAGAAACAGCCGGGTAGAAAAACAAAAGAAAGCAAGAGAAGAATGACGTAGAAACTCAATGAGTTGGATAGAGAAAAAGAGAAACTAAGACTAAGAGTCAGATAGAGATACTGACTGGTCAATAAGGGGTGTGTGGGAAAGCATGTAAGACAAAGAAGGTAATGTGTTTATTATTGTTATATATTAATGGGAAATTTTGGATAGTTCTCTGCAAATTCAACCTGTTCTCTGCATTGTTTTTCTGTCCATACTGAGATTATGGATAAAGTATTCTCAAACGGTGCTGATAACTGACCTCTCTACGTAAGGTACTGTACTAGTTTACTGAGCAAGTTTAATGTAGTGAAATAGCAAATTGAGCATTAGCAAAAGGAAGTTTTCACTTTCCAGTATTTTATCCACTCAAATAGAAAAAAAACATACTTGCGCCTCAATATAGCGCATAAAATAGAGTGAACTCAAAACTAACATTAATATCTCACTGAGTACCAAACATTGCAAAAGATTTTTGAAAATGTCTAACTCTACTGAATATTATCTTTGACATCCAACATTTCAAAAAAAGATAAAATCATTGGCAAGGGAAGAATGATCTAATAATATTGTAACCTTTAAATTATCTAAATTCCAGCAATGTTACATTCAGTTATAGTATGTACTAGGGTCTGTCGATATGGAAATTTTCCGATTTACATATATCGATGGGTTCATATCGAGATATACCGAAATATCGATATTTTCGGTGTTTTCTTACTGCGCATGCGCGCACAGCGCATGCATTCCGGGTGCGCGCGCATTCGGGGCCTATCTCCTCAGGAGGTAAATATCTTTCTCTCTCTGTGTCTCTCACTCTCTCCATCTCTGTGTTTTTCTGTCTGTGTCTCTCTCACATCCCCCCCATCTCTATCTATCTGTATATTATCACATCCACCCCGTCTCTCCCCCCCTCCCCCGCCGTCTCTCTCCCTCCCCCCACCCCGCCGTTACTCTCCCCCCACCCCGCCGTTACTCTGCCCCCACCCTGCCGCCGCCGCCGTCCCTCTCCCCCCCCACCCGTCTCTCTCACCCTCCCCGCCGTCTGTCTCACCCCCCCCACCTCCCCCCAGCCGTTTCTCCCCCCCCACCCCCCACCAGCCGTCTCTCTCCCCCCCCCCACAGCCGTCTCTCTCCCCCACCACCCGTCTCTCTCCCCCCCCCCCCCCACCCCCCCAGCCGTCTCTCTCCCCCGCACCCCCCCCAGTTGTCTCTCTCCACCCCACCCCCTCAGCCGTCTCTCTCTCCCCCCCCACACCCCCCAGCCATCTCTCTCCTCCCACCTCCAGCCGTCTCTCTCCCCCTCACCCCCCCCGCAGCCGTCTCTCTCCCTCTCCCCCCCACCAGCCTTCTCTCACTGCCCAGCCCTTGCATACCTGTATATTGTGTTCGAGGACTATGAATACAATATGGCGGCTTTACACCTTGGTCTGTGCATTGTATATAGAGATGAGCATTCTGGGTCTTGTAGTTCAGAGTGCGCGCATCCCGATTTTTTACCTCGATATATCAATTTTTCGATATATCGATATTTTTGAAATGCCTATATCGGCGTACCAATATGAAAATTATATCGAGTTTTAGCGATATATCGATATATCGTCGGACCCTAGTATATACCTGTTGCAGTGGAGTCCATTGGCAGTGCAGTAAAAGCTCGTTTATCCGGCACCCTCGGGACCTGGCCAATGCGTGCTGGATATTCAGCCGAAAATGCAAATAAATAAATTACTTAAAATAATGCATTTATCCAGTTAAATTCCGGTTCATCGAATGCAGACCTTTTTTTTGCTGTGCCGGTTAAATGGAAGTTACGGTTGATCGGGTCATGGATAAACGGGCTTTTACTGTAGTTATTATTTTTAAGAGTTATAAAATCATTAAGGCACAAAAAGTAAATTATATTTGGTTATGGTTTTAAAACCTGTATGAAATGGCATGCTACAAACCTTTGTACATCTCAAAATGTCTAACTTTGGAATGAGATCTACTTCCAGAATCTCACAGCATTCAATATGTGTACAAGACACTAGCAATCCTCATGCTTGCCTTCCGAAAGCAAGAATCAATTGTACACATTTGGTGTTACCAGACAAGTCATTGTCTATCCTACAATACTTGTGAAAGAGATGTGTTTTATGTTTATGAAATTCTATAAAGAGCCTGAAGAGCTAACTGATTTCTCACTGGCTGCTCTCAAATGTGTTGTGATCTTCAAAGGACATGTCACATATCAAACTATGCTCAAGTAAAATGCCCAACTACATACTGATCACAAACGTCTTACTGAATCTACACCACCAAAGTAAAATAACAATATTTATTTATATCACGTACTAGGACTACCGTATATCTCCGCGGATAAGGCGCACCCGCGTATAAGATGCACCCCCCGTTTTTGACCTTTTCTTGGTGAAAAAAAACGGAAGCATTTTCAATGATATTGCCGGCAGAAGGGAGGAGAGACAGGAGAGACAGGTAGGTAGGGAGAGAGAGAGGCAGGCAGCCAGGCAGCCAGGGAGGGAGAGAGGGAGGCAGGGAGAGAGAGAGGGAGGGAGGCAGGCAGGCAGCGTGGGAGAGAGAGAGGGAGAGAGGCAGGCCGGCAGCGTGGGAGAGAGAGAGGGAGAGCGGCAGGCCGGCAGCCAGGGAGAGAGAGAGGGAGAGAGGCACGCAGGCAGCCTGGGAGAGAGAGAGGCAAGCAGGCACGCAGGCAGGGAGGGAGGGAGGGAGAGCGGCAGGCCGGCAGCCCGGGAGAGAGAGAGGGAGAGAGGCAGGCCGGCAGCCCGGGAGAGAGAGAGGGAGAGAGGCAGGCCGGCAGCCCCGGAGGGAGAGAGGGAGAGAGGCAGGCCAGCAGCCTGGGAGAGAGAGGGAGAGAGGCAGGCCGGCAGCCCAGGAGAGAGAGAGGGAGAGAGGCAGGTTGGCACGCAGGCAGGGAGGGAGGGAGGGAGGGAGAGTGGCAGGGAGTGAGGCAGGCAGACTAGGTTCGGCAGAAGGTAAGCACAGCACTGAAGTCCGCTGCTGCTGCCGCTGCCCGGGCGGCCGAGGCCCCGTCACCCGCTCCCCCCAACCCCCGCCGGACACTGACCAAACCCCGGCTGACAGCGCGCCGGCCGCCCCTCCTGTTTACTGTATCTCTGAGGCTCAAAATCTCTTGTATCTGCGTATAGGGCGCACCTCCAGCTTTCGAGATCTTCCGACCTGAACAAAAGTGCGCCTTATACGCGGAGATATACGGTAATCATATTGCATCCAAGCAAGTAATTTTCTGACATTTTTGAAGTAAACTGACCATATCCATAAATTTCCTGCAAAATAGCTGTGACTAACATGTGCCCAGCGTGTGGATCCAATAGATAACAATTCTGTTACCAAATTCACATGATAGCAAAGCACCTTATCCCCTGTGTAAACAAACTTTCTTTCTGTATTTTTTAAATTATCTGCAAATTTACTCTCATTCATAATCCACGAAGAGGAGACAATTCTGTCAAGTGTATAGAATAAGACTAGTTAACGTTTTATGTCTGATTTTTAAGAAAATAATGAGAAAAATTCACGATGCACCTATACATTGCTCAGAAATACAGTGAAAATGTTACAAATTATTGAGTTGAAAAAACTTCTGGTTGGAACATGTTCAGCAGTCTGGCAAGACTACCTATTTTGTCAAGTTCTATTTCAATAGAAACCTCAAGAGTTAATGCATTTTCA
This sequence comes from Hydrolagus colliei, assembly GCA_035084275.1. Lineage (NCBI taxonomy): Eukaryota > Metazoa > Chordata > Chondrichthyes > Chimaeriformes > Chimaeridae > Hydrolagus > Hydrolagus colliei. Next base: position 41,565,437 of record CM068745.1, on the reverse strand, counting down.
TTGAAGCACTCTGAGACACCGTCCGGCGTGGAAGGCGCTATATAAATCAAAGTTGTTGTTGTTGTTGAAGTTTCCATATAGCTCAATTTTTACAATAGATTTCTCATATATAGCTTGTACAGGTTGAGCGTCCTGAATCTGGCATCCTCGGGACCGAGGCCGAACCGGTTTTTGTGTTTTTCCATACTTCAGACTGTGTTTCTGACGTCTGAAGTCCGGAAACGCCCAAGCCCAAGTTTGGGTATTTCCGGACTTCGGAACACCAGAAGCGTGACCCGAATCCGGAAATGCCTGGGCCCAGGTTGTGATATTTCTGGTTTTTGGACATCACCTTGTAGTTCTTCTCCTCACAGGCTTTGTAGTCATCACTTCTTCGCAACGCATGGTAAGCCTCCCTCTTGTTTTCACTGGGCCCAGCTGGCTGCAGAAACGGTTTGACAGGGTGTCCGGATTCCGGAACATTTTACGGATTCCGGACAACCCTGCCACCAATCGTCCCGGAGTCCGGATTCCTGAACATTCCGGATTCTAGAATTCCAGATTTTGGATGCTCAACCTGTATCAAACAATCCATTCAATTAATTATGAATAAGAAGGGATGGATCAATTAGTTTTAACCAATCCAGTGATTTGTTTGAGTACTGCTTAACCATATACTCATATTCATGTTCAAATCCAAATCCTTTCACTCCTTGGGACTTCACTATCTCTCCGCTCTCCTCATTCCCTAATTCATGGAGCCTCCACTCAACTGGCACCGCCTTCCTGCTCGTAACTTGTGCCCTCTGCTCCACCACTGGAGATCACACATTCAGCCATTCTCTCCCCTTTTCAAGCCCCACCTGAAAATTTCCCTTTTCAACCATGCTGAAGGTCACTTCCCTCTACCTCTCACTGTGGTTAATCGCCCTGAGACACTACCCTATGAGGAGAGCATGCAAATTGTTGTTCTAGTTAAATGCTAAAATGCTAAACCCTGTAGCTCAGTGGTTAGAGCACTCGCCTTACAAGGGTGAGATCTGTGTTTTGAATCCAGTCAGGTCAGGGCGAAACCTTGGGCAAGGTTCCTTACCCACATGCCTAATAATAATCCCTCCAAAAAACTATAATAAATTGGTCATTTTCAATCCATGGCTGTTTGTGGGTCACTGGCTGCCGCAAAACAGACAATTCACTTTACAGTATATTTTGTGAAGCGCTTTGAGACATATAGAAGACGTGAAAAGCGCTATATCAAATGCAAGGATTATTATTATTATAAAACAACTGATGCTATGCTTCACAAAAGCAGAAACAAAAAAGTGCATTATATAAAATTGCAATTCGATCCCATAATCCATTCACTGAGTCTGTAACTAAGAGCATCAAGGCTGCACAACTCAGACAGTTGGTCTGAGTATTTATGCACAGATATTTGAAAAACAGAAATCTAAATTCAAAACCAGGCAATTTTGAGTGATTACTGCATGCCAGATAATGAAACAAATCACAAAATTGATATTGATTTCATATTGATCTAATAACCAATGTGTCATTTTTACTTGGTATATTTCCCAACGATAACGTTTGCCTGAAATCAACTTGCTTAAACCTGTCTGGTAAGACAGGTCTCTTGTCTTACCAGAAAGCAATATAATGCTGTTATATTGCTCAACAGCAATTTGTGCCTCTAACTCACCTTTTTGTTCATTATTTATTATACTCCCAACGTGAAACATGTTACTTCAATTGAAATTTGCATTGTACTTGTATGACTGTGTGAGGTAACATACATGCGTCTCAATAGTGTCTGAGGTTTTGGGATTCTTTTCATTACATTCTCCACGGATCTTTTCTGTTAGCTCCTTAACTTCCTCTTTTATTTTTCCCCCTGCCATACAATTGTTTTTTCCTTCCCCCTGCCTACGTATCCTTTTTAATGAAGCCACTCAAAATAGGCAGTTTACTGCAGATGCTCGGGAAACAGCAGGTAGTGGGATGAGTTTCCCGACTTTCCATCAATCAACAATAATGAATTGCCAAGGAACTAGATGGATACCCAGAAAGAAGCTCTCAAGTAACCGCCTGATCAATGTTACTTCTCATGCAAAGATCCCGCTAAGTGATAAATAAATCTTGCATTTGATATATTGCTTTCATGTCGGGATAGCTCAAAGAGCTTTACAAGATTTACTGTAAAGTGTAGTGACTGTGTTTGTACAGTAGATAAACACAGCAGCCAATTTGCACACATCCATATCCCATAAGCAGCCATGAAGTGAATGGCAGCAGACTAACAATAGGAAACTTAAGATGGATATATAATAAACTAAACATAAAAAGAAAATTGTACCAAAATGTTGACAAAACTCAGTGTTTCCAGGATCTGTAGCATGCGTCTGAAGCAGAATATCCATGTATAAACTTTTAAACATCCTTGAATATAGTTGTACCAAATTATTGAAAGTTGTCAAAACCACCTCTGTTCAAGAAGGGAGAACGGGGTAAGCTAAGTAGAGACCTAAAAAGAGACCAATTAGCCTCACAGTAGGTAAACATTTAGAAACAATATACTGGATAATATTGATAATACTTGGAGGGATGAGATGATTAATATCAGCCAGCATAGATTTGTAAAAGGGAAGTCTTGCTTGACAAATTTAACAGAATAATTAGATTAAGTATTTAGTTTGGTTATGCCTACATAATTACTTCAGCACCATGTATTAAATCTAGTGATACAAAATGAAAAATAGGTTAAACACAGCAAGCCACTAGAAGTCCCCACATGTTGTGTAGTGTACAATGGAGAGAGCCCATTATCCACAATAATTGAGACTGGCCCCTTCAGTGATATGAAAATAGCACAGATAATATCACACAAATCAGAAATTGGCTGCAGTACCAACCAAATTTTCATCAGGAGTTATATTGCCACTATAATACTACAATTTCCTCACTTTCTCTTGCACTCTCTGAACTTTTTCAGTTGGTTTCTGACTCTAAATGTCTCTCTGTGTTTTGCTCCATTTCTCTCTCCTCCTAATTCCTAACTTTATCTGTACAAAACTACTTAACGACTCACTTCACTCTGCTTGGTCAAGTTGCATGAAAACCTATGTGCGTAACATTTTGGCCACGATAGCAGCTCCACATTTAAACCCAAAGCAGAAATGTGAACTATTTTGGCAGATATGCAGCGTTTATTGTACATGAATTATGAGCTAACAATCGGACAATATTAAAGTAAATCATTTAGAACTTACTTATTGAAAGTTTCACTTATTAAAACTTTATAATTCTTCAATTTTATGAAAAGCTTACACTTTGTTCAACTTATTATTTCACTATACATACAGTAATTTTCAAACAGCATTTTCTCTTGCATAGTGCAACTCAGAATTTTTCTTCTAGATGATACCAAATCATTTTGTGTCAATTGTAATTAAAACAGCAGCAACTTTTTTTTACAGGAATAAAAGTGCGTCAGTAAACAAAGCTGTGACATTCGGCAAGCACTAAGATTCACTATTACGCTCTTTTCCCAACTCAATTCCATTTTGTTGGCAAGTAGGGAGTAGAAATTCCAATTTCCTAGCGCAGTACTTAGCTATGAAAAAAAAATTATGTGATTGCTTTAACATAACACTTGTAGTTAGTTTACTGTTATGAAACTCCTGGTCAGAGGTAATGAAGGATATTTACCAATGTACTGTATTGTACAGAAACGTAAGCACCATTGTGCTTCTCTCGTAGGTTCTATCCCAAATGATGGTTAACATATAGCTATAACTTCAAATAGCATTTTAAAAATATTAGATTATTAAATTTGCCAGATTCTTCATTGTGAACGCAAGTTATTTGCATACCAAAAAAGTTTGTTTAAAAATCTCAAAATTCCTGACTTCAGAATAGTGCAGAATCTTAATGAATTCCAAATGTTCTATAATAACAGTTCCCAGTACAGTACTTACATATGCAAAAATTGCCATTACAGTGATGTCATCTGTAAACATGGGGTAAACTTCCACATATGGAGTCCTGTAGCTCAGTGGATAGAGCACTCGCCTTCCAAGTGGGAGACCTGGGTTCAATTCCAGGCAGGTCGAAACCTTGGGTAAGTTTCCTTACTCCACATGCGCTTAATAATAATCCTTAAAAAAAAACAATAATTAATTGGTCATCTAAATCCATGACTGTTTGTGGGACACTGCTGTGTGCAATTGGTTGGCGCGTTTCTCCCACAGATATACAGTCAATTCACTTTACAGTATATTCTGTGAAGCGCTTTGAGACGTCTAGAAAACATTTAAATTGCTATATCAAATGCAAGGATTATTATTATTACTACAAGTTGTATCAAATACTCAAGCTCTCTGGGACGCTTCCCTGCATGACGGCCGCTATATAAATGGAAGTTGCTGTTTTTGTTGTATCAAGATATTTTATCAAAGGAAGTATTAGATTAGGAGTACTCCGAAAGGGCATTAAATGTACAATAGTTAGCTTTCAAAAGTGATGCAAGATAACAACCTTTTTTACACTTCATTTTCACTCCATAATGATTTGTTTAATTACTGATTATCTGCTTGGGTAGTAATTTTTAATGCCTACCAATAACATGCAGTGCTAAATGCAAATTAGGAGTATCAATGCCTGAAGTAGATTTAATACCAAAAAATATTTTTAATTAAGTGCTGATAGGATCCGAACATAACCAAACATTGAACAATTCAGTCTCTAGAACCTGACTTCAAAATTATTTTCAACAATTCCCTTCGTGCTGAGTGGCACCTTGGGAGCACCCAAACCAAGAGATTCAGTTCACAAAAAATAGAAATCAAAATTGTGGTATTACTGGATACATAGAAATATAGAAATGTGTTAAGATATGATTGGCAATAATCCCAACCCACTCTGAATAATAGTAACACCCAAAACAATTGAATAATGCTTGAACCATTATCCTGAATTCCTGTGCGTTTAATAATTCTTGCACTTGATGTCTTTTGACATCTTGCAGCACTTCACAGAATATACTGTAAAATAAATTGACTATATATTTGTGGGCGAACCATGGTAGCCAATTGTGTACAGCAGAGTGCCCCAAATAGTCGTGGGCGGAGTAGGGAACGGCGATATGGGATTTTCCGGATATGGATATATCGTTTTGCTCATACCTGCTTAAACCGATCTATCGAGTTTTTATACTGCGCATGCGCGTGCATTCGAAGTGCGCGTGCATTGATGGCGCGCGCGCATTTATGGTGCGCGCTCAGTCGCGGTGCGCGCGCATTGACGGTGCATCCGCACTGACGTTGCGCGCGCAGTCGCGGTGCACGCACATTTCGAAATGCGTGCTCTAGGTCCAGAAAGTTTATAATGTTGGTGTCGAGGTCTGTTGAATTATACGATGTTGTTTGCTCCCTACCTCCCCCTCTCCTTCTCTCCCTCCTCTCCTCTCTCCTTCTCTCCCTCCTTTCCCCTGTCCTTCTCTCCCTCCCCCTCCACTCTCCCTCTCTCCTCTCTGTCTCCTCTCCCTCCTTTCCCCCTCTCCTCTCTCCTTCTCTCCCTCCTTTCCCCTCTCCTTCTCTCCCTCCCCCTCCACCTCTCTCCTCCCTGTCTCCTCTCCCTCCTTTCCCCCTCTCCTTCTCTCCCTCCTTCCCTCCCCTCTCTCCTTCTGTCCCTCCCTTCTCTCCTTCTTCCCTCCCTCCCTCCCTCCCCTCTCTCCTTCTCTCCCTCCTTTCCCCTCGCTCCTTCTCTCCCTCCTTTCCACTCGCTCCTTCTCTCCCTCCTTTCCCCCTCTCCTTCTCTCCCTCCCTCTCCTCTCTTCCTCTCTCCTTCTCTCCCAACTTTCCCCCTCTCCCTCCCTCCCCTCTCTCCTTCTCTCCCTCCTTTCCCCTCGCTCCTTCTCTCCCTCCTTTCCCCCTCTCCTTCTCTCCCTCCCTCTCCTCTCTTCCTCTCTCCTTCTCTCCCTCCTTTCCCCTCGCTCCTTCTCTCCCTCCTTTCACCCGCTCCTTCTCTCCCTCCCTCTTCTCTCTTCCTCTCTCCTTCTCTCCCAACTTTCCCCCTCTCCTTCTCTCCCTCCCTCCCTTGCCTCTCTCCTTCTCTCCCTCCTTTCCCCTCGCTCCTTCTCTCCCTCCTTTCCCCTCGCTCCTTCTCTCCCTCCTTCCCCCCTCTCATTCTCTCCCTCCCTCTCCTCTCTTCCTCTCTCCTTCTCTCTCAACTTTACCCCTCTCCTTCTCTCCCTCCATCTCTAAACACAAAATAGAACACACACACACCAAAAACAAAATCTAGAGATTTATTCTCCTCCATTTCTTGCTTGAAAGTAGCATGTAATGTCCACGTGTAACTGAGATCTATTACAATAGAAAAGAGAGAGACAGATAGTCTGACTGTTAAGAGTTAGAAGCCAGATTATCACTGCTGTGTGAGTCTGACTAGACACACACATAGAAGCAGTGATAATCTGGCTTCTAACTCTCTCACACACAAAAATAACACTCACAGCCACAAAATGCCACTTATTTTTATGTAGTCTGAATTAATGTCCTTCGCCATTGGCAAGCTCTCCTTTGCTATGCAAAAAGTGACAGCGTTCGTGATACTTTGCCACTTTTTGTCCCCTCTCTGGTACAATGTTCTCCTCTTAAATAAAGCAGGAATTGTTTGAGCTGCACTGGCCCCACTACCTGTCGCTTTCTCCGAAGCGCTGGTTCGACTTCCTACTGTTGTCGACAATGATTTCGCTCTGAGGGCAGCGTGCTGGGCGGGGTGGTGCTGCTTAATGTGATGTCGCAGGCTGCTCGTGCTCGAATCAGATGTCTTAACCAAGACCTTGCAAACTGTACATCTATACACACCATTACTGACTGCATTGTTTTCAAAGTAGTCCCATGCGGGGCTTCTTTTCCCCATGATGAGAAAGGTACATTTTCAAACTACAATTTTCAGCGATGCGACTTTGTTAAGACGCCACGACTCACGTCGAGTATACACAGTAAAGTGTGCGCGCGCATCGGATGTGCGCGCCCGTTAATTGTGCACGCGCACCGAATGTACGCGCATTCCATGCTCTAGATCTAGGAGGTAGCAATGCCGGCGACAAGGTAAGCTGGAAAAGATCGCATTACACTGATAATACCAACAATATTGATATATTGCCAGGAACGATATTAAAAATATATCGATGTATATTATGTATATATCGAATCTCTCGATATAACAGTTTTTTTAGAATCACCATATCGGCATACCGATCTGAAAATCATATCGGGTTTAATCGAAAAACCGATTAATCGCCGTTCCCTAGGGCGGAGTGACCAACTTATTATTATTTTTGTAAGGATTATTGTACCTCGAAAACCGACCCGCCAGTCGACTGGCAACCAGATTCCTACTTACTGCTAGGTAAACAGGAGTGTGGAGTAAGGAAACCTGCCTAATATTTCACCCTGGCTGGAATAGAACTTAGGTCTTGCATTTGCTTATGTTAAACCACTGTGCTACTGAACTCCAGCACGTTTGCCCTGCAAGGTGCCACTCAACAGGATAAATGTATTTATTTGTTATCCTCTGGATGGCAGTGGGTATCCTCTAAAGTTGCATTGAAAAACTACAATTCTTGAGCTAAACAGTTACCACTAATTCAAGAATTGTGCCACAAGCCATTTGTTGAGTATATAATGGATAACATTGTAGGCTTCCATTGATGAGTTGTTTCTCTCTGCTGATGAGGAATTGATAGATTTACTGACCTTGGCAGTACACAAATATACAGTCAATTCACTTTACAGTATATTCTATGTAGCGCTTTGAGACATCTAGAAGACGTGAAAAGCGCTATATCAAATGCAAGGATTATTATTATTATTAAATCACCTGTGCCGAGAGACAGCTAGGCACATTACAAAGCTTCAGGGACCCCAAAGTACACATTAGAAGTACTGCTGGAATTGACTAACCAAACCAATAGTTAGATAAACAAGAAGTGCAAGTAAGATATCCTTCAGGGTGTTGACCTGCAGGCTTATCAGAAGCCAAGTGGTAAGTGTCACAGTCTGCAATAACATGTTCCAAGCACAAGTTCCAATGCTGAGATAGGCAAGCTGGTCAATCATAAATTCCACCTTGAAATACTGCAAACCTCTTTGGCTCAGATATCAAAATATTGAATTCAATATTATTGAGTCTAACATGAGAAGTTGACAACTATAATCCATTTGTCAGGTGTGAGCTGCAAGACCTCAATCCTGCATGAATTTGCTCAGGGAACGCTGGCCTCCTGTATGCCACCACACAGTTGCAGACAGATATTCTGACTGCACTCTCCAACCTCCTGACTCCCACCCTCTATTCAAGGCCAATTTCAGAAAGATTGACAAGCAATCGATCAACGTTCTCATTCCCCCTGCGCCAGTTCCCATCCTCAGGTGCTCAGCAAGCACAGTTGGTGACATAATTTTTCAAGTCCTCCTGACGGGAAGGGTGCAACATAAATGTAAATTGTTTTGTGCAATGCAAATCGTTGTAGTAATGGGACCAAGGGTTTCCCAGTCAGGTATCTTAAAATCAATTTGCTAGTATGCTGGGAGACTGGAAAGGGTGGGTTTGATGGTCCAAGATAAAGAAAGATTTGTGTTTTCAGACTAAGGGTATTTTTAACAAAATTGAAAAATGGTGGGACATGGGATAGAAGGATAAATAAACAGCTATCAACTAATAAAATCGTGGAGTGAGCTTGATGGGTTAAATAGGACTACTCTTCTGCATTATTCCAACCATCAATCCTGGAATCATTATCATAAATTTCTCATCAGAAATTATTGACGTTCCCTTTTCTTCCTCTAATTCTTATTTCTGTTAATGCTGGAGTGAGACTGGTACACTGCAAACAATACTGATCATTTCTAGAATATTAAAAGATGCAGACAGAGATAATTTCTTAGTTCCAAAGATAAATCTTTACAGTATACGTAGAATAATTTCACCACTGCCACAGACATTGCAAGTTCCATAATTTTTTAAATATGAGAAGTTGCCTTGAAGCATTGAATCAGATCAGGAATTTCTAAATGCAGTGTTGCCATTTCCCTTCATTATTTTAAACATCTAAATCAAATCACCCTTAAGTTCCACTAATTTTTAGAAGAGTGAAATGAAGAAAATCAACAATTAAAAAAAATGTTTGACAGGGTTAAAACTTAAAATATTAAGTTAGACAAATAGGAGCAGGACATATGGATAGTAGGGTCGTCGATATCGAAATTTTCTGATTTAGATATATCGATGGGCTCATATCGAGATATATCAAAATATCGATATTTTTGGGTTTGCTGTACTGCGCATGCGCGCACAGCGCGCACATTCGGGGCCTATCTCCTCAGGAGGTAAATATCTTTCTCTCTCTGTTTCTCTCACTCTCTCCATCTCTGTGTTTTTCTGTCTGTGTCTGTGTCTCTCTCACATCCCCCCATCTCTATCTGTATGTTATCACATCCACCCCGTCTCTCCCCCCACCCGCCCCCCTCGCCGTCTCTCTCCACCCCCACCCACCCCCAGCCGTCTCTCTCCCCCTCACCCCCACCCCAGCCGTCTTTCTCCCCCTCACCCCCACCCCCAGCCGTCTACCTCCCCTTCCCCCCCCCTCCCCAGCCTTGTCTCCCCCACCCACCCCTTGCATACCTGTACATTGTATTCGAGGACTATGAATACAATATGGCGGCTTTGCACCTCGGTCTGTGCATTGTGTATAGAGATGAGCATTCTGCGGCTTGTAGTTCAGTGTGCGCTCATTCCGATTTTTTACCTCGATATATCGATTTTTCGATATATTGCTATTTTTGAAATGCCTATATCGGCATATCGATATAAAAATTATATCGGGTTTTAGCGATATATCGATATATCGCCGGACTCTAATGGATAGATATCACTCTTCACATGTTATCTTACATTACAAAACATTTGTCATAGCCAATAACTGCACTTTACTACCAATCAATACAGTAGAAGCCCGTTTATCCGGCACCCACGGGACCTGGCCAATGCCAGTTAAAGTGCCTGCCAGATACTCGGGCGGCCCACGGGCGAAAATCAAGTACAAAACAATTTAAGTTCTTTTAACACACCATAAACACCAGACTAAGTAATGGCAGATAGTGACAGAATGTTGTGTTGGTGCTTGTTGTTGGGGCTGCTCTCTTGCGCTTCTCACCTTTGCTGGTTGGGGTTTGCAGTCCAGCGATTTTTTTTTGAATGTGGGGCCAGGTGGGTAAAAAAAATGGCAGCGCAATTTTGAAGTCGCGTGACTTTACTAGCTGCAAGCTGAAGCCCTAGACTCTTTTAGAGTACACCAAAATACTGTACTGCACCTGCGCGACAATGTGGGTTATCGGCTAGCGTTATTGGCTTGCCGCTAGTATGACTTTAAAGTCATGTGCGCTCCATTTATTTTGCCCGCTTGGCATGTTCCATTTTAGGGGAGTCGCTACTGTAAACCTCAACTGCCGCATCATGGCTTCAAGCGCAGCATCTACCAGCGGGAGTGGGGGGGGGCAGGAGAGTAGTTTTGATGGTGAGTGCCAATGCAGTATTATGTTATAATTTATGCATTTACAAATGCTCCACTATTATTGTTCCAGATAAGTTCTGGTTTATCAAATGGGGACTTTTTTTTTGGCGTGCCAGTTATACGGAAGTGCCGGTGCATCGAATCACGGATAAACTGGCTTCTACTGTATTACAATCTAAAAGCTTCCTCTCCCCGATGTAGGTCACATATATCAGATAGATCATTAGCGCAGAAAACTTTGCAAATGGATACTAGGTTTGTTGAATAAGTCGCAAGCCGTGTTTCTGTTGTGATTCTAGACAGTGCAATTATGGACTATTTGAAAGCATCCTCATGATATTTCATACACCCTAGTTTATTGATGGCCATTGCCTTGTATTGTTGTAGCAATGTACAATTTATCTTACTGTGAACACTTTAGCTGGGATTTATTGATGTTCCTCTTGAATGTTCTAGATTGTTGTTGTACCTGAACACCTTATGTGTGGAGCTCCCGTGGCTTAGTGGTTAGAGCACTTGTCTTGCAAGCTGGGGAGACCAAGCTGGGGAGACCTGGGTTTGAACCTAAGCAGGTCAGGGCAAAACCTTGGGAAAGTTTCCTTACTCCACATGCCTAATAATAATCCCTCAAAAAAACCACAATAATAAAATTAGTCATTTCAATTCACAACTGTGTATGGGCAACTGCTGTGCACAACTGGCAGCTGCGATTCACCAAAAAATATACAGTCAATTCACTTTACAGTATATTCTGTGAAGCGCTTTGGGACATCGATAAGATGTGAAAAGTGCTAGATCAAATGCAAGGATTATTATTATTATTATTGTAAATCCCACATTAAGTCGTCTCTTTTGTAAGTGTGGGGTCTGGGGGGAAAAGCCATAATTTGTTAGGGTTGCGTATGCGTAAATTAAAACAGCAAACTGATAACTCAGCCCTGACTTGTCACTACTATTTAAGACAAGTCATCATGCTGTCAGTATTCTGTCTGCACATTTCCTATCTGATTAGTCTTATTTGATTAATAAATCCATTAATTTGCCAACAGTGTTCTATTTGTGGAGTCCTATAGCTCAGTGGTTAGAGCACTTGCCTTACAACCGAGACCAGGGTTGAATTCCAGTCTATGTGAAGCCTGTGCAAGTTTCCTTACTCCACACACCTAATAATAATCCCTATACTGTATATTAAAAAATTGGTTATTTCAATCCACGACTGTTTGTGGGACACTGTTGTGTGCAGTTGGCTGCCGGGTTTCGCCTACATATATATGCAGTCAATTCACTTTACAGTATACTTTATGAAGAGCTTTCAGATGTTTAGACGATGTGAAAAACACAATATTAAATGCAAGGATTATAATTATTATCATCTCCTGTTATCAATAACAACTGACCTTTTTTAGTGATAGATATTCACAGCCCCTATATGTCATGTTTACTCTGCATTTACTTATCATTCAATTATCAGTAATATAACCAAATTAGTTAGTAATTTTTTTTCACAGTAAAAATGATGAGTTCAGTAGTTTAAGGTCTAGAAATAGGATCAGTATTTCAAAATTTGCAGATGATACTAAACTGAACAATGTTGTAAATTGTGAAGTCAACAGAAGAAAATTGTAACGGGCTGTTGACATTTTAAGAGTGGGCAGAACTTTTGGAGGTTTATGTTGCAAAATGTAAAAGAATCTGGATACTATGAGCCCAAGAATAGCCGATGGGAATGGGTTTTAATGGTGAAGTATTAGGAGGGGTAGATGAGCAAAGGAATCTGGTTCCATATATCATTACAATCTAGTATGCAGGTGCATCAAGTATTCATTTCGACTAATGAGTTTCTGGATATTAAAACAACAACAAAATTCCTTTTGTGTAGCATCTTTCACATCAAGAGGACGATGACAACAACAAAATTACAGTTGTATAGCGCCTTTCATGTCAGGAGGACATCCCAAGGCGCCTGGACAGTTACTGCTTCAGACCCAAGCTGAGGATGGGGGTGAGTGGTGGGAGGAGTTGCTGATGGGTCCATCGAAGAGGAGAGTTTTGAGGCGAGACTTGAAGGAGGGCAGGGAGGGCGCAAGGCAGAGAGACTTCGGGATGGAGTTCCAGAGGTTGGGGGCAGAGTGACTGAAGGCTCGCCATCCAATTGTTCGGCAGGTGGATTGGGGTACATGGAACATGTCTGCTGAATGGAGGGGGTGGGCAGGTTGGTAATGGGATAGGAGGTCACGGATGTAGGGTGGGGCGAGGTTTGGAGGGCTTTAAATGTGAGGACCCGGATTTGAATTGGATCCTCTGGATGATGGGGAGCCAATGGAGTCGAGCAAGGAAGGGAGAGATAGGGTCATGGAGTTTGGAATGGTAGAGGACACGGGCAGCAGAGTTCTGGATTATCTGCAGCCTGTGGAGGGAGGAATTGGGAAAGCCGACCTGCAAGGCATTTGCATAATCGAGCTGGGATGTAATGAAGGCGTGGATGAGGGTTTCAGCAGCTTTAGGGGTGAGCTAATGGCGGAGTCGGGAAATGTTGCAGAGGTGGGGAAAGGCAAAGTGAATCATTGTTTGGATGTGAGGGACGTCCCAGTTATATAATGCACTTGTTAAATCTCATTCAATGTACTGTGTTCAGTTTTGGGTAGCTAACCTTAAGAAGGATATACCACATTTGAGATGATCAAATGACAATTCACTAAATTCATATTTGGGATAAGAAGGTTTTGCAATGAATGAGTGATTGGGTTGTCTTGGGTTATATTGATTATTGAAGAGGTTAAGGGCTGATTTGATTTAGATGTTTAAAATCATGAAGGGAAATAACAACAACAAAAATTACATTGGTGGAGCGCCTTTCACATCAGGAGAAGGTTCAGGGCACTGAATAATCAGGGGTCAGGACCCAAGCTAGGGGATGGGGAATGTGAGGGGGGGGTGGGGAAAGGGTTGGGATGAGGAAAGGCAGAGAGGTAGGAGGGCAGCTGAAAGCACGGTTGAAAAGGAGGGTCTTGAGAAGGGCAACGGAGGGATCAAGACGCAACGGAGCGTGAGCCGGAGTTCCAAAGAGCGGAGGCAGAGAGACCAACGGCCGCCGATGGTAGGGCAGGAGTCAGGGAGCGGGCTGGAATCTACTGAACTGAGGAAGCAGACAGGTTGATAGAGGTTAAGCAGGTCAGAAAGGTAGGAGAGGGCATGGCCATGGATTGCCTTCAAAGTGAGGATGAGGATCTTGAATTCTATCCTCTGAGGAGGGTGAAAGCGATGGGGTTGCAGAGCCTGGCGTGGGAGAGGACACATGTTTTGAATGATCTGCAGCATGTGGAGGGAATAATTGGTGAGGCTGACAAGAGAGTTTCTGTACTTGAGCACTGAGGTGACAAATATGCATGTGAGGATTTCTGCTGCCTGAGGGGTGAGGCAGTGGCGGAATTGGCATTGTTGCGGAGGTGGTGGAATGCAGTGCTGATCATGGCACAGATTGGGGAAGAAAGGACAGTTGAGAATCGAACAAGACACTGAGGTTCCTAACTGGCTTGGTGAAGTGGATTGTGTTTCCATGGATGCTGATGGCTGAGGTGTTGGCACAAACTAATCAAGAGGGCCTTGGTCTTGCTGACGCTGAAAGTTGTCTTGCATCCTGAACTTGATGTCTGACAGGCAGTCTGTCAGGAAACCAATGGTCCTGGAATCGAGGGTGGAGGCAGAGAGTTGGGTGTCATCTACATACATATGGAAATTTACCCCATGTCTGCAGATGAAGTCATCAAGAGGAGCATGTAGAGGTTGAAGAGGAGAGGACCAAGGACAGATTCCTGGAGAACACCGCACAAGACGGTGAGGAGGCTGGAAGAGAAACCGTTTGTGGAGACAAATTGGAGATGGTGTGAGAGATATGACCTAAACCATAAGACCGTCAATCGCAGAACCTTGAAGGTTGAAGTGAGACGAGAGGCAGTGGAAGAGGATTGAATGGTCCATATTGTCGAACGCAGCAGAGAGGTCGAGGAGGAAGAGGGTGCCTTGGTCACAAGTGGACAGGATGTTGTTTGTGACCTTGACCAGAGCTGTTTGAGCAGCACGGAAACCAGATTGGAGACGTTGGAGATGGGCCGGTGACTGGAAAGCAAGGATGCGTCCACAGAAGGTTTCTTCAGGATGTGATGAAAACATGGAGAATGTCTGGCTTAATAGGGTTCCAATGTGCTGTAGGTAGATTGTTGGAATAAATTAAAATGAACTTGAAAAGGGGAAACAGTAGAGGTGAATAATTACAAAAATTTAAACTGAAGTCAAGTTCTGTTTATTTTGTTACAGATTTCAAAAGATATGTATAAAAGACTCTGGAAAAGAGATTATCTTAAGCATTGATGTATGCCTCTCAATGAACTGTGTTTTTCATATAGTTTATCAGTAAATATACAACAACAAAATTACATTTGTCTAGCACCTTTCATGTCAAGGCGCTAGTGAAGTATACAAAATGGGAGGGTGAGAAGATGGTTTAAGGTGCAGTCAAAGATGAAGATCTTGAGACAGACCCTGATGGGGGGGGGGGGGGCTCCACCCCAAGTTCGGGCGAAAACCCTCAACTGTCCCATCGTTTTGGAATGTTCTCTGGACGTGAAACGCACTATATAACTGCAACTTGTTCTTATTGCATAACAATTGTTCTGTAAGTCTTAACAAAGTGCAAATAACCTATATTCATTGGCATTAAGCCAACATTATTCCGATGCAATTTGCACAGCATGAACATTTTCCAGTGGAAACGGGGCAGCATAACTGCTAATGAAAAGTGTTTTTGTTGGTCACAGATAGAATTTTATTATAATTGTCATTGTCTGCTGCATCACAACAGTGCTGCTCCCATCACTATTATATTACTCAAATTGGACAATCCATTTTCCTACAACATTAAAACATAACAAATAGCGCAAAAATCAAATACAAAACTATTCGGTATTAACTACACTGCATTCAACAACAAAATGTTTATAATGCCAGGTTTCTGAAATATACAGTAATTCACAGGAAGAACTAGAGTTCAATTTCTCATTAAAATACCACACATTTTAGCAGGTAAATCAAACACTTAACCAATTAAACAAATAACATTGATAAGTTGAAGTAACAGTATATATTTGTCTTGCGATGAGAAACTGACATCAATTCACTATTATACTCATTGTGGGAGTGATGTAGAAGGCATTATTTAATTCAGCAATAACATAATATTATCATACACAAATTTGTTTTGAAACTCCCTTTGTTTTTTCCTATTTCTGCCTTTCACGTAATTTCAGACAAAATGCAAATAGCATCATTCCAGAGAGCTAGTAATAATAATAATCCTTGCATTTGATATAGCACTTTTCATGTCTTCTAGACATCTCAAAGCACTTCTCAGAATATACTGGAAAGGTAGCTGATTTGTGGGCTAAATGTAGCAGCCAGCAGAGTCCTACAAACATTGTGGACTGAAGTGACATGTTTTTTAATTGTTTTTAAAGAGATTATTATCAGGTGTGTGGAGAAAGGAAATTTGCCCAAGATTTCACCCGGCCGGGAATCAAACCCAGGTCTCATTTGCAAAGCGAGTGCTTTAACCACTGAGCTACAGGACTCCAACGTAAACAAGGAACACTGAAATCCAGTAATATAAGATAATAACCACCTTTTATGTATACTGCACATTTTTTTGAGAAACAGCATTTAATCTAAGAGTAACACTTCTGCCAGTGAATCGACATGCAACTAATGGGTACAACTAAAAAAGAACACTTGGTCAGTCACTACTTAACCCCCTACTGTGCTGTGAATGAGTTTTCTTGTCTGTGTATGATCATAATACCAGCGTCAAAGTTGAGACAAGACATCCTGCAAATCCACTTCTATTTGGATTGTAAATATCATGTTATGTTAAGTGAAGTCAAAGGGTGTCAGTAAAGTGTTTCAAAACATCAATCCTGAATGTTGATTTTTATTGTACCTGGTGGTGCGGTGGACCCCAGTGTTTATCTGGAAACTGTCTGGAGGACTGCACAGAAGGCCAAGGGAACTCTGGTCGTGCACATCTCTCTTCAACAAAGCAAGATCCTAATGTGGTCCTAAGCTTGCAGAATATAAATCCTGTTTGTAAACGGTCCCTATTTATATTATATAACAACAAAATTGCATATAATTATACAATATATTATAATACTTTATAATGTACAGTATATATTATATACACAGTAGAATCCTGGTTTGTGGTCTTCTCGGTAATCCAGCCACTCATAATGGCGAGCACATTTTCACAATATCTTTCATTGTCTATGTCAGAATACAGTCTGACTGCTTCAGTAAATTGGGCACCTCACTAATCAAGACAACTGTCATTGATTGCAGTCTGGACCAATAGAAAGTGAGGCTGCTACAAGTGCCCTCCTCCGCTACAAACACAGTACAAACACTCCCTCCGCTACTAACCTGTAAACAGTGCACTTGGGCTAGAGATTCTAAGGCTGTTTGCTTGACGCTGCCATTGTGGGCGTAGTAGTCTCCGGTCGCGAATGTGCAGCGGATGGAGTGTTGGGATCCCGAAAGCAGCGCAAGCAGAAAATTTACTTTGCCCACTGCCTAACCTGTGCTCCTGCGGCCAATTCTTCATAAGTGCTGTAAACACGCCACCACAGAAGGAGAATATAATAATAATAATAATAAATCCATCAATGTTTTTCATACAGTCACCTGGTACAGTCAATATGGTGCATAGATCAATAATGCATAAGTGCTTTGTCAAAGCTGGCTTTCGTGTGGATGAGACTGCGGAGGACAACCCTGACGATGATGATGTGCCACTTGCCCAGTTGTCTCATGCCAATTAGTATCTGTCACTTGACAACCCCATCCTCACTGCCGAGGAGTATGCAGCCGTCATCAATGATGCGCCCTCCATTGACGACTTAAAATGAGGGACGGGAGGTGCATCTAGTTGACGGGTTTTCTATCAGGGACATCAAGGAACAAGGCATACAGGAAGAGCAACCGACAACATCAAAGCCCCCTCTCACTTGTGTGGATACATTGGGTATGTTGGGATAAATGAAGGACTTTTGCCTTGATCATTGACTCGACGATTGGCAGACTTTGGCTGATGCTGAGGGTCAGCCAAGACAGTGCAGGCTAAATGAGTCGCTAGGCAAACAATGCAGGACTCTTTTTTCAAGAAATGAACATTTTGTATTCTTGTGTGAACTTTAAATAATGAAAATCTCTTTTAAATGTGACATTAATACCTTATTTAATGAGATTACAAAACATAGTTGTTGAATGTTCATCACCCAATGCCCTAAACAGGATATAATTGACCTGAATCACCCAAGCTGTTCCAGTAATCAGGTCACTTCACCAAGTAGGTCACTTTTGCCCAGTCACTTGAGTGACCAGATCAGTGAGGTTCTATTGTATGTGTGCATATATAAATTTCTTCTCCCCTCAGGCCACTGGCACCCTCATCCATGCCTTTGTCACATTTAAGCTTGACTATGCTAACTTGCTGCTTGTCGACTTTCCCAACTCTGGCAAAGCGGAAGGTCATTCAGAACTCTGCAGCTCGTGTTCTCTCCTTGACCAGGTTCCCCCAACTCACCCCCACCTCGTCTGGCTCCCCATGCCCCAGAGGATAAAGTTCAAAATCCTCATCCTCAACTTCAAAGACCTCCACAGCCTTGCTCCTTCCTACATCTATGACCTGCTAACATCATATCGCCCCGTCTATTCTCTCCGCTAACAGATTACAGCCTCTTGTCCCGCCCCAACTTCAGTGGTCGTGAATTCAGCCTCTTTGTCCCCCAACCTTTGGAACATCATCCCACAGTCCGATGTGAAAATTGCTATACCAATGTTGTTATCCAGCACCTTGGGACTTTTTTTGTTGTGTTGTTATTTACAGTTTCAAGCTCTTGTGGATGACGCAGTGAGGCCCATTTGCAAAGTGCTGGATCAAGCAGTGAGGTGGATTTGTGGCAAATACAGAAAGAAGTTACAGGGAAGGAGTGTTCCATCCTACATTGACCTGTAGCTAAATTCCCTGGAGGCAGTCATCACAATAGCAGGACTTCTATTTGCCAAGGCCCCTAACATGAGGTCCTGGTTTAAGCAGCTGGTGCCAGCATCAAGATGGCTGGCACCTTGCAAACTATTCTATACAGGTCCTTCCAACACACTAACAGTTGATGTCCAACCATTAACTGATGAGGACACTCTGAGACTTTGGACAACAACTCCTAGAAGGCATTAACTGGAGTCTAAGTTTGTGAACTCGATCGTTCATGCAGCACCTTGAATCCACCACGATTGGTTTGCAGAAGTAAGCATCTACTGCTTAAAATCTGCAACTCCGTCTGGTAAAACCAGTGGGAAAGGATGTTGGTCAAAGCTGCAAACAGGAAGATGATGGCAATGCTCTCACACATTACAACAGCAACTTTGATTTATATAGCACCCTCCATGCTGGACGGCGTCTCAGAACGCTTCGCAATAACGGATCCCGGGGCCAAGCTAGAAGCAGGGGGAAAAAGGTGACCGAAGGTGCAGTCGAAAAGAAAGGTCTTTAGCCGAGACCTGAAACTAGAATAGAGGGGGCAAGGCGAAGGGATTGAGGATAGGAGTTCCAGAGCCTTGGGGCGTAGTGGCTGAAGGCACGGCCGCCGATGGTGGAGCGGAAAATTCGGGAGGAAAGGCCAGACTCGGTGGAGAGAAGGCAACGGGTGCCATTGTGAGGAGAGAGGTCAGAGGTAGGGGTGCAGAGGAGTGGAGAGATTTGCAGACAAGAGTGAGGATCTTGAAATTGATCCTCTCTGGGACAGGGAGCCAGTGAAGTCTGGCAAGGACTGCGGTAATAGGGGAACAAAGTTTAGTGCGGGTGAGAATGCGGGCAGCAGAGTTCTATATGAGCTGGATTTTATGGATTGTGGTGGAGGAGAGACCGGCGAGGATGGCATTTGAGTAGTCCAGCCGAGAAGTGACAAAGGCATGGACCAGAGTTTCAGCAGTCTTGGCGGGAGATATTTCCGGAGACAGGCGATACATCAGAGGTGAAAAAAAGCGGTGCTGGTGAGGGACCGTATGTAGGGGAGGAAGGACAGGTTGGGGAGGTCGAACCTGACGTCTAGGTTGCGTACGGGTTCGGAGAGATTTAGGGGCAGGCCAGGTAGGTGGAGAAGGTGGGAGCCGTGTGATTGAAGACATTGACGAGAGCCAAAGACTATGGCTTCCATCTTGTCAACATTCAGCTGCAGGAAATTCGTGCTCATCCAGCTCCTGATGTCTGACAGGCAGGCTGGGTAAAAATACCCAATATATCTAGTATATATCAGGGGACTGGGGGTCGCAAAGTAAGGTGGAGAAATACCTTACGTGTCATGCTGAGTTTCATTACATGCTGAGTTTCCCCAACAGTAAGCTTATTCAAAGTGAAATATTTTAAAACAAAACTGGCACAAGAGTTCTAGAATAACAACAACAACAACAACACTTACATTTATATAGCGCCTTTCACGTGAAAGGACATCCCAAGGCGCTGTATAGTCAGGTAGGACAAGAGCAGGGTGGGAAGGATCAGGGCAGGATAAAGCAGAGTAGGAAAAGTAACTGTATATTAGTGGGCGAAACGCGGCAGCCAAATTGCGCACAGCAGTGTCCCACAATCAGTCACGGAACTGGGACTAGGGGAAAAAGGGGGTAAATAAGCAAAAGGGGAGGGGTCGAGGCAGGGGGAAGAAAGGCAGGAAAGTCGACTGTATACTTGTGGGTGAAACGCGGCAGCCAAATTGCGCATAGCGGTGTCCCACAAACAATCGCGAAAATGGGGCCAGGGGAGAAAGGGGGAATAGAGGGTAAGGGGGGGAGAGGGAGGGAAAGGTGGGATGGGTTAGGGTTAGGGAGGAAGAGGGGGGAGAAAGGGGGGCAAGGAAGAGAGGGAGGGAAAGATGGGTGGGGGCAAGATCAGGAAGAGGGAAGAGGGAGGGAAGGGGAAAAGGGAGGAGAGAAAGTGGGGAAAGGGAGTGAGGGAAGAAGAAGATGGGGGCAGGGGTGGGGGGAATCAAACAACAATAATAAACAATAATAAACAACAAAAGCAATAATATTAACAACAAAAACAGCAACAAACAATAACCAACAATCGTCCAACAATCGTCCAGCAACCAATCCCTGTCCTCGCCTACAATCTATCAATGTTGTTCTATACAAGTATCCCACAATTTACGATGTCTCTATTTATATGATTTTGATTTAACAAACGTAATTTTTTAACACCTTTTTATCGATGTAAAATATTTTGTTTCATTTTAACGATATTTTAAAAGCATACTTGATTATTCTGGGGGTAGAAAAAAATAAAAATACCCAATATATCTAGTATATTTTGTATACCAACCTGAAATGCATGTAGATGTTGAGAAAAACATGCCTAACAGTGGCTCAGGCGGAAGTGTATATCCAGTATATCCCTAAGCACAGACTAGATGGGCCGAATGGCCTCCTTTTGTGCCGTAAAATTCTATGATTCTATGATTCTATAAGGCGTTGGGATCACCTGATCACCTCACCCAATCGGCAACCAGCAGCTGCTTGACATCATGTAAACATGCTGAACTGGCCATTAGCATGTCGCTATGTCATTATTTATATGACGGTTGCCGATTGGATGAGGTGATGCCCAAGGCCTCGGGGATCACGTTGGGTCTTAGAGACTGGATCTGTTAGCGGTAAGGGACCCGCTCGACTACGATCGAGAACCGCGGTACCGGCTCGATGTTGTATCAAATTAATTACTCATTAAATAAATTCATTGTCTCATTATCATTAATTTTTTTGTTGCAAAGTGTTATTTTAGTGGGTTTGGGGTTTGAAGATGTTGTCAAAAGAACGCATCTTGGATTATATAATGGGACCGAGAATGGGAATGGGAAAACCCCTTCCGATTTATGACATTTTGCCCACAAATACACAGTTGGTTTTCCTGCTCTCCTTCCTCCTACCCCAACCCCTCCCCTTGCCATCTTTCCCCACTTTCTCCCCTAATCCCACTTCCATTACTGTTTGTGGGACACAGCTATGTGCAATTTGGCTGCCGCATTTTGCCCACAAATATACAGTCAATTCTACTTTCCTTCATCCGGCCCTGACCCCTCCCCACCTGTTCTTGTCCCTACCTAACTGTACAGTGCCTTGGGACGTCCTCTCAACGTGAAAGGCGCTATATAACTTAAGTTTTGATTGATTGATTTCAATTTACCTGACATTTTTCAGGAACGCAACTTTGTCGTATATCAGGGATATCTGTAATGCTTTAGATGGTTGTTAACAAGGGTCCAGATTAATTCATCATTCACCTCAGGGCTGTTTGTGGGACCTTATCGTTGCAGTTGCTCAAAAAAAGTCACTCCACTTGACAGTAATGATCTATGAAGTGTATTTAGACATTGTAATGTGAGAAAGTACGCCAACATGCAAGTTCTTTCTTGTTCCGGTTGGAGTTACCATTTTATAAATCATTGTTCTGCGGGACTGCAACAAATCGGAATTGGATTAACTACTGTAAACAAAAATAGGGCATTCACATGCATGTAAGTAACCAGGTCCTCTGCCTCTTTGGGGGAATTTAGATTTTCATTAATATAAAAGCAGATTGTAGTTATAACATTTTATTGCATATTTCATCACCTATCATTAACACTTAATGATCACAGGTATCGAAAGCAATGAACCAGTACAACATGCTTACCACACAAAAAAAACTCATGATGGAGTAATGACATTTGTTTTATGCAAGTAAAGCTTGCTTTATTTGGGTCAATATAAAAGTGTGGCCCCAATTTTTCCAGGGAATCCTCTACACACGCCCTCTCCTCTGCAAACATCCCCCTGCTACAAACTTGTGATATGTCCCGGGCATCTTGTGCTGTTTGCTGATCCCTGCTACTATGGGTGGAGCAGCTCCAGTCACAAGTCCATGGGGAGTGTTGGGATCAGGGCTGTAGTCGAGTCCTCCTCATCCGAGTCCCTGGTGTCCGAGTCTCTGCCACTTTTTAATGTCCGAGTCCGAGCCACTTTTTAATTTTTTAAATTTTAATGTCCGAGTACAAGTCCGAGTCCAAGTCCGAGTCCAAGTCCTCAATGTCCGAGTCCTCCATGTAAAAATTCACGCCCATCACTAATTTATACATACTAGAATTTCAGTCTTATACCTTTTTTTTAATGTATATTGCTTGCTAAGCTTTGTTTACAAGGTTTGGGTTCTTACTTCATGGCTTTATGCAATAAATTGACTCATTATCCCGAAGTTCAAGTGCTTAACGGTTTGGTTCAAGAACAAATTGAAATTCTATTTTTAGTCCCTGAAGTACAAGGAATATTGACTTCTCAAGTCATCAGTCACTTGTCTGATAAAGCCATATCAATCTTCATTGATATGAAGATTCACAAAATGCTAAGACAGTGATATGCGTTCATTAATTTGAGGAAGGTAACGCGGTCGGGCATGAAAAACAAGTATTTAGAAAGTTGATGTTAATCCTTTCCAAACATGCAGTTAAGCAGTAGTTCTGCAGTAACCTGTGCCTTATTAAATTTGTATTTCAGAGTGCTTCAAATCGATAAGTTTGCCTAACTGAAAAATTCTAGCTCAAACGTCTGACTGCAATTTAGAGACTTTGCAGTTCAAAGCTGACTTGGAACTAGTAACTTGGCTGGCTTGTGGTATACGCTTTTATTCAAACTGGTGGACGAGAATTCAGTGAATTCCTCTTACAAATCCCCTAAATTTGTGTGTTTTCTAATTCCTTTCTCCTTTCCTTTCACAGCGCTCGCGCTCTACTTTTTATTCATATCTCTATGGGGCTAGATTTTTGTCTCCAGATATATTTCTACTACATAGACTTAAGATCTAGCCCTGGTAAGGCCAATTTCAGCATGTAGCGGTATTTTATATGTGAGACTTCCACCTGTGTTGGAGGAGAGCGACAACTCCTCCAACCAGATGGATTTTTCTGTAGACTGAGGCCTACCCAAGATAGTTCAGAAAATAGTCTTTATTAGATTAAATCTTCAAGACTATTAGCATGATAAAATTTATCGTGATTCATGAGTAACGCGTTCCGACAAAAGTCCACACACACACTTGATTTATTGTATAATCTAATCGTAAATGAGTACAAAACTTACTTTTCTTTATGACGTCGCTGCAGATGGCGTGTGAAATTCGATGTGGTGCCACACGTTTCAGTTACAACACATTTGCAAAACTTACATTTTGCGTGATGTTTGTTCCCCCCTGTTGTTGTAAATTCCTTATGATCCGTGTACCCGTACCGAATCACTCGGGACACGGCAGACATGGTGATGCTCGTACGCGCCAGGCAGGTAAGAATCAGGGAGGTTTCAGTGCGTAGCATGCGATATAAGCACAGTATGGTAGCCCTTGTACAGTTAGTACACAAGACAATGTACAAAAAAATACTCACAGAGTCTCAGAAATCAGTGTTACTACTCACACAATGGAACTGAAACACGTGGCAATCCAGGGCATTGGATTTAAACGCGTCACTTTTTAAAGGACTTTTTTCATTGGTAGAAAATTTACATGTGATAGATAGGAAGTAGTATCCCACGTGGGATACCATGTCACAGTTCATTCACAAGCAACTTTCGCTGCGAGATTTCCGGTAAGTCGGCCAGTGTAGTATTTGCGCGAACTGCAGAAAATCCTGCAGCTCGGCTCATAACTGCCGGACTCGCGGCGGTCTCGAGCTCGAGTCCTCGAGTCCCTGCTGTCGAGTCCGAGTTCTGCACAGCCGAGTCCGAGTCCTTGAAATGAGTCCGAGTTCAGGACTTGAGTCCTACAGCCCTGGTTGGGATCATGGAGCAAGTGAAAAATCGGCTTTGCTAATTCTTGGTAAATACTGTACTATTCAAATAAATATATTTTGTATTTTAAACATAACAATATATCATATGTCAATTGTTTTAATTTTGTTTCACAAAATTAATCTATTGATAGTACCCACCAACCCTCTGCAATCCTCTACAATTTTTGGCAAATACTTCCGCACTTTCTATTGGCCCAGATTATTGCTCACAAGGATCAGTCTACATGCTGTGCTATTGACTGTCCTTGCTTAACAGATGAATTTTCAGCACGCCAAGTTCCTGGAATGGAAACATCAGATTCTTACTAAATTCAATCACATTATTTGCAAAGTACAGTATGTATTTAAATGACAAGGAAGTAAACACAAAAGGCAACTTGTGTAACGAACCTGAACACCATCACATTACAATAATGTCTTACTGTCCATAAAATCCCAACCCGCTTTGGAATAGGACTGCAACCAGTAGTCAACACTTCTGCATTCACGAAGCATGCATACTTGGTTCCTTTCTCACATGCCAAACAGCTCCTTTGTTGAAAACATGGCAACTTTTTCTTCATCTAGTCAATGTCAACATCACTCCCTGCAAGCTCATTGTTGTAATCTTTCAATACCTCAGAATGAGAAGTCATACGGCCCATTTATCCTCATTTAAACATTTCAATATAAATAGAAAAATATAAGAGGGTGTTGGCCAGTACCGACTTAAGACCATTTAATTGTACAGCATTGAAGGAGGCCACTCAGTCTGAAAGAGCTATCCATTTAGTCCTGTCTTTGGACAGCACTAGTCAGTCAACTCCACCATAGGCCAAAATCCTCACAAGGACTAACTGCAGCAGCCAACTAGCATCAAACAGATTTAGAAGAGTATGTTTTTACTGTTAATCTTTTTGTTACAGCATTCTTTCCATTTCAGCCCATGGAGCATGTGGAGGCTGCAACATGCTGAAGAACACCATTTTGTGTCCAACCTACCCAATTTATTTTCATCCTGAAATTCCACAAGTACTGTAACTAATTATATGTCTTAACTTTTGTTTTGCGTGCAATCTTCAGCAACTTCTTATTATAAGTAAAGGAAATGGAGCATGAAAATCAGTCAGAAACATATAAAACAGAAATAGCCCTGCTACGCTCTACAGTGGTGAAGCATTCCGTAATATTAATTGACATGTGGATATGGTGATCAATATCAAGTGACGAAAAAACAGTCCAGAAGCAAGCAATTACTTTTAATTTAAAAGTTTGTATAGCTCTTTTAAGAACAGAGATATATTGACTGGTGCAAGAAACCTACCAAAGCAAATCTGCACCTAAACTAACTTCAAATATAACTTTCAACAACTAAATGGCAAAGAACACAAGAATAATCTTTACATTTAAATTCCATTCCAAACACATATAAATCCTACCTGTTATTTTATTAAAAATAGACTTGACTAACAATATGACAATGACTTATATCAGTCATGACTTATAACACTAATATACAAGAAGACTACTTTGATACTCATGTCACACAAAAAAAAGTCATTTCAAATTTTAACGTCAACAGCTTCACAATTCTGCTACTTTGTACTAACTTTATACAGTGCAGTAAAAGCCTGTTTATCCGTGACCCGATCAACCGTAACTTCCGTATAACCGGCACCTCAAAAAAAAGGTTCCCATTCGATTAACCGGATCTTATCCGGCACAATCGCTGTTGCACATTTTTTTCCCCTCGTATCAGTATTTCGGAATGCTGCTGCTAGTGCCTGAAGGTGGCGCTGCCGTTTTTTTCCCTCATAGAGTAGCTCTGAATGCTGCCGGTAGTGCATTTCCAGAAAGAGAGAGGAGTGGGAAGGGGTGAGAGAGAGGGGGTGAGTTGATTAATTTAGATGGAAAATGAGGACTGGAGGAGGGTTGGGTTTGGAGCCATTAAGATGCCAGACTGTGTGTGTGTGTGTGAAAGAGAGAGGGAAGGAGTGAGAAAAAGAAAAAAAATGAGAATATCCCTTTGATTGTGTTCTGTGTTTATAGACTGTAATTAATATTTATTGCTTTATTGGTAAGTATCCATACAATATTCTGTTATTATTTAGTCTATTATTAATGTTATGTATATAAAAAAAATAATTTAACATTTTTAAAAAAGTTTTTTTTGTGTTGGGTTTTCAGCAGCCCGAATATCTGGCATGCAGCATTGGCCAGGTCCCGAGGGTGCCGGATAAATGGGCTTTTACTGCACTAAGTTTAAGGAAATTTGAACAGGTGGATTGCTATGCTAAGTACATATGAAGTACATTTTTTTGAGAGGAGGAAAAAGAAAATCCTCTCCAACATCTGAACTAAAGGAGTGCATGAGCCACTATTGGCTTTTGCCAGCATAAAAACAGGTCACAAGTGACAATGTGATGATGTTGATTCAAGTGGCCTGGGCTCCCCCTATGGAGCCATGTGTAGCATGCAATACTGCAAACAACATTTTGTATACCATACCAAAGATATTTGCATCCTGAAATTCCACAAATAATTTATTCCATGGCTAAACGTTTCTTTAACTGTGTAGTCCAGCAAGTATGCATACATTTCTTATTCCTTAAAATAAAAATGTTAATGTTGTTTTAAAGACTGGCTGAGCCCCAAATCAGTAAATAACATATTCTGGCTAAACAACATAATAGTTGGCTGCTCACTTTAACAATTATGCAATTTCTTTTGAAGAAAATATACTTACTGTACGAAGAATGTCTTCCAGAACCTGACTTTCTTCTCAGCAATGTTTCACATAAAATTTAAGGGTAACTTTGCATTGCCTGTAAAAGAATCAATTATTTCAAACTCGTTAGTGATTCAATTGATAAAATTTAGTTTAAGAACACCATTTGTTATTTGTAATTTATCTGTTATGGGTCAAGACACCACACCTGGGACGTCCTCCCAATGTGAAAGGCGCTCTATTGATGTAATTTTGTTGTTGTTGTTTTTCAAACTTCGTTCCCCGATTACCCCAGTTTTTTCTGGACTTCACTGGCTCCCTGTCCCGGAGAGGATCAATTTCAAAATCCTCCCTCTTGTATTCAAATCCCCCCACTCCTCTGCACACCCTACCTCCTCTCTGCTCACAACAGTACCCATTGCCTTCACTCTACTGGGACTGGCCTCCTCCTTCTCTCCCAAATCCTCTGTTCCACGTGCTCATTGGACCACATCGCCACCCCCCTCCTCCGCACCCAGCTCCATTTGTTAGCCCCGCTCATTTCTGACACCATTAACCTTTCCCTCTCCTCAGGTACCGTCCCCACCTCCCTTAAAACAGCCACCATCACCCCTATCCTGAAGAAACCCTCCCTTGATGCGTCGCAACCATCAAGTTATCGACCCATCTCCAACCTCCCGTTTCTATCCAAGGTCCTTGAAAGAGTGGTTGCCTCCCAGCTCCGCTCTTTCCTTTCAAATCACTCACTTCTTGAACCCATCCAATCAGGTTTCCGCCCTATCCACAGCACAGAAACTGCCCTGGTCAAGGTCACAAATGACATCCTAACCGCCTGTGACCAGGGCACCCTCTGCCTCCTTGACCTGTCTGCTGCGTCCGACACAGTCGATCACACCATCCTCCTTCAACGTCTTTCCTCCCACCTCAACCTTCAAGGCACTGGTTCCATTCTTATTTGACCCACCGTTTACATTTTGTTTCTTCCAATGGCTTTTCTTCAAACCCCCGCACAGTTTCTCACGGCGTCCCTCAGGGCTATCCTCGGTCCCCTCCTTTTCACCCTTTACACGCTCCCTCTGGGCTACGTCATCCGCAAACATGGGGTAAATTTCCACATGTATGCGGACGACACCCAGTTGTATCTTTCTGCCTCATCCCTCAACCCCCAGATGATCGATGTTCTGACAGCATGTCTGTCCGACATCCGAGTCGTGGACGAGGGACAACTTTTTGCAATTGAACGTGAGTAAGACCGAGGCCCTTCTGATTGGCTCAAGCCAGCGCCTCCGCACATCGGGCGCTGCCAGCCTCAACATCCATGGCTGCACTCTCCACCTCACAAAGCCAATCAGGAACCTCGGCATCATGTTAGATCAAAAACTTTCCTTCCTCCCCCACATCCGCGCCTTGACCGGCACCGCTTATTTCCACCTGCGCAACATTGCCAGGCTCCACAACTATCTTACCCCCCGCGCTGCCGAAACACTCGTGCATGCATACATCACCTCACGGCTGGACTACGGAAATTCTCTCCTCGTCGGCCTCCCCAGTTCCTCCATTCACAGGCTGCAGGCCATCCAAAACTCTGCAGCCCGTGTACTATCCCACACCCGCCTCCGCGACCACATAACCCCCACCCTCGCCTGTCTCCACTGGCTCCCCATCCTCCAGAGGATCGAGTTCAAGATCCTCGTCCTCACCTACAAGGCCTTACACGGCCTTGCCCCACCCTATTTAACCGATCTACTCTCCCCCTACACGCCCACCCGGACCCTCCGTTCAACACGACTTGGCCTGCTCCAAGCCCCCCGCCCGAACCGCCCCACCATCGGAGGCCGGGCCTTCAGTTTCTCCGCTCCACCCTTTGGAATGCAATCCCTCAATCCCTCCGTTTCGTCTCTTCCCTTTCCTGTTTCAAGGCCGGTTTGAAGACTTTCCTCTTCGACCGTGCCTTCTGTTCCACCCCGAACTCTTTACCTCCCCTTCGTGTTTCACCCCTTCCCAAACACTCCCCTCCCAGCTCGGGTCACACACCTCCTGTGCAGCGCCTTGGGACGTCCTCCCGACATGAAAAGCGCTCTATGTAATTTGTTGTTGTTGTTCTACCGTCAACAGACTTATGGCACGGTTATAGCCTCAAATAATGAAAACTGTTAAAACTGAATAAATCCAAATTGAATACCTAATGAACCAAATCTTGAAAATTTGAAAGACTGCTTTGTTATCATAATAACTGCTTACAACATTGTTTAAAATTGTTAACGACATTTGGTGTGTGCAAATTGGTGGCTGAGTTCTCCTACAAAATAGTTATGCACTTTATTGTATATACTGTACTGTGAAGCACTTTGGGATGTTCTTTGATGAGAATGGCACTATACCAAATGCAAGGATTAGCTCATTTAAAAAAGTTTTTGCAGTATATAGTGTTCAATGAACTAAAGATAGAAATAACTGCAGCAGAGTACAGTAGAACATTCAAACACTCATCCACATAACTACATCAAGGCTCTGATTCATAAATTGGGCTGTGAAGTTTGCAAAACAATTTAGTTGCATACATGCACTAGATATTATCACACGCTTAAGGAGTCTCATTATCTGAATTATTTTCATGTCCATAATTGGCTTGTTCTAAGTAGTGCAGATATTGGCCTCACTGCTGTATTAAAATCTCTCACACTTTGTTTCCACAAATGGATTCTACTCCAGCCCTGAACCATTTTGTGTGGCGTTCCTCAGAGCTTTGTACTCAATCCTCTCCTCTTCAACCTGAACATGCTCCCTCTTGGTTACATCATTCACAGACATGGGGTCAACTTCCACGTGTAAGCGGGTGACATCCAACTTTATCGCTGTGCCTCCACCCTCAACCTCGACCCCAGGACCATTAATGTCCTGAGTGTCCTGACCACTGACTGTCTGACACACATAAAATTCTTGATGAGAGCTAACTTTCTCCAGTTGAATAGCAGCAAAACCAAGGCTCTCCTGATTGGTTTGCGCCAGCGCCTCCGCACCTCAGGCACTGGCAGCATCAGCATCCAAGGATCCACATTGCTCTACGTCAACTAGCCAGTCAGGAACCTAGGATCCTTGTTCAACCCTCAACTGTCCTTTCTCCTCCACATCTATGCCATGACCCACTCTGCCTTCCCCCACCTCCACAACAAGGCCCAACCCCACCTCCGCAACATTGCCCAACCCCACTGTCTCACCCCCAAGGCCGCCGAACCCCTTATACATGCCTTCATTACAACCAGGCACAACTATGCATCCACCCTCTTGTTGGCCTTCCTAACTCTTCATCTCCACAAGCTGCATATTATCCAGAACTCTGCAGCTCATTTCCTCTCCCACACCATGATCCATCACACCCACCGTTGCCCAGCTTCACTGGCTCCCCATCCCTCAGGGGATTGAGTTCAAAATTTTCGTCCTCACCTTCAAGGTCCTCCATGGCCCTGCCCCCTCCTAAAACTCTGACCTGTTAACCCTTTATCAATCTGTCTGCTCCATCTGCTCAGTAAGCTCCATGTCTTCCGCTCGGCCCATCCCACCATCAGCAGTCAGCCTTCAGCCTCTCTAACCCTACTCTGTGAAACTCCATCCCAAATTCCTTTCGCCTTGCTCCCTTGCTTTATTCAAGGCATGTCTCAAGATCCTCTTCTTCGACCGTGCCTTCGGCTACACTCTTACCCTCTCTGCCCTCCATCTCACCAACTCCCCTCCTCCCCAATCAAGTCCTAATCCCTGACTGTTCAGTGTCTTGAGACATCCACCACAAGGTACTATTCAAATGTAATTTCACATTGTATAAATTTCTTTCAATTTTTTTTTACAATTTTATTAATATATTTCCATATATTCCAAAATGTGATCCTTTGAACAGTTTTATCTATACCAAAAGTGTTTCAAATGACCAGACTGCATAGTATCAATCTTTTCAATCCCACATAAAATTGCAAAAAAAATTCAGATGAACTTTCTGAGTCCTATAAACGTGTTGCTGTCTTGAGCCAACATTTTATAAGTTGGATACAATAATTAAACCAAGTTCCATACACAAAACACAGCAGATGTCAATGTCCTTTCAAACTGTCAGAACACAAGTACTGTATGGCCATGACTGAATCCTTGAGTTGCAGCTTCCAACAGTTGTCACACCGCAAACAAGCTTAATGGATAAACAACGTAACTGTACATAGCAATGCTATGTAACATTGTGCAACAAGTTTGGAGTATTGACAATATAAGATCAATATCTGCCACAGTTCAAAAAAAATTATTTCCCAAACATATAAATATGTTGTATGATGTTAGCAATTTTGAATTAGATACAACATGTGACAGGCTTCATGATTTTGGTCTGCTCACCATTGTGAGGAATGGCAATGCTAGAATGCAACAACTTTTCATTCAGTGTAATTTTTGAGTTTGTGCTATTTACACAAAATATAAGGTTCAATTCCTTTTTGCTATTCTCAGCGCCCTGCCCACCCCCCAACACACCAGTCTCGCAGTCTACTAAGAGAAAATAATTAAACATTTTGTTTGTATGCTTATTTCCATATAGAAAAGATGGGAGAATTTCATAAACATATAATTCCAGTAATAGATTTTGTTCAATTTGTATTTTCCTTGAAAGTTTATATAAAAGAAACAAATTTGCCACTTAGAGATTAGCAATTGGTCCTATTTGGGAGTCCTGTAGCTCTGCAGTTAAGAGGATTCACCTTACAAGTGAGAGACCTGGGTTCAATTCCAGGCAGGGTGAAACCTTGGTCAAGTTTCTTTACTCCACACGCTTAATAATAATGCCACAAAAAAATTGGTAATTTCAATCCACGACTGTTTGTAGGACTCTGCTATGTGCAATTGGCTGCCGCGTTTGGCCCACATATTTACAGTCAATTAACTTTACAGTACACAGGTAGACCCCGCTTACCGAACGCCCGGTTAACGAAAGTTCACTATAACGAGGGTTTCTATTTGTACCGTTATCTGCTTAACAAAGGCTGCTTTCGCTATAACGAATGTTTACACACACTTTAAATCTCGCACGTCTGCGAGATTTTCGTGCGCAGCTTCTCATGGGTAGCATCTCTCCCAGTTGCCCCAGCAACACATGCTCAGTCTTTAGCGTGCCTCAATTAAGCAGTCCAGTGCAGCCTCTCCCATATGGGAGGAGCTTAAGTGGCAGGATGCTTCGTGGCTTCAATAATAGTAAGTCGAGGACTGTCTGTATTTTACTGTTTATTGTTGTATTTACTAACATTTTAATATTTTATTGTTGTATTTAAAGTTGTGTAGCCTTCAATAGCAGTTATATCTACCCTGGGCCTTCGCTAGTACAGGTTGAGCATCCTGAATTCGGACCCGTAGCCGAGCCCAGGTTCGGGTATTTCCGGACAAATTGAAACGCTGGAAGCGCGTCACGTGTCCGGAAATGCCTGGGCCCAGGGTGTGATATTTCAGTGTGGTGAAAGACCTTGCCTGGAGCAGGTAGGATCGGCATTTTTATTCTTGCAATTTTTGTCACACTCCGGATTCTGGATCTCCGGATTTTGGAATACACCAAACATGTATGTTCGAATGTGTACAACCTGTACACCGAAAATGTTAGCGCTAGGAACCGCTAAGAACTAAACTGATTTTAATGGGGAGGCTAGAGTCGGGGCTGCGTTTTGGCTGCAAATACAGTAATATAGTTAAACTCTCGCTTAACGAAATTTTCACTTACTGAAGAGTTTTAAAGTCCCTTGCCCCTTCGTAAAGTGGGGTCTACCCAAGGATGTGAAGCGCTTTGAGACGTCTAGAAGTGAAAAATGCTGTATCAAATGCAAGGATTATTATTATTATTACATTGGACTAAATCTGAATCGAGATTTGAAGGGTGAAAGGATTGTACCAGCTACCTTACTGTGACGATCAGTTCCCCGATAACAATTATTGTTTCAATGAACAGCATCTTTGCAACAAGGTACAACCCATCATTGCAACCACATTAATACCAATAATCAAACAATAATTTCAAACAATACATATAAAATAGAATTATTACTTTCATTTTCCTACAACATAGGCACTATACTTTATGGTAAAAATCCTATGAAGCACTTTGAGACATCCTCTAGAAATGAATGACATTATATAAAATGCAAGGATTATTATTTATTATTATAGCATAATGCATCAACCCCAAATTTCATCCCAAATATAAAATGAATCTAACATTTATTTTCTACCAACAGTCTTGCACAAGTAATTGAAGGAAAATTGATTTGAGGGAATGAAAGTAAAAAACAGTGCATAATACATACTGGAATGAAGACTTTACCTCTCAAATTCTGATTACATGCAGAACTATGTAGACCAACAGTCCGACAATACTTTATGGTGGAAGCTAAATATTTTTATGATTATCTAACTTGCATTTAAGACTACTGATGCTAGAATCCAAGCATTGGATCCAAATGTGATCCAAATGTGACCACAGGTCCAAATGTGAGTATTTTAAATCTCAATCCAAAGCACGTGTGCATGAGTAAATTTCTTTATTTTCAAATCAGAGCACGCTCAATCCAATAACCATCACCACACCCATTTGTCCCACCTATATGTCCTTTGGTACTGCCCACCATTATCCTACTAGCGCTTTCTTAATTGCCCTTTACTTCATAAAGGGACATGCTATATCTTATTTTCTCCAGTCATTATTTAAGTCTTGTTTGATTAGACTTTCTGGTTTGCTCCGCTTCCACATTTGTTTCTTTCTTCTTTAAACTCATTCTGTTAACTTTTTTATTTCAAGATCCATTGATCTTCTTCTGATTCTTCCTGCTATCTTTTTTCCATTTTGTTTCTGATTCCCAATTTTTTCTCCGGCTTTGAAAAAAAAGTCTCAGGCTTCGGTCTTCACCCTCAGTGTTTTCCAGTCTTCTTCTCGGTCACTGGTTTCCTGCTTCTAGGTTTCTTCATGGACCACATTATTCTTCATCATCTTCTGCTTTCCATTTCTTTCTGAGTATCATTGCATCAATAATGTAATCATTTTTCTTTTTACTACCACTGGGTTCATATCTGAGCTGTCCTCCAGTTCATTGTGCCTTGTTCTAACTTATGCTTCCTGTGATTTGTTTGTTCTTTTGTATTCCTTTCTGCCTGCCATCCTTCCCTCATGTGAACTCTCTTGTGTTCTATCATAGCTTCTCTCAGGTTCTTGTCTATTTAATTTACTTGCATAGTACCCATATTTATTACAAATACAGTAAAATACATGCAAGTTGCATCAGTCGGATCATAGCAGTTAACCTGATTTACATGAAGTCTGAGTTGCAGGCAATTGGTACAAATTGTACAAAATCCGATGTTATCAATAATCCACAATACGCAAATGTAATTCAATGCAGCCTGTAAGGGCAATTGCAGAGTAAATCCAACTCACATGTCCAAATGCCTTAAGTAATCTCCAATGTATCTGAAAGTGAATTTAGCAGCCAATTTGTGCACTGACACATCCCATAACCAGCCTTGAATAACTAATTTATCTGGAGTATTGTTGGGCTAGGACACCAAGAGAATCTCCTTTTTTGAACACCATCATTTAATTTTTTATTTCCACCTGAACATACAGATAGGACCCCGGATAAGTCTAATCCGAGCAACAGCAACTCATCGCTCAACAGCAGTGCAGAGCCTAGACTATCGGCACAAAGTCCTGATCTGGGGTTTTGTAAGGAAAAGATAGAAAGAGAGATAGACAGGAAGGAGAGGGAGAGAGAGAAAGAAAGAGAGAGAGAAAAAGGAGAGAGGGAGAGGAAAAACCGACAGTGCGGCTTTAAGAAGAAAAACTGGAAGTGCCACTACCGGCAGCATTCAGAATAATCGTACTGTACGCTCGTGCGACAATCGACTCATTAAATGTGCCACCGCGATTGTGCCGGATAAGATCCGGTTATTCAAAAGGCGACTTTTTTTTTGAGGTGCCAGTTATACGGAAGTTACAGTTGATCGGGTCATGGATAAATGGGCCTTTGTGGAGATAACAACAACAAAATTATATTTGTGTAGCAATGCTCACATCGGGAGGATATCTCAGGGCGCTGTAGGCTATATATTTATAAATTCACCATACCATAACAGTAGAGTAACTTAATATGAAATATTGATTGGGCCGAAAAAAGAGTGACAATTTTTTGGGTACTCCTTAGCCTGTTGATTCTTTATATTAATTAGCACAAATAGTTTAAGGAATACCAGAAAATGTCTTCCTAATTTCTTAATTAGCTTTGCTGATTAAATATTTGTCTTTATTCATTGCATTGCTCTTGTCCTCAGATTTCCTCCTCTTTCCCAACTGTGACTTATTTGTTTAACTAAATGGAAACTGACCTTATTTGACTCATGTGGAGTATAAACACCAGCATGCACTGTTTGGGCCGACTGGCTGATTTCCACGCTGTACATTCTTTGCAAATCTTTATTTCTTGGTGTCGGCTAGGAATATGGTTGTAAATCCACACATGGAATTGTAATTCATCTCTGAGAAGAGAATCAATGCAGAAAATCTAGGAATGAGTCACTTCCTGCTTGTTTATGACTCAAACCATCATAGTTTTCTGGTCAAAATCCAAGCTTTGAAAGTGAATGGGCACTCATAGATTGTTCTTAGTTCTAGCATGTTACTATTCTATTGTGGATTGCTCGTAATCATTTATTTAATTGTGTCCTCAACCCAGTTAAGAATCATCTGTCGCTGAAAAAAAAGATATTGGGTCCAATTTGCGGTCTCACACAGTATTCTGTTTATGTGCTTCTGAAAGTGAAGAACAGTAATAGGGCAGGACTCAGGCTAAACATGGGAAGTCATGTGGAAAAATCAAAGAGGTTGTCATCTGCTCACCAGAGGAACAAATGCAACAATTCTAAATTATATAATTCACAGAAAAGCCCTACAATTTACATTGCACCTTTCAAGTTGGGAGGTTCTCTAAACATTTAGTTCAACAGCAAACTCAACCTTACAATCCATCCATAAAAGATGAGTTCTGAGAGTTTGAATACACTCAAATTATATTTTTTAATTCAATTTCTGTACAGTACAGTAAATATAGATGTAGGCTAAGAGGGGTTTACTGTATTCTTAGGAATATGAACAGACACTTATCAAAAGCTATAGAATATAGAAGAATTAGAAGTGATCTTACAGAAACGTATAACATTATTAAGGGGCTTGGCAGAGTAGACAGTGGGAGACTGTTTCCCCTGGATGGAGAATCTAAAACTAGGGGTCAAGCCTTTTCAAACAGAGTTGAGGAAACATTTCTTCACTCAGAGGGTAGTGAATTTATGGAATTCTCTACCCCGGAAGGCTGTGGATGAACATATTCAAGTCTGAGATTGATAGATTTCTACTGGATAGAGGAATTAAAGAATATGGGGATAGGGTGGGTAAATGGAATTAGGTCAGAAGATCAGCCATGATCTTATTGAATGACAGGGCAGGCTCAAGGGGCTGAATAGCCTATCCCTGCTCCTAATTCTTATGTCCTTAAAAGTTGTAAAAAAAAATTAAAATATTTTATGTGTTTGTACTATTTGTCTCTATAATGCAGTTGTACAAAAAAATCAAAAGTTAATAATAAAAATGTAATAAATCATTCATGCTTTCAGTCTCTAAGGAAAAAGTAATATTATACAATGCTTATAATATAATTGATATTTTAATATTTAATCTCAGGAATGTAATTTAAGGCGGTCACAATTGAGCATTCATAACTATAACACTGTAAATATTTAAAATTCTATTTATAAACATGTGTGTAGATGCGCAATTAACTTTTCAATCAACTAATCAAACAAATTTAAGCAGCATAGAAAAAAAAACTGGTTTGAAAAAAATTACCTAGTTTACAGCATCTTCTCTATCCTTTTCATTGTTTGAGATTGGTCATGTCTCTCTACCACTCTGGGGAAAGCCCATAACTAATTCTGAATTATTTTCAATACTGAAAATACCAATATGTTTACATACATATAGTATATTACATGTCAAGTGAGAGACTTGGGTTCAATTACCAGCAGGGCAAAACCTTCGGCAAGTTTCCTTAGTCCATATACCTAATAATAATACCTCAAGAAAAAAAACAATAATAAATTGGTCACTTCAACCTACAACTGTTTGTGGAACATCTGTATGCAATTGACTGCCGTAATTAGCCTACAAATATAAGGTCAATTTACATTATATTCTGTTAAGCACTTTAAGACGTCTAAAAGATGTGAAAAGCGCTATACCAAATGCAAGGATTATTATGTACATTGCTATATGTATATTTGTTGTTCTCCACTCATTAAACACAAATCTTGAATACAAATCAACCAGCAATTTATTTCTGATAGAGTAGATCACATTACATAGTACAGCATATACTACTTCATACAATGTCAAAAGTAATTGCTGAGCAGAAGATGCTCATCTCAAAGAATTAAGAAGATCATACAAGGTCATCTGTTTTCCTCATTCTTTATCCTTTGTAAATGACTGGAGATTTACCGAGTACTAGAACAGGAAGTCTTATGGGGAATTCATGATGCAGAAGATAGGATGGTTCTCATCTGTCACCACAACCACAGGATTCAAGTAACAATTGACGAGAGTAAGAGCTAGCCCAAATTAAAACTTCATAAATTTCACCTACAAAAACTTAAGTGATAGGGAGCCCATGACAACATGAAACAGATGAACTATTCTTCGACATTAACAAAGAATCACCTGCCAGTAAGGAATGGCAATAAATGCATTCTATTAACCAGCTAGTAAATTGTTGTTTAGTAATAGTTTATCTTTAATTATTAATAATATTAAGAGCAAATATCGAGTCAATGGTGTCTATAATGTTTCATACAACATGCCATGCACATAAAGATTTTCAGCACAGAACAAATTCAAATTGTTCCACTACTTTGTTTTTTAAATTGCCGTTCATTTTTATTGTATTTTCTAACTCTTTCTACATATCCCTCAGTGTTTCCGCTCCTCGGGTATATCTCCAGTTTTCTATTGAATGATTCCATTGATCCACCTATTTGTTCAACAATTTCTCTCATCTATCAATGTCCTCTTGAAGTTTAAACATTTATTCTCATAAATTGGAAAAGCATCCAATTGAGTGTCATTGACAATTTAAGATGCTTATGTTCAAGTCATTAATGTGTTTTTCAAAAGCAGCGGATTCCAGGACAGACCCAACTCATTACATGCTGCCCATCTGAGAAACCTCTATTGATTCCCACAATCTGTACTCTCTCTTTCAGACATCCTTATACAGTAAAAGCCTGTTTATCCGTGACTCGATCAACCATGACTTCCGTATAACGGGCACCGCAAAAAAAAAGTCCCCATTCGATTAACCGGAATTTATCCGGCACAATGTTGTTGTTTTTTAAATTACATTTTTTAAATAAAAAAAATTATTTACTTTTTTTAATGTTTTTGGCCAAAAACCAGGCACGGGCTTTAACCGGCATTGGCCAGGTCCCAAAGGTGCCGGATAACCTGGCTTTCACTTTACTTATTTTATCTTTAACACCAAGTCTAATGTGATACCTTATGAAAGGAAGTCAAATAATAGAACATCCACCCCATTTGCCTCATCTATGCTCCCTGTAAATTGCTGATTTTTGGGGGGATGTCAATCAGAATCTTGTCATCATGAATGAATATCGACTATCCTTCACAAAGAGATTATTGGAGCAGTCTCGAATGGTGCAGTGGATAGAGCTAGTTTACAGACCAGGAGCTCATTGATTCAAATCTTAGCTGATGGTTTCAGCTAGAGCTGCACAGGGAGACCAAATTCGCCGTAACCTTCCCACAGATAGGGAAGGGAAAACCACCTAGGCTTCCAGCTTGTGGTCTCTCTATTTATTGGTTATGTATGTGTTGCAGCTGGGTGAGGAGAGATCAGGTTCAGCTGCAACACCCTTTACAATCAAGCATTTTGCCAACACTCAGAACCAAGGATCACATATGAATAAAGGGCACCTGGGTGAAGGATAGGACAACCAGTGGTCCTTGGAACAGCACACCAGCAAGAGGAGTCCAGACCGTAATAATTAAACTAAACCAAAAACAGACAGAAGCAGAAACAGACATAGACACACAGAGATGGATAGACGGAAATAATCGGAGACCCGCAGAGGCAAACAGATGGAAACAGACAGACAGAAAGACAGATAGACACAGAGCGACAGAGACAGCAATAGAGAGAGGCAGACAGAGACAGGCAGACACAGATAGACAAAGACAACAACAACAAAATTCCTTTTGTTTAGTGCCTTTCATGTGGGGAGGACATCCGAAGAGACATGAGTCCTACCTGCCTCTCAGAGGCGCGCACGCACGCACACACAGACAGACAGAGACAAACAGAGACGGGAAGACACAGATAACAGACAGAGAAAAAAAACAGGTAGACACACAGAGCCATACACACAGAGACAGACAGAGGTAGAAAGACAGGCAGGCGTGCACAGACAGAGAACAAAAGATATACAGACAGAGCCCAACAGATCAATAGACAGCCAGACCGATATACAGAGACAGGCGGAAATAAATTGAATCCTCTGAATGATGGGAAATCAGTGCAGTTGAACGAGAATGGGGGAGATTGGATCGTGGAGCTTGGTACAGGAGAGGACACAGGCTGCAGAGTTCTGGATGATCGGGAGGAGTGGGAAGGCCAACAAGCAGGGCTTTAGCATAGTCTCAAGCCTGGGCATGATGAAGGCATACACAGATACATGCAGAGAGACACAGAGACAGACAGAGACATCAACAAAATTACATTTGTAGAGCACCTTTCACGTCAAAGGACGTTCCAAGGCTCTGGACAGTCAGGGGTCAGGACCCAAGCGTGGGGGTGGGAGGGGGGCAGGGTTGGGATGAGGGTAGTCAGAGAGCCAGGAGAGCCAGTGGAGTCGGGTGACTGTGGGGATAATGGGGTCACGAAGCTTGATGTGGGAGAGAATACGAGCTACAAGGCAGGCGGTCGGACGGACAAAGACAGACAGGGACGGATGGACAGACACAAAGACTGAAAGACAGACAGACTGATAGTCACATATACAGACAGTGATAGACAGAGACATACTAGTAATATAATAATCCTTGAATTTGAAATAGTGCTTTTCACATCTTCTAGACGTCTCAAAGCGTTTCACAGAATTACTGAATTAATTATATTTTTTGAAACGGAGCAGTCAATTGCACACAGCAGTGTCCCACAAACAATCGTGGATTGAAGTAACCAAATTATCATCGTTTTTTTTGAGGGATTATTATCCGGTGTGTGGAGTAAGGAAACTTCTCCAAGCTTTCGTTCACCTCCGGGAACAGAACCCAGATTTCTCGGTTACAAGGCGAGTCCTCTAACCCCTGAGCTACAGGACTCCACGACATAGAGGCAAACACAGTGACAGGCAGGCAGGCAGAAACAGATAACCATACAGGCAGGCAAAGACAGACACACAACAACAAAATTACATTTGTATAACGCCTTTCACGTCGCAGACAGAGATACAGACAGAGGCAGACAAAGACAAATATAGACAGACACAGCAGGCAGGCAGGCTGCAGACAGATTGGCAGACGCACAGGCAGAGAGGGAGAGATGCACAGATAGAGACACACAGACAGACACACAAACCTGACCCACCCACTCCACCAACCGACCGGTTCAGAACGAGAGGGACAGACCGACTGGAGCAGACTGAGAGGAATAGATCAAGAAGGATAGACCAAGAGGGACACATACACAATTAAATAATGAGTGTCTAGCGCCTTGGGACGTCCTCCCGTCATGAAAGGCGCTATACAATCGTAATTTTGTTGTTGTGGACACACACAGAGGCAGACAGACAGACATGCATGCAGACTGCCACGCAGGGAGGCATGCAGACAGTGACACAGAGACAGACAGACCAAACAAACACACAAGGATAGATAGACAAATAGACACACACACACAGGGCCAGACAGACACACAGGGATGGATAGGCAGGCAGGCACAGACGCATGCACGGGGATGGACGAATGCACAGGGATGGACAAATGCACAGGGACGGACGAATGCATGGGGACAGATGAACAGACAGATAACAACAGACATACAAATAGACAGTGACAGGCAGGCAGGAAGGCAGGCAAACACAAACACACATACATACTGGGACAGACAGGTAGCGAGGCACAGACCCACGCAGAAATACAGATGTACACATGGGAACAGATGCACGCACGGGGAAGGACACACAGGCGGGGAAGGACACACAGGCGGAGATGAACACACTGAAGGAGACAGTTGAACAGCCGGAGACAGGCAGAATCACAAACAGACAGAGAAAGGCAGGCAGGCAAACAGTAAGACAGGCAGGCAGACACAAGAACAGACAGGCACACAGCGATAGACAGGCAGGCTGGCACGCAGGGACAGGCAAGCACAGACGCATGAACTTGTACATACCCACGGGTACAGATGCACCCACAGGGACCCACGCCGGGACTGGTGCACCATTAGGGACAGACGCACAGACAGAGACACATACAAACAGACAGAGAAAGGCAAGTAGGCAGGCACACAAACAGGGATAGATAGGCGCACAGGACAGACAAGAGGCAGGCTCAAAAGGTACAGGCAGGCAGGTACAGACACACCCAAAGGAACCAACACACCCACAGCGACCGAGGCACATACGGGGACAGACCCACAGACAAACACACAAACAGACAGAGAAAGGCAGGCAGGCATGCAAGCACACACACACACACACAGGGCCAGACAAGCACAGATGCACGCACGGAACTCACGCTGCGGGACGGATGAAACCACGGGGATGCATGCACAGGTGGGGACGGATGCACAGAAGGAGACAGACACAGATGGAGAAAGACCCACAGACAGACAGAGACATACAAACAGACGGAGAAAGGCAGGCACCGGACAGACAAGCAAGCAGGCTCAAAAAGGACAGACAAGCAAGCACAGATGCACCCACAGGGACTGAGGCACCCACGGAGACCGAGGCACAGACGGGGACCGAGGCACAGACATGGACATACAGGCAGGGACAAACGGACGGACAGGGATGCATGGACATCTGGAGACGGACGAGAGGCGAAGACAGAGACGGACAGACAGACAGTGATGGACAGACATAAAGGAACGGCTGGGAATGGGCAGAGACACAGACAGACAGACACACAGACAAATTGTCTTATTAGTACTGTATAGATAACTGAAGATGCAAGTTAAACTGATAAATTATAAGATTACACATGTTTCTACACACTTGCAATGGTCTTTGCATTTCTCCAACTTCGTATTTGAATTTGTAAACATTTTTATAGAGAAATAATTTAAGAAC
Organism: Hydrolagus colliei; assembly: GCA_035084275.1. Taxonomy (NCBI): domain Eukaryota; kingdom Metazoa; phylum Chordata; class Chondrichthyes; order Chimaeriformes; family Chimaeridae; genus Hydrolagus; species Hydrolagus colliei. The sequence continues at coordinate 41,522,833 of CM068745.1, read as the reverse complement.
TTCATAAAACTTGTAATGTATTTGATATAATGCCTTAAGCATTGAGATGTCTGAAAGTATTTTTCAAAAAAGTTACTTTGGTTTGTTGCGACTGCTGTATGTTTCAAGTGTGGCAGTTAATCTAAACACAGTTACATTCCACAAACAGGAATGAGATGAATTACAGTGGTGCCCCATGTTTGAGATATATAAAATGCCAACTATCCTCATAGCTATAGCGAGATACAAGAGCAGCTTTGACTGTACGTGCACGCAAGAAATCAGTCAGTGATGGGATGTGGGGTAGGAAGGACAACTGGGGAATCTAACCTAATGCCAAAGTTATATACAGTTTCAGTAAATCTGAGGGATTAAAAGGGGAGATATAAAACACATATGAGGAAATCGACACAGTATCTGACTCCTTGGAAGAGCTATCTAATCAGTTTCATTTCCCCGTATCGTTGCAATTTTTTTATTTTTCAGTAGCTATCCAATACTCTTTTGAAAGTTGTTATTCAATCTGTTTCCACCACTCTTTCAGGCAGTGCATTTCAGACCGTAACACCTCTCTGTAAACAAAAATCTCCCCTCTGGTTCTTTTGTCAATTATCTTAAATCTCTGTCCCCTGGTTACCGACCAACCTGCCTGGGGAAACTTTTTTTTGACCTTTTTTTTAGGAAAGTTAGAAACAGGTTGGTAGTTTGTATTAGAGGGATAGAACTTTTTTTTAAGGGAGTGGGTTTGAGAGTGAGTGGGATGGTATTTGAGGAGGAGCACCCACAGTGCAATACAGTTTGCATTTTTGTGAACTTCATTATGATAGGGTTATGCTGTACAAATTAATATGTATATTGGTAAATTTCAATGAAAGATGAACAATAGCTAAAGAAACCAGAAAGAAAACTCATTATTTTTTCTCATAAAGATGAGAGGGCAGAGAGGTAGGCAAGGTTAGAATAACAATTTACCTTCATTATCAGTTTAAAAAAATCCTGTTGTGTGCATGTGCAAAGTTTTGTTTTCGGCAATCAAAGCAATTACAATAAAAGCCCGTTTAGCTGGCACTCTCGGGATTCGGCCAATGCCGGTTAAACCACGTGCCGGATATTTGGGCAGCCAGCTGCCGAAAACCCAACACAAAAAACACTAACTTTTTTAAAAAACATACCATATTAATAATAGACTAAATAATAACAGAATATTGTATGGATACTTACCAATAAAGTAATAAATATAGATTACAGTCCATTAACACAGCACACAATCACAAAGCAAACTTCTACAATGGCGGACGGTAGGGTCCGGCGATATATCAATATATCCAATATAATTTTCATATCAATATGCCGATATTGGAATTTTAAAAATATTGATATCGAAAAATTCAATATCGAAAAAAAAAATATCGCAAATATCGATATATCGTGTCTGGCGATATATTGGTATATATCGGTATAATACAGACTTTTTCAACTTAGCTTGTCGATATCCGAATGTGCGCGCACACCGGAATGCGCTTGCGCAGGTCAACAAAAAAAACACGATAACGATATAGCGGTATATCGATATATCGGTATATATCAGTATATATACCGATATCGATATCGGTATATATCGATATGGGCAAACCGATCTATCGATATCGGAAAATTTCCATATCGACACACCCTAGCGGACGGAAGTTTTTTTTCTCTTAAAGGAGTACTCTTGTTTTTTCCTTTCTGTCTTTCTTTCTCTCCCTCCTTCACTCTCTCTCTCTGTCAGTCTAGCATCTCAATCGCTTCAAACCCAACCCCATCCACTCTTCCCCCCTCACCCCCTCTCTCCCTCTCCCACCCCCACCAAAACAGTGTATAAATCCACAATACCGTCAGGCTACACAGGCAATATATAGTATCCATCAGTGAGAGGGGAAAGAAAGAAAGGGGACGATATAGAAAGAGAAAGATAGAAAGGAAGGAAGGAGAGAGAGAGAGAAAGAAAAACAGGGAGAGAGTAAAAGGAGAGGGAGAGGAAAAACAATGCCCGTTTAAGAAAAAAAAACAGAAGTGCTATTACCGGCAGCATTCAAAACTAATCGTACTGTACCCTAGTGCAACAATCCACTCATTAAATGCGCCACTGCGATTGTGCCGGATAAAATCCGGTTAATCGAATGGGGACCTTTTTTTGAGGTGCCGATTATACGGAAGTTACGGTTGATCGGGTCAGGGATAAACAGACTTTTACTGTAAGTTGTATCTCAATAACGTTATAATAATAATAATCCTTGCATTTGATATAGCACTTTCCACATTTATCAACGTCCCAAAACGCTTCACAGAATATACTGTAAAGTGAATTGACTGTGTATATTTGTGGGCGAATCGCGGCAGCCAATTGCGCACAGCAGTGTCCCACACACAGTCATGGATTGAAGTGACCAATTTTATTATTGTGCTTTTTTTGGAGGGATTATTATTAGGCGTGTGGAGTAAGGAAACTTGCCCAAGGTTTCGCCCTGACCTGCCTGGATTCGAACACAGGTCTCCCCAGCTTGGTCTCCCCAGCTTGCAAGACAAGTGCTCTAACCACAGAGCCACAGGAGCTCCACAACGTTGTGCACAGTGCTGTTTGTGCTGGTATTTCGCAGTTTATTTCAGGATCGAAACTTTGTGGGTAATTGATACATAGATAAAATTCACATTTTACTACAATCATATTTCTCTGTTACTGTCAATTTTGTGAAAGGCGTTGTTATTACAGTAGTTACTATTGGTTAGCTTGATACTTTTCCAACATCCTGAACATTCCAAAACAATAGAATAAAGTTTTCTTCTTTTGATTTCCCACCCAAAGCAGAAAGTAGTGAGTTCCAAATCTGGATTGTGACCTTGGAAAGGCATCAGAAAACTCAAACAAATTGCATTTATATAGCACCTTTCACAGCGAAAAGATATCCCAAGGCTCCAGATGCAATGTATTGTATTATCAGACACTAGTTGCTTCTTTGCAAGAAGTTGGAGGGGAAGAGAGAGAGTGAGATACAGAGAGGGAAAGTGGGAAAACAATTAGTTAAACTTATGCAGCTGATACTGCCAGGAAGAGATGGAAACTGAGTATCTAATTAGTCAGACGAGGGGGAAAACAGCACTCCCGACACATCTGACTCCCCTCCGGAAGAGGAGGAAGACTCGAACTTCAGCGACCAGAGGTCCAGTAAAAAGTACATGGACACATATCCGACCCAGCAAGCAGCAGGCGAACATAGATAGGCACAGACAGTGGCAACAGGACCCCAAAACTAGATAATGGCACCAGAATTTGGAAGTAAATTGAGGGGCGAAAGCCATAAATAAAAAAATGGGAGACCAAGCGGCTGAATAGAGGATCAAGGCCTTGGGGGCACAAGCCTGTAGTAGAGTCACCGAGCCAGATCCCCGAACCTACCAATGCCCTAACCACAGTGCAGCATGAAGGGGGAAACCCCGGGATAAAACTTAAAGCCTAAAAGGTTGGTTAGAGTCAGTCTCTGAATGTATATGTGAAGTGCACTGAGGTGCTCACCGTAGCCAGCAAGAGAGCACAGACAGGGGTCATGTATAAAGGGATTAAGAAGTATGGGGATAAGTCAGGTAGCTGGAGTTACAGTTACAATTACAGTAACTCCAATATCATCATCAACTCAATAGTTCATAACATTTGGCTTCAAAAAGCCTTCAATTGATTCCTAACAAATTTTCATAATTCTTGATGTAGATTCAATTACCGTACATGCAAATTTTAAATTTTATACTGCAGAATGATAATTTAATTACAAAATGTACAGTTATTGTACATAATTTAAAATGTATCCTGTAACATTACCTTCGCAGCAGAAAACTTTTTAATTAAATCAGATAGCTGGGTGTTGTTCTGACCATTTTATTGAATATGCAATCTAGACCTCCAATTCAAATAGCCAGAGTTTTACAAATTTGCTGTCAGGTTAAGTTGTTACAGGATATATTGACCCCAATATTCAGCAAAGTCACTGTAGTTTTTTTTGTGAACTTTATGTACTATAGATACAAATCAACCAAGAAAACTCTGGCCTTCTATTATGCCAAGAGTGTGTAAAATTAATTTAGCCTTTTTTATGCTAGGCAATATATATATATATATACTATATAGGCTTCTATTAACACCCAACTAAATTGCATTATTATCAGAAACTGAATGATATATAAAAAATACATTACAGGATATACTACACTGCTTGTCGGCCTTCCCAACTCCTCCCTCCATAGGCTGCAGATCATCCAGAACTCTGCAGCCCGTGTCGTCTCACGCACCAAGCTCTCTGACCCCATCTCCCCCATTCTCGCCCAAATCTATTGGTTCCCCATCACCCAGAGGATTCAATTCAAGTTGCTGGTCCTCACCTATAAGCCCTCCATGACATTGCCCCACCCTAGCTCTGTGACCTCCTAACCCCCTACCAACCTGCCTGCTCCCTGCTCAATGGGCACTGTGGTGTCTGTCCGGCCTGCTCCATGTCCCCCTCCCTACCATTGTCGGGCGAACCTTCAGCCACTCTGCCCCCAACCTCTAGAACTCCATCCTGTAATCCCTCCGCCTAGCCCCCTCCATAGCATCCTTCAAGTCCTGCCTCAAGACAACTCCTCTTCGAGAGTCCCATTGGTCACCCCACCTCCCCTCCTTTCCCTCTACCCTCCTGGAGCCTGACTCCGCTCCAGTTTGAAACCCTGACTGTCCAGCGCCTTAGGACATCCTTACCTCCTGTGAAAGGCGCTGTACAAATGTAATTTTGTTGTTGTTGTTTGTTGTAGTTCATTAATGGCAATATTCATGTTGTCACTAAATTTTCACTGCTTGGCAGATACTATTAAAATCCAACTACTTTATTAAACAATAATTAGTCAAAATGTTACTATTTATCTTCTATCCACTTTATTGTTGACTTCCTCATTCATAAAAATGAATAAGTGAAATAAGCAACTGAAATAATGCCAGGCACTCTATGCTTCAAGCTCTCCCACCCCACAAAATATTCTGATTTGCATTTGTACTACAACTAGTTTTCCAAATAATTTGTAGAATACTTGATCAAGAGAAATTGAGCAAAAAACAATATCAAGATGGTTAAATGGTATATAAATTACTATAAAGGTTATGGATTTTATGAACAGGTTCAAACGCACCAAGACTTTGAACCTGCAACTATATGCTGCAATTGTTTTTACATTAATTACTTCCTATGGCATGGTTGCGTAACTACATGATGTATATACTCATTAAGTTATAATGGCCAGCCTTTCTCTTGGGCATACCACCTGCAAAACCTGTGAAAATGTTACCACCTTTAATTCAATTTTATGAATCCCAATACTAGACAATATCCAGCAGATTTCTGATTTAACGACAGGGATAAAACATTCTCTGGGGTAACTACTCACGTCAATACTGCTGCAGATCTACCCCAACTGTAATAATATTAACAATAGTCCCTTTCATTTAATATAGTACCTTTTATATTGAGAAAATATCTCAAAGTGCTTCACAGGTTTTACGGTAGTTTAGTAACTGTATTTTGTAGGCAAACACACAGTCAACTTGTATACAAGAATGGCACTAAAACTGCTATTGAGTGACTAATTTTATCTGGAGAAGAATGAAAAAGAATTCAAGTCAAAGAATTTCCAATGGGTTTTGAGGTAATAATTCCAATGGAGAGTCAAGCAACAGCACAGACAAGATAAAATAATAATAATCCTTGCATTTGATATAGCGCTCTTTACGCAAGCACTACCAGAACCCTCACCAAATGTAGTATCCTCCCTCTCCGCTGCCCTGGAGTCAACCGAACTCCTGCCCCTCTAACCCTCACTAACTGACCTACCCCCTTTGCTCTCTTTTCTCCTCAAATCCCTCTCGACCATCCTTGATTCCCCTGCCCTCTTCATCTCCCGAACCGCCTCTTACTCCCATAAATCCACCTGGTACACCAGCCATCTCCGATCCCTCAAGGAACTAGTACGAGACACCGAATGTGCCTGGACCAAATCCAAACTAAAGGTCCATCAGCAGATTTGGCTGGATCACACTAAGACCTACCATTCTGCCATTGCCTCCACCAAGTCCTCCTTCTACAAGTTAATCATGGAGGCCAAGGATAACCCCAAACTCCTCTTCTCCACCACTAACCATCTCCTCCGTCCACCTTTCCACACCTCACCAATCCTCTCCTCCAATTCCTCTTTGAATCCCTACAATCCGGTTTCCGTGCTGCACATAGCATAGAGACAGCCCTGGTCAAAGTCTCTAATGACATTTTAAATATCTGTGATCAGGGCTCTCTCTGCCTCCTTGACCTCTCTGCTGTCATTGTCAACCACTCCATCCTCCTACACCAATTGTTCTCCCAGCTCAATCTTCATGGACTTGCCCTCACCTGATTAGAATCTTACCACTTCCACCTTCTCCACTTTGTTGCCACCAATGCCTTCTCCTCCAGCCCCAGACCATCATCTGTGGTGTCCCCAAGCTCTGTCCTTGGCCCCCTACTTTCCAATATCTGCATGCTCCACCACATGAGATCAAATTCAACATGTATGCGCATGACACCTAACTCTTTTTCTGCCTCTACCCTTGATTCTAGGACCACTGCTGTGCTGACAGAAGGGCTTCACGTCCTGGATCAGAGCTAACTTTCTACAATTGAATGTCAAGAAGACCAAGGCCCCAATGATAGGCTCACACAGCGCCTTCACAAATCAGGCACTGGAAGCATCAACCTCCACGATTGTACCCTCCACCTCACCAAGCCAGTCAGGAACCTAGGTGTCTTGTTTGATCCTCAACTGTCTTTCCTCCCCCATATCCAAGTTATAAACCGCTCTGCCTTCCCTAACCTCTGCAACATTGACCAACTCCGCCACTACCTCACCCCTCAGGCCGCTGAAACCCTCATTCATGCCTTCACATCCAGGCTCGAATATGCCAATGCCTTCCCAATTCCTTCCGCCATAGGCTGCACATCATCAAGATCTCTGTGGTCCATGTCCTCTACCGATCCGAGCTGCGCAACCCCATCTTCCCCATTCTCGCCTGACTCCATTGGCTCCCCAACACCCAAGGATTCAATTCAAGATTCTGGTCCTCATCTTCAAAGCCCTCCACCGCCTTGCCCTTCCCTACATTTGTGACCTCCTTTCCCCATACCAACCTGCCCGGTCTCTCCGCTTGGCAGGCTCCGGCCTGTTCCATGTCCTCTGCCCCATCATCGGTGGGCGAGCCTTCAGCCTCTCTGCCCCCCAACATTTGGAATTCCATCCTGCGGTCCCTCCACCTCGTGCCCTCTCTTGCCTCCTTCAAGTCCCGCCTCAAGACCCTCCTCTTCGACAGTCCCATTAGTCACCCCAAATCCCCTCCTTTCCCTCCATCCTCCCCGATCTCAAACCCAGCTTGTGTCTGAAACACTGACTGTCCAGTGCCTTGGGACATCCTCCCGACAGGAAAGGCCCTACACAAATGTAATTTTGTTGCTGTTGTATGATTGAAATCCAATTATTGCTTTTGTGTTTGTGCCAGACAGAAGTATCCCCATCTAGTTAAGTGTAAACCACCCTTCCTATAAACATTCAGTGTTCCCAATTATCTACAAACTCATACTTCTGCCCGACAGTTTTCTTAATAATATTCCTGGCATTTGATACAGTGATACAGCCTTATCACTTCTTCGAGACATCTCAAAGTGCTTCACAGAATATATTGTAAAGTGAATTGACTAAATATTTTGTGGGCGAAACCCAGCAGCCAATTGCGCGCAAGTGTTCCCCCAAGCAGTTGTGGATTGAGTGATCACATTTTTTTTAAGGAATTATTACCCCCAGAAAAGCGATCTGCCAACTGACTAACAACCAGGAGTTCCTATGTACTGCTAGGTAAACAGAGGGAGTGGAGTAAAGAAACTTGCCCAACGTTTTGAACATAGGTCTCTCTAGCACTGAGCTACAAGACTCCACAAATCAGTTATTAAAATTAATTAACCTACTTAATTAATCTATATTCCTAGATACTTTTATCTAGTTGTTCCTCATACCTCATCTAACAATGAGGATCAATTTTGTTGCTCACATCTGCATAGTTTCTAGAGCCTGAACAACCTCCTTTATGATCACAAGTGTATACCGCATTTCAAATGCAGCCTGACCAATATATAGTAAAAGCTTGTTTATCTGGCACCCTCAGGACCTGACTGGTGCCGTTTAATTAAATATGCCGGATATTCGAGCAGCGTTGCCGAAAATCCTACACAAAAAATTTACTTATTTTAAAACATACCATATTAATAAGACTAAATAATAGCAGAATATTGTATGGATATTTACCAATAAAGCATTGCAGCACACTCGGTAAAATGATCGGTAAAATAAAAATTCCAGCGTTCGTTAAGTTTAATAAATGCGCAAGCACGCGCATTGCACAAAATGAGCATACTCATGAGTGTGGATGGCTCTGGTATGAGATCCATTTGCTGGAATGGTGAATTGTATTGGGAGATACCGGTTGATTGAGCATTCCAGTTGGTTGGGTGCCGTATAAACAAGCTTTTACCGTACCTCTAAAGCAGTAGTGACCAACCTTTATGGTCAGCCAATAAAATAAATGTTCTTGATTGAATATTTCTTGATGCGTCATTAATCAAGTAATGATCAATCAAGAAAAGAAAACTTTTCTTTCAAGCTCCATTGATTCTAGGTAAAGTAGAGCAGAGGAGACATCTCAATGTCCCAATCATTTTGATTCCTGATAATAACTACGTAACAGTATGTAGAGGATCCTGGAAATCATGCTATAAAATGTTCAGTGTCAGGCAAAATATAATCATTAAATGTCATCAATGAGCTTTTCAACTAGTCCTGACATATCATGTGGTACAAACTGCAGCATTGCAATTTATTCCACAGGTCCAATATATTTTATGAGCATACTTTTTGTAGATCAGGACCTAAAATACTGCCTCGAGGCCTATGGAACTTTTGTTCAGCCAAAATATGTGCTTTGGAGGAGGGAATACAAAAAAAGCATCCCAGTTGCCATAAAGGAAATGGGAAGGGTAAGTCACATATACTTAAAAGGGCACTGAAGTCAATGCATCAATCTGTTTTTTTTTATTTATAATTACACGTCATCAGACCGGCCAGAATTATTTGTGGAAATCACTTTCAACTAATTCATTTGGCGTCACAAGTGGAAAATAAATATGATACGTTATTGCATTCAAAATATTCTTTCTAAACTACAATGTATGCATATCTTTCAGCCAAAATATGGGAAGTCATTTGTAATCCGATTGCCAACATTTGTACAAGAACAAGTGGCCAAGAACACAAAGTACAGCCAGATGGCTTAGCATATACGACTATGAAATAAGCAAGACTACTTCTAAGCAAACATCTCTTAAGCCAGCCAAAAGGTCTTATCTACAGCATTTATTTTGACCTAAAATGTAAAACTTGAGAAGCACCATAACAGATTCTGACAAGTAAATTGATCAGTTCTAAGGTTGGAAAAATAGTGATATCTTTACATGTGTGATAAAAGGAACAAAAATATTGATATTCTGTGCGGTAAATGAAGAAATCCTACTCCATTTGCACTTCAGTGCTTTACTTCTACGTCCAAATACGGATTGCTTCTCCCATTCATTTGAAGCTGCTTGAACATAAGTTGTTAATTAACAGAACTGACAGAAACAGTGTGGAGAGACAAATTTGGAAATCTAACAACAAAATTAGATTTGTATAGCACCTTTCACATCGGGAGGATATCCCAAAGCACTGAACAGTTGGGGGTGAGCACTTGAGCTTGGGTGGGGGGAGGGGTAGGGTTGGGATATGGAACGGCAGAGAAAAGGGCTGCTGAAAGCATGAAAGAAAGTGGGGGGAAGAGGGGTCTTGAGTTGGGCATTAAAGGAAGGGAGCAAGGTGAAAGAATTGCAGGATGGAGTTTTTGTAAATGCTCCTTTACAAAAAAAAAACTGCAGTCATACAGAACTTAATCTGTAGTGTGCATTGCTACACAACAGTTAAAAATCACTTATATTTAGCAAATTCTCATCCATTCCTAGCCAATCCTTCAAACCTGTCGAATGTCACGCATTAGGTGAGAGATTCACGCATTCTTATGACCCATTCGCACTCTTTCTTTCCTTCTCTCTCTCTCACACACACAAACATCGAAATCTCGCACTAAACTACTGGATTTTTAATTAATTCATATTTTCAGCAGCCTAAGATAATAATCTCTTGCACTGCTGATTAATAAGAGAAGTAATTGTAATTAGCAAGATTGTTGATTCAAATTACTGATAATATTGATGGAGAACAGCTTTCCTTTTAGAACTCCACACCAGAAACCCTATTTCTAACTACAGTAAAACCCTGTTTATCCGGCACCCTCGGGACCTGGCCAATCCCAGTTAAAGTGTCTGCCGGATATGCGGCCGAAAATGGAAAAAAAAACATTTTTTTCAATGCTTTTTTCCGGATAAATTCCGGTTAATCGAATGCAGACTTTGTTTTGCGATGCCGCTTATACGGAAGTTACGGTTGATCGGGTGCCGGATAAACAGGCTTTTACTATAACTTTATTAAACCCACTGTAGCAGATTTGGGGTATAATTTACCACGTTACATCCCATTGCCTATATATCTTTGAAGCTTTTCTGGTTTCGGCAAACAATCCAGTAATTCTTACAATTGTTTCCTGAACTAAAACTCTGAGCTTCTGCTGAACTGCAATTTATGTTAAATAGTGTACATTAAACATCTACCCAATTTCAGCAAGATGTGCTGAATTTGATATTAGTACACTAGTTAGAAAAAAAAGTTTAATGAATATCAATTTCTTGTTGAAAATTTAAGGTTTAATTTTAGTCCAACGGTATTACCAATGTAAGGAATGGTTTTACAAAGTACATTTGTCTAAATATAAATCAAAGATTACATTAATTATGAAGTGTCCCATTATTCTCAGAAGTAAAGCACGCCTAAATAAGTTATTACAATATTTCTAATCGAATAGAACAAATACACAAGACTATGATGTTTTATAAATACCCTTGTTCCACACCTTTTCCTACAATGAGAATTGTATAATTTGTGTTATTTATAGAATTTACAGCAAGAAAGGGGTCACCTGGCCCATCATATATCTATGTCAGCTGCTTGAAATGGTTACCTATTTAGTCCCATGCCAGCTTTCCCAGTGGAATATTTATCTTTTTAAAAATATTTATCAATTCTCTTTAAGTTATTATGGTAGTTCTTAGATTCTGTTAAAAAATTGATCTTAAAACATAGCTACTCTAGTTGTTTCTCCATATTTAACACATGAAACCACCTTTACCATGTCTCCTCAATTCTTTATTCCAATGAAAACAGTCTCAAGTTCTCTAGCCTTTCTTCTTAAAAGAAAACCCCTCATCTCCAGTTTCATTCTTATAAATTTACTCTGTTATCTCTCCATTGACATTTTTCTTAAAGTAGGGTGCACATAATTAAACACAACACTTCAAGTGCGACCTAACCAGTCGCACTTTTTTTCCTGTATTCCATGCCACTATTTATGATACCTGGGATTCCAATAGTTTTATTGATAGCTTTTTCAACTTGCCATCCTAGATTTAAAAGTTTTTTTTGTTTGTTATCTCTTAAGTCTAAGAAATGCGTGGGAGTGTAGGAAAAGTAAGTGTGGCCTTTTTGAGGCTGATATGTCTCCAAGCTCCAGATTGGAACCAAGTCAATCCTCCGTGGTGGTCTCAGTAATACAATACATATGGCAAGCAAGTCCACAGTACCTTAAGGCATTGTTGATAAAGGACCAGACAGCCTGGCTCATTGTAGGAAGGGGGAAGCAGACAAGTCACTGCAAGCTAGGATTCTTTCCACTCCACTGCTGTCAACCCTGTAAGACAATAGTGGCTAACCTTTATAGTCAGCCAACAAAATCCATTTTCTTAATTGAATGTTTTGGGATTTATAGCACAAATTAAGAAATACTGTATTCAATCAAGAAAAAAAACAGAAAACACACTATCAATCAAACACAAACTTGCCTAGACTCATATGAATGTTTAAGGGGGGTGCTTTCTTCATGGCTCTGCTTGCCACGATGGCACCACAGCTTTAAGACCTAATAAATCACAAGATTAGTTTGGATGAAGAAGGTCCTTCAGCTAATGTGATCTCATCCCTTCAGGGAAACCACCATACCTATCTCCCACCATAGCAAGAGCTAAGAGAGTCCAGTATCTTGTCCTCAAACTCGCTTCTTGGCAACCTGTTTTACTAATACAGAGAACACCACACATATACACCTCAACGCTGTATGTGCCCTCCCAAGGGAATAATATCAGAGCATCACCTGATCAAGGGGTAATCAATGGATCTGAGAATGCCTGATCACTTGGACACTTCACCACATGCACCGGCTTTAAAGCAGCAAATATAATGCTCAATGTGAGACAATCTTGGGTCTCAAACCATCATGTGCATCTACCGGCTACAATGCCAACAGACTGCATGCACAGTGCACAACAGTGAACAGGTACGAAAGACGAGGTTCTGACCATCCATCGTGACATTAGACATTTGCAGATAGCCTAACTGAACACAAATTAGTGATATGGACTTATCAGTAGAAGTACAAGATTCTCCCATTTTGTGAGGCAAAAATCCTGAAATGGGAAACGACATTGCCTCCAAATTTGACTTGAAGACTTTGAATGATTACCTCAAGAACAAGTAGAAAATTTATCATGACGCTATTGTGCTATACTGTATATGGAAACAATGGGCTACCATAGCTTTAATATGCATGAGTTAAACTTGGTACAGAAACCTTGCCCTAATGCCACCAGCTAGTTCAATATCTGTCATGTGTAAATTATAAAATCTGACTTGTACATAACTTTAGTTTGAATATGATTTGACCTCTGCAAGTTATACATAACTCATGCTTTCCATAAAGCATATTAAACATATGGTCCCAAAGAAAAAGTCCTGTGAAAGTCATACTTTGTAAGCTACAGAATGTATCATAAGATATAAATTCTTTCATGAAACCTTTGCAATTTCAAAGAGCTCTGCTCCTATGGAGAAATCAGAATTGTAGCAATATGGACATTTTGTGGAATTTAAAAATAAATTGCAGTTTCCTACCAAATAAAATGCAGCCGTTGTAAAACGAACTCTTGAAAAAAATCATGACTTTTAATTGGTAATAGAAGCTGGGAAATCTACAATTTCCTACTTTATCTTGAGTTCTTGGAAACATGAAAATATTTAATCATGATGAGTAAATATACCACAATTATAATTTACATTTATATGCTGCCTTTTATGATAGGTTTAATCAGAGCTTATAAGAATTTTATATTAGCCAATGACAACTGTAACTCTGAATATCAAAATGTGAGCTTTACAATATAGTAAAAGCCCGTTTATCCAGCACCCTCGGGACTTGGCCAATGCTGGTTAAAGCGCGTGCCAGATATTCGGCTGAAAACAATTAAAAATTTATTTCTTCATTTTTTTAAAATGCATTTTTCCGGATAAATGGTTAATCAAATGCAGACCTTTTTTTTGAGGTGACGGTTATACAGAAGTTACGGTTGATCGGGTCACAGATAAACAAGCTTTTTCTGCATTAACAGGTATACTGAATATAAAAGTAGGGAAATAATGTTAGAATTGTTTAGAGCATACAGTTGGAATGTTGCGTTCAGGTTTGGTCCCACCTATTGCAGAAAGAATGTTTATGGGGATGGAGAGACACCAATGCAGTTTCACTAAAATGAAAAAACACAAAATACTGCAGATGCAGGAAATCTGAAACAAAAACATTGCTGGGAACACTCAGCAAGTCAGGCAGCATCTAAGAAGAAAGGAAAGTGGGTCAATATTTTGGGTCCATGATCCTTTGGTTAGAAGATATTGTACATAAGAATTACAAGACAGATGGAACCTACAATTAATAATGAAAAGGGATGTTGATCAAATATAGGCAGAGACCGTAGCCAGTGAGTGAAATTAAAATAAAAAATTGAAAGGAAGAAAAAAAGCAGTTTCAACAAGGAAATGTTTCAATCCCAATTTCAAATTATGTGTTGGCATGAGTTCACAGTGGAGGTTATATTTGTGGGGTAACTGTTATGTAAGAAGGTTATGCTAGTATCAATGCAAATAAATTTTGAATCTGCAACCAGGAATTTGGAGCCTTAAATGCAATATTGACACATTCCCGACAATACGTATAAATCCTTAATATTAAATAAATATCAAATATGCATTGTGTATTTGATTGTTTGCAAATAAGCATAACATTTACCAATAGCTTAATGCATTTTACACAAATGACAAACTCTCTGCCTCCATCCTCAATCCCAAATCCTTCTGCTGTGACTAATTGCCTTTCAGACATCAAATCATTAATGTACTTTCTTCATTTAAAGGTCCAAGCACATCCAGTACCGATAAAAAATTATGTAAGGAGTAGATGTGATTGAGTACCTATAGCAATAGGCGGCTAACCAGTAGGCTAACCAGCACACACACATACACACAACAGTGTAGCAGAAGTTGCTGGGAGAATTCCAGTCCCAGAAATAATCTGCAGTCTAAGGAAAATACAGAATTTCCCACCGTCCAAATCTGAGGGAAGAATGTAAAGAAATGAAGAACAGTAATTAAATATATAGTTCTTCATTAGTTATAAATTAACAGAAAAGTACTTTACAGACCAATTTCACAACAATATTTTATGCATCCTTGTGCAGACCCTGCATCTTATAACTTGATTTGAATCATTACCCTGGAATCAGTGCAAATTAATAAATCAGTTCAAAATATTTTGTACTGCTTTAGCTTCACATCTACCTGAAATGACATGAATCAAGGTGTTATTTGAAACAGAGTTTAATACTCCATTCAACTTCAGTACCACCTCCTCACTTTATTGCATCTCCAGAAGAAATGGTACCCAGCACAGCAAACTAAATGGCTTTATTGATCTAACAGTCATTTGTTCCAGCTGGGAACAATTAAGATGAACTCCATATTCTCCCAACAAAGCAACTTTAAGCATAGCAATATTTTCACGTTTTGTCATACCAAGCCACAGTGTTCTTCAGGAATCTTTCAGGGGGAAGGGTAGAATAGGTTAGCAAGGTATCCTTGATGCTGAGTTGGCTCCAAGCAGGCAAACTTAACAGTAGAATTTCAGAAAGAGCCTATTCTCTGAGGCTGTCTCAGTGGACAACCTTCTGACCCAGGCTGGTTTGCAGGACCCCAGGGCTTTGCCAATGACAGGGGCAGACTAGTGATTGTTAGCAGGATTCTTCTCACCTCATACAATTACAGAGCACAGGAGGCCATTTGGGGGGGGGGGGGGGGTCCGGGGGGGGGACGGACCGGGGCCAGAGCTCAAGCGAGAGGAGCCAGGGCGGGGGTCGAGAGGGTGCGGGGGGTGTCGAGAGGGTGCGGGGGGTGTCGTCGAGAGGGTGCGGGGGGGGGGGGTCGAGAGGGTGCGGGGGGGGGGTCGAGAGGGTGCGGGGGGGGGGTCGAGAGGGTGCGGGGGGGGGGGTCGAGAGGGTGCGGGGGGGGGTCGAGAGGGTGCGGGGGGGGGTCGAGAGGGTGCGGGGGGGGGGTCGAGAGGGTGCGGGGGGGGGGTCGAGAGGGTGCGGGGGGGGGGTCGAGAGGGTGCGGGGGGGGGGTCGAGAGGGTGCGGGGGGGGGGTCGAGAGGGTGCGGGGGGGGGGGTCGAGAGGGTGCGGGGGGGGGTCGAGAGGGTGCGGGGGGGGGGTCGAGAGGGTGAGGGGGGGGTCGAGAGGGTGAGGGGGGGGTCGAGAGGGTGAGGGGGGGGTCGAGAGGGTGAGGGGGGGGTCGAGAGGGTGAGGGGGGGGGTCGAGAGGGTGAGGGGGGGGGTCGAGAGGGTGAGGGGGGGGGTCGAGAGGGTGAGGGGGGGTGTCGAGAAAGGGAGGATTGTACAGTTCAAACTTTTTTCATGATATATACGCCTGCTACATTTTACACTTGATAGGGTTGTATGCAAGATTGACATCAATACATCTTTGCAAATGAGAATTCATGAAAAACAGAAGTTGTGTCAATCAGCATCCAAAGTCAGGGTTAGGCTATTTTGTCCACTATGCAGAGTAACACTCAAGTACAGGTGCTGACATAATAGTTTGTTCTTTGTCTAGTTCCAGCTTTCATTTTTATAAATCCCTTAATATGGTGATGAAATAATGTACGTGGGCATCAATCACTCCGGCACCTCTTTTCCCATTCCCCCACTACCTAATGACCTAGTGAAGGACAACAGCAAAGTCACATGAATATTCAAACAGCTCAAAAAATAAGTTTCTTACTGACTTTAGTATACTTGGGTTAATACTGTAAAGCAGATTTAAAATGTGAGCCTATTTTACAGGGTGATAAATAAGCAAAATGCACAAAATTAACTGGAGTCTAGTTTGTAAACAAGTAGGCCTTATTTCACAAGAATACTTTAGAATTTTCTCCCCACCACTATCACAAACATTATTTGCGCAGGAAAGAGAGCAAAATTATAGAGTTAAAATCATTTTTCTTAAAGCACACATTTATGCAAAGATCTATTAAAAGTTAAGGAACGGAATATTTTTGAATAAATGAATTTGTAATCTAGCTAAGGAGAACACTCAGCAGAAAATACTTACAGTCTGGAGACATTCTGCTACTCACCTCCCTTATCTAAGAAAGATCGCAGAACCATGGCTAATAACTACAATCCCTGAGCCCAATAATAAAAAAATTATATAATAAATATTCCTTGCATTTGATATAGCACTCATCATGTCTTTGAAAAATCACAAAGTGTTTCACAAAATACTGTATACTGCAAAGTGGAGTGACTGCAATGTATGTTTTGTGGGCAAAAACAGCAGCCAAAGCAGTCGTGGATTGAGTGCCCCAATTATTATTATTTTAAAAACATTTGAAGGGATTATTACCCCCAGAAAAGCAATCTGCCAATTGACTCACAATTGGGTTCCCACTTACTGCTAGGTAAACAGAGATGGAGACTGCTTGCCCTGCCCGGGAATTAGGCCCAAGTCCTCTGGCTTACCAAGAGTGCTCTTACCAATACCCTACAGGTATAATTCAAAGTAATATGGAAGAAAAGATGAACAAAGGCAAAAATTTACATGGAATCTTGCTCAGCAAACCTCGGTTCCCAATGACACACGATGCTGGTTTCCAAAAAGACTTTTAGTGAACTATTTAATGTCCACCATTATTCGTACAAATCACAAATTCAGATTGAAAGAAGTCACATTTGGGGGCAGACTAGGCACTAGAGCCAGAAAAGCCAAGAATTACGTATTAGAGGAATCTGGCATGAGAAACAACAACAACAGTACATTGATAGGGCACCTCATTCTTCTAATCTATAAATTACTTAAGAAAAACTAACAGAGTTCCTAGAGTACATTCTGTCTGGTTTAGTCCATTCACAAAACAATGCTATCACAATACAGTCCATTCTTCAGGAACAAAATGAAGGATTCAACTGTGGAATAAGAACACCACTAGAATAATATTTTTTAAAAAGTGTACATGAGCAAAGTAAATGGCTTCAGAAATAATTAAAAATTGGACAGCTGGAAGCTACAACAGTTTTTTTCCCCTCAGAACTGCAGACCACTGTTTGGTCTACTGGAAGCAAAGCAATATCACTCACAACAGTAAAGCAATTAGGAGCATGAGGACCAATTTACATAACAACAACAACAACAGAATTATATTTATAGAGCACCCTTCACATCAAGAGCACCCTTAACTTCTCCCAATTGCATTGACTAAAACCTAGGAGAAAACTGCACCTGTACTATAAAGCTTCACTAACTAGCTTTTGTTTAAAAAAAAGTCAACCTCTTTTTAATGAGATTAAAATAAATTATATTCTAAAATGTCTTAAGAATCTGAATAGATGTGTTAACTATGCATTAGTTTAGTCCATTAGACCTATAAAGTAAGCTTAAATGCTTCACTGCCAATTTTTAACAGCAATAGTAAAAGAATCCCAATTACACAGTTCACTGAGGGCCTCCAGTGGTAAAACTTGGCACTAAGGCAGTGCAAAACTAGGTACAGTATATCCTTAAAAAGTTCCTGAAGAGTTTTTTAAAGACAATCATGAGTAAATATGTCCACGTAGTTGCCCTTCATGAAGAGCAAAGACTTCTACAGCAAGGAAATACTCCGAATGAATGTACGGCAGTCCTGGAGGTAACCAGGGAGAAATGCACTGTTAATATTAACGCTCTTCCTTCTTCCTAGCAGAATAATATGCAATGATATTCAATGAGGATATCAGGTAACAAGGAACATTTGTGTTTCATTCAATATAAATGAACCAAGAGTCACAATGCAAGTGGAATCTATAATCACAGTGTCACAATAACTACAAGTTTGACAATTTGATACCACAATCAAGAATACTATAATATAAAAAAAAGTTTTGCCCTTTGGAAAACTAATATCCAAATTACTGGTCTGGAACAGTAAGAAGAAAAGTTTTCTTTTCCCAAATACATGCTTGTGTTGTAATCTCTTATTATGTTCCATCAAAAGAACTGTCATGATTCAACATTAGCAAAATATTTGATTGCTTATACCTGAAAGGATTGTTTTTCTGGGTAAGATAGCAATTGATTATGAGGGGACAATTGTAAGAAATCTTATTTGTGGTCCACTATAATTCACAATCATCATCTGAAAGGCTAGATCTAGTGCACAAGATTGCTTTGGGGTACATAACTAAATTTGAGATAGCACTAAAGTAAGATTTTGTCTGATGTCTACAAATTACATGATGCATCACTACATCATGTGAACCAGCCTGGCAGTGTAGCACTCTTGTCTCCCGAGTCAGAAGGTTGTAGTTTCAAGCTGCACATTGGGACTTTGCATTATACAGTATGAGGTGATACTCCGAAACAACGCTGGGCGCATGTTGCAATGTCAGAGGTGCCGTCTTTCGGATGAGAAGTTAAACTGAGGTCCAGCCTATCTGTTCAGTTGAACGTTAAAGATCCCAAGTCACTTCAAAATTGAAGGTAGTTAGTTACTGGCCAACAATCTTCAATATTAAAAAAAAAGTCGGTCACGCATTCCATGGCTGTCTGTGGGACATTGCTCTGTGCGAAATGGCTGCTGTGTTTTGCTCACAAAACAGTCAATCTTCTTTACAGTACATCCTGTGAAATGCTGTGAAACTTCACGATGACAAGATAAGGCGCTATATCAAATGCAAGATTACATATTTTATCATACACTGTATTAAGTTCTTGAAATAATCTATGCACATTTAAGATTTCAAAAGTCAAGAGTGAAATAAACAAACCAGAAGGCTTGCTTGCATTGGAAGATATTTGAAATTAAAGAGGGAAAGTATAAACAAATGTAATTTGTACCTAGATTACCTGTTGGACAGTTGACAAGTACTGAAAATCATGCATACAGTAGAAGCCCGTTTATCCGTGACTCGATGAATTGGCACTTCCGTATAACCGGCATGCCAAAAACAAAGTCCCCATTCGATAAACCGGAACTTATCCGAAACAATAGCGGTGGAGCATTTGTAAATGCATAAATAATAACAGATAATAAGAATATTCATAGAATCATAGAATCATAGAATCATAGAATTTTACGGCACAAAAGGAGGCCATTCGGCCCATCTAGTCTGTGCCGGCTCTTTGAAAAGAGCGATTCAATCCCATTGCCCTGCCCGCTCCCCATAGCCTAATAGACCCGTTCTTCCTAAATAAAGATCTAATTCCCTTTTAAAAGTTGTTATCGAATCAGCCTCCACCACCTTTTCAGGCAATGCATTCCAGATTCGAACAACTCGCTGAGTGAAAAAATTTCTCCTCAGCTCCCCTCTACTGCGCCTTGAAACTATTTTAAATCTGTGACCACGAGTCACAGATTCACCCACGAGTGGAAATAGTTTTTCTCTATTTGCCCTGTCGAAACCCCTCATGATCTTATAAACCTCTATTATTGTATTGGTACTTATTGTTAAAACTACTCTCTTGCGCTTCTCACCTTTACTGGTTGAGGTTTATAGTCCAGCGATTCTTTTAAAAATGGAGGACACCAAGTGGGTGAAAAAAAAGGCAGCGGGACTTTAAAGCCTTACTGGCGGCAAGCCGATAACCCTAGCTGATAACCCACATTGTTGCACAGGTACAGTATTTTGGTTTGCCGCTAGTAGTCTAGGGTTATCGGTTTGCCACTAGTAGAATCTAGGGTTATCAGTTTGCCGCTAGTAAGGCTTTCAAGTCGCGCTGCAGTTTTTTTCACCCGCTTGGCGTCCTCCATTTTAAAAAGAATCGCTGGACTTTTAACCTCAACCAGTAAAGGTGAGAAGCGCAAGAGAGTAGTTTTAACAATAAGTACCAATACAATATTCTGTTATTATCTGTTATTATTTAGTCTGGTGTGTACAGTGTGTGTTAAAATAATTTTAATTTTTTTGTGGTGGATTTTTGGCCGCAGGCCGCCCAAATATCCGGCAGGCGCTTTAACCAGCATTGGCCAGGTGCTGCGGGTGCCATTTAAATGGACTTTTACTGTACTAGGTTTTCAAAAAATTGAATGAGAAAATTTACTAATTTATGAAACTAAGAACTACGTATAGTATTGCAGACAGGGCTTGCCTGATGGACAGATATGAGCAAACAATTTTGTCTTACTTAGTTAATTAGAAAGATGGTAGCCATTTAACAAGATCAGTTTTAATATGCATTATCAATCTGAAGAAAAATCTTTCTAGAATCAGTTAGACCAAAAGTAGAATTCTGGCTAGTTTTACAGAGCATTTTTTTCTCATTGGAATGTGAAGTCATTCCTATTATGGTTGACATTTTAAACTAGGAATTTTAGTTATGTACATAGGCATATCTCTAACCTTGACAGCAATAAAAACATGTTATTTGGTTTTTCCTCCAACACTAACAAATAATCAGTAATGACTTTTGAATATCATATGCTACACTATTAGAATACAGGATATAAAGAAGATGCTGAAAGTAACAGCTGTAGAGAAGATAGAATTTTGGATTCTGTAAATTTATAGCACCTAATTCAAAACTACAGACAGGGAGGGAACAGTGCATTTTTTGTGGTGTTAATTGCATATATAAAAAAGCAGATTTTTACTCCCGTCATTCTAATGAACAATACTATTAAAATGTGAATTAGATTGATTTCATCTGCGTAACTAGCAAACATCAAGGTCAATAACAAAATATTGAGTTCCCCATTGACTTCCAATACTGTTAACCATGAAGAATCTTTAAGAAATGATCCTAGATGAGATATGACTATGATATAACAGAATATTTGTTTGGTGTGCTGTTACAGAATTGAGAATATTGTTTATCATAGCAAAATATTGAAATAATAATAATCCTTGAATTTTATAGTACTTTTCACATCTTCTCGACATCTCAAAACGCTTCACAGAATATACTGTAAAGTGAATTGACTGTATTTGTGGGCAAAACAGCCAATTGCACACAGCAGTGTCCCACAAACAGTCGTGGATCGAAATGACCAATTTTATTATTGCGGTTAAAGGAAAGTTTTGTTTCCTGAAAACCAATAAAATCAGTTAAGAAATTATCTGAATTCTCCTATACACTTTTAAACTTTTTATCAGAATTTTAAAATATTGTGCAGCATAAATGTTTTATTGAAACCACATTCAATTAGGGTCCGGCGATATATCGGTTATATCGATATAATTTTCATATCGATATGCCGATATCGGAATTTAAAATATAACGAAAAATTCAATATGTAAAAACAAATCAATATATCGCAAATATCGGTATATCGTGTCAGGCGATATATCGATATATCGGTATATATCGATATAATGCGGACTTTTTCAACTTACCTTGTCGATATCCGAATGCGCGCGCACACCAGAATGCGCGCACATGCGCAGGACAAAAAAACGCGATATTGATATATCGGTATCCCCTGCGATTGGGGAGGGGTACCAATCGATATATCAGTATGTATCGATATGGGCAAACCGATATATTAATATCGGAAAATTTCGATATCGACGGACCCTACATTCAATTAATATAAAATACACAACCTTACATTGTATACTGTTGACAACTATTGACATTGAGAACCTAAAGAACAGTAGATTATTTTACTTAATGAATGAAATTTATTATTAATATATGAAAACATACTATTTTCTATTAAAAATCTTAGATTTGCAAGAAATAGAAGATATCAATTGCAAAAGGGAGTTTATCTATAAGAAAACTGGATAGTGCATTAATATATTGTATGTCAGTTAACCTTGAAAAATACATTGATGTCCAGTGTTTAAAAAATTTATTTCAGGACTTTTATATACCAGCCAGATCAGTTAAACATTTTGAAAAGTACACTCGTCTCTGATTATAATAGTCCTTGGAACCAAATATTTTGAATGAATAAAACAAAGGTTGTACTGTAATGAATATCCAACATAAAAAAAGCATGAAAAATGTCAGAGACATTCGATAGACAACTTATGCAAAGATAATGTTACAATAGAAAACAATAATGAAAGATGTACGTAAAATTTATATTTTACTTATGCAGTAATCGTACACCAACAAGGTGACTGAATTGAGTACAGGTACCCTTCCCCAATCGCAGGAGATACGTTCCTGAAAACCCCTGTGGTTCGTAAAACCGCGGTTGGGAAACATGGGGATAGGGGGAGTACGTTGCTTGTTCTTTTACTAAACACAAAAAAACACAATAACCTAACAAAAACAATAAATGTTCAAGTAACACAATCAAAAAGTATATAAAAAACAATAAATTCCTGTTATTTACATTAAACCTAAAAGAGAAACAACATTGTGGCTGGTTGATTGCTATATCGCAATTGGGTCCTAGCGCCAAACGCTAGCGCGTAGCGACATCGTGGCTGGTTGATGCAACTGGGTCCTAGAGCCAAACGCTAGTTTTAGTGTTAAAACCCGTGGATACGCAAAATTCACTTTGCGGTTGACAAAGGTTGTTGCAGAGAGGCAACCGTGGATACGTGAAATTCGCGGTAGAAAAAAAACACGGTTGGGGCGGGGTACCTGTATTTCAATTATCAATGTAGTAATTCAATTATCAATCAGAAATTGTGATTTTTAGGTGTTACAATTTACCCAAATGTAAATTGTTACAATAACAAATTTGTTTGGTTACACTAGTAGCTTTCAGTAATAAATTCATTGTCCTTTATGAACATGTGACAAGCTAATCATCATTGCTGTATTTAGACAATGGTGGTTCTCTGAAATACAGTTAGAGTATTCTTTCTTTTCTGATTTAGGCTTTTTTTTAAAACCAAAATCCTGAGAAGTAAATAGTTAAATAAGTTGGCCTGTTTCTAAAAAAAAACTGTTTACTGGTACAGAATGCTAGCAAGCTTTCAGAAATTAGATGCAGGCTTTTATTGCAGTTTCTGCATTGCTTACAATATTCCCAAACTCTGCCAGATTCTAGTTCAGTGAAAGTAACTTGAAATGCATGAAAGGATATATGATCAGGTGGAAAAGTGAGGAGAAAAGGTGGAAATGAGTAATCAGCACTTACTTTAACTATTTTACACACTCACAGATTGGAAGCCTTATTTATCAACATGATATTATTAATATGTTCAAATGTTTATTTATTTCCAGATCATCCCACTTAGAGCTATTAATTTTCGTTCCGTTTGTTTTGTGATTCAGGTGAACCTAAAGCAAAAATTGTGGAATCTTTCTCCTGGACTCTACAGCTCTTGTCCTTTCCCGCACCAAGCTCAGTAACCCCCAGCACCCCCATCCTCTCTCAACTCCACTGGCTTCCTATCACACAGAGAATACAGTTCAAGATTCTCGTCCTCATCTTCCCAACTCTCCCCTGGATTTCAGAGAACCACCTCTGCAACCTCCTAACCCCCTACCAACCTGGCCACTCCCTCCGCTGGCTCCGGGCTGCTTCACATCCCCCTGCTCACCATTGGCAGCAGGCCTTCAGACACTCTACCCCCATCCTCTGGAACTCCACCCTGCAGTCACTCCACCTCACCCCTCTCCCTTGCTTCCTTTAAGACCCATCTCAAGACCCATCCCAAGATCCTCCTCTTCAATCATGCCTTTGATCACCATCCTTCCCACCAAGCCTCCCATGCTTACCGATCACCATCTTGGGTCGAACACAGATTGTCCAGTAAAAGGTGCTATCCAAATGTCATTTTGTAAAGCAGGAAGATAATGTTGTTTATATTCTCCTTTATATTCCCAAATTCAAGGTTACCATTGTAGTTCATAGAACTTCATAACATTCTTTAAGATTTTCATGTTGACATTAAATCAGCTATATAAATGCAAGTCAACAACAACAACATTGATTTATATAGCGCCCTCCACCCCAGCCGGCGTCTCAGAGCGCTTAAGTTTTATTTTCTCAAACAATTTACTACTGGCAGATAGGTTTTTGAAATATATAATTGTGAACTAGTACTCTGGACAAATGTATTAAGAAATGCAACCTTCTCTCATTTGTGCCTTAATTTAGAGCACACGTCAGAGCAAAATACAGGTTGAAACATCAACATTTCTCTTTGAACCAAGAAGGAAAAAAGTGAAATTTTTAAAAAAGTTTAAGCTCTGCCGGTAACATACATTAACAACCAACTTTTCTGGATAAAGAGGCTTGTAAAATTATGGAAACAATAAAACAGGGCGTTTCTTTAGAAACAAAAAGTGTGAACGTTTTTCGTGGAGTCCAGTAGCTCAGCGGTTAAAGCACTCACCTTGCAAGCGAGAGACCTGGATTCAGTTCCATGCAGGGTTAATGAAACCTTGGGCAAGTTTCCTTACTCCACACGCCTGATAATAATCTCTCCAAAAAAATTGGTCATTTCAATCCACAACAGTTTGTGCTATATGCAATTGGCTGCCACATTTCGCCCACAAATAGTCAAGCGTTTTGAGATGTCTAGAAGACATGAAAAGCACTATTTTGTGAAATTATTATTATTATTATTATTAACTTTGCATGGAATTCCTTCAAACAAATCTTGCTTACCAACACTACTGGAGTTTAAATATAAGTGTCACTTATCCATCTATCAAGTGTATTTTTTTTTAAATGCACTCTTTCCCCAAATCCAAAGCAGTAGGAAGATAAGCGAGTTTACAACCGCTTATACTCCAGTCCTGAAAAGAGAGCAGTTAACACATAACTGCAAAACATCATTGCACCCACATTCAAAATGGTGACATTGGTGTGGCAGAGTGCTACTATAATTGCAAGCTTTTAAATCATACTTTTAATTGTAATTTTAGTAATAACAACACTCATTTTGTTTAACACTATTTAAGGCCCTGCTGAGCAGTTGCTTTCAGCCTTGTTAATGCAAGGATTGGATACATGCTCCCTCAATAGGGTCTCTCATGCACAGTTCATTCAGCTCATCATACTAATCAAGTCCATAACAGAAAGTTACAGAATTGCAGGCGTTAATAAATAATTACATATAATTGCTGATCTGATTCGATGCAGTAGATGTGCATGGGATGTCCTCCCAAAGTGAAAGGTACAATCAAATGTAATTTTGTTGTTGTGGAAGTGCAACACATTGAAGCATGTGTATCTTATAAAAATTTTGCATTCAGTTACACCATACCTGCAGACGTTTTATTTTGCAATCTTAGTTCGGCTTTCAACACAAATGTAGGGCTAGCTGCCTCAGATAACATTTAACATGGTAGGAACAGTAATTTATATTGGAATACATCCAAGGAGCAGTCATAGCTAATTAGAATTACTAGGACCAAAGTAATAAAATGTTTTTCAGATATCAATAAAAGTTTGTCACATCTTAAAATGCAAATTATAGTAAAAGCCCGTTTATCCAGCACCCTAGGGACCTGGCTAATGCTGGTTAAAGCGCGTGCTTGGATATTCAGCCGAAAACACAAACAAATTATATATAAATAATGCATTTTTCCGGATAAATTCCAGTTAATCGAATGCGGACCTTTTTTTTTTTGCGATGCCGGTTATACTGAAGTTATGGTTGATCGGGTGCCGGATAAACGGGATTTTAGTGTACCTTGATTTCAAGACGAATTCTGCACCTGCTTAACTGACAATTAGAATTAGTAAATTTACAAAGCATTGGTTGGCCTTTTAGCCAATTGAGTCTGCATCGGCGCTCAAAGCAAGCTGTTCTTTCAATCATAGTGCTCTTCCTTACCCCCGTACCCCTTTAACCTTCTAACTTTGATTTACCGTAAGGCGCACTTTTTTCACGTCGGAAGATCTCGAAAGTTGGGGGTGCGCCCTATACGCAGGTACAATAAATTTTGAGCCTCGGAAATACAGTAAACAGGAGGGGCCGGCCGGCGCGCTGTCAGCCGGGGTTTGGTCAGTGTCCGGCTGGGGTTGGGAGGAGCGGGTGATAGAGCTTCGGCCTCGGCCGCCCGGGCAGCGGCAGCAGACTTCAGTGCCGTGCCTGCTGCCTGCCTTCTGCCGAACCCAGTCTGCCTCCCTCCCTCCCTCCCTGCCTGCCTCCCTCTCGCCCCCTCCCTCCCTCCCTCCCTGCCTCCCTCTCTCTCTCTCTCTCCCCCCCTGCCTCCCTCCCTCTCTCCCTCCCTGCCTGCTTCCCTCCCTGCCTGCCTGCCTGCCTACCTCCCTCCCTCTCTCTCCCTCCTTGCCTCCCTCTCTCTCTCTCCCTCCTTGCCTCCCTCTCTCTCTCTCCCTCCTTGCCTCCCTCTCTCCCTGCCTGCCTCCCTCTCTCCCTGCCTGCCTCCCTCTCTCCCTGCCTGCCTCCCTCTCTCCCTGCCTGCCTGCCTCCCTCTCTCCCTGCCTGCCTGCCTCCCTCTCTCCCTGCCTGCCTGCCTCCCTCTCTCCCTGCCTGCCTGCCCTGCCTCCCTCCCTACCTGTCTCTCCTGCCTCCCTCCCTTCTGCCGGCAATATCATCAAAAATGTTTCGGTTTTTTTCCACCAAGAAAAGGTCAAAAGTGGGGTGTGCGCCTTATACGCGAGTGCGCATTATACGCGGGTATTTACGGTATAGTTTTTTTTAAAGCATGTATTGAAATCAGATGCATAAGGCTGTGCACAAATTAACTGTATTTGTTGGTAAACATGGCAGTCCCTACACTTTACAATACATTCCTGACCGACTGAGTCAATCTGATAATGTGATATCTACTACAATAACATGAAATGAATATAGCGCCCTTCACAGCATCTTAGGAGCATTTATCTCATGCAATTATTAGAAATAATGTTTTTGAAATCTGTGATACTGTATTAAAACTATACAACCAAAATAATGCATTGTAGAGGCTAAGTTCGGACATTAGAAAACAATCTGGTGTGTTTATTGAAATATTTTAGTCACCAAGAATGTATTATTTATATTCAATGCATTTCCCAAATGGCCTACGGAACAGCCCATGAAACATTTCAACAAGATACAGGCACCATACTTTAGGAAGGATATCAATGCATTGGAGAGAGTGCAAAGGAGATTTACCAGGATGGTACCAAGAATGAAAGACTTCAGTTATCAGGAGATGCTAGAGAACCTAGGATTATTCTCCTGGAGCAACGAAGGTTAAGAGGAGACTTAATAGAAGTTTTCAAAATTATTGGGGGATTCGATAGGGTGAACAAGAAGAAACTATTTCCACTGGCGAGTGAGTTGGTAGCTCAAGGACACTGATTTAAAATCGTTATTAAAAGAAACAGAGGAGAGGTGAGAATTTTTTTCACGCAGCAAGTTCTTCGGATCTGGATACTTTGCCTGAAAAGGTGGTGAAAGCGATTGAATAACAACTTTTGAGAGATAAGTAGATAGTTATTTGGGAAGCATAGGTTTGCAGGGCTATGGGGGGAGAGGGATTGATTTGGAAAGCTCTTTCTGCAGACACAATGGGCCAAATGGCCTCCTTCTTTGCCGTATAATTCTATGATATCCTAGTATTCAAAACAGAATGCTCACTTTTTTTGGTGGGGGAGAATGAGAAATAGAAACCAACATTAAATATCCATTATTTATCCACTCATTAAAAAAATGAATTTAGCAAATCACTGTTAAATGAGAAAATGCATCAATTTATAATATTGCATGGATCAACATTTAAGTAAAATGTCACATTTCCAAAATAAAAAAAGGTAGCAAATAAATTATACCACTATTGGACCGTAGATAAAACATTTGACCACATGTTTGCTTAAGAATAATTATAGACAGACTCCAAAAAGCCTTTCCTGCAATTATACAGCTACAAGTAATTCTAACAATCCCTCAATATGCTTTCTATCGATACAAGATTTGAAGGATATTGCTTCTAGATCTAATCAGTCATTAAAAGACAGACTGATTAGAATGTACAGGTATTCTTCAAATTTTTCTTTTAGATCCTAGAGTTTGGCCAGCAGAAACACAAGCGTAAATATAAATAATTAACACTAAAGAGTTAAATATGTGTTCTACTTTCAATATAAACAATTAAACAATCTGATTAGCTTACCAGCGTGAAAAGGCACAACAACTGCAGAATGCAATATAATTTTATTATGACTATTCATCTGCAATCTACACTGCACAATTTGAAATATTTCCCAAATGTTTATGACAGCTATAAATCTGAGTGGCAATATCTCACAATTATTTCTATATTAAACCACAATCTATGTTCAATGTATCAGCACGTTTACTAATGCCACAAAAGTTAAGGAAACATTATTGAAAGTACAACTTCTACACAATTACTCATTCTTGAGCTTCAATTTTATTGGACAATGATTTTAGTGCTAGCTGTATATACTCTATGTTGGCAGGATTATTTTGAAGATAAACTGAACTGTAGAAGACTATTTGTATTGCAAGTATTTTCATGCATTCTGCATTTAAAAATATTCTTAACTAATGATTTACAAAAACAAAAAAGTATGTTTTTGTGCAACAAAGTTTTTCAACATTGTACTTGTGGAAATATTTCTTCAGTAGCATAATGGCCACCATAAGATAATGCTCATAATTTAATGAAAAAATGAACAAAATTCCATTGCAAGCCTGCAGTGCCACAGCTGAA
Source organism: Hydrolagus colliei (assembly GCA_035084275.1). Taxonomy (NCBI): domain Eukaryota; kingdom Metazoa; phylum Chordata; class Chondrichthyes; order Chimaeriformes; family Chimaeridae; genus Hydrolagus; species Hydrolagus colliei. The sequence continues at coordinate 41,493,636 of CM068745.1, read as the reverse complement.
TGAACTAAATATAATAGCTGCCACTTCTGTATTAGCTCATGTTAGAAACTGTTGTTGGTTAACCATGTTCATCTGTGCAAGGTAAATCAACAACACATGCAACCTGTCAATGTCTGCTAAATTCCATTTACCATCAGAAAACTTCACAGCTGAATCTTTTTTTCCATAAAGATAAATGCACAATTCCATTAGTTATTCCACCTCTACTTAGAAATCACATGGCCAAGCCTTCAGCCACCTTACTCCACTGAACTCCCCCACTAACTCCTCAGTCTTCAATACAGATTCTGTAAAGCACTCAGAGGACATTTCTCTACATGAAAGGAATGATGTAATTGCGAGTTGTTGTTGTCCATGTCTCCCACCTGACTCACCCTACCACCGGTGGTCGGGCTTTCAGCTTCTCTGCCCCCATACTCTGGGACTCGAACCTAGTCTCTCTGCCTTTCTTCCTTTGCCTTGTTCAAGGCCAGTCTCAAGATGCTCGTTTTCGACCGTGCCTTTGGCTGCTTTCCCACTTCTCTGACTCTCCTCAATTTGGGATTTAGAATAAAAGATCCAAGTTATTAATTTGTTCCCCCTTTCATCAGTCATGTCCCCCCTTTATCAGTTGTGTGTGACCCCCCCCCCCCCCCCACACACACTTGAAAATCATTTGACACTCACCCAAACTGAAACAGTCCAATTCTTAGATTGAATTTAGTTTTAAATTGCTTCAGGTGGGTCTTACATGCAAACATGCACCTTGGAGGCAGTATTCAGTTTGGGCTATGCCAAAGTTGTTGTATCAAGAATGCAAACAACTACTTCAAGATCCATGTTCAATTGAAAAGGAAAAAAGGAATGAGAGAAAAGGAAGAGGATTACAGAGGAGCGAATCCAAGTACAAAATGTTTCTAAAAAACAGGGAATTATTGAAGTTGCAGGATATTACTGCCAAGATTTGCAAGGCCACAGTTCTAGATAGTGAAATATATTATTCAAATATTAACCTTGAGATAAATGCTGAAAGAGAAAATAAAGAAAAAAAAAACTTGCATTTGTATAGCGCCACACTGGGCAGTGTCTCGGAATGCTTAAAGGATATGAAGAAATTCTAAGATTTGTTTTTTTTCAAATAATCGAATCATTGAAATTCCAGATCATCAGTATACTTGTTTACAAGTAGCATAGGATACAGAAATTTTAACATTTTTAATATATATCTCGAAGCCATGTTTTATGTGAATACATCAACCTTTTTTTAAAAAAAATCAAAATAAGCTAAGTATCTGAGGAAACAAAATTTACTCATATTTGTTTTGTAATTGACCTTCATTCTAGAAATGGAACCTTTTAGTTGCAAGTGCTACATTTTCTTTACCATATTCAGCAAACACATGCATGTAATAATACATGTGAAAAAAAAAGTTGAGATGTCCAATATATTTATATAGTGCTACTCACATAATGGGGCATCACCCAAGATTTGAAGGATATTGCCTCTGGATCTATATCTGGATACGTTTCGCCCACATATATACAATCAATTCACTTTACAGTTTATTCTATGAAGCACTAAGACATCTACAAGATGTGAAAAGCACTATATCAAATGGAAGTATTATTATATGCATTTATATAGTGCCCCTCACACAGGGCAGCCTCCCAGAGCAGTCATATACATTAAAGACACCATCCAGTCACAGCAATGCAAGTTATGTAACTAAATGTGAAGATATGAATGGAGACTAAATATTTGAATTATACTTGCAACTAAAATTTGAAAAAGGTACCGTTCCCCCAGATTTTGCAAGATTTTCATTCTTTATGTCAAAGTACTGCTACATAGAACAAGTAATTTCAAACTTGTCACTAACATACCAGAAATGCATAAATCCCAAATCTTATTCTACTCAAACAATTACAGTAGCTAAACATCAAATGTTTCAGGGTTGGGAACTTAGAAATATTATGGTCAGAATTAGGATAACAGTGTATATTCTTAAGCAGAAATAAGTTTTTTTCCCCCTCATCCTCTTTATTTTAGAAAATAAAAACAAATGCAATAGATTGATTTTGATCACTTAGTTAAACTAATCATCTTGCGAGATTTTCTTGGATACTCATTGTTTTATTTACATTTGCGTGTATCCAACCAGAAACAACTTACAAAAACATTAAAAACTGCTAAACATTAGACTACTATAATTTTAAAATAGTTAAAATGAAATAAACTCAGAAACATACAATCAAGAAATTTAAGATAATACTGTACAGTAATCTTCCAAATAAATCACATAGAAAAAGCGCAGGGAAGTCGGGCCGACGAGAAAGAGCGTTCACTGTACTGTACATGAAGCCACAATTGTGCAAAACTTAGTAGCAATTGAATTACATACTCAATTTAGTAAATAAAACAAAAGAGCTAACAAAGTTATAATTTCCAAGAATAGGAGCAGCAATTAATAATGCTTAAAATAAAAACTTTCTTATGCTTTACATTTTTAAAATATATAATCGTCAGCCTTAAGTGTCCTCAGATACAAACTATGCTCATCTTCAACAGCTACAGCCCGATAATGAACAGACTTTCACCAAATTGTGAATTTTTTTTAATGCAATAAAGATTCTTCAGTAGACCACAGGCAGCGAATAGATTATCTTCCCTATTCTGTGAATCGCACACGAACAAAGGAATTTAATATTCCCCTCCGACCTGGATTATTCTCTCCCCCCCTGCCCCCCCCCCCCCCCCCCCCTCCACTATGTCCACCCACTCGAAACCTCCATCCCTTTTCCCTAAGGACACCAATTGAAAAAGCTAGTTCTCGAGATAGTTTTTGGATTATTACAGCACTGAAACCTCAATTCACTAAAGCGAAAATCTAAAGTCGCAAATTAATCTTACAATTTCACTAGACCACAACAGTAGAGAGGGGGGAAATAACCAAGTTCCTAATTATCGCATATTTCAACCATTTCGTTATTTTTGAAGAAGTCACGTACCTTACTTGTGCATATGCAGGGATATAATTCCAGAAATAACGCACATTTCCAAAGTAGACTCTTTGAACACTGTATCCATCTTCTGTATACACAAAGACAACCTAACATGATAGCCAGACATCCCGCCCACCCGCTACACTGATTTGTGCTGTATCATAAGTCTTGGAATAAACAGCCTAAACTCCCCGCCAGGCGACTACACGGATTGGTTGAAACCCGTTCCAAATTGTATTATGTAAACATATCAGGGTCTCATTGACTCATACTCACGTCAATCACTAAACCTCTGTAAACTAATCACCACAGCCAGCAGACACACAGACGCTGGTTCGACAGCTTTTCTCGTGTCCCGGGCACGTCAATCACTTAACCTGACCGACTGACTGGCTCCATTTCCCCTCAATCACTGTCCGTTACTGCTCCAGTGGCTGCTCTCGCCGTCAGTCCCCGGAGCAGGCCTTGCCATTGGCTCCCCACTGCTATCAATCAGCGGGAAAGTCCTCGTTTACCTCCAACAGCAAGTTCGGTTGAGGCCGTCGCCTCTTTAGTTTCTGCGCATTTTGTGTATTGTATTTTGTCTTTTTTCCCCGACGGCTCTCGACGCCTCAAGTGACAGATTATAAATAAAACGGCTTGAAATCCAGTGGCCTATTCACTTCCAGCCGAGAGGGGGGAGCGGAGGCCTCAATCACAGTTGGCAGAAACAAAACCAAACAGGTAGAAGTAATCCTCCCCCAACAACAAAATACCAACTGGGGGTTGGGGAAGTAACCCCCACCCCCACCAAAACAATTCTCCTCGCAGTAATAAATGTGTCTCAAAACATTGACCCGTTATTTTCATTTGGAACAACAGAACAAAACAACAAGAGGCGCAGCAACAAATGTACGAATTAACAATATACGAATTAACTGACATGAAATAAAGCGCGGCGGGGAGGGGATGTTCAAAAATAGTTTCTTTTTATTTTCGTTCAGAAACTGGAAGTGAGTGTAGTGTGTTCGTGTCGGGCTTTCTTTGCCTTTGAAAGGCAGCAATTGTTTTATAAAAACTAATTATAAGTGTGTGTGTGAGTGTGAGAGAGAGAGTGAGTGAGTGAGAAAGAAGTGCGGTTCGGTGTTGCTGCCGACCCCTAGGGTTTATCATCACTCACAGTGAGACAGAGCGAGAGCTACAGAAAGCGGCAGCCACATTAACACTGAGACGCGCCGGCGACCCCAGTTTACCTTCCCTCCCTCCCTCCCTCCCTCCCCACAACCCAACTCGCTCCTCGGGGGTAGGGGTGGCGAAAACCAAACGAAACTCAAAACTACTGCACTACAAATAAACACACACACAAAAAAGGAAACAGATGAAGTTACCAGGCGAAGCCAGTGATCGGTGAAGCCACACAGCGCGAACGGCAGCGTGCGAGCAGCAGTGGCGGCGGCGGCGCGGACATTTAAAGGCGCGAGCCCGACAGTGACCGTTTGTTTGTTGTGAAGAGCGAGTCACGCCGTCACACCTGACGTCACCAACCTGTCCAGCCCTGACGTCACACACCGACCCGCTCTCTCCTCGCAACAAGTGGGAGAAAGACGCAGCGAGGCGGGGTGGGGAGAGAGTAATCATCATCAATATTGTCATCATCCATTTGATATAACACCTTATCACTTCTTCGAGACGTCTCAAAGTGACTCACGGAATATACTGTAAAGTGGAGTGACTGTGTATTCTCGTGGTTGAAACACGCCAGCCAATTGCGTACAGCAGTGCCCCACAAACTGGCGAGGATTCACCAACCAATTTTATTTGGGGGGAATTGTCGTCCAGGATACATAGGGCAGGAGAGGGAAAAACTCCCTTCTCTTTTTGAATAGTGACATGGGAGATCTTTATCAGTCATCTTCAACAGGTTACAGATAGAGTGAGAGAAAGGATGAAGAGAGAGGAGAGCTAACAGAGGGGAGGGGAAGATAGAGAGAGGAAAACAGAGAAACAAACAGACCCAGCAAATGATTTGGCTTTTGTTTTACACATACAGACATATCTTTATACATTTAAACCAACAGAAATGAACAACAACAACAACTTTGATTTGTATAGCGCCCTCCTCACTGAACGTTTATAACAACAGCTCCAATCGCAATTAATCTTTTTATTATTGTTACTGTTATTTGGAAAACAAAAGAAACAGCTATTCTTACCCTTGATAACAAACTAATGCAGTGGCAATCTTTTGGTTCTTTCAATCCGGTGTTTATAAATTGTTGTGAAATTGACAATGACAAGGAAATCATGTGAAACTGACAATAACAAGAGACAATGGTGAGAAATGACAGTACAGTAATGAGACATTAGCTCAAACTTACCTAGCAACCATGAGACAGGTGTGGATCTAGCAAGTTTTTACAGAAGCTGTCTATTCCCTGAAATAGGCACGGTGAAAAAACAACCAGAGAAGGGTCAAGGTGCCTTTCTAAATATATTTTAAATTAAAGGGGCAGTTTATTTTTAAAGTTTATTCAGTACTTATTGTTTGTTATGTAAAGTCAATCACAGTTCATCCAATATAATGAATGGAGATTAGTGTGGTATCAAATACAACATATTTTCCATATGTCCTATCCCTAAATCTTTCAGTAAATACATTGTATTATAGTAGCCTTTCTTGTACCATGTGTAGCCTTTATGTTAAAGCAATTCAAATTTTTAATAAAAATAACAGTAATAAATATCTTAGTAATTACATTGAATATTATAGAAGCCTTTCTTGTACCTTATGCAACCTTTACGTTAAAACAATTCAAATACAAATTTTAATAATAATAATAGTAATACACGTTTCTCACTTGCAAGGTGAGTGCTCTAATCTCTGAGATACAGGACTCCACAATTTCCTGGGACATCCCTCAATAAGATTAGTCTTGTACAGTAGTTACTTTTCGCTTTTCACATAATGAAAATTAAATAAAAGTGAATTGTGCAAGAGAAATGTGGAACATTTGGTTTATTTTATGGGTGTTACTTTAGTACTTTGTGACATCCATTTGAAAGCCTCATAAATCGGTAATTTTGAGTGGTGTCAAAGTTGAAAATGTAAGCAAAACATTAAGAACATCTCTACCATTTAAGTGCTATATTTGTCTACAGTCACTTCAATTAACAATTATTCTGAAGTTCTTCAAGATATTTTGACTTTATCTGTGCTATTCCAAATGTAGGGATTATTATAATTAAAATGAATTGTAATTTAAGTTAGTTTCATCATTGCTATTTTATAATATTTTCAGATTTTTCATATTGAACAGGTAACATGATATGGGTAATTGAGATGAAGAAAAGGATTTACAAAATATCTTTCTGGCAATTGTTTTAAAAAAAGTGCAGAATAAAAGTTACATGTGACTTTCATGCAAAAATTAGTGCATGATGGAAATCCAAATGTTGGGGTTAGAGTAGCTGAAGGCTTGCCCACTAATGATGGGGCAGTTGGGTCGGGGGACGTGGAGCAGACCAGAGCCTACTGAGTGGAGGGAATGGATCGGTTTGTATGGGTTAGGAGGTTGTAGAGTTGTGGAATGGGGCAATGCTATGGAGAGCTTTACAGGTGAGGATCAGGATCTTGAATTGAAACATCTGTGTGATAGGATTTCAGTGGAGTCGGGTGAGGATTTGGCTGATATGTTCACATAGCATGATGTGGGAAAAGACTGGGCTGGAAAGTTAGGTATGATCTGCAAGCTATGGAGGGAGGAATTGGGGAGCAAAAGCAGAACAGGTCATGGCATGGATGTGGAGGAGAAAAGACAGTTGAGGATCGAACAAGATACCTAAGTTCCTGACTGGCTTGGTGAGGTGGAGTGTGCATCCTTGGAGGTTGATGCTCCATTGCCTGAGGTGCTGGCGCAAGCCAATAAGGAGGGCCTTCTTCTTGTTGACATTCAACTGTAGAAAGTTAGCTCTCATCTAGGACTTGACGCCCTTCTGTCAGGACAGATGTGGTCCTGGAATCGAGGGTGGAGGCAGAAAGCTAGAGTTGGGTGTCATCTGCACACATATGGAAGTTGACCCCATGTTTGTGGATGATGTCAACAATGGGGAGCATATAGACGTTGAAAAGCAGAGGGCCAAGGACAGAGCCCTGGGGGAAGCCACACATGACAGTGCAGGGGCTGGAGAATAAGCCATTAGTGGCGATAAAGTGTAAACAGTGGGAGAGGTAACATTCAAACCAGACAAGGGTAGGTCCACGAAGATTGAGCTGAGAGTAGAGGCAGTGTAAGAGGATGGAGTGGTCGACAGTTTCAAAGGCAGCAGAGAGGTCGAGAAGGACAAGTTGGCAGAGAGTGCCCTGGTCGCAGATGTTCAGAATGTCATTAGAGACTTTGACTAGAGCTGTTTCCATAATGTGGGCAGCACTGAAGTCAAATTGGAGGTGTTCAAAGAGGGAATGGTGAGAAAGAAAAGAACAAAGCTGATACAAGAAGACTCGTTCCGGGGCTCTGGAGAGGAATGGGAGGTTGGAGATGGGGCAATGGCTGGAGGGTAAGGATGGGTCCTGGGAAGGTTTTTTTCTGGATGGGGGGGTGACAGCTGATTTTAGGGAGGTTGGGAACAGTGCCATTGGATAAGGAGAGGTTGTTGATATTTGTTAGGAGAGGAGCCAGGAGGTGGAGCTGGGAGGTGAGGCGAGAGGTGGTATTCATTCTACATTAGGTAATGTATAATCTACATGAGAATGAATACCATTCAATCTACATTAAAATACAGTAACTGATATGGATGTGTCAAAGCTGCTTGTTTTGTTAAATGTTTTTAGTTACAAAGCTACCGTATTGGATTTCAGAATGATGGCAAGGTTGCCCGTTTTGAATATGGAGGCTATGACAGCAAGCAGCAAGCTTTGTTAATAATTAATCAGCCTTTTGTGTGGAAGAAACAATTGTACTCTTTTCAGAATTCTGCCCAAATAAAAATTAATCACAGTAACATATAGGATATTAGAAGAATGATTATTCAATTGTAAATGCAGTGAGAATTAAAAACATCACCTTCACTTTTTTTCTGATTAATATAATGCATTTAATAAGCTAGTTATATTTTAGATTGTTTTTGTTAATTTTGAATTCTTCCTATCATCCACACTCCTCCCCGATGGTGTTGGAATCAGATCAGTTCCCTACATCTGCCAATGTTCCTCCAGAAACAACCATCAAATTGTGTGGAATAATTGTGTGGACACAATGTCTTGAGAAAATACCTCCTCTGATTAGTGCCTCATAATTGTATAATTATGTGGGAGAGTAAAGAGAATTGTTCAATTTTAATAGGAGTCCTGTAGCTCAGTGGTTAGAGCACTCGCCTCACAAATGAGAGACCTGGGTTTGAATCCTGGCACGGTGAAACCTTGGGTAAGTTTCCTTACTCCACATGCCTGATAATCATGCATGATTAAGAAAAAAAGATAAAATTGGTCAGGTCAATCTGTTTGTGGGATACTGCTGTGCTCAGTTGGCTGCCGCGTTTTGTCCACAAATATACAGTAAATTCACTTTACAGTATATTCTGAGAAGCACTTTGAGACATCTAGTAGACATGAAAAGTGCTATATCAAATGCTGGGATTATTATTTTATTAAAAAGAATTTATGTTAAAATGCATGTGGAGACAGAAGAAGGTTATTTCATACTCCATACATCTTTTATTGATTAAATCTATTATATAAGAAAATAGGTATTACATTGGGCCCTGATCTTCAACACAGACATGTTTAGCCCAATGTGTATGTACCATTGATAACTCAATTAAAAAAAAAGTCATCCTCTGTCTTATCTCATTTTTAATTTCGCTCCCCATTTGTCACAAGGTTTTACTCGTGTTTGTTCAGATCTCTTTGAATCCTAAATGGGTGAAATTCTACACTCTTCTCAGTGAAACAATTCCTTCTAATTTCCCCCCCCTCCAATTCTTCTGTTAACAATCCAATTATGATTGTCACCAGTTTCCCAACTAAAGGAAATATTTTTCCCTATTTACTATGTTGAATCCCTTCAGAATTCTAAACACCTCTATTATATCTGCAGATACATAGGTCACCTAAAGTCAGATAAGACTATAAGAAAGGGAATCATTGGTTTTGTATCTAAAGGCACAAAGGTAAAGTGGTAATCATTACTGTATCTTGTACAATGCTTGAGTTAGGCCACAGCTGTATTGTGTTAGAATCATAGAATCATAGAATCATAGAATCATAGATTCATAGAATTTTACGGCACAAAAGGAGGCCATTCGGCCCATCTAGTCTGTGCCGGCTCTTTGAAAAGAGCGATTCAATCCCACTGCCCTGCCCGCTCGCCATGGCCTAATAGACCTGTTCTCCCTAAATAAAGATCTAATTCCCTTTTAAAAGTTGTTATCGAATCAGCCTCCACCACCTTTTCAGGCAATGCATTCCAGATTCGAACAACTTGCTGAGTGAAAAAATTTCTCCTCAGCTCCCCTCTACTGCGCCTTGAAACTATTTTAAATCTGTGACCACGAGTCACAGATTCACCCACGAGTGGAAGTAGTTTTTCTCTATTTGCCCTGTCGAAACCCCTCATGATCTTATAAACCTCTATTAGGTCTCCCCTCAATCTTCTCTGCTCCAGAGAGAATAACTCTAGCCTATCTAGCCTCTCCTCATAGCTGAAGTCCCTCAATCCTGGCACCATCCTAGTAAATCTTCGTTGTACCCTTTCCAATGCCTTCACATCCTTTCTGTAGTGTGGTGACCATAATTGAACACAGTATTCCAGCTGAGGCCTCACCAAAGTCCTATAGAGGTTAGTCAGCACTTCCTGACTTTTGTACTCTATACCCCTATTTATAAAGCCTAGTATCCCATATGCCTTCTTAACAGCCTTGTCTACCTGTCCTGCCACCTTCAACGAGTCACTAACACAAATCCCCAGGTCTCTCTGTTCCTTTACACCATTTAAAATTGTACTATCTAGCCTATATTGCCTCCCTTCATTTCTTCTCCCAAAATGCATCACCTCACATTTCTCTGCATTAAACTTCATCTGCCATGTGTCTGCCCACTTTACCAATTTGTCTATATCCTCTTGCAGATGGCTACTATCCTCCTCACTGTTTACTATTCTCCCTAACTTAGTGTCATCTGCAAACTTGGAAACTGTACTCCGTACACCCAAGTCCAGATCATTGATGTAGATTACAAACAGCAATGGTCCCAAAACTGATCCCTGTGGCACACCACTGCTCACTTCCCTCCAATCTGAAAAACAGCCGCTCACTACAACTCTCTGCTTTCTGTCTCGCAGCCAGTTGTGGATCCACGCTGCCACTGTCCCTTTTACGCCATGGGCCTTTAATTTCATAATAAGTCTCTCATGTGGCACTTTGTCAAATGCCTTTTGAAAGTCCATGTAAACCACATCAACTGCGCTACCATTATCCACCCATTCCGTTACCTCATCAAAAAATTCTATCAGATTTGTAAGGCAAGATTTGCCTTTAACAAATCCATGTTGACTGTCCTTTATTAGCCTATATCTTTCTAAGTGAAGATCTACCTTGTCCCTGATTATGGACCTTAGAAGTTTGCCCACTACCGACGTTAGACTGACTGGTCTGTAGTTACCAGGCTTGTCCTTCTGCCCCTTTTTATACAAGGGAGTAACATTAGCTATCCTCCAGTCCTCTGGCACGACCCCTGTGTCCAAGGAAGATTGAAAGATCGTGGCCAGAGTCCCTGCTATTTGCTCCCGTGCCTCACTTAGTAACCTAGGGTGCATCCCATCCGGACCAGGTGACTTATCCACCTTGAGCGACGTCAACCTTTTTAGCACTTCCTCTCTGGTTATAATTATTCTATCCATTTCTCCTACCCTCTCCTCTAATACCATGGCATTGGCTGTATCATTTTCTTTTGTGAAGACAGAGGCGAAGTACTCATTCAGTACATCAGCCATGCCCTCTGCCTCCACAATGAGATTTCCTCCAAGGTCCCTAATTGGCCCCACCCTCTCCTTGACCAACCTTTTACTCTTAATATGTTGGTAAAAAACCTTAGGGTTCCCCTTAATCTTACTCGCTAATTGTTTTTCATGCAGTCTCTTTGCCCCTCTAACTTCCTTTTTTAGTTCTATCCTACACTTCCTATATTCTGCTTTGTTCCCTTCTGAATTTTGAGCCTGACACTTATCATAAGCCTCTTTTTTTTGTTTTATTTTGGCCCCGATTTCCTTAGTCATCCAGTGAGGTTTGGATGCCTTACATTTCACCTTTGTGGGGATGCTTTTGACCTGTGCCTGAACTATCTCCTCTTTGAACGCTGCCCACTGCTCGTTAGTTGTCTTAAACTGTTGTATACAGTTTTGAGCACAAATTGTTACAATGAATATAAACAACAACAACTTGCACTTATATAGCACCCGTCGCGCCAGGTAACATCTCCGAGCACCTAACCGAGCTCAGAGTCAGAGTCAGGGGATGGGGGTTGAGGGGTGGAGGTGGCCGTAAGCATGGTTGAAGAGGAAGGTTTTCAGGCGCGAGTTGGACAGGGGCAGAGTGTGGGCAAGCAGGAGGGATTGAGGGAGAGTGTTCCAGAGATTTGGGGTTTAGTGGCTGAAAGAGCGACAACAACAACAATATTACATATTTAGAGCGCTTTTCATGTTAGGAGGATGTCCCAAGACACTGATATCATATTATATTTCCAATGGTGGGCAGAGAGTGCAAGGGACGAGCAGGAGAATGGTGCCAGTGGAGCAGAAGCCCTGGGTGCTCGTTTGGGGAGTGAGGAGGTCAGAAAGGTCAGGAGTTGCCAGGGAGTGAGTGGATTTGAATGAGTGTGAGACTTGAAGTTGATCGATTTGGCGATGGGGGGGAATGGGAGGGGTTGTGGGCAATGGAGCCTGGCCAGAACTGGTCAGATATAGGTATGGACTATGGTCTGGGTCAGTATACAGGCTGCAGAGTTCTGAATCAGCTGGATCTTTTGGATAGTGGAACTGGGGATACCGGTGAAGAATGTGTTGGAGTAATCCAAGCGGGAGGTGACAAACGCATGCAGGAGAGTTTAGGCTGCATTTGAAAAAGGTACAGTTGGAGACGGGCAATGTGGCAGAGGTAGAAGAAGGCAGTTCTGGTCAGGGACCAGTTGTGAGGTAGGAAGGACAACTGGGGGGTGAACCAGATGCCTATCTTACACATTGGCTTGGTGAGTCTGCGAGAGAGCCCAAAGAGGTTGAGAAGTTTAGAACCACAGGAGTAAAAATATTGACGGAGGTCAAGGAGTATATCTTCTATCTTGTCCATGTTCTGTTGCAGGGAGTTTACACTCATCCAGGCCCTGGTCTGCCAGACAAGCTGCTAGAACATCAACACACCTGGAATTGTTATTGAAGGAGGCAAAGTAGATTTGTGTACCATCTGCATTCAAGTGTGAGGAGAGGCTAGATAGGCTAGGGTTATTCTCTCTGGAGCAGAGAAGATTGAGGGGAGACCTAATAGAGGTTTATCGGATCATGAGGGGTTTCGACAGGGCAAATAGAGAAAAACTATTTCCACTCGTGGGTGAATCTGTGACTCGTGGTCACAGATTTTAAATAGTTTCAAGGCGAAGTAGAGGGGAGCTGAGGAGAATTTTTTTCACTCAGCGAGTTGTTCGAATCTGGAATGCATTGCCTGAAAAGGTGGTGGAGGCTGATTCGATAACAACTTTTAAAAGGGAATTAGATCTTTATTTAGGGAGAACAGGTCTATTAGGCTATGGGGAGCGGGCAGGGCAGTAGGATTGAATCGCTCTTTTCAAAGAGCCGGCACAGACTAGATGGGCCGAATGGCCTCCTTTTGTGTCGTAAAATTCTATGAATCTATGAATCTATGAATCTAAGTGCAAGTTTACCCAGGATTTGTGGATGACTTCACCCAGAGGGAGTTTATAGACAAGGAAAAGAAGAGGGCCATGGACGGAGCCTTAGAGTATCCCGCAGGTGACTGGCCAGGCAGGAAGAGAAACCATTTGCTAAGATCGAGTGGAGATGGTTGGTTAAGTAGGCCTTGAACAATGCAAATGGGAGGAGAGTCGGTGAAGGAGCATGACATGGTTGACTGTGTTCAATGTGGCAGAGAGATCCAGGAGTATGAGTAGGTAGGGGAGCTCTGATAGAGAAAGAGACAGAGAAAATGTTGTTTGTGACTTTAACAAGCACCACCTCTGTCCGGTGGACGAAAACCAGATTGCGGGGTTTTGAGTTGGGTGTGCAGGGAGAGGTGTGACCGGAGTTGACCTGCAACAATGCGTTCCCAGGACTTTGACAAGAAAGGGTAGGTTGGAAATGGGACGGTAGTGAGAGAGATCAGAGGGATTGAGGGTGGGGGTTTTCAGGAGGGGTGTGATAACAGTTTTCAGTGGGAGTGGAACAAATCCTGAGCAGAGAGATTGGTTGACTGTGTCTACCAGCAGGGGGAGAAGAGGGAGATTTGAGTGACCAGCAGCTGGATGGGGAGGGGATCGAGGTGTTGAACTTTATCTGGGTGATTGTGGTTGAACGGGAGGAAGGAGAAATGAGGGCAAAGGAGTATGCTGAGGGGGAAGTGGCAGGAGCTGTGGCTGAGGGAGAAGTCGGTATGGATTGTTTGGAAGGGGACATAGAGGGGGTGGGGAGGATGATGCAGCCAAGCAGACAGTTAACATTTTTGTGGTAAAGAAGTCTAGGACTGGTTGCACTGCATATAATGTAAGGATAGAGAGAACTTGAGACAGTCCATGGAAGACATGATGGACAGTAGGAGACAGCGTCCTGGATTGTTGTTTGCCTCGAGGCTGACTTTGAAGTAAAAGCAATGGAAAACTGTGCAGCGTACATCATTAAAACATTAAAAGGAAGTTTTTAATTATTAAGAGAGGCTTGAGAAGTCTCTTCCCTAGAACTAAAACAGTTCATGTCTTAATTATTGTGAAAATAATTATAGATTGGTTCACCAAAGATTACCAAGTCAGTAACAAGCAGGCACAAATGTCATATTATTGCTAAATAATTAAGATGGAGGTTAGATTTATTTACACAGATCCACTGATAGTTAAATACTAATTCTCTGCCACAAACCATTGATGAGGCAGAGTCCACTTAAAAACAGGAATCATAAAGATGCTTGAAAATGAAGAACCTACTGGAAAAAGGTATAGGAATAATCATGAGAGTATAGTTAGGTGTCTTAAGAGTGGGTTCAGATTTGCTGTTTTGTAGTCGGAAAAAATACCTCTACAGACTTGATGGGTGAAAAGGCTATTTTCTAGGTCAGGGCGAAACCTTGGTTTCCCCACATACTGAATAATAATCCCTCCAAAAAAACCACAATAATAAAATTGGTCATTTCAATCCACAACTGTTTGTGCGACATTGCTGTGCACAATTGGCTGCCACGTTTCGCTCACAAATATACAGTCAATTCAGTTTACAGTATATTCGGTAAAGTGCTTTGAGATGTCTAGAAGATGTGAAAAGTGCTATATCAAATTCAAGGATTATTATTATTACAGTAAAAGCTTGATTATCCAGCACCCAACCTACCGGTATCTCCCAATACAATTCACCATTCCAGCAACCAGATCTCATACCGGAGCCATCCAGGACACTTGCGGTATACTCATTTTGCACATGTGTGCGCACTTATTAAACTTACCGAACGCTGGAATGCTTTTCTATCGATCATTTTACCGAGTGTGCTGGAACGCTTTATTGGTGAGTATCCATACAATATTCTGTTATTATTTAGTCTATTATTAATATGGTATGTTTTAAAATAAGTTAATTTTTTCTGTCAGATTTTCAGCAACTTGCCGCTTGAATATACGTTATATTTAATTAACCGACAATGATCAGGTCCCAAAGGTGCCAGATAACGAAGCTTATATTATATTATGCTTTAAATTCTCTGAACTCAGCGAATTTGTAATTTTTAAGCACTTTTCCCATAGGTTGAAGATTTTGAATCTCTTTACTGTGTCTACAGACATCCTTTATCAGGGAGGAAAGGAGTGGAGAGTTTTGATCAAAGGCATAATCAATGAGATGCACTTTGAATTCTATTTACTCTGATATATCACCTTTCTTATTGGGAAGACATCTCAAAACACATGCTTTGAAGGCACTGAGAGAAAGTGAAAGGTTTTTGGGAGAGAATTACAGAAACCAGTGATGTGATGGCCGAAGGCTGGGACATCAGGAGTGATGAACACATCTAACTAACTTGTAATGATGACTGGCGCTCCATGGCCTTGCTCCCTTCAAGGTCCTCCACGACCTTACTCCCGCCTACTTTTGTTACCTGCTGAACCCTATCAACCTGTTCGCTCCCTCTGTTCAACAGGCTCTGGCCTGCTCCCTGTCTCCTGCCTGACTCGTCCTACCATCGGTAGCCGGGCTTTCAGTCTCTCTGCCCCTGTGCTTTAGAACTCCATCCCACAATCCCTTTGCCTTACTTCCTCCCTTGCCTCCTTCAAGGTTGTTGTCAAGACCCTCCTTTTCGACTGTGCCTTCAACTGCCTTCCTACATTTCTACCCTCCCTCATCCCAACCGTACCGCACCCCCTCCCATACTCGGATCTCAACTGACTGTTCAGCACATTGCGACATCCTCCCAATGTGAAAGGCTTTCTACAAATGTAATTTTGTTGTTGTTGTTCTAGTAGCTTTAATAAAGTAGGTGTGATCAACCCCAATGTGAACTGAAATTTCTTAATTAAAATGAGTCATTAAGATATGGTTGCAAAGTGTATTATAAAACAAGTTGCTTACAAAAGATAGCATTATTGTTTTTGTGATTCATGTGATTTTTTTTCAAATGTAAATAACCTCAAGCCTCTTTATCTCCCCTAGTGGATGTGGGGGAGGAAGGAGAGTTTATGGTCGAACGTGATGCCGAGGTTCCTGACTGGCTTTTTGAGGTGGAGAGTACAGCCTTGGATATTGAGGCTGGCAGCGCCCGATGTGCGGAGGCGCTGGCTTGAGCCAATCAGGAGGCCTCGGTCTTGCTCACGTTCAATTGGAGGAAGTTGTCCCTCATCCAGGACTCAATGTCGGACAACAACAACAACTACAACAACTTTGATTTATATAGCGCCCTCCATGCCGGACTGCGTCTCAGAGCGCTTTAATGACCATTTATGCATGAAGAATCAAACATACAATCCTGTGATTCCAGTTGGTTTGCCATATACAGTAGAAGCCATTTATCCGTGATTCGATGGACTGGCACTTCCAGTACTTCCAGTATTTTGGTTTGCTGCTAGTAGAGTCTAGGGTTTTTGGCTTGCCGCTAATAAAGTCACGCGACTTTAAAATCGCGCTGCCGATTTTTTCACCCGCACGGCATCCTCCATTGCAAAAAGAATCGCTGGACTGTAAACGTCAACCAGTAAAGGTAAGAAGCGCAAGAGTTTTAACAATAAGTACCAAAACAATATTCTGTTATTATCTGTTATTATTTAGTCTGGTGTGTGTTAAAAGAACTTAAATTTTTTTGTGGAGGGTTTTCGGCCGTGGGCCACCCGGATATCAGGCAGGCGCTTTAACCGGCATTGGCCAGGTCCAGGGGGTGCCGGATAAATGGGCTTTTACTGTATAATCCGCTTTTTTTTCTTCCCCTCTCCCCAAGAGATTTCATAACAAATCACTTTCTTCCACACCTTTCTCCAATTTCTGGTTATATTTACAGGCAACTCACCAATCAAAGTAGGAGCAGAGCCAGAAGGGAAGGCAAATTTTAATTGGAGATTATGACTATTTTATAGAATTTACACAATGTTGCTCTGCTGAGCTGCAATTTTACCAACAACAACTAAACAACAGCTAAGAACATCTAAATTAATCAGGTTTTCCCCAATTACATTGTAGAGCACTGGGATGAGAAACCCTGGGAGAGGGAGGAGCGGCAGTATCTTTTTACAAAAATAAACAGTGCTATTGTTGATTTGAAATTCCAGCTTTTTCTAAAAAATGGTTGCGCCAGTTAGAAATAACGCTAACACCAACATTAATAATCTACAGTTAATTAATGCTTTTTGTAAAAAATCTAGTGATAAAGCAAACTATATTAATGGAGAAAATTTGCAAAGAAGTAGAATATGAATTTACAGCCATATGCAGCAGTGGACCATTCAAAAGATAATATTTATCTAGGGATTTGGGATTATCAATCCAAATCACAGATTTGTTTCTAAAACTGGCAATGTAATTTATGGTGTGGCATGGGCGTCTGGATTGGGACTGTTACTTTTTACAATATACAGTACATTGACTTGGTGTGAATATAGCCCAAAATAAGACCAAATGTGTTTGTGATATTAAATTTGATGGATTGGCAAATGTGAAAATGGCTGTATAAAGCTTCAGGATAAATAGTTGGAAAATGGCAGATGTAATACTATACTAATAAATACACGGTATTACAATTTGGCTCAAAAAACATTCAATATCATCCCGGGAATAGTGATTAAAGCACAATCCTTATTAACTCTTAAGAAGAAATTAGATATCTGAAAAGCGGAAATTTAAAAGGGTATGGGGAAATGGCTTCCTTCTGTGTTGTAAATTTCTATGGAATTACAGCCTGATAGATAAAACAGACAACGGAGAGGAGGACAACTACATTACACTAATTGTGCCTAGTGAGGGGGAATTTAGCAACGTTATAGCAATACAGTCTGATTATCAGAATTGTAAATTCCACTTTCAAAACATCTCACCTCACATTGATTGATTATGATATTGTAATTTCTGAATTACAGTCTGGGATAGTGCATTGCAGATTTTCAGCACAGAAGTTCATATACAACAACAACTAGCACTTATATAATGGCCTCCTTGCCGGGAAGATTTTCAGGCAGTACTTGCAGAGGGGGAGAGAGGGGACAAGGTGGAGGGACCGAGGGAGAGTGTTCCAGAGTTTCAGGCATAGTGGCTGAAAGCGCAACCTCCTGTGGTTGGGCGGAGGACATGAGGGATGAGCAGGAGGGTAGTCAAGCAGAAGCATCGATTGGTAGTTTGGGGAGTTAGGAGGTCGGAGAGGTCACAAATTACCAGAGAGTTAGTGAATTTGAACACGAGTGTCAGGATCTTGAAGGTGATTCTTTCGGTGATGGGGTGCCAGTGGAGCGTGGCTGGAACTGATGAAATGTGGGTACGGAGTTTGGTCCAGGTCAATACGCGGGCAGCAGAGTTCTGAGTCAGCTGGATCTTTTGGTTGTTGGAGCTGGGGAGACCGAAGAGGAGTATGTTGGAATAATCCAAGTGGAAGGTGACAAACAACAACAACAACAACAATTTACATTTATATAGCGCCTTTCACGTCGGGAGGACGTCCCAAGGCGCTAAACAAGAGGCGTGTGACCCGAGCTGGGAGGGGAGTGTTTGGGAAGGGGTGAAACACGAAGGGGAGGTAAAAGAGTTCGGGATGGAACAAAAGGCACGATCGAAGAGGAAAGTCTTCAAATCGGCCTTGAAAGAGGAAAGGGAAGAGGTGAAACGGAGGGATTGAGGGATGGCATTCCATAAGGTGGGAGCAGAGAAACTGAAGGCCCGGCCTCCGATGGTGGGGCGGTTCGGGCGGGGGGCTTGGAGCAGGCCAAGTCCTGTTGAACGGAGGGTCCGGGTGGGTGTGTAGGGGGAGAGTAGATCGGCTAGGTAGGATGGGGCAAGGCCGTGCAAGGCCTTGTAGGTGAGGACGAGGATCTTAAATTTGATCCTCTGGAGGATGGGGAGCCAGTGGAGACGGGCGAGGGTGGGGGTTATGTGGTCACGGAGGCGGGTGCGGGATAGTACACGGGCTGCAGAGTTTTGGATGGCCTGGCAATGTTGCGCAAACACATGCACAAGGGTTTTGATTGCATTGTATGGTTGGAAGCAGGCAATGTGGCTTAGGTGGAAAAATGTGGACCCAGTCAGGGACTGGATTTGCGGGAGGAAGGACAGCTGATGGCTAAACCAGACGCCTATATTGTACACTGTTTTGTTGAGTCTTAGGGAGAGCCCAGGGAGTTTAGAACCATAGGAGTGAAGACGTTGACAGGAGCCAAGAGTATGACTTCTGTCTTCACCATGTTCAGCTTTTACGCTCAACCAAGCCTAGGATATCTTCACATTTCTGCAATTTGTGTTCAATTTACTGATCTTACCCAGATTTTCCCAATAACTATTGAACGTGCTTTAAACCTTGAGTTACAGGCCATTATTATTTTGGGACATCCTTTCGACGTGGAAGGCGCTATATAAATGTAAGTTTTGATTGATTGATTTGATTATTTTACTTCATGGTCATTTATATAAGTAACTTACATTTTTCAAAAATTGGGTAATTTGGACTTCACTGCCCTTTTATTGAGCTGATTCGAACATGGCTTTATCACTGACAAATAGCAACTCGGTCATATTAAAAGTAACAATATTTAAAGTGGAGTACTATACAATTACATTATACAGTATAGTGTTTATAATATTTAAAACATTTTGCAAATATTACAGCCACTGCTGCATATGGCTGTAAATTCATATTCATATTCTACTTCTTTGCAATATTTTTTGTCAAGTTGTGGTCAACCTACCAGTTATGAAATTATCCTCAATTCATGTGAATCAGGTCACTAACTAATTTAATCAAAATAAATAGCTTGAAAAAAAGATGTGTGTACATTTTCTCATGATAACAGTTTGTGTAAGTAACAACAAAGATGCACTTTGATGCAAGTTCCAACATTGTGTGATTCCAAACACATTTAAACAAGACTCAACAAACATTTTGTTTTATGAAACCATTAACTCTTATCACACACTGAACATATTACATAATTTTCTCTGATGGCTCAATGCTAAATGCATTATGTGATCCTGAAACACTGAGATTATAAGGATCTCAGGTCAGATCCTTGAGTGATGCTGAGTTGACATATTATCCAAGACCCCTAACTGGAATGTTCATTGTGTATGACTGAAGCATATAGGGTTGATGGTAAGGTAGTTTGGTGACAATCAGTGACTGCTCGATCCCAAATTATCCTTCCTTCCCCCAAATCCGCACCATGACCGGTACAGCCTTCCACCACCTCTGCAACATTGCTAGACTCTGCCACTACCTCACCCCACCCCATGCTGCTGAAACATTCATCCACTCTTTCATCACATTTAGGCTCGACTACAGGCAGGGCCGGCGCAAGGGTATTTGGCGCCCTAGGCGAGCCTTCAGATGTGCGCCCCCTAGTAACTTTTGATAAGCTAACGTTAATACAGTACTAAAAGTTCATATAATTAATTATCAATGAAAGCAATGATAATAGTTATACATTTATTTATTTAGTTATACATTTATTGTTTTATTTCAGTATTAAGCATTCTCCAGT
This sequence comes from Hydrolagus colliei, assembly GCA_035084275.1. Lineage (NCBI taxonomy): Eukaryota > Metazoa > Chordata > Chondrichthyes > Chimaeriformes > Chimaeridae > Hydrolagus > Hydrolagus colliei. Next base: position 41,473,262 of record CM068745.1, on the reverse strand, counting down.
CAACTTACTGCTCGCTCCCATGCCTCCGCCAATATACACCTGACGACAGCAGTAATTTTTGCCGCGTGTAGCAAACCGTATGTGCTCTGTAACCAGGTACCCCCAAAATTTGGCACCCTAGGCGACCACCTAGTTCGCCCAAAGGTAGCACCGGCCCTGACTACGGGAACTCTCTCCTCGTCGACCCCACCCACACCCACTCGGGTCCTGACCTAACTGTTCAGTGCCTTCGGACGTACTCCCGATGTGACAGGCGCTCTATAAATGTAATGTTGTTGTTGTTGCTCAGACATGAAGTGGACTTGTAATGGATAGTGGCCTATGAGCATTCAAGAAACTGTATCTCATAAAAAATGTGAACACATAATCCATTATAACGTGCCTCATCCTATGCACAAATATTTTCCAAATAGAAAAAAGTCCAGAGGAAATCAACTACAATGATACCTTGTGCTATTTGTATAGATTGTGGTAGTTCATGAAAGTATCTTTATTAAAAGGAGATTTGGCACTTGGGACATTGTGTAAGTATTTAAAATAATGAAGGAAACTGATAAAATAGAAAGTACTAAATTCTTTATACTAGATCTGAAGAAAAGAACAAGAGGATGTGATCTCATAATTTTAAAACAAGGGCCAGAAAAGAATTTTGGCAAAACTTCTAAGAAAGTACAGTATTTGATATATAGAACAAACTGCACTTAGTGTACTTAGTGTTGTGAAAGCTAAAACTAGATTTATTTAAAAAGAAACAGTTTGGCATATGGTTGATACAAGAAGGATGTAAACCTTGATCTAAGAAAAAATGAAGCTATAATTGAGATTTTAAAAGATTTAACTACAGTATAATAGAAATATTTAATAATCCTTGCATTTGGTGCAGTACCTCATCATGTCATCAAGACATTGTAAAGGGCTTCACAGGATATCGTGTAGAGTGAAGTGACAATGTATTATAAATTTTGCATGGACTCAATGCACTTTTTTAATTTTTGTTTCCTTAAATGCATTAATAATTGCTATAATTTGAGAAGGAAGGTGTGATTATAAGTGACTTAAATTGTGATTATAATTGTCTAAGAAGCTGCAGTACTCCATTACACCAAAGCAACTTACCAGGAAGGGTAGTAGAGGCCAAGACAATGGAATAATTTAAGAAAGAGCTTGATTCTGTACAGGGAAGATGATAAGGTTGGAATTTTTGAAGGATGAGGTAAATTGGGCTGATGGGCCTTCTTTATCTGAATTTCTCTTTTCACGGGCTTAAAAATAAAGCATTCCTGATAAATGATTTTATTTACTTGTTATTTCAATGACACCTGTAAACCATATTGCACTTACAGCTTGTCCTCTAAATTCTATTCACAGAGATCTAATTGTTATGTAATCCAGTCTATTCATTAGCTATTAACACATGGCTTCATAAACAAGTTCTCAAAATATGTTAAGAGGCTATTGAAAATATGTGAGAATCACCTGACATACTATCTTCAACAGTACATATGGTGTGGCAGCAGAAGTTTTTAACATGACTACCCACAGTATTTTTAATTACAAATATTTTACTGTATTTTACAGATGACTCTATTGAAAGTGCTTCACAAGATATATTATAAAGTAGGGTCCGGCGATATATCGATATATCGCTAAAACCCGATCTAATTTTCATATCGATACGCCGATATAGGCATTTCAAAAATATCGATATATCGAAAAATGAATATATCGAGGGAAAAAATCGGAATGCGCGCGCACACTGAACTACATGACCCAGAATGCTCATCTCTATACACAATGCACAGACCGAGGTGCAAAGCCGCCATATTGTATTCATAGTCCTCGAATACAATATACAGGTATGCAAGGGGTGGGGGGTGTGGAGAGAAGGCTGGGGGGGTGGGGTGAGGGGGAGAGAGACGGCTGGGGGGGTGGGAAAGAGACGGCTGGGGTGGGGAGGGGGAGATAGACGGCTGGGGGATGGGGGGAGAGAGACGACTGGGGGGGGGTGAGGGGGGAGAGAGACGGCTGGGGGTGGGTGGGGGGCGAGAGACGGCTGGGTGGGGGGGGGGGAGGAGAGAGAGATGGCGGGGGGGTGGGGGAAAGAGATGGCTGGGGGGGTCGGGGGGGAGAGGGACTGCGGGGGGGGGGGGGGAAGAGACGGCCTGGGGGGGTGGGGGGGGAGAGAGACGGCTGGGGGGGTGGGGGGGAGAGAGACGGCTGGGGGGGGTGGGAAAGGAGAGAGAGACGGCTGGGGGGTTGGGTGGGGAGAGAGACGGCGGTGGGGGCGGTGGGGGCAGTGGGGGGAGAGACGGGGTGGATATGATAATATACAGATAAATAGAGATGGGGGGGATGTCACAGAGACACAGAGACACAGACAGAAAAACAAAGATGGAGAGAGTGAGAGAAACAGAGAGAGAAAGATATTTACCTCCTGAGGAGATAGGCCCCGAATGCGCGCGCACTCCGAATGCGCATGCACAGTACGAAAAACCCGGAAATATCAATATTTCGGTATATCCCGATATGAGCCCATCGATATAATAAATCTAAATCGGAAAATTTCCATATCGACGGACCCTACTATAAAGTGAAGTGACCTTGTATTTTGTGGGTGAACACAGCAGCCAATTTGTGCGCAGTAATTCCCACCAATCAGCCATGAAGTGAATGGCCAATGCATCTAGGATATTATTAATAGGACACAGAAATTCCCTGTTATTTTTGAGTAGTGCCATGGAATCTTTAATGTACATCTGAACAGGCAGTTGTGATCCCAGTTTAATGTCTCATTGGAAGGACAGTATTTACAATAATGCAGCACACCCTCAACACTACATTGGAATTTAGGCTAGGCTATATGAATTCCAAGTCCCACAACCTTCAGGGGTGAAACTGCTACCAACTGAGCTAAGGCAACAATAACAAAATTGCACTTATAGAGCGCCTTTCACGTTGGGAGGTCGTCCCAAAGCGCTGAACAGTCAGGACCCGAGCGGAGTGGGGGTTGGGTGGGGGTGGTGGGGGGGGGGGTTCAGGGTAGGGGGAAGGGGAAGAAGAGTGGGAGAGGGGGAAGAGTTAGGGGGGCAGCTAAAGACGTGGTCGAAGAGGAAGGTATTGAGACCGGCCTTGAAGGAGGAAAGGGAAGAAGCAAGGTGGAGTGGCTGCGGGATGGAGTTCCACAGTGTGGGAGCGGAGCTGAAAGCCCGGCCGCTGATGGTTGGGCGGTTAGGGCGGTGGATGCGGAGCAGGCCTGAGTCTGCTGAACGGAGGGGACGGGCAGGCTGATAGGAAGACAATAGGTCAGAGAGATAGGCAGGGGCAAGGCACAATATCAAATGCAAGGATTAATATTATACTGTAAAGGGGGAAGAATTGTAAAAAATAGCCTATTCCCAGTAACAATAATTCTAGTCAAGAGGCCTTTACGATGAAACTCAACTACCTTTCAGGAGCAATTTATGGTTATTTGAAAGCACTTTCTAAAACCAACTTAACTGGGTAAAAACTCTCAAACTGTTCCCCTTTGCTGCAATTACTGAGATATATTACACAATTTAGAGTATGTTCTAATTGTTTACCTTCAGAGCTGTCAGCTAACCATGTGGGTGTGACCAGACTCAAAGACTTTCATCAGGACCAAGGGTTATTATGTAATGTAATTGCTTATGGTCTTATTCACATCCACATGGTTGACTGAAACCTCCAAAGGTTACTTAGTGCAGTACAACAATCATAAATGACTGTGGCTTAGTATTTAATGGGAAGTGAAAGCTCATTTTATAAATTACGGTTATTTCAGAAAGTGTTTTATAATAGTGCTAGTGAGAGGTAACAATGTTTAAAATATTTTTTAATGATTAGACTTTGTTTCAAGATATTGCATAGTTTTCTATGGAATTATTTTTAATCATTACAGATAGTTTTAAATAACCTCTTTCTTTCTGTTTTATTTCCTCTACTCTTTTCCTTTTTAAGTTGACAACTTCTGTTCTGCAGATTATAGATAGAAATGGGACTTAGCTGATCTATGTAACTCACTGAATCTCTGGAGAAAAGGAATTTGTAGACATTATTTTCTCTCTTAATACTTTTTCTTCCTTTATGTCCTTCCTTTTCTAAAGCTGGTAATGCATGGTGGGATATAATCTAACAGGTACGTTTACAACGACAACAAAATTACATTTATAGACGTCCTTTACTTCGGGAAGACGTCCCAAGGCGCTGAATTCCTGCAAATGGATCACATCCCCAACTGTATGGAACAGATATCACAGAGTCCTGTAGCTCAGTGATTAGAGCACTCACCTTGCAAGCGAGAGACACCTGGGTTCAATTCCAGGCCGGGCAAAACCTTGGAAAGTTTCCTTACTGCACATACCTAATAATAATCCTTCGAAAAAAAAATCAATTATAAACTGGTCATTTCAATCCACGACTGTTTGTGGAATACTGTGATGCGCAATTAGCTGCTGTGTTTCGCCCACAAATATACAGTCAAATTACTTTACAGTATATTTTGTGAAGCGCTTTGAGACATCTAGAAGATGTGAAAAGCGCTATATCAAATGCAAGGAGTATTATTGTTAGACTGCACAATCAATTTCAAAATCATTACTCTCGCTCTCAAATCTGTTCATGCCCTCACACCTACCTCTCTGATCTATTTACACCCCACTCCTATCCCAACCACCTTTGTCCAGCCCAGCATAAGTCTTCTGCACGTCATTCATCCTCTCCACTCCAAAATTAATGCCCAGGATCTTACTGCCTCAATCCTACTGACTTGTTCCGCATTGCCTGTCTTGAAATCACACCTTCCTCTTTGACCACGCCACTTCAGGCAAGTCAGTTTCAAATTGTTTTGAGTGCCAATGCCCATAAATGAAGATCTGAAAAAAATGATTTTACTTCTGACCAAAAAGGTTGCCCATCACCGTATGAGCAGATAAACGCCATCACCCTATGAGCAGAATTGAAAAATATCCTGTAATTCCACCATTTCTATTTCAAATGGAGAAGAATATTACCAGCATGATACACATGTGCATGAAAAGCCCCCCAAAATTATTTGACATATTGAATAATTCTAAATAATGACTTGTGTCAGCTTGACACAGTGGTAGCACTCTTGCGTCTTAGTTAGAATGTTGTGGGATTAAGCCCCATGTCTGGATTTGAAACGGACTTGGAAAATTTATGCATTCTTTTACTATTGCAGCAAATGGTAAGCCTTCAGTCTCTAAATACAGAAATGCACCTCAATCTGTAAATTCAGAAGCATTACTCCATGCACACACCCATTGAAGACAGTTCCTTCAACAACAATAACAAAATTACATTTGTATAGCACCTTTCCTCGTGAGGACATCCCAAGGCGCTGGAGAGTCAATATTTCAGACCCGAGGTATGGTGGGGATCGGGGAGGGTGAAAGGAAAGGATGGGAATTGCGGTGACTGGTGGGACCGTCAAATAGGAGGGTCTTGAGGCGGTACTTGAAGGAGGCTAGGGAGGGGCGAGATGGAGGGATTGCAGGTAAATGCCTTCAGCCGCTGTCCCACATCTCGACCTCCCCTCCCCCCTACCCAGTCCCTCCCCACTATCCCCTCCCCCATGCTTGGATCCTCACCCCTGACTGTTCAGCGCCTTGGTATGTTCTCCCGATGTGAAAGGCGCTCTAAAAATGCAATGTTTTGTTGTTGTGTTCCATTAGTTTGTAGAGTGTACGTACTAAGGAAATTTTAACTCACATTGCTCACAACAATGTCCCACGAACAGTCATGGATTTAAATGACAAATGTATTATTGTTATTTTCAAAGGATTATTATTCGGCATGTGGAATAAGGAAATTTGCCCAATGGTTTCGCCCTGCCTGGAATTGAACCCAGGTCTCCCGCTTGTATGTAAGTTCTCTAACCACTGAGCTGCAGAACTCCACTAATATACTCTAAACATACTCCTTATTTGACATGTACAATATAGCTTACTATATGAATGTGACTTTGCACACGATATTGTAGTCTTAAACTTAATCAATAATTATTGTATCATTATTTTACAATAAAAAAAATTAGGAATAATGATTTGAATAATTAAAGCGCTCTGAGACGCTGCTTGGCATGGAGGGCGCTATATAAATCGAAGTTGTTGTAATTAAAACACTATGAATGTTATTCTGTTGTCATGACAATTTCCAACAATGTATTTTCCCATCTACATATTTTCTAATTTATTTACCAGTTTATTAGCATTTTGTACTGTTGCTATTGATTTCCATTGGGAATCAGACAACTAGACTGATATCTGTTTTATGGTGTCCTGTAGCTCAGTGGTTAGTGCACTGGCATTACAAGCGTGAGACCTATGTTCACTTAGATTTGCTTAGTTACTGTGTTTGACCAAGTTATACACAATTATCTGTTTCGTATAATTTCAGCACTTGGAAGCAGCAAGGTAAAGGTTGACCATCCCAAAAAATTATACACACACCCCAAATTTTAGGAGAAAACTCATCATTGGTACGCATTGCCATTGCCACACATACACAATAGACTTTACAGAGCAAATCTCTGTTGCATAACCAAACAAAAGACATTGATATGAAGAGATGGGAGGGAGATGGCACTGCTGAAAATTCAACATACCCCCTGCACTTTATTGGAGTGTTATCATAGACAATAGGGGTTCAAGTTCAATATGGGATTTTAACCTACAACCTTCTAACACAGATGCGAGTGTGCTACCAATGAATCAAACTAACAACAACAACAAAATTGGATTTGTATAATGCCTTTCATGTCGGGAGGATGTCTCAAGATTCTGGATAGTCAGTGTTTTGGACCAGAGCTGGGGTCTGGATCGGGGAGGGTGGAGGGAAGGGAAGCAGGTGACCAATAACATGATGGAAGAGGAGGGTTTTGAGGTGCGACTTCATTAGGGAGGGGGCGAGGTGGAGGGATTGTGGGATGGGATTCCAAAGGTCGGTGGCAGAGTGGCTGAAGGCTCGCCCACTGATGGTGGGGCTGGTGGGTCGGGGCACATGGAGCAGGCCGGAGCCCGCTGAGCAGAGGAGAGAGGAGGGAGTGGATACCTTGATAGGGGTTAGAAGATTGCAGAGATGGTGGGGGTTATGGGGCAAGGCCATGGGTAGCTTTAAAGGTGAGTACAGTATTAGGATCTTGAATTGAATCCTCTGAGTAATGGGAAGCCAGTGAAGTTGAGTGTGAATGGGGGTGATAGGGTCATGGAGCTTGGTGCAGGAAAGGACCTGCACGGATGATCTGGATGATCTGCTGCCTTTGGAGGGGAGAGTTGGGGAGGCTGATAAGCAGGGCATTGGCATATTCAAGCTTGGACATGATGAAGGCATGCTTGAGAGTATCAGCAGCCTGAAGGGTGTGGTAGTAGTGGAGTCAGGCAATGTTGCGGAGGTGAGGGAAGGCAAAGTGGGTGATGGAATGGATGTGGGGATGAAAGACAGTTGAGGATCGAATGCGATACCTAGGTTCCGACTGGCTTGGTGAGGTGGAGTGCATCCATGGAAGGAGTTGTTGATATTATTTTCTCAATGGCCTATATTTTACTGTGAGCATTCATGAATATTATGGTGCAAAGTACACATTGTGAAACTTGAATACTCCAACAGGAATAGTAGATCAAGCTGAGTCAACAACAACAACAATTTTATGTGCATATAGTGCCTTCTACATCTTGAAGCCATCACAGTGATTCACAATGCTGACTGGAAGGCTGAGCTGGGATTAGGGGTGGGGGGGGGGGGGGGGGGGCGAGGAAATGGTGGAGGTAAAGGTGACCAAATTAGAGGTTGAAAAGAAAGGACTTAAAAGTGGGGAGTCAATGGGAGGTACTCCAGGATGACGGGATTCCAGGAAGTCACAGAGGTAGAGGGAGTCATGTGGAAGGAGGGAGGACCAGTCAATTCACTTTACAGTATATTCTGTGAAGCGGTTTGAGACGTCTAGAAAACGTGAAAAGCGCTATATCAAATGTATTAAGATTTTTATTATAAAGTGGTTCCTCTATGGGGAAAAAAAACAAATATACAGTGGAATATGTTGATAACAATAATATTCTTGTGGTAGACTTGGATGGGCAAAGATCAGCACATATTAATATAAATTGGTTTCAAAGGTAAGTGTAAGATGTGTCCTAAACAGTAATAGTGCATCCTAAGAGACTAGGAAGGCTACACCTAGTTCACTCTATTGCTATTGTCTATGCTGGCGGAAATCTTTTAGGAATCTGATTGTTTAGCTCCCTCCTATTTAAAGCAAGAGCCATCTTATATCTTCTTGTGATTACTGCTTGTTATGTTGTGAAGTTGCATGTAGATGATCTCCCACTACTAGTCTAAAATTGAAAGTCTGTAGCTTCTGGAGCCCTGTAACTTAGTGGTTAGAGCACTTGCTTTGTAAGCGAGAAACATGGACTTGATTCCAGGCAGGACAAAACTTTGGGCAAACATCTTTAATCCACATGCCTAATACCAATCCCTCAAAAAAAGTTGGTCTATTCAATCCATGACTGTTTATTGGACACTGCTGTGCGCAATGGATTGCCACATTCGTCCACAAACACATGGTCAATTTATATTATATTCTGTGAAGCACTTTGCAATGTCTAGAAGATGTGAAAAAAGCTATATCAAATGCAAGAATTATTATTATTAAAATTTGCAATATATTTACTGCTCATATATGCCAAATATATTGGTAATTAAATTCATAGCAGTTTGTTTGGTCAGCTGGATGCTTGATACAGTCAGCAATACAATTCATTAATTGTATTCAAACAAAAGTTCCACATGGAAATTTCCATTTCTCTGGAATGGAATGTGCACTCCCTCCTTGGAGAGACAGAACCTGTTCACCTGATCTCGGAAAGAGCCATGGCTTGGAGACCCCCTGAATTTGTGCTATTCTACTGTAAGATCTACTGTAAGATTCCAGGCAGGGCGAAACCTTGAGCTAGTTTCCTTATACCACGCACACAATAATCCCTCAAAAAAAACCAATAATAAATTGGTCATTTCAATCCACGACTGTTTGTGGGACTTTGCTGTGCACAATTGGCTGCCGCATTTCGCCCACAAATATACAATCAATTCACTTTACAATATATTCTGTGAAGCGCTTTGGGATGTCTAGAAGACATGAAAAGCGCTATATGAAATGCAACGATTATTATATCATTATATATTATTAATCAGTTAAACTTCAGATCTTAACCAGTTAAAACTGTAAACTTGGTGCATCCTGTCCAGTTAAGACTACCCTATCAGTTAGACTTATCAGTAGCCTAGTAGGAATTGAAGTAGAATAGTACAAAGGAACTCAGCACTATCTCAGATAAGCGGAAGGATTGGACATCATCCAATGTTGTCAGTGACTATGAGCTTTGGGTTAATGTTTCAGCATCTCCAGCAAGTAATGTATTTGGAGATACAGTATAAAAATAAATTGCTAACTTCAGGAACAAATTGTCCCCGCAGAAAGGCTTACATATGGATTATCCCTGTTGAGAGGTCTAGGTAATACAATCTCCAGAAGCACTGTTTCTTACAAAAGGAATGTGGATATATAAGGGATGTGTTATATGCTATGTGGAAATAAACAGAAAATAGCTTATTGTGTTTGCATGGTGGCTGCAACTAGCTATGACGCTATGGTGAAGTGCAGATTGATTCATGTATGGATCGGGGCTTTGCTGCCATAGCAGAAAAAGCAATTGGTGAATTATATATAATTATAAAGCACAGAAACAGGCCTCTTAATCCAACTAGTCATGTATATCCACCTGTTCTCCTCTCCTGTGTCCCTTTAGTTCTTCTTTGCTTAGATCTAGATCTTAGGTGCTGACTATCACAGAAATTGAAGATGGCATATGATTTCTTGTTCCTTATTTGAGATTTTCATTTCATACACCTTTCAATTTGCTTTTATTCCTTGCTCTAGATTTTCTTTTCAATTTTTTTGATCTCTCAATTTCGTTACAAATGATATTGGTTGTAGAATGAACCCTTTCCAATGATGGCTGTTCCATTCAGTGCTTTAAATCACCAGAAAGGCTACCACTTTTTAACATGTATGCAATTTTCATAAAATGAGACCTACACAGGAAAGTAATAATATAAATAATCTGTGCATTTCACGTAGCGCCTTATCATGTGACGTTGGATCCTGTAGTGCATCATATGAAGTCCTGTAATGTATTGGTTAGAGCACTTGCCTAAAAAGCAAGAGTATGAATCTCAGGCAGGGCAAAACTTTTGGCAAGTTTCCATACTGCACACACCTCTGTTAACCTAGCAGTGAGCAGAAACCTGGTTGTTAGTCAATTGGCGGATTACTTTTCCAGTGAAATAATCGAGGGGTATGAAATTAAAATAATTTGGTCACTTAATCTATGACTGTTTTGGGGATACTCCTGTGTGAATTAGCTGCTGCGTTTCAGCCAGAAAATATTAAGTCAATTTACTTTACAGTATATTCTATGAAGCATTTTGAGATGTTTCAAAGAAATAATACGGCATTATATCAAATGCAAGGATTATTACTCTTATCATGTTGTTGAGACCTCTCAAAGTGCTTCATAGAATCGATTGTTACATGGATTGATTGTGTATTTTGTCAGCGAAATTCAAACCGTGGAGGAAGGCAAATAAAAAAATGTATAAGCTCAGTTGGAATGCTAAAAATGGAGCATCTGAGGGACTTGCGTGCTCAAATTTCAAGCAATCCTGCCAAAAGTCCAGAGCTGTTATCATCAGAAACATTTTGGAAAGTCATGAGGGTTCTATAAAGCTAGTGGAATAAAAGTTTGGTCATTTGGTATGTAAATATATGAGATCAGTTGGACCATACTCAAAATTAGACAGGATTTTTGAAAGAATTATTTTTAAAACATTGTTAGGACAGGTAAGCCTCTATTTAGAATGCTTCTATTTAGGATGTTTTGATTGAAGAACCATAATTTTTTAACACCTTTTGATTGATATAGGACACTTGGATTTGTTTCAAGGACCAACATTTTTTTTTCCACATGCACAGTACATATTTTGAATATCGCGGTTGCATTTTGCGCGTCCTTTTTGTCCATACGCAAGGTCCCTAGTGTATTCACAGGTAAATTGCGCTCACACCTGATATCCAAGCATTTGAACTGGCCAATAGCATGTCGCCACATCATTGTTTAAAAGCCAGCTGATTTTGAAGCCATACCACGCCAGTATTACAGTGATTTCCAAACATTCCCAAGCAATTTCTAGTGATTTACAGCCTCTAACGCATTTATAACATGTCAGGAAAGTGAGCAGCAAGCAGCGGTAATACTGCTAGCGGCCATAAACCCCGCAAAGTCAGCACTTTAAATACCAAATTAAAGGTGATAAAGTGCATTGATTCTGGTGAAAAAGGTACGGACGTCGGGAGGGCTTTAGGGCTAGCTAGATCGATGGTGGCTACTATAAAACAGAATAAGGACAATATACTGGCAAGTTCAAGGTGTGTTATAGCTACAGGTGCAAGCAGATTAGCAAAACATAGGAGTGATGTGATGGAAAACATGGAAAGAATGCTGAGTGTCTGGATTGAGGATCAGAACCAGCGTAATATACCACTCAACACCCTGGTTATCCAAGAGAAGGCACAAGTATTGTTTAGGGAGTTAAATGATCAGGAAGGAGAAGGTTCAAATGCATCATCTTTCACTGCTAGCAGAGGGTGGTTTCAAAGGTTTAAAAGATGCTATGGGCTCCACAACATCAAGATGAGTGGGGAAGCTGCAAGTGCCACTGCCATTGTTACACTGCCAGTATTAAAGTTTGCCAGTATTAAAGTACAATACTGTACAGTTACCCCCAAGTACCCCTTCTTGCCTATATGTGTTCATTTGTTTGTTATGTTGTGTGGTTTTGTGTGTTATTTAGTGGGTTTAAGGTCTGAAAATTTTGTGAAAAGAAAACATCTCTGGTTATATAATGGAACCACATGGGAAATCACGTTTCGATTTAGGACGTTTCGATATAGATACGTTTTTTCAGGAATGCAACCCTGTCCTAAATAGAGGTTTACCTATACACACCTTCCTCATGGGTACCTCAATAAGTTTGTTAATTGATTCAGTGTAGGTGAATATTGTGCATTAAATTGGGTTGTTGATTGTCACACACAGTATAGTTGGGGAATGTGTGGGTATTGAACCACATGCTAGGCACCTTGGAACGCAGTTGAATCGTGAAAAGCCTACACACTGTAACTGATGACTACTATATGCAATGTATTAAATACACTTTGTAGTACATGATCACCACCCATTATCTTGATTCATGAGGTGGCATAGGATGTTATGATTATCTTCAACACAGCGGCAGCTTCTTGGATTGTTTTCACCCCATGGGGTGAAAAAAAGCAGCAGCAGTGTCACAGATTAACTTGACCTACTCGCCTGAGCGTGGCTCTGTGCTTGGTTTCTCTCCCCTTTCTATAGCACCATCAGATGAGCAATTACCTAAGTACGCCATTCCCTCAACTGATACTTTTACTTCGATGTAAGAATGGGCTTCAGAGACATGTTCCAACAACAACAAAGTTACATTTATAGAGCTCCTTTCACTTCGGGAGGACATTCCAAGCACTTGAAGATAGCTGAAAGGGAAAGTTGAACAATTTTTATAGCTAAGGCTTACAAATGTGTTTGCGCGTGGTGCTCAGGTTGCTCCAGAAGAAAGTTTAAAAACACAAGCAGATGTTATTATAAAGCTTACAATCTTTCACTATACATGAATAAACCTTTGTTATGATGTGTTGAATGGTACTATTCTGATTACTCTTTTATTTTTTGCACATAACCTACATCCCTGTCAATGCTTCAACAGCTGTAATAAATAGGGTACTGTGTATTAACTGATCTTTGGCTGTGAAGGTTGTCGCTGACACATTCATATGTTACAAAATGAAACAGACTGAACAAAATCTCAGTTGATCTTGTGATCCAACCATAAAATATATTTTCCCTCCTCTCCTATCACAGCATTCCAAAGGGACCATTTCCCCCATGAATCCCTGTTTATTCATCCATCACCACCATCAACGTGGAATCCTGTAGCTTAGTGGTTAGAGCACTTGCCTTACAAGCGTGAGACCTGTGTTTGAATCCAGGCAGGTCAGGGCAAAACTTTGGGCAAGTTTCCTTACACCACACGCCAAATAATAATCCCTCCAAAAAACCCACAATAATAAAAAAAATTGGTCATTTCAATCCACAACTGTTTGTGGGACACTGCTGTGTGCAATTGGCTGCCATGTTTCTCCCACAAATATACAGTCAATTCACTTTACAGTATATTCTGTGAAGCGCTTTGAGATGTCTAGAAGACGTGAAAAAGTGCTGTATGAAATTCAAGAATTATTATTATTATAACAGTTGCTCTACTTCCCCCGGCAGCTTTGCATGCCAGTGCAGGAAATGCAATAGGTGCCCTTTCACTTCCTCCCAGATCACTGTCCAAGACCCCAAGCACAGCTTTCATGTGAGATAACAATTTACGTGTACTACCACCAATATAATACACTGCGTTTGCTGTTCATGATGTGGTCTCTACATTGGGGAGACGAAACACAGATTGGGTGACCGATTTGCCAAACACCTCTGTTCTGTAGCACAACCCTGAGCTTCCAGTTACTTGCCACTTCAACTCTCCTTCTGACTTCTCAATCCATAGTCTCCTACGCTGTTCCAATGAACCACAGCGCAACCTCGAGGAACAGCACCTCATCTATCTGCTAGGGACCTTACAGCCATCTGGCCTCAATAATGATTTCAACAATTTCAAACTGTAACTTTCAAACTTCACCTTCCCCCTCACCACTTTTCTGTGACCATTATCACAATATCCGGGTCTCAGACACACCTATTCTCTTTCTGGTCTGCCTGTTCTGTTGCAATTTTCCCCACACCCTATCTCCCACCTTTGCTTTGCATTATTAACACCTCTTATTTCCAGTTTTGTTGCAAACCTCCCCTTTTTTTTACACCATTAACACCTCTTTCATGCATCAACTCCTATTCTCGACCACATTTTCTCCTTTGCCTTCCTTTCCCCTCTGTGTTAGTCATTAAAAGTCTCTCCCTTCCAACATTCCCCAGTTCTGATGAAGGGTTGTGGATCCAAAACGTTGACTCACTTTCCTATCTGCATAGATGCTGCCTGACCTGCTAAATGTATCCAGTGATGTCTGTTCTTGTTTTTGTTTCAGACTTCCAGGATCTGCAGTATTTTGCGTTTTTAACAAAATCTCTCCCATGAAGCTAGTTGCTAATTCCTATTTTACAGTCTGCTGATCGTAATCACGTGTTCATTGCTTATTTGTTTCAAGAATATTAACCCTGATCATGCTTTGTGTACTAACAAAGTGTTTGAATGGGTAAGGCCCTATGGAGGGTTCTCTCATACCGAAAATGATTTATGTAATTATTTCCTATTAGCCACTTTTTAAAAAAAAAACATTGTTCTACTGTTTGATACTTCGTTCTACCTCATTTTGGGAAGCTGGGATGGGGAAGATATAATTTTTATCAAAGGGTATAAAGATGTATAAAAACACCTTAACTACACATGCCCAAGACATCACAGGAAGATATTCATCTAGCCAGTCCCCTCTCCCTATTTTTCTGGTTGAAAAGGTAGTTGAGTAGTTTAATTACATGCTTTGAAGGCACTCTATTCATGCATTGAATGTCTGTTAGAGCTGCCATGAATGAACATCTCTCAGAGAAACCATGACACTGGCCCCAATAATTCAGCTCCGCACAACATCTGGTACAATGATGTGCACTACAGCTCCAGCTGTAGATGTAACTGAATTGCAATTTCAATCCCAAAGTTCTTCTTGATTACAAACAAAATAAAATAATATTTCAGATTTGTTCAACAACAAGTACAACTTGTAGTTATATTTGTTCATCTAGTACATAGGCAGATTAAAGTGCAATCACCCTTCACCTCTTCATGGAATCATTGTTGTTACCTGAGGAGTCCCATATCAAAGTACTGTGGTTAGTCCACCCGCCTCGCAGGCAAGAATTGCGGGTTTGATTCCCAGACAGGGTGAAACCTTACTCCACATGCCTCTGTTTACCTAATAGTAAGTAGGAACCCGGTTATTAGTTGATTGGCAGATTGCATTCCGGGGTTAATAATGCTTAAAAAAAATTGTTCATTCAATCCGCTGCTGTGCGCATTTCACTGCCATATTTCATAGAATCATAGAATCTTAAGGCACAAAAGGAGGCCATTCGGCCCATCTAGTTTGTGCCGACTCTTTGAAAAGAGCAACTCAATCCCACTGCCCAGCTCTCTCCCCATAACCTAACAGACCTGTTTTTCCCAAATAAAGATCTCCCACAAAATACACAATCAATCCACTTTACAATATTTTCTGTGCAACGCTTTGAGACAGTTCAATGATGTGATAAGACACTGTATCAAATGCAAGAATTATTATTATTATGATTACTTGAAAATAGATATCCATATAAGAATAAAACTTTTCTTTTTATTTCAGGGAAAGGGGTTTTATCACATTGCCAGTTTGTGGAGAGCAATTTCCTCATTCTCAAATTTCACAAATGCTCCAGAGTTATTTGGCTTGGCTTCCAGCATCTGATAACCAAGCCTATAACATTGCTTTTTCCATAACAAAGAAGAGTAGCCAAGGATGTACAACAACAACTTGCATTTATATACAACAACAAAATTGCATTTGTATATTGCCTTTCACATCGGTAGTACATCCCAAGTGCTGCAAGATCAGGACCTTATTTGAGGAAGGATGTACTTGGCTTGGAGGAAGTGCAGCATAGGTTTACTAGGTTAGTACCGTACCTGGAATGAAGGGGATGAGTTATGATGATAGGTTGATTAATTTGAGCCTATATTTTCTGTAATATAGAAGAATTAGAGGGGATCTTATAGAAACCTATAAGATTATTAAGGGGCACGACAAAGTAAATAGTGGGAGATTGTTTCCCCTGGTTGGAGAAACTAAAACCGGGGGTCACAGACTTAAAGTTAGGGGTCAGCCCTTTCGCGCCGAGTTGAGAAAAAACTTCTTCACTCAGAGGGTGGTGAATGTATGGAATTGTTTACCCCAAAGTGCTGTTGATGTTCAGTCCTTGAACATATTCAAGACTGAGATAGATTTCTCATTCATAAAGGGATTAAGGGGTATGGGGATAAGGCAGATAGCTGAAGTTAGAATGGAATATCAACCATGATTGAATGACGGGGCAGGCTCGATGGGCCAAATGGCCTGCTCCTGCTCCTACTTCTCATGTTCCTATGTTCTTATGTTTCGGAACCAAGCAGAGGAGTCAGGATTGCGAGAGTGGATTGCAGGGCATGAGGAGCGTGACCGAAGATTCAGTCAACGAGGAGGGTCTTGAGACAGGACTTCAAGGGTACAAAGGAGGGGGACTGCGGGATGGAGTTCCAGAGCGTGTATGTGATCCACAGTTGACTCCAGGTTTGTGGATGATAATAATCCTTGCTTTTGATATCGTGCTTTTCATGTCTTCTAGATGTCTCAAAGTGCTTCACAGTAGGGTCCGGTGATATATCGATATATAGCTAAAACCCGATATAATTTTCATATCGATACGCCGATATAGGCATTTCAAAAATATCGATATATCGAAAAATCAATATATCGAGGTAAAAAATCGGGATGCGCACACACTGAACTACAAGACCCAGAATGCTCATCTCTATACACAATGCACAGACCGAGGTGCAAAGCTGCCATATTGTATTCATAGTTCTCGAATACAATATACAGGTATGCAAGGGGTGGTGGTGGGGGGGGGGGAGAGACAGCCGGGGTGGTGGGGGTGGGTGAGGGGGAGAGAGACGGCTGTGGGGGGAGGGGGAGAGAGACGGCTGCGGGGGGTGGGGGGGGGAGGGGTAGAGAGATGGCTGGGGGGGTGGAGGGGGAGAGAGACGGCTGGGTGGGGTGAGGGAGAGAGAGACGGCGTGGGGGTGGGGATGGGGAAAGAGATGGTTTGGAGGGGGTGGGGAGGGGAGAGAGATGACGGCGGGGGGGGCGGGGGGGTGGGGAGGAGAGAGACACAGACAGAAAAACACAGAGATGGAGAGAGTGAGAGACACAGCGAGAGAAAGATATTTACCTCCTGAGGAGATAGGCCCTGAATGCGCGCGCACCCGGAACGCACACGCACTCCGAATGCGCATGCATTGCACGCATGCACAGCACAAAACCCCCCAAAATATTGATATTTCGGTATATCTCGATATGAGCCCATCGATATATCTAAATCGGAAAATTTCCATATCGACGGACCCTACCTCACAGAATGTACTCAAAAGTGAATTTATTGTATATTTGTGGTTGAAACGCAGCAGATGTCACTAAGAGGGAGCAAATAGATATTAAAGAGGAGGGGAATCAAGGACAGAGCTCTGAGGAACTCCGCACAAGATGATTGTGGGAGTTAGTGTAGAAGTCGTTTGTGAAGATGAAGTAGAGACGGTATGAGAGGTAGGATCTAAAACATTCAAGGACAGAACCATAAACGTTTGAGGTGAGAGGAGAGGCAATGGATGAAGATAGAGTGGTCAACAATATTGAAGGCAGCAGAAAGGTCAAGGAGGACAAGGAGGCAGAGGGAACCCTGATCGCAGATGGACAAAATGTCAGGTAGGGTAGTGTCCAGAAAGCGTGTCCTGCAACAAATTACATTTGCATGGCGCTTTTCTTGTGCCTTTTCAGGCTAAATGCTCCAGGTAGGTAGCTCCTATAGCCCTTACAAGCGAGAGTAATCCTGTGTTCGAATCCAGGCAGATCAGGGTGAAATGTTGGGCAAGTTTCCTTACTCCACACGCCTAATAATAATAATTCCAAAAAAAACCACAACAATAAAAATTGGTCATTTCATTCCACGACTGTTTGTGGGACTCTGCTGTGCACAATTGGCTGTCGCATTTTGCCCACAAATATACAGTCAATTCACTTTACAGTATATTCTGTGAAGCACTTTGAGACATTGATAAGATGTGGAAAGCACTATATCAAATGCAAGGATTATTATTTATTAATTTTATTACCTCCCAACAGTGCCTAGAGTCTGACTACTAGCCAGAAGCGAGAGAGGGGCAAGGTGGGTATAAGCACTATCAAAAAGTAAAGTCTTTAAGCAGGATTTGAAGGTGGGTAGGGAGGGAGCAAGGTGGAGGGATTGAAGGAGAGAGTTCCAAAGTTTCAGGGCATAGTGGCTGAAGGCATGGCCACCAATGGTGGAGCGGAGAGAACAAGGGAAAAACCAGAGGCTGGAGCCAGCAGAGAGGAGGCAGCGTATGGTGGAGTGGGGGCTAAACAAATCAGAGGTGCAAGGGCATGAAGGGATTTGAAAAAACGTTAGACGATCTTGGATTCGATCCTTTCATTAATTGGGAGCCAGTCAAGCCTGGCAAGGACTGGTGTGACGGGGTTACGACATTTTGGGTGGGTGAGTGTCCAGGCAGCAGAGTTTTTAATTAATTGAATTTGGTGTATGGTGGAGCTGGGGAGACCAGTCAGAAGGGCATTGGAATAGTCCAGCTGGGAACTGATTAAGACATGTATGAGGTTTTTGGCTGCTTTGTATGTGGGTTATGGAGAGCCCGGGGAGGTTGAGGAGTTCTGAACTGCAAGAGAGGATATGTTGATGGGAGTCAAAGAGTATGGCTTCCGTCTTACCAACACTCAGCTTTGGGAAATTTGGCTCATCTAAGCCTTGATGTCCATCAAGTGAGGATGGAGAGAAACCCCTTGTCACAGAGAGAAAGGATATCATTTATTAGCTTTAGCAGCTTTATTAGCAGCTTTTAAGAGAGAACTAGATAGGTATCTGGGGAAGACGGGTTTGCAGGGTTATGGGGAGAAAGCTGGTGATTGGGGTTAACGAAAGTGACTTGCTCAGTCAAAGAGCCGGCACAGACTCGATGGGCCAAATGGCATCTTTCTGTGCTGTAACATTCTATGATTCTATTATTACTTTAATGAGTGTTGTCTCGGTACTGTGGGCTGAGCGAAAACCGGACTGGAGGGGTTTGAATAGGGAGTGGAGGGAGAGGTATGAACAAAATTCACATCTTCTAGATGTCTCAAAGCGCTTCACAGAATATACTGTAAAGTGGATTGACTATATTTGTGGGTGAAAAGTGGCAGCCAATTGCACACAGCAGGGTCCCACAAACAGTCGTCCATTGAAATAACCAATTTATTACAGTTTTTTTGAGATATTATTATTAGACATGTGAAGTAAGGAAACTTGCCCAAGGTTTCGCCTTGTAAAGTGTGTTGTTTTTGTGTCATTAATTAATAATAGGTCCTACTGACTGCACACATTGTTCTTTCAGCTTCTCCAAAATCAGGAACACTATTACAAATTTATAAAATCAAAATCTTAGATACCACTTCTTCTGTAATCACTATGAAGCTATAACTACCTAGCTAAAGAATAGCATTAGTGTATTTGTTAACACATTGAAGATTGCATTACATCTACCGGATCCCCATCTTTTAAAAGAGCTATCCAATTCATTCCCACTCCCATTCTTTCCCCATAGCCCAGCAAACTTGTCGTCCCTCAATAATTATCTACTTTCTCTTAAAAGTTATTAATCAAATCAGTTTCCACCACCCTTTCAAGCAATGCATTTCAGATGTGAACAACTCGCAGCGTGAAAATATTTTTTCTCACCCCCCCTTCTGTTTCTTTCAGCAACTATTTTAAATCGTTGTCCTTGAATTACCGATCCACTCGCCAGTGGAAATAATTTCTTCTTGTTCACCCTATCGAATCCCCTGATAATTTTGAAAATTTCTATTATGTCTCTTCTTAACCTTCTTTGATCCAAGGAAAATAATCCTAGCTTCTGTAGCCACTCCTGATAACTGAAAACCCTCATTCCTGATACCATCGTGGGAAATCTCATTTGCACACTCTCCAATGTCTTAACATCCTTCCGAAAGTGTGGTGCCCAAAATTGAACACAATACTCCTGCTGAGGTCTAACCAGTGTTTTATAACCAGTAGGATTGTGATCATTGGATTTTAACACACAGGGCCATTATCATAGCACTTAAAAATATTTTGTTAAAAAGCAAAGTACTTCAGATACTGGAAATCTGGTATAAACACAGAAGTTATTGGGATCACACAGCAGATCAGGCAGCATCCATGGAGAGAGGAAAATTTTATTTCAGGACTGACAGTTGTAACAGTTCAGTTAGGCCACTGACCTGAAATATTATTATTATTACAGTATTATTATTAACTCATTTTCCTCTCTCCATGGAAGCTGCCTGACCCTATGTATTATCCCAGTGAATTATGTGTTTATACTTAAAAACCTAAAGTGTTTTGCATTCAAAAATTTTAATGCACCAAATATTGCGATAATGACTTGCATTCTTGTTATTTTGTAAATTGTATTCTTTCAATGTCATTGCAGAGCTCTACTCTTTCTATTAAGACAACCATTACTTGTTGCTGTATAATCTCATTTCATACTTTTCTTTATTAATTCAGCACTAAACCAGTTTTCCCACAAAATGCTGAATTCTGTTTGTCTTATTGAGTAATTAATGATTTTTTTTCCACCATTTAAGGTTACACCTTTATTTTTTAGCTAATATTTCTAAAACTAATATTAATACTGTATTGTATTTTATCTATTGATTGATTTCTCATTAAGTAATATTAGAGACCTGCACAGACACAAAGTACATTTTATAATTCATAGGGTAACACATATTTTGTTGGTTTCTAGATTGGCAGGAACATGATGCTGAGAATTAATTGTATTCAGTGACATGATGTCGAGATTAACTCTGTTATGATCTTCATTCAGTTCACTTCTGTCATACTTTCACAAAATGATTGCAGGATTACACTGGGGAAAACTAACACCATACAATGCAGTAATCTTCAGAATTTGGATTGGAGTAGTTTAAGGAGTATTTATCTCAACCAAATATTGTTTGTTTCTATATAAATTCCTACTGCTTAGTAAAATTATAAATAATCTACACAAAATAAAATATCTTTTTACACAGTTATTGATAAGCAACCATTGATTTATCACTGTACCATGAAGTATTCTTTCAAAACAAAAAATAAATTACATTGCAAAAAAAGACACACATACAGCTCATTTTACTAAAAGTGTATTCAGCGGTGGGCAAACATCTTTTTTCCTAGAGATATATGTTTAGAACATTGCATAATAATTCACATTGAATTACAATACATAGATCAAGTGCATAGTTGATGTCTTCAATTGGTATATAAACATCATCCGAAACATCAGCTGAACTTTAAGATTGTGGTTCAGCTGATGAATTCCACAAAAATGCAAATTAAGATCGGAATCTAATTAGGAATCCAAGTTGTGTAAAGAGGGAACACCTTCTGGTAACTGGGAATTCATCATGCCAAAGTGTGGGAACTCTGCTTTGTACAATCAACTTGGTTCAGTTCCCTTAGGGTCAATATGAATCCTAATGTATTTCCTTATTAAGGAATCCAGTTAAGAAATACCACAAATTACACCCCCTAATTTCCAAGTGGATTGTCACTGACTTAACACACATCAATATACATTCTACAATATAATTAAATAAATAATTAAATAAACCCAATCACAATACAGTAACAATTGGGGTACCTTGTGAACAATTTCGGCCACAAATATACAGTCAATTTTCCTACTTATCTTTGTCTTGCCCCGACCCCTCCCCCACTGCTCTTGTCCCTACCTAACTGTACAGCGCCTTGGGACATCCTCTCAACTTGAAAGTCGCTGTATAAATGTAAGTTTTGATTGATTGATTGACTGAATTGACCTCTCAGGTAACCACAGGGCACATTACAAAATCACAGTACACACAGATTATTATTGAACACAACAACAACAAAATACAAAATTACATTTGTACAGCACCTTTCATATCGGGAGGACGTTCCAAGGTGCTGAAACCGGAGTTGGTGATGCATAAAACTAAAGTAATTATTCCATATAAAATCAACACAGTTGCTAATGTAAGTCGCAAAATTTATCAATGGCTTATTAAGATTTAAATGTGCCATTTCTGTGCCATTTCTGTGTTTCTGCTAGAGCACCAGCAATGAATTGTTACACATGCCACTAGGAATTAAAGTATTTTTTGGCAGCACATTGTATTCACGAAAAGCCAATGATAACACTATAAATACACACTACACTATAAATACATGCAGCTCCCAGGCCTCCCTGTTGAACCCCAGGGACCATAAATAAATTGTCTCAATTCTTAGAGAGTGCATCATCTGCTGTATTTGCACAGGAGGTTCACAAGGTACCCCAATGGAAAGAAAAAGAGAAAGAACTTGCATTTTTATCAAGTTGAAACATTCCAATCACCACAAATTTCGGTCAAGTGTAGTGGCTGCTTTTGGTTTGCCATTTGTATCAGCAAGATGTAAGGCTCACTCACTTCTGAGTCAGAAGGTTGTGAGTTCAAGACCCATGGTGGGACATGAGTTCATATAGGCTTGACTATGAAGCACATGGGTGTGCTGTATTGTTGGAGGCACAACAATACAGCTTTGGTTGAGATATTAAACTGAGGTCCCATCTGTCTACTCAGATGGACACTAAAGATCTCATAGATCAAGAGGGGAGATTTTCCCGGTGTTCAGGCCAACAATTCTCCAATAAAATTGGTCATTTACTTCAGAGCTTTTGCACACAAAACATACAGTCACTACACTTTACAGTATCTCCTGTAAAGAACTGTGAGATATCTTCCCAATGTGAACTCATCCTTGGACACTGTCCTGTGGGACTGCACTGAGAAGGGGTGAAAAGGATTTATGGTAAGGAGAATGAAGACTTAAGATTGACAAAAAGCATCGTTGAAAAAGTATACTTTTAGAAGGGTTTGGAAGACATGGAGTAGGTAAACAAGGCAAATAGGTATTGAAAGAGAGTTCCAGAAGGCAGAGATTTAGAGGTTGAAGGCTTGGTCACTATGGATTTATCACCTCTCGGCTGGACTATTGCAACGCCCTCCTCGCCGGTCTCCCCTCCACCACAATCCACAAAATCCAGCTTATCCAAAACTCTGCCGCCCGCATACTCACCCGTTCTAAGCTTCGCTCCCCCATTACCCCAGTCCTTGCCAGACTTCACTGGCTCCCTATCCCAGAGAGGATCGATTTCAAGATCCTCACCCTTGTTTTCAAATCCCTCCACTCCTCTGCACCCCCCTTTCTCTCTGATCTCCTCTCCCCCCAACCCAGCACCCGCTGCCTTCGCTCCTCTGGGTCTGGCCTCCTCCATGTCCCCCGAGTCCTCCGCTCCACCCTCGGCGGCCGTGCCTTTAGCCACTACGCCCCAAGGCTCTGGAACTCCCTTCCTCACTAGCTTCGCATCGCCCCCTCTCTTCCCAGTTTCAGGTCACAGTTGAAGACCTTTCTCTTCAACTGAGCTTTTGGTCACCTTCCTGCCCCTGCCCCTGGCTCGGTCCCGGGATCCACTAATGTGAAGCGCTCTGAGACGTGCTATATAAATCGAAGTTGTTGTTGTTGTTGTTGGATAGGAAAGGTGGAGCAATAGAGCATTAGATCAATATCAGAGAAGCAGAAGGTTTGAACTCATGTAACCTAAATAGATAGATGGGACTTTGTTTTAACATCTCATCCTCTGACAATACAGCATTTCCCCAGTGTTAGTCTAGACGAACATGTTGCATATTTGCTTTAACGACATAAGTGACAATTGATTATGGATGGTGCAAGTAAAAAAGGATTCTGGGAAGAGTGACATGCAGAATTGAAAGAGAGTGAAAGAGGTTAATTTTCAAGAAGTCGACTTGTAAAGTTTGTATTAAAGAATTGAGTGAATCTACATTGCATTTTGTGGATTAAATGACATTATAGAACACTTCCAATCTTCTGACTCAGATGAGAGTGCTACCAAGCTAACACTGGAATAAAACATTATAAGAAGTACATCCTCTAAGTAATTTATGAGTACTGTAGTGTAAACAGCAGTGGTCCAGAACTGACTGTTCTGAAGCTCTACAAATCACTCAGGCTGACCATTCAAAACTTGTCCATTTATAATGCTATAATTAAGGAGTCCTATAGGTCAGTGGTTAGAGCACTTGAGACCTGTGTTCTAATCCAGGCAGGTCAGTGCAAAACCTTGGGCAAGTTTCCTTACTCCACACACCTAATAATAATCCCTCAAAAAAATCAATAATAAAATTGGCCATTTCAATCCACGACTGTTTGTGGGACACTGCTGTGCACAATTGGCTGCCTCGTTTCGCCCACAAATAGTCAATTCACTTTACGGTATATTCTGTGAAGCACTTTGAGACATCCAGAAGACGTAAAAAGCACTATATCACATGCAAGGATTATTATTATTATTATATGCTTACTTCTTGGTTCCTTTGCTTGCTGCTTGCTGCTTGCTGCCCTCGGTTGCTCCCATCTACATTTAAGTGTTCCAAAGAGTTTATGTTCTTACCTTTCAGCTTCGCATTTTTCCTATTGCATTTCACTAGTGCCTGTCACCTTTTATTGCTTGATGCATTTTCCAACTTCATCCTGCCTTTGCTTGCTTTCTGCCATCTTTGTTTTTTGTTAAGGAATATCGCAAATTTGATTCCCAAAGCTTTTTATAATCGTACAACTTTTATAGTGGCCCTCACACAGTGTAGCATCCAAAGTCCTTGTTTGAAAGTACATAATGTGTTAAAGTGTTTTTGGTATTTTAATGAATTAGTTTCTTAAAACCTTGAAAATTTATATTTATATGTAATGACTATTTAAGCAGTAATAATACGTTTGGACACGTATGCCATGTTTTGAATATAAAGACATGCGGGCATGTATTTTTTTTGACATATTTGCATGTAGAAAAGTATATGTTTTTAGGTATATGTTTCAAGAAAGAAGCTTATTTTCCTGTGTGCAGGCATGTGAGCCTAACAAGAACAGAAGGGCCAAGAGGAAGTTTGCAGCCTATATTCAAAATGTAAAATAATTTGAGTGTTTGGACGCCATATGATTTTGGCATTTAATAAACAGTCCTTTTTTCCAAGCTGTCATCAGTTACAGTGGCTGCCTTTCTGACCCAGTGAACAATATCTCTGCAGAGCAATTATTTTTAATGTACAATAATGTATTGTGTGATAACGAGCGATAAATCAAGCCGCAGAATTTCAGAATGTACAATATGTTCTTTCAAGAGATGGTAGATTAATTTAATTAGTTCACTTTTGAAACAATTTTTTTCCGCCAAAAGAAAGTTTCTTTTCAGCCCGAAAATTTCACTTGGTCAAATGTCTGATCTTATGAAAATACATGTGCACATGTTACAATCCTGATCACTTTGATATCCTCCCTCTGATTCATACAAAGAGCAACAAGGTCACTTCCCCACACCCCCACCCACCTCACACACTTAATATATTAAGTGAGGGAATACATATTTTAACAAAATATATATTTTCATGGCTCTTTTATGAATAAATAACCCATCATGGTTTTTGTACCTACGTAATGATACTGATACAAAACAATAGGCCGAACAGCCTCCTACAGTATCATGGGTTTTATAGTAATAATCATTTCATTTGATCCAGCATCTTATCACATCTTCTAGCACAAATTCCTCAAAGCACTTCACAGAATGTACTGTAAAGTGAATTGACTGTATATTTGTGGGCAAAACGCGGCAGGCAATTTACAGTATATTTTGTGAAGCACCTGAGACATCTAGAAGACGTGAAAAGTGCTATATCAAATGCAAGGATTATTATTATTAATGTACTGCATTATTTAAGCTGCTTTGGATAAGATAGTAAACAATCTGCCTGTTCAGGTAGATGTCAGAGGTCAAATGGCTGTTTGTGGGACATTGCTGTGTGCAACTTGGCTATCACATTTGCTCTCCCAAAATGTCACTGCACTTTACAGTATATTCTGTGAAACACTCTTAATGTGAACGGCTCCAAATCAAATGTACGATTCGCCGAAAAAAATTCTACAAAATGCTTTGAGGTGGCACAATATCAAATGCAAAGATTATTTTTTATTTTTAGAATTCTTTCTTCCTGCTTAAACATTTGAGTTATGAATAGGATTTCTTACAATGTTTATATTGATATCCTATTAATAACCAAATAAAAAGTTTTGTAAAAGAAGACAGTATTCTTAAAATGTTACTAAATCTTATTTTCAAATACTTTGTAGGAAAGGCAATAACACAGTTTATGTGTTTATAATGGCCCCAGTAAACAACATACGCAACAATACACTGTTGAAGATATGAATCTAAACATGGACTGCTTCCTCTGGAAGTGTACAACAAAATTAAACAGATTTTGCAGGAGTAACAGCTTTTTGGCTGATGCAAGTGTTTTTCTCACTGCAAATGTTATGATTATTTGAGAAAATGAACTGTGTTATAACAATTTTCAAAAACTTTTAAGGCACAATCACAACAACATAGACCAAACAGCACATTTGAATGTTTACGTGTCAGCTGTGCTCAGTTGGTAATATTTTCACCTCTGACAATAATGCAGCAAGCAATTATATATCTGTCTCTCTCTCTCTCTGTACCTCTCTCTTTGTGTGTGTGTGTTCTTGTATCTCTCTCTAATGCTTACTGTATCTCTCTCCTGTTTGAAAACGAATGACAGGTTCGGCTGCCAACCGGTGCCTCACATTGTTGTTGTTCCTGCCTTGTCAGACCAAACCTGGACTCCAGACACACCATTTGACTGGATAAAATCATCATGGCTTGGACCACCTTCGTTTCATCTGGCACTTCAGCGCAGGGCTGGTGTGTGCTGTATTGTTGGAAGTGCTATCCTTTGATGAGACATTAAATCAAAGTTTGATCTGTTTGTTCAGGTGGATGTTAAAGAAGCCATTACAACAGCAAAAAAAAATTACATTTGTAGAAAGCCTTTCAGTTCAGGAGGACATCCTAATACGGCCATGGCAGCATTCAAGTAGACAAACAAAAAAAAGGCCAATTATACCCTAGAAAAAATTGATCAATCACTTTGTAGATGTTTGTAGGACATTGCTGTGCGCTGTCACATTTGCCAAGAAAACTCAGTCACTACACCTTGCAATAAATCCTTTGAAGTACTTTAGTTGCATATTTGCTTTAACGACATAAGTGGCGATTGATTATGGATATTAATAATAATCCTTGCATTTGATATGGTGCTTTTCACGTCTTATCGACATCTCAAAGCGCTTCACAGAATATACTGTAAAGTGAATTGACTGTATATTTTGGGCGAAACGTGGCAGCCAATTGCGCACAGCAGTGTCCCACAAACAGTTGTGGATTAAAAATGACCAATTTATTATAGTGTTTTTTTTGACGGATTATTATTGGATGAACCAAGTATACAAGGATTTTGGGAAGAGTGATTTGCAGATTTGAAAGAGAGTGTGAAAGATGTTGATTTGAAAGAAGTTGACTTGTAAAGTTTGCATTAAAAAATTGCATGAATCTACATTGCGTTTTATGGATTAAATAACATTACAACTTTGAGATATCTTCTTATTGTGAGAAGAGTTTGTTGCACATTACTTTAAGTACATAAGTGGCAATTGAATATGGATGAGACAAGGATGAAAAGATTCTGGGAACAGTAACTGAGCAGATTTGAAAGAGTGACTTGAAAACGAGATTTGAAAGAGGTTGATTTGTAAAGTTTGAATTAAAAGACTGATTGCCCCCCGCCCGAACCGCCCCACCATCGGAGGCCGGGCCTTCAGTTTCTCCGCTCCCACCCTGTGGAATTCCATCCCCCAATCCCTCTGCCTTGTTTCTTCCCTTTCCTCTTTCAAGGCCGGTTTGAAGACTTTCCTCTTCGACCGTGCCTTTTGTTCCCCCCGAATTTGTTGACCTCCCCTACGTGCTTCACCCCTTCCCGAACACTCCCCTCCCAGCTCGGGTCACACGCCTCCTGTGCAGCACCTTGGGACGTCCTCCCGACGTGAAAGGCGCTTTATAAGTTTAAGTTGTTGTTGTTGTTGTTGTTGAATCTATATTGTGTTTTGTAGATTAAACCACTTTACTTAGTTTTAGAAGGGAAAATGGAACCTGGATTGAAACTGACTATGAGAGGGAGTACGGATCGAAACGCGAAATGCACAGAAAATCAGACTTAAATGCCATACCAAAGTATGTACAAATACCAAGACCCTGAAGTTGTTGGGAAATTTAAGGCACAATTGGCAATGGTTTGAAAGAGATTTAATTTTTTTTGTGAACTAGCAGCAAACATAATGAAAATGCCACAGGAACAGCAGTGTGTGACATTTTTTAATGTTGCAGGCGAGGAAGCGAGGGAGTGTTTTGCAACCCTAGAAAGAGAGGTGGACATGCCATTAAATGAGATGATGAATATTATGAAGGAAGTATTTTGTGGAAAAGATAATGTGATAATTGAATGATTTAAATTTGGAACAAGAAAGCAGGGACCCACAGAATCACTCAATCAGTACTGAGCAGTACTGAGATCCCTAAGTATAAAATTGCAACTGTGGAACATTAAGAGACAAAATGATTTGTGACCAGATTATTGTTGGCATAATATATACTAAATTAAGAAGAAACCTTCGGAAAAAAGGGGACCTGATGTTAGAAACAGCAATCAAGATAATAAGGATTGAAGAGGTGTCACAAATAAATATGAGAGATGAAGAGAGAAACAGAAATGGAAATAGATGAA
The DNA here is from genome assembly GCA_035084275.1 of Hydrolagus colliei. Classification (NCBI taxonomy): domain Eukaryota; kingdom Metazoa; phylum Chordata; class Chondrichthyes; order Chimaeriformes; family Chimaeridae; genus Hydrolagus; species Hydrolagus colliei. The sequence continues at coordinate 41,444,419 of CM068745.1, read as the reverse complement.
CTAGCCAAAAGGCAAAGTTGGGATGAAACAGATGAAGAGTAAGAGTGCAGAGAATATACAGGCCAAAAGGGAGGTCAAATAGAATGGACAAATGCGTATTATAGCATCATTTGAGGAGATGTCCTGCAGAAGGAAAAGAATGCTATCAATGCAAATGTAATGGGCATTTGCAAGATTATGCAGGAATAGACAAAAACATGTAAAGAGATATAGCAGATATAAAGCACAGTCAAATAGAAAGAAGAGTGCATAAGAGGTCAAATAACCTGAGGAGAACCACAATTAGGCAAATTAAATTAGGAGAATATGGAAGGATGGATAGCTCAGACATAGAATCCAGTGTTAGTGAGCAAGAAGATGAGTACAAGATTGAAGCAGTGGAACTCATAAAGAGCATACACAAAAGAATAAAGAAAAAAAAAGTGGATGGTATCTTTATGGTATAAAAAAGTAAGAAACATAATTCAGTGCAAATTAGATAGAGGAGCACTGGTCAGAGTAATGGCATAGGAAGAAAATATAAAACTGGGAGAACCAAATAAGAAAAAAAGTTTGAATTCAAGGACTGAGTGAATCTACATTGTGTTTTGTGGATTAAATAACATTCCAGCACAATATCAAATACAAGAATTAGAATAATAAAAGAATGCTTGCATTATACCATTATTTTATAATATTTGATACAGTCCTGCACAGCTGCAAAAATACACATTAGAACATTGATACATATTTATGTTGAGTTTGCATTGGTGTGTTCAAGATGGTCTTGACCTTCTAGATTTTGAAGTCTTATTTGGATCTGTCATCACATAGCAAATTATAATCACCTAAAGTCTAATATATTCTTTCTAGAAAATAGCCCACCACTGATTAACCTGCCATACATATTTTTACTGTAAATTTCCCAGTAACTTTTTAAACAATCATAAAAGGAAGGGAGTGTTTCATCCCTGGCCAAATATTTGATGAAGTTATGGAGTGATATGCACTACTTTCACTTGACAAGCCACGCTCTTCGCCAGCAACATATTGGAAACAAGAGAAAAAGTTCAGTCCGGTGTTCATGGATTGCAGCAAATAAAACAACCCTTCAGTTCCATTTTCAGCCTCAGGAGCTTGAAAGAGGGCAGGGACATGCATGAATTTCAATATATGCAATCCAGTTCACTCTGATTAATCCATCTTAGTTATTGTAAGGGCATGTACAAGAAGCTCCAGCTACTATAACAGCTTGTTATGCAGCCGTCTGCAATTGAAAGAGCATATTGAACATTTTCAGCTTGGGAAATATATACAGACAATTAAATAGATGTTTCTTGGAACAATTAAAAACCTTTACGAGTTTTTCACAAGTTACAGTGTTGCCGGTAATACAGTTATCATATACTGTGAGGACAGCAAATTGATCCCACTCCCAATATATAGTCAAATATTGAATTTCCCTGAAGGTTAGTTGATCACGCAAGGATTCTTAACCATTACAATGTTTGACAATTGATGCTGGATTAATACAGTATTAAGGTAGAACAAATAGAAAAATGGGGCTCGTGTCAGCTACAAAAATCAAACGACTATCTAATTTTTCTGGACAATTTATAACATTCTTCTTTCCTCAAACTATGGTTATAACCATTTTTGTAGTATTCAAAAGCATTTGATTTCTTACTGTACAACAACAACTTACTTTTACATAGCGCCCCTCACTTATGGTAGCATTCCAGAGTACTTGACAGTGATGGAGCAAGAAACCAATCCAGGGGTAGGGGGAGATGATCATAGGTAAGGGTAAAGAGGATGATCTTCATGCGTGACCTATGGATGGGGAAGGAAGGAAGGAAGGAAGGAAGGAAAGAAGGAAGGAAAGAAGGAAGGAAGGAAAGAAGGAAGGAAGGAAGGAAGGAAGGAAGGAAGGAAGGAAGGAAGGAAGGAAGGAAGGAAGGAAGGAAGGAAGGAAGGAAGGAAGGAAGGAAGGAAGGAAGGAAGGAAGGAAGGAAGGAAGGAAGGAAGGAAGGAAGGAAGGAAGGAAGGAAGGAAGGAAGGAAGGAAGGAAGGAAGGAAGGAAGGAAGGAAGGAAGGAAGGAAGGAAGGAGCAAGGCTGAGGGGTAGAGAAAAAGAGTTTCAGATGTAGTGGCTGAAAAAGCAGCCTCCAATGGCAAAATGGGGGGCACAAAGGCCATGCAGAAGCCCAGAACAATTCGAACAGAGTCAGCATGTTGTGGGGTGTGGGGTAAACAAGTCACAGAGATGGAGAGGTGCCAGGGCATGAAGGAATATTAAAACAAATGTGAGGATCTTGAAATCGATTCATTCAGTGTGTGGCCTGGCTAGAATTGGTGTGATGGGGGTACAGAGTTTACTAATTGTGAGTATGTGGTGGAGTTTTAGATCAGCTGTATCTTGAGATCAATGAAGCGAGCATTTGAGAAGTAGGAGATAACATACATCTGGATGAGTGTTTCGACTGCACCTGGGGTAAGGTACGGTTGGAGGCGGACAATGTGACAGAAGTGGAAGAAGACTGCCCTGGTCAGGGACTGGATGAGAAGAAGGAAAGACAGCTGTGGATTGAACCTGACGATTAGGTTGAGCACTGGTTTGGTGAATCTAAGGGATAGGTCAGGTGTACGGCTTCAATCTTGTCAACATTTAGTTGTAAGGAATTTTTGCTCATCCAGGCCAGGCAAGCCAACAGTACATGTGGAAGTCTGAGGATGACATCGCAAAGAGGGATTGTATAGATAAGGAAGAGAAGGGACCAAATTCAACCAAAGTAAGGTTTATACGACATACCACTACAGTAGACAAACCCTTGGTTGAATTTTCAGGCAATGCTACCATTGTTTCCAGATGTTTCTGCAGAATTAAATGAAGTAGATAGTGATAGAATAGGCCTCATACCACTCCAGCCAAGATGCCTTTGGCAGCACCATTCTTCACTTCTTCTGTTTGAGGAGCGCTGCCCTGGGAACGTTATCTTGTGAGAATATTTATATGTGCTTCCAAACCGCATCTTTCAAACATATATATGTAGTTAGACAAGTACCAATTAATCCATTGTTCCTCAGCATAGTTAAGCCTTTGTGTGCTTCTCATGCTTTTTCTACGATGTGCCTAATGTAAAATGCAGGGTCACTCAGCAAGGCTGCTATATCTTTTCTTCCAATTTGCACCCCTTAGAACTTTGTAACGTGTATTTTAGCCCTCTGGTCTGAGAAGTAAAAAACTCAAGAGTAGTGCTGAAATGAATTTTCCCCTACATCTAGAATATTCTTGGTAATGGTCTTTAGGCCTTAAATTAAGGAATTTGTCATGCAGGGATGAAGAATGCATGAACAAGTAAGAATGTTGCAGTTTCCTTTTGCAGCCCTATGATGCCCACCATTCACAAAGTTTATTGAACATATCAGAATTCTACAGCAATTATCATTGTTTAACAATTTAGCAAGAGAATTATTGTGCAATAATTACTTGAATAATGTTTCTAGAAGGAAAAACATCATCAGCTATCCAGATGTGCTGATTGTAAAGTATAAAAAATATCATGTCTTATCAAAAACAAAGTCATCCTGAATGTCCAGGAGGTTTTGGGCAAATAAGGTTCTTTCTATTGCCTTCCAAATCTGTGTGCACATAAATAAACCATAAAAGAAATTATATAGAAAGGAAATTTTATATTCATTGACCATCAAACCTGACTGGAAATCGACAAAAGGCTTATTGAAATCACAAGAGATAATTGGATGAACAATGTTCTGTGGCCCATTTCATCTAATTCTTCTGTAAACCCCTCCGCAAAATTTGACCTTTAAACAATAGGAACTATTCAATCTAAGTAATCAAAGTTCCAGTTAGAAGAGTACCCTTCTACCACAAGCAAATTCTCATAGTGGAAGGAAGTACTGTATTGTAAAGATATAGTGGCTCGCTAGATACAAGCCTGTGCAATGTTTCTGCATAAAAGGCTGCTACACAAGATTAGGGCCCATGGAATGAAAGGCAATATATTAGCATGGATCGAAGAATGGCTGATGGGAAGAAAACAGAGAGGAGGGATAAACGGGTCCTCAGATTGGCAGGACGTGACTACCGGAGTGCTACAAGAACACAAGGATCAGTGCTTGGGCCTCAACTATTTACAATCTTTATCAATGATCTAGACGAGGACATAGAACTTAAAATACTATATCTAAATTTGCGGATGATACAAAGCTAGGTGGGAGAGTAAGCTCCGAGGATGACACACAAAAAATGCAATGAGATTGTAGATAGGCTAGGTGAGTGGGCAAGAAGGTGGCAAATTGAATATATATAATGTGGGGAAGTGTGAAGTTATTCACCTAGGTAGTAAAAACTAATTATTTTCTTGAAGGGCGAGACTATATAGTGTTAGCGTTTCAGAGGGATTTGGGTGTCCTTGTACACCAGTCGCAAAACGTTAGTTTGCAGGTACAGCAAACAACTAGGAAGGCTAATTTCATGTTGGTGTTCATTGCAAAAGGGTTAGAATACAAAAGTAGGGAAGTCTTGCTGCAACTGCATGGGGCCTTGGTGAGACTGCACCTAGAATATTGTGTGCAGTTTTGGTCTCCTTATTTAAGAAAGGAGGTGCTTGCCTTAAAGGTGGTGCAGCGTAGATTCACTAGGTTGGTTCCTGGGATGAGGGGACTGACCTATGAGGGTAGGTTGAGTAAACTAGGCCTCTATTCTCTTGAATATAGAAAAATTAGAGGTGATCTTATAGAAACCTATAAATATCTTGAGGGGAATGACAGAGTAGACAGTGGGAGATTGTTTCACCCTGGTAGAAGAATCTATAACTAGGGGGTCACAGTTTTAAGATTAAGGGTCAGCCTTTTCGAACAGAGTTGAGGAAACACTTCTTCACTCAGAGGGTAGTGAATTTCTGGGATTCGCCACCCTAAAAGGCTGTACATATTCAAGACTGAGATTGATAGATTTCTAATGGATAGGGAGAATTAAGGGATACAGGGATAAGGCGGGAAGATGGAGTTAGAATAGAAGATCAGACATGATCTTATTGAATGGGGGTGGGGCAGACTTGAGGGACCGAATGGCCTACTTCTACTCCTAATCCCTAAATTCCTATGTTTGTATAGGTGTAAAAATAGTATGACAGGTCCAGTTGTGTGTCTGGTATCAATCAGTGCAGTGTATTGTGTTGCTCGGTTTGGATTGGGATTTCCTTTCTCTAAATGGGTGACAATCAGATTGTCTGTCACTCCCTGTGTTTATGCCTCTCCATTGAAAGAATGATGGTAGACAGGCAATGTCAATGCCATCCTTCAGTTGTATATTATTATTATTTTATCTGTTAGTTCTTTGTCCGTTAGCACTTTCATTGTTAGTATAGTACCAATCTTGAGCATTACTTATACATTGCATGTTTAAATTTGCTATTGACACTCAGAAACTACAATGTAGAGTGCTTTGATTAGATCCTTCCCCCCACATCAATTCATGTTTTCACAACAGTTTAACAAACCTGTTTCTGACATTCAATACCTTCATTAGATGTCAGTGAATTCCATCCCTGTCAGACAATTACTTTAAGCTGTACAGCATCACTTTTACAGGATGGCATTAGATCACATTTCCAATACTCACTTCTGTGTTAAGATAGACTTTACATAAAGCCTGACCCAGGAACAACATTAACAACAGCTTGCACTTATATAGTGCTCTTCATGCTGGCTAGTGTCTCAGAGCTCAAAACAATGGGGTAGTCCGAGGCTGAGCCAGTGGGTGAGAGAAGGTAACCGTAAGCCCGATCAAAGTGAATAATCTTCAGGTGCGACCTGAAATGGGAAAAAAGGGTTGAGGTGAAGGGGTTGAGGGAGATAATTCGAAAGTTTCAAGGTGTAAGGACTGAAAGTACGGCCGCCGATGGAGAAATGCAGGATTCGGGGGACAAGGAGGAGGCCGGACCCAGTAGAGCGGAAACAGCAGGTCTTGCTGTGAGGAGAGAGGAGATTAGACAGACAGGGGGTTGCTGTGGAGTGGAGGGATTTAAACACATTTTGAAGTTAAAGTTAATCCACTCTGTGATTGGGAGCTAGTGCAGTTTGGCAAGGACAACAACAAATTGCACTTATATAGCACCTTTCACGTCGGGTGGACGTCCCAAAGCGCTGAACAGTCAGGTCAGGACCCGAGCAGGGTGGGGGGAGAGGATCGGGGTAGGGGGAAGGAGAGGGATTAGTTAATCGTATCTGCCAGCAATGGGCACAGGAGGGGGCGCTGGACGATCAGCAGTGGGTGGGGGTCTAAGCAGCAGGGTGGTGAGTTTCATTGTGGTGATGGTAAATGAGAGAGAGGAAGAAGAAATGGGGGTGAATGAATGTAGGATGCATTGCCATGGTTGGAGTTGAGGGTGGGGTGGGGGAAGAAGACAGAATAGGGGTGATGGTGGGTAACATGGGATGGGATGAGGCTGCTAGGTGGATGTTATCATTTTGGAAGTAAGGAAGTCCATAACCTCTTTGCACTTGGTATTGGAAGTGAGTGTGCTTGAGGGAGAGCATGGAGGAGGTGGTGGGTGGTGCTAGGATTTAAACCCCAGGAATGGAACATTTTGCACTCTTCGGAATTGACAGCTCTCATCTAATGAGGACAAACAATTTCCTCCCCCAAAATGGGAAAAAAAGAACTTATATTTTTAAATAACCTAATGTGTAAAAACATTGCAATGCTTTTCACCATGATGATTGTCAATTACAATATTTATTTTTAAGGCAAACAAAGCTTCCATTTTTCACACAGTACAAAAAAAGCCATGAAGTGAATGACCAATTTTATTTGGGAGGCTTGAAAGCCAAGGATAAATAAATTTTGCGCAGCCATTGCCATGAGGCAATACATGCTTACTGTATGGATCATTAATTACTGCTCTGAATGCTCTTTCTTGTGTTTTTGGATCATGATAGAAGCAATCCAGGTAACTAGCCAAGGAATTAGGTCATCAATTGAGAAGTAGACATGCTTGAATTTATAATTGCATTCAGATATTCAGATATTTATAAACATCTGGCAGCTTTTAGATGGCATAAAATTATTTTCCACTAAAAAGTCACTGAAAACATATTTGGATCAGCACTAGATTTTATAAAATGTGTTTCCTTATAATGTAAAATAACCTTTGCATAACCTTTGAATATCTGAATGCAATTTCTTCTTGAGATACTGTATTACAAATATGTAACTGATTCCATAACCACATTTATTAACTACCTTGGGGAGGGGGGATGTTATTTTATGAGTTTTGCTTCCATGTACAATTCGTTTTTGAAAAATATTGTTATTGTATTTAATCAAAATAAATACATCAACACACAAGTAAAAATAAATTCACTTTATATAAACTTCAGTTGATTTCACGAATCCTTATTTGACCTTCAGGGTTTATTTTTACAACTTACATAACTTATTTATTGTGTAAGGCATTGTGTAATATATAACTAGCAAATGCTTAGTTTCTAATGTTGTTCAGTTTTAATGTTCCATTAGCTGTTTGACATTAAAATATGCATAATGTTGTCCCACAGACTTCCTTATATGGCAATTGTTAACGCAGTCCAATGTACTGTGAGATATTGAATGCTATAAATTGTATGAGTTCACTTAATAGGTTAAAGAGTTTGTGAATTTCCTGCTTCCCATAACATTTACAAAGTGCTACATTTCTAAGCTGTGAATTGCGCAACTTGCCAGCTAGTTTTGTCTTCAGTGGAAGGATTGCTAATAATGGTCCTTTATAGCATTCATGCCATTCAGTATAGGCTTATGTCAAATATTTCTATGACTGTTAAGAAACATTTGTTCCTTTGAAAGTACCATCATACAAGCATGAAATCTGTACATGTTGGAAAAACCATGATTAATTTATCACCAAACATCTTGTAAACATCTAGTACCTGCGAAAAGAACTGCTGATTCTTGTCACATAGTTTGAAGATATATAGATATGCAATTGAATTTAACTATTATAATGAAAGGATGCATCCATTTTTAGATATATTTGTATCATTCATTCTAAAAAAAACTTTCAAGAACTTTTCACAATGGGATATTTAGTCTAAAAATCTTGCTCGTAAACATTTGTACCAAATTCTTGAGATATCTAAGTTAAAAACAAATACTGTGATGCAAGGTATCAAATTGCTTACCTGTGCACATAGCATGGAATACTGCAATATTAACAGAAAGATAGTAAAGAATAGATGGCATAGATCACAGATTTGAAATAACAGTGAGAAAGTAAAAGTTGATAAGTATTTCAGACAAGGAAGAATATCAGTTGATTCAGTTTATCATAGCCATACTCTGAGATCATGGCAGAAGGATCATTATTAGGCCAAATAGGCCACTTGGACACAGTACAGTAAAATGATCTAATACAGCTTTCATAGAGCAATAGTGAGGAAAACAGTCAGAATTCCAGGAACACTACAGTATGCAACCCAAATGTTCTGCCAGTGAATAGTATAATGTTATATAAATTGGAAAATGGCCAATGCGAAGTTGGCGATTGAAATGTAAGCCTATAATAACAGAGAAGGTAAGCTAAAGCTGGTAACTTTCAACAGCAGATAAGATCAATTATTTAAGTAGATTGGGTTCCTAATGTGGTGCCATCAAGTCAGGATTTCCTTACCAAATCACTTTTTAACAGAAATTATTTACATAAGATACTTTAAAACAATGCTATACTGTACATTTTTAAAAAGGAAAACATCAATTTCCATTATTTTATCAGGGAAAAATGTCGTGGTCACTTACAGTGACCAGATGATTAATTACACATTTAGCTTGAGTTTCATGCAGAAATAGTAGATTTACATATCAGAGGGAAGTGTAAACATAAGGTTTCCTTCAGGATGTAGCTGCATTCCATTCTCACATCCGAAATAATTATATATCCTTTGAACATGTGCCTCTGAATGTTATAAATAATTGATTATTGATATAATGCCTTATAATGCCAATGTGATGCCTTATCCAATTCAATATGGGTCAAAGCACTTCAGAGTTTTTCTTTCAAGTAGAATTTATGTATTTTCAACCAAGGGAAAAAATATTTTAAAAACCTTTTTCTATATCAAAATGAAAAATAATAATTCTGCATCTGAAAAATGAACAATTACATACCCAGAAAAATGTGTTGCCACCAATGATAACGTCAGCAATAGTTATCGAACATCAAAACTTTGACCTTTTATCCACGGTTTTGACCCCTCCTACATCTCTAACCTACTGACCCTATCAACCTGTCCACTTCAGGTCTCCCACCTGACCCGCCTGACCATCATGAAAGCCAGGCTTTCAGCCACTCTGCCCCCACCCTTTGGAAATCTATTCCATAATCCCTTTGCTTTGTTCCCTCTCTTTTCTTTAACACATGACTTAAGACCTACTTTTTGACTGTTCTTCAGCTGGCTTCCTACCACTTTGCCCTCCCTCACGTTCGGGTCCTGATCCCTTACTGTTCAGCGCCTTGGGTCCTCCAGATGTGAAAGGTTCTTTACAAATATAGAGCACCTTGTATTAAATATAAATGTGTGTTCAAATCCCTCCACTCCTCTGCATTGCCCTACCTCTCTAACTTCTCTCCTCACAGTAATACTCGTTGCCTTCGCTCTACAGGGCCTGGTCTCTTCCTTGTCCTCCGAATCCTCCATTCTACCATCGACAACCGTGCCTTTAGCCACTATGCCCCGAAGCTCTGGAATGCCCTCCCTTACTCCCTTCGCCTTGCCCCCTCCTTTGCCATTTTCAGGTCGCGACTGAAAACATTTCTGTTTGATCGTGCTTTTGGTCACCATCCCTCCCCTCCCCTGGCTCAGTTCCGGTTTCCGCTTTGTGAAGCACTCTGAGATGCCATCTGGCATGGATGGTGCTATTTAAATCTAAGTTGTTGTTGTTTACAAATGTAATTTTGTTCTTGTTACTGTTGAAGTCAGCTTTATGAAAAAATCTGTATACTTTCATTAATTTTTACTTTTACTTTATTCCATCAACTCTGAAATTGTATAAACATTTTACTAATTTGTCTGTATGATAAAATATTTGTAATGTAGCAATAATGTTATAGTCTGAGAAATTATTGGCATTTCATCTTCTGTGGAAAGAGACTTCGAAATTTTCTGGCTTTGGTGTTCTAGTTTGGGGTCTGTGTTATTGGTTTCACCAGAGCAAATCAACGCATACCAAACATGCTTCCAAGAATCCAATTTCTAAATGTTCAAAGGCAAGTCTCTGGAGTGAAGCATGTACTGTGGCATTAAATTAGCTGAATTGAAACACTACAATTTTGATACCTAACCAAATTATTTCTTTTTTTTTAAATGTATATATTTTAAAAGTAAGATTATATAAGTGAAACAAATATACATTTCTAATTTAGCCAGGGAACTGTAAAGAGTTTGTATGAAATGGAATGTTACTTACAATGTTTTAAATATAATAGATTGTGGGCCTTTGATTTACTTGCCAAATATTTTTTATAAAAACACTTATAATAATAATAATCCTTGCATTTGATATAGCGCTTTTCACATCTTAACGACGTCCCAAAGCGCTTCACAGAATATACTGTAAAGTGAATTGGCTGTATATTTGTGGGCGAATCGCAACAGCCAATTGTGCACAGCGGTGTCCGACAAACAGTCGAGGATTGAAATGACCAATTTTATTGGAGGGATTATAATTAGGCATGTGGAGTAAGGAAATTTGCCCAAGGTTTCGCCCTGACCTGCCTGGATTCGAACACAGGTCTCCCCAGCTTAGTCTCCCCAGCTTGCAAGACAAGTGCTCTAACCACTAAGCCACAGGAGCTCCACTTGGTGGAAACTAATTGGATTTCCTTAAATTGTTATAGTATGATACAATCAGGCATCTTAAAATGGTTTAAATTCAAACCAGACAGCATAGAATGTGTTGAAACATGTCTTAGAAAGTGTTTAATCATGCTTGAAACCTTTTAACATGTGGGATTCAATAATTTCAAAAATGCTGCGAAATGAACCAAATATTTTGCACTTGTGTCTGAAATGTGGTGTTCGCAAAGCAGAAGGTGTTGCATTAATTTTATCTACTGATTTGTAAATACTGTATTAGATTATGATGTAATGTATGTTGAAGATTTCTTTTTTCTCCCTTCATTTCTCTGCTGTCACTATTCTATGTTGGATGTGCAAACAATACCATTCTTTCCACCATCTTTGGCTGAAAGGAGCAATATGTTAGATAGGCAGAGAATGTTACTTTGTTTTATGCTGAGGTGCAAAGATATTTACCCACAAATATACAGTCAATTCACTTTACATTCTGTGATGCTCTTTGACACGTCTAAAAAATGCGAAAGTGCTATATAAAATGCAATAGTATTTTTTATTTCATTTCTTTCATCCTGAGGCGAACTTTGCCTTTAATGCAACAAATGCAGTCAAATTAACCAAACGTCCCAACTGAATTATGCCACATTTAGACTTTGAGTATTGTTTAAACTAAATGAATACTATAGATTTGGGCATGGCCACCAATGGAGAAGAGGAGAGGAAGAGGGACATGGAGGAGGCTGTAACCAGGGGTGTGGAGACAGCAGGAAGTGAAGTGTAAGCCAGTTGGAGAGGTAAGGAAGTGTCAGTGTATTAAAGAATTTTAAACAAGTGCAAGGATCTTGAAATCATTCATTTTTGTAATAAGGAGCCAGTGGAAGCTAGCGAGGACTAGGTTGTTGGGATATGAAGTTTTGCCTGGTGAGGATATGCGTGGTGGAGTTTTGAATTAGTTGGATTTTGTGAATAGTGGAACTGTAGAGACATGTTATTTTTGACAGACATTCCTGAGTATTGTAATGATTGAGGCAGAAGGTGATGAATACATAGAGTTTTGGTTACATTGGGTATGAGGTTCCAGGCCTAGACACTGCAAGGTGAGCTAGGGCCCAAGGGGTTGGGTGGTGGGGAAGGGAGGAAAGATAACCAAAAGGGCGCGCAAAGAAGAAAGTCTTGATATGGACTTTGAAAGAGGTAAGGAAAGGGGCCAGTTGAAGGGACTGTGGGGTGGAGTTCCAGAGAATGGGACAAATAGGCCCTTGATGGTGGGCCAGATGGGAAGTGAAATAGGCCTGTGCATACTGAGCAGAGGGAATAGTCAGTTTGATATGGTAGGATACATCCTGTGAACTGCTTTGAGATGTGAAAGGCACTGTACAAATTTTAGGATATGTTATTCCTTTGTTATGGGCTGTCTAATGACTAGCAAATTCTACATGCTTAATAATAATGATAATCCTTGATATAGCACTTTTCATGTCTTCTAGACGCTTCACAGAATATACTGTAGAATGAATTGATTGTATATTTGTGGGTGAATATGCTTAGGACACATGGCAATCTGCTGGCAATCCATAAGATAACTATAGTAATGATCTAATTTCATCAGTTTGCCCTGTGTGACAATTATCATATGGCAGCTTCTCAAAACAAGGAAAAAATCTGGAACAGTTGAGTTACCAGATTATTTGCTTTGGAGAGTATCGGATATCTACACATTAAAAGGAGAATGTAAACAAACTCATTCTGTTGAATCTCGACATCTGAGCATTCAGGTAAACAAGTTGTTTCCCAAGTTGTGTCACACATTCCATTCCCAAGTTCACATCAGTTGGTTTTGGAAAACTTTGGTTCAGCCTGATGCCAATTGAAATGGTATGAATCCTCTAACAATAATCTTTGCATTTAAGGCTGACATACAAGCATATCTCAGAAGGAAGATTCAAAAAGAGCAAATCAAGAAAGACATAAAGGAAATCATTCTGCATTTTAATGTAAAAACAAGAGACATCTGGATTGAGATTTAAATTGGACCATGTAAGTCTCACATAAAAATTTTGTAACAGATTCTCCGATAGATTCTTTTTATTATTTTTCTTCTTTGAGCATCTGCCTCAATAATGCCAGACTAGAATGAGTTCTGTGGTTCTAAAATCCAGGATGGTGACAGCAGTAGCCAGCAGCCTTGACAGTGCAAGTTAACTGCTGGTAAATAAATAGAAATAAATGTGCAGTTTCTCATAACATGTTCCTTGTTACCACAAGGAATGTGTTATGAAACATCACAAGTTTCACCCTACTTAAAAGGGAAGATCAGAAGATCTGTAGCAACAGGATGTAAGCCCCCCCACAAGCCATGTAAATAAGAAAATGTACTTTCAGTTCTGATAATTCTGCACATTGTTTACTCTTTACCAAAATATGAACGGTTGCATTCAAGGCCTGAAGGGCACATTGCTCAGATATTTAAACTAACTCAGTAATCAACACAGTAATGCATTGAATTATTTATATAAAATATGACTTTTGACTTTTCTTTTTTAATGGCTAAAATAAAGATGGTAGACATGAGAGACAACAATGCACACTTAAGACAATATTTTCCTTAGGCTCCAAAAGTTATCCAGATTGTCATGACGTAAAAAAAACAGAAAAAAAAAACTTTGCAGAAGCAGTGCTAAATTAAAGGTTGACATTCCAGCTTGTTGAACGAAAAGAACTTTGCATTTAAAGACTGCTTAATAGATCCCTCGAAAATCCATGAATCGATCATTATTTGGAATATGGTGCAAAATTACATTATCAGGCAAATACATTAAAGAGATGTTAATCAAAGCTTAACATTAGAGAACCTTTCAGTTTTATGGCCTGTCTGGAAGAATAAGAAGAAACAATGAGTGGCGACTACTGACAAATGTTGTATCACTTGCTCCTCACACTTTTCAAATGTACACTGTGAATCTCCATATAACTAGCTGAAAAGCGCCACATCAAATGCAAGGAGTATTATTATTATTAGTGTAATTTTATCAACAGTAATAAGGTCAGTAATGAAAAGGATATGCGATCAAAAAGTGCATGATACATTTTAAAAACCGCTAACTGCAAACAAATATACCAGTCTACTTAATATAAGTGATGGTTTGGAGCAATGAGGTTTACACTTGTATACCTTCCGAAAGCAAGGTATGCAAAGCAATGCAATCCAAATGCATAGTACTGTACAATATTATGTAGAGATCGCAGCATGTTTGCTGATTCAAATTCTACAGTCAGCATGCTCTACAGTTGCAAATTTATACCAGCTTGGAAATACTTTTCAAGTGGCAAGTACACACATATGGGCACACAAACTGTCGTGTTTTGCACATTACAACACATAAGGTCAACATAAGATTATAACAACAACAAAATTACATTTGTATAGCACCTTTCACATCGGGAGGACGTTCCAAGATACTGGACAATCATTGTTTTGGATCCACGCTGGGGGTTGGAATCGGGGATGGTGGAGAGCGTGGGGGAAAACAGGGTAACTGAGGGCACAGTCAAAGAGGAGGGTCTTGAGACTGTCCTTCATGGAGGCGAAGGAGGGGCAAGGCAGAGGGTCTCTGGGATAGAACTCCAAAGGGTAGGGGGAGAGTAGCATAAGGCCCACTTGCCAATGGTGTGGCAGGCAAGGTTGGGGACATGAAGCAGGCCAGTATCCACTGAGCAGAGGGAGGGGGCAGGTTGGTGGGGAGTTAAGAAGTTGCAGAGGTAGGCGGGAGCCACGCGATGGAGGGCTTTGAAAGTGGGGACCAGGATTTTGAAATGTATCTTCTGTGTGATGGGAAACCAGTGAAGTCAGGTGAGGATGCCGGTGATAGGGTCGCAGAGCCTGGTGTGGGAGAGAACACAGTCTGGGAATTCTGGATGATTTGCAGCCTATGCAGGAAATAATTGGGGAGACTGACAAGCAGAGCATTTGCAGAATCAAGCCAGGATCTTGTGAATGCATGTACGAAGATCTCGGCAGCCTGTGGTGGAGCTGGGAGATGTTGTGGAGGTGGGGGAAGGCAGTGCAGGTCCTGGCATGTATGTATATTCCAGACTGGCTTAGTAAGGTGGTGTGTGCATCCTTGGATGATGTTACTTCAGTGCCTGAGGTGTGGAGGTGCTGAAGGGAGCCAATCACGAGGGTCTCAGTCTTGTTGAAGTTCAACTGTAGAAAGTCAGCTCTCATCCAGGACTTGATGTCTGACTGACATTATGTCAAGACAGCAGTGGTGCTGGAGTCAAGGGTTGAAGCAGAGAGATAGAATTGGGTGTCATCCGTATACATGTAGAAATTGACATCATTCTTGCACATTTCAGTTGTTGGTCAGTGCACTGTGTAAAAAAAAAATGGGGTTAACAGGACATTGTGGACAACATACAAAATCATGAGGGTACAAATTCAAATCTCTTAGGGTAAATGGAAAGTTTCCATTGGAAGTTATTTCCATTGGTGGGACACATCAAAAACATTACACCCATTTGGGCTGATATTCTGGTTGCCATAATGTGCCTTTGGTGATTTGGGCTCTAATCCCCCATTATAACTGCACATCACCAAAGGTACTATTTCATATGTTCAGTACATATGTTTCATAATAAGCAGGCAAAGATTCTATCAAAATCAGTGCAACTTAATCTTTTTAAACATTTTGTATGACCACTCTTGTTCTCGACATATGATATGGCATTATTGATGGATACATCAACATAGAAGAGGGTTAGCATCAGAATGGGATATTATATAACAAACAAAGATTAAATACAATACATACAGTACATTCAAAATCATCATTAGGATGACTTTTTTTTTTAAATGGCGTACAGTCAACCCTTGGCGAATGCAACTTTCTCGAGTGTGAATTCGACTATACGCAAAGAAATAAATGCAGCACTTTTTGCGGAATGCGAGTAAAATTTGTGTATACGCGCTTGCTGGCCCCGAGCGAATGCACACTTGGGAGGACGTAGGCTCCGCATGCATGCCCACTTGGGAGGACGCCACCAGCTCCCGCCTAAGTCTGATGATTCCTCGACTTCGGACTGTCAACCCCTCTCCAAGTTCACCATCCTCCTCATCATCATCATGTATACTGTAAAACCTCGATAATCCAACATTCCAAAAGCAGGGAAGTCCCTAAAACCAGCAAGGTTTCAAAATACAACAATAACAAAATTACGTTTATCGAGAGCCTTTCGTGTCAGGAAGACTTCCCAAAATACATACAGCATTAGATTGTTTTCAGTTGTTGGGCAAATCTGGAACAGCTGCTTGTAGTTTCCGGTGTGGCCGCTTTGTCATTTAGTGCCGTGGTTGGAGCTTGGGTATTGTTTGGCTTCAGTGCTGTGTTTACAGCAACGTGGTGTATGGGGCAAAGTTTCCCCAACCATTTCTAGGTAGGTTTTTAAATTCCGGCAAACTCCAAAATCTGGGAGTTGTGTGGGCCCAATAGTGCAGGATTATTGAGGTTTTACTGTATCAGAATAAGGACATTACGTTAACAAGAGATAGACTATTTTTATAGGCTCAGTTTATTAGAAACATAGAACATTCAATTACTTAAACTGTATCTGCAATTGTAGCAAGAAGAATGTGATGTATCATTATGTTTATCCATCTATTCCTGACAGCAAAACGTTTGCCACCGTGTTGGATTCTCACTAGGGTCCGTCGATATCAAAATGTTCCGATATCGATATATCGGTTTGCCCATATTGATATATACCGATATATCGATAACGCGTTTTTTTTTGTCCTGCGCATGCGCGCGCATTCCAGTGCACACATTCGGATATCGACAAGGTAAGTTTAAAAAGTCCGCATTGTAGCGATATATACCGGACACGATATACCGATATTTGCGATATATCTTTTTTTTAACATATTGAATTTTTCGATATATCAATATATTTTAAATTCCAATATCGGCATATCGATATGAAAATTATATCAGATATAACCGATATATCGATATATCGCCGAACCCTAATTCCCACTTATTGTTATTGAGCCCAATTTTTTTCTGGCACCCGAATTTCCTGACTATGTTTGACAGGGTATCAGTTGAGTTAAGCTCAGTGAATTTATCCTACGAAACTGCATTGAAATGCGATTGGTGATTAGAAACAACAATGTCAGTTGCTAAAACCGTCAGGCACAGCTATGATGCTGAATCACGGGTGTAAAATGTTAAATTCAGGGAAGTAAAATGTTATGTTTTATCATATCGGATGTGTTATCAAACATAACATTTTACATTCCTGTATTTATCTATTTTTATATTAACTAATTTCCCAACCATTTATTTTGATAAATGAATGGGAAAAAAAACTGCAACACTTATTCAAGGCTAACCCAGCTATTGTTACAATATTATCTATTAGTATGATTTTACAAAGCAGAACAAATCTGATAGAAACTGCAGTAAATTGAAATGTCTTGTTTGTTTATGTCCATTCTGTCTGATAAACTTACATATCTGAAAACATGTAACTTATCATTTGTTTTGGAACGGAAGGAAGCTATCTTGCTTATGATGTTATAATATATAACTTTTGGAGAGAGGCATTTTTAATTGTCAAGTCATTCTAAAAATACCTTGGTATGAAGAAAAAACAAGGACACCAAAGCAATGTGCAAGTTTCTTTCACAAACACAAGCAGAAGGTATCTGTTTGACTTTCCTAAATATAAGATTTAACTTTACATTTTCAGACTTCAATCAATTTAAATTGAACGTGTCTATGCGTCATCTATACACTGACTGCCTTAGACAAAACATGAGGGCCATTTTTTCCCCTAAAAGATTTATCCTAAACCCATTACAATTTGTTAGACCCAGTTACAATATTGTGTCCAATACAGGGCACCCCACATAAGGAAACATGTCATGGCAAAACAGGGGGTAGATAGGAGATTTCCTAGAATGATACTGGGAATAGGTGTTTTGGCCTGTGAACAGAAACTTGCCTTTTTCCACTGAAACAAGGAAGGTTGAGGGGTGACCTCATAGATGTCTTCAGTTATTTTTAGGGATTTTGATAGTCAATAGGGAGCAATTCTTTCCACTAGCCAGCGAGTCAGTAACTAGAGGGCATCAATTTAGTAAGCTAGCAAATAAGAAAGATCATTATTTTTATATGACTGAAAGGAGTTCTCATGAGAGAGCAGTCACAGACAAGATGGGCCAAAGGACCTTTTACTGTGCCATAATTGTGTATGTTTCTTTGGTTACTGTTTTACGTAGGAAAGGTAGATTGACCTATAAATTGGGACATGCCCAACCATGCACTCTGAAATCAATAGAAGCCATCAACTCAATACTATCAATTCCCATAGAAGTCATGATCTGCAACATGAAACTTGCAGTTGGATTCTTCTACTGTACATAATTTTGCAACACAGAAACCTTATATGCTGTAAGAAATATGCATTATTAAGAATTACAGACTGTCTGAGAAATGAGAATTCCTATAAGTTCACACAATAAATTTCCCATTAAAAATGCAAACACAATACCAAAAGGAAGTTAACTGTCAACAGTCACAGTGGAATTACCCAGTATGCTCCTACATTCTGGCTACACAGTGCACATAGTGCATTGCTCTAATGCAATAATAATATTGATATTAATAATAACAATAATAATAATCCTTGCATTTGATATAGTGCTTATTCACAGAATATATTGTGAAGTGAATTGACTATATTTGTGGGCGAAACGCAGCAGCCAATTGCACACAGCAGTGTCCCACAGAGTCATAGATTGAAGTGACCAATTTCAATGACAAAACTCCAATGTAACCTCATGTTATTTTTGTGGTTGTTTAAGAGCATTTAATATTTGTTGTCTTGTAGTACTAAGTTACATTTTAGCAAACTCTGCATATAGGTGCTCCTTTTTGTGAGCTGTGTATTAGTTTATGTGCTGCAAACTATGATATGGTTATATGTTAATACAGAGCTCACCATAAAAGAGCACATATATATACAGTATTATGAAACTCTTAATATTGATTATCACAATCTTAATACTGATTTACTTTCCTTTTCTTTTCATTACTTAAATGTTATCTAGTTATTACACATTAGCTTTGAAAAATCTTATGCATTGTTACAGTTTGGACATATTTGGCTCCTCATTTCTACAATACTTCTGCAAGTTACAGCTGCTTGCATTGTGTGCTAATTGCTGTCAAATATATTTAATCTATTAATCTGAATGGTGATTATCATATTTCTAACTGTGCAACTGCATGACCTGCATGCTTTTATCCCTCTGAACTATCTGTCCACATGCAGTTTCTTTTTTGTCCCTGTTCAGTATTCTATTATTCATGCTTTGTATGTAACAACTACCTCTACCACAAAAAAAGCTACATTACTATTGATGAATGTTGCCAGGGACACAACATTATGCTGCCTGTGGAGCTACCTCTAAGGCTTTACTGAGAATCCTATAAATCATCCATATTATACACTATACTGTACAGAAGCATTTTATTGTATCAAATGCTTTATAGCAATTTAACAGCTCATTCAGATTATTTAACCACCTGTTTGTAAACAACAAATATTCATTGGTGTTTTTTCACTGTTAAGTTTAATGGAAAGATGTTTCCAGATGGGACCGTGGTTCAAGATTTCATCTGAAGCACAGCACCTCAAACATTCAACACACATTTTGCACTGTATTCACAAGATCACAAGATTGATTTGGATGGTGAGTCCATCCAATCTCAACCTTCCTAAATATTCACCCTACTATCCTTCCATTACAGGATTAAGCTGCTTTTTAAATAAGACCAGAATCTTGCCTCAAACACCATTTCTGATATCCTGGCAGTCGTGATTTACCCTTTAAGTAAAACAAAACTAACAACAACAACAATAACAAAATGACACTTGTATAGCACCTTTCACGTCACAAGGACATCCCAAAACTGAAATCACTGGGAACATTCAGGCAGGCAGGTCAGGCAGCATCCATGGAGAAAGGAAAAGTGAGTCAAAGTTTTGGGTTAGAACTGGGGCATGTTGGGAGGGAGCGGTTTTTAAGGACTCATAGAGAGGGAGAGGCAAGGCAAGGAAGACAAAGGAGAAAATGGGGTAGAGGACAGGAAATTATAAGTTAAAGAGATGTTAATGTTGTGAAAGAAAAGGTGCGGATGGTGGTGGGGGGGGGGGGGGGAAGTGGATTTGGCACCAGGAGTAGAACTGTGGATTTGTGCATCAGTTTTATATTTATAGCATCTTAAATATTTTTGCCACTATTTTTGTTCCCCGCTCTCTTAAGTATTTTATTGGAATGCAGAAACTATGCATGAATGCTTCAGTCATGTTACATCTTGTTTTCGCAGGACTGTCCAAGGACATACATTTATACATTGAATCGATTAATTGCGACACTAGAGTATACTTAACAACAATTGGTGTTGTCAGAGATACTTAATACAAAGTTCTATATTATCAGTAACAAACTGATTTTGCATAAAGCAGGTGTTACATAAGAACGATTAACTCTGTGCAGTGTTATTGTATTCTTAATGCAATCTGCTGAATAGTTTAACACATTCTCTGAAGGAATCTCTCTTTAACTTCTATTTGGATCCTGGTTAAATAGTATAACAACTTGCATTTATACAGCGCCCTCCACACCGGGTAGCATCTCAGAGTGCTTAACAATGCCTAAGGCTGAGCCAAGGGAGGGGGAAGGTGACCGTAAGCATGGTCGAAGAGAAAGGTCTTTAGGTGCAACATGAAGATGGAAAAGGAGGGGCTGAGGCAAATGGACAGGAACTTCCAAAGTTTCAGGGCATAGTGGCTGAAAGTACGGCCACTGATGGTGGAAAGGAGGATTTGGGGGATAAGGAGGAGGCTGGACCTAGTAGAGTGGGTACTGCTGTGAGGAGAGGGCAGGTTAGAAAGATAGGTGGTGCTGAGGCGTGGAGAGATTTAAACACTAGAGCGAGCGTCTTGAAGTTGATCCGCTCTGTGACAAGGATTGATTAAATGTTAGATACAGAAAGCGTAGATTTCTCAGCTTTATTAACTTCTAGCTTCAATAAAGTGCCTAAATGCAACATTCATAATCATCCACCTACACTTATATAGAGCCTTTGTAATAGTTAAAGATCTTCAAACTATTTACAGTGATGGTATGGATCATAGATATAAATGGGTAGAGAAGAATCACTAGACTCATTTAAAAAAGCAGCTTGAGGCTGTGATGGGAGCAAATAGGGTGGGCAGGAGTTCTGAACAATAAGATCAGATAGATTGAAAGGTGGGAGGTAAATGCTAAGATACTTCGCAGAAATAAAAATAAAATGAGAATGCAGACATGTGAGAATATCAACTATCGCTTGCATTTCTCCACTGACACCAGTTGGGAATTATAGGGAGTTCAGATCCTCATATTGTACCATCAAATAAAAAGCAACTTTCAGAGTTTAATACTTTATGTTACTAATAATTGTAAAAATCCTTGCATTTGATATAGCGTCTGATCACGTCATTGAGACTACTTAAGGCGCTTCACAGGTTATACTGTAAAGTGAATTGACTGTATATTTTTGTGGACAAAATGCAGCAGCCAATTGCACACAGCAGTATCCCACAAACAGTTGTGGATTAAGTGATCACAAGTTTTTATTAAAACAAATTGTTTTGAAGGGTTTATCACCCCTGAAATGTGATCCACCAAATGTCTAAAACAACGGGGTTCCTACTTACTGTGAGGTAACCAGAGGCTTGTGGAGTAAGGAAAGTTGTCTAACTTTGTCATCTCGCTTGCGAGGCAAGTGATCTAACTATGTAGCTACAGTACTCCGGGTCCATTGGTAATTCTGCATTTAAACCAATCCCAGAGAAAACACAATCTATCATTAGCTTTCAAATATGTACCTGACATAATATTCATATAAACATCCAATATTACTCCATGGATCATTTTATTGCACTAAAATATTCATTTTTTAATAATTGTAAAACTGGTCAACCCACAAAAGATATAGTTGATACATTTTACAATAAATCCAGTGCAGCACTTCGAGAGGTACTCCCAGTATCAAAGGTCATCAAATACACATATTATTAATATCTAAACAAGTTACATTTAATCAAAGTTTTGAATGGTAATTTGAGTATATTTTATTCAGTATTGTTGCTGAAAATCAGTTTAAAATGCAACCTGCTGCTTTCATGGTCTGTATGAGTTTGCGGACTTTGCTATAATGATTACCAGTGTTACCTGTCCCTGAATTGAATCTATAACATATATATTATAGCTATGGCAGTTGTTTCACTTTCTCTGCCAGAAAAAAATGTGATGGAGCTTATCTTAGTTTTTGTTCAAGTTTTTGTATTTCAGTTCACTTTGACATGATGTACATTTTCAATGTACAGTATTAACTTTCAGTAAATAGTCAGAATAATTTAAGGTGCCGTTGGAATATAGATCAGGTGGTGTTTATCTGTAAGTGGATAAGAAACATGGAATGAGGATTTTGCAATTGATTCACCATATAATGGGGAGCACTGTAGTTTATTCCATACATACGACACTCAATCCCCAGTCTTTATAAGCAGTCGCACTGTAGCCCATTTAGATTTTCTACCATAAAGTTCATTTATTCAATCATTTGGATTCATTTATTTTTGCTTCAGGAAGAAAGCAAACTTATTTCTAATTTAATAATGCAGCTGCTCTAGGAAACAAAATCCATTTGTTACTGGCTCCAACATGGTGAGATGTACAGTGTTTCTATGCCATTCAACAGCTGCTGCATTAGCTTACCAGTATGAAATCATTTGAACTGTAATAGGTAGAGCACACTGAACATCTAAATGTAGTGTATATTATTCTACAGGGAATCCATATCACATTCTTGTAAAACAAAATTGAGAATGACTGCAAAGTGAAAATTAAAGAATGAATTTAGAGAAAAGATAAGGTTATTGTGGGTTAGTCTATGCGGATATGTACAGTACCTAAAAATTACAGAGACCTGTATATTTAGAGTTTATGATAATCCCTGGGTTTCTCACAGTTCCCCAGAGAAGGGATTTGTGAGTATCCCGTTATAAAATTTTAATTGGTTATCAAATTCAAACAGAGCTTCACACTTCAACTCATTTTACACATTTTACAATAACTAGCACTGTGTATTGTTACTTTTGTTTTCTTTCAACTTTTCAAAATCCCTTGTGTTCAGCCCCGTGAGAGAGACTATGATAATAACTCAGTCTAAATTGATTGAAGTTTTCAGGATTTGGCACATTAAGAGTTGTCTTAAAGAGAACAAATGTTACCCATGATGTCTGGCATAAATCCAATAATATTTTATTGTTTTAAGATCACCAGCTATGTGCTCATATGCTTCCTCTGGGTCTTAATGTTACCATATTGCTAATATAAATTAAGATATTGGGTTGGCAATGAATGCAAATCAAAGCCTACATTCTAATCTTAAATTTGAATATTTGGTACCACAAAACCCAAAGCAAAAGATGTTTGATTTTAAAAATTATTTTCAGTTTGAAATGGAAACTTGGAGAAGAGCCAAAATTTTACTTAGCTATTGATTAAGCTGCAAAAGGAAATAATGATTTTAACAGTATGGATTTAGCATGGATTAGGTGAGAAACGATTTACAATCTCACTGTTGTTATTATCCTTGACTGAATGGCATTAAAACCTGTCTTAAACCTTGCCAAGCTAAATGAACACATTAATGTCGCAATTCTAGCTCACAGTATTATCATCTGATTTAATTGGTTTGATCTTAATTTTGAGACATGGAAATCTATTCACCATGTTTGGCAGACACAAGGAAAATGGCAAAACGTGAAAAATGTTTAAAATCATGTTCCTTTCACAAGTATCATGTGTGTACTAATAAAGCAATTTACAAGATAATTTTTGCTTTATGATTAATTGTCTGAAGCAAATAAGTTGTGATATCTCGATAGCAATCAACTCTGAGAGACAACGAAAATCCTCATGTACGTCCATCTTTTCTATCCCAAGAATATTCTGAATGTTTATTAGAACAACCTCACTTATTTAATTTCATGTAAAAATTATCAAAATTGTACTGGACTTACATTGCAAAACTGAACCATTTTTTGTTTTTAAAGTTCTGTACATTTCTGTTCAGAAAATGATAACTGTAGATAGAAGGCGTTTTGTTTAGTTAGAGCTTGGGAGGAGCTGAATGGCAGTTACCCAGAACAGCTATTGTCACTTCTTTGAATCCACAGAGATCAAATTTAAACAGCAGTCATATATTTCATGAGTTTGGCAGAGTTCTAGCCCAGCTGTTTGGCAGGGAGTACCATCACTGTTCATATGATAATCCTGATGTGGTAGTCCAAGGACAAGGAGCTAGTTCATTCCTTCTAGGCTTATAGGTTGTGAGCATTCCTGTTGACTGTTAATTTCTGACATAATCGAGCCAGAATTGATAGAATATATGGCTGCGGTGTACATTTGGAAATGCAGCACATATTTACAATTGGATTATGGGAACATAGAATAAATCGTCAGAATTTTTAAAATAGTTTGCTCCTCAATATTATGTTCTTGTCTGAAAGAACGTTACTGAAACACTTTGTGGTGCCACCATCCTGAATTTTGTTCCTTACGTTTAGACCATTCCATTTATCCCACTTTGTTTGCAATAACTATTGTGCCCCATCAGTCACTCCAAATTTCCCATTTCCCTATACCCTCCCTGTCCCCAGCTCGGGTCTGAAACAATGACTGTCCAATGCCGTGGAACATCCTCCTGATGCGAAAGGCACTATACAAGTGTATTTTTGTTGTTGTTTTTGTTGACCTTGATTTGTCCCTTTCCCAGCTCATTAGTTTAAATCTTTCCCTAATTATCTTAAATTTAGAGGGACTTGGGTGTCCTGGTGCACCAGTCACAAAAAGTGTG
The DNA here is from genome assembly GCA_035084275.1 of Hydrolagus colliei. Classification (NCBI taxonomy): domain Eukaryota; kingdom Metazoa; phylum Chordata; class Chondrichthyes; order Chimaeriformes; family Chimaeridae; genus Hydrolagus; species Hydrolagus colliei. The sequence goes on along the minus strand of CM068745.1, from coordinate 41,419,587 downwards.
CAGGTACAGCAAGCGACTGTAGTAAGGCTAACGGTATGTTGACGTTCATTACAAAAGGGGTAGAATATAAGAGTAGGGAAGTCTTGCTGCAACTGTATAGGTCCCTGGTGAGACTGCACCTAGAGTATTGTGTGCAGTTTTGGTCTCCTTATTTAAGAAAGGACATACTCACCTTAGAGGGGGTACAGCGTAGATTCACTAGGTTGGTTCCTGGGATGAGGGGGTTGAGCTATAAGGATAGGTTGAGTAATCAAGGCCTATATTCTCTAAAATATAGAAGAATTAGAGGAATTTAAAAAACCTATAAGATTATTGAGGGGCATGACAGAGTAGATAGTGGGAGACTGTTTCCCCTGGTAGGAGAAACTATAACTAGAGGTCACTGTCTTAATATTAGGGGTCAGCCCTTTCGTATTGAGTTGAGGAAAAACTTCTTCACCCAGAAGGTAGTGAATTTATGGAATTCTCTACATCAAAGGGCTGTAGATGCTGAGTCCTTGAACATATTCAAGACTGAGATTGATAGATTTCTTATGGATAAAGGGATTCAAGGATCTGGGGATAAGGGGGGTAGGTGGAGTTAGATTAGAAGATCAGCCATGATCTTATTGAATGGGTGGGGGGGCGCAGGCTCAAGTGACCTATTCCTGCTCTTAATTGTTATGTTCTTAAGTTCTAAATACAGTATTGGCCTGATTCAATTGGTAGGACTCTTACCTCTTGGTCAGAAAATTATCAGATGAAGTGTCAGTTTCAAACTTTGAGGTTTAGGCTAATGCTCCATTGGAGTACTGCATTTTTGGAAGAATTTTCTATTACTTGGCATCATAAATTGAGTGGTATCACATAAATAGCACACACCTCGCGACGCGCACGCATGCACAGTACGAAAACCCCGAAAATATCGGTATATCTCAATATGAGCCCATCGATATATCTAAATCGGAAAATTTCCATATTGACGGACCCTAATAAGAGGGAAGAAGGAGAGATGGGGCCAAACGAGTGATGGTTGGGTTCCGTGTATGGGGCTAGTGGTGGGGGATATGGGAGCGGAAGGAGGCAGCCAGTTGGATGTTATCTGTCTTCGAGATAAAGAAATCTAAGAACTCTTCACCTTTGGCATGTGATGTTAGGATTGAGGGTGTTTAATGGGGCAAGTGGGCAAAGTGGTAGTTGGTGGAGAACAGGATTTTGGAGTTGTTTTTGGCCTCCAGAATGACCTGCGATGGAATGCTGTTTGCGCTTGCGCAGGGGAGCTGCCTAAACTGTCTTCCAGTATTATAGGAAGACTCTGAGAAAACATTCCCTCCAGGATGGAAAATTCCAAGCATCTTGCAGCCAGCAGGAGAGATAAGATTGATTAATGAAGGCTGGCGTATGAATTGCAGAAAGAGCAAGCAGTCAAACTCTTGACTTCTAGTCCTGTTTACAAAGCAGACTATCCACTTTGCTCTGTTAATTTACATGAGCAATTCTCTGTTTGATGGGGTATAACCTTATGATACCTCATGTAGGTTTAGAACCTCATCCCCACACCACCACCATCAGATAGCTTACATATTTAAGAAGGCCCGTATCCTACATGCCACAGATATCACAAAGTTTATATTAACAAAGTATTTCCCAATCAACATCAAAATCTTTTACTTAACCTGTATGCTATTAGACTGAACTCTCCTTCTTAGTAACCAAGACTAATAATAATAATACTCCTTGCATTTTGTATAGAGCCTTATCACAATTTTGAGACATCTCAAACTGCTTCACATAATACACTGTAAAGGCAAAATATGACAGTCAATTGCTCACAGCAGGGTCCCACTAATGGTCGTAGATTGAGTGACCCAATTATTATTATTTATTTATTTATTTATTGAAGCGATTATTATCCCCAGAAAATCGATCTGTGAATCGACTAACAACCGGGTTCCTACTTAATGCTAGGTGTGTTTTCTCCCTGAATTGCATTACTGTAGCATTATATGAATTCCCAGAACCAATTTCGAAGGCAATCAGGCCAACCTAATTATATTAATGGAACAGGCCAGTGTACAAAAATAGATGAATCCTCCACACAGCTGCAAAACTGCATATATACATAGATAGTCCACATTGTTAGCTCTGTCCAATACTGATATTTGAAGTCTTATGAGCAATGATCAGTACATACCGATTTAAATTGAATGAAATGCTGTACAATACATTGTTTCATGGAAACGCCATGTAGCTGATCTGCTGGCCACATTTCAACTTTCCTTGAGTTTAGTACAAATTGTGAATTCAGATAATGTAGGCATTCTTTTCATCAAGGCCAAACATTTGGGTTAATTACTTGACCAATATAACTTAATTAACTCAACAATGCAAGTTTTGGCCTGTACATCGGATGCCTCTCTGAATATGATCAATCTATCCCAGCAGGGATATAGGTTGTAAAAATATTGTAACAAATTTTGAGACTGGCAATGTGAGGCCTCCTCAGCAGAGAGATCCCTCCAATGGGACATTGTGCTGTACCTAAGAGGGAGCCAGTGGTTGGCAATACCAGAGTCATTACTTGAGCCTGGGTGGTCTCTTTTGCGCTGAACTGGAGAAAATGAATGGATCCTAAAGTTACACATTGCAGTGCCAAGGAGAACAAAGGAAGCCTGCAGGTCAGTTATATGCCAGGCTGAGGATCAGCATCTTTCTTGAGTCCTTTCTTTGCTCATGACATAAGGAGAAAGCCTTTGAGGGAAGGAGGAGAGTTGGATAGAGGCCCAGGTATCACCCACAAATATACACTCACGTTTCACCCACAAATATACAGTCGGCTTTCTTGCTCTCCTTCCCCCTACCAAAACCCCTCCCCTTCTCATCTTTCTCCCCTTTTCCCCCTAATCCCACTTCCATGACTGTTTGTGGGACACTGCTGTGCGCAATTTGGCTGCCCCGTTTCGCCCACAAATACACAGTCAATTTTCCTATTCTTTTTCATCCTGCCCCGACCCCTCCCCCCTTCTCTTGTCCCTACCTAACTGTACAACGCCTCTTGACATAAAAGGTACTATATAAATGTAAGTTTTGATTGATTGATTGATTGATTGATTGATTGATAGCAAGGTTGTAAGTGGGAAGCCTGTATTGTAATGAAGAGTTTGGGGAAATCATCAATAAGAACAAAACAGAGATGAAGTGTGGAGTTTTAACTGTGAACCAAGGTATTCTCTACACACTCCAAGCCTGTTGGAAATTGCAAGTTTTATCTGTGCCTGGCCAGTCTGTGCTGGAGGTCTGCTGAAACATTTCTCCCCTGGACTAATACTAATAATGCGCTCCCAGATTTTATTCTATGTGAAGGGTGCTACATAAATGCACAGGTTGTCTTGTAATAAAATATTTATTTGCTTTTTAAATTAAATTGTAAATTATGTCTTTCTGTCCATGGCCTTGGGGTGTTTCCTGATGTGAAAAGCGACTGAAATTTGTTGTTGTGTAACAATTGGTATTCAAAAATAACTGCAATTTGTTGTTGTTTCTGTGTTTTTTGTTCTCTCTGACTGCCCAGCACTCCATTGGTGTCATAATTGGAATAGGCATGGGATCATGAGTCTTTACATTGTGTGGCTATAAGCAGGTAGCGTTACAGCACTAAACTAAGCAGGAAGATCACTGCAATGAGGCCTTGTACTATATCTGAGAGGGAGGCACAGCTTAACAGTACAAGTGCTTGTTAGAAATAGTGAATGTTAAAAGAAAATCTTGCATTTGATATACTGTAGTACATTTCACATAAGGAAATCTACTCAAAACATTTTACAGGGTTTACTATCAAATTTAGTAACTGCAGGTGATCAAAACAGCTAAATTACACACAGCAATGTCACACAAACAGCCATAAAGTGAACAATCAACTTTATCTGGTAGATGGAATTTCAACATTGATTAACTTATGGTCTAGGCTGACAATCCAGTGCAGTGCTCTCCTAGCACTGCACTAAGTTGTTGACCTGGACTATAAATCAATAACCCTTGCATTTGATATATCGCCTTATCATTTTGTCACAATGTCTAAAACGTTTTGTAAATGATGTAAATACTGTAAATGATTTGATTCTGTATTTTGTGGGTGGAGTGCAGCAGACAGTTACACACAGCAATGTACCACAACAGCCATGGAGTGAGTGATTAATTTTATTTGGGAGATCGTGGCCCAGGAAACCAGGTGAGAGAAACTCTCTTGCTGAATCGTGCCATTGGATTTTTAATGTCCACTTAAATGTAGGCATTCTTTTCATCAAATGTTTCATCTGAAGGATGTCACCTCCAACAATGTAGTTCACCCCCAGCACTGCATTGGAGTGTCATCTTAGACTGTTTGCTTCCAAATCATGATGTGGGGATTGAACATCATTCAAAATTTTCAAACCATCATTGAAAATTCCTCCACTCCTCTACACTCCCTACGTCTCTAACCTGCTCTCTCCTCGCAACAGTACCCATTGCCTTCGCTCTACTGGGTCTGGCCTCCTCCTTGTCCTTGGAATCTTCTGTTCCACTGTCGGCGGTCATGCCTTCAGCCACTAAGCCCCTAGGCTGTGGAACCCCCTCTTTCACACCTTTGCCTCGCCCCCTCCTTTCCTATTTTCAGGTCGCATCTGAAGACTTTTCTTTTCAACTGCATTTTTGGTCACCTTTTTCCCCCTCCCCCTGGCTCTGCCCTGGGATCCGTTTTGTGAAGCCCTCTGAGACTCCGTCTGGCTTGGAGGACGTTATATTAATCCAAGATGTTGTTATTGTTGTTGAACCCACAACCTTCTGAATCAGAGCTTTGAGTGCTACCACTGAGTCTGGTCAAGTTCAGAGTATTGTCTTTTTGTACAGCTACCCACTGCAATCTTCCCACGTAGCAATAAATCATCTGTTTGTGAATCATGCCTACCCAGCTTCGGCCAGCGCTTTAATATTAACAAGGGGAAATGTAATTCATGCACAAAGAGATCTGCTGATTAAACAGATCTTACTGAAAAACCATCCCGTTACAATATGGCAGTTATCAAAATGACTATCAAACATAGTCTGGAGAAAAGACTTAGGTGAAAATCAATGAATATATCAACAAGATTTTACTTATAGGAGAAGTGCCGGAACTTACCAAAATGATATCTACCATGACCTATGTGTCAACATATGCTTTCAGAAACAAAAACAGAAATCGCTGGGAACTGGCAGCAGATCAGGCAGCATTTATGGAGAAAGGAAAGTGAGTCAATGTATCGACCCTTCATCAGAATGGATGCTTTCAGAAAGCCTGGGGCAGAAGGAGTAAGAAATGAGAATGTCCTATCTATTGACCTGGCTTTTACATGAAATGTTTCGAACTGGTAACTATCAACATAGCAGAAGAATAAAACCGGTTTTCAGATATCCAGCAAAACAATTCATCCTCTGTTGAAGGCACTTACAGCACAGTTCAGTTTCTTGCAAAAACATCTCTGGAATGTCTTTCTTTTGTTCCATTGGATCTAGCAGGTTGCAATATTGTTTTCAGGTGATCAGTTTTAATGTAAGTGCCTTTAATAGGAGAAGTAACATATAATAACAAATAGTATGGACTAATACTAATACGATTCTGTTTATCATATTTTGTTAGGGACATCTTAGGGTCTTAACATTTGAAAGGACTCAAAGAAGGGTAACCTGATTAATAGTTAACATTGGTATTAAATTGTAAAAAGTATCGATAGAAGGTGTGAATGTTCATATCATACTAAAGAAGGCTCAGAGAAATCTTACTTTCTATATTCAGTACTGTTGCTTTCATTTATTGGTATCAAATTTTATTTGATAAATATCAGCTTGTATATACCCTCTAAACTGTTTGTAGAAATGTTGCTACCTCTGGAACTCTGATTCCAAACTTCTACTCAAATTTGGTGTCATCTGCAATTCAAGGTACTGTACTTACACTGGATCTATGTATCTAGGTCAGTAGTATATATAAGGAATAAGAACAGTTCTGATCCTGAGGCACCTCATTTGATATCTCACACCATTCGACCTACTCCTCCAACCATGACCCTTTACTTCTTTCTGTTCTGCCAGATCTCAACCTATTGCTATGTCTTCACCTTTGCCTCAGTGTGCAATGAATTAAATGAGATTCCAGTGTGCAACTTATTATTTTTTACATTTTATCCATTTGACCTATATTTCGCCATTTGGATAGAGATCTTTCCTTTCTCACAAGTACTATTGTTCAATTAACCAACAAAATCACACTATAGTACAGGTATCCCGCTCCAAATGCATTTTTTTCTGGAGCTAATTTCATTTATCCACAGTTGGCTTGCTGCGACAGCCCTTGCTAACCACAGCAATGGGTTTTGCTTATCCACGGGTTTTAACACTAACACCAGCATTTGCCGTTAGGACCCAGTTGCATCAACCAGCCACAATGTCGTTTCGCACTAGCGTTTAGCTCTAGGAGCCAGTTGCGATATCGCAATCAATGAGCAACGATGTCGCTTCTCTCTTAGGATTAAGGTAAATAACATGAATTTATTGTCGCTTCTCCGCATCCACTCCCCTCGGTGTCATCCACCACACCACCTTCTACACATCCAGCTCCCTCCGTGTCACCCACACCACCTTCTCCGCATCCTCCCCTTCGTGTCACCCACCAAACCACCTGCTCCACATTCCCCCCCCAACCTCCATGCCACCCACCACACCACCTTTTCCGCATCCCCCCACTCCATGTCACCCACCACACCGCCTTCTCTGCATCCCCCCCCTTTTTGTGTCACCCACCACACCACCTTCTCTGTTGATTTCTCTCTCTCTCTCTCTGTCTGTGTGTAGATCAGTCAGCCAATCAGACAGCCTCGCTGATTGCTGCAGATCCTGGCAGCCAATGTGCCAAAACTTACTCCCCCTATCCCCATGTTTCCCATAGGGCCCTACATTTTCCAACCGCGACAAAGCAAACCTACTCCCACTATCCCCATGTTTCCCATAGGGCCTTGTATTTTCCAGAGGTTTTCAGGAACGTATCCCCTGTGGTTCGGGAGGGGTACCTGTACTTACATTTCCCCTTCATCATAAAAAAAACTGGAATAGGAGAGAGCATTGCTGCTTTCCACCGATGGATAGCGTAACTGCATACCTACTCTAAAATTCCTCCTTTCTTTCTCTGGTTTTATCCAAAACCATCAATTCGGAATCAGATTCCCCCCCAAAATCATGAGTTATATAGTTGTTAGAAAATGCACCTTCTAACTGAAGAGTCATGTGGGTAAACATTTCCTTCAGTTAAAAGTACTTTACTTCACTACATCTATTGATAGAACTTGCAAAATATTTTCCAGTCATGGCAGGCAGAATTTAAGCTGCAACAGAATGATACTCACTACCAAATGTAGTGAATAGCACATATTGTAATAGTTAATGTTTACTGTGATAAAATCCTGGTGCCTTGTAGACCTTTGGCCAGCTCACCATGACTTCTGGGTCATCCCTCTTTCCAATGATTACCTTAAAAAAAACAATAGGGGAGAGCGTGGCTGGTTTCCACCAATGGAAATGATGTAAATAATGTAATTTCCTGTAAATGGTACACATAGATGGGAAGTGACAATGCACAAACTAACTTACTAGAAGTCAATCTAACTTACTTTATTATCACAAGATGCCAGCTGGTTTTCTGTACATGTGAGCAGTGACATCACTTGCAATCGTGCAATCAACTAGGTCACAGTGTGGAAACATTGTACAGTGAACATGCTCTGTTTAGCCAGGAGAACCTGGGATTTTATGAACTCCCAACCCATCACATCATGGACTGTGCTGTACTGGTGCATAAGATTACAGGAGATAAACAAATACATTTAGTCCTTTCAGCCAATTTGCGCCATCTTTAAGGAATACCAATTATATTTCTTCACAATACACTTTCAAGCTGTTCCTTGAAAGAGTCTAGTTTTTTGCCCTCAAAGAACCTTCATATAAAGAAGTTCTTTCTGGTGACTGTTCTAAACTTGTTCTTCACAACGCTCAATGCATCCATTCTGTTCTACTGCCTCAGCATAACTTAAAGCGTTGTGCTAGGTTTCATTAATTAATGTCTAGGACTGGGACTGATATATCTCTAGAATCATACAGTATTATAGCGCAAAAAAGGGCATTCAAACCATCAAACCTGCACTGGTGTTTTATTGACATAACTATTCAATCTAAACTTGTTCTCCTGCTTGCTCCTCATACGTTTTCTTTTTCAAATCAACCTATCTAATTCTATATTTAAATAATTTATGGAATCTGCTTGAATGATAGTTTTTTGCAATTATATATTCTATGAATCTCTATATAAATGTTTGTAGACTTCCTTTTAATATTCATCACATCCTAACCCTTCCTAATGATAATAAAAATAATAATCTTTGCATTGGATGTAGTGCCTTTCATGTCTTCTAGATGTCTTAAAGTGCTTCACAGAATATTCAGTACTATAAAGTGAATCGACTATATTTGTGGATGAAACGAGACAGCCATTGTGCACATCAGTGTCCCACAAACAATCGTGGATTGAAGTGGCCAATTTATTCTTTTGTTTCTTGAGGGATTATTATCAGACACATGAAGTAAGGAAACTTACTTTACTTTTCGTCCTAGCAGGAATCAAACCCACTTCCAAGGCATGCACTCTAACCACTGAGTTCTGTGTAGCAGTCAATATATGCATTCAAACATCACAGCTTACCGCTCATTATACTAAATGTGGATCTGGACTCTGGATTTTAGAGCAGCATTCGTCTTTCCACCAATTAAAAATAATAGTCTTCTCTTATGGTATCAAACTGTACAATAGCAAAACTGGGCGTTTGGCCAAAGTAGTGCATAGTTGGGCCAAAAAGTCCAGTGTTTAGCCTCCACCCCTCCTAACCTTCTCCAATTTCCTTCTGCCTCATTCACACGTAAAGTTTCCTCTTAAATGCATTGATATTGTCTGCTTCACCTGATCCTGGCAAAGAATTTCAGTACCCACCTTAAAATAAGCTTTAGTTAAGGGAACATGCAAATGTAGAACAATCATGTGGAATTAAGGTCATGTTTGAGGCACAAGGGTGAACAATCCAGCTCAATGACAATTTTTCACTCAGCTATCCTGCATCAAAGTCTTGATCTTGATGACCACTATAAAATTACGCTTAATTCAGTCTTATATAAAAAAAGGCTTCCCTTCTCAAGTATTCATAACTGAAGTATTTGGCAACAATCTAGTTTTCATATTATTTCTACAATGGGGTGTCCAGCACAGCACTCAAACTATGGCCTAAGATCTTGTACAAAAATTAACATTATTTTGTCTCAGTGCCTTGGGACATTCTCCCAACGTGAAAGACTCTCTACAAATGTAATTTAAAAGTTGTTATTATTACTTTTGCACATTGGTTGTAAAGAGCCTGATGTTCTATAGTACATACATGCTTGGGACTTGAACAAATATCTTTAATATAGGATTATTTATTCTTTTCATTTTGATTCATTTGAATGTATAGGATTGCAGTAAAATACCCAATATTAAATAGATGATAATGTTGCAAAATACACTGCTTGGCATTGTCCAAGCTTCCTGTCTGGTTCTGTTGCCAAAACATTCTAAATAGGTCAGAGACTATGAGCATGTTTTGTTTCTGATTAAATCAAAAGAAGTGTATTGAAAAAACTTAAAATTAAGTCAATAAGCTGTTCTGAAAGATAAACATTAAAGAATATCTTCCGGGCTAGTTATCTTATAACATTTTGGGAAAGTTTTTGTTTACCTTCCCCTCCATATAAATAAGTTGTATCTCTTCCAGGAACACATGAAATCTACAATGTTGTTGTTGAATTGAGTCAGTAACATAGGTTAATTCAGTATGCCTTCCCATCTACATCTAGCAGATGTTTAGTCAACAATATTTTTGTAACAACTTGCTCTGGAATTTTGTAACATCTGGTGTATACACAAAGCCAATAACACTATGACTAAGATTCCACAAATAAAATCTGATCATATTTAGTGAATATTTTCTGTGATGACACCTGTGGATGAATTTAAGTAACCGTTATTTGTCGAAAAATTCCCCTATCACACTGAAAAAAAAGACAAATTATGTATGTTAATGTATGATTCGAGTAATGGTTATTAGCAGTTTTGTTCAATGTACATTCAATTTGTCCAAGTAAGTCATTTAAACCCTTCTGCTTGCAACCCATTAAACCTATTTTACAGCCTTCCATTACACATAGCCAAAACTGATTTTCTATCCCTACAAGTTACTGGAGAAAAAATCACCACCATTACATTCAAATCTGCTTACCATTAGCTTGAAGAAAAGGTTCACTTTAGGCTGCTTATCCATTTTGACCACAAATTTGACCAATAGAGAAATTGTCTAAGAAGCCAAGTTAGTTGTTACAAAACATTCTTTCCAACAGGCATCCTGAGAAAACATTCTGCCAAAGAAAATCCATGTAGTAGTGGCGTTTTCAAATCAGCACAGTTTTGGATGTTGCAGGAAGTTGAATATAATTTATTCAAAAAGTGTATATGTTTGATTTGTTATCTTTGAATGAGCCAAAGGACATAACTGATGTGTCATGACTTGCCCACTGTTTGTATGTATCTCAGTAAAACATTCTCACTCCTGTATCAAAGGAAGACAGCATTTATGAACTCTAAAATTCAATCTTTATTTTGGAGCAGATTCTATGGAACTGTGGAAAAAGGACTTCCAACTTAAGACTGAATTTAAGAATTTAATGCAAGTCTGCACCAGTGGAGTCCTGTAGCTCAGTAGTTAGAGCTCATGCCTTGCAGGAGCAATTTCAGGCAGGGGGAAACTTTGGGCAAGTTTCCTTCTCCACACGCCTGATAATAATAATTGGTCATTTCAATCCACAACTGTTTGTAGGACACTGCTTTGTGCAATTGGCTGATGAGTTTCGCCCACAAATATACAGTTAAAGGCGCTCTATAAATGTAAATTGTTGTTGTTGTTGTCTAGAAATTGTGAAAGGTGCTATATCAAATGCAAGGATTATTATTATTCTTTGAAGTTTTAAGACAAAATGGTTTTACACACTAAGAGAAGGTAAAATATTTGTCCTAATGTTTAGCAAGTATTGAAACAATATCTGTCTGGTTCTAATATTCCTTCACAAAGAATGAGTTCATTTATCAGCTGGAAGACCTGTGCTGCATTGTGTTCTGTCCAGGTTAAAGATGAGTTTGACTGCCCAAATGGTTCAAAGAGCATCATGTAGAGGAATAAATACCATTTGGGTTTAAACACTTAACACTCCTGAATATGCAGAATTTAGAAAATTATTGAATTCATTCTTAACTTTGAAATCAGTTTCTACAATTCTTAACAGAACATTAAAAAAATTCAACATTTAAAATATTGCCAACATCTGGACAGCTGAAATTCTGTATTGAAGAAAAAGATTAACTTTTGGCCCATATGGAATTTCTCCTTCCCTATGTGGTACCCAGTCACACATACAGACCAGAAACGTCACAGCATGTCCCTTTCACCGGTCTCCCCACCACCACAATCCACAAAATCCAGCTCATTGAAAACTCTGCCACGCGCATATTCACCCGCACCAAGCTTTGCTCCCCCATTACCCCAGTCCTTGCCAGACTTCAATGGATCCCTGTCCCTGGGAGGATCGACTTCAAGATCTTCACCCTTGTTTTCAAGTCCCTCCACTCCTCTGCACCCCCCTAGCTCTCTGATCTCCTCTCTCCCCAACCCAGCACCCACTGCCTTTGCTCCACCGGGTCTGGCCTCCTCCATGTCCCCTGAATCCTCTGCTCCACCCTCGGTGGCCATGCCTTCAGCCACTATGCCCCGAGGCTCTGGAACTCCCTTCCTCACTCCTTCGCCTCGCTCCCTCTGTTCCCAGTTTCAGGTCACAGTTAAAGATCTTTCTCTTCGACCGCGCCTTTGGTCACCTTTCTACCCCTGCCCCTGGCTCGGTCCCGGGATCTGCTATTGTGAAGCGCTCTGAGACGCCATCCAGCGTGGCGGGCACTATATAAATTGAAGTTGTTGTTGTTTATACAGTACACTGATTGCTGAAAACCATTTAACATAGCTCTCATTATATACTGTAAACCCTGAAGAATGGCTACCTGGTAAGGTAATGGAAGGGTTGCACCCATGGAACTGTTACACCATTGATTGTCAACTAGGATGATCAGGCAAGGAGCAGAGAAAAGAGGCATTTGGGGAAAAAGTGCTGCTGTTTGGATGAAGCTTGACTGTGGGAACTATGCTCATTTCAAAGTGCTGAAGTGATTACACTTGAACATCCTGAATTAGAGCAAAGTCTTTTTTACTTTCCATTCTGTTTTAAAGTTCCTCAGAATTCATTCATTAAGACATCTTTGAAAAAATTCAGATTTGAAAAAAGGTTGAATAGGCCATTGAATGTCACGTCAATGTGTTTCAGACTGAACCAGACTGAGTCTTTCGTGCTTTGATTTAAGCAAAGATAAGCACTAAACATTTGGAGCTGCAAGTCATTGACGTAGTTGAGAATGTTGAAATGTAACTCTGTTTAAATCATGTGATTTGTTGGCATCTATACAGACTTTAACTTCCAAAGATATATAGCCTTGTTATATAATGTTGTGGAGATATTTCTATGTTTGTTCCAACTATGTGTAATGTCACATTTTACGTACTGACAACAGTAAATTCAAAACCATTTGTGAATGTTTTGCAGGCTGAATCAGAAAGCTGCGCATTGTTATTCACACCTGACTTCAAAGAGATTATAAATGGCATAAAATATTAAAAATCCCATTAGACACAATGAATTACATCTATTTTTAATTCTTCTCCAATTTATCTCCTCCTTTCCTAAAGGCACTACTCATGCTGGGTAACAATCCCACAGGCACCAGAAGTGCTCTGGTATTTCACCAAGTTGCCACCTTCAAAAGAATATATGAAAGCACAGAGCATGAAAACACATTTGGGTCATAATCACCAGCAACTTACACTTATAATAATGTCTTTCATGGAGTATACTTTATAGAGCTTTCACCCTCTCTGCCCCACACTCTGGAACTCAATCCCACAGTCCCTCTACCTCGCTTTCTCCCTTGCCTCCTTCAAGACCCACCTTTTCGACCATGCCTTCAGCTGCCCTCCCACATCTCTGCCTCCCCTCCCCTCACCCCTACCCACCCCTCCTCTCACTCCTACCCAGGACATCACTGTAAAGATCAATTTGACCATATTTTCACATCAGTTAAATATGGTTTCATATAATAATAAATAATGATAATAATAATATAATTCTTGCATTTGATAGAGCGCTTTTCATATCTTATCGACGTCTCTAAGCGCTTCACAGAATATACTGTCTAGTGAATTCACTATATATTTGTGTGTATTGTGCACCCCTTCACAGCCTCCTTTGTATGCTGCAAACATATTTTGAATGGGCTTCACTGTCAGGGTAGTTTATTGAAAGAAATGGCCAATAATGCTTACATTCTGCCTACCATCTCTGTTTAATGCTGTGAATGTCTTTCCATCTCCTCTGTTTCAACTGTCATGTTGCAAAGGGTCAATCAGCTTCCACCTTGTACGTGCCACCTTGTATATCACATGCAATGTCCATGCTAGTTACATCTTCCAGTTTACTCGTATCTGCCATTTTATATGTTTAATTTAGTGATAGTAAAAATGATCATTGTGGTGCTTAAGATGGGGGCAGGGGAAAAGGCAGCTCTTCAGAATGTAGTGCATAGAGGGATCAAAGGAACAATGTACAAAAGATTCAGTTATTTTATAATGTATGAAGTGTTTTAACAATAGAAAAACTGCTTTCAGAAACGAGCATGATTATTTCTGCATGAATACTTTAGCATAAATTTTGGCATCTATTGTTTTCCCTCCAAATAATTTTAATATCACTTGGAGGGGTTAATTAGGTCATCTCTCTATTTGCCGGTGTGTACATTGTCTACAAAATCTATTTGGGGAGATGTATTGCAACATATTATACATTTCAAATCTATTCATTTGAAAATTCTAAAAAGGTAACATTTATAGATGGGGATTTTTCATTAGACACTGTTGCAAATTCTCTAACATCCAGAATAACTTGGCTGCCATAGGTGCAAAGTATAGCAGACAAAAAACATTTGCTATTTTAAAACAATTCATAATAATAGTGATAATCCTCGCATTTGATATAGCTCTTTTCACGTCTTCTAGACCAACGGTTCTCAACCAGGGATACATGTACCCCAGGAGCTACAAAATTACTTCCAGGGGGTACAGGTGGCAGTACAGCTTATTTAGTTTATTTAGTTAGCTCTCTTATATAGCATTTTATAGGCTTCCAAACTGTATATTTAATTGTTATTCCCCTCGTTTTGTATGTGCTGGTTACAGTATTTTGTAATATAAGAAAAGCTTGGTCATAAAATGCAAGTGGAATGAGGTGGGTGTTGTGTGTGTGTATGTGGTTCGGTGGGGCTACATGATAATGTTGAAAATTAACAAGGGGTACATTACTGAAAAAGATTGAGAACCACTGTTCTAGATGTCTCAAAGTGCATCACAGAATACACTGTAAAGTGAATGGATTGTACTGTAGATATATATATACAGTATATGGATGAAACGCACAGCAGTGTCCCACAAACAGTCGTGGATTGAAATGACCAATTTATTATTGTTTTTTTGAGGAATTATTTTTAGGTGTGTGGAGTAACACAGTACAGCAGAAGCCCGTTTATCCGGCACGCTTGGGGGGGTTGACTAATTGAGTGCCGGATAATCGGGCGGCAAGTTGCAGAAAACCCAACACAAATTTTTATTTTATTTTAAAACATACTATATTAATAACATACTAAATAGTAACAGAGTATTGTATAGCTGCTTACCAATAAAGATTTTAGCACACTCAGTAAAAAAATCCAGATGCGCACTTATTAAACTTATGAACTTGGAGGTTTTTACCGATCGGTTAAAACATGCTGTTTTGGGCACTGTTGCAGTTTAACCAGTTAAATGGCATGGCTTGCCATTGAGAACACATTTTGAGAAACTTTCGGCTGCTTATTGAATTAATGTACTCAATGATTTGCATTTAGATGGTGTCCTTCATACAGGTTAGTGTCCCAGAATGCTTGAATAATTAAGGATACCTATGCTGAATAATATGGACTTGCTATGGCAATTCTGAACTTTGGAGAGTTTTTTTATTACCTTAACATTGATTTATGAATGTCTTGATTGAGCAGTTTTCTGTAGCAGTATTCGATACAGCTCTATTAGTTCCTGCAATGCTGGAGGACTAGGTTATGGCACCAAAAAGTTGTCCCATGGAATCCACATGGTTGCTTCACTGAACCACACCTTCTGTTGTGCTCACAATGCTAATTATCCTCATATTAATTATCCTCATATCTAAAACTAATGGGCTATAGTCTTAAGGTTAAGGGTCAGCCTTTTTGAACTGAATTGAGGAAACATTTCTACACTCAGACACTCAATTCACTCCATAGTGAATTTATGGAGTTCTCTTCTCCAGAAGGCTGTGGATGCTCAGTCCTTGAACATATTCAAGACGGAGATTGATAGATTTCTAAAGGATAGAGGGATTAAAGAATATTGGGATAGGGTGAGTAAATGGAGTTAGTTTAGAAGCTCAGCTATGATCTTATTAAATAGCAAGGCAGGCTCGAGGGGGCAAATGGCCTACTCCTGCTCCAATGTGTTATGTTCTTATGAGCCATACTTCAAGCTTTATTTTGTTTGAGACGCCGTCCGGCGTGGAGGGCGCTATATAAATCGAAGTTGTTGTTGTTGTTGTCCATTCTCAAATACCAATTGAAATTTTGAGAAAATATTCAATACGGAGTTCCATCATTGGTTACTATTCTTATATAACTTTTCACGTGATCCTGACGTGAAAGGTGCTATCCAAGCATAATTTTGTTGTTGTTATATAACAAATTCTACACAGTTATAACACACTGAGTGCACTATAGTATAAGTCTGCCAATTTATTACTGGATTCAGCAATTATTTGATTTTATCAGTGTACCTGCATTTCTCATGAATAGTACAATCGGGCCCTTTCATAAACTTCCTCATAAAAATAGGAGAATGGCTAAAATAAGTTACAAATTGGAGAACATGTGGGAAAATGCATTTGTGTAGCAGTTGCTAAGGTTAAATACACATTTGCAACCAATGACAAAGCATCTATGTCGATCCTTTCTTCAGATCTTTGAATAAGTTTAAAATTAAGTGCTTACATGGCACAGTAGAGAGCCCAGTATAATTAGACTAACCCCAGTGTAGATAGAAAAGTAGATATCAGGTCATGACATGGAATACAATGTACAGCAATAATCAAACCATTTTCTACCTGGACTAATACTGTTATTATAGTACACACAAATATCAGTCTTCTTTTTTTCTCTTTCTCTTTGTCTTTCTCTCACAAGTCATCCCTATATATTGTGAGTCCATGTTATCTCCTGTCAGTCTCTCTCTCTCTGATGTAAATTATGACTCGGTTTCGTTGTGTCTGACTTTACATCTGATTTTCTCTACTTGACTATATTTCTCTACTTTGCTTCTTATACATACAACTATTAACTCATTACTATGTGACTGGCTGAGAATTATTTACCAACAGAAAGACTCTGAATTCATCCTCCCATTTAGTCCGTATGGTTCCTTGGTTTAAAAGACGGTGTGTAGTAATCACGCTTTTTAGGCATACCAACCCTACATTCAGAATACCTAAAATTCTTGGAACAAATTTACCTCATTGACCAACAAAAATGCAGATCTTGATTTTTATTAATTTTATTAATGATCTGTCACTTTGAAAGCGGTTCACAGAATATACTGTAAAGTGAATGGAGTGTATATTTGAGGGCGAAACGTGGCAGCCAATTACTCACAGCAGTGTCCCACAAACAGTTACAGATTGAAATGACCAATTTATTATCGTTTTTTTTGAGGGATTATTATTAGGCGTGTGGAGTAAGGAAACTTTCCCAAGGTTTCACCCTGCCTGGGATCGAACCCATGTCTCTCGTTTGTAAATTGAGTGCTCCAACCACTGAGCTACAGGATTCCTAAAGCCTTTCTAAGTTAAAGACTGCTTCACAATTAACAGCCTGACAAGCTGACTGACAGACTCCTGAGACAGAAGACTGACAAACTATTGAGACTTCCACGTACATGTGGACATTTCAGATCGTCTGGTATATAGTGCGCACTCTATCCTAGATGGACGCACAATACTTACTTAATCTATGAGCGTCTAGGCATAGATTATACAAAGCAGGAGAATCCGTAGCAGAGTGGGATGTCCTCAAGGTGTGAAAGGCTTTATACAAATGTAATTTTGTTGTTAGTGTTGTGAAATTAAAGCTTCATTCTGATAGATTTCCTTTTGCTGCTCATCTTTGCTGGAGAGAGAAGGTTGGTTCCAAGCAGCTTATAGCAATTACCATATTGGGATCATTTTGCATGGAATTGTCATATGGGAACCTCTTGGAGTGCCAACACATCATTGCTGATAGTCTGTTCCAGGATTCCCTCCATTCAAAACCAGCCCAGCCAATTGTTAGAGAGTTCATGTGCCCAGACCAGTGTAGCTCAAGGCATGATGGTGATAATGTGGGAAAATAGTGGTAGTGTGCTCACCTGGGTGATATTGAAGTGCAAAGACAACCTAGAGAGGACTGGCTCTCTCTCAGTGTTGTCTTGCAAACCTGTATAGTTTGCTTGTCTATCCCCTTAGGGGATCCCTGTGTTTATGTGTGAATGCTTTACCCTCATGCCTGCCCTTTGCTGTACTTTGAGTTATTCTTTGTTACAGTATAAATAGCCCATAGTCCCAGGAATATAGCTGTGGGATGCGGAAGTCTGTGGTGGAGACACAGAAGCAATTAAGCTGGAAAGTTCGATTTCCTGTGGCAGCCCTCAGGCTTTAGAGGATGGCATGTTGGTGAATAAGGGAGATGGGTTTGAGGGTGCTGGATGCAATCCAAGTTTCTGAATATAAGTGTAAGGATGCTCAGTACAAATCTTTGAAGGAAATTAGGAACAAGTGGCACAATCAGAAAAACAATAGTGATTATGTCAGATCAAAAGTTTATGTAGATGTACATAATTAGCAGATTGTATGGTTCCATTAGATGGCTTTTAATATATATATAATATATATATATATATATCAATAGGCATGTGCCTTCATATCACTTGAGGAAACAATAGCCATGTATAAGCATCGTACCAATGTGCAATAATATGCAGTGGCCTGCTCCTCAAGTCTTGTGAAATAGTCTACTTGTGAACATTGTGCCTAAGGGGTGTTGGACTGGTGTCTAGAAGTACATTCAGTACCAGTCAAAGAGTAGTATAGCTTTAGTACACACTCAACATCTGAGGAAAGAACAGTATGTGCTTAAACCTCCAATGAATTGTTATCAAATGAACTCACTTGTGTTGCAATGCACTAAAGTTTGTATTTGTTTCTGTAGGCTAAATCTTCAAATAATAACAGAAGCAGAACACTCGCATCTCTCCCAACCTTGAGGTCCTCACAACACACCAGAGTAATGCTTAGAATGATATAATTTTACTGCACAAAGATGCCATTTCGCCTATTATGCCTGTGTTGGCTCTGACAGTTTTTTTTATTTCGTCCCAATTCCATGCACTTTCCCAATACCTTTTCATATTATCTTGCCAAACTATTTGTCAATTCTTCTGCTTCAAACAGCAGTTGGTGGTAAGGCATTCCATTTCAAAATATTCCTCTCTATAAACCTCTTGTGTAAAATAATTTCTCTTAACCACTACTTTTGTTAGTTAATGATCTCAGATTTATTCCCACATAATCAATTTCCTTCCAGTGGAAATATTTTCTCCATATTTACCCTTGCAAGAGTGTCTTCTCCCTTATTACTTTGAGTACCTCTATTAGGTCTTTTCTCAATATTCTCTGTTCTAGAGAAAATAAATAGCCTAATAACTAGAATTTATGCTTTCCATTTTCAATGTGTAATAATAACAATAACAACAAAATTGCACTTATATAGCACCTTTCACGTCGGGAGGATGTCCCAAAGTGCTGAACAGTCTGGTTGGGACCTGAGCGGGGAAGGTGGGGGGTGGGGGAGGGTCGAAGTAAGGGGAAGGGAAAGGAGAGTGGGAGAGGGGGAAGAGTTAGTGGGGCAGCCGAAGGCATGGTCGAAGAGGAAGGTCTTGAGACCGGCCTTGAAGGAGGAAAGGGAGGAAGCGAGGCGGAGGGGTTGCCAGATGGAGTTCCACAGTGTGGGAGCAGAGAGGTTGAAACCCTGGCCGCCGATGGTTGGGCAGTTAGGGTGATGGACGTGAAGCAGGCCTGAGTCTGCTGAACGGAGTGTTCAGGCAGGCTGGTAGGGAGACAGTAGGTCAGAGATATAGGCGGGGGCAAGGCTGTGAATGCTTGAAAGTGAGGACAAGGATCTTGAATTCAATTCTAAATTCGATCCTGAATTCGATTGTAATAGTCAATTTTTTGCAATTTTCTCCAAATTGACAAAAAATTGTTCGCATTTTTAAACATTATTTTGAACGGATGTTTTATTATTCGCAAATAATTGCTAATTTCATAGAGTCACGCTGCTACAGAAGTTACTTTCTGCTGTGTGTGTACTAGGTGCACTATGCAGGGAATTACTTCCGTAGTGATACAACCTGGAAGACACCCATCTTTGAAGTCAAAAAGTAAAACTTGAAAACAAATCATAAAGTAAAATAAATGTAAATCCGGCACAGGCAAGATGGGCCAAATGGCTTCCTTCTGCGCCATAATATTCTATGCAATTATCTGTCCAAATTCAAAAATAAATAACAATCTGAAACCGACTCATAACTAAGCATGCTTATCCCTTGCGAATCTGCTCTGTAACCTCTTTCTGGCTTGACACCCAACATCCACGGTGTTGTGTCCAAATTGGGTGCAACATTGCAACTACCTAAAACTGTAATTTATTTAGGTTTATCATTATCTCTTTGCTTTTTAATCCTCATATTCCTATAACATAGGATCCAACTTGCCTACTATTTTTAAACATTTGTATATATTAACTTAGGTCTCCCTGCTCTTTTCTAAAATATATTTTTACTTTCAATATATACTTCTCTCTATTCTTCCTCACCTCAAACATTTTGGGGGGATAAATGTTGTTTGTCATCTATCTACCATTTCGCCAACGTAACTACACCCTAATGGAGTCACTTATAGTCCTTTTCACAGTTAGCCACACTGCTACTGCAATCAACTTTTAATAATACAGTAGATAGAAAGATGCAATTTCATAGTTGATTCGGCTCACATTTGGTAATAATTAATCTGTTATGAAACATTTGACGATTATCTAATCTGTTCTGAAATATTGCCTTTTTCACCGCATTGCATGTCTTACACATGAACATTGACCACTTGAACAAGAACCTGATGGGTTGTTAGTGCCAGAGAAATCCTACCCTCAGAGGAGTCCAAAGCTTCAGGAGAAGGCTGCCAAAAAGCATCTGCTACAAGGTACTGGGCTGTCAGCCATTTGAGATCAGACATCAGCCCCTTTCATTATTCTATACCCATTGGAATGAAAGTCAGCATCCTCTTGCAAATCCACAAACAAAGCCTTTCTTTTTGTTTGATCTTGTAATTTATCCCCATACTGTTTTACAATAGATTTCATTGGACCTGCCAACCAGCTCCTCACCAATGTTGGTCATGTCTAGCCAGTCCTATGGAAGTGGGAGGTATAATTTAGGCAGCATATTACTATCTGATATTTCCTTCCCCTCCTCCATCACCACAGGGTGATACTGCATCCTCCACCCTGTAATCCCTGCCTGGCACAGAACAGATTGACAATTGAGCAGATTGAGGTTGAACCTGAGAGTGTCTCATTCTGTTGTGCTGCATGTTAGTGCTTAATGCACACAAGCATTGTTCGGTGTGCTTCACAAGAAACATGCTTTTGAAAATCAAATTGCTTCTGATCTAATCATGCATTTGTCAGAAGTAATACATTTAGGATGAATCCAGCAGATTTCTGCATAATAATCATTTTGCAATTGTTGTTTAATAATTGCAAATCCGCCTACACTATGGCCTAAATACTCAACTGCATTAACAGTGAAAATAGGTTCAAATGAATAAGCAGAAAACTTCTGCTTGAGACTTTCAATTCAGCCTCTGTGAATTTCCAGCCACTCTGTTCCACATATAGTGCTGTCTGGCAGCAGCAGCAGCTTCAATACAGAATTGAGGAAAACAAGAAATATCAGCTTTCAGGAGCCAAGCATTTTGCATGTTAGAATGAGCTTCATGTGATAGTGATTGTCCCATAATCTAAAATGCAACATGAGAAACGTAGGAGCCAAGGTCCAGTAGCTTCATAACAGAGAGAGCCTTATAATGAGAAATTTGTAACAATAGCGTAGTGGATTTATGTTAAGCAGCCATCATCACTTCAATGAGAAGTTTTCAGTACAGCTCAGTTTCTTGAACAACAAGGAAATGCTTGCTTTGAAAGTTCAGTTCCCACATCATTATATCGGTTGCTGTGTTTGGTTCAGGTTGGAAATGAAATATGTGAAAGGAGAGAGAATCTACTGCTGTTTAATATAAATCTTTTTGTTCTGTCTTTCATAGCCTCTAATGGATCTGCAGACATCAGTCTGTTACGACATTAAGAGAGTGGTGGGTTATGTCACTGGGAACAAAAATTGCAGCAGAAAATAAGCTTGCAGTAAAATAATAATAACAAAGGTTGAAACCCTTTCCAAGATGGTGCAGGAAATGGAAATGTCACATTATATAATGATTAAAGCTGCTGCTCTCATGGGTTGAAGCAAAAATATTGGAGTAGATGGAAAATTTGCTTGACCCTAACTACTGTATATGGTTCTTGAACCATCAGTGTTTAATGTGTGTTTGCATGTCAAAAGTGAGAAAACAAAACCTCTATTCTCAAGGAATGATATCAGAGATTTTATTTTAACCCAAAAATTAATTAGCAAGCCTTTTGTTAGTAAAGACAAATATCATTGGCTTTTAAGTAGTAAACTGGACATTTCAATACAAATTAAAAATCTAATTTCCAACTGATTAGAGACCTCTAAAACCCAACAGAAATTCAAATTTCGTCTATCCTTACATCAAATGTCGAGTGCTAAGAGATCCGAAACTTCTTCACCTCAAAGATTGCCATGATCCGCCTGGCTTCTGCAACACCCTCTCCCACCCCCGTGTCCCCTTCTATCCCAATCAGACCATCCGCTCCTCGCTCCGCCATGGATCCTGCCGCTTCCCACTCCTTACACTGCTTTGCCCCCATTTCTCCATCCTTTCTCTCAACCCCAATCATCCACACGATGTTCACCACCTCCTGCCTTGACCCCCTCCCCATCCAGCTGCTGGTCACTTAACCCCCTCTCCTTGCTCCCTGCTGGACGACACAGTCAGCCAGTCTCTCTCCTCAGGTTCTGTTCCCCTCCCTTGAAAACCACTGTTATCACAAAATACCCACCCTTGATTCCTCTAATCTCTCTCACTACCTTTCTTGCCAAAGACCTGGAATGCATTGCTGCAGGTCAACTTTGGTCACACCTCTCCCTCCTCAAGCCCCTGCAATCTGGTTGTCACCCTGCCCACAGAACAGAGACGATGCTTGTCAAAATCACAAATTACATTTTTCCTATCTGTGACCAGGGCTCTCTCTGCCTCCTTGTCCTCCCGGATCTCTCTGATGCATTTGACACAGTCAGCCACACCATTCTTCTCCACCACCTCTTCTCTCTAAACAACCTTACTGGAACTTCACTCATATGATTCGAGTCCTACTTAACCAACCACCTTCATTTCATCTCAGCAAATGGTTTCTCCTCCTGGCCCTTACTTGCGAGGTACCCCAGGGCTCTGTCCTGGCCTTGCTTCTTTTCCAAATGTACATGCTCACTCTTGGTGATGTAATCCACAGATACGGGGTAAGCTTCGACATGTATGCGGTTGACACACTAGTCTACTTTACCTCCTCCAGTATCGACTCCAGGCCCGCCGATGTTCCATCAGCTTGTCTGGAAGACATCAAGGCTTAGATGAGTGCAATCTTTCTGCAGATGAATGTGAACAAAACAGAAGCCATACTCTTTGGCTACCATCAAAATTTTGACTTCTGTGGATCTAAACTCCTCAATCTCCCTGGGCTCTCCCTGTGACTCACTGAAACAGTCGCAATCTAGGCATCTAGTTCGACCCACTGCTATCCTTCCTCCTCCAATTCTGACCTTTGACCAAGACAGTCTTCTTTCACCTCTGCCACATTGCCTGCATCCAACCATACGTTACCCCAAATGCAGCTGAAACCCTCATGCATGCCTTTGTCACCTCCAGCTTGGATTACTAAAACACACATCTCGATGGCCTTCCCAGCTCCACTATTTAACTGTTCCAGATGATTCAGAACTCTACTCTTTGCATATGACATGGATCAAACACCATACCCACATCTCACCAGTTGTGGACAGGCTCCACTGACACCCTGTCACCGAATGGATTGACTTCAAGATCCTCATACTCATGTTCAAATAGCTTCAGTTTCTGGCATCTCCCTACTTCTCTGACCTCATCACTCCCCAATCTACCACCCAGTTGGAGCCTGTTCTCCTGCTCATCACTTGCACCCTCCGCTCCACCATTATAAGTCGCGCTTTGAGCCACTACCCACCGAAACTTTGGAACACTCTCCCTCAACCCCTCTGCCATGTCTCCTCTCTCTGTCTTCAAATCACACCTTAAAACCTTTCTTTTTGACCTTGCTATGGTCACCTCCACTTCTAGTTTGTTTACACTTAATAATGACTTTGCTGTTGTCTCGTATCTCACATCATAGCATTGTACGCTAACTCTTTCACTGATGTGTGCCTGTGAAGGCAGAATAGATATCATAAGTACAGTAGAAGCCCTTTTATCCGGCACCCGCGGGACCTGGGCAATGCCGATTAAAGCGCCTGCCAGATATTCGGGCCACCCGCGGCCGAAAACCCACTACAAAAAAATTTAAGTTATTTTAACACACACCATACACACCAGACTAAGAAATAACAGAACATTATATTGGTACTTATTGTTAAAACTACTCTCTTGCGCTTCTCACCTTTACTGATTGAGATTTACAGTCCAGTGATTCTTTTTTAAATGGAGGACGCCAAGTGGGTGAAAAAAACAGCAGGGCGATTTTAAAGTCACGTGACTTTACTAGGGCAAGCTGAAGCCCTAGACCCTACTAGCGGCAAACCGAAATACTGCACCTGCACGACAATGTGATTATCGGCTAGCGTTATCGGCTTGCTGCTAGTATGACTTTAAAGGCATATGCGCTCCATTTTTTTCACCATGCTTGGTGTGCTCCATTTTAAAAAGAATCGCTGGACTATAAACCTCTAACGCAGCATCATGGCTTCAAGCGCAGCATCTACAGCAAAGGTAAAAAGTGCAAAAGAGTAGTTTTAACAATAAGTACCAATACAATATTATGTTATTATTTATGCATTTACAAATACTCCACTGCTATTGTTCTGGATAAATTCTGGTTTATCGAATGGGGATTTATTTTTGGCATGTTGGTTATATGGAAGTGCCGGTGCATCGAGTCGCGATAAACGGGCTTCTACTGTATATGATCACTCTGGGAAAATTCTATTTGTTTACAGTAAAACAACTTTCAATAAACAAAGTAGCTATTTTACGTGCATGAAAATAATCCTTACGTTTGGTGAGTATTTTTCACATCAGGATATACTGTGGTTAAACAAAGTTGCGCACAATAATGTTGCACAAACAGCCATAAAATATTTATATTGTTATTTTTGCAGGTTTTGTTTTGTATTTTTTCTCCCAATCTGCAAGCTGGCATACTGTTTCATTAACACTTATACTAATGTGAATCTAGATGCTGATTGTTGGCGGCTATTCAATTGCTGTCAGCATCATAGCTTGGCCCAGTCCCATCCTCACCACTGAATAAATACATGCACTTTCCAGCAGCGGTCAGTGCACAGTAATCATGAGCAGGAAGCTGTCCAATTTCCCACTTTCTAATACAAGGACAATGACATCAAGTATAGTACTCGTAATGCTGCTCTGACAGATCAGCTAATTCAGCACAGGCCAGCAATTGAACCCAGGACTTTACTGGACAATGCGGTTACGTACTGCACAATACAATAAATTTACCCACTGTGCAATCTGTTTGCACATTTTCAAAGTATATTTTAAGTAACTCAAATAATGTACAAGTCGTACTGTAAATACTTACAAAACAGAGACATATGTGGATTCAAATTTCCATGGAAAAGGGATTGTGCTAAAAATAAGTTTTAAACAAAATGACCAAATTTGTCAAATATTATACATGTTGAAGAATCGGATAATTCTATGAAGAAATTGGTGATTTGTGAGCAAACTCAGTGAGCACCGGTTTGCTTTGTGCCTCCTGCCCTACCTACCCGACCAATGGCAGGAACGTTTTCAGCCTTTCTGCCCCACTCTCTGGAACTCCAACTCATTTCTTCCTGCACCTCATTCAAAGTCCAACACAAATTAGCAAAAAATTACTCTCATATAGCACCTTTCATGTGGGGAGAACAACCCAAGATGCTGAACAGTTAAGGGTTTGTACCTGAGTTGGGAATTATAGTCAAGAATTAAAATATAACTGTCATATTCCTTCACATAAACATTTTATTTAAAGATAGAGTAACCCAAAACATAACTAATGTACATTCACATAGTTCAATCAAAAATTCAAACAGATGAAAATGGAGCAAGTGAATAGTCCTAACATATTGAATTATCAAATATATCAGTGTTAAGATAAGGATTCAACAATGTCTTCCAAACAGTCTATTTATTCTCTGTTTAGTCTCCTTGTCTGAACATTGTCTATCTTTCTTTGGATGTTTCTCCAGTCTCTGATTTTGTTTTATCTTTGTCCAATTTCCTGCTTCTGTGTTCTTTTTCATTTTGGTTCTGTTCCTTCCCACGCCGCTTTGTTCTTTTTAGGTTTACTTAGGAACACAGCTGAATCCTCTGCCACTTCTCTTACCTTTACTCATCTTCCCACTCATACCTCCGTCATTGGGGAGGCAGACAGTTTTTTGCCTAGGAAACATTTTCAAATAATAGGTTTGCTTAAACAACACACAGATGAATTCTTCTGAAACTGCATCAGTCTCTGTAAAGGAATCGTAAATTTGCTGCCAAAGAGAATCTCCTTTGGTCACTGTTACCTTTATTTTCAGGCAATGATTTGCAAACATAGGCAAACCTTAGTTTTGTGCCTCCACCATCTATGTAACAAAATCTCCATGTTACAGAACCAACAGTTTCTGTTTCAACAGTAAGTCAGCCGGAGTTTGATACTGTAAATGAACCATTAGATGGTATTATCAGCTCAACTAAGCCAGGGGCTATGCACTATCATGGAAAGTATAAAACAATGTAGCCACTGTTTATGTTGCCTTATTAATGACGATCTACCTGTCCACACATCATTCACAGCGGCACAGCATGCAGATTATGTACTGGCATTAATGGAGGGAAGAAAAGGTTTAGAATACAGCCCATGATGGCAGCATTGAAAGTTAAAACTTGCACTGTTGTGGCCAAAATGATACCGGTAAATTCATAGACCATTATTGTTTGAATTATAATTTAATAATTTCATTTAATAATGAAGTGTCAGCATAACTCAGTGGTAGCACATTTGACTATGAGTATTCACAGGGATTTCTGTTTTTGTTTATAATAATAATCGTTGCATTTGATATAGCATTTAATTACTTCTTCGAGACATCTCAAAGTGCTTCACAGAATATGCCTGTGTATTTTTGGGAGAAACATAGCAACCAATTGCGAACAGCAGTGTCCCATGTTTGACTCATAGTCAAATGTGCTATCACTGAGTTATGCTGACACTTCATTATTAAATGAAATGATTAAATTATAATTCAAAAATTATGGTCTACGAATTTACCGGTATCATTTTGGCCACAACAGTGTAAGTTTTAACTTTCAATGCTGCCATCATGGGCTGTATTCTAAACCTTTTCTTCCCTCCATTAATGCCGGTACATAATCTGCATGCTGTGCCACTATGAATGATGTGTGGACAGGTAGATTGTTGAAACTATGTCAACGTTTCAGGTCCACGACTCTTCATCAGGACTCTGTTTTTCTTTCAGATTTCCAGCATCTGCAGTATTTTGCATTTTTATTATTATAAAGATGGGTCATTTTGTTTCATTGCTGTTTGTGGGACATTACTGCCCCTACTTGTGCGGCTGCATTTGCCTACAAATACTGTCACTTCATTTCACAGTAAATCCCGTGAAGCGCTTTGAGATGTCCGTCTGGTGTAAAAAGGCATTGTACCAAAGGCAAGCATTATTATTCATTTTGTTTATATGCTTGAGATGTCTCAATTATGTAATAAGGCACTTACACAATATATACTGTAAAGTGAATTAACTCTATATATGTGGGCGAAATGAGGCAGCCAATTGCGCACAGCAATATTCCACGAACAGTCGAGGATTAAAATGACCAATTTATTATTGTTTTTTGAGGGATTACTGTATTATCAGGCATGTGGAGTAAGGAAATGTGCCAGAGGTTTCGCCCTGCGGTAAATTGTACCCAGGTCTCTCGCTTAAAAGGCGAGTGCTCTAACTACTGAGCTATAGGGTTCCACAGCATGTGCAGAAAAAAACTGATTTACCTCCATAGCAAATGCGAAGCAGCAATGCAAGATAAGTGTTGATTGAGTAATTGATACAGTTGCAGTATTACAGCAGGCACTCGAAGAGAGTCCAGAAGGTGCGAAAGTTAGTCAGAGAAAGAATGAAAGTGAGGAGAAACAGGGATTGGGAAATGAAGGGTTGACATTGTATAATAAAATTGTGACAGTAGAACTGATGGTAGAAGTTTTGATTTTGTAGCCAATTTGTATTTTCCAATGATGGTTTCATATCATTATTGTTTTCATATCCACAATGGAGTCATCCCAATTAGTGTAGTCTATGGACTATCTACAGTAATTTATTTTTAAGTAAATGCTCTGACTTTGAACCACGACTGAGCTATTTAAATTACAATCAAACTTGTTGGGTTTTAAAGAAGGAATTATTATTTTGAGTATGCAAAAAGAGAATTGTTTTTCCGAGTTACTGTTTTCAATTTAGATTAGAAAAAGGAGCATTTGAGATTAATACCATAAAACAATCATGTAGGATTCTTTGTATACTCTAGATGGCAGTATGGCCCATAGCAACACCATTGTTAACTGGTGAAGCCAGGACCTAAAAATCCCTAAGAATCCGAACCTTTCAAAATCCTGTTTTACAAATCCTCTGGTTAACATTGTACATTAATAAAACATGCTTTAATTATTTTCAATGTTTCTGCAGCAAACTATATCAGGCAGTCATTTCTTTTTCATAATATAAAGCACTAGCATCAAAATCGGCAGCTTTCTATTTGTCTGATCCAAAAAAAAATAAAGGCCTTTCCATTTTGTACGGTTGTCCATTTCCTAGATGAAGTAAACAAAAGATCATCCTCCAGTGATGCCATCTAGGCAAAGAGACTAATGTTTGCATTTAATAGTGTGAGCTAATCATTCACAGGGAGAATAACCACCCAAGTAAATAATCAGCAAATGACTGCTTCAGAAAGCCAGGTTACTGTGTCGTAACACATTTATGAATACTGAATTTTATTTTAACTGGGTTTGGCAATTAAATAAAGCTGGAATGAGAAAAAGTAGATTGAGACATATGATGATTCACAGCTGAGGTATGGTGCTACAAACATTAGCCACCCTCAAACACCTCACCTAAGTTACCATTCTTTAGGTGCTTTTGTACCTACTACACCACTCACCCACCCACCCATGTGGATGTCAGTGTATTTTCTTTGTATTCACACAGTTTAGCAGCAATGTTCATGTTTCTTTTTGCCAAAGGCAAGCTTATAAAGCCTGAGTATTAGGCATATGTAAACAGACCATAAGCAAATTATTATCATTACCCCAGAAATAGGGAGATTGACACATAGTTGAATTCTGCCTGTTCTGTATTAGTTAATCTCACCTAGTAGGGATGCTACTGCAGCTTCAGTCTAGGGAATGTAAAATAATATGGTGTGAAATAGCCTGCCAACACTCACTGTCTAATCTTACACCTAAAGAATAGTAATTTAGCTGAGATATTTGAGGGTGGCCGATTTTTGTAGCACCAACCATACCTCAGCTGTGAGTCATCAAATGTCTCAATTTTCCTTTTGCTTAATTCAATTTCACTCATTGCCACCCTGTTCAGATAAAATTTCGTAAGAACCATATTCTGGATGCATAAATGTCTCACAATATAATAACCTGGCTTTCTGAAGCAGTCATTTATTGATTATTTACTTGGGTAGTTATTCTCCATGTGAATTATTAGCTCACAGTATTAAATGCAAATAATAGTAAAAATGATCAAAGTGGTTTAAATGTCAAAACCAATGTACTGGGTTTTGTCAATAGTGTGCATAAATACGATTGTCTGTACATGTTTGTATATTGCTGGATAGCAGACATATTATTTGTACTGCAATAGTCACCTATCAACTAGGTTCTTAAAGGATTTATTTTTGTCAATCAGATGTCTGATGCTTGCTAAAACACACCACACAATAAGAGTCATGAAACCAGATTGTGAGTTACATATAAACAGGCTAACTATTAATATCAATCAGCCGTTCTGGAATGCACACTCTTTTCCTGGAGGTACCCACCCTGTTCAAATTCTCTAATTCCAGAGAATACTAGGCACATTTTCCTAAATTATACTTTGGATATTCAAACATTCTCTGTGTCTCTCACTCAACTTGTTATTTTTCTATACAATAGCAAACCTTATCACTTTGTCGATGTGGTCAGGAACTCTGCTTTTCCGCATTGTCTTCCTCCATTCCAGAACCTAACAATCTACCCTTACAATATTTCGAGTCAGATGTGTGCACATCAATTCATAGCTTTCCGTAGCTGCTGCTTTCAATGCTGCTGCATTATTTTGTTTTAACAAAACCCAATGATAACTTTTCATTTTCAATTATTCCAATCTTTATTTTTCTGCAGATCATCCAGAACTCTGCAGCCAGTGTCCTCAACTGTACCTAGCTCCATGACCCTGTCGACCCCATGCTGCCCAACTCCATTGGCTTCCCATCACATAGAGGATACAGTTCAAGATCTCGGTCCTCATCTTCAAAGCCCTCCAAGGCCTGCTTCATCCTACCTCTGTGACTTCCTAATCCCCGGCCAACCTGCCTGTTCCCTCTGCTTCCTGGGCTCTGGTCTACTTCACGTCCTCCACCTTGCCCACTCCACCATTAGTGGGTGGGCCTTCTGCCCCATTCTCCCCATCCTCTGGAACTCCATCCTACAGTCCATCTGCCTTGCCTCCGCCCTTGCCTTTCAAGACCAATCTCAAATCCCTCCTCTTCGACTGTGCCTTCGGTGATATTCCTTCCCCTCCTGCCCTCCACACTTCCCAATCCCAACAACCCAGTTCGTGCCCAAAACACTGATTGTCCAGCGCCTTTGGACCTTCTCCCAACATGAAATTCACTATCCAAATGTAATATTGTTGTTTATTTTTTGATCACTGATAACAGGTATATTTTCAACTCAATTATTTATTAAATAAACAAGATATTTGATACCATTATACTGTAGACACATAACACTATGTGCCTGCCCAGCCTCTTCAACTCCCTGCCCCCCAGCTTGGGTGTGCAGTCAGCTTTCACAGCAGTGTAAGCTATCCTCCCAATGTGAATGGTGCTTTACAAATGAAAATTGTATTGCAAATAAAGAGAGACTGTCTCCAGCCACTCCACAGAAACCTCACAGTTTATTCGATACTGTCTTCCCTCAACATTCACATATACAGTACTGTATATACTTTCCAGGAGGATCACTTGTCATTAGTCAAAGTGACTGGGCGTTCCTTAACATATTGATATTTGTGTATAACAACAACAACAACAACTTCAATTTATATGCGCCCTCCATGCCAGATGGCGTCTCAGAGCGCTTTACAATAGCGGATCCAGAGACCAAGCCAGGGGCAGGGGCAGAAAGGTGACCAAAAGCACAGTCGAAGAGAAAGGTCTTCCGCTGTGACGTGAAACTGGGAAGAGAGGGGGTGAGGAGAAGGGAGTGAGGAAGGGAGATCCAGAGCCTCGGGGCGTAGTGGCTGAAGGCATGGCCACCAAGGTTGGAGCAGAGGATTCGGGGACATGGAGGAGGCCAGACCCAGAACAGCGAAGGCAACGGGTGCTGGTTTGAGGAGAGAGGAGATCAGAGAGATAAGAGAGAGGAAGAGGAGTGGAGGGATTTGAAAACAAGGGTGAGGAACTTCAAGTCGATCCTCTCTGGGATAGGGAGCCAGTGAAGTCTGGCAAGGACTGGGGTAATGGGGGAGCGAAGCTTGGAGCGGGTGAGTATGCGGGCAGCAGAGTTTTGGATTAGCTGGATTTTGTGGATTGTGGTGGAGGGGAGACCGGAGAGGAGGACATTGCAATAGTCCAGCCAAGAGGTGACAAAGGCGTGGAGGAAGGTTTCAGCGGCTTTTGTGGTGAGGTGTTGCCGGAGACAGGCGATCGTCAGAGGTGGTAGAAGGCAGTGCTGGTAACGGACCGGATGTGGGGAAGGAAGGACAGTTGGGGGTCGAATCTGACGCCTAGGTTGCACACAGGTTCGGAGAGTTTTAAGGGCAGGCCGGGAAGGTGGAGGAGGTGAGAGCCATGTGAATGGAGACGTTGAGAGAGCCAAGGATTATGGCCTCTGTCTTGTCGACATTCAGCTGCAAGAAATTTGCGCTTATCCGGCCCCTGATGTCTGACAGGAAGGCTGACAGAACATCAGGGGACTAGGGGTCGCAAACTGAAGTGGAGAAATAGATTTGGGTATCATCTACATACATGTGGAAGCGTGCCCCATGACTGCAGATGACATCCCCAAGAGGGAGTTTACAGATGAGGAAAAGGAGGGGGCCAAGGATGGATCCCTGGGGTACCCCACAGGTAGCTGGGTAAGAGCGGGTGGAAAAACCGTTTGTGGAGATGTGCTGCTGGCGGTTTGTGAGGTAGGACTCGAACCAGGCAAGTGCAGTCCCACTGAGGTGGATGACGGTGGACAGGCATTGGAGGAGGATGGCGTGATCGACTGTGTCGAACGCAGCGGACAGATCCAGGAGGATACCTCATAGTTGCAATCTAACCCAAAGTAAATTGGGCAAATTGCACAATACTGCACTCTCCAGCCACAGAAATCTACATAACCTTTTATTATAACCCATTTATATTTCAGTGACTTCATTATATAGTGTTGTTAATATGAGTTTGAATACTCACTACCAACATAGAAATATTTAACAAATGTGTGTATTACTAAATTAAAAGAGCTGTGTTTCATGATAGAATTTTGATAACTGAGGTCCAGATCCTGTTCCACTATCTTATCTTTTTTGATCACACACAGAACTATCCATCTTTCCAATACATTCCTCGCAAGTCCCACCATCCACAAGATCCAGCTAATCCAGACTTCCGCTTCCCATATCTTCATCCACATCAAGCTTTGCTCTCTCATCAACCAACTCCACTGCCAATGGATTGACTTCAAGGTCTATTCCCCCAGTAATAAAACTCCCTAGGACCTCCTTATCTCCAAATTTCTCCAACACCACATCTCTATTCACCCCCCCAATTGCCTCTTTTGGGACCTGCTGCCCATGCTCCACTCTCTACAATTACTAACTGGTGACAGAGCCTTCAATCACTACACCCCTGAACTCTAGAACTACAATAAAATACTGTATAATAATATAATCCTTACATTTATATAGCACTTTCCATGTCTTTTGAATGTCTCAAAGCGCTTCACAGAATATAACAACTTTCCAAGGTTGGGATCAGAGCAGGGGAGGAGGGAGAAGACAAGAGGGAAGAAAAGGGAAATGATAGGTAGGGACCAGAGCAGTGGGGGAGGGATCTTGGTTGGGGGAAGGAAAGTAGGAAAATTGACTGTATATTTGTGGGAGAAACTACCTCTCTTCATACTCCTGCCTCATCCCTTCTTTGTCTTGTCTTTAAATCCCACCTTTATCCTACATTTGATTCAAGCCTCATGTTGAGTCTCTGTATTCACAGTCTAGTTGGACACTCCAGTGTTGTAGAATCTCTGTGTTTCCGTGTTGCCATTCCTACATTAATGCTAACCTGAAGCCATTTGGCCTAATGGCTTTATCATTCAGTAAATATTCCCACAGACCATATAACCCCCACCCTCGCCCGTCTCCATTGGCTCCCCATTCTCCAGAGGATCGAGTTCAAGATCCTCGTCCTCACCTTCAAGGCCTTACACGGCCTTGCCCCGCCCTATTTAACCAATCTACTTTCCCCCTACAAGCCGACCCGGACCCTCCGTTCAACAGGACTTGGCCTGCTCCAAGCCCTCCGCCCGAACCGCCCCACCATCGGAGGCCGGGCCTTCAGTTTCTCCGCTTCCACACTATGGAATACCATCCCCCAATCCCTCCGACTCATTTATTCCCTTTCCTCTTTCAAGGCCGGTTTGAAGACTTTCCTCTTCGACCGTGCCTTTTGTTCCACCCCGAATTTTTCGACCTAGCCTTCGTGTCTCACCCCTTCCCAAACACTCCCCTCCCAGCTTGGGTCACACGCCTCCTGTGCAGCGCCTTGGGACGTCCTCCCGACGTGAAAGGCGCTCTATAAGTATAATTTGTTGTTGTTGTTGTTATTAATTGACCAGGAGGCCTCCAGTCTAATCTATTTGATCATTAGAGAATATATTTGGCCAGAGTGAGCACAGATTTCTCTCTCCTCACTAGATCAACCCTAGAAGCTAAATATTTAACAAATCAAATTACTTAAATGCCTCTTTAGGCTCTCAAATTTACAATCAAACCTATCTCCAAAGTAACAAGGATGGTGCCTATCAAGATGTAGAAATGGAGAGGAGCATTGCCACCTATTGCCCGCAGCGTGAATTCACACAACATCAAACTGAAAACATTGCAAATGTATCTATTTGTTATGTAACCAACAACTTTAAAATATATCTTATCCAGTAAGTACTTATCATTTTTTTGATCAAATGAGTCTTCCTGGTAACCTAGGCTAGAAATTCTATCAGAGATTTTACTTTGGTGAGAAATAGTATTTAGATACTAGTCTTAATTGCTGGACTCGGGAAATAATTAAAATTTATAAATCAGTGTGGCCTCCCCTTGAACACAGATATTACTTTCAACTTGACTCCAATTACTGTCCAGGTGAAATACCACATACAGTAATGAGTATCCTTGAGACGTAGCAATTCATTCATCGCAAACCCGTTTGTTACTCATAGTTTAGTCACTCGGCAGTAGTGTTCATTTACACTGTAGACCTTGGATCCACTGATGTGGGAGACTGTGGGTCTGCAGTACACCACAAGTAGGGAAAAGCTGTGTAGATCTTTCAGTACATGCACACCTTAACTTCCACTAATTTTGTTTTTGTTGTTGTTGTAAATACAGAAGGTGGAGAAATTCTCACAAGAGCAGTTGGCGACTTCCTGCCCATTGTGACAACCTGATATCCCAGAATCACAACAATTATTTTGTGCACGTCATTGTAACATTTTATGGACCAAAATATCTTGTTATAACAGGTCTGCCTGAAACACTAAGTTTTGCAAATCTTCTCAAGGTGCAATGGGTTAGACATCCGTTGTATTTCATCTGTGGGACCTGAATATTAATGCACAAAGGAATCCCATCTATCTGTTGACTATAAGGATCTCTAATCAGTGTGGAGCGCAATGCAAAAACTGGCCGTAATTTGGAATAAATTAGAATCTCATCCTGAAAGGCCATATTTGCGGGGAGTGGACAGTTGTCATTCCAGAGGAGAAAGCGTATACACTTCTGGGATTGAGGCCGAGTTATTTTGTTGAGGTGAATAGGAGAATCTGAATTTTTGTGATGCTGAGAGTAGTTGCATGAAATAAAAAATGGTTCTACCT
Source organism: Hydrolagus colliei (assembly GCA_035084275.1). NCBI lineage: Eukaryota > Metazoa > Chordata > Chondrichthyes > Chimaeriformes > Chimaeridae > Hydrolagus > Hydrolagus colliei. The sequence continues at coordinate 41,384,360 of CM068745.1, read as the reverse complement.
CCCTGTATATTACCCTCTCTTTGATTAGAGCAACATTTGGTATATGGTATTTCTGCAACCAGAATTTATTGTTGTAGTTCAAGGTGCAATATTTGTAATCTGGAATGCATTAAACTTAAACAGACAAAAAAGGCTTATAACCTTGAATATAACGGAATGACTATATGTAATGGAATTTATATGTAACAACTTTGCCAGGATTTTTTCTTTAGTATCAGACATGAATATAAGTGAATTTGCCTGTGTATCAGTCAGAACACATTTTAATCTAAATTCCTGAGACGTTAATACATTTTTGGCAAAAACGTTATTTATTTAACAAGAACAGACCATATTTATATCTTTATCTCTTGTCTGTACTGTTGTTTAACTTAACTGAGTCCAACATGAACAGCTGCAAATTATTCACCGCTGAAAAATAAATACCAATTTTATTCTGTCTGGAATTTCTGTTTTATGAAATGATTAATCATTTTGAACAACGAATTACTGAGTGATTTATGAAAGTGTTTGGCCTTGCAAGTTAATCAATCAACTAGTACAGATATGGTCCAGTCTTTTAATAATATTTAGGATTACTGTATGTAAACCAGAAAGAAAAAAGTCTCTCACAGCCTTGGTTAACTAGCTGTAAAAAACTGAAATCAATATACGCTGATAATAGTTATTAATACTAAATACATAGGGCTCGTTATAACTGTATTTCATTGATCAATTTCAATTTTGGAACCAGGTGTCTGTGAGTTCTTTTTGAAAATACGAAAAAACTTCAAAGTTCAAAGCAATTTCAACAATTTATCAAATTCTGCACCCTGTGAAATGTTAAGAAAATGAACTATATCTAAACCGAAACAAAAACAAAAGTTACTGAGGAAATTCAGCAGGTCAAGCAGCATCCATGGAGAAAGGAAAAAGAGTCAACGTTTCAGGTCTATAACCCTTCGTCAGAACAGATCAGTTCTGACGAAGGGTTGTAGTCCCGAAACATTGACTCTTTTCCTTTCTCCATGGATGCTACTTTACCTGCTGAGTTTCCCCAGTAACTTTTATTTTTGTTTCAGATTCCCAATAGTATTTTGTGTTTTGGTTATATCTAAACCGAGCTGGAGTTTCCCCCCCAATATTGTACAGTTACCCTTCCAATCAAAAGGACTATCACAAAGAGAGTTAAGTACATCTTGAGAGAAAAATAACAATAGATGAGTGAAACAAAATACACAAAACCCAAAGAAAGGTATCCTATTATTGATAATGGACGTAGCTTGGTAGAGGGAACAGATACTTAGCTTCTATGCTCTGAGAATTAAGAAAAGCTTGGAGGAAGTTAACTCAGCTCTAGAAATTGCTTTTTTTTCTTCATGGTTTGGCACACATTTTGTGTGAGTGAATCAAAAAATATGCAAATGACTGACAGATGCACAGGAACCAGTGGAAATTCCATTGAAGATGTTAAAGACTTGAACCTTCAGCAGGGGAAACAGATTGAGAGACAATGCATTCTGAGGATCAGTTCTTGGGAGCCATTGATCCTGGACAGGAGAATCTGTAGAATCTCAGTCCAAACTGGATGATACGTCTGGGAAGTTTCCTGCTGATGGTTTGGCTAGGACCACCCTAACCTTTAGGGCGTTAACTTGCAGGGTTAACTGAAGCTAAAAGGATTAACAGGAGATTAACAGGAGATCAGTGCTGTAAAGGGCTCAATATGATCTCTCTACAATTGCTCTTCTGGACATTAGATCTACCATAAACTTCTCAATTGTATTAACAAGATCAGTCATGAACCAATAAAAATATGGGTGATATGTCTAGCATATACAAATTCTATGAATTCATATAATAATATTGTTTCTGATCACAGAAATTGATTTTATTCTCTGAAAGCATGAAGCATGAATCTCACTATTATTAATAATAATAATCTTTAGATTTAGTATAATGCCTTTCCTGTTGGGAGAATGTCTAAAAGACTTCACAGGATATTCAGTGTCGTAAAGTGCAGTGGATTTTGTGATAAACATGCAGATTCAGTAGTAGTTATGAATTTGAAAAATATGCATCAGTGTTAAAATAGATTGTATAGTGTTAGTGTAACAGTCCTATACTATTACCAAAGAAGCACTACAATGAATATTCTGCTTTATCAAGGTTCCTCTAATGGGAACAACGTGCATATACATGGACGATTAACAAACAACAGAGAAAATTACAATTGAAAATAAAAAAACTGTGAAATAGATAAAAATGGCAACTTGACAGAATTTTGATTGCCACTCATTACCATATTCGAGAATATCCAAACCAAATTGAGGGTTCCATAAATGCAAAAGCATTTCCCTTTGTGTGGCACTCTCTCCCCAAAAGAACACAATTTAATTTTTTTGAACAAAATTCTTCTGTAATTCGGATACAAATCAGCTTTAACTTGTGTACTTAGTGTAACCATACTTGAATTATTTTTCACAAAAAACAAGAAAATCCAATGCGGCCAATAAAGTATTTGGATAAGATTTGTTCTTTTCTCCTGTGCTCTTTCCCTGACAGCAGCTGCCATACACATCATGTAACATAGTGCTCAATTTTCAAGGGCTGCCTGCTTGATGATGAATCCTAACATTTTCATATAGATGTGCAAATCATGGCCATCTGTAAGATGCTTTAATTAATGGACATGCTTAGTGCTGAATGGTTGAGGAGCTAATATCGCTATTAGCAAGACCATGGTTTGCAATGACTGTTTTCGTTGAACTTAAGCAATGCTCAGCAGTACTGTTCATTCAGAATGCAAAGTATTAAGGGAACATTATGCTCATTAAAGCAACTGGGTTCATTAGTACATTCTGTCTTGTACCTCTCTCATATACAATAAGAACCTATTGATGTGAAATAATGTAATAATAATCCATACATTTGATATATTGTGGTCAACAAACCCTAAATATAATTGGTCACTCATTCCCTGGCGGTTTATGGAACATTGATGTGTGCAAATTGCCTATTATGTTTGCTTACAAAGTGCAGTCACACAGATACAGAGTATCTGGTGAAGTGATTTTTCAAAATCACATTTTGAAAATGTCTCACAGGATTTAATGTAATGTGTAGTTATTGTGTATTTGTAAGCAAACACAGCAGCCAATGTCCCATGAATACTGTACGAGCAATTTATCTAGAGGATTGTTGGCCAGCACACAAGGAGAATGTCCCTTCTGTTTCAGTGATGCCATGCTTGGAATTGTGAACATCCACCGAACAGAGAGACCTTGGTTTAACATCTCACCCAAAGTGTAGTGTCAGCCTAGACTATAAACTCAAGTCCCATAGATTACGTTGTGATGAGGGTTGGGGAGAAGAATCTTGATGATCTTCAGCATTCCAACATTGAGGTACAGATCAACCATGGTCTTAAATATTGTCAGAATAGGCTCAAGGCTGAATGACCTACTCCTGTTTCTATGCTGTCTTGACTGTGAAAGCAAGTTGATACAACAACCTTGGATTTATATAGTGCCCTCCACGCTGAACAGCGTCTCAGAGCACTTCCCAAAGTGGATTGACTGAGTATTTTGTGGGCAAAACAAAGGTGAATGGGTCATGTGGGTTTTAAAGGATAGTTGAGCATTGAACAGGACACCATGGAAATTGCATCCATGAATGGTGATGCTGTCAGGGCCTAAGGAGATGAGGCACTACAGGAGCCAAGCTGGTGAGTCTTGACAATGTTCAACTGGAGAAAGTTTGCTCTCATCCAGGACTTGATGTCTGACATACAATCTGCCAGGATAGTAGTGGTCTTGAGTCAATGATGGAGGTAGAGATATAGAGTTGGATGTCATCTGCAAACATGTGTAAATTAAGCCCCTGCCTGCAGATGAAATTGCCAAACAGAACTTGTAGGTATTAAAGAGGAGGGAACCAAGGACAGAACCCTGTGGAATGCTGAAAGTGACGGTCAGAGGACAAGAGAAGCCATTGGTAAATAAACGTGCAAACGATGAGAAAGGTAAGATTGAAACTTGGCAATGCCAGAACCATGAAAGTGAAGATGACAAGAGAGGCAGTGGGGAAGAATCAGATGGTCGACTATATCAATGACGGCAGAGAGATCAAGAAGGGGATTCAATAACACATTTGCTAATTATTACTAAAGAGACAAGCAGACTGGATATTCAGTCACTGACTTGACTGAAAAATACCTGAGATAAGAAAACAGTGTATCTTTCCCATTCACAAGTGAGCATACAATTTACAGAGGAAAAATAGTGCCTTCAAGGCCTAACATATATATTTAACTCAGCATTTAATGCGGGTATTTGTTCAACAGAGAGAATGTGCAGCAATACCAGACCCAGTCTAGCAATGCGTTCCCCCCTGTGTCATTGAAATAACATGTTCTACAATCCAATTTTAATATAACATTTATCCTGTAGATTAGTCAGGCAATTCATAGAACCTGAATATTTCCACCCTGTATTATTGCTTATCATGGTTCAGCTCAAATTTTTAATATTCTACACTGTACAAATTATTCTTGAACTGTCCCTAGAGAGCAATGAAGTGCACTTCTACTGAAACTCATTGCCATGGTAACTGATATGTTGCCATTGAGATTAGCACTCATCAAGCGAGTTTATAACATCAAAGTATCCATGATATTTTGGTTGTCAGTCTTGGCTTTATTTGGATACCAATCTGACCATCAGTGAATTGATTGTCTCTTTTCCTTTGTGTAAAAATTACATCTTTGTGTTATTATTGATTATTGCTCTAAAAAATGGAAACCCAGCTGTATTGTTTTGCTATTGATCTGTTCCTCTGTTCCTCAAGAACATGACGTAGAGTCCTGCAGCTCATTGGTTAGAGCACTCGCTTTGCAAGGGATCTGGGTTCAATTCCAGGCTGGGTGTAACCTTGAGCAAGTTTCCTTACTCCAAACCCCTAATAATAATCCCTTGAAAAATACAATAATAAATTGGTTGTTTCAATCCACGACTGTTTGTGGATCACTGCTGTGCGCAATTGGCTGCCGCATTTCATCCAGAAATACTGTGTGCATTCAATTCACTTCACAGTATATTCTGTGAAGCGCTTTAAGTCGTCTACATGAAGACATGAAAAGCGCTATTTCAAATGCAAGGATTATTATTATTATTTCAGTATTTGTCGACAAACTTGTGAAAAATAAATTTTATTTTTGTTGAATATAATTAATTTTGTTATACAAAAGAGATATTACAGGTAGTAAATTTTATTATTTAAAACAATGTGTTTTGATGCATAAAAAATCAATTGAAAAACTATGTAATCTAGTATTATATACTATATTGTTTTATTTGACTAAAAATAGCTGCTCACCAAAGTAGCCACCACCTGCTATTATTTGAAGCACATATAGAAACTAAAAATAATCTGAGCACATTATTACAAAAACTATTCTGTATTAACAGAATGAAATTCAAACCCGTTTGATGCTGTTATATGGTTTGAGGCTTTGTGTGGCTGCACCACTTGTAGACAGGCTGGAGCAAAGCCATCGAGATTGCAAACAGCTTTTTAATGCGCTCTATCCATTATTGGAAACATAATATGTATGGTTATCCACGTCCATATATTATTACTCAACAGTAAAGTACTAGCTTATATTACAATGTCAATATGTGCACTTTCCACTTTTCCTAGGTGTTTGTAACATCAGTCTCACAGTCATTATAGAATCATAGAATCATAGAATTTTACGGCACAAAAGGAGGCCGTTCGGCCCATCTAGTCTGTGCCGGCTCTTTGAAAAGAGCGATTCAATCCCACTGCCCTGCCCGCTCCCCATAGCCTAATAGACCCGTTCTCCCTAAATAAAGATCTAATTCCCTTTTAAAAGTTGTTATCGAATCAGCCTCCACCACCTTTTCAGGCAATGCATTCCAGATTCGAACAACTCGCTGAGTGAAAAAAATTCTCCTCAGCTCCCCTCTACTGCGCCTTGAAACTATTTTAAATCTGTGACCACGAGTCACAGATTCACCCACGAGTGGAAGTAGTTTTTCTCTATTTGCCCTGTCGAAACCCCTCATGATCTTATAAACCTCTATTAGGTCTCCCCTCAATCTTCTCTGCTCCAGAGAGAATAACCCTAGCCTATCTAGCCTCTCCTCATAGCTGAAGTCCCTCAATCCTGGCACCATCCTAGTAAATCTTCGTTGTACCCTTTCCAATGCCTTCACATCCTTTCTGTAGTGTGGTGACCAGAATTGAACACAGTATTCCAGCTGAGGCCTCACCAAAGTCCTATAGAGGTTAGTCAGCACTTCCTGACTTTTGTACTCTATACCCCTATTTATAAAGCCTAGTATCCCATATGCCTTCTTAACAGCCTTGTCTACCTGTCCTGCCACCTTCAACGAGTCACTAACACAAATCCCCAGGTCTCTCTGTTCCTTTACACCATTTAAAATTGTACTATCTAGCCTATATTGCCTCCCTTCATTTCTTCTCCCAAAATGCATCACCTCACACTTCTCTGCATTAAACTTCATCTGCCATGTGTCTGCCCACTTTACCAATTTGTCTATATCCTCTTGCAGATGGCTACTATCCTCCTCACTGTTTACTATTCTCCCTAACTTAGTGTCATCTGCAAACTTGGAAACTGTACTCCGTACACCCAAGTCCAGATCATTGATGTAGATTACAAACAGCAATGGTCCCAAAACCGATCCCTGTGGCACACCACTGCTCACTTCCTTCCAATCTGAAAAACAGCCGCTCACTGCAACTCTCTGCTTTCTGTCTCGCAGCCAGTTGTGGATCCACGCTGCCACTGTCCCTTTTACGCCATGGGCCTTTAATTTCATAATAAGTCTCTCATGTGGCACTTTGTCAAATGCCTTTTGAAAGTCCATGTAAACTACATCAACTGCGCTACCATTATCCACCCATTCCGTTACCTCATCAAAAAATTCTATCAGATTTGTAAGGCAAGATTTGCCTTTAACAAATCCATGTTGACTGTCCTTTATTAGCCTATATCTTTCTAAGTGAAGATCTACCTTGTCCCTGATTATGGACTCTAGAAGTTTGCCCACTACCGACGTTAGACTGACTGGTCTGTAGTTACCAGGCTTGTCCTTCTGCCCCTTTTTATACAAGGGAGTAACATTAGCTATCCTCCAGTCCTCTGGCACGACCCCTGTGTCCAAGGAAGATTGAAAGATCGTGGCCAGAGTCCCTGCTATTTGCTCCCGTGCCTCACTTAGTAACCTAGGGTGCATCCCATCCGGACCAGGTGACTTATCCACCTTGAGCGACGTCAACCTTTTTAGCACTTCCTCTCTGGTTATAATTATTCTATCCATTTCTCCTACCCTCTCCTCTAATACCATGGCATTGGCTGTATCATTTTCTTTTGTGAAGACAGAGGCGAAGTACTCATTCAGTACATCAGCCATGCCCTCTGCCTCCACAATGAGATTTCCTCCTAGGTCCCTAATTGGCCCCACCCTCTCCTTGACCAACCTTTTACTCTTAATATGTTGGTAAAAAACCTTAGGGTTCCCCTTAATCTTACTCGCTAATTGTTTTTCATGCAGTCTCTTTGCCCCTCTAACTTCCTTTTTTAGTTCTATCCTACACTTCCTATATTCTGCTTTGTTCCCTTCTGAATTTTGAGCCTGACACTTATCATAAGCCTCTTTTTTTTGTTTTATTTTGGCCCCGATTTCCTTAGTCATCCAGGGAGGTTTGGATGCCTTACATTTCACCTTTGTGGGGATGCTTTTGACCTGTGCCTGAACTATCTCCTCTTTGAACGCTGCCCACTGCTCATTAGTTGTCTTGCCTGCCAATTTTTCTTTCCAATCCACCTTGGCTAGGTCCCACCTCAACTCATTGAAATTAGCCCTTTTCCAGTTGAGTGTCCTCACCTGTGATCATTCCTTATCCCTTTCCATAATTATTCTGAATCTAACGATATTGTGGTCACTATTCCCTAGATGCTACAGAAACCTGTTGAACTTGCCCTACCTCATTTCCCAAAACTAGATCCAGCAATGCTTCTTTCCTCGTTGGACTGGAAACATACTGATCAAGAAAGTTGTCCTGCACACACTTCAGGAATTCTTCTCCCTCCTTGCCCTTTACTCTACTATTCTGCCAGTCTATGTTGGGATAGTTGAAGTCACCCATTATCACTACTCTATTAGTTCTGCATTTCTCCGTGATACGCTTGCAGATCTGCTTGTCTATCTCCTCCCCACTATTTGGTGGTCTATAGTATACCCCTAACAGTGTAACTGCACCTTTTTTATTCCTCATTTCTAACCAGATGGATTCGGTTTTTAGTCCTTCTTCCACCTCGTTCCTTTCTAAGGCAGTCACTGAGTCCTTAACTAAAATTGCCACCCCACCCCCTTTTCTCCCTTCTCTATCCCTCCTGAATACATTATAACCAGGAATGTTCAACTCCCATTCCTGCCCATGCTGGAGCCAAGTCTCTGTTACTGCTATAAAATCATATCGCCTCACAGCAACCTGAGCCTGCAGCTCACCAATTTTATTTCTCAGACTTCATGCATTTACATACATGCACTCTAAGGCACAAATTACTTCCTCTGCATTTTTCTCCCATCTTACCTTTACCCCTGTCCTCTTTATTACCCCTCCCGTATTTGAACTACTGATCAGTTTCCCACCCTCACCCCCCGGGATTAGTTTAAAGCCCCCCCCACAAAACTCAACAACCTCCCTGCAAGGAGATTGGTTCCAGCCCTGTTCAGGTGTAACCCATCCATTTTGTACAGGTTCCACCTACCCCAGAATTGGTCCCAATGGTCTAGGAACCAGAAACCCTCCTTCCTACACCACTTCTCCAGCTATGCATTGATGTGCCTTATTCTAGCATTCTGGAACTGGCTTGCTTGAGGCACTGGAAGCAACCCAGAGATCACCACTCTCGAAGTTCCACTTTTTAGTTTACTCCCTAGTCTCTGGTACTCTCCCTGGAGCATCTCAGGTCTTTTCCTCTCAACTTCATGGGTCCCAACATGGACCACCACAAGTGGATTTTCCCCTTCCCCTAGCAGAATTTCATGGACCCGCTCAGTCAAGTCTTCAATTATAATTCTTCAAAAACACTTTGCTTATCTAAGTTTATGCTTTTCATGACAATCAATTTCATTGGAAAGATTTAGAAGTAGTAAAAATTATATACATATACAGGTAAACCTCTATTTACGACGGGGTTGCATTCCTGAAAAACTGTATTTATATTGAAAAGTACTAAATCGAAACGCGATTTCCCATGCGGTCCCATTATATAACCAGAGATGCGTTCTTCTCCCAAAAGTTTTGGACCTTAAACCCACTAAATAACACACAAAACCACACAACATAACACACAAATTAACACACATAGGCAAGAAGGGGTACTTGGGGTAACTGTATGGTATATTATACTGGTTCTGATCCTCAATCCAGACACTCAGCATTCTTTCCATGTTTTCCATCACATTACTCCTATGTTTTGCTAATCTGCTTGCACCTGTAGCTGTAACACACCTTGAACTTGCCAGTATATTGTCCTTATTCTGTTTTATAGTAGCCACCGTCGATCTAGCTAGCTCTAAAGCCCTCCTGATGTCCGTAACTTTTTCACCAGAATCGATGTGCTTTATCACTTTCAATTTGCGGGGTTTCTGGCTGCTAGCGGTATTACCGCTGCTCATTTCACTTACTGCTGTCTCTTCCCCGACTTGGTAGAAGCGCAGTAGAGGCTGTAAATCACTCAGGAATGTTCGAAAATTACTGTAATACTGGTGTGGTGTCACTTCAAAATCAGCTGGCTTTTAAACAATGATGTGGTGACATGCTATTGGCTAGTTCAATTGCTTGGATTTACCCGCTAATACACTATGGACTGTGCTTATGGACAAAAAGGATGCACAAAATGTGACCGTGATATTCAAAATATGTACTGTGCATTTGCAAACAAAATGTTGGTCCTTAAAATGAATCCAAGTGTTGTATGTTGATTAAAAGGTGTTAAAAAATTATGGTCCTTCAATCGAAATGTCCTAAATAGAAGCATCGTAAATCAAGGCTTATCTGTAGTTATATATAGATGGTTGGTAATACAAATTACTGAGGTGTGTGTAATATTTTGTTGCTCTTAGCCTTGAATGTACACTTTTGAATTTGCTCTTTATGCATTTACTTACTTAAAGCCAATTTGGGAATACGTACATCTTCAAATTACACCGGCTCTATTGTCTATACTGCTAAATGTTAATGCCACATTTTTCATTACAAACATTTTTTAATCTGATAGTTTAATATTGTTGTTTCCAACTAATAATTATGTTGTTTTAAATCTGTTTTATTTTTCTGTTGTATTTCCAGCCCTTGATTATAATAATAATAATAATCTTTGAATTTGATATAGTGCTTTGCACTTCTTCTAGATGTCTCAAAGCGCTTCACAGAATATACTATAAAATGAATTGACTATATATTTGTGGGCGAAATGCAGAAACCAATTGCGCACAGTAGTGTCCCACAAACCATTGTGGATTGAATTAACCAATTTTTTTATTGTGTTTTGTTTTGAGGGATTATTATTAGACATGTGGATTAAGGAAACTTGCCCAAGGTTTCGCCCTGACCTGCCTAGATTCGAACATAAATCTTACATGTAAAATGAGTGCTCTAACCACTGATATACCTCCATCAGCACATCCATATCATTCTCTTTGATCAAAAGATCTCCACACATCTCCATGGATGTCAGTGTTACTCAGTGGTTATCTGCCTTGAAAAAATAATCATGACTGCAATATACTGTTATACTGTACTGTATTTAAATACTGTACTGGATTAATAAACAGTTGGCTGCACTCTGCTGGTGGAATGGAACATTGCAAGCAGAAGAAATAGACTTTTTTTCTCTGTACGGATCTGGGCAACATTGGTTCTATGTTGCTTTCTTGCTGTTTCAAGCTATAAAGAGGTACTGCGCTGGGTTAGAATAGTATGAAACAATAAACTGACCTTGATATAAAATTACAACCTTAAAATGACCAAAGGAAGTATTTTTAAAATAATTGTATGCAACACTGTCTTGGTTATTTTATGCATTACACTTTCAATGACAGGATCTCAGAGGAAGTATTGATGGTGGTTTAGGAAGTTATGCAGAATATGATAATAGTAATAATCCTGGATTCAATATACAGTATATCGCTTTTCTAGACATCTCAAAGTGCTTCACAGAATATACTGTAAAGTGAATTGAATGTATATTTGTGAATGAAATGCGGCAGCAGTGTCCCACAAACAGTCGTGGATTGCATGACCATTTGGAGTGACATGGTTACAATAAAATAATATTTACCATTTATGGCTGTACGTAGATTGCCCCACTATCAGTATAAGTTATATGATGTTAATGTTGTTAAGAGGCACTGCGAATAGATAATTTGTTGGGAATATATAGACTCTCAATTTTCTGCTGGAAACTCATTACAAAATCAATCAGATTAAAAAATGCCTTTCAAAATAAATTTCAGTCAGCCAAAATGACCAGGATCAGCGATGGAGGTCATATCTACAGAGGGATATAAAGAAAGTAGATTAAAAAACTATAAATTAAATGGGAATAAATTGGGCTGTTCAATTATTTTATCCTGGCCATTAATTGCTGTTGCAATTACAGTGTTTGGGGTGAAGTAACATTGTTAGGTTCAAACTAAATATGGTCTAATACTCTAATCCCACCATCTCTCTCCAACACTGTCACCAGCCCCACCCAGAACACAATATGTGCTCGCTCTTATTTTCATTACTGTCATGTTTTTTGACTGGTGTTTTTGCTTTTCAATTTGTAGCCTCCAGAAAGGTATAATATAATGCCATATTTATCATCAAGGATAATCATAAAAACAGGAAACAGGAATTTGGGGATGTCCCAGAAGATGATAATGCGCAGAAAACCTCTTTCCCAAAATTTGCTTTGGGAAACATTAAACTGGCTCATTGAGAGATGCATGTTTCTAATTTATTTTTACCTTTGTTTAATGTTAGTACTGTATATAATTACTAATATTATAATAACATTATACCGATATAGCTATTTCTTTCATCTACATTTATGTAGCCATTAGAGAATGGTGTGTGAGCGCAAATATTTTTCGAAAAAGCCTTATCATGGAAATCAGAATTCCCCAGAGCTGCTGTAATTCTAAGGGTTGATTGGAATACTCATTGGAGCACTTGCCTCGCAAGCAGAAGGACTTAGGTTTGATTCCTGGGCAAGGCGAAACATTAGGCAAGTTTCCTTTCTCCACAGGCCTATGTCTATCTATCAGTGAGGAGGAACCCAGACGTTAGTCGATTGCTTTTCCGAAGCTAATAACGATGTAAATTATTATTATTTTTTAAATGACAATTTGGTCACCCAATCCATGACTGTTTGTGGGATACTGCTGTATGCAACTGGCTGCCGCGTTTTGCCTACACGATAATAATAATCATCCTTGCATTTGATATAGCACTTTTCAAGTCTTCAAGACATCTCAAAGTGCTTCACAGAATATACTGTAAAGTGAATTGATTGTATATATGTGGGCAAAATGCGGCAGCCAATTGCACACAGCAGTGTACATTCAATTCACTTTACAGTATATTCTGTGAAGCTCTTTATACATCTCAAAGACGTGTTAAGGTGCTATATCAAATGCAACGATTATTATTAGTATTATATTGTTCTATTTCAAGAGACTGGACATCTTTTCAAAGGTTATTAATTAGTAGCTCAGATTAATTATATCATTTGGGGGGATGAGTGATCATTTTGTAAATGTCACAAACTCCCCTCTGATGGCAATCTCCATTTATCTCCTCCAAGGTGCCTCATTTGGACTCAATGCAGGCAGGGGTCAAAAGTGAGATTGAGATTGGTATCAGATTGTAATTACAACTGGAAATTCCTTTCGCAAATCATCCATCCTTATTTTCATACTCTTCAGCTTCCTCCCCCACCCTCCCCATCTCCCACTACCAACCTCATTTGCTTCCCTCACCCTCAACTTGCTCCAGTCAGCTTTTTTGAACTTTTTTGAGAGATCCTCTCAACATGAAAGACTAAATAAAGGTTAATTATATTGAATTTTAGCATCATACATACTGCAGTATTAAAATTGCTATATGTGACCTTACCTATTGCTAAATTTACTCTAATAAGTTAGCAATTGAAAGCATCAAGAAATTGAAATCTATGGTCATTGATGGTTACTGTAATTCATCTTTTTGAATTATGTCTTTCTGTTGCCAAATGTGCTACCTCTGGTTATTAGGGAGAATATCAACCTTGCATTGAACACTATAACTGAATTCGATTGACAAATTGCGGGACAGGAAGTGAGTATATTTAGACTGTAGACTGACAATCTCCCTCTTTTAATATTTGTCCCGCAGCTCAGCAGCCTCTCTTTCTTTGCTACTGTATATTATTAGCCAGGTTCAATGAAGTATAGCTCTCTTAAAGCAATATTCCTATCAGCATCTGAAGGCATGTTACTGCAGTTCCCTTGTAAAAAAGTACGTCAACCTATCACCTTTACCATGGTACTTTTTTACAAGGGTTAAACAGAATATTTATTTGATTCAGGACTGCCTTGCTCAGATGTGAACAGAGTGAAGCCTGTTCCAGATAGATCTAATTGCACGCGTAGTCAAGTTTGATTCCAGCACTGCATGATGCGCTCCTTGCTATCCAAATATACAGTCAATTCACTTTACAGTATATTCTCTGAAGCTCTTTGGGACATCGATAAGATGTGAAAAGCGTTATATCAAATGCAAGGATTATTATTATTATCCTGATTGATATCCTTTTTATCTGTTTCAAAAACTCTTTTTGTTATGAGCAACTGGGCTAGCCCTCCATCTGAATTTGACAAGGGAAAAGGGTGGTCAGGGTCAACCAAGAGAAAGACAGGCTGAGAGGTTATGACACGACTCTTAGTACATTTTCTTTTGATTTAAAATAGACTCTCCTTTAACCTTTGAAGATTGCAATTGCATTTAAGGACTAAAAGTTGAAATAATTGTTGCTTTGTTCTGCACACAATAGGATTCAAACAATGATCTTTGTGTGTTTCTCTACTTTTGTCGTTATGATACTGAATGCTTGAAATGTACTTCATTTCTTTTTGCTGGAGTTACATGAAAGAAAAGCAGTTTACAAATGGAATGCTGGGAAAATCCTTGAATACTCAAAAGATGAAGCAGTACATCATGGTCTCCAGAGAGCCAAACACGCCCGGTTTAGTCAAACAAGGTATTACTGTACAATATTGTGGTTACATCCTTTGAGAAACACTCATTTAAAATTTATTTGGTACCCCTTTGTTGCTGGACATTCATCTAAATAACATCACATACAGAGAAAAATTATAATCAATTCTTAATCGTAAAGGCCATGCCTTTTCTTTCTCACCCTCTCTCTTCCAACATCAGTACAATAGCTTTATATTAAAAAAGAGTATACACTAGGAATTTAGTGTAAAAAGAATGGCTTTATTCATCCCCGGTTTATAAGCATTTATCATAATGGTTTCCTTTCATTTCCCCTGTGCTGGTTTGATATTAATTTTTTCCAAACTGTACTGATTATCAGGGCCAGATTAAGGAACCGGTGGGACCCTAAACAGATCCTGTTTGGTGACCTTTTATAATAATAATAGGAATAATCCTTGCACTTGATATAGTGCTTTTCACATCTTCTAGAAGTCTCAAAGTGCTTCAAAGAATGTACTGTAAAGTGAATTGACTATATATGTGTTGTCGAACTGCGACAACCAATTGTGCACAGCAGTGTGCCACAAATAGTCATGGATTGAAATGACTGATTTATTGTTGATTTTTTTGAGGGATTATTATCAGGCGTGTGGAGTGACTAACTACCATTAGTAGTGGAGCTACTTCCTCTAATTCTCTGGGATGCCTCCTATACCCTGCTCCCTCTCTCTTCCTGTCACTCTGCACTTCCTATCACAAGGCTGTATGAAGTAGTATGAAGAGCGACGGGAAGTGAGTTGGAAGGGAGGTAAATGTGCCCCCTCGAACTTTAGGACCCTAAAACATGATTTATGGGGTTATTTGTTAATCCTGCTCTGCTGATTACGCAAAAGTTATCATTCTCACAAATACACTTTTTTTTAAAAAAAGTAGATGTTATTCAAAATCTGAATACTTCATTAAATGCTTTGGAAAAAACGTAAAGAAATATCATAATACTCTGTGCACCTTTTTAATACATGACAAAATTGCGTTACTGTCGAGACAACAGAACCTAAATTTTATTACTGTAATTTGTCAGGTCTGAGTGCCTTGTATCAGCCACTGTTTGACTATTACTCACTGTAAATCCAATAAACTGTAGTACAAAAGCAATTCTGTCTCACACTCCCTTGATCCCTATCTATATTTTTAACTATAAATGATTTATTTATTGTGAAGCGCAATGGAGACAATATGAAAAAAAATTCCGCTGTAGCTTGTCTATATGTCCATGAAAGAATTTTATCCAGATAATAATAAGCTGGTTAGTTGCCCAATGGGTTTGCTCTTGATATATTCTCCATCTCAAAAAAATCAACTGCAGCACAGAGTGATGCCAGTGATATGTAGCTTGTACGGTGGGCATTTAGACAGAGCATAAAATGCATATTTTATTTATAAAAGGGAAATCCCTTTATGAGTACATAAAATAATAATAACGTTTGCATTTGATATAGCATTTTTCACGTAATTCTAGACATCTCAAAGCGCTTCACAGAACTTACTATAAAGTGAAACAAAAACAGAAATTGCTGGGAAAACTCAGCTGGTCAGGCAGCATCCATGGAGAAAGGAAAGTGAGTCAATGTTTTGGATCCACAACCCTTTGTCAGAACATCCACTGGAATGCTGGAATGCTTTATTGGTAAGTATCCATACAATATTCTGCTATTATTTAGTCTATTATTAATATGGTATGTTTTAAAATAAGTTTTTAAAAATTATTGGATTTTTAGCAACTTGCCACTCGAATATCCGGCATATTTGATTAATCGGCACCGGTCAGGTCCCAAGGGTACCAGATAACAAAGGTATTTTGTGTTTTGTTACTATAAAGTGAATTGCCTGTAAATTTGTGGGCAAAACGTGGCAAATAATTGTGCACAGCAGGTCACACAAACAGTCATTGATTGAAGAGACCAATTTATCACTTTTTTTCTTGAGGGATTATCATTTTCTTGAGAGTGCAATAAGGAAAGGTTTTGCCCTGCTGGGAATCGAACCCAGATCTCTCGCTTGTAAGGCTGATGCTCTAAGCACTGAGCTACAGGATTCCACTGTCAAGATGAGTCATTTATTGGTCAGTGCTTCATAATGTTTTGTAGGACTGGAAATATGTTTTTGCTATAATAGGATCAAATTTACAATATTCAACAATGGGCTTTGATGTGACTTATGGTTGTGAATATTGAAAGCTTTTTAATTTCCAAAAAAATTCAAAATGCTAATTACACGTTCCAAAAATGCAAATGCAGACCAAAGAGTAAAACTTCACTTGCTCAAAGAATACCTATTACATTTGTGATTACAGGGCAAAGTTCTCTGAAAAATATCATCTTCCAGTTTGCAATTGTAGGTGAACTTTTGATTTCAGACACTTCTCCCGACATGAAATGCGTTCTATAAATGTAATTTTGTTGTTGTTGTTGTCCTTTATCAACAAAATCCCCCAATCTCAGGCAGAGTATCAGAACACAATATGCCAACTGTAACATGTTTTTGTTTGCTTTTGACTGTTTTGGTTGGGTGTCCGAAATTTTTCGCTATTGTTTTCCCTACAATGTTATCTTGAAATTGGCAATTGTTATCAGCTCAGTAGACTTCCATTTGCAAAGGTTACATTTTCAGCCCTGATTCACCACCTGATAGATGTGAACAATTTAGGATTTTGTACCTTTAAAAACATTAAAAGTGGAAGTTTACTCTGAGTATCTGAGGGTAAATATTGTGGTACTTTACTGCTACTGGCTTTGTGCCATTTTCTCCTTCAAGGCCGGTCTCAAGACTTTACTCTTTGACGACGCCTTCGGCTGCCCCACTAACTCTTCCCCCTCTTCCACTCTCCTTCCCCTTCGCCCTACCCCGACCCTCCCCACCCCATTTGGGTTCCGACCTGACTGTTCAGCGCTGTGGGACGTCCTCCTGACATGAAAGGTGCTACATAAGTGCAATTTTGTTGTTGTTGTTGGCCTGAAAGCATGAGATTAGGTTTCTGATGGAATGGAGAACAACAGCTATCAGCAGGTCTCAGGAATTTTTTTTAGGGTTATGTAATGAGATGGTATGGAAGGTCCGGGGTTTAATGGTTGTGTGCTGATTCAATTATCTGGTTATTCCACACTATCAAAGTTGTCTAGAATTACTTGAGGAAGAAGGTATGTAACAGTGAGGTCTTGTCTGGGGACTTCCATTCAGAAGAGTCTGTTCATCTCATATAAGTGCAGAGTGCAGTCACCAGGAGACCCTACACTCAGCTTGGAAAATCTTACTTCAAATAATTGTTTTCTTTTAGATTGGAGATTCTAAGTAACATTTTATAAACTAATATACTGCCTGTGAGTAACAAAAAACAGATATCAATAGGAACACTCAGCAGGTCAGGCAGCGTCTTTGGAGAAAGGAAAGTGAGTCAATGTTTGCCTTCGTCAGAACAGGTGAGTTATAGGTTTATAGCCTTATCCATTGAATTCTATTAAATTAACCTATTTCTGATTCAATTGGTCTTTGTCTGTGTCTCTTAAGTAATTTGGGTATCTGATGCTTTCCCCAAGAAATTGAGCAATTTGATGACTGATGTTTCACCATATTAAATTATTAATGCTCCCATTGGTAGTCCGGGGAAAGGATAAAAGAATCATGGAAAGCTTTTATATCAGCAATTAGTGCTAGCCTGAGATTTGTTTAATTTTGTAACAGAGGTTCTTAAGCCTTTTCCCCACAACAGACAATAATGGCTGTGACCTGTGTTCGAATCCAGGCAGGGCAAAACCTTGCACAAGTTTCCTTACTCCACATACCTAATAATAATCCCTCAATAAATTGGTCATTTCAATCCACGACTGTTTGTGGGACACTGCTGTGCGCAATTGGCTGCCACAGTTAGCCCACAAATATATTCAATTCAATTTACAGTATATTCTGTGAAGTGCTTTGAGATGTCTAGAAGATGTGAAAAGCGTTATATCAAATGCAAGGATTATTATTATTACTGTAGTATAATCCCGAGGTTCACTGCTTTCCCAAATAACATTACTCTTCAGGCCTCAGGTACTGTTCTATTAATAAGGCTCTTAAAAATATTAACCATGGTATCTATTCTTTCCTCTTGTATTTCGTTGAGGATCCCCACCTGCTGATGTTTGTTGCACTTTAAACAAGGAACACTTTATGGAATATTATAAATGTTTTTCTCCAAATAAACCATTTCCGCTCATGTGAACATGCAACACAATTGGCATACTGGATGGAGTACATTACACCCAAAAGTAGGCCCCACAAAGATATTATTTGCAAGTGTATGTAATTGTTTCCCTTTATCTCAAAATTGACATGTATTGACATTACTGAAAGCAATGGAACTAAAAGGTCTGACATCATTTATTTCTGGGATACTCAGATCATTGCAAGCTGATTTCAAGTCCCTGATGTGCAGCGCCATAATTCCACATATGACCTGATACCCTGGACAAAATAGTGGTACACCCAGCTAATGTCATTATTTCAAGCCACAAACCCTTTTCAATATTTTGCACTTAACTGCAAAATGCAACTGCACTGAAACAGAATGTAGAATCTCGGGCGAGGTCAATTGGTCGTGACAAAAGCACTCCTCCGTTTCCTTTACGAAGCACTTGAAGTAATAAAAAAGTAAATTATAACATAATTTTAGAGCAACATAGAACAGATGTCTTCCACCCACGCATTGATTCGGTTGATGTAATTTGGTGCTTATAATGCTATTACAATAATGAAATCATTCTGGTCACTGTATGTCCAAAAACAAATTAGCCTAATGACCTCATGACCTTTGGACATTGTTTTTAACCCTGTAATTGCATGTTTGCTTACTCATTAGATGTGCGAGTAATTTCACAAGTTTCTTTACTCCACATACCTAATAATAATCCCTCAATAAATTTCACTGTTCACTGTTTCAATGTAGTTGTTCAATAGAGTGAATTAAGTAGAGAATAATGGGTCCTTTTGACCAGTATTGTCCAATAGAAATCACTGACTTGCCACTGATGCGGCTAAGGAGGCACCATCTTAACCACATGCACTAATTTTAGTAAGCAAACAGCTACCATACACTCATACAATACAGGTAAATGTACTTCACATGTATGTTTACATGTATATCTACTTAAACAAGCATCCTACTTAGTCCACAGGTGCAACCCTGAGCTTCCACTCGTCATTCTAATTCTCCTTCCCACACCCACTGTGACCTCTCTATCCATGTCCTCCCTTCACTGTTTAAATGAAGCTCAATGCAAGCACTCCACCCACCTCTGGCCTCAACATCCATTTCAACACTTCAGACTCTAACCACAGCTGCCATCTTCTCTTAGCATTGCCTCCCCTCCTCCCCCAAATTAACCCTAGAACTGTATATAGATTATACTGCCTCAAAATGACAACAACAAAATTACACTTGTTTAATGCCTTTCATGTCAGGAGGACATCCGAAGGCATTGGATAGTCATTGTTTCAGACTCGAGCTGGAGTTGAGGATGAGCAGAGTGGAGGGAAAGGGGGGGATTTGGGGGCCAAGGACAGAGCCCTGGAGGATGCCATAGGTGACAGTGCAGGGGCTGGAAGAGAAATCGTTGGTGGCAACAAAGTGGAGACAGTGAGAATGGTAGGAGTCAAACCAGGCGAGGACAAGTCCTTGAAGATTGTACTGGAAGGAGAGGTGGTGTAGGAGGATGGAATGTTTGACAGTGTTGAAGGCAGCAGAGATCACGGAGGACAAGGAGGCAGAGAGAGCCCTGATCACAGATGTTTAGATTGTTGTTGGAGACTTTGACCAGGGCTGTCTCAGTGCTGTGGGCATCACGGAAGCTGGATTGTAGGGTATTATTGCTGGATAATAACCATTAACACATCCTCTGGTTCTTAGACATATCTGTTCACTCTATAATCCCCCTATTGCCTTTTGCCTTGCACCATCAACACATTCAATCTCATCTTTTCTCTATCTAAAGCTTTCTTTAACCACTTCTCTGCTTGTACTTGTGGTCTGCTCGTTTCCAACATCCTCCAGTTCTGACGAGGGGTCATGGACCTGAAACATTTTCCTCTTTTCATGGATATTACCTGACCTTCTATGTCTTCCCAGCGACTTCTCTGTTTATACCAAATCTTCATGTAATGCTGCATTCACTTATGGTGAAATGTCCCTATTATAACCACACACAATCAAGGAACTTTACTGAGGTACAGAATTCTTCATAATGCACCATCAAGGGAAGCATTAAATGGAATCCAGATCCTTAGATAGGCAGGGAGTACTGCAGTTATCCCTTGATATACATCTATATAAAAGACTTGGACTTGAGTATAGGGTTTCCAAGTTTTTAGATGATACAAATATAACAAAAGTAGTAAATAATGACAAGATAGAAGCAGACTACAAGTGGATGTAAGCAATCTGGTAAAATGGGCAGGCATGTGGCAGATGAAGTGCAATGTGGATAAATCTGAAGTGATGGATTTTGGGAGGAAGAATGAGGAGAGGCAGTATAAGTTAGATGGTAGAATCTTAAAAGGGGGTGAAGGGTCAGAGAGACCTGAGTAAATGTTTTAAGATGGCTGGACAGGTAGATAGAGCTGTTAAAAAAAAGCATACGGGATACTAGGCTTTATAAATAGGGACATAGAATACAAAAGTCAGGAAGTTATGATGAAATACTGCTTAGGTCTCAGCTGGAGTACTATGTCCAGTTCTGGGCACCAGAAGGATGTCAAGGCATTGGAGCAGGTAAAAATGAAATTTACCAAGATGGTTCGAAGAATGAGGGACTTCAGAAGAGGCTAGAGAAGCTAGGATTGTTCTCCTTGGAGAAGAGAAGGTTAAGAGGAGACATAATAGAAGTTTCCAAAATTATGAGGGGATTCAATAGGGTGAACAAGAAGAAATTATTTCTACTACAAAAACAGAAGTTGCTGGGGAAACTCAGCAGGTCAGGCAGCATCCATGGAGAAAGGAAAATGAGTCAACGTTTTGGGTCTAAAACCATTTGTAGACCCGAAACATTGACTCGTTTTCCTTTCTCCATGGATGCTGCCTAACCTGCTGAGTTTCCCCAGCAACTTCTGTTTTTGTTTCAGATTCCCAGCATCTGTAGTATTTTGTGTTTTTAAACTATTTCTACTGTTGGGTGGATCGGTAACCCGAAGAGGAATATTTGCATGCAATGAGGTTGTTAGCATCTGGAATGCATTGCCTAAAAGGGTGGTGGAAACCGATTCGATAACAGCTTTTAAGAGAGAGGTAGATAATTATTTGGGGAGGACAAGTTTTCAGGGCTATGAGTGGAGCATGGTTGAGAGCCGGCGCAGACACAACGGGTTGAATGGCCTCCTTCTGTGCTGTATAATTCTATGATTCTATGAACAAACATTCACTACAAGTGCCGAAAACTGAACCAGGACGACAGCCTGTTCTGTTGAACGTGTTGCTGTTATATTTTACCTTATGTTTCATTTACTAACCTACAACAGATCTGAAACATTGACTCTTTTTCCTTTCTCCATGGATGTTGCCTAACTTGCTGAGTTTCCCCAGCAACTTCTGGTTTTGTTTTCAGATTCCCAGCATCTGTAGTTTTTTGTGTTTCGCTATAGGCATCATGTATTAATAGGCAATATTTATAATCAAAAAGACTGCATTAGTTGAGAGCTTTAGGTTATTATTGTCCAGTAATATCCTTATTAAGACTAACATACCTTCCATACATTTCTGCAAAATCAATAGGGAATTGTATTTTACTCAAAGTTGCAATAAATTACATCTCTCATGTGAGAATTGGGCTGTTTTGTAGAATAGGTGGATATTTTATTGTGTACCAGATGAATTTCCCAGTTCCTGCAGAGTAGCCTGTGAATAATAAGTAAATCAAAGGTCACTGAACAGGAAAATTCTGATCAGGATTGGCCATCTTGAAAGTTAACCAATTACTGTAGTTGGATGCAGTCACAATGTGTGGTATAGTGAAGTTGGTGATGATCATATTTATTACTGCCTAAGTAGTTTACAAACCTTTTCATATTTGTCAGGACTCAGATAATAATAATAATAATAATAATCCTCTTCCATTTGATATAGCGCTTTTCACGTCTTCAATACATCTCAAAACGCTTCACAGAATATACTGTAAAGTGAATTGGCTATATATTTGTGGGCAAAATGCAGCAGCCAATTGTGCACAGCAGTGTCCCACAAACTACCTGGATTCGAACATGGGTCTCATGCTTGTAAGGCGAGTGCTCTAACCACTGAGCTACAGGACTCCACAAGATGGGACTTCCATGTCCTGCAGTGGGTTTCACTCTCATCTCTAAGTCGGAATATCTTTCAAGCCTCATGTCAGGAGTTTGGCTTCATAGTCCAGTACAATGACAACCTGTGCAATTCTGGGCAGGGCTGCATTGTTGAAAGTGTTGTCTTGAAACATTAAATCAAGGCCCTGTCTGCATATTCAGGGAAATATTAAAGACACCACAATGACACGGCCATCATCCAGCAGATGCAATTAGTCATTCACTTCAGAACTGTTTATGCCACATCGCTCTCCAGAAATTGGCTGCCCAAATTTGCCTACATTCACTATACTCAGTAAAATTCCATGAAGCACATTGATCAGCCATGATCTAATTAAATTATGGAACTGATTTGAAGGGCTGAATGGCCTACTCCCATCACTATGCTCCTATGAGATACTATATCAAATGCAAGGATTATTATAATAATTCTATACTGTTTCTCTCCATCCAACCTAATGTTTTGAAGGGTGGTAAACATTTTATTACGTTATGAACGATTTGTCAGGCACCTAAACCCCACCCCACCAAAACGTTTGTAAGGTGAGTTTGTATTTTTCCAAGGCCGCTATGTAGGCCGTTATTTAAAATGATATGAGGTACACAATAAGGAGGCATACAGTGATAGGCAAATGTTCTGTGCAGGAACCAGAATGAAGATTGTTATAGGTATATGAAGAAAAAATAATAGAAAGGATACTGTGAAAATATAGCGAGCGAGAAAGTCAGAGAAAAAGAAAGGAGAAAACATTACCGGAAAAAGGACAGATAAAGAGAGTAACTAAAGACTCAGGAAGAAAGAGGTAGAGAAAGAATAAGTGAAGATTATGCTTTGTAATCTATTTTTTCACTTTTCCTTCCAAAATAATCTCCCCATACCCCCTCTCCGCTGCCCTGGAGTTGTCTGAACTCGAACTCTGGCCTACCTCCTGCACTGACTTATCCTCCTCGCTCACTCTCCTCCACAACTCCCTCTCCACCATTCTCGATACCCCTGCCCTCCTCACCACCCAAACCTCCTACTACTCATGCAATGCAGCCTGGTACATCAGTCACCTCCACTTACTCAAGGATCAGGTGCTTACCGCTGAACATACCTGGCTCAAATCTGATTTAACGGTTCACTGTCAGATCTGGCTGGACCACATCAAAACTTACCGGTTGGTCCGCCCTCTCCGTGCTTTAATTCTAAGGTAATCTTGTAGACCAAGGACAACTCCAGGCTTCTATCCCCACTGCCAATCGGCTCCTCTGTCCACCCTTTCATGCCTCATCCATCCTCTTCTCCAACTCCAACTGTGAGGAGATGCTGGATTTCATTGCCAGCACTTTGAAGAATAGGTTGATATGGGGTAAGCAGTTTGCAGAGTTAGGAAGGACCAAGACAGTGAAGGCGAGGACACAGATTTTGAATTCAATCCTCTGGGGGATGTGGAGCTAGTGGAGCCAGGGTCACAGAGTCTGGTGCTGGAGAGGATATGAGCTGCAGACTTCGGGATAATCTCCAGTTTGTGGAGGGAAGAGTTGGGAAGGCCAACAAGCAGGGAGTTGGCATAATCAAACCCATGGATAAGGGTTTTGTCGATCTGAAGGATGAGGCAGTAGCGGATATTGCACCATGGCCCATGGTGAAGGCAGAGCAGATAATGACCCGCAATGCCCTCCTCACTGGTCTCCCTCACTCCACCATATACAAAATGCCCCCATATACAAAATAAAACCATTCACAAAATATCACCAAACACAAAACGTAATTTACTCAAAACTCTGCTCCCAAGTTCTGACCCGCACAAAACTAAACAGATCAATTTACAGATCCTCTCACTTGTTTTCAAATCTTTTAACACACACTCTCTCCACCACCCGCTACCTCCTGTTTGTATGTTGTCCCCTCTGCTCCACCACTGGTGGTCCTACCTTCAGCCACTACACCCAAAACTCTCGAACTCTTTGACTTAATCCTTCCATATTGCCCCCTCCCCACATTTAATCCCACCTAAAGACCTTCCTTTTTAATCAATTACAGTTACCTCCCCCCCATCCCTCTCCCCCTGGCCCATTGTCAGCCACCACCACTGGCAAGTGTTCCAGGACGTTACTCCACATGAAGGGCATTGTATAAATGCAAGTCGCTGTTGTTGAAGCATAATATTTATTTGTCCTTCCGACACTGATTGATCTATTGTATTGTATATTTCCAGCATCTTTTTGATTTTACCCTGGTCTCCTAGGTGAATACTTCACTGGGTGGAGTATAGTGGGTATTGAGCTTTTATCCTGATGTCTATAGATTTCTCTTATGATTTGTAGCACATGGGACAATATATGGATCCCATGAATCCCATAGGGTAATATAATCAGGTCTCGAGGCAATTTGTTGCTTTGATCAGGGATTACAGCAGTACGAAGCTAACTATTGTTCCTTATATTCCTTATATTTTCCATAATGTTTTAGAATTGTAAATGGAATTTGTGCAGTTATAAAACAAATATGATTTAATTTTTAAAGCTTAAAATGTTTTCCCCTTGTCGCTTAGAAACCAAATGATTAACATGAAAACATGAATTCACCCAAATGTATTAAATAAATCAACCTGTAGAAGAGGGGCTGGCTTGTGCATTAGGTTCATTGTCCTCTTACCTTTGAGAATTAACATGTTTGAACCTAGTCCAGGATAATGGGATGAAAAGAATATCTCTCTGAAATGCTCAGTGAAATGATTTGGTGATTTCATAGTGAGAAATGAGCCACTGCATATAATTTACTAGTGAATTGAGACTATGAGAATCCACATGGATGGATGCCACATGTTAGTTTCATGGGAATAACCACAGGAATTTTGTATGTATGTGGGTGGGTTCGGAGGTGGACTGGTGGTGGTGAGACAGTTTGAGTGTGGGAAGCCTGGATGTGAGGGAGGAGGCAGGTTTGAATAGCAGCTGAGCTTCTATCAATAGAACAGAATTAGAATTCTTCCATCCAATTGGAGCTCCCTCTCTATTTCATTCAATTATATTGCTCCAGCTTCCCCAGTTAGAATTGCATTGTACATACATTGGGTGATTCTCACAAAAGTTGGATTTCCCCGAGGCTCTTTTCACTTTTTGCGTAAGAAGTATTCACTTAAAAGGGACATATCCTATAACAATGATCATTCATGTCTATTTTAGCATAGATAATATAGTCTTCTGCTCTGAGTTAAAATTTATATATTCAATTACTCTACTGCCATTTAAAATATCTAGCTTTACCTTTTTTCTAATTGCTGAGTACTAAAATAGATGGCAATCTGTATACCAAATGCATAAAACATGACATTCCTCTGTTGGGTATGATTTACCTCCACAATGATCCAAAACTTTGTGGAGAAAGGACTTTCTGGCAATGGTGAGATCAGTACAGTGCACAGATATTAAATGACTTTCTGTGTACCTATATAGTGACTATCTCAATGCATTACAATATTAGCAGAGACATTTTGGACTCTAAAACAAGACAAGAAGACTTTGCATTGTCTAATGCTGAATTACAATACTAGGAAAAGGCAAAGATCAACAACAAACTGTATTTATATGGTGCCTTTAATATTGAGAGGATATCTCATGTGGCTGAAAGAAAAAAGGCAAGAAGGGATATGTATGGGCTCATCAACAACTCTATTGTCTAATGTTACTATGTTTGCTTGTCTGAGCAATTTATAGTTTTAATTAATGTCCACTGAGGGTATTGGACCCAGAGGAATTTTTCACATTTACAACATTTTCAAATCTGCTTCTATGAGCTGGCCTTGAATTGTCTTGAAACCACGCTTGTTTCTATTAACAAATTTATTATGTCAATACAACATTGTTTCTGGGAGAGAGAGGAGGAGGAAAAGTGAATGAAGATACTAATGAAAGAAAACCTTAGTGTTGCAAACTCTTTTGGAATGCATAAAGCGCAAAGCAAATTACATTTATACCAACTTAGTCCATTCAAATGGAAAATTTCGACGCAGTTCAAGCTGTTCTATTACCCTCTATAGATGCTGTATAAAGGTCATGCCTTTATACAGCATCTATATTGGTATCTTCTACACTGATTGATATGTTTAATAATTAGACTTATGGAGTGATTTTATTCTTCAGGGAATTAAGAAATTATAAAATAATCTGCTGGATAAAGCCTAATAGCATACCTGTACAGCCAGCATACACTTGATTTAATTTCTCATTTATTTTGTCCTTATATGAGGAATTTGAGGTAACTTTTCATTCTTTGTTATTTAATTCATTGTGATTCATTATGTCTCCATGTGCTCCATGCTCAGCTGTATTGTCACAATGTTCTGCCTCTGAGTGGTGAAGGTGATTTTAACACCCAAATAAAAATGAACATTAGATTGGAACTTTGAAATTTATTCCACAATATTAAGACAAGTTATTAAGTGTTGAACATACCTCCACCTGGAGCCTATGTCTTTGACAGTATAAAGGACATCAAAAAGTATTAACTTAAGGAATACATTCAAAATACATCCTGTTGATCATCCAAGAACATGACATATTGACCCTAATGTTCCTGTATGGTCATGGCTTTGACGAGTAAATAGAGTAAGTTATGTTTTTATCTCAGACACAAATGGAAATTGTGTATTTGTTAATGTAATTATCTCCTGCTCCCTAACTTGCAGTGTTTTTCGGAAGCTAAGACTGTGAATCAGACTGGAGGTATTAAAGGCAGTACCTTGTATATCAATTGAAGCTGGGGTTTAAGTGGTGGGGGAGCAATGCTTTGGGAGAAATGTTAAACCTGGCTGCCTGCTCAGGTGGATGTTGAGATCTTGTAGCACTATTTGAAAAGAGAGAGAATTTCACCCTGTATTTTGGCCACTAAGGCAAATTTCTTTACTCCGTCCGCAAGAACAACAACTCCGATTTATATATCGCCCTCCATGCCAGACGGCGTCTCAGGGCGCTTCAAAATAATGGAACCCGGGGGTGGGGGGGGGGGGGGGGGTGGAGGGGGAAAAAAGTGACCGAAGGCGTGGTCGAAAAGAAAGATCTTCAGCTGAGACATGAAACTAGGAAGAGAAGAAAGCGAAGGGAGTGAAGAAAGGTGTTCCAGAGCTTCGGGACGTAGTGGCTGAAGGCACTGCTGCCGATGGTGGAGCGGAGGATTTGGGGGACAAGGAGGAGACCAGAGCCAGAGGAGCGAAGGCAACGGGTGCTGTGTTGGGGAAACAGGAGGTCAGAGCGGTAGAGGGGATCAGAGGAGTGGAGAGATTTGAAAGCAAGAGTGAGGATCTTGAAATCGATCCTCTCCGGGACAGAAGGCAGTGAAGTCTAGCAAATGAAGTCTGGCCCATCTCTGTTTATCTAGAAGAAAGTAGGAACCCAGTTGATAGTTGATTAGTGGATCGCTTTCCGGGGATAATAATCCGTCCTCAAAAAATAATTTTGTTACTCAATCCATGACTGATTGTGGAACACTGCTGTGCACAATTATAATATAATGATAATAATAATCCTTGCATTTGATATAGCGCTTTCACGCCTCCTAGACGTCTCAAAGTGCTTCACAGAAGCCAATTGTGCACAGCAGTATCCCACAAACAGTCGTGAAATGAAATGACCAATTTATTATTTGTAGGCAATTGGCTGATGCATTTTTCCTGCAAACTACACAGTAAATTTAAGTGCTCTGAGATGTTGTCCGGCGTGGAGGGCACTATATAAATCCAAGTTGTTGTTAAATTCAGTTTACAATATATTTTGTGAAGCTCTTTGAGACATCTCAACAACATGATCAAGGCTATATCAAATTAAGGGATTCTTCTTCTTATTATAACAAGTGTCCCAAATAAAATTGGTCACTCACTCCATAGTTGTCTGAGAGACATTGCTGTGTGCAACTGGATGCTGTGTTTCATGCCCAAAATAGTCAAATTCAGTCTACAGTATATCCTGCAAAACGCTTTGATATCTTGTTGATGTGATAAAGCACTACATGAAATGGAAGGATTATTATTAATAAGAAGTGCAACTAAATGAGCCCTTTGGACAGAAACGATTGGTGCAATGTATTAGGCTCTTTGTTTTCAGTCTCTTGAGCCGCTGAACCATAGAACAAGAGAAATTTACAGGACAGAAGAAGGGATTCGGCCCATCCTATCTGTGCTGGCTCTTTAGAGAGCAATTTTCTGTAATTCTGTCCATTTACCCGTCCTTGCCCTATACCCCTGTAGTTTACCTCTTTATAGATATTTATCTAGCTCCTTTTTAAAAATGAATATCTGTTCTGCCTCAATCACTGCTCCTGGTAAGGCATTCCATATGCTAATTACTCTGCACTTGAAATAAATTCTCCTAAAACCCTCATTTGCTCACTATCTGAAGTTGATGCCCTCTTGTCACTGGAAGCAAAATTTGGATTATCTGGATTCTTTATTTTACCAAGTATTGAATCATCATCACATTTCAAGTTTAAATGGGATTAAGATTTTTTTTACACATTCACCCAAAGCAGAGAGACCTTATAAAGTGGAAATCAATGTTTTTGCACAGAGCACCAGCTTCTGTAAAGCCAACAAATTGAGAAAAAAAAACAATATTGTAATTGAAAAAAATTGAAAAGGAAGCCATTGTTGTACTATCTTAAACATCTAGTTTTAGAATAATAACATTTTAATATAGGAAATAATTGAACTAATAGCATATTGCAATGAAACTGTTCTGAATTTGCCATAATTTGTAAATAGATTTATTTTAATTTCAATTTGATTGATAGTATTGCATTGATAGTGACAGTGGTTCTGGTAAAGTGGTTGATGAAATTACCCTTTGGCATTATAATAGAGCTGTGCTGCGCAAGCCATTCTTCTTAAGTTCTCTCCCTCTCCCTTCTGGGTGTAAATTATTTTGGCAAAATATGATTGTGTCTGAGCACACCCTGGAGTAAGAAAATAAAGAGAAAACTGAAACCTTACAGTTACAATGACCGAAAAAGTCAAATTATTTCTAGATACAGTATTATGTTATTTTGTGTATTGCCAATACCTCTTTGTAGCGAGGGGTAAGAATGCACTGGAACTGCTAGTTGGTGATCACTAATAGAAGGGCATACATTTAAGGTAATCACAAAAATAACTAAAGAACAACTTGGAGAAAATTACACAGAAGGTGGTTTGAATGTAGAATTTTTTTGTCAGTGTCATGATCAAAACATAATCCATAAATTATTTTACACATATGTTATATTACTTTAGTTATATAGGATTGATATTGTAAACATAAGGCTATTAATAATAACTTTAAAATATTTTGGAGAAAGATCCAGCCCTGGTGCAACATGCACTGTCAAACCAAAGAGCAAATTAATATTGGACACATTAGTATGTAATATTTGGTAAGCAGCAATTCTTGTCAGTGATATACCAGGCCCGTACGCAGGGGGGGGTGCGACGGGTGCGTAGGCACCCCCCCAAATTATAAAAGGTCCACATTTTCCGGGGTAGAGAATTGTATTTTTATCAAATTTAAATACCAAGTAAATTTATTGAACATTTGTGTAACAATTAATTCTTCAAAACTTTGTATTACTTATAAATACACATCTTTGAATGATTTAGTATTAATATAAAATTACTCGCACACCAGAATCGGCGTCTACCCAAAACATACCGCGTCGATAGACGCGCTAGTCAATGACGCGGCGAGTCTGTGACTCACCGCGTAAACATAGGCGCGCGCCAAGACTCAAATCCATCCTCGTTTGGAAATCATCCCGTAAACAGCCACAAAGGTAGCACCACTTCTGGAAGTTAAAATCATCTTTTCATCTGATCACCGTAAGTAAAAATTGCTCAAGTTTTGAGAGGTGTGACTGTAATGCTAGCAAACAATGACAACATATTTACAAGCTTCTGAGAAATTAAAGCTTTTGAGAACCCAACAAAAAAGTTATATGTGTCTGGACGGAAATGCCTATCTTTAAAAAAGATACTCATGGACGTAGACCTATGCTTTAGCGCCTATGTCTACGTGGTGTGTCAATTGGAAATCATCCCGTATACAGTCATTACATAAAAAGGTAGCAACACTTTGTGGAAGCTGAAATCATATTTTAATCTGATAAATGTAAGTAAAAATGACTTAAGTTTTGATAGGCGTGTTTCTGAAATATCATGTTTCTTGTTTTGTCTTGATTATCACATTTGATTTATATTATTAAAAATGTATTCCTGTAATTAAAAATTGCTTTTAGAGATGTCCACTGGCATGCAAAAAAAAATGACCGCAAAAATGTGTAAAATATGACCTCAAACTGTGTAAAACCTTGAGGGGGCTTTGCCCCCGTCACCCCCGCCAGGAGCCCTCGTGGGCAGCCCCCAAGCCGCCGGCCATTGTTGGTCCCATCACTAGCAATTCGCATCCCCCCATTAAAAATCCTGCGTACGGGCCTGTATACTTCCTGATAGATTTTGCCCTTGTTACACTCACCAAAGAAACAGACTATTGCTGGTGACCTACATCATTCATGCAAAACCTTTCAAGAGGTTTTCCTACCTGAAGGTGCTAATTGTTTCTGTGATCTCAGCGTCTGGGACTGAGAAGAGCTCTGTGCATGGTCAGATGAATTCCTTACTGTAGCAGTTAGCGCAATCTCCTCACAAGCGTGTTAGATCCCAAGCCGGGCGAAACCATAGGCAAGTTCCCATGCTCCACATGCTTCCATTAATTAGCAGTACGTAGAAAGTTGGTTGTTAATCAATCGGCGAATCCACAAAATACAGACAATTCACTTTACACTATATAGTCCATGAAGCACTACAAGATATTTCAACTATGTGATAAGGCTCTATATTAAATGCAAGGAATATTATTAAAGAACTAATATTTTATAAATGGCCCACCCAAGAACTCTAAAAGGGCCATTTGTGAGTATAGGCCAGACTGATTCATACCATTTGTATTTGTATTGCAGCAGTGGGATTCAATGTGCTATTGATTTGAAAATACATTGCTTTTGGGATTAGCTTCTCTAGGTAGATTTGGCAGCTAGGTACTCATGGATTACAACAAACTCCCACCCTTAATTTATGCTGTGTGCTAATTTGTGTTATCTCTTAACAGAAATTGATAAATTTGGTGGGATAATTATCACTGGTGATATTAACATATTGTCAGTTTCTCAATCTGCAACAACAAATTTCATTTATATAGTGCTTTTCGCATTGGTGGGATGTCCGAAGGTGCTGTTCAGTCAAGGGCTTTTGACCAAAACACCAGTTTAGATTCACTAGGTTTTTATTTAAATCTTAGACTTTCATTCTCTTCTACAATTTGTCCAGTCACTTTCCCAGAATAATGCTTATTTCCTTCTCATTGTCAGTGATCAATTGGCAATTACATCATTAAAGCAAGATGGAACAAAGAGGAAAGTCTTGAGATGGACTTTAAAAGAGGCAAGTGAAGGAGCAAGGCGAAGGGATGGAGTTCTAGAGAATGGGGCCAATCTACCGTACATTTGATGTTTTCGAAAATAAATAATTACACATATCTTATTGAAAAGTTCATTATGAAATACTGCAAGTTAAAGCCCAATGTGTTTTTTGTGGTGATTTGCAAATGCACATATATACACATTCATATAAAATATATGAAATATTTTGTAACATATTTGATGAATTCACACGTTCAACCACACACTAAGCGATTACTAATTTACATAATGGATACATAGTGCTGGATAGATCTTTCTATAAGCAACAAATTGAGAAACTGGTTGTAAAATGTAATTAAACCAAATGTGATATTAAATCAAGTAATCCTCAGAGAAAACCTTCTGCCCTTTTCTTTAATCTATCTCGAAATCCTAAACTGACATATAATTACTCCTGCAGGTTGCTTCCATTGTCTCCTGTGAGTGACTCATTCCTGAGAGGAGACAGTGAGCAGCAGTCGGACTATTAAGTGTGTGACCATTGATGTTTGAAATTAACATGGAAGCCTTTACAACAATCAACATTTATTTCTCAATTCTGAAATTGAACATAAAATTAATTCTGACAACTTTTAGAAATGAAATACCATTCGGTGGTTATATGAATAGGTGAAAGAGGACAAACTTTCACATACTCCATGAGGTTTACAATTATTACTGGTATGTCCCTACCTGCCTGTGTCACTAACAAAAGAGACTGTGTATAGTGAGTGGGAGATTATGGTCAACGTTCTTTGTGGCTATTTCTAGGGTATGAAACAGCATGAAAAATTAAGAGTTTAGAAAACAAATTGATAGTTACATGTGCTGTCTTTTAGTTTTGTGATCTTGTTGTAATAGTTAAATTCATTTGATATTGAATGTAGCATTGAGTTGCAATCAAATTGTACAATATCAGGTATAAACCAAGAATTACAATTAGTACAATGTCCACTGGATTACAAATACAGCATTTTAATTCCACTAACGGTGTTGATCATAGAATCATAGAATATTACAGCATAGAAGGCCATTTGGCCCATAATGTCTGTAGCAGTTCTTTGGAAGAGCTACCCAATCAGTTCCACTCCTCCTTGATGATTGCCATTGCTGAATGAGGGCAGGGTTGGTGCTCCTGGAACAACAACAACAACAACAAAATTACATTTGTGGAGTGCCTTTCACGTCAGGAGAATGTCCTAAGGCGCTGAATATTTAGGTCGGGACCCAAGCAGGGGGGGTGGGGTCGGGGTAGGGGGAAGGAGAGTAGGAGAGTGGGGAGAGTTAGTAGAGGAGCAGGAGGCAAGGTCGAAGGTCAAAGAGGAGGGTCTTGAAACCGGCCATGAAGGCAGAAAGGGAGGAAGTGAGATAAAAGGATTGCAGGATGGAGTTCCAGAGTGTGGGGACAGAGAGACTGAAGAGAGCACCTAAGGCAATTTCACTAATCCAGTGGTGGTCAACTCATGGCCTGGGGGATGTTAAGAAGTGGCAGGCCGAACAATCATATTAGTCTAGGTAAGTCTGTGTTAAACCAATATTGTTGTTTCCATCAGCTACTGAGTAGCAATCGTTATGGTGGTGTAGTCATAAATCAAGAAATGTTTAATCAATTTGGTTGGTCACTCAAAAGGGTTGGCACCCACTGCATAAATCAAATGTTGTCATCATGGATGCAATATAAATTATAAAACTAATTGCAAATAGTCATTATATATTCAGCTTTACAATAGATCCACAGCTGTATGCAAGAGCTGCCCATTTCAGCCACAAAATATACAGTCCATTTATTTTACAGTATATTTCGTTAAGCACTTTGAGATGTTTTGAAGACATGACAAGCCACTATATCAAATGCAAGGATGATGATTACCCTACAACATTAAAGTGAAGTTCTGGTAAAAACTGTCAATACTGTACTGGCATTTCTTCATATTGTATTTAATTTCTTCCAGACTCTCTTGACAATTAAATTGCACCAAGAAGCATACAAAGAATTATGTGGGATTGTTGTAGGATAGAAACAGACCATTTTCCCAACTAATCGTGCTGGTGTTTATACTTAATTTGAGCTTCCATCCCACCTAATTCTCTTTCCAACAACCATCTGCTTCTCTCTCCGTCATATATACTTGATGTAGGATGGGTTCCTAAGGGGAAATCAATCAATTCCCAAGTGAGGAACTTCACTTTGCCTCTTTGCTGGTGAAAATGGAAACGTATCATGTAATGTAAAGATTACATAATTAAAATTTGAAATAGAAATATTTATCCGTGACCACAGAACAGCAATATCACTTCACTTGATTTTTCAGAAGTTTAACAAGTAAAATAATATCTGCAAATTGGCAGCTGGAGCCAGAGAATTTATGATTCTGAAATATGTTATACGTTTGGAAGAATATGTCTTAACTTGGGTGTTCTCTTTCAATCATTTAATTTTTTTCCTGACACCTCAGAGAATCCTGACGTCAGGATCCTAAACATCCAAGGGATTTAATCTAGCTACGGTAAATTAATGGAACTCATGTGGAAGACAAGTTTGGTGTTTGCTTGTTTGTTTCCGCTTCATTTTATTGAATTGTGTGCTTTTCCACCAGAAAGTGAATCTCAAGTTGTTTGCAGTATTCCATCAATGCCTTGTGTTTCTGTGTTTCTACCATTGCAGTATGGATTTCTGAGTCCAAACATCTGTATACAACAACAACAACAAAATTACATTGATAGAGTGCCCTTCACGTTAGGAGGACATCCCAAGGCCCTGAACAGTCAGGTCAGGACTTGAGCAAGGGGGAGGGGCAGGGTAGTGGGGAGGGAAAGAGTTAGGAGGGGAGGGAGAGAGTTGGGAGGGCAGCAGAAGGCACAATCGAAGAGGAGGGTCTTGAGACCAGCTTTGAAGGAGGTAAGGGAGGAAGCGAGGCAAAGGACTGTGGGACGGAGTTCCAGAGTGTGGGGGCTGAGAGATAGATTGCTTGCATAGATCAACATGTGCATAGTTATAGTGATTTGCAACTTGTGTCTTCGAAAACCTCAGGAATATTTCTTCATGAAATGTCAAATTCATTAACTACTCATGGGTCCACAAACTAATGAAAAGAGTAACACTCCTTGCATTTAGCAAAGGTAATGTGAAACATCTCAAAATGCTTCATAGGGAATTGTTGTCAAGTTTACTGATTGTGTATTTGCAGACAAACTTGGCAGTCAATTTATACACAGGAATGTTCGACAAATAGCCACAAATAAACACCAACTTATCGGATACCTTGACATTATTTGAAAAGCGAATGGAGCTTCTGTTGGTGTCCTGGCCAATAATTTTACAAATTAATTACTCGAGACATCCAGAACATGTGAGAAGCGCTATATCAAATGCAAAGATTATGATTATTATTATTATTACTCTTTCACCTCATGGCTGTTTGCATGAACGCATTTGTACAAAAGGCTACTGCTTTTGCTATAAAAACAGTTACTAAATTTGGTAATGAATACCTAAGAAGCACTTTGCAATGTTTAAATATGATCATGATACGGCACTATAAAAATGCAAGCACTTTCTTTCTGGAATTCGATAGACTTTTGTTGATACAGTTCACATTGACTGAAACTTTGAATAAATGATCAATAATCATACCAATTCTATTTTCTGCTCCATCTCTGCTGAAGGAAATCCTTCAAAATGTACATGTGCTCTGTATTTCCTGTTGCAAAATACATTATCTTGTATTTATTCACATTGAAGTCCATCTGGCATTTCTCAGCCAATCTGTTTTAATTGGTCAAGACTCTTTCAATACAGTTTTAACTTCCTTATATTTGTCACACAGCACATATGGTAACAATGGCAAATGGTGTATTGTCCTTCAAATGGTTTGTGAATGGCATGAACATTCTGGGTGACTGAATTCTGACTACTGTAGAATTTGCTAATCTGTGTCCCTTAACAAAACTTTTTCTATTAATCATCTTTTTCTACTTCTGATGGCTGAAATTTCATTTCAGTTTGCTATAATTTTCTTTAAGCATGAGAATGTAAAATCATAGAATAAGAAATACCCATTCAATTCAATCATTTCAATCATGCAAATTCCCAGCCTATTGTGAACTCCACACCATCTATCTATATGGAATTTATGAGTACATACATTTTAAGTGAATAGTGTTCATCTACATTTTTTTGTAACTGCTGAACAGATTTGTTTTTGTTCATTTAAGGAAAACATGTGGCTTTGTATGAGACTGCAGCATATTGAACCATTCAGAAAATATTCACTGATGTTGCTTTCATTGATTTACAGAAGACATTCCATATTCCATCAAGTGCTTTACGAATGTTCATCAGGATGTTGGAAGCCATTGGGGTGGCTCTCATGGATCTATGGAACGTGTTTCATCTCTGAGATGAAAATTGGTCCATTCGAAGGAAATGGCAAGTAGGAAAGATGACTCTGGACTAAACCAGTCAGCCACTCAGAGAATGTCTCTTTGACTTTACATGCGTATTAATATAAAACAGTAAAAGCTAAGTATTCCATCTACTTATTATGGCAGACTATTTTGTGTTAAAAATTTAAAGGGGGGAAAGAACTGTGAATAATTAAAACAATTAATAATGAATTTCACATTCTTAATTAAGACAAAATGATCTTACAGGCTAAGTCTAAGGGGAATTTCAGGGCTTAGCAAGCCACCAATAATACCCGAGTACCAGCAAACAGAAAATTTGGAGTGAAAATTATAATGTTTCTTAATAGCTTTAATGTGTTAATTAATTAATCTTTTGCAGTTCTCTTAGGAGGTATCTCATTTTTGGGTCATCCAAAAGTGTAACATGCACACCTTTGCTGTTCTTAAAAGGCTATATCCCCAGCTGTTGAGAATTAGAAGGTTAGTTCTCATCCAGGACTTGATGTCTGACAGACATTCTTCAGGTCTGCAATAGGGTCCGTCGATATGGAAATTTTCCGATTTAGATATATTGATGGGCTCATATCGAGATATACCGAAATATCGATATTTTCGGGTTTTTCGTACTGCGCGTGCGTGCGCATTTCGAGTGCGCGCGCACTCCGAATGCGCGCGCATTCGGGGCCTATCTCCTCAGGAGGTAAATATCTTTCTCTCTCTGTGTCTCTCACTCTCTCCATCTCTGTGTTTTTCTGTCTGTGTCTCTGTGTCTCTCTCACATCCCCCCCATCTCTATCTATCTGTATATTATCACATCCACCCCGTCTCTCCCTCCACCCCCACCCCCCACCGCCGTCTCTCTCTCCCTCCCCCGCCCCCCAGCTGTCTCTCTCCCCCTCCCCCACCCCCCCCAGCCGTCTCTCTCCCCCTCCCCCCCATCCAGCCGTCTCTCTCCCCCTCACCCCCCCACAGCCGTCTCTCACCCCCCACCCCCCCAGCCGTCTCTCTCCCCCTCAACCTCCCCAGCCCTTTCCCACCCCACCCCCTCAGCCGTCTCTCTCCCACTCCCCCCCCAGCCGTCTCTCTCCCCCTCACCCCTCAGCCGTCTCTCTCCCTCTCCCCCCCAGCCGTCTCTCTCCCCCTCCCCCACCCCTCCCAGCCATCTCTCTCCCACTCACCCCCCCCCAGCCGTCTCTCTCCCCCTCCCCCACATCCAGCTGTCTCTCTCCCCCTCACCCCCCCACAGCCGTCTCTCACCCCCAACCCCCCCAGCCGTCTCTCTCCCCCTCAACCCCCCCAGCCGTTTCCCACCCCACCCCCCCAGCCGTCTCTCTCCCACTACCCCCCCAGCCGTCTCTCTCCCCCTCACCCCTCAGCCGTCTCTCACCCTCTCCCCCCCAGCCGTCTCTCTCCCCCTCCCCTGCCCACCCCAGCCGTCTCTCTCCCCCTCCCCCCCAGCCATCTCTCTCCCCCTCCCCCGCCCACCCCCCAAGCCGTCTCTTCCCCCCCCCCCAACCGTCTCTCTCCCCCTCACTGCCCCCCAGCCGTCTCTCTCCCCCCCCCCCACCCCTTGCATACCTGTATATTGTATTCGAGGACTATGAATACAATATGGCAGCTTTGCACCTCGATCTGTGCATTGTGTATAGAGATGAGCATTCTGGGTCTTGTAGTTCAGTGTGCGGCATTCCGATTTTTTACCTCGATATATTGATTTTTCGATATATCGATATTTTTGAAATGTCTATATCGGCATATCGATATGAAAATTATATCGGGTTTTAGCGATATATCGATATATCGCCGGACCCTAGTCTGCAATGGTCCTGGATTCAAGAGTGGAGGCACAGATAACGCTGGGTGTCAACCACATACATGTAGAAATTGACCCCAAATCTGCAGATGATGTCACCAAGAGGTGGCTTACAGATATTGAAAAATAGGGGACCTAGGTTGGAGCCTTGGAGGAACACCACATGAGATGGTTCAAGGGCTAGTGTAGAATTTGTTTGTATAGATGTGCAGATGGTGTGAGAGGAAAGATTTGTACCATTCAAGGATAGAACCATGAAGATTGAGATAAGAGGAAAGGAGGTATGGAGGGTAGAGTGGTCTGAAGGCAGCAGATAGCTCAAGGAGGAAAAGGTGGCAGAGGTATCCCTGGTTGCAGATGGATAAAATGTTGTTTGTCACTTTTACCACAGCTGTTTCTGTGCTGTGGGCAGGAATTGGAGGAGTTTGTGAAATGGTGGGAGAGGAAGGAGCAAAGCCAAGAAGAACCACCGCACCAGAGATATTTATCTTGAAGAAGCAAGTCATTTGTTCCATCATGTCTGTACTGGCTTTTTTAAAAAAGCAATCCATTCAGATCCATTTACTTGTCTTTCCCCTATACCCCAGCAGATTATTCCTCTTCAGATATATATTTGGTGACAGCCTGGCTCATTGATAGCACACTTGCCTCTGAATCAGAAGGTTGTGGATTGACATTACATGGAGTGGAATCACAAACTCTAAACTGATACTTAATTAAATGCAGTGTTGTGGGGTGTTGCATTGTCAGAAGTGCCATTCTTCAGATGAGACAATAAACCGAGGTCTCTTCTGCCTGATTGTGTGGACATTAAACATCCCATGACAGTATTCAAAAAAGAAGGGAATTTATCCCAGTAGTCAACAGTCGCCAAAATAAAATTGGTTATTCGTACAAAAACACACACACCACCCCCCTCATTCCACTTGAATTTTATGACCAAGCTTTTCTTATATAACAAAATAACTAGCACATACAAAATGAGGGGAATAACAATTAAATATACAACAACAACTTAGATTCATATACAAATACAGGTATCCCTCCCCAACTGCAGTGGATACGTTCCTGAAAACCTCTGCGGTTGGTAAAACAGCGGTTGGAAAATACATGGCTAACATGGAGATAGGGGGAGCAAATTTACTTTGTCGTGGTTGGAAAATGCAGGGCTCTATGTGAAACATGGGGATAGGGGGAGTTAGTTTGAGCTCATTAGCTGCCAGGATCTGCAGCAATCCGCGAGGCTGTCTGACTGACTGACTGATCTACAGAGAGAGAGAGAGAGAGAGAAATCAACGGAGAAGCTGGTGTGATGGGTGACACGGAGGGGTGGAGGAGGGTGGGGGAGAAGGTGGTGTGGTGGGTGACATGGAAGGGTGGAGGAGGGTGGGGGAGAAGGTGGTGTGGTGGATGATACAGAGGAGGGGGGGGGGGATGAAGGTGGTGTGGTGGGTGACACGGAGGGAGGGGGATGCGGAGAAACGACAATAAATTCATGTTATTTACCTTAATCCTAAGAGAGAAGCGACAACTCGCTGGTTGATTGCGACATCGCAACTGGGTCCTAGCGCTAAACATTGGTGCAAAGTGACATTGTGGCTGGTTGATGCAACTGGTTCCTCGCGCCAAATGCTAGTGTTAGTGTTAAAATCCGTGGATAAGCAAGGGTTAATCAATAACCATTGCCGTGGTTAGCAAGGATTGTCGCAGCGAGCCAACCGTGGATAAGTGAAATTAGTGGTAGAAAAAAACACAGTCGGGGTGGGGTACCTGTATACAATTTGAAAGGCTATAAAATGCTAAATAAGAGAGCTAAATAAATCAGTGTAATAATAATAATAATCCTTGCATTTGATATAGCGCTTTCCACATCTTATCAACGTCCCAAAGCGCTTTACAGAATATACTGTAAAGTGAATTGACTGTGTATATTTGTGGGCGAATGTACTGCTACCTGTACCCCCTGGAAGTAATGTTGTACCCCCTGGGGTACATGTACCCCTGGTTGAGAACCGCTGATCTAATTACTGACTCACCAACCAGTGGAAATAATGTGTTCTTATCGACTCTATCAAAATCCCTCCTGATCGTCTTTTAAATGCCAGGAAACATTTGTTATGCAGTTAGTTTCAGGATTAGCTAATGCCTCAACAATTAATTAATTAATTAATTAACTTATCTGTGGGTGTATTCCTATGTCATATGTCCATTGCAGACATACAGGTCCTGTCATAGAAACATAGAAACAGGAGTAGGATATTCAGCCCCTCGAGCCTCTTTCACCATTTTATATGATCATCGCCAATCTGTACCTCAAGTCCATTTGCTTGTCCCATATCCCTTAACAGTCTGACCTAACAAATATTTATCTGCCTCCATCTTGAAAATGTGAAAGGTTCCAGGATCCGTAGCCTTTTGGGGAAGAAATTTCCAGATTTCCACTACCCTCTGGGTGGAAAACTGCCTCTTAATTTCACTGTCATATCATGTCATATGTATTTCCCAAGTGTCTTCTTGAAGAAATATATTGAGGCTGAGTATAAATTTATTTCTGTGTTCTTAATTTTTGTCTGGAATATGTTTATTACCATTTTCTTACATGTGACAGAATACAGAAATGGGTGTGCAGTTTTTTTTTAGTGTGAAGGAAATTACAAGCTAGCCAGCTTTTTCCCGAAAGAACAAAGAATCCAAATGTCCATCACCTTCTATCAGCTTGATGCCTGTTGTGACAGTGTGGCTGAAATGAAAGACATAAAGTGAAAGACATGCAATGGGTGCAAACAGACCCAAATTCAAACATGCGTCTTAATATAAAGCAATTCCACCACCACAACCTAGCTGACTACACTTCAACAACAAATACCAGCCATACATATTCAGCTTGGCCAGCAAACCGCAAGAACCAGGTCACTTTTCAAAAATGATGCAAAAAATTATTTCACAAGAACAAATATGACGTAGGATATATAAGTATCTCAAAATGTCGTGGGTAATAATAGATTAATACAATAGCTATTTCAATTTGTCAATGGTGTGGCTATAAATGGAGGACCTCACAAAATCAATAGGATCGGGGGAGCTTTCGAGATAAATCTGTGCTTGATTTGCCTCCAC
This sequence comes from Hydrolagus colliei, assembly GCA_035084275.1. Classification (NCBI taxonomy): domain Eukaryota; kingdom Metazoa; phylum Chordata; class Chondrichthyes; order Chimaeriformes; family Chimaeridae; genus Hydrolagus; species Hydrolagus colliei. The sequence continues at coordinate 41,342,907 of CM068745.1, read as the reverse complement.
TGAGGTTGCACTAACCCACAATAAACCAACTACACGCTCCCTCAACCTTATCCCTACCCCTCTTCTTACTCCAAAGCTCCACCTCCTTGTCCCCTTACTCCCAGGCATCATAAAACTCTCACTGTCACCATTACCACTAAATTCTTCATCTCCATTACCAATCTGCCCACAGCACAGAAACAGCTTTGGTCAAAGTGTCAATGACTGCTGAGCCTTCAGATCACCAATAATGTTAATTCCTGCTCACTGTGCATAAAAAGTTGACCAATTTGTGGCGTGTTTGGGAAACTGGCCTTCACATGGTAATTCAGCCATGGGTCCACAAGGCACCGACCTTCTAAGTAAAACTGTGTTATAATAGGGTATCTTATATCGGAGCTGTAATGCAATAATATTCCTTATATTTGATATGCCTATTACTTGAAATGTATAAAGAGTGTCAGAAGTAATTATTGTCAAGTGCATTGACTATTTTTTGTTGGAAAACACAGCTACCAGTTTGTGCAAATCAGACATCATGAATAACTATGAAATGAATTACCAAATTATCTGGAAGATTGTTAACCAAGCACTAGGACAGCATCCCTTTACTTTTCAAATAGTGTCATGAGATCTTTAACATCGACTTGAACAGCAGGCAGGGCCTCAGTTTTTGACAACTCATCCAAAGAATGGCACCTCTGATAATGCAGAATGTACTGACATACAATCCTACACTATGATCTTAAATTCCTAATTTGGGGCTTAAATCTACAGCCTCCTAAACAAGGACCAAGAATCCTAGTAACTGAGCCAAATGTGCTTTAAAATATTAACTTTACATCAATGTCAATTTCAGTTTGTTGCTTTAAAGCAACTCTGGTTAAAAGAAAATGAGCTGACAGAATAATAATAATAATAATAATAACAACAACAACAATAACAATAATAATGACACTTTTCATGTTGCGAGGACGTTTCCGAAGCACTTCACAGGATATACTGTAAAGTGCTGTGACTATATGTTTTTATGGGTGAATGTAAAAACCAATTTGCACACAGCTATATACCACAAACAGCCATAAATTTTATTTGGAGGATTGTTGGCCGGGATACTGAGGGAAACTCCTTTTTTATTTTGAATAGTGCAATGGTATCTTTAACTTCTATATGTACAGGCAGACAAAGCCTCAGTTTAACTTCTCATCTGAATAATGATACCTAGAGCAATGCAACATACCCATAGTGCCGTAAATACCCGTGTATAAGGCGCACCCCCCACTTTTGACCACTTCTTGGTGAAAAAAAAGTGTTTTGCTATTTTTGCTATCATTTTCATTTTACTCTTTCTTGTTATTTGGTGGCCCTGAAAAGGGTCGTTGGTGTGTAAAGCTGTTATGCTAAAAACCCGGGAAATCCTCGTCGTCGGTCGCCTAGTCGAATACTGTGCGAAGTTCCTCATCTGAATCTGCATACAGGAGGTCGGCGTCGCTGTCATCGCTCTCAGATATGCAAAGCGAGTTGTCTTCCCACAGCACATCGTCTTCCGTGCCATCCAAGCTGTTGGATATACAGCACTTCAGGAAGTTGTAATTGATGATCTCTGCTGGCAGCTCATCCCAGACTTTTAGTATCCAAGAGCAGATGGTTGGGAGATCTACCTTCCGCATCCGTCCCCCAGTCGTGTACGTCTTCTCCCCCTCCAACATCCAGTCGGCCCAGCGCCTCTGCAAGCCATCCTTGAAGGGCTTGTTCACTGCGACATCAAGAGGGTGGAGAAGCGACGTCATCCTGCCGGGGATCATCACGAGATCGGTCTTGGATTTCCGCAGGGTCACCTTGGTGTGGTCCATCTTGTGACAGCGGAAGGAATCGAGGATGAGAAAGCTTCTGCGCCGTGAGAGACCTCCTACTCGCCTCTCCCAGACGCAATGGAGCCATTCGTTGACGAGGTCGTCGTCCATCCAGCCATTTGGGTGAACCCTCACAAAGATGCTGGGCGGGAACCTCTGTTTGGGAAGAGTCTTCCGCTTAAAGATGACGTACGGTGGCAGCTTTCCTCCATCGGTGGTGCAGCCCATCATTAACATGAAGCGGTCCTTCTCGTGGCCAGTCGTCGTGATGCTCAAACAGTCTTTCCCTCCCACGTGCTCGGGTACCGAACCCTGACTGTTTGATGCTCTTTGACCTTTTAGCCGCTATGGTGATGCTCCGGGGGACATCGAAGGTGAGTGGCGTCTGGTCTGTATGGCGATCCTAGTGAGCGGGTAGTCGTACTGGCGGCGCTGCTTGATAATGTACTTCTGGAAGCTGGTTGTCTTTTCCTCCAAGTCGGCAGGCAGGTGCTGGGTGATATGCGTACGTTGGCGGATGGATAGCCCATGCCGAGACATGAAGCGGTACGCCCATGAAACGCTAGCCTTGAAATCGACAATTCCCGCCCTGTCAGCGATGGCCCTGGCCTTGAATCGAAGCGCTATTGTTGAAATTGCATGCCCCTCAAGCCATTTCTCATGAACCCAGGCGATGAGCTCCACCTCCAGTTCAGGCCACTTGGCTGTATTTCTCCAGAGTGTCTTCTTTTGCTTGGGCATCTCCTCCAGAGAAGACTGCGTTGAACGCCATCAGCGAACATTGGATTCGGCGACGCCGAATCTCCTGCCAGCCTCCCGGTTTCCAGCCTCTTCAGCATATTTGCAGACGGAGAGCTTCGAGACATCTCTCATCTGCTACCGGTACTTTGAATTTTCGATGCTCAAAATTTATTGTATCTGCGTATAGGGCGCCCCCCCATCTTTCGAGAAGTTTCAACATGAAACAAAGTGCGCTTATACGCAGAGATTTACGGTATGTTGTTCTGAGTCCTGACGTGGGATTTGAACCCACAACATCTGATTCAGAGGCGAGAGTGCTACCAACTGAGCCAGGTTGATATACCTGATAATAATAATAATCCTTGCATTTGTTATAGCACTTTTCCAATCTTCTAAACACAGAATATACTGTAATAAAAATGTATTGTATATATGTGGGTGAAACACGGCAACCAATTTAGCACAGTAGTGCCCCACACACAGTTATGGATCAAAATGATTTTTTTTTGAGGGATTATTATTAGGCGTTTGGAGTTAGGAAACTTGTCCATGGTTTTACCCTGTGGGGAATTGAAATTGTAAGGCGCGTGCGCTAACCACCGAGCTACAGGAGTCCACAAAATAGTAGCAGATATTATGAGATATTCTGTTAGTTATGAAAATGTTACTGCATATCTATGTGATACGCAATTTAGCATACAGTGCAATAAAATCACAACCAGAGCCCTCTATCTTTAATGACTAACATAAGTCTGCTCTATCCAGGCATTTATAGTATAGCGAAACATTTAGTGAATTGAACTACAAAAAAAAGCTTTTCCTTCTGTGCATTATCCAATCATTAATTTGGTAACACATCCTAATTTGCTGTCCCTAGATAGGTTTATAGAGCTGAACGGTTACTCTGAGTTACAAATGTAGCAAGTGGCCTTTGGATCCAACATGTCCTTAAGAATTTAATAATTCATTCTCGCAAAGGTAATTTTAAAAAAAAGATACATTGAGGGAGAGAGGCAAGAAACCACTCTCAATACATAATGGTAGCATTCATGTATGTCCATCTAGTAATTATCTCTATTAAAATCAAATTAAAAATAAATAAATCTGAAAATTTGTTTAAACAAAATTATTCCCAATTGCTATATAAATCGCTTTTTTTAAAATTGCAAGAATCCAGAAAAATATATACTGCAGCTGTTGTGCTAAAGGGTTGTGTTAAGAATTTGTTTTATAATATATCTTTTGGTTTTTCTTATTTTCTACTCTGTATTTTTTATTGTTAGTAAAACTGTTTACTGCACTTCAACAGCTTTTCCTTGGAGCTTCTATCCTACCTCGTGTAGGAAGGTTTAATGCGGGAGGAAGAGAAAAATTATGTAATAGATGTGTTAAGATAAATACACGTAGAATGAAGAAATCGCACAGGTTAAAGAGTAAAGAAATACAAAGGAAATATGTTTACAGTTTCAAGAAGTAAAAAGGAAGCAGGTTAAAGTTCCTCCTTTTTGATTGTGCCTTCTTCCGCCCTCCCATCTCTCTCCCTCTACTCCCCACTACCCTGCCCCTCCCCCTAGCCTTTCCCTCCCACGTGCTCGGGTACCGAACCCTGACTGTTCAGCGTCTTGGAATGTCTTCCTGACGTGGAAGGGGCTCTATAAATGTAATTTTGTTGTTGTTGTTGTTGCATTCTATATCGTAACAACTCACTACATCAACTTATTTCTCCTCATCTCCCCTCTGATTGTTTAGACTTGAATTTAAACAATTTAACTTGCTAATATGCAATCCGTGGATTTCAGACAATAAAACAACTCCACCGCACTCCTATAGCATTTATGTAACACGCTTTACGTGAAGTAACATCAGATAATTGTGCATAATTGAATAAGATGACCTATTCATCAGATGACATCAGAACATTTGAATCAGAATAAAATTATATTTCATGAATGTTAAATATTATATTCCATTCTATGGAACTCTTATCTAAATATTGCTCCTGAAATTTAGCTGTAATGTACTATAATTTAGATTTTCTTATTCTGTCTTGCTTCTTTGTACCACAGGTTGATAGAGTGAGAATGAATTCCAAGTATCTTTCTGAAACCTGATATTGAGTAGAGGAACAATCATCTGTACTCCATAGAATCATTTGATCTTCGATTCAAAGGGTGTGCAATTATATAATAATAATAATAAATTTGATATAGCACCTTTCACAGCAGTAGGATGTCGCAAAGCACTTCAATGGATTTTGCAGTAAAATGTAGTGATTGTATTTTGTAGGTTAACAGAGTAGGCTACTTTCACACAGTAATATTGCCCAAACACTCATGAAGTGAATTTAAAAATGTATTTGGAGGACTGTTGGCTAGGTCAATGGGAGAAACTCCCTTCTCTTTTCAAATAGTGCCAATGGGACCTTTCACCTCAACCGCATGTCGTAGATGGGAACTCATTTTAATGTTTCACCAAAAGGACGCCAACTCCAACAATGCATCACACCTCTATTGCATTGGAATGTCAACCTAGACTCATGGTGGCCAGTCTTGATGGTCGGCTAACAAAATCTATTTTCTTCATTGAATGTTTCTTGATTCATGCCCTAAATCAAGAAAATTCAATTTAAACAAACCTGGAAACACAATGATTAATTGAACATGGACTTACCTATTCTAGTAGTAATGTTTGTGGTGCTGCTTCTTTATGGCCCTACAGGTAATTTTCAGGTTGTAAGCCATGGGTCGGCCACTACGGACATAGACTATATGAGTTAAAGTCTTGATTGGGGGCTTACAATCTCTGATACAGAGGCGAGACCTCTATCAACTGAGTCATGCTGACACACCAAATCATATATCTCTCTCTCACCACATCATTGTTTTCCGTTGTTTTGAACTGTGTAAATAATGCATTGCTGTACAATTACTACAGATCCACTTGACTAAAGATTTTGGAATGGTGACAACAGCATGACTCAGAATCTTGAGGGGATTAGAGAAGAAAACTATAGGTGAATTAAAAAAAATCTATTTAAATCATTGCAAGGGAAAAGACGTTGAACAACAACAACAAATTACACTTATAAAACGCCTTTCACGTCGGGAGGACGTTGAAAGCAAGGATCTTTCCACTCAGTTCTTGTTCATCTTGTAAGCTAAAACTAATGAATAGGATAGTAATAGCTGGACTAGCAGGGGTCTGCTTGTCAGATACTATGTCAATGGTAAGCTGTGTGTTTTTAGTTATTAAACTCCAGAATTAGAATGGATATTCCATTCAGTAAACAGGCAAATTTCTATGTCTATATATGTGGAACTCTTGGTCTGGTTAAGAAACTCTTAAGCATTGTGACAGATTTCTAGCTGTGTAAATGGGTTTAACGTACTATGTGATATATTTTTTTAAAAATTCTGAATGAAGGAAATATGGAAAATTCATCAGCTATTCTTTTTGCAGAAGCTTGATCAAGACTTCACAGCTTGTTCTGAGTTTGACACATTGTTGTGCTACAATATAATTAGAAAACATATTAGCTTGATAAGAAGTAAGGAATATGATTATTAAGACAATCACTTAGGTAGTTGTGCATACGTGTATACACACACACACACACACACTTAACAGTCAGATTTCTGCAGGCATTCCCCCTTATTGTACACACTCCCCAAATTGCTAACTGATGAGAGAATTTCAGTAATTACTTTATCTTTAGTTCAGTTTAAAGTGGCCTTGACGGATTGTGGATTTATGGATAAAAAGAAAGCAAGAGAGCACATTGAGATCAGTACAAGCCGCGGTGGAAAAGATAACGGGAGGAGTCGAATAACAACTCCCTGCAACCCTGGGCTTCAGATTGTCTATTTCTTGACATCTTTCTGGACAATCTGAAGCCATCAATTAGCTGAGTTAGTTTTGATGAGGTATGGATGGGAGAACAGGAATAACAACCCCAATTAAGGAGGTGCAAAAGAGTAAAAGACATAGATCTTTTGTAGTGAATGTTAGAGCGCTCTCCAGAACGTTTGCCAGGGCAAGAAAGAACCAAAGACAACAGTTGCCTGGTAGTATTGTTCTGTTTATGTTTGTAATGTCTCATATTCGCATAAGTAACAATAAAACAAGCTTCAGCCAATACAGTATCATCAGCTATTTCGGAACCTGAAGAGTTAAGATCAGTGCACAGGTCTTTTCTCCAACAACATTACTTGGGAAATCATAATGGTTTGTAGAATGGATGTTCTTTCGTTTGTATTGACCAGGCTCTCACTGTTCCTGTGATCACGGTGATTGCCACCTCCTAAATGTCAGAAGTTTTAGAAACAATCAGGTTGTGTTTCCAGGTAATGTCATAGCAATGGGACCTGGATATAGACCATGAACAGTAGCAGAAGGTTGTTACATAAGTAAGACTGAACAAGAACTCCTACTCCAAACAAGAAGTGACAGAGTTAGCCAACCACATCACTTTGTTCATTGATAAGATGGAAGATTGAAACTATGAAAATATATTCAAACATCCACCAGATACAGAAGGAGCATCTCCAAAAACAAATTATATTGTATATGTGAATAAAGGTGAACCCTAATAACTGATTGAACAAAGTGCACTATCAAACCCTTTCACACTGAGCACAGGAATACTTTACTGGCCAGGAATTACAGCCTTTCTATGTGATGTTAGTTGTAAAAGTGGTGTGCTAAATCCATTCATGACTACAGCAGTAAAACAGAACTAACTTGTGCTGCTGAACCTATTTTTGGATTTAGGCAAGAGGTTAGGCAAACAATTGACCTGGGTTGAAAGCAAAATTAAGCAAATGCTTATAGAATTTAATACATCAATAGCTCCTTCTCCAATAAAATAAACAAAGTGAGGAAGGTCTGCTCCATTCAACATGACCTTCATATGTATTTCTATTAAAATTACATTTCCAGCCTTTATGAAATATTGGCAAAATGTATGCCTTAATCTTTAAAGTGTTCATTAACTTATTCAAATAATCTTTTAAACAATACTAATACTTGACATCCATCTCAAGGAAAGTGTTTCTTTTTCCAATGAGACTTCTAGCAAGATGATTCAGGAGGCCTAGCCCATTTGGTTGCTGTAACATTTTGTGAGGATGTAGTGTGAGCAAGTCTAACAATACAGAACATCATAACATTGGGTAATACTGTATTACAAATACATCATAATATGTAGGAAAATAACATGTAGCAATTATCTCAAGATGTACAATGTTTTCAACCTGACAGCACAGACAATCTGAGTCATAGGTCTGTGAACACCAATTGAGGCCAAGAACTGAGGAATAATTGAGTGAAATGATATGTAATTATCACTGCAATTTTCACCCCAACATTTCAACTAGATTACATTTTTGATTTGATTGAGTGTTCATTTTTTTATTTCTTTATTTCTTTTGTGCATTGGATAGCAATTTAAAAATATATATTTTTACATTTTACCTGTGTTTCTTCTCTCAATAAATGATCAGGATTTTCAGGGGGAACTAATCCCCTACACCCACCCAGTTAATTCAGTATCCTGGTCAGTGTACTAAGGTATGTGTTCGTTATGGGTGTGATCATTTTGATGGAGCCAAGGACTACTCAATGAATTGAGACATCGCAAGTTAGAAAATTCAATGATGTGGTAATCATCAACATTCACCAGTGCTATTTGAACACATCATACAATGATTGATAGAAAAAACAATCCTGAAAACATTGCAAATATATTTCAAAGTTCTCATCAGAAATCTCATCTTTCCCTGTCTATTTTTATTATCTCCAGCAATCACACAATTGTGATACTTACTTCTCTAAATTGCATACAAATTTCATCTACAATTTCTTTTCTTTTTTTTATCACTACAATACTCCCATACAGTTTGTTATTGACTCTCCAAACTTATATATATGTAAAAACATGTATCCAAATAAATATAGCCAATATAGACAACTGAAGAACAATGTCTGATTCTAATCAGCGCTGACTAATACAGTAAGTTGCTCTGTGTCATTCTATTACCTTGTTGAATGCTAACTTGCGTTTGCCCTAATTGGCAGCTCATGTCCCTTCTCATAATTCATACTTTAAAATCTAATTCATGAATGTTTCAGATCCTATCTCTCACACCGGCTCCACTTTGAATCCATATACAGCATCTCCTCCAGCCTCCAAATTGACTTGTGTAATGTTCCTCATGGATCAGTACTCAGTCCTCTCCTCCTCAACCTGTACATGCTCCCTCTTGGTGACATCATTCACAGACATGGAGTCAACTTCCACATAATAATAATCCTTGCATTTGATACAGCGCTTTTCACATCTTATCGATGTCTCAAAGCGCATCACAGAATATACTGTAAAGTGAATTGACTGTATATTTGTGGGCAAAACATGGCAGCTAATTGCACACAGCAGTGTCCCACAAACAGTCATGGATTGAATGACCAATTTTATTATTGTGTTTTTTTTGGACGGATTGTTATTAGGCATGTGGAGTATGGAAAGTTGTCCAGGGTTTTGCCCTGATCTGCCTAGATTCGAATACAGGTCTCTTATAAGATGAGTGCTCTAACCACTTAACTACAGGAGGGTTGAGCTGGGAGGAGGGAGGAGTTGGATTGAGCTGGGAGGAGAGAGACTTGGGTTGAGTTGGGTGTAGGGGGAGTTGGGTTGGGGTTGGGTTGAGTTGGGAGGATGGGAAATTGAAATGGGTTGAGTTGGGAGGAGGGGGAGTTCTGTTGGGAATAGGGGGAGTTGGGTTGAGCTGGGAGGAGGGGGCGTTGGGTTGAGCTGGGAGGAGGGGGAGTTGGGTTGAGTTAAGATGGGAGGAGGGGGAGTTGGGCTGTGACTGGGGACGTCTTTACGTCCGGACTTTCTTCCAAACGTTGAACAGGCCATTGAGCATCTAAACCTGCAGGAAGGAGACCATCAACATAACCCCTAGGTTCACAGCCGACCAGAAGTTGACCCTTTGCAGGTTTCCCTCCAGCACATTGCGGTCTCGAGCCTCGAAAGCACTCATCATGGCCTGGATCTGCATACTCTTCCCCAGCTTCCCCAGCTTGCTGTTCACCATCCTGATGGATTCCTTGATTCCTTAAGTGCTCTGAGATGCCGTCCAGCGTGGATGCCATCCGGCGTCTATATAATTTGTTGTTGTTGTTGATGTCCTCGATCTTGATGTTCAGGACCACATGGGGCTCCACCAACCCCGACCAGTCTCTGCCCCTGTGCTCCACGTCATCGAATATCACCTTGAAAAATATCAGCTACTCCGAGATGATGCTGAACGAGTTGTCAAAACAGATCTTGTAATCGCCCTCTGGGATAGGCTCAATTGTGTGGACACCGTCTGACTTCCTGTATTCAGTGATCAGCTCAGCGCCGGTGGCACCCACGTGAAATCCACATCCAGCCCGGCCCCACCGATCACCTGATATTACACCTCCATGCCGCTGTTGAACCTGTGGTTTGATAGAAACACTCTTGGCGGCCCGCGGGCAGCAGGAAGGTGAACTCAGTGTCATAGGGTTGACTGAAGGAAGCCTTGGCCCACAACAAGCAACTCAAAATCAGCCCCTGCGTCAGTCCCAGCTCCCACCCCCTCCCCAAGTACAGCTTTCCCCAGTCCTGCTGCCTGACCCCCGGCCCCAGGAGCCAGTAACTCGGGCTGATCATGTCCCCTGGCCCAGAACCTCACCCCCCAAAGAAAGTCCCCAAACCAGTGGAAAATGACCCACAAAAAAAAATCTAAATTTTCCTCCCCCCCAAAAGAAAGTTTTCTTTTGGCTACAACTTTGTCTTCACTTCCGCACAAACTCCCAGTCCTCTAATGGGAAGTTTTCAAGGAGGAAATATGTATGCAGATGACATCCAACTCTAACTCTCTGCCACAGCATGGAAACAGACCTGGTATCTACTGATATTTTGGCCATCTGTAACCAGGACCCTCTGCCTCCTCGTCCTCCTCGACCCATCCGCCGCATTCGACACCATGGACTACACAATCCTCCTCCACTGCCTCTCCACCCACCTCAACCTTCAAGGTTCCATCCTCGACTGGTTTTGCTCCTGCTTTTCACACCACCTGCAATTTGTGTCCGCCAACAGCTTTTCCTCCGTAATGTCTCGTGTGGCGTTCCTCAGGGCTCCGTCCTCGGTCCCCTCTTCTTCACACTCTATATGCTCCCCCTCGGTGACATCATCCACAGACATGCTCTTAACCATGCCTTCTGCTGTCCTCCCAACTCTCTCCCGTCCCTCCTCACTACCTTGCCCCTCTCCCTTGCTCGGGTCCAGTCCTGACTTTTCAGCACCTTGGGACATCCTCCTGACGTGAACGGCACTCTATAAATGAAACTTTTTGTTGTTGTTGTTGCCTCCACCCTCGATTCCAGGACCACTGATGTCCTAGATGAGAGCCAACTTTCTACAGTTGAACATCAGCAAGACTGAGGCACTCCTGAATTTCTGCATCTCAGGCACTTTCAGCATCAGCATTCATGGATGCACACTCCACACCACCAAGCCAGTCAGGAACTTAGGCATCTTGTTTGACCTTCAACTATCCTTTCTTCCCCACATCCATGCCATGATTTGGGGAGCTCCTTTAGATCAGTGGTTAGAGCATTCGCCTTACAAGCGGGAAACCTGTGTTCGAATCCAGGCAGATCGGTGCGAAACTTTGGGCAATTTTCCTTACTCCACACGCCTAATAACAATCCGTCAAAAACAAACGCAATAATAAAATTGGTCATTTCAATCCATGAGTGTATGTGGGACACTGCTGTGCGCACTTGGCTGCTGCTTTTCGCCCACAAATATACAGTCAATTCACTTTACAGTATATTCCGTGAAGCGCTTTGAGACGTCAATAAGATGTGAACAGTGCTAAATCAAATGCAAGAATTATTATTATTTATATAACCTCTCTGCTTTCCCCCACCTCCGCAACATTGCCGTACTCTGCGTCTGCCTCACACCCTTAGGCCACCATTCCAACACTCCACCATACACAAAGTGTATGCTATGTAAATGTAAGTTGTTGTTGTTATTTATTACGTGTGGCTTGCTGCTTTTTCACATCAGCAAGTTGCTTCACAAGTAATCACTATCATGTGTAGTGATTTTTTTTAGCTGAATGCTGCAGCTATTTTACACAAAGAAACAAATTCTAAATTGTAACAACCCTCTGAGTGAAGAGATTGCTTCTATCTTCTCCCCTCATTTTCATGATAACAATTTTGAAAGTGTGCTCCATTGTCATTGATTCTCCAAGCAAATGAAATGGGGATACCATTTGTGATGATAATAATAATAATCTTTGCATTTGATATAGTGCGTTTCATGTCTTCTAGATATTTCAAAGCACTTCACAGAATATACTGTAAAGTGACGTGACTGTGTATATGTGGGCAAAATGTGGCAGCCAATTGCACACAGCAGTGTCCCACATACAGTCGTGGATTGAAACAACCCATTTTTTTTGAGGGATTATTATCAGGTGTGTGGAGTAAGGAAACTCATCTAAAGTTTCACCCTGCCTGGAATCGAACCAAGGTCTCTCATTTGTAAGGCAAGTGCACTAACCACTGATAACAGAATTACACAATTAATACAAGCTCCCACAGTAAAACAATGTTAATATAGCATGTTTTTTTATTTCTGTGCTTTTAACATTCATGGCAGGTCACCAAAAACAAATCTATATAGCGCCTCACGCCACCAGTCAGTAAGGGGTTTCCACTTGAGCTGGGGGTTGGATTTAAGTGGGGTGGAGGGCAAGTGGGGATGGTAGGACGACCGAAGACATGGTCAAAGAGGAAGTTCTTGAGACGGACCTTCAATGAAGCAAGGGAGAGGGCAAGGTGACGAGGTGGAGGGGCTCTGGGATGGATTTCCAAATCTTAGAGACAGAAAAGCTGAAGGCCCGACTGCCGATGCTGGTATAGGTAAGCCAGATGATAAGGAGCAGGCCAGTGCCTGCCAAGTGGAGGTGAATATTAAAGTAATGAAGCTGTCAATTTCCAATTGTCATTTATATGAATAGTAAAATATATTTTCAGCCGTGAGGCTTAACAATGCATTAGTTACATGATCCTTGTCCAGAACACCCTGGGGCATTGGCTTGTAGAGTTGAAAATGTGTTTACACCACCAAGTCAAATTGATTTACTGGGTAAGCATATCAACCATCAATAATGCAACGGATTACAGTGGACCAGTTTGGTTTTGCTAAGCATGTCTCTACAAATTTGGTTCAATTATGTAGAAACCCTACTTACTTTCTTTTTCTTCATGAGGATTTCTTTCGGCACAAGTGTTTATTTTTAACCACAAATTAATGTGAAACTATTTAAATCCTTTGAAGTTTAAACTCAGTTGAGCTACCCAGCATATTATTTGAAATCTTCAAATGCAGGTGATTTTAACTGGTATGGAAGAAGCTCAATAATCTAACCTTACAATAATTCATCACACTTGGTAGATTTTCTAAATGTAAAAGCATTAATTGCAAAAATGATCTGGTGCCCATTTCTTTCTCGGAGTTCCTAAAAAGAAAGTTATGCAATTTTCTATTATCGAGTAATTGACCATTATTTTCTGAATTGATTCCATTGAAACAATTATTGCAATAATTGCACATTGTGCTCTATTTAAATTATTGGAGCTTCTTGAAAACAGTTTTTCCTGCATGAAACCTCTGCTTTTACTTAATCCCCACACCTCTCATCCTCACCTTCTAAATATAAAAGCCAAACACCGCCCATGCATAATGGTCTCCTCACTTGAAAGACAACAACCTCCCTTTCACATACTCTCACAAATTAGAATAAATGGTATCATTGAAGAAGCAAACACTGGCACTAACACAATGGATTGACTGATCTCCTAGTGTATCATAGAGCTTCATGGTGCTATGTAATTTACCAAAGCTTTCAATGTTAAGCCTCATGATTCCAATTACATTGTACTATTCAAATAGATGATAATGGTATTTCAGTGCCGGTTGGCAGGATACCAGCATAATTCAACTTTTATCTTAATAATTGGCGTATTGTATGTAGTAGTTTTCATCCCTCAGGAGGTTGTGGTTGCATTTTCTGAAACAAAGTACTGTACTGTATATGCTTATTATTTTTTAAATTCTAGGTGGTTACCTTGTACAAAGAACAAAATTGTTTTATTTTAATTTGCCTCATTCACATACATGGTAATTCCCAGTCGGTCATTAAATGAATTATTGGATCTGACTGGCCAAAAATAATTCCTAGGCCAGGATTTTTCCCTGCATGCCAAAGCAAGTTTGGAAGACAAATATTTTACTAATCAAGCAGGTTAGCAGTCCCTATAGGGTTTAGAATTTTGATAATCCTCATGGAAAATGGGTATATCAAACATAGTGGTGTCATAGTCCCACCTAACCAAGCCAGTCAGGAACCTGCGTTTCTTTTTTGACTCTGAACTGTCCTTTCTCCCCCATATTCGTGGCATGACCAGCACTGCCTTCCACCACCTCCTCAACATCGCCTGTCTCCATCACTGCCTCACCCCTCATGCTGCTGAAATCCTCACATGTGTGTTTGTCACCTTTAGGCTTGACAATGGCAACTCTCTCTTTGTCGGCCTCTCAAACTCTTCCCTGCACAAGCTGTAGACCATCCAAACCTCATCTATACGTCTCACTAAACTTTGCTCCCCATTACCCCTGTCCTTGCAAGACTTCACTGGCTCCCTGTCCTAGAGAGGATCGATCTCTAGATCCTCACCCTTGTTTTCAAATTACTCCAGTCCTTTGCACCCCCCTACCTCTCCAACCTCCTCTCTCCTCAAAGCAGCACCCATTGCCTTCGCTCTACCGGGTCTGGCTTCCTTCTTGTCCCCCGAATACTCCGCTCCACCATTGGCGGCCATGCCTTCAGCCACTATACATCTGGAACTCCCTTCCTCACTCCCTTCCTCACTCCCTTCTTCATTCCTTTCCTCACTCCCTTCTTCACTCCCTTTGCCTCACCCCCTCTCTTCCCAATTTCAGGTCTCAGCTAAAGACCTTTCTCTTTGACCGCGCCTTTGGTCACCTTTCTCCTCTTGCTCCTGGCTCACCCCCGGGATCCGTTATTGTGAAGCACTCTGAGACGCCGTCCGGCGTGGTGGGCGCTATATAAATCAAGGTAGGATTTATTTCCCCCTCCTACCTCTCTGACATGCTGACTCCTTATCAACCTGTCCGCTCCCTTTGGCCTGCTCCATGTCTCCTGCTCGATGAGCCCTAACCTTCAGCCTCTCTGCCCATACACTTTGGAACTCCATCCCCCAATCCCTTCACCTTGCTTCTTCCCTTGTCTCCTTCAAGGTCAGTCTCAAAATTCTCCTTTTTGACCATGCCTCCAACCACCATCCTACTTTGCTGCCCTCCCTTATCCCAACCGTTCCCCCGCCCCTCTCCCTTGCTCGGGTCTGCATCCCTACTCAGAGCCTTTTGGTGTCTTCCCAATGTGAAAGCACTCTACACATGTAATTTTGTTATTAATGTTGTTGATCCAAGTCTGAATAGGAGAACCCACTTCACTAGAGGGGCGCACTGCCACTTAGAGAACTTTATCCTGGACAATGACAGACTTAAAACTTCTGGCTGCCATGTTTCACCCACAAATATACAGTCAATTTACTTTACAGTATATTCTGTGAAGTGCTTTGAGACATCTAGAAGATGTGAAAAGTGCTAAATCAAATGCAAGGATTATTATTATTTATCCCAACTCTGCCCCCACTCCTAACTCTCCCCCCTTTCCGACTCTAATTTTGTTGTTGTTGTTTATCCCCCCAAAACTTTAAAAATCAGTTTTTAGCAACTTAAAGCGAATGAAACGTTCAGGAAATAATATAAAGGAGTCAGGATACTTTGATCAATATGGAAGCAAGCTTGAAGGGAAATTCCCATATACTCTTCAAATAGGAGGTATTTTGATCTTCGTCAAGACTATAAGAAAAACAGGGCACGCTATTAGCTAAAGGAACCACAAGTTAAAATCAATTTATTTAGCGTTAAAAAAATACAATAACTTTTCCTCAATTATTTGTGCATCATTAACCTTATACTTTTAAGTGGTGCACAGAAATCATGCGGCCATTTTAGATCCTGCAATGACACAGCCATTTTGAAGACAGGCAGAAATACAGCGTGTTATTTCAACTGCAGTTTCCTTGCTTTTCCTTCTGGTGCTCAACAGGTTTGTTCTTCAAAATATAGGTATCCCTGAAGTTAGGGAACCATCAGGATATATGCCATCTCAGAGGAAATTTTGGATCTTTGTTTTTGATTCATTTTACTGTTAAACCTACTGTCGTATTATGGTGATTTATATGCTTTGAATATTGCAAATCTAACTATGAGTGCAGTTTTTTATTTGCAAACATGCAAGAGTTAATAAGCGCTAGTTTTAGCACAAGTACTAATACTATGGCTCTTGGTTTCTCCCATTGCTTCCACTTTGACAAAGTAAAATACACCAGTCAATCCTGTTTCCTGTTAAGAAATATTTACAATAACAACAAAATTACATTTGTAGAGTGAGTTTCATGTCAGGAGGACATCCCAAGGCGCTGAACAGCCAGGGGTCAGGACCTGAATTTGCAACAACAACAACTAAATTCATTGATAGAGCGCCTTTCACGTCGGGAGGATGTTCCAAGGCGCTGAACAGTTAGATCGGGACCCGAGCAAGGGGGGATCGATCGGGGTAAGGGCAGGGGAAAGCAGAGTAGGTTATTGATTTAAACCAAACCTTGACGTCCTAAAAAAAAATCGACCGATTAAATATTAATAACCGGGTTCAAAAGTGTAGCAGACTTGTTTTAAAAAGTTTATTGCAAATTTCCTAACGTGAATAACCAATTTTCAACAGTTCAATTTATTAGTTTCCCCATTACAAAACATGTAAGTAGATCCAAGATGATCTGTCCATTCCAACAGAAAACAAAAAGGCTGTACATAAATATAGTTGTAACAATAAAATTACACTCAGAGAGCGCCTTTCACGTCGGGAGGACATCCCAAAGCACTAAACAAACCCTTTGTAGCTCAGCAGTTCCTCTCCTGCTTTGGTAGATAGGATCAGTCTTGTTTTTCTGTTATTTTGTTTTGTTAGCGTGTGAATGATTCCATTCAGATAGTACTCTGACCTCCACTGAAACCAATGAATTTGGTCACTTAATCCACGACTGTTTATAGGGCACTGTTGTGCGCAATTGGCTGTCATGATAATAATAATCCTTGCATTTAGTATAGCTCTGATCATGTCAGAATGATGCCTCATAATCTGCACAGGATTTACTGTGAAATAGTGACTGTATTTGCAGGCAGATGTGACAGTTCAATTGTGCACTGCAATGTGGCACAAACAGCAATTAAATAAATGACCAATTTTTATTTGGGGATTGTTGGCAGGGAAAAACTCCCTTCTCTTTTAAAATTGTGCCATAGGTTCTTTAATGTCCACCTGAACACACAGATGGGCCCTCAGTTTAATGTCTCATCTGAAGGACAGAACCTGTGACAATGCAGCACACCCCAGCACTACATTGGAGTGTCATCTTAGACAATTTGAGTTCAAATCCCGATATGGGATTTAAACCCACAACCTGGTATCTCAAAGGCGAGAGTATTATGACTCAGCCAATCTAACACACAAGTGAAATCACTGTTGAAACACCATGTGAATTGTTTTCTAAAAATCTAGATGCAAAACAATCATTGCATTACCATAATCCCTCACTCCTGTTATATCCTCATAGAATTCTATTACAGTCATTAAGTTACAGGCTGCCTTTCATAAACATGTTTAGTTCACTGGATTGCCCATATCCTTGAATATTGTCTTTATAATAGAAACCTGAAATTTTCTCACTATAGATGTCAAGATCGCAGGTTTGTAATTTGCTAATAATATGGTGGCAGAATTTGTGGTGTGGCGGAAAGATAATGGTAATATCCGACCATGGTTTAAATAAACAGCAAGAAACTGTAATTAACAAGCAATGGAATGTGTTGTGAAACAACACTCACTGGATAAGTCAGTCTCCTAAGCTGCACCTAACTTAAAATCAGTTTAGGCACAAAACCACCTTGTTTATGAAGTGTTGAAATTTTGCTTCAGACTAAGTGAATTTATGTAAATAGAGCACCAGGGGTTGAGCATGAGAAAGTAATAATATTAATAATAATAACCTTGCATTTGTTATAGCACTTTATTACATTGGTGAGACATCTCAAACTGCTTCACAGAATATGTATTCTGTAAAGCAGTGGGGAACGCCTTCCTTGGGGGGCGTGTACCATTGGCTGGGGGGGCGCGGGCGTTATTGTTCTTATTACAGGTAAACCCTGCTTAATGTTGCGAGGTTCGCTAATACGCCGTTCGCCAGTTGGAAAGGGGGCACAATGGCACTAGGACCTGGGAGTGAGTCAGGCTGGCAGCGAGTGAGACCAGCAGCGAGTGAGTGAACTGGGCAGACAGTCAGGGAGCGAGTGAGGAAGCCGGGCATGCAGCCAGGGAGAAACTTTGTGCTGAAAAGTAAGCTCACACATCACACTAATAAATTCTAACTATTGTAAATTGTAAACGTAAGTACGGGGACTCCTCAATTAACGTCGGGGATGTGTTCTTGAAAGGTGCGACTTTAATTGAAACAACGTATAGCGAAACCTAAATTACTATAGGCCCCAATACTATCAATAGGAGTTATGTTTCTTCGGTACATTTCTGGTCTAAATTTTCTTAAATGAATATTAAATAAAGGCCAAAAACAACACCACTAGTGTTGAAAATTAGAATAAATGTTTAATAAATATATAAATAAGATAAAAATACAATTAAGAGAACACTTAATGTGTGCAGAATGTGGAATGTGAATGTTGTTGCTTTTGCTGTTCACCAATTTACGTTGTCTTACCACAGTTTACTCCTCCCTGAAAGGTTGGAAATCTTCACTGCAATCCTCCCATCCAGGTTTTCTCTCAAGAGCCAAAGCTCGTAACAACTTTTGAGAGAGAAGTCAATCATTATTTGGGGAGGACAGGTTTGCAGGACTATAGAGAGCAAGCGAGGGCATTGGATTCATTTAGACAGCTCTTTTAAAGAGCCAGCAAAGACATGATGGGCCAAATGGCCTCCATCTGTGCTGTATAATTCTATGATAATTGAATCACCCTCTAAGGCAGTGGTTTCCAAACTTTGAATAGCGGTGCCTCCCAAACTCACGCCTCCCTCTCCTTCACATGGCTCCGCCTCGGCTCCGCACACTTGGGTCTTGGCTCCACCCCTGACAGCTGACTCTACCGCTGGCTGCCGGGTCGGCAGGCCCATGGCCAGCGGTGGAGCCGACTGATCGATCGATGCAACCTTTGCAGGCACTGCCCCTGGGTTAATGAACTCAACGAACCTTCACACAGCTAGAAAGGTGCCAAAGAGAGAGAGAAAGAGTGTAATAGCTTTAATTAGCACCGTGACGTTTCCACTACTACACTCACCTGATGTTCCACAAATCCCAAGGTACTAGAGCCACAGATACAGACGGTATTCACTGATCTGAAAAACAATGGATTAAATGTTTGATAGTGAAGCAAGGCATCTTTTTAACCACCACTCAAATTCTGGTCAACGGAGGGCATTTTATCTCTATTACCATGGTGACTAATACTGGATATGAGAGCAAATAATTTCCAATCCAGGGACAGCATCAGATTGTGAACTTGACTGAGGCAATCCAATTTCTTATAAATATTTGTGTTTAAAGGATTTTGTGTACAGTTATTTTTATTTTCATTTTCCTTCTACATGGTCATTATTGCCACTGTGTTCCTACTGAAACATGTCCTGAACAGAACCTTTACCAGATCTTCATACAGCTCTGGAAACTATGGCAACATGATCCGCATCTTAATCCCTTTCTTATACAATTTGAAAAAAACACTACCATTCTTTTACACACAGCTTGTCGGTGTAAGTAAATGGTTGGCAAATGTTTGCTTTTAATTATACAAGAAGAAGAAGATTATTTTAGACCTAGCCATTGAGACATGTTAGTTTTGCATGAAATTACACATTCTACTCAGGCACTGCAGATTTTTTGAGGGATTAAAATGTGCCAAAATGCTGTGCTTTTGTGTTTTGGAATAGGAAAGGCTTGAGAAAATGATTGCCTGACCAGAATTCTAAATTCAATAAAATTCTAATTATGCAGGCAATAAGAATGGATAAAAACAGTGACAACAACCAATATTTATGCCCACAAATACAGTCAATTCACTTTACAGTATATTCTGAAGCACTTTGAGACATCTAGAAGACATGAAAAGCATCAACCATATTTGGCTAGTACTCCATTAGCAGCATGCGTACAGTGCAAAATATGTAAAATATTTCTCTACTGCATTATTATTCACATTGAATTTAAAACTTTACTTTCATGTGCAAAGGAGGTACAAAATTACATGAAATTACATCTGCAGGTTTTTTAAGGTGTGTGGTAGATTTGCTGAAACATATGAAAAGGCTCAGCAGAGTAAAAGGAAGAATAATCTTAAATTGGATAAGCTTTATCAGGAAGGGGGGAAGACTAGTAAAATTCCATGGTGGCTTGTTCTTAATGCCTACTATTTACAAAAGACATGGAACACTATATTTTTCAAAGACACGGAACAAAGAACGTTTTGTAATGCCTTCATCAAGATCCGGACCAATTAAGGAAATGAGCTTCAGAAGAGAAAATATAAACAAACAAATAATGGATGTGCAACATTAGCCCAGAGGAGATTTAAAAAATGATAGAAATGCAAATATTGATCAACTTTGTTTAGTTTGGGATCTAATTCCCAGCATTTCTTAATGGAATTCCTGAATAATAAATCCTTATCACACAAATGGAGACTCCTGGACATTGACCCAAAAGAGGTCTGGTGCAAGAACAATAACAACACAATTACACCTGTATAACGCCTTTCACGTCTAGAGGACATCCTCCTAGTTATTGTTTCAGACTGGATCTGAGCTCAGGGACAGTGAGGGTGGAGGGCAAGGCGGGATTTGGAGTGACCAATTGGACCATTGAAGAGGAGGATCTTGAGAAGGGACTTGAACGGGGCTAGGGTGGGGGTAAGATGGAGGGACTATGGGATGGACTTCCAGAGATTGGGACAAAGTGGCTGAAGGCTTGTCTGCCAATGGTGGAGCGCCTGGGTTGGGGGACTTGGAGCAGGCCGGAGCCTGCTGAATGAAGGGAGTGGGCAGATTGGTAGGGGGTTAGGAGGTCGCAGAGTTAGGGTGGGGCAAGGCTGTGGACAGCTTTGAATGTGAGGACCAGGATGTTGAATTGATCCTCTGAGTGATGGGAGCCAATGGAGTCAGGTGAGAATGGGAGAGATGGGGTCATGAAGTTTGGTGGTAGAAGACACGAGCTGCAGAGCTCTGGATTATCTGCAACCTTTGGAGGGAGGAATTGGGAAGACCGACAAGCAGGGCATTGGCATATGGGATGTGATGAAGGCATGATTGAGGGTTTCAGTGGCTTGTGGGGGGTGAGATAGTGGCAGAGTCGGGCAATATTGCAGAGGTGAGGAAAGGCAGAGCGGATCATTGCTTGGATGTGGGAGAGGAAAGACAGTTGAGGATTGAACAAGACATCTAGGTTTGTGACTGACTTGGTGAGAAACCATGGAGTTTGATGCTGCCAGTGCTTGATGCACAAGCCAATCAGGAGGGCCTCGGTCTTGTTGACATTCAACTGTAAGAAGTTACCTCTCATTCAGGACTTGATGTCTGACAGGCAGTCTGTCAAGACAGTAGTTGTCCTGGAGTCAAGGGTAGAGACAGAAAGATAAGTTGGGTGTCATCTGGATGTGTGTGGAAGTTGACCCCATGTCTATGGATGATGTCACTAAGAGGGATATGTAGATTTTAAAATGTAGACAGAGCCCTGGGGAACCTCACAGGTAACAGTGCGGGGGCTGGAAAAGAAGACATTGGTGGCGACAAAGTGGAGACGGTGAGAAAGGTAGGAGACGAGGGCAGGTCCATGAAGATTGAGCTGGGAGGTGAGGCGGTGTAGGAAGATGGAATGGTCGCCAGTGTTGAAGGCAGCAGAGAGGTCTAGGAGGACAAGAAGACAGAGAGAGTCCTTATCACAGATGGTTAGAATCTCGTTGGAAACTTTAACCAGGGTGCAATCGACTTCCAGAGCAGAATTCCTTTGATTTAACAGGAATTCTAATTCTCTTTTATAGAATCATGTTAAGAATTACCACATATATCCTTGAAAGAGAGGAAAAAGGAATTCAAACATATTAAATAACTACTTCCAGGAGGATTTTTTTAGCCGTAATGGTCAAAAAACATGTTATGAAAGATCCAACGTACATCCTTTGACATTTAATGAGGCTAAGGTAGTTGATAGGCTCAAGGAGCTGAAACTCCTAGGAAAGATAAACTAATCCTCAGGGTACTTAGAAGAGACTAATTGCAGCACCATACTATTGTCCTGAATGAGTTACAGTATAGAATATAAATTGATTGTGGCTTCTTCGTGGACCCTTCACTCAGTTTCATAATTGACATTACCAATTGCTGTTGCTGTTCTCAAGTAATTTATTTGTGCATAAGTACTCTGATAATTCTATTTCTATGTATATATATCTATATTTGTATATACTAGGGTCCGGCGATATATCGATATATCGCTAAAACCCGATATAATTTTCATATCGATATGCCGATATAGACATTTCAAAAATATTGATATATCGAAAAACCGATATATCGAGGTGAAAAATCGGGATGCGAGCACACTGAACTACAAGACCCAGAATGCTCATCTCTATATACCGAGGTGCAAAGCCGCCATATTGTATTCACAGTCCTCAAATACAATATACAGGTATGCAAGGGGTGGGGGGTGAGAGAGACGGCTGGGGGTGGGGGGGGATGAGGGGGAGAGAGATGGCTGGGGGGGTGAGGGGGAGAGAGACGGCTGGGGGGAGGGGGAGAGAGACGGCTGGGGGGAGAGGGGGAGAGAGACGGCTGGGGGGAGAGAGACGGCTGGGGAGGGGGAGAGGGGGAGAGGGGGAGAGAGACGGCTGGGGGGGGAGAGAGACGGCTGGGGGGGGAGGAGAGGGGAGAGAGATGGCTGTGGGGAGGGGGAGAGAGACGGCTGGGGGGAGGGGGAGAGAGACGCCTGGGGAGGGGGCGAGAGACAGCTGGGGGGAGCGAGACGGCTGGTGGGGGAGGGAGAGAGAGACGGCTGGGGGGGGAGGGAGAGAGAGACGGCTGGGGGGGAGGGAGAGAGAGACGGCGGGGGGGAGGAGGGAGAAAGAGACGGCCGGGGTGGTGGTGGGGGAGAGAGACGACGGGGTGGGGGGTGCGAGAGAGGGACGGCGGGGGGGGGGGGGGGAGAGAGACGGGGTGGATGTGATAATATACAGACAGATAGAGATGGGGGCGATGTGAGAGAGAGAGAGAGAGAGAGAGGAGAGAGGGAGAGAGACACAGAGACACACACACAGAAAAACACAGAGATGGAGAGAGTGAGAGAGAGAAAGATATTTACCTCCTGAGAAGATAGGCCCCGAATGCGCTCGCGCTCCAAATGCGCGCGCGCGTGCACAGTACGAAAAACCCGAAAATATCAATATTTCGGTATATCTCGATATGAGCCCATCGATATATTTATTCGGAAAATTTCCATATCAACGGACCCTAGTATATACATATTGATATATGTGTATGTGTTTTGGAGAAGCTATTTGCAGTTTGTGAAATTTCAAAGCCAATTTAGTTTTAGCACTTGACTCAATTGGAAGCTTCTTTAACACCCTGTTGTGGCAGTCACTTTTGTGAGTCATTTGGTGAGATATGTGTTGCAAGTCCGGTACTGAATAAGCAGAATGACTCATCAAAAGAGGAGTATCCAACTTCCAAAAAAAGCTAACATTTCAGCAGTCTTCCTCTGTACCTCCAGTCAGTGAATAAATCTATAACAATGAATAATAAAATCCATGGAGGATCAGTGATCAGATTGAAGTCCCCAAAATAAAGATTTCAGAAAAATTGTGGAGGGAACTAAAATGTGGAACACTAAATTAAGATATTTATTTAATCATGAACCATACTTAATTAATTGCCAATAGTCAACAGTGACTAATTTTTCATATCCAATTCTGATAACATGGTCCAATATGTGGGTTGGATTCACAACCAATCTGCAAAATGTGCAGGTTGGATAAACCATGTGGAATTGCTTGTCTACAGAGAGAATTGCAAAGGTCTTTTAAATTTTAATTCACATCAAAGATTCCATAATC
This sequence comes from Hydrolagus colliei, assembly GCA_035084275.1. Classification (NCBI taxonomy): domain Eukaryota; kingdom Metazoa; phylum Chordata; class Chondrichthyes; order Chimaeriformes; family Chimaeridae; genus Hydrolagus; species Hydrolagus colliei. The sequence continues at coordinate 41,318,964 of CM068745.1, read as the reverse complement.
CTGTTGATTTGTCAATGACTACAAATTTCAGGTCACTTGAATGTTTTGAACATATGCTTAACTCATCCCAGAAAAATTATGCAGTTAAGATTGTAACTAAAAACTGTAAAGTCTGCCTCTGGTGTACTCCTCTGTTTTGCATGCTTAACATCTCTTGAACCCATCATCCCTTGTCAACCACCCCAGTTTCCCTTTTGTCTTTCTTCCCTCAGCTCCCCTCTCTGTTTGTCCTTAAAAACTCTCCCTCCCAACATTCTCTAGTTCTGATGAAGGATAGATGAAGGAAAGCGCTCTGAGGCACCATCCGGCATGGAGGGTGCTGTATAAATCCAAGTTGTTGTTGTAGTTGTTGTTGATCAAAGACCAAAACATTGACCCACTTTCTTTTCTCCATAGATGCTGCCTGACCAGCAAAGTGCTCCCAGCAATCTCTGTTTTTGATTTTGTAATGTTGGAGCCTAATTCTATCATCACTGTCACTATGAAGGAATATGTCATTCACTGAATAAAACAATAAATGGAATCCAGCCATTGTGCCAAGTTGGAAAGCAGTTTCAGCTCTGGGTCCAAATAAATATTGATTGGATTGATGGGAATTAAAGCTATATTTCTCTTGTCTTTCATTAAGTTTTATGTTATTATTATATATTCACTTTATTACATTTTATTAACTGTCTGACACATTTCCTAATTTCCACAATAGTGTACTATTAATTCACAGTCACTACACATTACTCTAAACCCAGTGAAATGTTTTGAGACAGTTAGATGGTGTGATAAGGTGATGTATCAAATGTAAGGATTACTATTTAATTTTGCATCATGGAAGTACTGTATTCAAAATAAATAGTTCTTACTTAAATTTCATAAATAAATTTCAACTAAATCTCTTTTTTTATTGCTCATCTGTATTCCATAACTATATTAACTGAAAGTATTGTTCCCCTACATTACCTGCCCCCTATACATTCCTATGCTTTTTCCCCATTCATTATTCTATTATTCATTCATTATCCGTGACAGCTAAAGCTACTACAAAATGGCATCATTACTGTTGATAAATGTTGCCTAAAACATAGTGTTATTTCCACAGCGGGTCAATGAACTACTATGGCATTGCTGAGAATTTCACAAATTATTCATTTTCCATCCTTCACACCATCATAGGCATTATGGTTCCTTAATATCTCATTCAGGCTGTTAACAAGTGTTACTAATACATTTCATCAGTTGTTTTTTCATGTGGTAAGATACTTCTGATTTTGCACCACAGTTAAAATATGGCTTTATACTTATAATGTTTTAAAGTATATGATTAATATGGATTAAAATTTCACTCTTAGTTACTTAAATTTTAACTGCAAACAACCCTATTATTTATTTATATTATTTAGCGACATACAAATACCACAACTGCTCCGAAGCAGGTAATGGCTGCTAGCCAGTTTAGTATTAAAATATTCAGGTTGACATTTGGTTTCTGTCGTGTCAATAAAACAGTAATAGCTGGGTACATTTCAAGTTTGTGATAAATCAAATATTTTTTAAAACAGTAAAAATCTCAAATGTTTGATACTGATTAGGATTTTACCAAAGATATGGTCTAACCACAAGGTATAGCCAGGCAATTGCGTAAACATAGGACTAAGACTAGGGTAGAATTGACATGTGCCTTGCCTATTTCTGGCAGCATTAGTGAACTAAGGCTGCATTCTCCACCTCTCAAAGCCAGTCAGGAACCTGGGTGTTTTGTTTGACCCAGAACTGTACTTCCTCCCCCACATATGCGCCATGCCAGTACTGCCTTCCACCACCATCGCAACATTGCCAAACTCCGCCACTGCCTCACCCCTCAAGCTGCTGAAGCCCTCATTCACGCATGCTATATCAATTGCAAGGATTATTATTATTATTATTAGTCACATCATATAGAAACTCCCTCCTCGTCAGCCTTCCCGGCTCTTCCTTTCACAAGCTGCAGATCATCCAGAACTCTTCAGCTCATGTCTTCTCCGACACTAAGCTCCTCGGCCACATCACTCCCACCCTTGCCTGGCTCTATTAGCTCCCCATCCTCCAGAGGATCGAATTCAAGACCCTTGTCCTCACTTTCAAGGCCATTTATGGCCTTGCCCCTCCTATCACTCTGACCTGCTGTCTCCCTATGAACCTGCCTTCCCCATCCATTCAGTGGGCTCCAGTCTGCTCCATGTACCCTGCCCAACCCACCCTATCATCGTTGGATGTGCTTTCAGCCTCTCTGCCCCCATGCTCTGGAACTCCCACATCCTCGTCTTCGATCGTGCCTTCTGCTGTCTTCCAACTCTCTCCCTCCCCTCACCCCTACCCTGCCTCTCCCCTTTACTCGGATCCCAATCTGACTGATCAGCATCTTGGGATGTCCTCCTGACATGAAATGCGCTGTAAAAATGTAATTTTGTTGTTATTCTTACTGCAAGTCATTGCCGTCCTATAGCTCAGTAGTTAGAGCACTCGTCTTGGAAGTGAGTGACCGGCAGGGTAAAATGTTGGGTAAGTTTCTTCACTCCACAGGCCTCTGTTCACCTAACAGTAAGTAGGAACCCAGTTGTTAGTCAATTGGTGGATCGCTTTTCCGGGGGTAATAATTCCTTTAGAAAAAAATTAGAAATTGGTCACTCAATCCCAGACCATTTGTGGGAAACTGCTGTGTGCAATTGGTTGCACATTTCACCCACAAAATATACAGTCAACGACTTACAGTAAATTCAGTAAATTCTGTGAAGTGCTTTGGGACGTCTTGAAGACGTGATAAGGTGCTATATAACATTCAAGAACAATGCAAGGATTATTACCACACCCCAAACTTGTATGCTCATCACTTTCATCACCTCCATTACGTGTATGTAGACTTGTCATCACTCATTTTACATCATCATGTCTGAGAAGCAAGAACATCACATGCACACTTATTTGCTTCTCTGCCCTTGCTAAATTGAATCGTGTGAAGCCAAATACAGGTTGTAGAGGCTGGGAGCAGCATCTAACTGAAGTGGCTTCAGTCTTATGCCTTCTATGGTCCAGGACAGTTCCAAACTTGACACTGCTTGCTTTAAAATTATTTCTGGGTTAGAGAAGAGTATATTTATTTACTCTCTTTGATTGACAAAGCCTATAAAAATTTATATTTATCTAAAACTAATCAGTTACAACTTTCAATCAATAATACTGCATAGGGCAAGCTGAAAATGAATGGTTCAATTTGCCTGAAGAAAGGTGCTCCATCTGTTGATAGTTATTAAACATTTCTTAATTTACTTGAAAGCATTTTAAAACTACTGCAAATTTTACATCAAAGTATTTTTTGCTGCTTGTTTCTTAGGATACAGTGAGAGCTTTCATTTAGTTTAGTCCAGATTAAGGCAAGCCAAAGGATAACATTAGCATTCTTAAACGTCTGTGAATCTCACAGGAATGAACTACTTTTGCTGATAGAGTTACTGTCATATTCAAAATGAAAGAATATTAATTCTACCAATTGCACCATATACCGAGCTCAACACTATTGGTGAGAATATGATGGAGGTGGGACTCAGAAAGACATCAAGATATATTTATTAACTTTAAATTATGCTAATTTCAATAACGGACTGTACTTTTAACGTTATGTATTCATGACACTTTCAGTAGTGTTACATATAAATAACAAAAACACAAAACACTACAAATGCTGGAAATCTGAAACAGAAATTGCTGAGAACAATCAGCGGGTCAGGTAGCATTTGTGGAGAAAGGAAAGTGAGTCAATGTTTCTGTTCCACAAAGGGTTTGGATCTTCCATTTTAAAACATTCTAGAAAATTCCTAATTTGGAAGCCAATCCAAGCAATGACCCGCTCCTCCACATCCAAGCAATGACCCGCTCCTCCACATCCAAGCAATGACCCTGTTTGCCGTCCCTCACCTCTGAAATATTGCCAGATTCCGCCATTACCTCACCCCCAAGACCGCTGAAACACTCATTCGTGCCTTTATCACATCCCAGCTTGACTATTTAGCGCAAACTATACAAATATCGGCTTTCCCAAAGATTGCAGATAATCCAGAACTCTGTGGCCTGTGTCCTCTGCGGCTCCAAGCTTCGTGACCCCATCTTCCCGATCCTCGCCAGACTCCATTGGGCCCTCCATCACCCAGAGGATGCAATTCAATATCGTGGTCCTCACATTCAAAGCCCTCCACGCCCTTGCCTCACCTTACACCTGCAACTTTCTAACCCCCTATTAACCTGCCTGACCCCTCCACTCAGCTCTGACCCCTCCGCTCAGCTCTGGCCTGCTCCATGTCCCCCGACCCACCCGCCCCTCCATTGGCGGGCGAGCCTTCAGCAGCTCTACCCCCAACCTCTGGAACACCATCCCACAGTCCCTCTACCTCGCCCCCCCTCCCTGGCGTCTTTCAGGTCCCACCTCAAGACCATCCTCTTTACAATTCCATTGATCACCTCAAATCCCCCCCTTTCCCTCCACCCTCCCCTTTCTGGGCCCCAGCTCGGGTCTGAAACAATGACTGTACAGCGCCTTGGGACGTCCTCCTGACATGAAAGGCACTGTACAAGTGTAAGTTTATTGTTGTTGTTGTTGAATGGTCCAGTCATCATTGTTCCATTTTACCTTCTTGCCCAAATATCAGCATTAGATGTTCAAGATGGGAAAATAACCAAGGCATGTAATTAGCCAGGGACAGACGAACACACAGGAAATGAACAGCCTTCAATAAAGAAAAATATAATTGCCATTCACAGGCTCACAGGCAGTGGTTTCAAATGAATAGTTAAGTAATAGTGAATGTTACTCACACAATTTACACATCTAGTACCTATTTAACACTACTACTGAAAGAGAAAGAATACACTTACAGCTGTGCAAAGTGCTTCTTGCCACTATTCAATGTTATTTTACTTGATATGTAAAACATTATAAGGGTCAAGAGAAACTGTGTTCTAAGGATTCAATTCTTGGTTTAAGTAGAAAACAGGTGACAGCTTCCAAATTGAAAAGATAATTATTTTACGTTGTGGGTACAATAAAAATATCTATTGAGCTCTAAATCTTCTATGCATATTTTATTACTAACATTCAGATTTAAAATGTCACTCTGGATTTATGGTCCAATTCTACCTAGTTTGAAATTACATGAGTAACCAACAATGCCAATACAGGAGTAAGTGACTGTTTTCACCAAATCCCAATCCCCTTATTTCCTTCCCAGACTTAGTCTCGCACATTGTCAGCATTCAATATGGTTACAAATAAACTTGAAAGCTTCCATTTAGAAATGTGTTCAAGACAAATCATTAAAATGGATCAAGCTTTCAAACTTGTGTGTACTTTCAAACACAGATTATAATAATAATACTTGCATTTGATATAGCACTTTTCACATCTTCTAGAAGTCTCAAAGTGCTTCACAGATTGTACTGTAAAGTAAATGAATTGTATATTTGTGGGTGAAATGAAGGAACCAATTGCACAAAAAGGTGTCCCACAAACAGTTGTGGATTGAGTGACCAAATTATTTTTGTTTTTTTTAAATGTATTATTATAAGGAGTGTGGCGTAAGAAAACTTGCCCAAGGTTTCATCCTGCTGGGAATTTAACCCAGGTCTCTCGCATGTAAGGCAAGTGCTCTAACCACTGAGTTACAGGACTCTTAAAGATTAGATAGTTTACTTTTGAGAAATAACATTATGAATATAGATAGTTCAGGATATGTGACAGGAAGCTGGAAGGCGAACTAGATGGACCTTGGTCTTTCTTCATCTAGCATTTCTTATGTTCTTATGAACTTGATAAGTCATCAAATGAGACATATCCTTCCCTGTCTTTGTGGCAAATGAATGCTTCAATAGGAAAATAATTGCATGTCAGAAAAAGGGAGCGTTAGATATGTCTGATAAAATGTACTTAATAGAATAATGATTGTTGTGTACAATAATTCTATGTAGGATAGTGCAGTTCCTATTATAGTTCTCAAAATGTATCAGACACTCCTTTGACAAAGCTAAGCATTTTTGACATTTTGCATAATGGCTCTTGTTTTTACAAATTAATGGTGAGATATGGAGAAAAATACTAGTTTGCTGACTGGCCTTTAGTAAGTTTCCTTCCTCACACAATGTTAATCCACTCTGACTTGTGCAGAAATAGTAGGAATTGAATTCATTCCAGCTCTTCCAATATCATTCTACAATATATTGAGAGATTTTGCAAGAAGCAAATTATTACTATTGCAAATGTGTGATCTTTATCTGATAAGAGCGAAGAAACATAAGTCTATACCAAATCTACAATTTCACAAATTTATTCAGATCAGTAAAGTATGATGATCACCCCAGGAGCTAAATACCAGCAGTAAATATGCAACCAGTGCTTATAATTCAGTGTTGGTGAGGTTCCTGAAATAACAGCAACAACAACAAAATTACATTTGTAGAGTGTCTTTTATGTCGGGAGGATGTCCGAAGGCATTCAACAGTCAGGGGTCAGGGGTCAGTGTTATAGGGCATGGTTGACATGAGGGAGGGCAGAGAGGTTGGATTACAACTGAAAGCATGGTTGATGAGGGGGCTTTTGAGACTGATCTTGAAGGAGGCAAGGGAGGGAGCAAGGTGAAGGGATTGTGGGATGCAACCTCAAAACGCAGGATTCATTTCTAAACAAACAAATACCTTTCTAATGTCTGAAGAATAGCTTTGCTCTGCTCAACTCAAAATGGCTGATCTTTCCTCTGGACCAGTCATACATAACTATTCTACCCCTTAGGTCATAAAATATTAGGCCAAAATTCAAGAGCATTGATCCATGGCAACTGACTCATTCACGTAAATTCTAGTCAGGTTGTTTCGAGTACTTACTATCAAGCAATCCTTTATGTGGTTAACAGCATCCTACCTGAAAGCACACAAGGACGTAAGAGGAACACATATAAAAATTAATGAATTTACATAATGTGCATACTACACAAGGTTAATTTGCAAAACCATAACAATAGTTGTTCCAGTACTATTACTAATAATGTGATGTCATTAGCCTATTGGTTAGAGCAGAGGTTCTCAAACTGTAGTACACGGACTACTCGTCGTCCGCGAGTTCCATCCAGGTGGTTCGCAGAAAGGTTGCGAAGTACTTTGCAATAATTAGCTAACGGTACAATCAGTATTAGGAAAGATCATTAAGTGGTCCGCCGAGACCCTCAGCAATTTTCAAGTGGTCTGCAAAAAACAAAGTTTGAGAAACATTGGGTTAGAGCACTCATCTCACAACCAAGAGGACATGGGTTTGATTCCTGGGCGGAGCAAAATGCAAGGCAAGTTTCCTTATTCCAGAAGCCTCTGATTACCTAGCAGTAAGTAGGAACCTGGTTGTTAGTCGATTGGCGGGTAGCATTTAATGGGGGTGATAATCCCTTGAAAAACAAGAGAAAAAACAGTAATTTTGTCATTCAATCCACTTTCAATTCAACTGCATTTTTTTTAAAGCAAAATGGCAAAAGTCCAGAGACATTTCAAACATCCACTCATTTAATTCACTCATCTAGCACTTTTTTGTATCTGATACAAATTGATTGAATCAGTATGCATATATTACAGATTTACTGCTAACGCTAACTTCAAGTTATCGAGTTGTACAAATGCTAACCAGCAACTTGTGCACACAATTGTACAGTAATAATAACTTCTACAGTAATTTTGCTTTCACATCAGGTGGACATCCCAAATTGCTTCAGAGATACAGTATAAACTGCGGTGACTGTGAGTTGTGTATGAACATGTATAAACTTTAATTTAATGCACAGATTGGAAGAGTTTTGAATTTTAACAAACTCTACGTTATGGAAAAAATGTGTCTTTTACTATTTGCTGTTGCTTTCATTGAATTTCTTTATTTTATCCATTTTTAGAACACATTTTGATACAGGCGTGTAATTTGTTGTATTTTTCTGTGACATTGCATCTGTGCATGACATACATCTAGCAACCAGAAGTATTTCTCCACAGATTCCCTATTAAAGAATTCTGGTAAGAAATATAGTACAGTACTGCAAATAGACCTATGAACAAATTTCTACAAACTCTTGTTAGAATGGATATAACAATTTCTGCATGTGAGATTATTTCTTCATAATTTCTGCCAGTTCATAAAGCAACCTGGCAGTGTCCATTTACAGGGACTGTATGAATTTAATGTGCTAGTAAGTCTAGTTTATCACTTTAAAAGTTGAGGTATGCACTTTTCAGTTGCAGTATGTAATTGTAAGATCCATTGGTGGCAAGTTCAATGGTCGCCACAAGCAAATTTGAGCCCAAACGCTTCCACAAAGTCGGGGTGCGTGATTACACTAACAATGGCAGATGTGTAAATTCTGACCATGTGATAATTATCACCAGTGACAGTGCATTAGGATTCTTTTCTAACCCTATCATAGAATTTCTCTGTTATAGGTGTACATTGCCAAGGTCAGCAACTTCAACAGTCAGAAGCATTTCATCCCCTAGTTAAGTGAATTTTTTGCCTACGTGTCTGTGAAAGGGCAGATACGGGTCAGCTAATCCACTTTGGGACAATTTGTGGTCTTTACTGTGCTGACTCTTCAAGTCTGCCTTGCAGGGATTGAAATAGATTGCATCCTAAAACTCCTTCAAGGATATGGTACCAATCCGCCTGCATACAGTACATTAAAGCATACAGTTTGAATTCTCTGTTCATTCAAGCATTCAAGGAAATTGCAGTTTATACAGTGCTTAAATGTTGAAAATAATGTGTTCTAATTACATATTTATGGTATCAATAGGGGAAGAAATACTATAAAAGTTCTGTAAACGTAGATTTTCTAATTTGCTTTCAGTAACAGTAGCTCCATTTCTTATGTCACATGCTATCTGGTCCAGGGGCAATTGGTGGATATAATTGCTTCATTGCCAGTCTCAGAAGAGCAATCAACCATGTGCAAGCTTGGTGGATACAGTTTATTTCTATTCTACAATATTGGTGTGTCATAGATTTTCCATTGAATTCAGGCAGAGGATGTCAGAACACATTGGTTTGACTTAGTAGGTTCACCTTTTTTCTGTGCTCCATTATTGCACAAAACTATATTCCCAAAATTGTACATTTTATAGTCTCCTGCTGCTCGCTTGCTCAAATAATAACTCAATATATTTGAGAATATATTGAGGGATATTGGGGGATATTCTGTTTTAGAATTACATTGAATTTTGCAACATGGAAACAAGCCATTTTAGATCACCTAATCGGTGTTGGAAACAATGATAATCCTTGTATTTGATAGAGCACCTTATCATTTGTCAAGGCATCTCAAAGCACTTTACAAGATATACTATAAAGCGGTGACAGTGGAACCAATTGAGCAGGGGAGGCATGGCAAACCTGAATCAAAATGTTGAGGGTCAGAGGTACGGTTACTTCTATCATCGTCATCAATGGTGAGATTGAATTCGTCAAAATTGCTGCTATTGAGGTGCAAGATGAGGATGTTCCTCTCTTCTCTGCTCTGTTTCTCCAGGCTGTGGGTGATGGTGTCTGCTGTTAGTTTGTTGATGATGCAGAGAATGTTGAGCCCGAGTCGCCTGGTGCTGCAAGTCATTGAGTGATATTTGTGCAATTTCACCTCCTCTGACCTGCTCCCTACCCCCTTCCCCCCCATCCTAAAAAGCTTTCACTGTCAATGCTTGTGGTACTATCGACTGTGCATATTTTGTGGGCAGCCAATTTGCACACAGTAGCACTATACAGTATAGTAATAATAATCCTTGCATTTGATATAACACTTTATCATGTCTTCAAGGCATCTCAAAACCCTTCACAGAATATACTGTCAAGTGAATTGATTACATATTTTGTAGGAGAAATGCAGCAGCAAATTGCGCATAGCAGTGCCCCACAATCAGGTCGTGGATTGAGTGACCAATTTTTCTTTTTTGAAGGAATTTTTACCCCCAGAAAAGCGATCTGCCAATCAACTAACAACTGGGTTCCTACTTGCTGCTAGATAAACTGAGACATGTGGCATAAGGAAACTTGTCCTATATTTCGCCTTGCTTGGGAGTTGAACACAAGTTGTCTCGCTTACAATGCGAGTGCTCTAACCACTAAGCTACAGGGCTCCACTATATAACACAAATAGCCATGGGACAAATTACTAATTTCATTTAGGGGAATTGTTGGCAGAACACCAGTGGAAACTTCCTCCTATACGGAAAGAAGGAAACTTGCAGATTTAATTCAACAAATATTCGACAGAACACAATAATTTCCAATTTGGTTAGGTGTTTCAAGAGAGCAACAACGACAACAACTTGGATGTATATAGCTCCCTCCACACCGGATGGTGTCTTAGCATGCTTCCAATAATGGATCCCGGGGCCAAGCCAGGGGTAGGGGGAAGAAGGTGACCAAAAGCACGGTCGAAAAGAAAGGTCTTTGGCCGAGATCTGAAAGTAGGAAGAGAGGGGACAAGGTGAAGGGAGTGAGGAATGGAGTTCCAGAGCCTCGGGATGTAGTGGCTGAACGCATGGCCGCCGATGGTGGAATGGAGGACAATGAGGAGGCCAGACCCGGTGGAGCGAAGGCAACAGATATTGTTGTGAGGAGAGAGTAGGTCAGAGAGGTAGGGGAGTGGATGGATTTGAAAACAAGAGTGAGGATCTTGAAATTGATCCTCTCTGGGACAATTTGAAGCCATCATATTTTTAGGATAGATTTTGCATGAAGGTGCTTGATGAGCCAAATGGGGTCTTCTAATTGTATATTTAACAACTTCATACTGCACATTAGGAAGGCTATTTGGGCTAATTGATCTATTCATGACACACCATCCAATCTGGTTTCTCAGCAGGACTTGGGAGTCCTCCCGATGTGGAGCAGACTGGTTACTGGGTCACATATTTTTCATACTCAATTCCTGGTAATTCTGTAAGACAAAGCCCTAATGGAAGGTTTTCCTACCTGCACAAGCAGTGAGAAGCTTACAATTAATTATGTAATTACAAGTGTTTAGTTTTAGTAGGTTAAACTCCAGCATTTCTCCAACACGTTCTTCTGGATTCCCCAAGCCTTGGGACTCTTACAACATGTATTAAATACTTTCTGGAATTAGGTGGGTAGAGTGCGTCCATCTGGGAAAAAAATGCACATTTCATTCTCAACAAACAAATAAGTTCCTTGTAATATTTGGAACTCTTAGTAGTCCAGTTTGGAGATTTCTGAGGATAGTGTTGACATTCAGATAACCAAAAAAAATCTCATCCTCCCAGAATATCCACCTTATTACAGCATCCGGTTGTTTCTTAAATCAAATCAATATCCTTTCCACTGCCACTCTTCTTAGTAACATTTTTTTTTAGCTGTTCTCAACCATGAACCTCTGCCTTCTTTTCCTGGATTATCTGAAAGTATATTTAGTATCTGTTGGCTATACTAGACAGCATCCTATGTGCTCCCTCTGAGATATCTGATAGAACTCTAAATTATCTAGTCACTCATGACCAAAACTATGCTCAGTAGCCTGACCATAATTATCATAGCAAACACATTATGGAATGTCACTAATTTACTCCATTTTAATTATTATTGGTAGGTAACATCTCCACCACCCACACAACCTCCTCCAAAAGCCTTACTACAATGGTTGAAGCCGAGGAAATCTCCATGTGAAAAGCTGCCCTGATTATGGTGATCTGCATTTGAATGCAGCTGGAACAGGATACCCACTGAGTTAAATCAATACCCTATGAAGCAGCACTCAAAGACTCCAGGACTTAAGACCGAACTGGCCAGTGTCCAGAATTCAAAGATAGCTCTACAATTTGATTCTTGTAAAAATCAGTGCAAAAAAGCTGACTCAAAGCACGACAATTATAATATAATGCAATTTATATTTCTATATAGTGCATTTACATTGGGGGGATGTAAGTATTGAATTGTAATTACATTTTAGGAGAGGGTTATTACCGACCAGGGATAATTAAGGATCAGGGATAATTTAGCAACTTTTCCTAATGCATTCAATGGGATAATTATTACTTCTAACTACATTATAAAATTGAATCCTACTATAACACCAATTATCTCACATCCAGGACTTATATTATTTGCTAAAATACAATAAAACAGGAAAAGAGTTACAGCCATCAAGCAATATTGCCAGGACTGTTCTATGCACCCCATTACTCACTTCACTCAGGAAATCCTCAAAATTTCCTAGTTACAGGGGCATAACTAGTTGTGAGAAGCCATTTCTTGTTATGCATTATCATTTTTACTAAAGTGAATTTGTTTGCAGTACTGATGTTCAGGGGAAACAGTAATAATTATGAACCGGGAGCAAACTAGCAGCATGCATTTAATATGATAGTCATGGTCTGGCTTCTGAACACAGTTCTGGCCACTGTGATGTAAGGGGATGGTTTGAATTCAATATGGGTCTAACAATGACATTGCAGTTGGAGTGTAAAATCAAAGTATGGGCTGCTCTCTTTTGCTAACTTTTAGATGCAATGCAAGAAACAATTGTGATATAAACACAATCCCATACAGCAGTGAAGCAAGTTACCCTCATGTCTCTTTATATTACATCATATTTACAACTGACAGGAACTCTGGATTACCCAGATTCTTGACGAACTAAACACAGTGATGCTTTTACTTTTGTACCTAAGGCAAGTTTCCTTACTCCACATTCCTAATAATAATCCCTAAAAAAAACACCCTGTAATAAATTGGTCATTTCAATCTACAACTGTTTGTGGGACACTGCTGTGCGCAATTGGCTGCTGTGTTTCGCCCACAAATATACAGTCAATTCACTTTACAGTATATTCTATGAAGCACTTTGAGACAGCTAGCAGATGTGAAAAGTGCTATATCAGATTAAAGGACTATTATTATTGTTATTGCATGTTTGAATGCTGAATGATTACAATCATGAACCTATTGATTTTGTGGAATAAAGATTTACGCTACATTTTATTTATTCTGTACTGTGCCTAAAATTCTATTTCTATCAGGAGAGGACAAAAAAAACAAAACGGAATGATCCAGAAATGCTACACCGTTACATACATGAAATGTAACCTGTGATATGCTAAGCCTCTTCTGTTGTGCAAGTAGCCCACTCATTTACATTTATATAGCACCCTTCACACAAGGTAATAACCTGGAATGCTTGACACTGATGCAGTCTCACTCCGAGCCAGGGGGAGAGGAAGGGATAAAGTGACCATAAGGACAATCAAATGGTGGAAAGGGAGGGGGCAAGGCAGAGGGATTAAAGCAGAGAGTTCCATAGTTTTGTGCAGTAGTGGCTAAAGGCATGGTCACCGATAGCGCAGAGGAGAGGACAAGGGACGAACAGGAGACCATAGCCAGCCGAGCAGAGGCAACAGGTGGTGGTGGAAGCAGATTGAATAGGTAGGGAGGTGCAAGGGCATGAAGGGATTTGAAACTGAATGAGAGCATCTTGACATCGATCTGTTAGTTAATTATGAGCTAATGGAGCCTGACAAAAACTGGTGTGATGTACACTGAGAATGGACACAGGATCAGGCATGACAATCAAACAGTTTGCAGTCATCCAGTTAGCTGAAAGCTGCAAATGAACGTTTTCAATTTTGGGTGTGCCTGTTCCTCGATGGCTGCATAATCTAATGATCTAAAACATCAATTAGACACACAGCCCATCTATTGCCAGATAAAAATGAGGATGATTATCTCCAGGCGCAGTGGCTTTATTTTTAATTTGGTTGAGGCCTTTGGAGATCCTAAAAAAACATTATAAGGTGGGGGTTTTCAGTGATGATGCTGCAGTCAACTGAATTTCAAAGGGATATTTGGTGAAGCTCAGGCCTTGTGCTATGCTGCAGGCTAGTCAGACGCACCATGCTGCACATTATTTAACAGGATCAGTGCAAAACAACCTATTTCAACTTCATACTTCAAAGCCATACAAAATATCTCACTTGTTACTGTAAGAAATGCTACTGTGAAACCAATTGGTTCTGACTGCATTTGGAATCAGTACAGAACCTACAGCAAGAGAATATGCTTCAAGCCTAAAATACTTACATTCTACATCTCATTTCTTATCACGTCATCAAGAAGTCTTAAAGCACTTCACTAGATACACTGTGAAGTAATAATAATAATTCTTGCATTTGATACAGAGCCTTATCCCTTCTTCGAGATGTTTCAACATGCTTCACAGAATATATTGTAAAGTGAATTTACTATAACAACTACAACACCTTCAATTTATATAGCGCCCTGCATGCCGGACGGCTTCTCAGAGCGCTTAAACAGACTGTATATTTGTGAGTGAAACGCGGCAGCTAATTGTGCACAGCAGTGTCCCACAAACAGTTGTGGATTAAAATGGCCAATTTTATTATTGTGTTTGTGTTTCTGTTGGAGGGATTATTATTAGGTATGTGGAGTAAGGAAACTTGCCCAAGGTTTTGCCCTGATCTGCCTGGATTCGAACACAGGTCTCACACTTGCAAGGCGAGTGCTCTAACCACTGAGCTATAGGAGCTCAGTGAGCTACAGGAGCTTAAACCCATTTTTAAATCATTATTTTTGCTTTAAACAATAAGGAAACTGCTTAATTATCCACTCGATAAAGGCACGCTGTTGTTCTTAACAACCCTATACTCAAGCGTGTCATTTAAAAGCATTGTGAGAGGCTTCCCAATTTCCCCCAAACTCTAGATGTTCAAGAATCTCGCAGTGAAATTGTATGAATCCTTGACTTGCAAAAATTAATTGGACATCAAACTGTATCTTTCTGAAATATTTCAGTTTTATAATTCTAATACTAACTTTTTTTTACTTTTGGACAGGCAGCATGGTTTTCTTTAGTTTTATTAACCATGTAGTGGCCTTTGTAATTGGTTGAAAAATGCTAATCTTGCTTGCTTACTTTCATTTCAATTGGCCACTGCATTTCGCCCACAAATATAGTCATTTCACATTACAGTGTATTCTGTAAAGCGCTTTGAGACGCTTTGATAAGACTTGAAAAGTGCTATATCAAATGCAAGGATTATTATTATATTTCAGGTCAAATTTCAAATTTGAACTGGAGAGCAATTAGGTTAAAGTGTTTTTTATGGGTTTGATGGCATCAACAATAGAGTGGAACAATAGAGTGGTTAGCCAACACCCACCACAAGCCCATATTGAAAGAGCAATCTAATTTGATTATTGACAGCAACCACACCAGCCAACATTGCACAATGAAGATAAGGTTGTAAAGGTTGATTTTGCATTACTCAATATCACAATCAATAGCCACAGGATCCTGACCATGTATTCCCTGATCATGAACGTTTCTGCTTAAATGGGTTATGGCAGAAACACATTGAATCATAGAGTTTTTTTCACCACAAAAGGAGGCCATTCGGCCCAACGAGTCTGTGCTATGAAAAGAGCTATTCAAAGTCAATTCCAATGCCCGACGCTCCCCATAACCCCATGCATGAAAACATTTCTCCTCACCTCCCCTCTGCTTCTTTTAGCAATTATTTTAAATCTGTGACCTTGAGTCACTGACACACCCAACAGTGGAAACAGTTTTTCCCTGTTTACTCTATTGAATACCCGCATGATTTTGAAAACCTCTATTAGGTCTCCTCATAGCCTTCTCTGCTCCAATGAGAATAATGCTAGCCTCTAGCCTTTCCTCGAAACCAAAGCCTTCATTCCTGGTTACATCTTAGTAAATCTCCACTGCACCATTTCCAATGCCTCAACATCCTTCCTAAAGTGTGGTGACCAGAACTGAACACAGTATCTACCTGAGGCCTAACCAAGGTTTTATAGAGGTTAGTCAGAACTTCCTGACTTTTGTACTCTATGCCCCTATTTATGAAACCTGTTTATTGTGTATGCTTTTTTAACAGCCTTATCCACCTGTCCTGTCACCTTCAAAGATCTGCTTATATGAACCCCCAGGTCTCTCTGTTCCTTCACCCCTCTTAAGATTATACTATCCAGCTTATTTTGCCTCTCCTTATTCTTCCTCCCAAAATGCATCACCTCATCTATAAACTAAAACTGATTGCATCAGTCGTGCAAACTCTCCTGGAATATAAGATAGTCTCTGGGTGCTGGAAGAACCTAAGCATTCTCCCTTCCATTAGCAATCTCCAGCATAGAACAGTATAAAGGTCACTTAGTACATTGTAGGTTTCTGCATCCATATCATCAAGTAGAATTTAGGTTCCATAATCTTTGTGGTCAATATACATCGACTTGGGTCTTGAGGTATGGAGGTAGTCTAAGATGATTGTTGAGGTGGGAGCTCTGTCTCAGATATCATTACATTAATCCACATTGGGAATTGAACTGATGAAAGCTACCTATCTGCCCGCCCGCCCGCCCGCCCGCCCGCCCGCCCGCCCGCCCGCCCGCCCGCCCATCCATCCATCCATCCATCCATCCATCCATCCATCAATATTTACATTTATATAGCGCCTTTCACATCGAGAGGACGTCCCAAGGCACTGTCCAGTCAGGTAGGGACAAAAGCAGGGGGCGGATCGGGGCAGGATGAAGGAGAGTAGGAGAATTGACTTATATTTGTGGGCGAAACGCGGCAGCCAAATTAAGCACAGCAGTGTCCCACAAACAGTCATGGAAGTGGGATTAGCGGAGAAAGGGGGGAAAGATGATAAGGGGAGGGGTTGGGTAGGGAGAAGGAAAGCAGGAAAACTGGTTGTATATATGTGGGCGAAACGCGGCAGCCAAATTAAGCACAGCAGTGTCCCACAAACAGTCACTGAAATGGGGCCAGGGGAGAAAGGCGGAAAATAGGGTAAGGGGGGAGAGGGAGGGAAAGGTGGGATGTGGTAAAGTCAGGGAGAAAGAGGGGGGAGAAAGGGGGGTAAAGGGGGAGAGGGAGGGAAAGGTGGGTGGGGGCAAAATCAGGGAGAAATGGGGAGAAAGGGGGGAAAGAGCAAAGGGGGAAAAGGGGGAGAGAAAGTGGGGAAAGGGAGGGAGGGAAGAAGAAGAAAAGTGGGGGAAAGGTTAGGGGGCAGGGGGGGATCAAACAACAACAAACAACAATACATATAACAATATATATAACAATACAACAATATATATAAATATATATATGCAAGTTGCTGTTGTTGATAGTTTACGTTTATGTTCAATTCCAATACTTTGAATGAGAAGGTTAGGCTTAATCCTCTTGCCTTAAACAGTACCATTTGCCAAATTGTAGAGAATGGCAATGTCATGCTTACCCTATTCGTGCAGTCTTTTGTAATGTGTAAATAATATGTACATATAACTTTATAATATGCAGAGCACACAGTCTGCGATTGAAGAGTGGTAAATTCTAAATGAATCTATGCAAAGCCTATTTCAATGAGCAAATAGTGAACCTGTGGAACAAACTCCCTCGGGAGACAATCGACAATTGAAGCAGGAAGTCTTGATTCTCTCAAACACAGATAAGGTAGCTTTCTTTTAGGAAACATTATGGGATATAGTACATACGTAGTTTGGACATATGTGCATGCCACTGCTAGTAAGGTGGAAGGTGAACTAGATGGACCTTGGTTTAGGCAGACCTTGGATTTTTCATCTGTTATTTCTTATGTTTTAGGAAAATGGAGGAGACCTGTTTCTTTAAATGGGTTCCATAAGATTCCTTGTTGCAGAAGAAGCTTGCAACACAGAGTTAGCAAGCAGTCTATACAAGTTACCACAAAGTAATAGGTGCAGGGCTGCTTGATTGACATATAACATGCTTGCAGAGTAAAGTAACACTTGGACGCTTGCTTGGGAAAAAACACTCATGTGTGCATCATACAATGGCTGGAGCCACACACATATATTTATATAAAGCAATGCTTGGTGCTCCTTGTTGGTTGCTAGCTAATGTTCGTCATCTGGTACGTATTGATGTGTAATGGACTACTGTAGATTAAGAGTTTGTTTCATGTTCCTTTACTAATGTAGTATTGTGCTAGCATTTGTTATAGTTATGTGTGATAGTTATGTTTGATCTCAATGTTGTATATCTTCCATTGTTGTGTTCCTCATTTGCAAGGTAGCCCAGCATTGTTATGTTTTGATAAAGAGCTGTTGTTCCACTGAATATATCCTCGAGTTTCTGTAGTAGTCTAGACAAGGAAAGGAGTAAACACTTTGATGGCAACATTGGAGGTCTATTAATGTGAGAAGACTCTGATTAAACATTCCAGTTGTTGGGCACTGGGGTTAACTGGGAAACTTGCCTGTGTATTACTCTGACTTGGTTGAGTCACAGTAAAATAGGGACTCACACCAATAGAGTTAGGAGAGAAGCAGAGGACACAAGCGGACTCAGAAGACACTTTTAAAACAAAAGCATTAAGAAAATTTGAACATGTATCAAATGGTGAGAACCATTGCATCATTTCTTATCAATTAAAATTAAGAAATAGATAATTTAGCTGCTAACATACAAGTGGGTTTAGATGCTCCTTCAAGTTTGAGAAAAATATAGCTTTCTTCCATTGCCTCAATTAAAATTGGCATCTAAAAGATTCCTACAGAACCAATCCCCTAAACCTTTGGGGGTGTTTAGAGCTGAAAAAAGTCAACAATTATTAATTGAATTTCCATTCATTCCTAAATAATCTGATGTGATCAAAGTAGAACAGATTAGTATACTCCAAATTGTGGCCTAAACCAATGTCCCATACAATATCAAAATCAAATACAAGCATCAAATGCAATTATTGTCATGTGAAGCATTTGGAAATATTTTGTTGATATGAGAAGGAGCTGCATTAAATGCAAAAACTATTTATTATTATATGTATTTTTATTGCTGAAATGAGTGCCCTTTTTCAAACCATTTCCCCTTTTCTGGATCTCGTCCTAGTTTGTGGTTACCACTGTACTACTGAGATATATGAACTGCTGTCCCACTATAAGATAGGCCAGAGCACAAATAGCTGAAGAGAACTTGTCTCCACTTAATGGGTCAATTACGAATTAAGAGATATTATGGTGACATCCAAACTCTGTGATTTGCAGTCAATATCAAACCTCACTACAAAATCCACCAAAGGTAACTGGTTAGACAAATAATTTCAACACATATCAACCAAGTAGGTCATTAAGCTTGCTCTTGAGGTCATTATCCTCTCTGGTTTATTTGGCTATTGTATAACCAGTTTTAGTTGTCTGTAATAGATTGAGGGAAGCCGACTTGGCTTGAGCATACTTTCCCATAAAAACACGCAGTTCATTCATTGCAAAATGTGTGCATATCTCATGTTCCGTGAAATTACAGCATGTTAGACTTGTTGCCTCCCAGGTTCTGCCATATTACAGTACTGTATTAGGAGGTGAATGCAACAACATCAAAAGGATTGGATAAATACACTTAGAAGGACTGTTTTATCTGCTAATCAATCAAGACTAGATGTCTGAAGATTGACATGATGATGCCGTAGAGATAACCAAGTCAATCTTTTTGAAACGATTTTGTAACATCTAATAGAAGTACACTACCACTAGATGAATTGCCTATATCATGGTGTCAGCAATTCGATTGCAGCTCTGACAAGGTAACACACATGCAACAAATTTGTAATAAGATGTATTGAGGCTGCAATTTAGGAGTTCAGTTCCATTCCTGTTGTAGCACCTCCTTTATCTGCACCTTTCTGTACAGAAATGTAGCTTGAAATGTTCTAAGTGGGTTTTCCTCCAAAAGCTTCAATACATTTTCTTAAAATTACATGACAAAGAACATGCACATGCTCATCAGTATACATTTTTCGTACATCACATGAAACTGAAAATGCTGGCACTCTAAAGTTGCCAAATGGTTTTGCTTAAATTGAATCAACCTGACAGTTATAGATTGATCCAGGCACTCGCAGAGTAGGAATATTAAAGGTTTGGTGAACTTTCCTTTTTGAGAAGAGCCATTTTCTCCTTTCATCACAAGTTGAACATCTATCCTTTGATGGAATTTGGATCAGTAGATCAATCAGAATATATACAGGTTCATATATTTGGAAATTTAAAGTACTATTTTTCAAATAATAATTTTTCCATCACCTCCGTAATATTGCCAGACTCCACCCTACCTCACCCCCCCACACCGCAGAAAATCTCATCCACGTCTTTATCACTTCCAGGCTCGACTACAGGAACTCTCTTCTCATCGGCCTCCCCAGCTCCTCCCTTCACAGGCTGCAGATCATTCAGAATTCTGCAGCTCGTGTACTCTGCTGCACCAGGCTTCACGACTACATCACTCCCACCCTCGCCCGTCTCCACTGTTCAAGTCCCACCTCACAAACCGCCAGCAGTACATCTCCACAAACGGCTTTTTCTCCCGCTCTCACTCAGTTACCTGTGGGGTACCCCAGGGATCCATCCTTGGCCCCCTCCTCTTCCTCATCTATATGCTCCCTCTTGGAGATGTCGTCTGCAGACATGGGACACACTTCCACATGTACATGGATGACACCCAACTCTATTTCTCCACTTCGTTTTGTGACCCTCAGTCCCCTGATGTTCTGTCAGCCTGCCTGTCAGACATCAGGAGCTGCATCAGCGCAAATTTCTTGCAGCTGAATGTTGACAAGCTGGAGGCCATACTCTTTGGCTCTCATCAACGTCTCCATTCACATGTCTCTCACCTCCTCCAACTTCTCGGTCTCCCCCTGAAACTCTCTGAACCTGTGCACAACCTTGGCGTCAGGTTCGACCCCCAACTGTCCTTCCTCTCCCACATCCGGTGCCTCACCAGCACCGCCTTCTTCCACCTCCGACGGATTGCCCGTCTCCGGCAATACCTCACCCCAAAAGCCGCTGAAACCCTGGTCCATGCCTTCATCACCTCATGGCTGGATTATTCAAATGCCCTCCTCGTCAGTCTCCCCTCCACCACAATCCATTAAATAATCCAACTCATCCAAAACTCTGCCACCCGCATACTCACCCACACCAAACTTTGCTCCCCCCATTACCCCAGTCCTTACCAGACTTCACTGGCTCCCTATCCCCGAGACGATCGACTTCAAGATCCTCACCCATGTTTTCAAATCCCTCCACTCCTCTGCACCCCCTACCTCTCTGACCTCCTCTCTCCTCAAACCAGCTCCCGTTGCCTTCGCTCCACCGGGTCTGGCCTCCTCCATGTCCCCCGAATCCTCCGCTCCACCCTCGGCGGCCGGGCCTTCAGCCACTATGCCCCGATGCTCTGGAATTCTCTTCCTCACTACCTTCGTCTTGCCCCCTCCTTTCTCAGTTTCAGGTCCCAGCTGAAGACCTTTCTCTTCGACCATGTCTTTGGTCACTTTTCCACCCCTGCCCCTGGCTTGGTCCCGGGATCCGCTATTGTGAAGTGCTCTGAGATGCCATCTGGCGTGGAGGGCGCTATATAAATCGAAGTTGTTGTTGTTGGCTCCCCATCACCCAGAGGATTGAATTCAACCATCGGTGGCCGGGCTTTCAGCCTCTCTGCTCCCACACTGTGGAACTCCATCCCGCAGCCCCTCCTCCTTGCTTCCTCCCTTTCCTCCTTTAAGGACGGTCTCAATACCTTCCTCTTCGCCTTTGGCTGCCCCATTAACTCTTCCCCTTCTCCCACTCTCCTTCCCCTTCTCCCTAGCCCAGCCACCATCCCCCCCTCCCCCCCCCACCACCACCACCACCGCTCGGGTCCCAACCTGACTGTTCAGCGCTTTGGGACGTCCTCCCGATGTGAAAGGCACAATATAAGTGCAATTTTGTTGTTATTGTTGTTTTCTGTTTGGCTCAGTCAGAGCCAGGTGGATATGGGTTGACATCCTACCTTAGAATTTGATCGTATAATCTAGTTTGAGAACACAGTGCTGCATCATCAGTCTGCTTGGTTTCAGGCAGGTGTAAAAATGTTCCATGACATTATTTCAAAGATAGGAACATCTTCTAGTTTCCTGTCAAGGAGTTCCTCCGATTAATTGTTTATTCATATCGTAACTTTTCCTATGAACTTCCTGGCACAAAAATGGCTGCCTAATTTGCTTACGTATTTCACCACACTTTAAATGATTGCCAGTAAGAGGCTTTTTGAAATAGTGCAATGGAAATACAAATTATTTCAAGGCTATTACTTATAAAGTCAGCCTGCTTTAAACAGCAGCTCTTACGGTGATGCTTCTGGCAACCATAGGACATTAATCAGATGCAGTGAAGGACTACAATGTAATCCGGAAGGTACAGGCTGAATTTCAGAGGAATGTTCCATGATGAGTATCAATTAGGAGAAGACTTGGAAAGATTCCATTTCCTAGTTTCATCTGTCATCTAAATCAGCATTATTATTGGCCATTATTAACTATAATCTATGCCACACGAAGCATTCTTTTTGGTATACATGTTTTATGTTTCTAGATGACAACATTATTAATTCTAATAATATACTGGATACTATAGTTCTAATTCTATTGATCAGCATATTTCTATGGCTTAGCACACCAACTTTTGTCAAAAAAACTTTATATTTTATTCATCATTGCTAAGAACATTTATGATGCACCTTTACATTACTGTTCAAGAGTGCCTTACAGTAAATTGACTAAAATGCCAATGAGAATTTAAAAGGGTCATTCTTCCTGATTAAAGGTATAAATACATGAATATAAATATATGAATGCAAAAGGCATGACATGTGAAAAGACTATTTGTTCGCATCAATCATTCCACTTCCACAATGTATACAAAATGTTCACCCCAAAAATACAGTCACACCACATTAGATTATATCTTGGGAAATACTTCGAGGTTTACTCAATGACATGATGAGGTGGTAAATCCTCGCTAATCTGACATACCAAAAGCCAACAACTCACTAAAACTGGTAAGATTTCAAATTATATACAGTATTAGATTTTTTCCAATTTCCGGCAAATCTCCTGAAGTTTGGACAGCTGCTTGTAGTTCCCGACGTAGCCGCTCTGTCATCTGGTGCTTTGGTTGGAGTGCAAGCATTTTCTAGCTTCAGTGCTATGTTTACAGTACACGTGGTGTATGGGGCAGGGTTCCCCAGCCAATCCTGGGTAGGTTTCTAAATACCGGCAAACTCCGAAATCCGGTAGGTGAGTGGGCCTGACCGTGCTGGATTATCGAGGTTTTACTGTATATAAAATACAAGGATTATAATAATAAAAATAAAACCCACCCCACAGTGTATTTCACCTTCCACTTCAACTCCCGAGTGAAAATCCTGTTGAAATACTTTCTGTTCCTCAAAAGAAATCAAACTAAATATTCATTAATCACACATCTAGCCTTCCTATCTCCACAGGCAAACTTTCCTCCCCACCGAGACCCTAATAATACAGAAACTATTATGTCACTGGAGTGCTTGTTCGTTACAATTTACATATAGTACAACATTCCAATACTGTTAATAAATGGGTATATGTCCATTTCTTTATTGAAATAGTTTTACAAACCTTGAATCATTTAAGAGCTGGAATGGTCATTTGGTACCTCAATGGTTAAATCTACCATAATGTGGTGCAGAACCCCATAGATCAAATACTGAACTGTAAATATTTTTCTTGATCTTTGAGCAACTAGCTGATTGGAGTCAGGGCAAAAATTAGATTTCTAAAAGTTTCTCAAACCGTTTAGTAACTAAACCACTCCACGATAGTAAGATACAAATCAAGGTTTTAATCACTGGTTAGTACATAATTAGCTGGAAAAGTAGACCTCAGTGTTCTTAAAATGGGGAAGGATACGACCAAGTTGGGTTTCCATCTCTGATCATTGCTGGAATTTGGAATCTAGAATTGGAAAGTTTTAGGCTCTGCATTATAACCTTTCTCAGGTTCTTAGTTCAGAATCTTATGAAGCATCATAGATTCAAAACATTGACCCACCTTCCTTTCTCCCTAAATGCTGCTTGTGTAGTCCAAGCGAGAGAGACCTGGGTTCGATTCTAGTAAGGGTGAATCCTTGGGCAAGTTTCCTTACTCCACACACCAAATAACAATCCCTCAAAAAAATAATAAATTAGTCATTTCAATCCGCGACTGTTTGTGGGACACTACTGTACGCAATTGGCTGCTATGTGTCACCCACAAAATATAGTCAGTTCACTTCATGGTATATTCTGTGAAGCGCTTTGAAATATCTGGAAGACGCGAAAAGTGCTATATCAAATGCAAGGATTATTTTTATTGACCTGGTTAGTGTTCTCAGCGATCTTTGTTTTTCTTTCAGATTTTCAGAAGTGCAATATTTTGATATTTTATGTATAATAATAATCCTTGCAATTATACCACAATATTGACATGGCTCTGGAGGTGTTCTAGTAATCTATATTTAAAATCCATCACATGTTAATCATCTTTAATTCCCTTTAGCATGTACACCATTCTGAAATTATGGAGAGTGAAGTGAGACCAGTATCTTGAATGCAGC
The DNA here is from genome assembly GCA_035084275.1 of Hydrolagus colliei. Lineage (NCBI taxonomy): Eukaryota > Metazoa > Chordata > Chondrichthyes > Chimaeriformes > Chimaeridae > Hydrolagus > Hydrolagus colliei. The sequence continues at coordinate 41,294,474 of CM068745.1, read as the reverse complement.
GATTTGCAATAACAGACAGTTATTATGGGATTATATCCTGCTTCCTTATTCTGTATCAGCACATTGACAAGTTTTGCCTTTCCAATTTTGCTTATATTTATTTGCAAAGAATCGCCAGGTGTATCCTGTGTAGCATTAGCCTGAAGTCAGATAGAGGTTCTCTTTTTCACCAAATTGATAAAGTAAATGGTAATAATATTCCAAACCCCCTACCCTGCCCCTCCCACTTGCTCGGGTCTCGATCTGACTGTTCAATACCTTCAGATGTCTTCGTTACGTGAAAAACGCACTATAAATGTAATTTTATTGTTGTTATTAATATAAGATTTATACCATCTCTCACCAGCCTGCACTGGCTTCTTTCCACTTGCTGCAATATTCACAATTCACATTTTGCATTTACCAAGCACTCCAATGGGAGATTTGAAAACTCTTCTCTCATTTGACTCTTACCAGATGGGATTTTTAAAATCTATTTCCTACTCTATACTATATTTAGAATGCTATTTAAAAAAAAAATGCTATTTATTGTTCTTTATTATTCAACATTATTTGCATTGTCGAGTGGATTGAGACTTGTGCCAAACACAAAAGACATTATATAAATATATATATATATATAAATATATATACACACACACATGTAAATGTATCATGTTTGTAAATTCCGACGTGCTGTTGAAATGATTTTGTTTTCTTGAGGCATCAGGTGTGAAAAAGATTTAAGAGTTGATGGTTGTCATATGTTCATATAATATTGCTTGGCTGTCATAGCAGCAGCTGCTCTCCCTTCCAGTTACCATGGTAATACCAGTATGATGCATAGTGCAGCCATGCAGAGTGAACACACTGAACACTGACGCAAAACTATGCACTAAGAAAATGTGTTTAAAGTAAACATATTCATAACATTTTTAAACATAATTAAAGAAAACAAACCAAAGTCAGCACCAAAAGAAAATGACATGGTTATCTGTCTCCTAACAGTAAATCTGAATTTCTTGAGATTTTTAACTGTATTTTATTTTGAAGGCGAGGCGACCTGAGAAAATTGTAGTTCAGTACATTGTGCAGCCAACGCCCTTATTTTAAAAAAACATATTCACAGCCCTAAGATTAATAACCCCCAAAGTGTCATAAATACAAGTAAATTTGTAAGAAGGAAAATTTCTATATGATTGGAATTTAGTAATTTCAGAATTCATATTTAAAGAGGGTTGGTCAAAAAACGAATGCCATTCTTGGAATTCCTCATACTTACCATTTTTTCTGTCATTAAAAAGAATGGTGTGCACCTAATGTCATTTCACCTCCATACACACACATTTTAAAGTTATTATTATGATTTCTCCTAGCTTTTAAGTATTATATCTTGTGTGTGGGGGTAGGTGACCAATTCTAGGCCGCTGTCAATGATACATTAAAAAGATCCTCAAAAGAAAGACATGAATGTTGCATTTTGCCTGATTCGTTACCCTATTTCTCCGGAGTACTGCCTCACTCACGCTCACACCTGCTCCTGACTGCTTGACTGAAATAAAGTGCTCACAGTGTGACAAAAGCAAGAATAAATCTGGATCATACCGACACTACATTTCTGTTTGGCAAATTTGCTGCCACATTTCCCCATATCGTACATACAATTACAGTATATAATATAAAGAAGCTGTATCTCAGTAATGAAGTAAGGAGCTATACCAAATGAAACAATGAGTATTATTGTTACTTACTGGAGAAAAGGATGGAATTAAGAGCAATATTTTACATTCACACAAATGATTTGAGATATATTTTTCATGTGATTTATATAAAGTTCTTCTTGATTACTAAATCATTCTGAATCAAGAATTTACTTTTGCTAAATATCGATTATGACTTAGATGAATAATTGGAACTTTGGGATTATCTGTCTTTTTAACAGGGTGAGTTCAATAATTCCTTTGAAGAATATTAATATGTATGTATCACCTTATTGTTACTAATCATCTGTGTGAGTGTTCATGTGAAAATTTGCACATGTGAATAATCATCATTCTTGTAGTTGATGCAGCATCAATGTTTATCAAAGCATTTCATGGTTTATTGTTGCCAAGTGTATTGATGATGCATCTGTAGATTATGCATCTGGCGTGGTTTAATTAATTAATAATAATCCTTGCATTTGATATAGTGTTTGATTTTCACGTCTTCTAAACATCTCAAAGCACTTCACAGAATATACTGTAAAGTGAATTGACTGTATATTTGTGGGCGAAACACGGCAGCCAATTGCACACAGCAGTTTCCCATAAAGTCGTGGATTGAAAAATGACCAATTAATTATAGGTTTTTTTGAGGGATTATTATTAGGCATGTGGAGTAAGGAAACTTGCCCAAGATTTCGCCCTGACCTACCTGGATTCAAACACAAATTTCATGCTTGTAAGGTGAGTGCTCTAATAACTGAACTGCAGGATTCTGCAGACTTGGTAGCACACTTGCCTTTGAATCATTAAAGTAGTGGGTTCAAGCCCCAAGTTGAGTCTCTGAGCACACCTGCAAATTGGACTTTAGTTGCTCATCTCAGCTGAAGAATGCCATCTCTAACAATATATTAAATTCCCTGCTGGAACACATAGACATCAGTTTGAAGATAGGATGAGGTTAATTTGTGATTCCCCGCTCAAGCTCCCACCCCTTCCTTTTCCACTTTTGTACAGTTTACTGGCATTTATAGTCCAGACGCACACTTGAAGTGCAGCCACTTGTTACTGAAGAGTAGTCAATGTAACTAGAACCTATTGCAAAGCCAACATCTGTTAGAGAAGAAAAAAAAGTGGCATGGAAAATGCTCCACAACAAATTAAAAACCTCAGCAAAGCCTTCAGATCAATTAAATAATCCTTTTCCATAGGGATTATATAAAAGTACAGTAGATGAGCAAATATTTAACCATTGCCAGAAAAAAATCATCATTAGTTTTGCAAATGCAAATCCTTAATTCACCTGATAGAGTGGTATAAAATATGCAACCAATTAAAATCATGAGTCACATTTGGTTATGACTCAAGATGGAAAAATACATTGATCGCCTTTAATATCCATTACAGGAAATATTCTTCTGACAAATCATGTTCACATTTACTGTACATGATCTTTTTTGTGGAGCACTAGATTATAAAAGTTAAACAATTGAAGATTTAAAAAATAGAACAATAAACTATTGTCTATTCAACCACAAATACTTGTGTGTTCACATAATACAGAAAATATCATTTTCTCAAAATAACAGCAAAGGGCAGACCATAGTTATCATAATAATAATCATTGCATTTGATAGAACACCTTATCATATCTTTGAGACATCTCAAAGCACTTCACAGAATATACTGTAAAGTGAATTGAATGTATATTTTGTTGGTGAAATGCAGCAACCAATTGGCACAGCGGTATCCCACACAGTCATGGATTGACCAAATTATTACCAAATCCACACTGAATCTCACAATTTTCTAAAATTCTGGACAAGTTTAGTTGGCTGATAATGTTTTAAATAAAATCTGTGTTCAAATATTTGAGCTATTAACTATTAAAATGCATGCTTTGTTTTCAGCAGTTACAATTAATTTTAAAACTACCATCATTCATATCATTAAATAAAAGCTAATCTAACATCACGTTCAAAATGCAGGCACTACACTTTTCAGGATATCTTGTGACTGAGATGTGCTATTGATGTGAAAGGTACTACATCAAATTCAAGGATTATTAATATTATTGTAATTTATTTAATGGGCACTAACTGTTGTATTATATGAAGGCTCTCAGGAAAAAATGTTCCAAGAATATTTTCAAATTAAACTAGTGACATCACAACTTAACACAGATATGTATTAATGGCTCCTGTGTTCAAATCAACAGTTTGATTTTGAAATAGGGAACATTGATTAAATTTGCTACCTTATCCTCGTTCCAGTGTTGGCCTTCTAAGAGTCACTGATTCTTGTTTCAGGACTGACCCTCATCAAAGTCCCTCAACCTTGTTCCATGATTGACCTGCCTAAAGTCCATAATCTTTGTTCCAGCAGTGTCCCTCTTCCTTGTTCCACCATTGACCCTGTCCTAGTCAGGTTGTACACCCATAGTAATTGGACAATCAATTTTTCAGTATTTACCATCTATTAGGATTGGCACAATACAACCAATTTCACTTAAGTGAATGCATGCTAAGTGAATGACTATAATAACCTTATCAGATTGATTCGTGTTAACCCTGAACTTGCTGATTAAACATACCTTTAATATGGTGAGCACAATAAATGCTTCAAGGATTATGACTCGACTTATAGTACAAGTGGTCTGTTGAGCAAAGATTTATTTTTGTTGAAGTGACGACCTATATACATACACCATCATTTTATGCCTTTGTATTTTAGTTAGTTTGACTGGCCATATATCAAAAATCAAATAGTGGTTTATTGAAATATAAACCCTTTTGTGATGTCAATAAACAAGCTACCGACTCATCCTTCAGTTTATGGGTTTTTTTTTACTGAAGGGTTGAAGGATTGAGGCCCATAGTAGAGAACATCACAAAGACTTGAAATAATAATCCTTGCTTTTGTTTTTGATAACAACAACAACAACTTAAACTTATAAAGCGCCTTTCACGTTGGGAGGACGTCCCAAGGCGCTGCACAGGAGGCGTGTGACCCGAGCTGGGAGGGGGGTGTTCGGGAAGGGATGAAACACGTTGTGGAGGTCGAAAAATTCAGGGAGGAACAAAAGACACGGTTGAAGAGGAAAGTCTTCAAACCAGCCTTGAAAGAGGAAAGGGAAGAAACAAGATGGAGGGATTGGGGGATGGAATTCCACAGGGTGGGAGCGGAAAAACTGAAGGCCCGGCCTCCAATGGTGGGGCGGTTCGGGCGGGGGGCTTGGAGCAGGCCAAGATCTGCTGAACGGAGGGTCCGGGTGGGCTTATAGGGGGAAAGTAAGTCGGTTAAGTAGGGTGGGGCTAGGCCGTGTAAGGCCTTGAAGGTGAGGATGAGGATCTTGAACTCGATCCTCTGGAGGATGGGGAGCCAGTGGAGACGGGCGAGTGTGGGGTTATGTGGTCGCGGAGGTGGGTGTGGGATAGTACATGGGCTGCAGAGTTTTGGATGACCTGCAGCCTGTGAATGGAGGAACTGGGGAGGCCGACGAGGAGAGAGTTTCCGTAGTCCAGCCGTGAGGTGATGTATGCGTGCACGAGTGTTTCAGCAGCGTGGTGGGTTTGGTAGTTGCGGAGCCTGGCAATATTGAAAGTGCCTTTCACATTGTCAAGGTATTTTAAAGCATTTCACAGGGTATACTGTGAAGTGGATTGACCATATTTTTTGAGCGAAATGTGGCAGTCAGTTGAACACAACAGTATCTCACACACAGTCATGGAGTGAATGACCAATGTTATTTGCGGGATTTGCTTGATGGATACCGGGAGAATATCCCTTCTCTTTTTTAATTCTGCCATGGGATCTTTGACATCCATTCGAACAGGCAGATTTTTGAAGAGCCCTTACAAGTAATTTCATCATTTTATGAGCAACTGTTTGCTTTTCCTTTTAAACTACAGTATATGTAATTATAAATTTCAGCATTTTCTCCAACTTACATATTTTACAATAACTGTACGCCAAATTTCATACAACTGTACCTCTCAATCCTTTAAACTTTTCCTTCTGAAACATAGTGAGTAGTGTTCTTCCTCAGTCAATTCACCTTACAATATATTCTGTGCAGTACTTTAAGAAGTCTAGAAGATGTGAAAAGCACTATAGCAAATGCAAGGATTATTATTATATATTATTATAAACATCCTCAGAATTAATGAAAGCAAGACGTCATTTTGGTTACAGATTGCACGTGCTTCATACCATTAAGAGATATGTAATGCCAGTCAGACCAAGCGTACTTAAAAGAGGTGAGTAATATTAATGGATAGTTTATCTAAATTTCAGGAAGGCCCCATTTGAACAAACCCAAATCTATAATGACTTTTACAGTTAAAAGGTTTTTCATGATTAATAGTTTATATTCAAAACCCATTTATCATTTCTTTATAGACTAAAACCAATCATATTGTGCCTTGGAACAATGACTTACTCAAAGGATAATATGCTAAGTATTGTATTGTACATAGTGCAATGAAATTAGATTATTTATGACTGTGGACTATAATTATTTCAACTGTTTTTGTGTATTTGATGTGTATTTGATTCCCCCATTTAAAGTGGGGAATAACAGTACCTCCTTCAAGGCTCATCTCAAGATCCTCCACTTCAACTGTGCATTCGGCCGTGCTCCTATCCTTACCTTTCCTGGCCTCTATTCTAACTGATCCCAACCCCTGCTCGTGTCCTAATACCTGGCTTTCCAGTGCCTTGGAATGTCCTCCCTACCTGAGAGAGGCTGAATATCTTTACAGGTATAATTGGTTGTTTAAAATATTCCAAAACACCTGGTCAAATACTTTGAGATGTTCTCCCAAAATGAAAGGTGCTGTTTATTGGTAAATTGTATTTTATATTATATTTTAGTTGATTTCAGTCGAGCTAACGTTTGTTTGACATGCCATGAACTTTGTTAATTAAGCAACAAACATTGGGGGTAATATTTGGTGTGTTCTTTAACCGAGTTCCTACTACAATCCCTCCGTTTCGCCTCTTCCCTTTCCTCTTTCAAGGCCGATTTGAAGACTTTCCTCTTCGATCGTGCCTTTTGTTCCACCCCGAACTCTTTTACCTCCCCTTCGTGTTTCACCCCTTCCCAAACACTCCCCTCCCAGCTCGGGTCACACGCCTGTTGTTCAGCGCCTTGGGACGTCCTCCCGACGTGAAAGGCGCTCTATAAATGTAAATTGTTGTTGTTGTTGTTGTTATTAATGAGCAAAATGGACATGTTAAGGAATAATTTGTTCCCTAAGTAAGCTTGGTATTCAAACTACCAACATCTCAAAGTAGCATTTTTGAACATTTGCCAGTAGGTTTGAGTAATCATCCACAAGTTTCCTTCCAGGAAAGATGAAAATGAATACTCTCTTTTGACCCAAAGCACCTATTTAAAGCATCTGGCCAAATACTGTACCTGCAATCATTTTTTAAGGATATTGTGCACTTTTTGTTGGAGGCAATAGAAATAATTATTGGTATTCATGTATATGTCAAAACTTTCCTTCAAAATATTTGGAGTTATTTTAGCACTTAATAGCCATTTTGCCAGTGTTCCCTAATTTGCCTTAACTCTTAGATCATTGTTGTCCAATATTAATTGTTGATGGACCAAGGGTATGGCTATGGCAACACTGTTTTAGCCACATGCACTAATATCAGTAGAAAATGTTTTTACAAATTCTCACACAATACAGATAAATATACTCCAGATGTATGTTTACATCTATTAAAACAACAAAATTACATTTGTTTAACCACTGAATAAATATCTATGTATCAAACATTTATCATAATTCAATTTGAAACCTTGTAGTTTTTCTCTTTCACCAAAGTGGCTGCTTTTCCTACTACCTGTAATCAGGGTGGAAGCATCAGATTTCAGCAACAATATTTTTGGCGGAGAGAGATATTAATCATGGTCAGCTCAATCAATCAGATCACCGCACCAGGCCAGCAGAAGAAAGCAAACCCAGTCAATAACCAGCAAATCATGACAAAGAGTAAGATGCAGCAAACTGAATTCTGGATGCAAATTGCATTCTTTATTTCCATTTCTTTTGCGAGGCACAACGGATCTGGGATTTTCACTCATGCTACACACCATTTTAACAGATACAGAATAAGCAAAAAAAAGTGCTGCTTTTCATCATATCATTTTCCCAATAAACACACAAAAAGGGTCAAAATACCAATGCACACCTTGCGAATATGAATGTTGAGATGACACCCGACAACATATCTGTTGCTCATTTTTTAACTACTAATTGAAAATGCAATTTAGCTGCATCCGGATTTCCAATTTGCCATGTGTCTAAATGGCTAACACTTAGATGACTAACATATTGATTCTGCAGATACTTACTTTCCCCATTTAAACCAAATGCAAGGATTATTATTATAACTTAATTGGCTTTTGCTGATACTATACTTCTTATTCATTTGCCTGATTCCTGGTGATTGGAACTGCTTCCTTTCCCCCAACTATTCCCTTGGCATTGCCTAGTTTTCCAAAGATTGTCACTTTCCCACAAACAGCTTGTGGCTGATGGCCATTTTCAACAATGGCATGCTAAATGGGCAGCATCTATCAAGAAATAATGGAGATCAATATATGTAGCTGGTATCAGCATGGAGGATAAATCTTACTATTTTTGGCAGAGGTCTGAAGAAACAACCCTTCTTATAGTGCAAGCTGCCGTAAAAGATTAACTGTTCCAACAGACCACCCTGCTCATGGCTACTATCTCTTTAAAATGAATGAAAGGGATTCCTTCACAGTTCACAGGTATTTTACGTCATTATTTGACGTAACTTTTGACTGTGTTGGACAGGCCTAAAAAAGTGAAGTTCTGTAGCTCAGAGTTTAGAGCACTCACCTCGCAAACGAGAGACAAGAGTTTGATTCCTGGCAAGGTGAAACCTTGGGCAAGTTTTCTTACTTCACGAGCCTTATAACAATCGCTCAAGAAAAATATAATAAATTGGTCATTTCAATCCATGACTGTTTGTGGGACACTGCTGTGCGCAATTGGCTGCTGCATTTTGTCAACAAATATACAGTCAATTCACTTTACAGTATATTCTGTGAAGTGCTTTGAGACCTGAAAAGGCCTATATCAAATGCAAGGATTATTATTATTCTTAAAAGCATTCTCAGTTGTCCCAGTTGAAAATGAAAAAAACACCTTCAAAGAATTGCTGTAGATTTACAGTCTATTTGGTATATTGTTTGTGTTTTCTGGTGAGAATTGTCATGAGGCTGCCATTATTTTCATTCTTCAAATGGCTGTGGTCATGTTTTGAGGCATGTATTTGTTTAACATGTATTCATGCCCCTTCCCTCTCCACTTTCAAATCCTGCCTAAAGACATTCATTTTTGATCACCTCTCTCGACCCCTGGCTGGTCAGACTATGCCACCATCAAGCACTCTGGGATGCTACACAATGTGATGGGCACTTTATAAATGCAAGTTGTTGTTGTTCTTGCTTGTGTACTTGACTAGCATATGTATTTGGCTGTGCCTTCTGAGTGATATAGATATGGTATTCAATAATAATAATCCTTGCATTTGATATAGCTCTTTTCACATCTTCTAGATATCTCAAAGCGCTTCACAGAATATACCATAAAGTGAATTGACTGTATATTTGTGGTTGTAAATACTGTTGAAGAGAAAGATGGGAAAAGAGAGGGTGAGGTGAAGGGGTTTGAGGGCAGGATTTTCAAAGTTTCAGTGGGTATTTGCTGAATGCCGGCCACTGATGGTGGAGTGGAGGATTCGGGGGCAAGGATGAGGCGGGACCCAGTGAAGCAGAAGCAACATGTATTCCTGTGAGGAAAGAGGAAGGTTAGAGAGTAGAGGGTGGTGATGAGTGGAGGGATTTAAATACAAGAGTGAGGATCTTGAAGTCGATCCACTCTGTGACAGGGAGCCAGTGGAGTTTGGCAAGGACTGGGATAATCGGAATACAAAGTTTGGAGCGGGTGAGAATGCAGGTGGCAGAGTTTTGGATGAGCTGAATTTTGTGAATGGTGGAGGAGGGGAGACCAGCGAAGGTGTTGGAATAGTCCAGCCAAGAGTTGGCAAAGGCATGGCATTATCTAATCTACTTTTAATTAGTTGATAATATACTATTATCTTTCATGTTTTATGTCCTATTTAGACAGAATAATCTTTGGTAAATGCTTAATCTAGTTATGCATTCCAATTTTAACCTAATGCTAATAATTATGTTTGCATACTTTCTCTCAGTTACATTTGCTGAAACTTTTTCTTTAAAATCATTTATATGGAATACCACTACGGTGATAGAAATTAATATTTAACATTTATAACATATATATGCATTCTAATAATTTTAATATATTAGGTGGGAATGACTACAATGGAGTTTTAGTGGTCCAAAGTTATTTTTTTAGATCGAAGAATTTCTTATGTTCTCATGCAAACATGTAATTTCTGAGCAGTAAGAGAATAATGCTACCACAGATTATATTTTAGGCATTGACATATATAAACTATGCTTTCAGATAAATAAATTTAAGTTTTTATGTTAGCATATGCAGAGAAGTGCCAACATCTTTGCAGAAATTAGACACTATTGTGAAACCCTCAAAACATTAACCAAGCTTTTTCTTTCAAATGCTGATGAAGCTACTGTTCATTTCCATTACCTGTTTTTGATTTCCAGTGTTTCTAGTTTTTCTTTGCAGCTCCTGCAGTTTGATTTGCAAGGTTATGATTGGTCTACATACCAACATTTGTAAGAGCATTTCAATAAATTTCCTAAAATGTGTACGTAGTGAATCAATCAATATTTCTGAAGTCAATATTAATATTATTAATAAATTTGTCATTTAAATCCAAGACTGGTTGTGGGACACTGCTATGCGCTATTGGCTGCCACGTTTTGCCCACAAATATACAGACAATTCACTTTAAAATATATTCTGTGAAGTGCTTTGAGACATCTAGAAAATGTGAAAAGCACTATATTAAATGCAAGGATTATTATTATGATGACTTGTTTTATTTGTTGTAGTCTTTTGAATATCAATTTTGCATTCCTCAAGCTGGTTAGATTGGTGGTGATAGAGTGAAATAATATCTTTCCTCATTAAAAGCTGAGAAGCTTTGTGGCCTCCATATATGAAGAGAAGTATAGAATACATCTCTTCATATATGGAGGTTTCTTAAATTATCTCAAAAACGTGCCTTTTACCCAACATTGAAGTAGCAGAACCCACAATGACAAGCATTACATTTCCACCTCCTACTAGGGTCCGGCAATATATCGATATATCGTTAAAACCTGATATAGTTTTCATATCGATACGCTGATATAGGCATTTTAAAAATATCGATATATCGATTTTTCGATATATCGAGGTAAAAAATTGGAATGCCGCACACTGAACTACAAGACCCAGAATGCTCATCTCTATACACAATGCACAGACCGAGGTGCAAAGCCGCCATATTGTATTCATATTCCTAGAATACAATATACAGGTATGTGAGGGGAGAGAGACGGCGGGGGGGGTGGGGGGGGGTGTGGGGAGAGACGGGTGGATTTGATAATATATAGATAGATGGAGATGGGGGGGATGTGAGAGAGACACAGAGACACAGACAGAAAAACACAGAGATGGAGAGAGTGAGAGACACAGAGAGAGAAATATATTTACCTCCTGAGGAGATAGGCCCCGAACGCGCGCGCATCCCGAATGCGCGCGCACCCAGAACGCGCACGCACTCCAAATGCACGCGCACTCGCTATGCGCGCGCTATGCGCGCATGCGCAGTACGAAAACCCCGAAAATATCGATATTTCGGTATATCTCGATATGAGCCCATCGATATATCTAAATCAGAAAATTTCCATATCGACGGACCCTACTTCCTACGCTTAGCTGCCATTTGAGTGAGATTGGTAGGTTGGTGTCCATTTATAGGACTTAGCTGTCACTTTTGCAAATAAATAGATTTTATTTAAGACCATGAGACAAGACAGAATGGAGATTTCCATACCTTCTGGATACATATGTAGATTCTGACGTGGTACAACCTATGCAATCTGGGATTTTAAGAAACACTTGTTTATAACCAATATTCTCTCAAATTATGGTGACACAGGAACATCATTCCTGCTGTCTTACTATGTTTAAAAAATACAGAAACGTGAATCATTTTATTTTGGGAAGAAAATTAGAAAAAACAAAATATACTCTCAATTGGCAAAATTCCCAATGTATTAGCATAACAGTGAGATGTAGGGTATTAAATGGAAGTTATTATTATTAAATATGGACATCATAAAATGTGGGATTACCTGTAGAGAAGGCTGCTGAAAGGGCAATCTGTATTCTGTGTTTCATGTACAAGAAGCCACCATTATAATGTTTTGTGCAGTTTTCAGCAGCACATAAAGGAAGCATATTCAGAGTTTAAGAGAGGCTGCAGCATGAATTAATTTGAGTCTCCCTCCCCTCTTCTGTCTATTTCTCTCCTCTCATCTGTCTGTCTCCCTCCCTCCTTTGTCTTTTCCCTGCAGGCTGCTCAATGTTAACCACAATGAGTGCCCTACCCCTCTTCACACTCTGTGCCACCCCTAGTCTCCAAAGTCTCCTGCAGGCTGACAATGTTCCTCTAATTCACCAACTCACGTTTTAGCATGTGCATTTTGGCTGTCACCCCAGTCCCAAGCAGGTCCTCCCTCGAAATGCCCCCTTCCCTGCATCTCTCCTGCTCTATCCTGCTCTCTCTCTGCCCTGCCTGCCTTGTACCCCTAATCAAGTGCCCCACAGCTTCCCTCTGATCCAACCTGGGAATTCTCTGCTGGGCTCATTGTGGCATTCAGCATTGGCTATCCAGCAGCAGCCACACTGACTGCCCCATTCCCCACTACCGACGAAAGCTATGCCGGACCTAGACCATGCGGGCTAACCTCACCTCTTTCATCCACATCCTTCCCTCTCTGCCATCCAATAAGAACATAAGAATAAGGAGCAGGAGTAGGCCATTTGGCCCCTTGAGCCTGCTCCGCCATTCAATAAGATTATGGCTGATCTTCTAATCTAACTCCACCTACCCGTCTTATCCCCATATCCCTTAATCCCTTGATCCATAAGAAACCTGTCAATTTCAATTAATCCACTAACCACTCCCATCCAACACATCCCTGCCAACTGTTCCCTTCGTATTGGTCTTTAAAATGTCCGCTTCCTCTGTAATAAAACTCTGATCATCAACGATCCCATCATCGATGAGAATGTTAATATCAGGACCCTCACAAAAACCTGGACCTAGGTGACACCTTCCTCCTCACTGAGGCCAAACCACCTGACTACGGTATACCGCCCACTATGCCCCACGCCCCAACCATCAAGGCGATGGAGTGGCCCTCATCTCCATGGCATCATTTACCCTATCCCCCTACTCCTCTGGTTCATTCCCCTCTGCCATCTCTCTCAAAACCCTCCTCATCTACCCCCTCTAAAATCCTCCCCACCATCATCTCTAACATCCCTACCCACCTAGCTTCCCTCTGTCTCTGCTCCGATCACCTCATCATCCTCAGCGACTTCAACTTTCATTTCACGTCCTCTTGCTCCACCTCCTCGAACCTCTCCTCTCCCAACCTCTCCCTCCACATCCACTCTGCCACTCATGCTCATGACCATCTGCTTGATCACCTGGGACTTCAGTGTCTCGAATGTCGCCATCACCAGCAAGGCCATCTCTGACCACCATTTCATCTCCAACAACTCCTCTATCCCTCTCCCCACTGCCTCCAAACCTACTACCATCATCTAAAGCCCATGGAAGAAGATCTCGAACCACCAAACGCACTTGGCTCAAACTCGGCCTAATGGTCCACTGGCATATCTGGCTGTACCACATCAAAACATACTGCTCTGTTTTCACCTACTCCAAATCATTCTTCTATTGCAGAATAATCCTGCAGATGCAGGGCAATTCCCCGGGTTCTGTTGTCTACCACCAACCAGCTCCTCTGCCCTCCCTGCCATGCTTTGCAGATTCTTTCCTCAATTCTCACTGCAAGGAGATGCTGGATTTCCTCAAGTCCAAAATTGAGGGAATCCATTCAGCTGCCACGGCCCGCACAATTTCCACCCCCTCACACCCTCCCCACCACACTCCGACTACTACCCATCTTCCACATCTTTGAACCTGTCACCCTCTCCTCTGTCATCACCACAACATCCAAAATGCAGCTCACCGCTCCTCTCTGGACCCCAGCCCCACACCGCTTCTTACCTCCCAGCTCCACCTCCTTGTTCCACTACGCGTCGGTACCATAAATCTCTCCTTATCACTCAGTACCATTCTTACCCCGTCTCAAAACAGCCACTGTCACCCCCACCCTGAAGAAACCTTCCCTTGATGTATCACAGTTTTCCAACTACTGGTCCATCTCCAACCTCCCTTTTCTGCCCAAGATCTTTGAAAGAGTCGTTGCCTCCCAACTTCACACTTTCCTCTCCTCCTACTCCCTCCACAAGCTCCTCCAATTGGGCTTCCATCTCATGCAGCATTTCTCAGGGCTCTGTCCCAAATCCCCTCCTCTTCACCCTCTACATGCTTCTCCTCGGTGACATCATGGGGCAGACATGGGGTAAATTTCCACAGATGACACACAGAGCTAACTCTCTGCCTCCACCCTCAACTCCAGGTCTACTGGCGTCCTGACTGACTGCTTGTTGACATCAAGTCCTGGATGAGGGACAACTTTCTGCAACTTAATGTCAGCAAGACCGAGGCCGTCCTGATTGGGTCGGGTCAGCGCTTCCATACTTAGGGCGCTGGCAGCATCAGCATCCATGACTGCACACTCCACCTCATGAAGTCAGTCAGGAAACTGGATGTCTTGTTTAACTCTGAACTCTCCTTTCTCCCCCACATCCTTGCCATGATCAGCACTGCCTTCTACTACCTCCATAAAATTGGCAGATCCTGCCACTGCCTCACCCCTCAGACTGCCGAAACCCTCACCTATACAATCGTCTCACATCAAGGCTTCACATCCTCCCACATGAAAGGTGCTCTATAAATGTAATTTTGTTGTTGTTGACTACGGAAGGTCACTCCTCATCGGCTTTCCCAACTTTTCCATTCACAAGCTGCTCATTATCTAAAACTCTGCGGCTCGTGCCCTCTCCCGCACCAAGCTCCATGACCCTATCACTTCCACCCTCACCTGGCCCTATTGACTTCCCATCACCAGAGGATAGAATTCAAGATCCTCATCCTTGCTTTGAACGCCATCCATGCCCTTGCTCCCTCCTACCTCTAAGCTGCTGACACCCTACCAACATGTCCGCTCCCTCCATTCAGCAGGCTCCGATCTGTTCCATGTCTCCCACCCGACTCCCCCCTACCATCGTTGGCCAGGTTTTCAGATTTTCTGCCGTTACACTCTGGAACTCCATCCCACAGTCCTTCTGCCTCACTTCTTCCCTTGCTTCCTTTAAGGCCAGTCTCAACAACCTCCTTTTCGTCCATGCCTTCAGCTGTCCTCTCATCTCTTTGCCTCCCCTCACCCTTATCCCGCCCCTCCCCCACACTCGGGTCCCAACCCCTGACTGTTCAGCTGCTTCAGACATCCTCCCAATGTGAAAAGCATTCTATAAATGTAATTTTGTTGTTATTGTCTACAGAGAGCCTATAGCTATGAGGAAATGAGATTAGAAATAGCTGGAAGAAGAGGGAGGTTATAGGAAAAAATTGCCTGAGTGTGGAATGCACTGCCAGGGCTGTTGGAGGATAGACGTCAACGATTATGGTGAAAGAGTTGGATATAGGATAGATGGTTTAATTGGAGGAGAAAATACAAATAATGATATAATAGGTCAAATACCATCCTACTGTGTCATAGATTTCTATGTACATGTACACAGCATCTACTGGACTTTGTTGGCTGATCTGACTGTTGCAAGATCTATCTTTTACCAGTTGGATAATCCGTGGTGTTGAATCCTTACAGGAAAATGTCATGTGGATAATTTGACCCACAACCAATTTACTGTCAAACTCATAAGGCAACTAAAGCTTTGCAACCCAGTTGACTGCACAGACTGAATTCACCTGAATGCCTGGGTAGAGCATTTTAGGAACCATACAAGAGGCAAGGGCAAATGATTAATCCCAGATCGAGATTGCGTATAGCAATGGTTGTAAAGCTCTATCATATGCATTGTAGAGGATGCCAAAATAGTTTTCACATTGTGCTTTGACAGTGAATATGAGAGGGGTTATTGACATTGATTGGGTGAGATAACAGAACAGAAAAATTCAGTGACATTAGAGAAACATGAGAAGTTAGATTACAAGGTTTGGGCGTATGTGTGTTACCTTCTAGATAGATTTATGATACAAATTCGTGTTCACTAGAATTCAGTACACATTATTTGGCGAAAAACGCAATATATGTTTAACATGTAAACTGTTGTATGTGAATAATGTATACAGTGGGTATGGATTATGGTACTAGCTCTTCACTGATGCATAGGACATCCTATTTTATCCATTGCTTATGAATTTAACAGCTAGAAATTAGCCATTAAAGGAATATATGGCAGATAGTGATGATTTGCTTGAAATAAACCAGAAACTAATGATTTGTTTTATTCTCTAAACTATTCCATCCTTCTTCTTAGGAAGTCTATGCAAGCTCATCAGATTGATTAACATTTCAGTTCACAACCACCACTTGATGAAGAAACATAATTCTTGTGCTTTATTGTGGTCTAACATAATAAACAATAAAAATCACTAAAGTTCCCAACTTATGCTGCTAATACCCGAATAAACATTAAATGGTTGTCTCCATACCCACAAAATATCCCCATTGTTCATGGTTTCAATGATCCTCAATTATGTCTGCACAATGACTGACAACATTTGGCAAATCTACCAAACAACAACCTTCATTATATTTTTATTCAGTGAATGTAACACTGTATATTAATGTGAGTTCCCTTTCTCTCAACTCTGCATCTTTTGTTTCATGATATTGAGAACATTCTACACTCTTGTAACAGAAAACAATTTCACTTAGAGTTCCACATTTTAAAATCTGCTAGCACTATATACAGTGAGAAATTACCTCACATCCGTGCCATAACCTGCTCTGCTTTCCACCTTCGCCACATTGCCTGGCTCTGCTGCTATCGCACATCACAGGCCGCCAAAACTCTCATGCATTCATTCATAACATCGAGGCTTGACAAGGCAAACTCCTTGCTTGTCAGCCTCCCCCAACTCCTCCTCCACAGGCTGCAGAACACCGAGAATTCTGCAGCCCATGTCCTCTCCCTCACTAGGCTCCATGACCATATTACCCCCTTGCCCGACTCCACTGGCATCCCATCGCACAGAGGATACAGTTCAAGATCCTAGTCCTCACCTTCAAAGCCCTCGATGGCGTTGCGCCCCTCTACCTTTGTGACCTCCTACCAACCTGTCCGCTCACTACTCGGCAAGTTCCAGCCTGTTTCACATCCCCCGCGTCGCATGCCCCACCATTGGCGGGTGGGTATTCAGCCACTCGGCCCCCACCCTCTGGAACTCCATCCCACAGTCCCTCTGCCTCAGCCCATCCCTTGCCTAGACCGACCTCAAGGCCTTACTCTTTGATCACGCTTTTGATCAACAACAACAAAATAACATTTATAGAGTGCCTTTCACTTTGGGAGGATGTCCCAAGGCGCTCAGGGAGAGGCGGTGTGGGAGAGAGTTAGTAGGGGAGGGAGAGAGTTGGGGATCAGCAGAAGGCATGGTCAAAGAGGAGGGTCTTCAGACCAGCCTTGAAGGAGGTGAGGGAAGGAGCGAGTCGAAGAGACTGTGGGATGGAGTTTCAATGTGTGGGGGCAGAGAGGCTGAAAGCCCATCCGCCGATAGTAGGGCAGGTCAGGCAGGTATGCCGAAGCCCGCTGAACAGAGGGTTCAGGGTTGTTCATTGGGGGACAGCAGGTCGGTGAGGTGGGGGGTGAGGACGAGGATCTTCAATTCGATCCTCTGGGGGATGGGGAGCCGGGCGAGGGTGGGAATGATGTGGTTGTGGAGCCTTGGTGCGGGTGAAGACACGAGCAGCAGAGCTCTAGATGATCTGCAGCTTGTGACGGGATGAACCAGGAAGACCAATGAGGAGGGAATTTCTATAGTTGAGCCTTGATGTGATGAATGCGTGGACAAGGGTTTTGGCAGCCTGAGAGGTGAGCCAGTGGCGGAGTCTGACAATGTTGCGAAGTGGTAGAAGGCAATACTGGTCATGGAGTGGATGTGGGGGAGGAAGGACAGTTCAGGGTTGAATAGGATGTCCCAGTTCCTGACTGGTTTAGAGAGGTGGAGAGTGTAACCTTGGATGCTGATGGTGTCACCGCCTGAGGTGCGGAGGTGCTGCCGGACGCCAATCAGGAGGGCCTCAGTCTTGCGGATATTCAGCTGAAGAAAATTGTTTTTCTTCCAGATCTCAATGATCAACCTCCTTCCCCCATTGCCATCCACCTTCCCCAATTCCTACCCTCAGTTTGGATCTGAATTTCTGCCTGTCTGGCACCTTGGGAAATCCTCCCGATGTGAAAGGCGCTATGCAAATGTAATTTTTAGTTGTTGTTGCTATTCTCCCCTTTATCAAAGACCTTTAGGTTTCCTTTAAAAACACAAATGACTGCTAGTGTTCGGGTGTAGTTTTATAATTACCGTACTGAGATATTTTATATAATATTAAATGTTGTTGCTTTAATGGGTTGTGTACCACAAAAAATGTGGAGGCACTTTTTGTGTAGATATTCAAGGATTACTTGATACATTCCTTTCCATTCTTTGTTGTGTGCCTCATACAGTATATTGATTGCTTTGCAGAAAGCTGAAAACCCCCCTACAGCATCGCAAGAGTTAATATAAGGTGAGGTTATTCGATCCAATCATATTCTGTTGTTCAGCCTTTGGGTTAAAAACGTATGTGAACATGAGGCAGGGTGTTAGAGAATGCCCCAATCCCTGCAATTTAAAGTATTTATGAGAGGGAGAAGAATCAATTTAATTTGTCAGACTGTCCAATTAAAAACACCACAGTTTGGGTGTGGCAGATTACTTAATTAATAATGAGGGTGCTGCAGTACCATTTTGGCACCATTTCCAAAAGAAACCCCCCAGAAATGAAGTCTTTTGCCTATTTTTATAACAATGCTATTGATAAAGCAGTGTGTATCATTGATGTATTACCATTTACTGCTTTTTTTAACACAGAATCTTGGGTATTCTGACAATGCAAAATTAAATTTTTCTAAATTTTGGATGCTGATATGTGAATGTGAGCATCAAGATGCTGAAGAAATTCAGTACTTAAATTGTTAATACTCTAGAAACGTGCACACTTAGACAGTGGCCACTAAGGGCATAGAAGAGATGTTTAATATTTAATGAGCTGTCTGGGAGTGGTGGCATGGGAGGGGGAAGCTGGTAGGAGAGAGTGTAGTGATCAACAGCAGTTGACTGTGCAGCTGTCGGCAGTGCTTGTGTGAGCAAGAGAGGAAGAGAGAGGGTGGGAGTGTAAGAGACACAGAGAGGGGGGGAGAGGAGCAAGAAAGAGAAGAGGAAGGGTGAGAGAAAAGAAAGGAACACAGGAATCATGTTGTGCTGCATTAGAAGAACTAAACAGGTACAAGATGTTTTTCAGTTCTTGAAGCAACATTTCTGCAACATTCCCTTTATTCAAAAGTAACATATTGAAATTCTACATTAATATAGATGGCTGGAATCTAGAATTGAAAAAGCAGCTCATTAAGGAAACGTATCTTTGAGTCTTGAAATGTCTGCATATAAACTGTATACAGTGAGGTTTGCAAAATTAAAAAATACAGTAATGTTTATTATGTTATAGTATTATTTTGAAGATTTAATTGTGAAGATATTCTATGTGAGTTAAAACTATTTATATGTGGTTCTATCCTTAATAATTTAAGTGAATTGTAGATGGGAAGATTAGCTCAAATAATTCATGTTAAGATCAGAGTTCAGAATTGATGATTTAAAGATTTTTTTCTGCAGCTGAAAGTTAAAATACCTGAATGAATCAGGTTCAATATTTCAGAATGTACATTTTATCTGATGTAAAAAAAAGCTTAATTGATCGGGGTGTAACTACTGAAGAGTTTTCAATGTATTTTAGCTAAATGATTAATTATGTCAACCAATTTGAATTAAAGTCTAAAATGTTACTTAAAACAGATACACCCCAGTCAAATTGTCCGGGCTGCTGGATTAACAAAGATGATAGAAAAAAACTACTACCACATTGAGCCAATGTAATACAATAAATGGATGGGTTTTATTCTTAACTATGGTCAGTTTGTCAGTTAATTATTCTAGACTTGCAATGGAATTTCAGCTTGTGACACTCGGATGGTTTGGCTGCAGAGGTACAGCTTTGGGAGTGGCACTTAATATATGTGGCTGGCTGACGTGGAATATTGATTCCCAGTGTTGGGTGGGGGTCTCGCCTAACCCTTCTTTGTGTGCTGGATTTCATTGCAGCTTTTGTTTTTAAAATACTATTTTTTTTAATATCCTAGAAAAAAAGCTATTCAGTGAAACACTGAATATCTGAAAGATGATAAAGGAACTCAACAAAGCAGAGAACACTGCCAAGAGTATTATTTGAAGAAAGGCTCAAATTTAATATGGAAAGCAATTATTATTAATATCTACATTTATACTGTAATACAATTGATTTCCAATAGATTGTGTGCAGAAAACATCTGAAAAATAAATATGTTGATCAAATGGCCAAAAGCAACTTTATATTGAAAAATTAAAGGGATGCTCACAGCAAGAGCAACAGCCTTCTGTCTTCAGTCTTGCTGCAGGATGGGTGGACATGGTGGCTATGTTAAACACCAGCTATTGTATCTATTTTGCGCTAATTGCACAAGAATTGGAAGTGATCCTCTCCACAAGATTCATTGTTCACTTCAAACAGCATAAAATGTTTCCACCCAACCAAATTGTAGGTTAAAAATATTTTTCAGATTCTCATTTGGATGTAAATGAAGTTACTGTATAATGTTTTAATTTTAAAAAAATCTATTCCATAAAAAGTATAGCCATTATTAATTGAGAATTACAGTCTAATTTTGATAATATTAATGAATGTTACATAGAACATGGAGAATATCAAATTCAATTTAGAATATGATGCTTTCAAATCCTGTTCCTAGTATGTATCCAATACCTCTATCCCCCAAATTTAGATGATAAATCAGTAAAATTAGATTTTGTAAGAAAGGTGCATTAGGTACACATATTGAACCTTTTTTCTTCTACATCTGATTTTAGACTAGTAGATGAACAACTATTAGGGATCATTAAACTAATCTAGAATTTGTGACAGAAATGAACAATCAAGCAGAAAGAAATTCATAATTGTAATATACAGCAGTCAGTGGGTATTCTGGTTAATGGAAGCAATTGATGAAGCAATGATTGTCTCTCCTACATTGCACACTGAATGATGAATAGGCGTGTCTAGATAAAGGGAACATTTTTTTCATACTACAGGGTGTTGCCACAAAAAGGTTTCTTCTGCAATGCTTGAGAAAATGTACAATTTGATTGACTTTTTTGCTTATTGCAGGAATTAAACCTTAGTGATTATTAATCATCAATATCACACAATACAGTGTCATTATTTCTTAATTCAATACAGTTCTTTTGAGTTTGGCATTAATAGGTTTAGTTGCTGAGATGATCAATCAACATCTGGTGCCTAATGCGTTGTCAATACAGCTATTACAGGAATAAATCCATTCTGAACTGGAATGCTATGTTTTAATTCTGATTCATTTAAAAAGAGAAAGAAAAATTGTTGAGGCAGCAAGAGGGTGGTACAAATTGCAGCACCTAGAAAAAAAAGAGATGACGAGTTAAATCTTCTGATTTCCTAACATCTGCAGTCAACTATCTGCAACTGTGTGAGTAAAATAGGGCTTGCCAACACACATCCACAAAAGGACAGTCAAAAAGACAAAAGAGGATTGACTTCTGCAAACCTAATTGTATAAGTGAATAATTGTTATTCCTGTAAGACTGCATATGATGCAAGGACCATTATGTGTTTCTGGAAGAAAGCAGTTTACTGGCCCTCTGGAGAATACACTTCATCATTTCCGATCATGCTGATGATGTAAACCTTTATGCTATATAATGAGCTTTTGTTAGTGATCAGATAGTAATAGGCCCAAACTCCCTTCTAATCTTAGCTTGAAAGATTAATTCGTTTCAAAATTCGATATAGTGTCAATTGTAGAAAATTCTTCAATTAGCCTTAATTAGGAAGCTGCCTTTTTAAGGTTCCTTGTTTCCAAAATAAGATTAAATGAAAACAGTTATGCAGTTTTATGCTATCTGAAATTTTATGCTATCTGTTAAAACAAAATGGTCTTACAAGCTAAAACAAAGCAGAACTTTGAGTCCAACATGTGGTTTACATGTGTTTACATTAGAAAGCTAAAATGTAAATGTTACCAATACAAAAGCTTATGAAGTGTGGCTTTGCATATCACGCTGATTCAAAATGAAGACCATATAATTTTCAATTCATCACATTATATTTTTCAGTATTGTTTTATGGTAATTGGATTAAATAGGATTAAAAAGCTTCATTGGATGCCATACTTAGTTACTGAATCCCTACCCATAACCATTCATCTCTTCTTAAACTCCAGCCAGAATTTGAGAATTACAAGATACTCATATCGCTCTGGAGCCAGTGCTGATCCTTATATTTTCTATTAAATACAGGTCAGCTAAACATGCAGATATACAGTAGATGAGATGCTTTTTACCCCCAGTTTTCTCCAGTATAAGTGATGCTTACTCAAAAAGTGGGTGTAAACTGAAAAAGCACAAAATATTTCCTACCTTGCACTTCCTCGGCCCCTTCATGATTTTAATCTTATACAATATATTGTGAGCCTTGAGATAACAAATAAGTTGATTTTGTATCAATCACAACCAAGTACTATATCCTCTTGTCATAGCTGTACAATTGTTAGTCCTGTGCATTCAACAAAAATGAATGGGGGAGACATTTCTGCAATTTCAAAACATATAGGATATATAGCACAGATTTAATCACCATTTTAAGATAATTGATCTAATATTTCCCTCTTAATCTTTCAAAATTAGTTTTAATGAATAAAAAGCGGTTATATTCATAAAACATAAGATTTTGATAAGATTCATACTATTTTGTTCAAATATATCAGATGCAAGGATTATTATCAGTATTATATAAAATAATGCACTTCATTAAATGCACCTGTGGGTTACCAATCTGAGAATTATAGAGGAGGTTATATAGAGGAACTATTAGATAAGAAAGCAAACATAAACCCTTCTGTTACAATACTCTGTTTTGTGTCTTTGATTGCTGATTATAATGGTTGATGTATCTGAGGAAAGACCAATATTGTCCCTGTGGGGAGCTTGGAAAATTGGTGTGCCTTCTGGCAGACAGAAAAGCTCCACATTGTCGGAGTCCTCAGAGCATGCCACTTGCTCTAAGATGTGTGCAGCAAGAGAAACTAGTAAGGAGAGATAACTGGGAGAGTAATAGTATTACACTACTATTGAAATAGTTTATTATCAATGTTATGAATTATCTTTCATAAATTAAACAAATAGCAGGTACATCTGATCTTTCACAGGGGTGAACATTGTGATGTTTGATACATTGACACCTACAGTGTCAACAATGCAATGATACAACACATGCAATTATATAAGCAACTTGATTCTAATTAACATAATAGCTGATACCTTGGTGTTCTGGTACTGGATCGTCTTTGAAATCATCTCAATAGACACATTGGAAAGCTGGCTGCACTGTGCACTGGACATCTGGCTTTTGCAGATTTCAACATTGTTCTTCTGGTCAGCTGATTTATTCAAGTATAAGAGTAAAACCAATAATCCACTTATCAACAATTCATTGCTGTGAAACAGCAACTGTAAATCCAATGGCTGGCATAACAGCCTTTTGAAATTCCATTGAGAAGGGTGTGGCTGCCTCCAGGATACGTGACAACCATTCAACATTTTCAGGAGCATAAAGTTGCTAAATTCAATGCGTGTGTTAATTGTCACCATAGGTGTTCATGAACATAACCCATCATTACAACATTCACTCCTCAATTCATTCTTATTCCATAAAATGTCTCTCTTTTGAGCTTCCACCATTCAAAACGCACTGCTGAAGAAATACATTTGAGGCTAGGTATTTGTGTTACAAAATGGAACTGAAAATACGGAGTGTTTTTGGAGAAATCTGTTGGGTTGACATTTAAATCTGCCAACCCATATGTTTCACAATTTTGAAAAGTTCTTAGCTGAGTTCACAGAAGGATTAAATGAATATGATAGGGTTAGTTTTGATGGGAGCTAGAGTAATGGCAGAATGTGGCTTTACCTTTCACCTGCCCACTTCACCACAAAATAAATTCTGTCCTCTAACACAACTGCAATGGATGTAAGCTTTTAATATCTTACGTCTTCTTCCTGTCAGCTAATCCTGTAATGTTTTACATTGCAGAGGAGTTAAAACAAGAGTGTTTTACACACTCTTGTTTTAATTTTATCCTATGTATCTAATTAAGAGATAGTCTCGATTATTCCAATTATGACACTGACACACATATTACGAACATCTGGAGTTGAAATACAGAACTGTGAACTGAACTTGAATATAAAGAGAACAGGTCAGATTGCACCCAAACAAGCAAAATGGGTTAATCATTAGTTGGGACTCATTGTTAGTTTCAAGCACATCTATACCTGGCGCAAACATATCTGCAGTGATGCAAAACTGCTCAACTACCAGTAAAAAAAATTGTGAAGCGCTTTAAGACGTCCTTCTGAAATGAAAGGCAGTATTCCAAAAACAAAGGTTATTACAGTATTATTATAATTGTGACTTTTGTAATCCTGCATTCAATGTTTGGAGTAATTTAGAATATTGCATGAAGCTTCCAATGTATAAACTGCCTTCTTTGGATGGATGTGGCTTGAGGATCATTGTAAGTTTATTTTCACAGACATAAAAATATTTTTTTCACAGACAAAACACTTGATGCCAGTTCATTTCACTCTGTATGGCAGGGGGATATGTAATGGTGGTAGAGATGAGACAATGATGAGTAAAATACTGAAATTATCTACAAAGAGCAAACATGATAAGCTTTCCAATGACTATCAGACAGCCGCAGTGATATTGGTCATTCTCTTATTTTGGAAGGTGAAAAACCGTGTGGTAGAGGTGCCAAAAAACATAGAGAAACTTATAACTCACACATAGTGTAAAGTGGATGCATGCCCAAAGTGCGGCTACAATGGAATGAAGGAACAAAACTAATTAAAGTAGAGGGAGGGGTAATGTCAATGCTTCAGAATAAATGCCATCAAAGAGAACTGTGGAAGAAAAATAGTTTATCTCCACCCTGTAGTACATAATGTATTAATTGAATATGTATTATTCAATAGTATTTAAATTAATTAGGTTAATTTGTCAGGAGTGTTTGAGGCAGAATCTGTCATCCATGTGGATTTAATACCAATGTAATTTGCTGCTAAGGATATTTGCAGATAAATGGAGGATAATTACATTTTAGTATGAATCAATACCACAATTTTTTTTAAAAGTGAAAGCATTCAAAGGTGGTCATAATAATAATAATAATCCTTACATTTGATATAGTACCTTCCAAGTTCAGAAAGCACTTCACAAGATTTACTGTAGCAATATTAAGTATGGAAATAATTACCAACATTTCTTACCAGCTTGCATGAAACGTATTTTTGTTAGATAATGGGACTAATAATGTACTGTGGATTTCTAGACTATTATTTAAAGGAACTACAATACCTTGACTTTGTATGTTTGATATGCAGTAGACAGGAACATATTCTATTTGTTAAATATTTGCTTGATTATCAGGAGTGTGCTTGATCCATTTTTATTGAGAGCCTAGAAGATGACGGCTCATGCATCACTGCTGTTGCAAAGAATACCAAAGAAAATTAGATTTCAAAAAGCATTGGTTTTAAAGTCTGTAAATTTTAGAAGGAAGGCAGAGGGGAGGATGGATCTGGAAATCCAGAGACTTGAGACTCTGTGAAAGAATGGCTTATGGTAGACACTGAGTTGAATTTTGATTAGAACACACTGACATTTTAGCCATTAAGAGAGACAATAACAGGTAATTCAGAGGAGCAATTTTGCTCGAAGTGATGAAATATAAAGGGATACAAACAAACAAAACAGAGAGTGTCTGAGACTAAAGGTTAGGAAAGGATCATCCATCCAGATTAAAAATATTTTGTTTGGTCCAGGAGTGCTTTAAAGATGCTAAATGATGTGAGAGTTGTAACATAGTAATGACAGTTTCAGGCAGGAGTTGAAAATCAGTCCATCAAGCCTTGACTTTTGAATTGCAGAACACAACATGACATGAATAACTTTAATAAATGAAGGATCAAGAGTGGAGATCTCAAAGTTGGGAGCTGATACATTTTGGGCAGACTTGTGAAAGACATATAGGCTTGAATATTCCTATTTCCCACGAGTTTCCTCCAAAAGGAACAGGGGAATTTCTGGTGACTGTAATTAGTACATTATTTTATCACAATGACTCATAGGAATTGTGATCTGAAAGTTGATTTTGTAAGAATAGAATTATTGCCAATTGATATTACTAATATCCCCTTTCCTTATTAAGAGCTATCATTGCCCCATGAAAAGACATGGAGGAAATCAAGGTTTATTGTGGAGTCCTGTACTCAGTGGTGAGATCACTCACCTTGCAAGCGAGAGACCTGGTTTCACATCCAGGCAGGGCGAAACCTTGGGGAAGTTTCTTTAGTTCACACCCCTAATAATGATCTGTCGAAAAAACCCAATAATAAATTGGTCATTTCAATCCATGGCTCTTTGCGGTGCACAATTGGCTACTGCGTTTCACCCATAAATATGCAGTCAATTGACTTTACAGTATATTCTGTGAAGCACTTTGAGATGTCTGGAATACGTGGAAAGTGCTATACCAAATGCAAGCATATTATTTATTATTGATCTGGCCATTGTTTCGTGAGAGGAGTAAAGGTTCTGTGCACTGACAGCATGCAGTCTGAAGCAAGTTGATGAATGTAGAGTGGAATGAATATAGGGTTGAGAAGGTTATTGATGTGGAACAAAAAAAAAGTGGGAGAGAAAATAGAGCCCCCGGGGAACCTGGGGATCAATGAACCATCAACTGCACCGTGGATAATTAGCAGAAAACTCAAACTCAAAAAGAAGCACACATGACGCATACATGACTCATGCACACAAACAACTATACAAGAAGATTTTTATGTAACTGTTTTAAGCAATAAAATGGTGCCGTTTTAGTTTTTATTCTTTTTGTAAAATTTCACAATATATTTGGGTTCTATTGCACTTAGTTTCTCCAAATCAACAAGTTGAACAAATGTGATAACTGACATGTGACACTGTGAGACCATGCAGTGATTGGGTAGTTTGATTTGGTATTGTAGTTAGCCTGAAACACAGGTCATGCCAAACCATTTTCATATTTCGATTGACTAATGGTGCTCTGTCAAATGATTTAAAGCCACACAATGTCATGAATCAACTAACTTCATTCCTGTTTGTGACTAATCGTTTCAAATATAAGTTATCATACAACACAACTAATGATTGACACAACTAATGAGTGACAGGATTATTGTCAACTGCTGTTCTTAGTGATAAATGATAATGCCATGCTGACATTCAGCAAATACACTGTGGTATCAAAGGGATTTTTTAGAAGTACTAATGCATGTGTTTTGTTCAATAACGAGATGCTTTACTATTATCCACTGGAGATGAAGTCTTTGCATCTCAGCTTGTTACAAGATAAGGTAGGGTTGATAATGAGTTAGTAACACAATGTAATTTTCTGTGGCCTTGTACAATGATTTGTAACATTGTTAAATTATTTATTTGGTTACTGCAATGATACTTTATAAATGCTTCCATTTAAAAACATTTTTTAGAAATGTCACATACCACTATCTTGTTTTCCATTTCTATTGATTGACTTTCCACTGGGAGGTCACATGGCAGAACGACTACTGAACTAACTTTGATTTGAAAGAGTGTGAAATTTGCTCTTTTTTTTAGTGTCAACTCACTGGTAACAAAACCCATGGTGTGCCCTTATTTACTGCACCATTCAGCGCTCTCACTTCATGTGTTGAGAATTACTATTCAAACATTTACAGTTTTGTGGTTTCAGGATTAACTGACATGTGGAATGGTTATTGCTTTCAATCAAAAATTTGGTCCTTTTAACTATTTAAAGACAACATCAGAGGGTTTTGCCTGGACCATTAGAATGCTTTTTCCACTTTTATCCAAGTGCATACAGCATCACTTTGTGACATAATATTGAAGACTGCTGTGTTAAACTGATACATCAGCACATGGTTCAGATTTGCTATTTGATACCCATATTCTAAGCATTAAGTATGATAGGAATCAGTAAATGCATTATATAATCAAATCAGAACCATTTACATGCATATGTCTATGACTTAACCAATTGCAAAATCATCTGAGGTTACTAACTTGATAAAACTGACCAAATTGTGTATATTGTGGAATATCAGGTTAGTTACAAGCAACAGGTCTGAGATGGTTTGGCAGCAATTGGATTTTGGGACTATAATAATAATAATAATATTAATAATAAAGATTGCATTTAATATAGTGCCTTATCACATCTTCAAGCCATCTCAAATTTTGTAGGCAAAATGCAGCAGCCAATTACACACAGCAGTGTTCCATAAACAGTCGTGGATTGAGTGACCAAAATTCTTCTTGCTGTCTAAATTTTTTTTTGGAAGGGTTTATTACCCCCCGGAAAAGTGATTCGCCGTTCGACTAACAACCAGTTTCCTACTTAAAGCTAGGTGAATAGAGAGGTGTGTGGAGTAAGAAAACTTGTGCAACATTTCGTGCTGCCAGGAATCGAACCTTGGTCATCTTGCTTGCAAGGCAAGTGCTCTAACCACTAAGCTCCAATAGTTGGGGAGAGGGGGGAAATTACTAAAAGGTTCATGAGTGCTTTGGATAAAAAACAATTTGCACCTTAACAGCGCTTCAATATTCCGATACATCAAACATTTCACAAATAATTAGATTATCATCAAGCTCAGTGACTGTTTTGGTTGTCACACCCAGCAGCCATTTCCATAGAGGAAGGTCCCACAAATGGCTACCGAGCTGAATTGACCAATTTATCTGGAGGTTGAATGGAGTCTGAGACAATGTTTAAAACAGAAAGGTGCAAATCATGGCTCCTGACAGACAGTAAGCAGATTAGAGTCCTTCTAACCTACCTAAACTGCACTCCGATATGATCTACTTTGTGGAAATAGTCCAGCTAAGATCCCAGTGTGGACATTTATCACCATACACATCTAATAATGCACACTAATTTTAAGAGAAAAATAGGTTATTCTATGCTGAGGTACAAGGTATCAACTAGATTGTGGGAAATTGGATTTAGGAACAACGAAAACCTTCTGGTTGTGACAACCAATCAAATTCAATAAATGAAGGAACTGCAGTTCTTTGACATTTAAATTGTCAGCTCCTCATTTATGTGCTGCCAATCTGCTTAGCATTCCAGTGGCTTCTTTTTTTAAATACCAATTCCTCTCAGTTCATAGGGTCAGCTCTTTAAAAAACATCACTACACATCTCAGTGAGAATGAATCATGGTATCTCTAGAATGAGTGAAATTTAGTACCCAAGTTTGAGTTGGAAGTTTAGGAGAGTAATACTTAAAATACTATTCTCATGGTTTTTAAATATTTTAAACAATATAACTCATAATTCTATTGTCTTTGTTTTTCAACCTTAGTTACAACCTTCCATTCTCCTTTTTCAAATTAAATTAAACTTTGACACAGTGTTCCTATCACCATTCATGGTTATGAGTGAGTGTTGGGGGAAGGGGAAAAGAAAGTTATTAGATGGATGTGTCATTTATTATCTACATGCTCCACAATTTCTTTTTTTGGTTGTACTGTCTAATCTTAGTTCACGTCTGTGCTTCAGAAATATCTCAGCACATTATTAGTCCACTGAAATCTTGCTACCAAAATGTTATCTGCACCATCACTAAAAATGCCTGCCTGGGTTGTTCACTTGGGCACTGGCTGTAAAAACTATGCTTTCATTGTTGAAAGAATTCAATTTATTGTGTCTGAATTGTAAGTGCAATGGGTTTCTGATACAGTTACTAGAAAGATAAATGTTGATGCCTTGGGAATGGCTTTTAATGGTAAAAGCCTGTTTTAAAATTTAATATTTCAAGGCAGGAGATATGGCAGAGATTCATTGAGGTTCAATGAAAAGAAACTACCCAGACAACTGCAAGACTTTGACAAGGAGAGTTTATGAAATTTTAGGTGGGTTACCTGCTAGCATCTTTGAAAGGGTTTCAGTGTTTAAAGTCTTCCTTTTCTCTGCCTCTTGACTTCAGAAGGTACTTGTATATGTACCTCATGCAGACTCCTAAGCCATAACTTCTAAAGTAATATTTGTCCACAAAATTAGTTTTGCTTATTGCACAAAAATGGTTGTGAGGCCAATTTTTCATTGTGCACAATTGTACCAGACCACTTACCAGTTGATTTGATTTACATAATAATGATGTTTTGATTCACTATGTTCAGAGGAGTAGCATGCTGTTTTGGTACCAAAATCATTCAGAACGGGAAATCGTTGCAGGAAATTTTGCAAAAAATATTAAAGTTAAACAGAAATCAATAGTTAATTTCAAATGCATCACCCATCCAGATTCACCTCTTGTGAATTTTAAAGAGTTACTTGAAGGAATACTCTAGGTGACTCAATAGTTTCATGGATTATCACAGTCCAGGATTCAGTCCAGACTAATGGAATGAAAAAGCTTTTCTTTCCCTGAGGTAAGTCCTCCGTAGTCTTAACTCATTTTATAGGATTGTGGCCCATAGACTAAAACTCAATACAAATTTGAAAACCTTGCACAGAGTTCTCACAAGCATATCTTAGTTCCAAACAGTTTCCTTAGTTTGTACGACTATTAAGATTGCATAGAAATGCTTACATGTAGGTCCTGCCTACCAGTTCAGGTGGATGTTAAAATTTCTATGACTCTATTCAAAAAGAGAATGGAGGACCTAGCCAACAATCCTCCATATAAAATTGATCATTCACTTCACAGCGGTTTGTGATTCGTTGCTGTGCACAAATTGTCTGTCATATTTTCCACAAATGCACAGTCATTATACTTGACAACAACTACTGTTGAAGTGCTTTTTTGATGTTGCAGTTGCCAGATCAAATGCAAGTAGTTTTACATGGAAAATACTGCATTGTGGTCAACTATTTTTGAACATCTAAAGCAAATGCTTTTTATAATTTGTGATAAATGCCATATTTTGTGTATCAATTGAATTTAAAACTTTTGTGCATTGTTAAATAAAATACAGCTGGTTCACCACATCTGCTTATAACATCATTAAACAGAACCGCAGCGTCAGCAAAAGTTTCAGATCATTTGGTAAAGTAATTATAGTTGAATAGAATCAAATTATTTCCTTCTTAGATGAAGTCAGTGGCCCTGCCATTTCCGTGGCTATTATTTAAAAAAAATTATGATCTGAATTGTATCTAATGGTTCTTTCTCATACTGAAGTACAAAGTATTTCAGCGCCTTGGGACGTTCTCTTGATGTGAAAGGTGCTATATAAATGTAAGTGTTGATTGATTGATTGATTGATGTGCAGATTTTTGTGCACACAGCCATCGCATTGCTTCCAACTTCATAAAAGTCTTTTGTAATTTATCAGAGAAGGAGAATTTGTTCAAGATTTGATTGGAGGAGCTAACCTGAAATTGGATCAGCACAGAGTGGTTTGGAAGCTCCAAGATGTAGATGCCTGACACATTCAATTGATGCTTTTATTTGTTTGTACCGTACACCAATTTCCACCTTTAGGCTACTCAGATTTGGACCACTGCCCTGATTCCGTTTTCATTTTGCCAGCTTCTTCAGTCCATCAAAATTCTTATCAATATCTGTCTCGTCTTTTGTTTCTGCTGAACCTCTTTTGAAGAATAGCATGAAGTCAAGTACTTATCAAACTGCAATTTGACGTCTCCCAAACAATCACTTTAGTTTATACTATTATAGACCTGGAGTATACTTTCTGTTCCATTCTACTTTGCTCCTGTTGTCATTCCATCCTACACACCCACCCCCCCTTTGGGGTCATGCGCTTTATTATGTCTTGAGGTCATAGCCAAGGCTGACACTCCATTGTTGTGCTCGAGGAGTATTTATTTGTCAGTGATCCTATCCTTCAGATGATGAATTAGATTGAGATCCCATCCGTTGTTCTTGCATATTGATGTTAAAGACACTATGACACTGTTGGGGTGGGGTAGGGTTGGGGGAGAGAAGGGAGTGCAAAAAATAATTTCTCCCAGTATGCCAGTCAATAGTCCTCCAGATTAACTGGTCGTTCATCTCATGGTTATTTGTGTAGATCACTGTATGCATGTATAGTTGCAAAAGAGTTACTAAACTTAACACTGATTACTATAATGTGCTTTGAGACATTTTGACATGGTAATATGCCACAAAATGACAAGTTGTGTCTTCTTGATAATCAAGCTTCCACATTCAGTGCAGCCACTCCCATATCATCAAAGGTAGTTACATTTTAGAATATTCACCAGTTCCTAAATCTATATGATTCAAACCTCTTTTCCATCTATAGTCAGAATCCCCCCAAACCTTCCCCATCAAACACCAGTAATCCTGTTCATCCCATCTTGCACCTATCCCTTTAAACTCCCTCTCCCCCAGTTACATTAATTTTCAAAGCCTTGAGCAACTGAATATCTATTGTTTCAACAGAGAAGCCATTTACAGGGAGCTTGCCTTTCAGTGCAGAATATCTTCCTTTTCAGTTCTTTAATATCGATATGCAAGAACAACTGATGGGATATACTCTTGAGATATATCATAGTATTTAATTACAGTAAAAGCCCATTTATTTGGCACCCTCGGGACCTGGCCAGTGCCGGTTAAAGCGCGTGCCGAATATTCGGCCCGAAAACACCCCCCAAATTACTTTTTAAAATTATGCATTGTGCCGGATAAATTCCGGTTAATTGAATCCGGACCTTTTTTTTGGTTATACAGAACTTACAGTTGATCGTGTCATGGATAAACGGGCTTTTACTGTAATAAGTTTGCATTTCTTTACTGCAGCTTTACATTTACTTGAAGCCTTCAGTCGTAAATCCTATATTGTGTTCTACTTCTGCTATTGGGTGTCATCTTAACTTACTTAGCGGTGGGGTCCGTCGATATGGAAAATTTCTGATTTAGATATATCAACAGGCTCATATCGAGACATACCAAAATATCGATATTTTCGGGTTTTTCGTACTGCGCATGTGCGCGCGGGGCATGCATTCGGGGCCTATCTCCTCAGGAGGTAAATATATTCTCTCTCTGTGTCTCTCACACTCACTCTCTCCATCTCTGTGTTTTTCTCTCTGTGTTTCTCTCCTCTCTCAAATCCCCCCCATCTCTATCTATCTGTATACTATCACATCCACCCCGTCTCTCCCCACCCCCCCCCTCCCCCCCCGCTGCCATTCCTCTCTTGTCCCCCTCCCCGCCGCCGTCCCTCTCTCTCATCCCCCCCCCCCCCCGCAATTTCTCTCTCCTCCCCAACCCCCCAGCCATCTCTCTCCCCCCCCCCCCCCCCCCATCCCTTGCATACCTGTATATTGTATTCGAGGACTATGAATACAATATGGCGGCTTTGCACCTCGGTCTGTGCATTGTGTATAGAGATGAGCATTCTGGGTCTTGTAGTTCAGTGTGCGCGCATTCCGATTTTTAACTCGATATATCGACTTTTCGATATATCGATATTTTCGAAATGCCTATATCGGCGTATCGATATGAAAATTATATCAGGTTTTAGCGATGTATCGATATATCGCTGGACCCTAGTTAGCGACACTCATCTTTGGATCCAAAAGTTGTAAATTCAACTCCTGTATCAGAACTTTGATCTCATAATGCTAGTGCTGTCAGATTTGAAGTCCTTCAATTAAGGTGTTGAACTAATGCCCATCTGCCTGTCAAGGTGGATGTTAAAGACCATACGGCTATTTGAAAATAGAAGGGAGTAGGGTACGGCGAAATATTGATTTATCTGTTACATTTGATATAATTTTCATATCGATATGCCAATATCGGAATTTAAAATGATATATATATCGATATAATGCGGACTTTTTCAACTTACCTTATCGATATCCGAATGCTCGCACACACCGGAATGCGCATGCATGCGCAGGACAAAAAAAAACCGCGATATCGATATATTGGTATATATCGATATGGGTAAACCGATATATCGATATAGGAAAATTTCCATATCGACAGACCCTAGAAGGGAGTCTCTCCTGCTGTCCTAGCCAACAATTCTTTCAGATAAATTGATCAATGCCTGCAATGGCTATATGTGAGACACTACTGTGAACAAAATTTGTTTCCTTAGTCATCTGAAAATCCACATTTGCTGATCTTCACAGAAACATTGTGAAAAGCTTTGAAACATAATTGGTGCAATATCAAATGCAAGCATTCTTGAAGGTACTTTTTTTTATTGTTTAAAGCTTTACTATTTGCAGTATGCATTAATTTGAATCACAAGGCTTGATGCCCATGAATGTTTGCATAAAATATGAATGCTCATTATGATATGCTGCCCCGCCTTTATCTAACAGTAGCTGACAGTTGAGTGCAACAAATAAGTGGAATCTGAAAACAACAACAACAAACAACAAAATTATGTTTGTATAGTGCCTTTCACATAGGGAGGATGTCCCAAGGGGCTAGACAGACAGTATTCTGTATAGAGTATGGAGCTCCTGTGGCTTATTGGTTAGAGCACTTGTCATGCAAACTGGGGAGACCAAGCTAGGGAGACCTGTATTCGAATCCAGGCAGGTCAGGGTGAAACCTTGGGCAAGTTTTCTTACTCCACATGCTTAATAATAATCCATCCAAAAAATAACACAATAATAAAATTGGTTGTTTCAATCCACGACTGTTTGTGGGACACTGCTGTGCACAATTGGCTGCTGCGATTTGTAATATACAGTCAATTCACTTTACAGTATATTTTGTGAAGTGGTTTGGGACGTCGATAAGATGTGATAAGCGCTATACCAAATGCAATGATTATTATTATGGACCCAAGCTGGATGAAGGTACTGAGGAATGAAGTTCTAGAGGGTGGAGGTAGCATGCCAATAGTGGGGTGGGTGAGGCGCGGGACGGGAAGGAGGCCAGAGCCCATTGGGTGGAGGGAGTGGACAGGTTGGTAAGACCTTAGGAGGTAGGAGGTAACAGAGGTAGTGGGGAGCGAGACTATGGAGGGCTTTGAAGGTGATGGGCAGGATCTAGACTGTATGCTCTGTGTGATGGAAAGCCAGTGAAGTCTGGCAAAGGTGGGGGTGATATGGTCACGGAGCCTATTGTGGGAGAGGACACGGACTGCAGAGTTCTGGGTGATTTGCAGCCTGTGTTCAGTAGGAGTTGGGGAAGCCAACAAGAGTGCAGTTTGCATTGTCAAGCCTGGATGTTATGAATGAATGTCTGAGAGTTTCGGTGGCCTGCGGTGTGAGACAGTGGCGGAGCCGGGTGATGTTGCGGAGTAGGGCAAAGGCAGAGCAGATCATGGCATGAATATGGGGTAGTGATTTGTGGAGACTTAACTGAAAGATTTAATGACATCGATATACAAAAAAAGAATAATTAGTTTGGATTTGTTTTTCCGTATTTACCTCAGGAATACTTTATAATAGAAACAGAAGTTACTGGGAACACTCAGCGGGTCAGGCTATGAAGAGAGGAAAGTGAATGAATGTTTCAGGTGAAACAAGGTCTTTTGTCAGAACTGATGTTTTGAAAAGTCAAACATTTGCAGCTGGACTGTTCAGTTGTCCACCGAGGCAATATTTGTGTGTCCCTGGCACAATGTTAAATAGGAAATATGCACAATATACACAATAGATTATTTGGAAGTCAATTTACTAAGCAAAAAGTTTAGTTTGGATTCATTCTAGTTTGTAGCAATGGCAGTGAATGGGAAGTAGAATTACCCATCCACAGATTGAAGTTGAGTATACAAAATAGAAAATGTGTGTTTTGCCATTGTAAAATTAATATAATAATAATACTAATCCTTGGATTTGATACAGTGAATTATCACATCTTTGAAGTGTCTCAAAGTGCTTCACAGAATATACTGTAAATAGAATTCAGTATATTTTGTCGGCGAAACACAGTAGCCAATTGCACACAGCAATGATTGCACAAACTGT
The DNA here is from genome assembly GCA_035084275.1 of Hydrolagus colliei. Taxonomy (NCBI): domain Eukaryota; kingdom Metazoa; phylum Chordata; class Chondrichthyes; order Chimaeriformes; family Chimaeridae; genus Hydrolagus; species Hydrolagus colliei. The sequence continues at coordinate 41,258,243 of CM068745.1, read as the reverse complement.
TGTGGATTGAAGTTACCATTTTTTTTTGAAGGACTTATTACTGCTGGAAAAGCAATTCATCAATCATCTAACAACCAGGTTTCTACCTACTGCTTGGTAAACATACTTTGCATGTGGAGTAACGAAACTTGCCCAACGTTTTTGCCCTGCGGGGAATCAAACTCCGATCTCTTGCTTGCGAGGCGAGTGCTCTAACACAGGATTCTGAACTGGTCCAAACTGGGCCAACTTGATCAACTTTAGGTAATATTTTGGACAGTACAAATTGCACAAGTCGTATCAATTGGAACATTCACCATTTGTACAGTCTGACATACACAAAGTCAGAGTTGCAGCAAAACTGTTGTAAACATAGAAAATCCGATTTCATTCATAATCTGCACTGCGCATGCAAAATTAAATGCGGCAGGTAAGTGCGCATGCGGTAATTCATCGTTGCAGCTGCTAAACAAGTTAAGTCTACATTTCCAATGGTTCAATGCGTCATGCCATGTCACCGCATGCGCATTTACCAGCCCAAGATGGAATCAATCACCTTGAATCGTGGGAAATGAAGTTTTGTGCGCATGGATCGACAGATGAAGATTACCTTTCGCATGATTCAGTGCAGCCAGCTATGCACATACATCAAAGGTAAGGACATAATTTCCCATGATTCAATGGCTCCAGTAAGCACAGCAGTAATGGAGGGTGAGGGCTAGGAGTTAGAAAGCAAGTATTACGAGAGTGTTACAAAATCTAAGTAGTTTCGATAGAAAACTGAATAGGGCGCGGTTGAAGGTATGACTTGGATGTTTATAAGAGTTATAAAGATGAAAAAGACTCAGGTGAGTTTTATGGTAAAGCGCAATCTGAGCCACAAGACAGTTGTTAAAGAATGAAAGCTATTAATTCCCTGAAATGACTTAAAATTCACACCCTCTTCATTTGTTATTTACCTGCAGAACCAAAATTATGATTTAATAAACACAGGAAGGTAACAGAAACATGAGATAGAACAATTGATTGGCAATTCAGTTGTACATATTTATTTTTTAAAGTTTGATTTCAGACTGACTACTTCAGTGATTAATAATAATCCTTGCATTTGATTTAGCGCTTTTCATGTCTTCTAGATATCTCAAAGTGCTTCACAGAATATACTTAAAATGAATTGACTGTATATTTGTGGGCGAAACATGGCAGCCAATTCCGCCCCACAATATCTCACAAACAGTCATGGATTAAAATGACCAATTTATTCTAGTTTTTTTTTGAGTGATTATTAGGTGTGTGGTGTAAAGAAACTTCCCCAAGGTTTTGCCCTGCCTGGATTCCAATTTGAGTGTTAAAATTCAGATAGTCAAACATTGAAAGAGTTGACAAAAGCCAAAATACTACAGATGCTGGAAATCTGAAAGAAAAACAGAAGTTGCTGGCAAAACTCAGCAGGTCAGGTAGCATCCATGGAGAAATGAAAGTGAGTCAACATTTTGGGTCCACGATCCTTCATCAGAACTGGGGCATGTTGGGAGGGAGAGGGTTTTAAGGACAAGTTAGGGAGGGGGAGGCAGGACAAGGAAGACAAAGGAGACAAAGAAGACGGGAAAAAAGGCAAAAGGAGAAAATGTGTTAATTTGCAAGAGTTGATGTTAGTTTTATTTACAAGATAGTTCATTTGGACTGAAATATTTCAGGGAAGGCATACCTCATTCCTGAAAATTTTCAATAAGTGGACAGATGCACAGTGATTCAGTTTTACATATAAGGGACCTTCTGACTGCCTAGTTGCTGATGCCGTCACCTAAAAACAATAATAATAATAATAATACATTTGATATAGCGCTTTTCACATCTTCTAGACATCTCAAAGCGCTTCACAGAATAAACTGTAAAGTGAATTGACTGTATATTTGAGGGCGAAATGCGGCAGCCAATTGCACACAGCAAAGCAAACCACAGACATCAATAACAACAACATCAAAATTACATTTGCAGGTTTTCATATTGAGAGGCTGTCCCAAGGTGCTGAACAGTCGGGGGTCAGGAACTGAGCACAGGGGAAGGTGGGGGCAGGGTTGGGATGAGGGAGGGCATAGAAGTAGGAGAGTGGCTAAAGGCATGGTTGTAAAGGAGGGTTTTGAGTCGAGCCTTGAATGAAGCGAGGGAACAAGGCAAAGGCAGAGGCTCCTGAACGCATGGAGCAGACAAGTTGATAGGGGATCAGTAGTTCAGAGAGGTAAGAGGGGGCAAAGGCATGGATCACCTTGAAAGTGTGGAGGAGGATTTTGAATTCTATCCTCTGAAGGGTAGCTAGTGGAGCCAGGCAAAGGTGTGGGTGATGGAGTCGCGGAGTCTGCTGAGGGAGGGGATATGAGCTGCAGAGTTTCGGATGACATATAAGAAATGGAATTGATTCATTTCAGTATCACCATCAGTTTCACATAGTAATGTACTGGTAATCTGCAGCAGTTATTGAAATATGCAATTTATTTATTTTCATGAACAACTGAACAGTGATCTACTCAGAGCTGAATCCATTCCGTCAGAGTTATAAAACACTGTCCTAGTATATTTCATGTAGTTAAATTATAACACTGATAACTCAACTCAAAGAGGCTCTAACAACGAGCAAGGGATCATTTGAGTCTCTTTATATTCTTGGCTAGTTTCAAGTTGGAGCTTATGTAAGATGGGGACAGGTTGTTTCTGCTGATCTGTGCCAAAATAAAGAGTGACATGATGCCTTCCTTCATGCTGGCTGGAGAACTCTCCTGCTGCTCCTCTACATCATCTGCAGAAGCTTGTCTACAATGTAATTGATCAAAGCAGCCACCTGCCCTTGGATGTTGGAGAAAGTGCTATTGTTTTGAGAATGAATAAAAGGTTGGCGGGGAAGAAGCAGTTCCAATTCCAATCATGTGGGGGGTGGTGGGGGGAATTGATCCAACAAAACTGAAGCAAGATCCCTGAGGAGAATACACATCCACAGATTGTTAATTTCTTCTACCATCTGATGGTGGATTTCACAGACTTCACGGTCCAACTCCATGGAATGCTCTGGTGTAATGACTGGTGTTTATGGCTGTTTATACTCTCATCCTACCTGCTGCCCAAGGCACCACACTGGCCCTTCTGAAACAGTCAGCAGTACATAGTAACAAGCTGTTACCCAGCACCTTGGGATGTCACCCCGAAGTGAAAGGTGCTCTATAAATGTAGTTTAGTTATTTGTTGTAATGAGGTTTTAGCTTTTCTTACATCTTCTCACATACCTGAAGTAAAAGAGAATAAAGGGTTTTAGGGCGAGGATAAGGAGGTTCATGTGCAGTATAAAAACTGACATGGACTAGATAGGCAGAATTGCCTGTTTGTAATGCTACAACAGTTTATGTCACTCTTTCTCATTCCTAAGTGAGGTCAAGTAGTCCTCTGCCATTACGAATTGACAATTGATATTTTTATGCTGATACCCTCAATTTCTTCGTGTCAACATAAAAATGGCTTCTAGAATTTCATTTAAAATTTAAGGTTGATTGCTTTATTTGACTCACAAAATTTAGTCATCAACACTACTAGTACTAAAAATCATATAGCTCAGTGGTTAGAGAACTCATCTCAAGAGGACATGGGTTCGATTTCCGGACAGGACAAAATATTAGTCTAATTTTCTTCCTCCACACCGTATTTACATAGCAGTCAGTGGGAATCCAGTTGTTAATCAATTGGCGGATCGCTTTTCCAGAGATAATAATTTAAAAAAAGAATAATTTGATCGCTCAATTCACAACTGTGGGATCAATGCTGTGCACAATTGGCTGCCACATTTTGCCCAGAAAATATACAGTCAATCCACTTCAGTGTGTTTTATGAAGTGCTTTGGGACACTCAAAGTCATGATAAGGCACTGTATCAAGTGCAAGGATTATTATAATTACTAACTTTATGAAAGAACGTTATGCCTTTTGAGGCCAGAGGCTTACTTGTAACATCATTATATAAATTTCATCAGAGTTGTTTGCAATTTTTTTTAAGGCAATTGTTTTATTCTGGACAACTGCAAAATGGATGGCAAATGAATAAATCATAAAGAAGAGTTAACTAGAAATTTACAATCTGCACACCAAAACAGTGACTTACCTAGAAATTGCTATTGTTCAGTCAATGGAGCTTCATTCATGTTGACGTAAGTAAAGATGCGTCTGGTGATCGAGGGCATCCCTAGGCTGTGTCTGGGCAACAGGAATTAATGAAGGCTGAGTAAAATGAAGAAATCCTCTTGTCTACCAGCTGCATATATACATGAGTGAAGGGACCAATTAGCTCTATCAGGGTTGCCAATTTAAAAGGGTTGTATCACCAGGAGATGCTTGCTAGTGGTGAGAATCTTCTGTTTACATAACACAGGCACACTGTGCTGTTGATCACACAATCGCTTCCTGTACAGTGGGGTTCAGAAACTTACTACAATGGTGAGAATTTAATTCTGTTCAGGATCTTAAAGAGCCAAACTGAAAATTAGGTATTAAAGAATGAACCCCAATCACACTGACCCTTATATTGGTCAGTGATGGTCAACTTACTGCCCACGAATTGGAAGTGGTCTGTGGGGCCATCAAGAAGTGGCCCACAGAACATTCACACTGATCTGGTTGAGTGCGTTTTAAATCAATGTTTTGTTCCCAGTTTTTCTTGATTGAACATTTCTTGATTTGTGCCATGAATCAATAAATATTCAGTCAAGAAAATTTAGTTTTCGGCCAACAGAAAGTTTGCAGCATTTAATAATACATAAATATCACAAGGACCATGTTAAAAAATACCAATTGTTTCTTCTTGTTTGATAACTATCACCAGGCCACAATCTTCTTCCCTCATGGCTGAGTATTTGACTGTTTAACAACGCTATTGGCCACATGGCCACCATCTTGTTTTTCATTTGCGACCTTTGTTGTAATCAGCCATCACAAATCTTCTTGAGGGTTTCCCTATTCTTGAGCTCTGTTTTTATGTGAAACAGAAGCATGTCAACACCAACAGGCAGTGACAGATTAGCTGTATTTAAATAGCAACGGAATTAGGCCACTTTCCTGTACTTCTTCATTGAAAATCTGCCTCCAAGACAGCAACCAAGTTAGAAATGCAATATGGCAAACACAACTCTTGTGACAAGCAGTACAAACACAGCTATGATAGAAGGTGAATGCAGCCTGGTAACAATTATGCAGTAGGAAGAAATTTGTGGCATTTCAGAACGTTCTTCGAGAAATATAATAATAATATTCACATTTATAGCATCTTATCCCATTGTCGAGATTTCTCAAAGCTCTTCACAAAATAGATTATAAAGTGATGTTATTGTATGAATGCTGTGAGTGAACAGAGTAGCCATTGGTACGGAACAATGTCCCACAAACAACTAAGGAGTGAGTGATCAATTTTATGTGGGGGATTGTTTGCCAGGATACCAGGAGAAACTCCTGACTCTTGATATGCAGTCATAACATTTTAAAGGAATTTGCTGGGGGGTTTTTACTCATCTCAGGATGTGCAATGCTGGCAGAGATTTATCAAACAATTCTGGTTGGACCATTTGGCATTTCTGCTCAAGATCTACCACTCATCTCTAATGATTAAATAGCTAACCTTTTTCTTTGTATAAAATGCCAAAACGATAGCCAAATTTTCCACTTAAACAACATTTTATTCATGATTTTTGTTCCAATGCATAAGAGCATGACATTTAGAAATATCACAAATCCACACTATATCTTGTACAGGTTCTTTTGATCAAACTCATCTATCTGATCTGAGCTTCTTAGGGTCTGAGATCATTTCCAAATACTGTATATACAAAAGCACCATTACTCTTCACTTAGCAAACTATAAGATTGCATTTTGCTTCCATGAATTATCTAATGTTTGGGTTCCTGGAATACCCTTTCTACTGCATTACCAGGGAATTTGTTTTATTATTGATCCTGCCATGCTTCAGCTGAAATGTTAAATCAAGATTCTGTCTGTTGTTCTTTCACTGGACTTTAAAGATTCCATGACAGCTATTCAAAACTAAAATAATAATCTTAGCACTTGATATGTCACCTTCCATGTCAGGAGGATATGTCACAAATGCTTCACAGAAGTTACGGTAAAGTCTAGTGACTGTTAATCATTCATTTCATAGATATTTTGGGGACCTTACAGCACATAACATAACTGATGCATTTGTGTACAAAAACAGTCACTGCAATCAATAATAATTCCTAGCAAATCTATAAATGTTTTATCCTTCATTCTATACAGATTTTAAATTGTCCTCATTTTCATGAAGAGTTAATTAAGTAACAGCACAGAAATTATGATTATGATTGAAATGTGTCCTGAAAAACAGCCCTCAACAAGTTTGGATCCTCACCTGACCCAACATCAGGAAAATCATTTCTTTCTTTTATTTGCTTTCCCTTAGCCCACAAATTCGATAAAACACATGTCCAGTATATATCTTTAGCATGCCTTACTCATAATCACACAGGTCTATAATAGATAAACCTACTCAAAGCAACACCATTATACCAGACCCACTGTGCGCCTGACACAATACTTTCCAATTGTTTTAACTAATAATATTTCAAGAGCAAAATAAAACATGAATACAGCCTAATGATATTGTCCTCAGAGTGAAAAAAAGAAAACAGGTTTTCAGGACACATTTTAATCACAATAGCTGTATTGATACGGACGTTCAGCCATTCTGCCCCCACCTTTTGGAACTCCATCCTATATTCAAACTCCCTCTCTTACCTCCTTCAAGACACATCTCAAGACCTTCTTCTTTGACTGCCCTTCGGCCACTCTCCTACCCTCCCTGCCATCCACCCTCACTGATTGAAAACCCCCTTGCTTGGTTCCAAATCCCTGATAGCCACGTGCCTTGGGACGTCCCCTAGACATGAAAGGCATTATTGAAATGTAATTTTGTATTGTGATTATCCTTCATAACAAAGGAATCTATCTGAGAACAACTAAAGGATGAGATGGATTTAAAACTTCTACAATTTTCATGTATCACAGAAAGTATCCATCATTATACATCATAATTATTACAATATAACCAAAAAAAATTCCTCCTGGGCATTAAGGAACTGTATTTGAAAAAAAAAATTGTGCTTATTTGGATGAGGTGGATTCATATATGTCAGCTATATGGTGGTTTTCAATTCTGCATTATCTTATTTAGCGATTGTTGATGTGGTTCAGTATCTTTGCGGAACTCTATTTTATGTAGTGCTTCAACAATATTGCATGCACCCTGACCTCGGAATAATAGCATAAGGGACTTACTGGAGGTTAATAATTGCCCCAAAGGGGAATTTTCTGTCTCCTTTATCTTGGCTGGAATAATATTTGTCTTGATAGTTAATAGGGAAATAAATACTACACATGCTGCTCTCTACATGTCACTTGGATTACATTGTGACAAAATCATTTGTACAATGTACAAAGACAGCATAGAACAGTTGCACATACTGTATGTTTGACATTGGATCTGAAGATCCTGAATAACCGAAACTCTACACATTTTCAATATGTGTTTTGCTGTTAAATCTATATACATTTACAATGGTTGACTTGTTGGAGGGCACCATCGATCTAATACTTAATTTCAAGTGATTAAAATAAAATAGCCTCAGATATATAAAGCAACAAAATATAAACATTTGGTGGTACATATTCAATTGTTCAAACATTCTAGCCACCAGATGCAACATCTCTAAAGTCAATTTTAATGTCATGCAGGCTAAGTAGGGGAGAGGGATTGGGCAAGCCTGGATTCCCTTACCGCAGGAGTTAGATTATTCAGTGAGCTGATTCTTCTCCATTACTTATGCGTCATGGGCACATGCAATGCAAAATTGCAACAACCAGGACAATATGCTACATAAAGAGTTGGTGTATTCAGTCATACTGTGTTCCACAAGCTGCCTCAGCAGATTAAATACAGCAGAAAAAGTAACACACAAACTTCTAAATCAAGAACTAGAATGGGTCTTTCAGTTAGCATTGTTGGCAGTGATCCTGTGATTGATGCTATTTTACAACGTTTAACAGAACAGTAAATAATTAATTGTTCGGTGAAAGTATTGCTGTTCACCATAATACTAATGGAATAATGCTGTGAGCCCAATAATATGGAAACACCGATTTAGTTGGTAACAACTGTGTAATCAGAAATGGTGGAAAAGGTTTAAGAAATTGACAGCATTTGGCTGGTAACTGGCAAATTAAGCTTAATATGAATCAATGTAGGAAGTAAAATAGGAAACACAAGTATTCCATGGATGGGATAGACCTTGCCGAAGTGGAACCTGAAAGACATCTATGGTGTTACTCACTATGCCGAAATAGTGTGGAGTGGCAATAAAGACAAACTAGATACTGGACTATAACGCTAAATCAGTTAAATTTAGATCCCTCAGATGTCACACTTAAACTACATAATTTTCTGGTAAATTCACACGTAAAATACTGCATCGTCTTTCGGTCATGCAGAAACCCATCATATTGCTTAAGAATGTCCAAGTTCTAGAGCTAGTGAAAAGGAGAGCAGCAAGCTTGCTCCCCAATTTCAGAGGAATGAGCTGCTCTTCGGTCTTGAAAGGACAGGTCTCAAAAGGGACCTCATAGAAGTGAATAAAAATTTTAATGGGTCTGGAAAAGTAAGCCAAGAACACCATGCTTGATTGAGCTAATACAGCAGAACAAAGGGACATAGGTTTAGAATTGCAAATGGCAATTTCAGGATAGACACTAGGAATTATTTACCTTGAGAGGAAATTAATGACTGGAACATTTTTCCAGGAAGGGTGGTTTAAACCAGGATGGTGGACTCATTTGTCCTTGAATATGTACTTGAACATATTCAAGACTGAGATTGATAGATAAAAGGATTAAAGGATATGGGGATAAGTTGGTTAAGTGGAGTTAGAATAGAAGATCAGCCATGATCTTATTGAATGGTGGGGCAGGCTCGAGGGGCCAAATGACCTATTCCCGCTCCTAATTCTTACGTTCTTATGTTTGAAAAACAGCTTGATATTCTGTAAGGATGAGATGAAATGGGGTGAATAATCTTCATCATCCAAATCAATGTTGTGATCTTGTGAATATTAATCCATTATCTATTGATTTTCTTTCTGTTCTCTATTATACCAGATTCATTTACAACATTGATTAATTCACAACTTTATTGCAATGTCGCCATGGCTGTACCAACTTTTATTTGGGGAATAGTTGGCCAGGATACGGGGAGAAACTCCCTTCCTTTTTCGAATAGTGGCATTTTAACATTCATCTGAACAGACAGGCAGACCAAGTTTTCATTACTACATTGTAGCTAGGTCAATAGATGTCAAAAAGTTCCCAGTGATTCTCCCGTGCCTCTGAGAGTTATGTGACAATTTGAAACTCTACTTAAGGTGGCAAGTGGGGTAACAAACTTAAACAAAAATCATGTCAAAGTGTACTTTGAACTATATACTTTCAGAAATAAACTGTTTTGATTGGTGAAATAAACTTATTTCCAAAGAAATATTGGGTAAAGAATAAGAATTCAACAATAAAATAAACCATAAAACAAACCGGAAGTGCATATTTCATATGTCACATTCCCTATATTTCTTTGGAAATAAGCTTATTTCACCAATCAAAACAGTTTATTTCTGAAAATATATAGTTCAAAGTACACGTTGACATGAAAAAATATATTATTTTTAAAAAAAATGTATCCCACTTGCCACTTTAAGAAACACATTCTAACAGCACATACATTAGAAATCACATACAGTGCAGTGGGAAGAACCTTGCTTTGTCACATACAAAGTAGTGAAACTTTGGAATCAGTATCTTGAAACTTTGGCAACTTTGAAATCAAAGAAAACATCTGAGCCTTCTGGATTCATTAAACCCTTGAGATGGGAAATGCAGACTGTGCTGGAAAATACACTGAACATTGAAACTGGTTTTAAGCTTTCCATCTTTTGCGATATGCAGCAAATGAAGCATGTAATACATATATTTTTACCTCATTATACTGCATCAGAATTTCATTGTGTTGAAAAAATCCAATCAATTGAATAATTTTAAAAAAAGTGTATTCCGTAGGAATGAATGGGTTTTGTAAGTCTGTAAAATGTTAACTAAACCAGAGAACACACTGGAATACAAATTCAGCTTCAATGAATGTCAAGAGGCACCTTTGGCTTCAAGCCCTCTTCACACTAAATGTTTCACAAATGGCAACTTATGCTGAAAATGAGCATGTTGTACTAATTTTCATGTTGCAATTTCTGGACACTAAATCTTGGAGGAGATATGGCTCAAGGTAAAGGAATCAATAAATAAACTAATTATCAAATATATGGATATTTGTTTTAAAGTAAGAGATTACTGTGTTGCATTATAGATTCTGGCAATTATTGCTAGGGCCTTTTACAATATATAAATATTTCTACATTATCTCAAAGTAAAATAAACCAAGGCACTCCTGAGAAGCAACATAATAATAAGAACAACAACAACAACAACAAAATTACACTTGTATAGCGCCTTTCACATCATAAGGACATCCCAAGATCCTGAACAGACAATTGTTTCAGACCTGAGCTGGAGTCAGGGATGGGGAGGGTGGAGGGAAATGGGGGGGATTTGGGGTGACCAATGAGACCGTTGAAGAGGAGAGTCTTGAGGTGGGACTTGAAGGAGGCCAGGGAGGGGCAAAGGTGGAGGGACTGCGGGATGGAGTTACACTGCCATCAATACCACAAAACCTTTGTGAAAGTAACCTAATGTGTTCTATAGCATAAGTGCTTTGCATATAAAAAGATGTTCAAATAAAGACATTTATCAAAATATGTAATATGTTTATGGTTGCATTGCTCATAGTTTAAGCATAGCAGTCCATCCATACCTGGTCCACATAGGGCAGACTACCTCTGAATCACTCAAATTGATGTCTTCCACATTAGCTTCAGATTAGAATTTAGAACACATTGTTTAAGGCTTGCTTACACATATGCAGTTAAGCAACATTGTCATGCAAGGTATGTTAACAGTAGCAGCCTACATGAATTAATCAAGGTTGATAAAAGATACACTGGTACCTGGCTGGTATCCATCATTTAAAGCTTCATTTGTTGTTGCCCCATTGGATCTCAGCAGCCAAAGTGTACATGTTCCATTGATTAAGGCCCTTGTAGAAATTGATGTATGGTCCAGGCACTTCCAGCAAAAAGCTACATTGATTAACTGCTTAAAATAATCTGATATTTACTTTATCTCTTTTAGAGGAGTAACAGATGACATAGGTGCATAAAATAAATAAATAAATAAATAATAATAATTCATGCATTTGATACAGTGATTGATCACGTCTTCGAGACGTCTCAAAGCGCTTCACAGAATATACTATAAATTGAACTAACTGTATATTCTGTTGGCAAAACTGATATATAGTAATAGATCACATGGTGCAGGCTGGGATGAATAAATATTACCTCTGACATTAAAGTTTCAGCACTGCTACGGCTAGATAAAGGCAGAGTGAGACTGTTTCTGTGATGGAAAGGAGCACAAGGATTTGCATGTGCTTGATGCATTGCTCTGAAAAGTTATAGATGTAAAATCAATTGAGGGATTCGAAAAGAAAACAGATAGATGGGTAGATACTTGGCAAGTAGAAATATTAACCCGTACAGTGAGATGATAGTTAAATGGGAAAGGCTGATGATTCCCTGGTCTGTGGCTAAGCAGACTTGATGAAATGAATGGCTTTCTGCTCTTCTATTTAATTCCTACATGCCCCAAACTGAAATAGAAGTTCCTATGAGGTCTGACCTGTATGCTATATCATGGAATTATGCCTTGCTATAATATACAAAATTTCTTACAATAAATCTCTGTAGCTCACAGCCATTTTAATGTCAATTAGTTTCAAATTATTGGCATTTTGCAGGGAATAGTACCCACCAGGAACTGGCTTGAGGTTGCCAAAACATACTTGCATGGAATGCTTAACAGCTGTCAGGAGACACAAGTTTTACAATCCATCATTGTGCACCTAATAGAACCCCAGTCATAAATGTGATGGTACAGTCCTGGGAAAAAAACCACCAGCTTCAATAGCTCAGCTGTGTCGTCTTTGCCTTTAGAAATGGAAGCACTGCTCTCAGTCACCAATACTATTTGGAACACCTGATTAAAAATTCCAGTTGTAAATTTACTACAAATCAATTTTGCATAAGTACATTCCTGATGAATGGTAGATCATTTGGCTTCCAAGAATGACAACATTTCCAATTAAACCCACAGAATCCATTAATGTTCATTGGAAGTATTCGACCCTGATGTCTGCATGCAGCATATATATCAGTTAAAGTAGTGAATGCACGATGAATATTATGTTCCTTTTCACTATAGAACATAAAATTTTACGGCACAGAAGGAAGCGATTCAGCCCATCGAATCTGCGCCAGCTCTTTAAAAAGAGCGATTTAATCCCACTCCCCAGCTCTCTCCCCATAACTTCGCAAACCCGCCCTCCCCAAATAAATGTCCACCTCTCTTTTAAAAGTTGTTATTGAATCAGCCTCCACCATCTTTTCAGGCAATGCATTCCAGATTTGAACAACTCGAATGCCCATGCACACGAAATCAGACGTTTTCTTCAAAATATTTAAGGCCTCATTTATTCAACTGCTTTTCTTTGTATCATTTCATTAGTTGAGATAAATTGTGTGTAAAGGATCATCCTGAGAATACATTTTGGTATATGTAATTTAAACTAGCTTTGTTACTCATTTTGACATTTTGTGGTATTTTTACTATATTTAAAATACGTTAAGCTCTAACAACTCAGTGAGCAAATGCGCACCCAAATTAGGTATCATAGAATTATAGAAGGAGGCTACTCAGCCCATCTTGTCTATGCTGGCTGGCTGTTTGAAAAGAGCTACCCAAATCAATCCCATTCCCCACTTGCTCCCCATAGTCCTGCAAACTTGTCCTCCCAAAATAAATATCTACTTCTCTCTTGAAGGGTACTGAACCATACAGACTGGAAGATGTCAGGTTTGATCCTTGATGCATTAACTGGTCTCACATATTGAAACTGTGTGGAGATTATAATCTGCTGCATTGCTGGTTAGTGAAGTGGGAATATCAGGTAGGGTTGCTATTTCTGCTAGATACCAGTGACCTCTGCTGGGAAATGCACAGAACACAGCATCATGCTTAACCTTGATGCTTCCTCTCCCCTCACCCATCATCGCATAGCCTACCTACTCTCACTGAGTTTGTAAATGGAAAATGACTAATTGGATGATATGTGAAAATATATTCCACAATAAAAGCAACATCTTCACAAGCAGTGGGGAGACTACTATAAATTGAGCATGATCCATTCAGCTACCTCCATTTCCTTTACTTTCCATACCCTACGCATTTGACCCATCTTGTAAATCTTCTCTTCATTTATGCTATCTTGATTCCATCCCACAGATTCCCCTGCCGCCCCCCTCCCACTCCCGCTTCCATTGCCATCAATGCTTCCCTTTGAAAACTGCTTACTTCTGAAAAAAGTCTACATTGGACTAGACCTCACATATCTCTCCACTTATCTTAAACCTGTCTTTTGTCTCCAAGATACAGTACTGGAAAGTTTTCAATACTGAGGTTCATAGATTTTTGTTATGTCAGGATATCAAGGCATATGGAACAAAGATGGGTAAATGGAGTTGAGGTACAGATCATCCTTGATCTGACACAATGGTGGAACAGGCTGACTGTCCTACCCTTCGTATGATCCTTTACTTTCTCTGCCACCTTTCATCACTTCAGACTCATTCACAATCTCTTCTCCGATATGCTTACTGATATGTAACAAATACTTTTGACCATGTAGCGCAGATCCCTGACTGTCCTGTGCCTTGGGATATCTTCCCGATGTGAAAGGCACTATACAAATGTAAGTTGTTGTTGATGCGAAACAGAAAAAGGTGGCAAGAAGTAGAAAACTGGGGCGATCAAGCAAGAAATAAAGAAACAAAGACAAAAATGAAGCAACAATTTTTAGCAGTGAAGATGTACAGTACTGTAACAGCTGAACAGACCGCAATGTGTAGTTCACTTGTCAATATTACTGACATCAATCAATACCTGTAATCCTGTTATTATTAGGATATTATAATGTATAACATATCAGGTTGTATATACGATGCAGTGTACTGAAAATTCCAAACAGAAGAAAGCCTTTGTGAAAACATGGTATAGTACTTTGTTCAGTTCCATTGAACAAGCTAAGCAATTTCCCTACTTATAATTGAGGAATGGGTTAATTCAATCCTTTTCTGAGGAGAGATTACAGGAAGTTCTAGCCTTTTCATTAGGTATTTAAAGCTAGTTTTGGCTCATATAAAGTGGTAAAAAGATAAACCTGAGTTTCCTATGAAATTCTAATATTTACTTTTAGTGATTGACTAACAATACATTCAAACTGATTGGATCAAAATAATAATAGTAGAAGCATTTGATATGTGCTTTATGCCATAAAAATGTCTCAAAGCCTTCAAAATAATTCACTGTAAAGTTTAGTGACTGTATTTTTGGGGATAAGCTTGGCAGATAATTTACACAAGGTAATATCCCACAAAGAGCATTGAAGTGAATAACCGTTTTTATCTGAAGTTTGTTGGCCAGGAAACTGGGAGAAACAACCTTTGACAAGCATTCCTCTACTATTGCATTGGAGTCTCAAACTAGATTACAAGCTCAAAGCCCCAGTGTGTTGCATGACCAAAAACAATAACATTTATAATGTGCCTTTTATGTTGGGAGGGCATCCCAAGATGCTGGACAATGAGGGGTTTGCATCTGAGATGCAGGTTAGTTCAGAAGGGTGGTCGGCAAGGGGGCTGGAGGAAGGAAGCTGACCAAAGGCACAGTCGAAAAGGAAGGAGGCAAATGAGGCAGCGAAGGGGAGGAATTACATAGAGGAATTACATAGAGGAGGAATGAGGCAGCCAGGATGGAATTACAAAGGGTAAGGGCCAAAAGTCTGATGACCTGACCACCAATAATGTAGCAGGCGGGTGGGAGTAGAGGGGTGGTGGACGGTACCTACAAAGCAGGGAGCATGGACAGGTTGGTGACTTTAATAGTTTGCAGAGGTATGGAGGAACACACCCTGGATGGTTTTAAAGGTGAGGACCAAAGCTTCTGAACTATCCCTTGGGGGATGGGGAGCCAGTGAAGCTGGAAAAGGATGGGAATTATCGGCTCATAAAGCTTGGTGCAGGAGACAATACGAGTTATGGAGTTCTGTATAATCTGCAGTTTGTGGGGAGAAAACTTGTGAAGTCCAACAATCAGGTACTTAGTACAATGAAGCCTGCATGTAATGAAAGTGTGGATGATGGGTTTCAGCAGCCTGAGGGAGTGATAGTGGCAGACATGGAAAATGTTGCAGAGGTGGGAATGGTGGAATAGGTAATGGCACAGATATAGGGTTTAAAGGATAGCTTAGGTTTGATCAAGAAACCAATATTCTGTACTGGATCAGTAAGGTGTAGAGTGAATCCATGAATAGTGATACAATCAGCATTTGAGATGAGGAGGCATTGATGGGAGCTAAGCAGGAGAGCCTTAGACTTATTGACATTCAACTAGGAAATTGGCTCTCATCCAGGACTGGATGTCTTACAGACATTCCATGAGAACCGCAGGGATCCTGAAGTCAAGGATGGAGGCAGAAAGATAGAGTTGCGTATCATCCGCAAACATGTGGAGGTTAATAATTCTATACAACGTATGTAGATAGGTAAGAGTTTATGGATGTTACAGGGGAGTTTAGAGTCACGAGTCTTACAGTATCAGACATTCAGAAGCCAATGCTGCTTTTTGAAAGGTTCTAGAGATAAAGAAAACTGATGATTTACCTTAGGAGGATACCTTCTTTATACAATTCTAAACATGATATGCAAAAGTACTCTCATATTTTGCTCTATAGCAATAATCCTTGCATGTTTCTATCCTGTCAGAAAAACCTGTGTGGTTTCTAAAAAAGCTCAAGCATGACTGTGTTGATGGCATTGCAGGGTGGTTAACTCCTTTGAAAATTTGACATGTGTCAATTAAAACTGAAAGGCAAGTTGCATATCAGCAAGCCACACATGTGTAGCACAATGAAACAAGCCCTCATTGGCAGTATATTCCTGAATATATACTTGATGTATCCGGGAGAAATCAGTTCCTGGATTTAGGTTGAGCTAAGAAGTTGTGACATTTTGACTGGTTGCAAATGCACTGGAGGATCATAAGCTGAAATTGTTGTTGGTAACAATTTCAAACATGCCAAGATGTTTTACAAAGGTACATGTCAATAACCAACTTGTCCTGTACAATCATAAAGTAATATCTGGATGAACATTGATGTTACAGAGAAGTGTATTTGCATTCATTTCTTTCTCTGAGGATTACACTGCGTGGAGGGTGCTTTATAAGTGCAAGTTGTTGTTGTTATTTCTGCTGTTCTTCCTGCCGCATGTGCCAAGCTTTGTTAGATATTGCTCCCTCACACCTTGATGTCACCTATTTAAAAAATAAATTATAGATTCACTAATATGGCATATATTGCCCTCGAATGCTCCCACAAACAATTAACCATCATTCGGATCTGGAATGCATTGCCTGAAGCCGATTCAATAACTTCTAGAAGTAAAAAATTATTTGGGGAGGACAGGTTTGCAGGGCGAGGGAGTGGGATTGATTGATTGGCTCTTTTCAAAGAGCCAACACAGATATAATGGGCAGAATTGCTTCCTTCTGTGCTGTGTAATTAATTTTAAGATTCAAGAGCTGATCGGTCAGAAATTGTCAGATCTATCAATGAAGAAGACAACTTTCCCAATGTCCTGGTATACAAGGAAGCTACTGTGGGCTGAGTTATAATGGTTAGAAGTTCAAATTCTTGTGGATCCAAGCACCTGAATACCCTCTTCAGCCGCAATCAACAGCATACTTTCTGAAGCTAGCTAAGGTGAACATGTTTTCTTAGTGCAAACTATGTAAAACAAATGGCTAACAGCGAATTCTTTGCTGTTGAATGATGAGGTGAAATATATGATGTTTCAAAACAGGATAGGCTCACATTTGGGAATAACTTTTGCATACTCAGTTTCATTGAGGGAAATGGCACAAAATACTGATAATTTCATTGTGTTGAAAAATTAGTATCCCCCCTACCCCCTTCAAAAGATCACCATCTCTATGACAATTGAGGAGCATTGACACTGCCAGCTTCCTTTTGAAAACTGATTTGGGCCGGGTGAGATCTACATGCAGATTTGGGGTCCAGCAGAAGAGAAAACTGACTTGACTAGGTTAATATCCTCATTCATTAGCACTGCAATATCTATTGTAGCACTAGGAATGTGGGGATTCCATTGGACTGTCCGTTGCCCTGAAGCTAGGTGAGTGGGGTGGGAGCAAGGTGATTATATTTGATAATAATTTTTGGAAGTAATGTTATAGACTGAAGTGTTAAACTGCAATGCCACTATCTTAATATTTTGACACTATTCACAAATTAGTTACTTCTGGTGTCCTGGAAAACAGTTTTATTAATGGGATGTTCACCTAGTTGTGTTAATGGCTGGCACATTTGAGAAAAAGACATAACGTTTCATCAAATACTGAACCTATTCAGACAGTTTGACATAAGCTGTTATAAAAATCTAATTTCTTTTCAAAGTGGATGATTGATGATTTCTGTGCTGCCTGCCAATGCTAATCTGAACTGCCTCCTAGGTATTCAAAACTGGGATCAAGTAGGTGTATCTTTAGCCTGGCTTGACAGTGCTCTTGCCTCAGTGTCAGAATGTTGTGGGTTCAAGCCCCATATCAACAACTACACTCACACTGTGCTGGGAGAACTCTGCGTCTAGCCATTCTTCGAATGAGATGAGTTGTTAACCTAGCATCCCATCTGCTTGTAAAGGAGGACATTAAAGATTCAATGGCACTATTCAGAAAAGGAAGGAAGATTATTTCACTGTCTCCGCCAACAATCCCTCAATAAAAATTGGTTACTATAGTAAAAGCTTGATTATCCGGCACCCTTGGAACCTGACTGGAGCCATTTAATCAAATATGCTGGATATTTGAGCGGCAAGTTGCCGAAAATCCTACACAAAAAATTAACTTATTTGCAAACATACCATATAATAGACTAAATAATAACAGAATATTGTGTGGATACTCACCAATAAAGCATTCCAGCACACTCGGTAAAATTATCAGTAAAATAAAAATTCCAGCATCCATTGAGTTTAACAAGTGCACATGCGCACGCATTGCATGCATATACAAAGTGAGCATACTCGCGAGTGTCCCGGATGGCTCTGGTATGAGATCTGTTTGCTGGAATGGTGAATTGTATTGGGAGATACCAGTTGGTTGAGCGTTCTGGTTGGTTGGGTGCCAGATAAACAAGCTTTTATTGTACCATGATTATTGTGGGACATTGTTGTACTTGCTTACAAAAATGCAGTAACTACACGTTAGCAAATCCCTTGAAACACTTTTTTGCAAAAGGCGCTTTGATGTGAAATGCTAATTTTGCATGGGGAAAGTTCACAATATTAAAATCTAAATACAGTAAAAGCTTGTTTATCCGGCATCCTTGAGACCTGATCAGTGCCGGTTAATTAAATATGCCGGATATTCGAGCGGCAAGTTGCCGAAAATCTTACACAAAAAATGTACTTATTTTAAAACATACCATATTAATAATAGACAAAATAATAACAGAATATTGTATGGATACTTACCAATAAAGATTTCAGCACACTCGGTAAAATGATCTGTAAAATAAAAATTCCAGTGTTCGTTAATTTTGATAAGTGCACATGCGCACCCAATTGCACGCATGCTCAAAGTGAGCATACTCAAGAGTGGCCCGGATGGCTCCGATATGAGATCTGTTTGCTGGAATCGTGAATTGTATTGGGAGGTACCGGTTGGGAGTTGAGAGTTCCGCTTGGTTGGGTGCCGGATAAACAAGCTTTTACTGTATATATTTTTTCTTACCTTCTTTATCCCCCAATTGCTATTAGTGCTTTGCACAAGACAGGTAATAGGCAAAACCAGTTTAAAAAAGTATCAAAAATGAAACAGAATTTCCTTGAACATTGTTATATAATAAATATTCTCTTCAATATACATATTATGAGTCATTTACATAAGAAATTAAGAAATATTAAACAAAAAATAGTAAGATCTATCTTAATTCACCTTACACCCTCCTCGTGGTCGCATTTCACAAACCACCAAATTTACTTTCATGTCCTGGATTCATTTTATTAATCCTAAAGTAGAAATCCTTATCATTTGCCTCCAACATAGTCCTGTACTTTGAACTAATTTCAGAAAACTACTCTTCACTCAGCCAATGTGCTCTTCCCATTTCTCACACTAAATGTTACTGTTGTGCCTTTGGAGCAGAGGATTCAGGGACAATGAGGAGGCCAGACCCAGTAGAGTGAGTGGGTACTACTGTGAGGAGAGAAGAAGTTAGTGAGGTAGGAGAGTGCAGAGGACTGGAGGGATTTAAACACAAGAGTGAGGATCTTGAAGTTGATCTGCTCTTTGAGCGGATTCCTCCCTCTGTAGGATGCAGATAATCCAGAACTCCTTGTCCTTTCCTACACCCCAGCTCTACGAGCCTAACTCCCCCACTCTCGCCTGACTCTACTGGCTTCCCATCATTTAGAGGATTTAATTCAAGATCCTTGTCCTCCCATGGCCTTTCCCACCCAGTGACCTCCTAAACCCCTACCTGTCTCCCTCCCCTCACCAGGCTCCGCCTGCTCCATGTTCCCCAATTCATCCACCCCACCATCGGTGAGAGCCTTCAGCCAATCTGTCCCCAAACTTTAGAATTCCATCCCCAAATCCGTCCACCCCTGCCCCTCCCGAGCCTTCAAATCCCATCTCAATGACCTTCCTCTTCATCTTGGCCATTGCCAAAAACCCTTTCCCCTCTCTTCCCTCCACCCTCCCCGATACCATCTCGAGACCAAAGCAGTGACTATCCAGTGCCTTGGGACGTCTTCCCGATGTGAAAACACTATATAAATGTAATTTTGTTGTTGTTGTTGTTGTTGTTGCGCCCTCATTCCCATCCCTACTGATCTCCTTACCTCTCAGCACCTCCCTGCCTCTCTACCCACAGACCATCACCTCTCCGTCCTCTGCCCGGCCTGTCATACCATCGGCAATTGGACCTTCAGCCTCTCTACCCTCAATCTTTGGAACTCCATCACATATTCCTTTTACCTTGCTCCCTCCATTGCCTCCTTGAAAGCATAATTCAAGAACCTCCTCTTTGACCATGCCTTTCGTCATCCTCCTACCCCTACCCTCCCTGCTCTCCACCCATCCTGATATTAACCTCCTGCTCAGGTCCTAATCCCTAAATGTCCAGCGCCTTGGGACATCCTCCCAACATAAAAGACAGTATGCAAGTGTAGTTTGTTGTTGTTGTTATTCTCAGTTGACATTGAATGTAGCATCAGAACATCCACCTCCAGCTGATCCATGTATTATCTATTCGTTATGCTCTAAATTGAAATGTTTGACACCGTTGTTAAGTAATAAGAAATAAATGGCCAAAGTATACATTTTGAAAGTGATGGTATCATCGCCATTTAAAAAACTACAAAATACAAAAAATACAGATGCATTATTTTCAACATAGACAATGCTATTTGACATGATACAAAACTGGAACCATCACTTTCAAATAAATAGATAACCACAAATGCCTTCCAGCTTTATAATAATATTTCAATGCTTAATGAAACACTCTTCACTAATTACTCTCAGAAATTTGTGTTTCTTAAACCATTCAGTCATGTTGTTGTCTGCTATGTGTAAGCTGACAGTGACATTGTTTTTTCAGCCCTGTGGGAACAAGGTCACAACTAAATGCTTATGATATAGGTAATTGGTGATGTTGACACTTTTGACCAAGAACTCATTATTTTTTTTTGCAATTTACAAGTCTTAGTAAATGAAATCCTCTGATTGAATCTATGTCAATTAATAGTTTGAAGAGTATTGTGCTTAAATATTAATGAGAAATTTGGCAAGGGCAAAAAGATCCAGTCTGTCTTACAGCAAGCATTATGCTACAGATTTAAATTGGAATTTTAATTTCCTCTGACCCCAGTCAAATCATATTTTAATGGTTCATGTTTTGAAATAAAAGTTTTATTGTTATGGAGAATTTTCATTTGTAAGTTTGGTTGCTTATCTGTGCAAGTTTTAGTTTACTTTCCCAATCGCATTTAATATTTTTTATACCTCTATAATGTCCCCTGGAAGTGTTTTGAGATTGTTATGAGACACTACGTCAAGTGGAAGTTAATTTATTCGTAGTGCATGGTTGCAGAAAACCATTTGCTTACTGGGATAAAATGGCTGACGTGAATCATCATTTCACTGACAATGTTACTTCTTGCAATGTGAAGAATGCATAAAACATCAGTATCGACCTAACAACCTGGAGAGGGCCATTTGTATTGCAGAGCGCCAAACTGTCCGGGCATCAATTTGTCACAGGTATCACTTCCTGTACGCTGTGGGTCACTGGCTGATGTTTTGAAGTGCGTCAATGCAATTTAAAGTGAGTGGGTTGGCTTTCTGCACAAACTTTAGATATATTTGGTAAATACATGCTGGGGACCATGCCTAATCACACAATATAAAAAGTTGCATTGCCATCATTTTTTTTAGTATGGGCTTCAAATGTATTTTACCCAAAACACGGTACTTCAAAATGTATTCAGCTAACATTCTGATAGCTACATTTCTAGTCTTTCATTGTTCTTCTAAAAACTTATGTAATCATTCTCACAATCCACTCCATTGAATATCATTTGAATATACCTGGACAAAATGCAGATACTGTTCTGGGACAATGCTTTTGGAACTTAATACTAATGATCTTGGGTGTTAGCTGTCTGTGGGTAACGCACTTAACTCTGAATTAGAGGGTTGTGGGTTCAAGCCTATCCTGAGATCATACTTCAATACAGTATTGATGGGATTGTTGCCTTGTTGAGATGCCATCTACTTGTACATGTGGACATTAAAAATCCCATGGCGCTGTTAAAAAGAGAAAGGAGTTTCTTCCAGTGTTATGGCCAATTACACCACACCACCCCCCAATAAAATTATTAATTTGCTTAATGGCTGTTACTAAGATATTACTGTGTTCAAATTGGCTGTTGTGTTCATCTTCATTCACTGCACTTCACAGAAAAATGCTCTGAACTGCTTCAAGATGTTTAAATATGGAAGCGTGGAAATGCACTTTATTTATCTAAATTATGACCTTTTTTTAAAACTTTTATGATAGGTGGAGAAGAATGATGAAGCTAATGGGAAAGCAGAGCAAGACACGCCCAAAACTGAAGACAAGGCCCACAAGGCTGCTACAAAAATCCAGGCCAGCTTTCGTGGCCATATAACACGGAAAAAGCTTAAGGGGGAGAAGAAAGGAGAGTCAGCTGCAGCAACGACAGCAGAGGGAGATGAGAAAAAAGAAGACCCTAAAAATACAGAGGCTAGCAATGAGCAAGAAACAGCAAATGCAGCAGTGCCTGGTTCAGATGCAAAAACACAAGAGGCAGAGAAGACAGCTAGCAGTTCTGCAGCAACCCTCTCAGCTAATGGGAAAGCGCCAGAGACCGCAACGGAAAACGTGGAGAAAGCAGCGCCCACTGCAACAGATGAAAAGACCACGGCTAGTGAGAAGGATGCCAAGAAAACAGGAAGTGGCACAAGTGCAGCAGCTGAAAGTACTTCATCTTCCAATGTCATCTCCAAGCAGGAAAAAGAGAAGAAACAAGCAGAAGCATCTGCAGCTGAGGCTAGTGAAGCAGCATCAAAGGCCCAAACCGAGACAACTGATAGTAGCAAAGCACCAGAGAAAACAGGTAAGCTGGAAATAATTAGAGGAAGATTTGGATAAAGCAAAAAAACTATTCTAATGTTTTAAATCAGCAAAGAAGGACCAATACATTATGTGAACATTCCTTCTTTATCTTTTCTAAGTATCAGAGATCCAACATTTCAGAAAGTCCACTTAAAAAGCATTTCAGATACATGAATTTTTTCTGCACTGGGGATGGCTGTGGATTCATGTGAAGAGACAAACACCTCACTGAGGATCAAGAGAGATGTGTGATAGAAAAAAGATGTGAGCAGTGAAACAAGCTTTTGAATCCTATAACAACTCATGCAGAAGTAGCTAGGGAGGTTGGCTTTCAAAAGTTAAACAGTTCTGGATTCAGTATATCCTTCCAGAATATCATGCACATGCGAGGAGGGATAGGGATGTTTGTTACTCTAAGGCGGTTTTGCCCAGGATCATAAAATACCATAAATCAGTGTCTTGATGTCTCTATAGCTATCGCATTTTCGGGTTTTTAAGTGTAGCAGTTTATTCAACAAAAGTTTGCAACAATTTATATATTTTATTCCGAAAGCAACAATCTTTGGAAAATCACAGCTACTTTTTAACAAACAACTATTGCCAACAGTGGTTCAAGTGTGAATTTAACAGTGCAGTGTGAATTTAAACAGTATGTGCTAGCAATATATAAAAGTTGTGAAATCATTGTATAATGAAAGCAAGAATTTTGCATATCTAAGATGAGAGGAAAAAGCCCAAGTATGCAGAGAAACCTCACTGTAGAAAAACTTTCACTTACTGTACACAATAAAAATAAAAGGACAGGGTCCACAAAAGCAAATATGCATTGCTGAGAACTGTATAAAACACAAACCATTATTTACACTGCATTCTAAACTATCTGTGTCCTCAGTGGGAAAAGGAAGACCTAACAGTATCACTGCTACATATCATTAAATGGCCTGTCATTCATAGACGAAATGTGAGAAATCCAAAATTCTAATATATAGTATACCTAAACTTTGCGCTCTTCAAGAGGATTCAAACAGCCCACTAAACATCTTCAAGTAGAAGTATAGTTTTCTTAATGCTCATTTTTCCTGTTGAATATTGTCTCCACAGTGAGTTTTCAGGCATACCATGACATTTCAAGATGCGCTGCTACTTTTGGGGGGGAATCATTGTCAATTGTACCTTCTTCTCAGGTTGCTCCATGGGCACTGCCCAACAAAAGATAGTGCTTCCCAGATCACTTCTCTGTAGCAAAGATCCAATGCAGTTTTTCCTGTTGTGAGTATTGTGCACTGGCAGCAACCTACAACAACAACAATAAAATTACATTGATAGAACGGCTTTCACTTTGGGAGCACGTCTTGAGCTGGTCTCAAGGAAGGTCTTGAGACCAGCCTTCAAGGAGGCAAGGGGGCCGAAGGGATTGTGGGATGCAATTGCAGAGTGTGGAGGCAGAGAGGCTGAAAGCCTGGCCACCAATGGTAGGGGCTGGTTGGGTGGGAGACATGGAGCAGACCGGAGCCTGCTGAACAGAGTGGGTGGGCAGTTTGGTAGGGAGTCAGTATCAGAGAGATAGGAAGGAGCAAGGCCATGGATGGCCTTGAAAGTGAGGATGAGGATCTTGAATTCGATCCTCTGGGGATGGGGAGCCAATGGAGTCGGGCAAGGGTGGTAGTGATGGGGTCGCAAAGCTTGTTGTGGGAGAGGACATAAGCTGCAGAGTTTTGGGGTGATCTACAGCTAATGAAGGGAAGAGCTGGGAAGACCGACAAGGAGGCAGTTTCCGTAGTAATACTGGCTTGGAACAACATGTCCGACACATATTGGAAGAAGCTTTCCAGCAGTATGAATATGGTTTCTTAATAGGTGATTTCCTGGGGGTTATCATTACAATTTGAGCAATCCCCACATTCCACCGGAGTTGAGGCAAAAAAATTGTAAATGTTAATATCTTTCACAGATATCTGTGCATCACCTTGTTATAAATCTCTGCATTAATGCATGTTTTCCTAAGGGTCCCAAAAGCCAATCATAAGCCTTGTTTGGATGATTTCTACTTCACATTGCATGGCCCCATTTATGGACATAAAATTTAGGTTGCACAATTAGACCAAAAAATCAGTTTGATTATGGAAATATATACACCTGCTAATGAGGTAGATGTACCTTGGAGCATTTAAGCTTTTGTATTCTTTTTATACTTTACAACAAAGTTCATAAAATGAACTTACATAATTTACTGAGTCTGTTCTGTGCATTGACTTCCTAAGTTCAAAGTCTAGTAGTATTCCCTCATCAGCAGGGTGTAACAGTGGTTGTAGAATTGCTCCCTGAGGAGACATTTCCTCAGCCATCCTTCTGTTACACTAGGGAGCACTGCAAACACAAAAGTTAAAAGCCCTTCTATCGCGGAGCTGACAAGAGACCACTACAGCCAGAGCAGCAGGAGCACCTGCTGGATCTGCTTTGTTGAACTTTGTTTAACAACAACAACAACAACTTAAATTTATAAAGCGCCTTTCACGTCGGGAGGACGTCCCAAGGCGCTGCACAGGAGGCGTGTGACCCGAGCTGGGAGGGGAGTGTTCGGGAAGGGGTGAAACACATTGGGGAGGTCGAAAAATTCGGGGGGGAACAAAAGGCACGGTCGAAGAGGAAAGTCTTCAAACCGGCCTTGAAAGAGGAAAGGGAAGAAACAAGGCGGAGGGATTGGGGGATGGAATTCCACAGGGTGGGAGCGGAGAAACTGAAGGCCCGGCCTCCGATGGTGGGGCCGTTCAGGCGGGGGGCTTGGAGCAGGCCAAGACCTGCTGAACGGATGGTCCAGGTGGGTTTATAGGGGGAGAGTAGATCGGTTAAATAGGGTGGGGCAAGGCCGTGTAAAGCCTTGAAGGTGAGGACGAGGATCTTGAACTCGATCCTCTGGGGGATGGGGAGCCAGTGGAGACGGGCGAGGGTGGGGGTTATGTGGTCGCGGAAGCGGGTGCGAGATATTACACGGGCTGCAGAGTTTTGGATGACCTGTGAATGGAGGAACTGGGGAGGCCTCCGAGGAGAGAGTTTCCGTAGTCCAGCCGTGAGGTGATGTATGCGTGCACGAGTTTTTCGGCAGCGTGGGGGGTGAGATAGTTGCGGAGCCTGGCAATGTTGCGTAGGTGGAAATAAGCGTTTACACAAGTAACATGTTACTCACCTGGGGCAATTACCTTGTGATCAGGCCTGACTGACAGCTGCATTATATTATCCTCTATACACACATCTGTCGACATTATAAACGTTCAATATATTTGGGGTTAGGAAAACATCAGTGTGATGTCAGCCTAGATCACCAGTTTTTAAGTATAGTAATCCCCATTTAATAGAGCTCAAACCATTTTCACAGGACAAATTAAAAACACAAAATCAAGTGAGATAATGTCAGCATGCACATACATAAACAAACTGAAGAAAAAGATATGCATTGTAAATGTATAGATCATAATGAACATTGTTTTGATTTAGAAACACTCATGCAAACATTTCTGCAATTTATGGGAACATAGATATGTGGGAAAGGAGGAAACCATTAAACCCATCAAATTTGTTCCATCAATTTATTAGATCTGATCAGATGTTTTAATCTCATCCTTTCACCGCACCTTTTAATATTCCTTCTTTCCAAATATCCATTTCATTTAAAAATCCTTATTGATTCAGCCTACATAGCTTTCTGGAGCAGAGCATTCCACATCTTCTCAAATCTAGCAAGTGCTTTTTGTCCTCAGTTCTGCCTTCATTCTGATTTCAAGGGCTTACGCTCTTATAATGGATCTCTTCCAGTAGGGAGAGTCGTCCCCTATTTAACCTGTCAATTCCTTTCATTATATTAATTACCTCAATCAAATTATCCATTAACCTCTTCTTTTCTAACTGCTCTGTACCAAACCTCTCATTCACAGTTAAGCCTCTACTGCCAAGTATTAAGCTAGTAAAGTGTGGCTTGATATCCTCTAGTATCCCTATATCCTACCTTTGATCTTTACTGAAGTGTTTTCTAAGGTTTTCACTAATGATAGATGTGAAATTTGAGGAACAATGGTCAAGCTGTGATTAATTATTATTTCTTACAGATTACAAACCTAAAACTGATCAAACATATGCAAATGAGGTTTAACCAGTTTATCCATTGTGATGTTGCTCCCATATCATCTGCTAATTTTTAAAAATAACGATTGCTTCCTCATTTGTGATCTGAGTGACTCTCAGTACAGTACTCGCATAGTAAAACTAGGCATACATTAAAGTATTGCTGTACAGCCAATGGAATAATCTTATTTCAAATGCACATTTTATTCCTTCTTAAAAAGTACCTTTTTGCTTGAGCAACATTTCCAACAAATTTTGTTTTTAATAGAACGCCTCATTCAATAGTTTATGACACAGATGAAGCTCAAAGAGGCACATCCAGAAGAAAATTGTGATATGCTCTAGCCTTCAGCTTCAGATCACAGCATCTATAGTACCTTGTGCAGGCATTAAACAAAATTACTGCCACACTTATCATGTTCTACCAGCAGTTACATAGTGTAATGCACTATCATGATACTTTGCAATAACTAATTAATTGCACATGCATGGAAGGAGGGTAGTTTCAGGCTTTCTATTCTACAATACATTTTTCATAAAATACCTACTGGATGTTAATATGGATCCAATGTGTGAAGCTGAACATTGAAGTAATTTGTAAAGAAACATTTAAGCACTAACTGCATGCTTGAATAGTGCAATCAGGGTTACATCTGGTCAAGGGCTCTGTCCACTTTGACTGCTCAATTGACAAGAGGAACAAGATTCTACCGACGCAATCAGGAATACCAACACTAAATAATTACTGGTAATAATAATAACAATAATAATCCTTGCATTTGATAAGTGCTTTTCACATCTTCTGGACGTCTCAAAGCACTTCACAGAATACACTACAAAGTGAATTGACTGTACATTTGTGGGCTAAACGCGGCAGCCAATTGCACACAGTAAGGTCCCACAAACAGTCATGGATTGAAATGACCAATTTTTTTTTATAGATTATTAGGCATGTGGAATAAAGTAAAATAATTTGAAACATCAAATGCTGTTCTAAGAAACTTCTGCAATATGATAGATATCTTGTGTCACACTGGATCTAATTCAATGTGTTTCTTGTAGACAAACAGGCCTTGAAACAATATTTAAAACTATCCAATAAATCAATCAGGTTTTACAGTCAAATTATTTACCAGATTTGCATAACGATATGGTGTATCTGTTACCAACAAGTTCAGAAAGTTCAGTTTCTGACACTATTCTTTGGATGGCAACATTTTTATCTAGCACTTGGAAGTCAAGACTGGGCAAGGTTCATCTTTGATACGTTCACACTATTATGCCCTTATAGAGCTGTTATACATTATCATCCAATTCTAGAACATGTTCCATGTGGCAGCAATTTTATTGCTCTGCTCTGCTAGCACCACCTCTGCTAGCACCACAAACTAGGTAAAATTTAGATTGCACAGAATTGTGGAAAATTCTTCTATTCAATTGTAATTTGCTAGCTGGCTTACTTTTCACAAATTTTCAAAAGAGATTGGATTTAGTTACTGAATGCAATTCAATGCAATTTACTGAATTGCATTCAGTATCAGGTTGAGTTCAAGAATCTTTCATAAAACAAGATGAAATTTGGGGCTTTAATGAAGTGTTGAGGTTCACTAATGATACATGGATATGAATGGTTGTGCTATGCTTTATTAATGCTTACAGGTCAGTTCCGTTTATCCCCCTAGTTTTTATTGTAGATTGGTTCGAGATTCTCATGTGTGTAGGATACAGTTCATGTCATGGCATCAAAAGTAGGTCAGTCTTGTAAGTCACCAGCCAATGGACTCAACTTCCCAGAGTGTTTGTTTAGCTCATATGAAATAGTGGGGTAATGATAATAATGTGATATGGATTTCATGATATTCAGAAAAGGGAATCTAACACAATTTATCATCAAACTCCCCAAACTTCTCTCTTCAAGTTTACAGAGGTGTTAACAGACCTGTTGATCAGTGTAGCTTGCTGACTGAGGCTGACATAGATAATCAGTCTTCAATATTCACATCTGGAGCTTCCACTGACCTACTTTAGGATGCACCAATGCACTAGAATAGAAGAACTTTGAGGACAATTTGAGAACAGATACCAGGAAGCTTTTCCTTTTAATCTGTGAATAAAGAATGACAGGACCAGGTTGCCGAAAAAAGTGATTGCAGTCAGAACACTAGACTTACTTAATAAAACAACTTCATGCTGTGCTGGGAGGATAATAAAGTGGTTATTCTGAAGGGATGCAATGAGATGGACCGAAGGACCTCTTTATCCGTTGATCTTGTGATCAAACTTAAAGTGCATCATTGTACTGAGGCTATGGGAATTAATGAATGAATGAATGAATGAATGAATGAATGAATGAATGAATGAATGAATGAATGAATGAATGAATGAATGAATGAATGAATGAATGAATGAATGAATGAATGAATGAATGAATGAATGAATGAATGAATGAATGAATGAATGAATGAATGAATGAATGAATGAATGAATGAATGAATGAATGAATGAATGAATGAATGGGGAGACAATATAATAAAAGATGGATAAATTGGGAGGGGAGAGGGTTACCAAGCACACCAATAAATTAACAAGCACTAAACAATTTGGGATGTTTCATATTAGTGGAGCTCCTATGGCTCAGTGATTAGAGCACTTGTCTTGCAAGCTGGGGAGACCTGTGTTCGAATCCAGGTAGGTCAGGGCGAAACCTTGGGCAAGTTTCCTTACTCCGCATGCCTAATAATAATCCCTCCAAAATAACACAATAATAAAATTGGTCATTTCAATCCATGACTGTGTGTGGGACACTGCTGTGTGCAATTGGCTGCCGCGATTCGCCCACAAATATATGCAGTCAATTCACTTTACAATATATTCTGTGAAGCGCTTTGGGACGTTGATAAGATGTGGAAAGCACTATATCAAATGCAAGGATTATTATTATTATTAGTTAAATGTATTAATCATCACATTCAAGCAGTTATAATATAAATAAGTAGTTATGAAATGTTAGCAATTTACTCCCATGGTTTTAGAACATGACCATAAAAAGAAACGAATGCACAAATGTCTGACAGTTTTCTAAGTTAGCCTGCATAGACTGTATTCTGCTCAAATAAGTTTTAATTAATAAGCATCTGACAAAGGCGGTGAATTTGTGAGTTATTTTGCTATTGTGTTTGGTCACAACGATAATCGTTTTAAGAAGCACAAAGCTGCACATAAAGGTATATTGTGATTCTTACAAACATGGATAAATATGCAGCTATGCATTTGGAATAGTGCATTCACTTTTATCCAAGCCACTTTTTTTTAAACAACGACAAAAAAATTCCACTTGTATATTGCCTTTCATGTCAAGAGGATGTGAAAGGTGCTTTAAAGGTAAATGAGTCAACATAAGCATCCTATGCTGTGCTTTCTCAATGGAATACAAAACACCGGTGAACAATTGTATTCCTAATTGAAAAGCCACAGGGGATATAGAGGTCCGCTTCCTTCTATCTATGACTCATCCAACTAGCTCTGCATTAATCTCAGAGGTCCTGACATCACCACTTTCTGGTTGTCACTGTGGTAACAAAGCATTCGCAGAAGCAATACCTTCTTGTCTCTTGTCCAGGGCTTTGTGATAGCACAGACCTGCCACTGACATGACTGTCAGCCAGCCATACTATTCCAAGCATGCCAATGACAGAAGCAATCTGTTCCAGATGGCCACCGATCTCTATAAGTGCAGAACTGTAAGCTTCTGAAATCTACTCATATGAACAACTATAAATATTCTTTGAGCGTTAAATGTGACCCTGGCTTCCACCTTGATTTGAGAATTTAACTTTTGCATAGCAGGAGGAATGCATGAATGAAGATACACAATTTATTTCTATTGCTTGCACACTGAAGTTCTCCATTACAGTTAGTTATTGCTATTATTCTGTAGTAACAGGGCCTCAATCAATATTCAGCGCCACGAATAAACGTTGCTATTTGCTCAATTAAAGCGATTCTTCAGAAATATTTTCTGATACGTACACACACTTGTGACTTGTCAGATAACATTTATAGGTCGAGTTCCCATTTGTTTACTCATCCCTCTTATTTCTTTTCTCACGGTTCAACGTTTAACTTGCCTTTCCTCCCCACCTTGAAATGCAACTTTTGTGCTATACTGTACTTTATTTGCTAGGATTCTGTAGGGAAATTGAACTAATTGGGTAGCACGATCAGGGAGATGCAGTGGATACAATGACCCATTTTTCTACACTCTGAATGGTGTAATTTTACAATTGTCGCCGGGCATGAGTCACAACTCGATGTATGTGTAGTCTTCCCTGGATTTGATGCAACATATTCACATTAATTCTTTTTAAAATCTTGCAATTTAAAAACAACAAAATTGCATTTGTTTAGCATCTCTAACATCAGGCGAACATCCCAAGGTGCTGCAATTTAGTCTCCATTCATTCAAAAGGTCACTTAATAATAGGGTCCGTCGATATGGAAAATTTTCCGATTAGATATATCGATGGGCTCATATCGAGATATACTGAAATATCGATATTTTCAGTTTTTTCGTACTGCGCATGCGCGCGCGCATTGGTAGTGCGCGCGCATCCCGGGTGCGCGCGCATTCGGGGCCTATCTTCTCAGGAGGTAACTATATTTCTCTCTCTGTGTCTCTCACTCTCTCCATCTCTGTGTTTTTCTGTCTGTGTGTCTCTATGTCTCTCTCCCTCTCTCCTCTCTCACATCCCCCCCATCTCTATCTATCTGTATATTATCACATCCACCCCTCTCTCACGTCTCTCTCCCCCGCCCCCCCCCCCCGCCCCCGCCGTCCCTCTCTCTCCCCCCCCACCCCCGTCGTCTCTCCCCCCCACCCCCCCCCAGCCGTCTCTTTCTCCCTCCCCCCCCCCGCCATCTCTCTCTCCCTCCCCCACAGCCGTCTCTCTCAATCTCACACCCCCAGCCGTCTTTCTCCCCCCAGCTGTCTCTATCCCCCTCCCCCCAGCCGTCTCTCTACCCCTCTCCCCCCCCAGCCGTCTATCTCGCCCTCCCCCCAGCCGTCTCTCTCCCCCTCCCCCCAGCCGTCTCTCTCCCCCTCTCCTCCCCACCCAGCCGTCTCTCTCCCCCTCTCCTCCCCACCCAGCCGTCTCTCTCTCGCACCCCCCACCCCCGTCGTCTCTCTCCCCCACCACCCCCCCAGCCGTCTCTCTACCCCTCTCCCCCCCCAGCCGTCTATCTCCCCCTCCCCCCAGCCGTCTCTCTCCCCCTCCCCCCAGCCGTCTCTCTCCCCCTCTCCTCCCCACCCAGCCGTCTCTCTCTCGCACCCCCCACCCCCGTCGTCTCTCTCCCCCACCACCCCCCCAGCCGTCTCTCCCCCCCTCTCCCCAGCCGTCTCTCTCCCCCTCCCCCTCCCCCCAGCCGTCTCTCTCCTCCTCCCCCCAGCCGTCTCTCTCCCACTCTCCTCCCCCCCCAGCCGTCTCTCCCCCTCCCCCCAGCCGTCTCTCCCCCTCCCCCCAGCCGTCTCTCCCCCTCCCCCCAGCCGTCTCTCCCCCTCCCCCCAGCCGTCTCTCCCCCTCCCCCCAGCCATCTCTCCCCCCCTCCCCCCCAGCCGTCTCTCTCACCCTCTCCCCCCCCCAGCCGTCTCTCTCCCCCTCTCCCCCCACCCAGCCGTCTATCTCCCCCTCCCGCCAGCCGTCTATCTCCCCCTCCCTCCAGCCGTATCTCTCCCCCTCCCCCCAGCCGTCTCTCTCCTCCTCTCCCCCAAGCCGTCTCTCTCCCCCTCCCCCCAGCCATTTCTCTCCCTCTCCCCCCAGCCGTCTCTCTCCCCCTCACCCCCCCCCCCCCCCCCCCCCAGCCGTCTCTCTCACCCCCCAGCCCTTGCATACCTGTATATTGTATTCGAGGACTGTGAATACAATATGGCGGCTTTGCACCTCAGTCTGTGCATTGTGTATAGAGATGAGCATTCTGGGTCTTGTGTGCGCGCATCCCGATTTTTTACCTCGAAAAAACGATATATCGATATTTTAAAAATGTCTATATCGGCATATCGATATGAAAATTATATCGGGTTTTATCGATATATCAATATATCGCCGGACCCTACTTAATAATAATCCTTGTATTTGATATAGCGCTTTTCACATCTTCTAGACATCTCAAAGTGCTTCACAGAATATATTGTAAAGTGTATTGACTGTATATTTGTGGGCAAAATGTGGCAGCCAATTGCACACAGCAGTGTCCCACAAACAGTCGTGGATTGAAATGACCACATTTTTTTTAGGAAATATTATCGGGCATCTGTTGAGCAAGGAAAGTTGCTCACGGTTTCACCCTGACTTGTCTGGAATTGAACCCAGATCTCTCACTTGTAAGGCTCTCACCACTGATCTACAGGACTCCACTTGATTATTGTTGTGCATTATACTCTTACCCCAAAACTAACTTCTTCTATTGCAGCTTTGTATCCTTCTGAGAATGTACCATGATTGCTGGTAAACTTTTTCTCCCCTCAGTACTCCTCTATTCACCAGTTTTACACTCCACAGCCGGATAACTTTTTTTTGAAAGAAATTAATCCTTTTTCGTGTCATTAACTTATGTAAATTACTTTACTGCATGTGCCTTCTCATTGTCTGCTATTCAGATGTAAATGTTACTACTCTTGTGTATGGACCTCTGTAGAGAAGGTGTTAACATGAAATTGTGGAGCACACATGCATTAATGTTTATGATTACCACACGCTGGATTGTATCCAACTAGGAGTCTTCAGTTTGATTCACAAAAGTATTACCAGTCTACATTACAAAATATAACTGTTTTCTACTTTCAAGGAGACTTTAAACTTTCAAACATATAGATCAGCAAGTGTTTTTTTTGGAGGTCAACAATGTATGTGACACACAGAAACCCATTGTCATGCTTAAGAGTCTCCAAACTAACTTACATTTATACATGAAAATGTGTAATGTTTGCAATAAAGAAACATTTACCAATAATCTGTAAACAAAATGCAAAATACTGCAGATGTTGGGAATTTGAAACAAAAACAGAAATTGCTGGGAACACTCAGCAGATCAGGCAGCATCTATGGAGAAAGGAAAGTGAGACAATGTTTCAGGTACATGACCTTTCGTCAGAACTGGGGCATGTTGAGAGGTAGGGGCTTTTAAGGAGTAACAAATAGGTGGAGGGCAGGGAAGACAAAGGAGAAAATGTAGAGTACTATAGCTCAGTGGTTAGAGCACTCACCTTACAAGCATGAGACCTGTGTTCAAATCCAGGCAGGTCAGGGTGAAACCTTGGGGAAGTTTCCTTACTCCACATGCCTAAAAATAATCCCTCCCAAAAAAAACACGATAATAAAATTGGTCATTTCAATCTACGACTGTTTGTGGGACACTGTTGTGTGCAATTGGCTGCCGCATTTTGCCCACACATACAGTCAATTCACTTTACAGTATATTCTGTGAAGCGCTTTGAGACGTCTAGAAGATGTGAATAGCGCTAAATCAAATGAAAGTATTATATTATCATTGTTAAATGGGGTAGACGATAGGATATGATGGGTTAAAGATGTGTTAATGGTGTAAAACAAAAGCGAGGATTGCATCAAAACTGAAGAGAAGAGATGTAAATAATATAAAACAAAGCGTGGGGTGGGGGAATGTGAAAGAACAGGCAGACCCTATGGTCACAGAAGAGGGGAAGGGAGGGAGAGAGGACTTTCTATACTTATCCATGCATACACAGCAATAGATGACAGGTTTATGGCATGCTCAAATGCAATCATTCACTTGACATCCACCCAGACAGAACTTTATCAAACTGCGCCTTATATGCGAGTGCGCCTTATAGGTGGGTATTTACGGTAATTATTGTTGTTATTTTAGGTTGGAATTTCAGTGTGGAGGCAGAGAGGCTGAAAGCCCGGCCACCGTTGTTAGGGTAGTCGGGATGGAGAGGTCGGGAGGCCAGGGGAATCCAGGAGTCCTAGCAGATGTTTGGAGATTATTGAATTTGGTTCATGAGCACTGAACTAAAGGATTTTAGTTCAATATCATAAATATTATAAAAGCTAAAACAAAACTAAAGATGAGACAAAAAAAAAATCCCTACAGAGCAGGAGACACACAGATCACCAGCAAAACAGTTATCACAAAATGACAAGAGGTTTTCATGAAGTTGGCCATTTGGACCGTTTGATTTTATCCTTCCTGAATATCCACCCAACTGTCTTCCAATTCAAAACATCAAGTCATTTTTAAATATGTCTAGCACCCTGGCCTCAAGCTTCTTGTGAACAATTCCAGTCATCAATTATCCTCTGTGTAAATAAAAACCTGTGGGGTCTACCATTTGTATATCTAAACTGGTGTGATTTAGGATGGACTCGTATTAAGAATTTTACTTCACTAACTTACAGAATCAGAGTATTTATACAGAGCTTTGGTTTTGGAAATTAACT
This sequence comes from Hydrolagus colliei, assembly GCA_035084275.1. Lineage (NCBI taxonomy): Eukaryota > Metazoa > Chordata > Chondrichthyes > Chimaeriformes > Chimaeridae > Hydrolagus > Hydrolagus colliei. The sequence goes on along the minus strand of CM068745.1, from coordinate 41,222,621 downwards.
AGGTAGGTAGGGTTCATCATATAGTGGAACAAAAGAAGGGCATCTAGTCTGTGAAGCTACATCTTCCATAGATAATTCTTTGTGTTCAGATATTCTTAAACCATGTGATGTGCAGATCTGTCTCCTTATGACATTTAGGATTTTGTGACAACTCATGAGAGTTATTTCCTGTTAAACAAGAAATTACTACTGTTTGACAGAAATTTCTGTCAGTCTAGAATGTGAAAATGTTGCTAAACTCATTGACTAAAACATTGAATGCACTTCAAAGTGGCTTATCTTCAAGGCAAGCGTCAGATTCCAAAAGATCTAGATAAAAATGTTGTCTACCACTCCAACTCTATTCAGTTAAGATCATAAAATATAAATATTTACACTAGCGACGCATCAATTTAAAAAAAACATAAAATGGAGTGGCCAGTTGATACCAGTTGACTTGTTACCTGACCTTCTATGAGGTCAGATCGATCATGTGTTGAATATTTCTTGCTCAGTTAGACTACAAAATGTTTTCTATGTTTGAACAATGAAGGATGTGTTTCATATTTATGCTTAGTGAATGTTAAGGATATACCGAAAATGGTATCCAGTGGTAAATTAGTACGAGGTTTCTACTCATCATAGGCTGGTAACTTAATTAGAAGTAATGATACCCTGATGCACCTCTAAGTGTACCATGCATCACACTTGGCATTAAGCTAGTTAACTGTCTCTTAGGAGCATCCTATACTCAGTGTGAAAAACTATCTCCCTGCGGAGATATTTCTATGGGGATTTATCATTATCTTTTTAAGAAACAATTAACTACACAAATCCCCTCAAACTGATTCCCCAGAAACAATAACAGGTAGTATATAATTGGATTTAGATGGGTCAAAATCCTCAAATTACGTTTATTGTAATCCAAATAAATAGATTTATATTTCCCACTAATCTTATTGATCTTATTAATTGTAACAAAATGATTGTTGATTTTAGATGGAGCCACTAAGAAAGCATATATTTGTGTGAGAGGCTGATTGTGCCTTAAATTTGGAGTACTAGCAATTTACACAATCAGAATGAGGAGTGAGTGAAGTATTTAAAATGTTCTTTTTAAAAAATAGACAATATAAAATTTTAAATGAGCAAACTTTCAGAGATTAAAACGTGAAAGAATAGAAAAGGCAGAAAACGCGAATGGCTAACATGTAGGTAGTAAAGTACTGCGTGCTTTTATGTAAAAAAAAATCATTTCTAGGGTTAATGTTACAGTAATACATTTCCTGATACATTGTGGGTATCACTAAAACATTAGTGCTCATTCAAAGTCTTAATTTGTGAGCTGATAGCTTCAAAAACGTCTGCCCCAAAAATACTGAAACTCGATGGGTCAACTAGGGTTAAATGTCAAATAACATAATGCATTCATATTAATTTTTGATCGTACAAATTAATCCTGGCTGCTGATGCTACATAAACTTTAGTATAGTTGAGGCAGAATCCACACTAAGCTTTACAGGGGAAATAGATACATTGTTGAAAAGAAGTCAATGACATGGGAAAGAGCAGGTAAATGGCACTGAAAAACATTGCTCTTAAAAACGCCAGAACAGACATAATAGGTCAAATGCCTTCTTCTGTATTATAAATTCCTATGGTTCTAAAGTAAAAATTGTCATTGAAATTAGTCAGTGAACCTGTATTTGTGGATTGTACAAAATGTCTGGCACAATTCACAAAATGACAGTTGAAAACATCTGGCCAAATGAAGCACTGCCACATCAAAGAGACTCATTAGCATCTTGAAATGCTGTTTCAGGATTTCCAGCCACCTAAAAATATGGGTAAATATCAACTCATTTACATTGATTCCTATTGATTTTATTTATTGTTAATACATTATCTTAACCGCTCAAGAAACAAAGCTACTGTATCACATGAAAATACTTTGAATTATTTCACTGCTGTTTTCCTTTCCCTACATTTGTTGCTCTTTATCTTGTGCTATCCTACAAGGGCATGAGGGATTATTTTGCGCTGATCAGTAGGAGCAATTAAGCAACCCAAATTCCAAATAATAGTTACCAATTTGTATATATATATAGACAGACATAACTACACAAAATATATTTGTGATGAAATGTGCCAGGGTGAATTGCGCATACCAGTGTCCCACAAACAGTCATGGATTGAATTTTATTTTTGTTTATTTTTCCTTCAAGGATTATTATTAGGCGTGTGACATAAGGAAACTTGCCTGGAATCAAACCCAGCTCTCTTGCTTGTGATGCAAGTGCTCTAGTAGTTAAAGTAGTGGTTAGAGCATTGTCTCGCCAATGAAAAGACGCTTCAATTCCCGGCAGGGCAAAACCCTGTGCAAGTTTCATTAATCCACATGCCTCTGTTCATCTAGCAGTAAGTAGGAACCCGGATCTTAATCAATTTGTATTGCCCTTTTTGCTTAAAAAATATTGGTCATTCAATCCACTATTATTTATGGGATACTACTGTGCACAATTGGCTGCCACATTTCGCCTACAAAATAGATGGTCAATTAAATTTACTATATACAGTAAAAGCCTGTTTATCCGGCACCCTTGGGACTTGGCCAATGCCGGATAAAGTGCGTGCCAGATATTCGGCCAAAATCCCCAATAAATAAATAAATAAATAAATAAAACATTGCATTTTTCCAGATAAATTCCGATTAATCAAATGCGGACTTTTTTTTTACATTACGGTTATATGGAAGTTACGGTTGATCAGGTCACAGATAAACAGGCTTTTACTGTATTCTGTAAATTGCTTTGAAGCATGATAAGGCACTATATCAGATACATGGATGATTATTATATTATTATATCCTGAATGTGAGATTAAAATTAAAAATTCTGAAATCCTTTTGGGCCATTCGATTCACGATGAGAAGATTCCACATTCAACCTATGTTTTTAACTGGTGGGAAAGAAAAAAGCAGATCTTTATACAAATAAGCCTGTTTAAGTTGTCTAATTCTCATGACTAAAGTAAACAGTGATGAATATTTGTGGAACAAAAATCTGTTCTTTAAATAAAATGCAGAAAGGCATTCAGAAATATATTTAGACGAATATAGGCAGATGAGGAAAGGTTTCACCTTGTGAAATATTTTCTTATTATTTCAGAACATAGAAAATCTGGCAAAAAGGAGGATCGTGAGTCAGGCCTTGAATCAGGGAAGGAGGGATCAAGGCAAAGGGATTGTGGGATGGAGTTCCAAAAGCCTGGCTGCTGATGATAGGGTGGGTCAGGCGGGAGACCTAGAGCAGAGGGAGTAGACAAGTTGATAGGGGGTCAGCAGTTCACAGATGTAGTTTGGGGCGGGTCCGTGGAGGGCCTTGAAAGTGAAGAGGATTTTGAATTCAACCCTCTGGGGGATTGGAATTCAGTGGAGCCAGGCGAGGGTGGGGGTGGTGGGGTCACGGAGCCTGGTGCGGTAGAGGATACAAGTTTTGGATTATCTGCAGCTTGTGGAGGGAAGAGTTGGGAGGCTACATCATTTTAATTTATGGTATTCGCAAAGCGAATCAGATTTCTTGATTGTAGCTTCTAGTTTGTGAATACTGAATTGCGAGATTCACAAATTAGCTACCTGTAAATTCTGACATCAATTACCATCAGTAAGAAGATAGGAGAGTAAACAGACTGCAAACTCCACTCTATCCCAAACTACATCTGGTGTGACGTTTCCATAAATCAGCACAACATCCAATTACTGGCAGTAATCTAGTGAGCCTTGGGAGTTAATAAGGAAGTTTATTACAAATGTTTAAGATTTAGATCTAACTATTGTTTTAAATGTCATAAATTATAAGTGTTATGCATGAAGCCAAATTAACCCAGGTATTGAGTATTGAAATTACTAGTTAGATTTTTCCATTCCCATGTATTTCTTTTAGCTTTCCTAGGTTAGATGTAGCATGAGGGAATTACTTGGTAAAGTTCTGTTAATTGCTCCCAAACGTCTTCAGAAAATTCTCTGCTCCACTAACATAAAGTGTCCAACCCTCATTTCAGTCATTTCTTCTAGCCTCATTTAGTGATCCTACAACTCCACTGCAAAATTAAGGAAAAAACGCAAAATACTGCATATCCCCCAGTTCTGATGAAAAGTCATGGACCCGAAACTTAGACCCATTTCCCTGTCTCCTTAGATGCAGCCTGACCTGTTGTGTATTTCCAACAATCTCTGTTTATGTTTCAAATTTAAAGATATTTTGTTGAATTGACCTTTTTTCACAAGATTGCTTGTCCTGGAACTCCTCTCTATATATCGTCCCAATATACATTGTTTCAATTATACGTTGTTGACAAATTAATAAATAGTTAGAAAAACTAATTAGAAAATTGGATTAATTGAAGGGATATTAGCTGATTACATTTTATATTTGTTGTTTAGTAAATATATAAATAAGATAATAAATACAATTAAGAGAACACTTACTGGAGATGGTTGATGTGGTCAGTGAGTGGGAGGGGCGGAGTCATTCAGATGAAGGGGCGAGATTACCTACCTCTTGTACAGATCCCCAGAGGGGCCTGACCACATCAACCATCTCCAGTAAGTGTTCTCTTAATTGTATTTTTATCTTATTTATATATTTATTATTTTAATTTTCAATACTAGTGGTGTTGTTTTTGGTCTTTATTTAATATTAGTGTAAGAAAATTTAGACCAGAAATGTACTGAAGGAACCTAACCCCTATTGATCACATTTGGGCCTATGGTAATTTAGGTTTTGCTATGTGTTGTTTCACTTAAAATCGCACTTTTCAAGAATGTTAATTGGGGAGTCCCAGTACTGATGAGATGAAAGTCATCATTACATCTTACTATTATTCTGAACTGGATCCTTGGCTCCAGATATGAAAAAGGAAATGTTATGAAGCACCCCAATCCCAAATATGTAATTTTCCTTTCTTTAGATTTCAGACCATTGGACTTATAATATAAATGTATCATGATTTATATTCTGTTGTTGTGAGCCTGCTATTACGGATTTCTTCCATCATAACTTTTGATGTGCCAAGGGAGCACCTTTCCTTGGTTGATATGAAAGCTCTACTGAGCTGAGACGAGTGTTGACGCATAGTTCTGGATATGGCATGTTGCAGTGTAACAAAAGTCATCATGCTGTTAAGAATAAGAGATATCTTGCTCGTTTATTTACCATTATAAGTTTAACTTCCAAATAATTCCAATGTTTTCATGAAGGGGTGAGACATCAACCAGCCACAGATACCGGCTGGTCAAGTTTGCTTAGCCTGTATCTGTGATTTGGAGGTGCACTAAATTCTTTGATGATCATAAGTGACAAACAATCTGCTAATGTTTAGTGACACTGCGACCATTCAATGGAATGTGTGGCTCCCAATGCTCAAAACCTGCTTGGACATTTCTGCCTCCTCTATTTCATCCCAATGCCTCTGAATACAAAATATATTCATTAATAGGTACCGGTATCCCCCACTTAACGAAAGGGTTAGGGACTTCAAAACCCCTCGTTGAGCGAAAATTGCGTTAAGCGGGCGGGAGGGAGGTCCCTACTGTGTTTACGTATATGAAAAAAATAGTTCCCACAGTAATGCCTTGCGCCCAGCCTAGCGCCTAGCGCTAACATTTACAGTGTACCAGCGACGGCATAAGGTAGGTAGCACTGCTATTGAAGGCTGCAATACTGCACTGTACTTTAATTACAAGTGAAAAGATTTTTAATTGAATTTTAATTGTTGCTGGAGTTGCTGGAGGAGGAGGGGGAGACAGGGAGAGAGAGTTAAAGAGAAAGAGACTGAGACAGAGTGAGAGAGACAGAGACTGTGAGTGAGATTGTGACAGCGAGAGACTCGGACAGAGAGAGAAAGAGACACAGGGACTGGGACAGAGAGAGAAATAGAGAGAGAGAGAGAGAGCGCGCGACCCGAGACAGACAGACAGAGAGAGAGAGAGCGACCGAGACTGAAAGAGAGAGAGAGAGAGACCGAGATAGACAGAGAGAGAAAGAGACACAGAGAGAGAAAGCACTAGCAGCTTCCCCGCACATTTGATAGAATGTACCTTGTATCGCTTTCGAAAACGATCAAGGCACCCATTGCTAGCAGCAAAAGTCTCCGCGGCTTTTTCAGAGTAGCGTCATGTGGTTGCCTAGCTCCTCCCGCGCACTTTCTATTGGATTAGGTGGCGTGCTGAACTAAATGTATGTGTGTATTAGGGTCCGGCGATATATCGATATATCGGTTATACCGATATAAATTTTCATATCGATATGCCGATATTGAAATTTAAAATATATCGATATATCGAAAAATTTGATATGAAAAAATATATCTGTATATCGTAAATATCGGTATATCGTTTCCAACGATTTATCGGTATTATCGGTATTATCGGTATAATGCGATCTTTTTCAGCTTACCTTGTCGCTGGCATTGCAACCTCCTGGGCCTAGAGCACGGAATGTGCGCGCATATCGGAATGTGCGCGCGGACACTGGGATGCGCATGCACCCCTGAATGCGCATGCACCCCGAATGCATGCGCATGTGCAGTATAAACACCCCCGGAAATATCGATATATCGGTATATATCGATATGAGCCCACCGATATATCGATATTGGAAAAATTCCATATTGACGGACCCTAGTGTGTATGGAGCTTCCTCAACTGAGACTGCGGATGTGTCGCGGAGGCTGCCAGGAGACAAGAAGCGTGCGAGATTTAAACTTACGTTATAGCGAGCGCAGCCTTCGCTAAGCGCATAGAGGGTACAAATAGAACCCTCGTTATAGTGAAGTTTCGTTAACAGGCCGTTCTTTAAGCGTGGGCTACCTTTATTCTGGATGGACTGTATGTAAAGCACATCACTAAAACTCAAAATAAGCCATTTTGTATCTGGTTAGCTTAGACAGTCTTTTACAGTCATAACACTGGATTTAATTATCAAGAATCCCTTGTCCTCAGCAGTGTAGTAGCTCAGTCACATGCAAGAAAATGCATGTTTCATCAAACGCTAGGATCATCTTCATTATTATAATCATCATACTGCAAAACACACTGGGAATCTTTGCAGGAAATATCTTTTATTCTTCTGTCATTATAGTTTTTTTTAACTTGAGAAATCCTTTAAAAATGACAACTCTAAAATATATGATGGTAATTTTACACCAATGTTATTACATTTGGCATTTTGTAAGATTTTTGTAAAACTAGGGTCCGTCGATATGGAAATGTTCCTATATCGGTGGGCTCATATCTATATATACCAATATATCGTTATTTCCGAGTTTTTTTATACTGCGCATGCGTGCGCATTCGGAAGCGCATTCCACTATGCGCGTGCATTCCGTGCTCTTGGCCCAGGAGGTTTGCAATGCTGGCGACAAGGTAAGTTGGAAAAGCATTATACCGATAATAGCGATATACCGATATATCGCCGGAAACGATATACAGATTAAAACCTACGATATACAGATTTTTCTAATATCAAATTTTTCGATAAATCGATTTATTTTAAATTCCGATATCGGCATATCGATATGAAAAATTATAATATATCGATATATCGATATAACCAATATATCGATATATCGCCGGACACTATGTAAAACCCCTCAGCTAACAGTATTTCATGCTGTTGCCCCGTACCCCAGTTGTAGGAAATAGGAACCCGGTTTGTCATTTGATGGATTGCTTTTCCAGGGCTAATAATCCCTTAAAAAAATATTAATTCATTAACTCAATCCATGACTGTTTCTGCAACACAGTTGTGCACAATTGGCTGCTGCATTTCACCCACAAAATATACAGTCAATTCACTTTATAGTATAATCATAATAATCCTTGCACTCGTATTGTGCTTTTCACATTGGGAGGACATACCAAGCCATACCCCGATTTCAAACCCCTGCTCAGTTCTAAATCCCTGAATGTCCAGTGCATTGGGACGTACTCCCAACACAAAATGCACTATACAAATGTAATTTGTTGCTGTTGTTAACTGTTCAATATAGCATGACCCCTGTGTTTCTATCATCCAAAGAATAAGTATCTGGTCTTTTAATATCTTAATATCAAATTATTAAAATGACAACTAAATAAGACAGTATCTCTAACTTGATTCATTTCAATGAGCTTGCCTGAAGCCTCACTTCCGGTTACCCTCCAAATCTATGAGTTTGTTTACTTCTGCCTGCTTGTGAAACAGATCACACAACGATCATTGGTAAAGAGCCACTGGCCTTTCCATCAGACCCTGAAGGCAAACGTTTGATAGAGACTCAGTGTTTCTAATGTTGCTGAATTTATAATGCATCTTTCATCATGAAAAGACTTTGGCAATGATTCACCAGAAATAACAGTAGACATAATTGTTGAGGCAATGCAATTCATGCTAAAGCTTTGCTTCTAATACTGACTTGTGGAGGTACTCAGCGGCAGTTTTATTTCCCCCTCCCCATGCAACAGTTTCAGAAAAAACAGGCAGTTGACAGGGAATTGGGGGAAGCTAGAAAAGTCAAGGCAGTTCCATTTTGTTTTCCTAAGCCCTCAATTGAGTTTCAATGTAGGAGTAGTGTAGGTTGTTAACCTCACATTTGTATGGTAAAAAGTCATGTGCACCAGGTAGAACAAAAATATCACCCCAATCAGATCATGCGTAAAAATAGCATGTTTAATGCCACCTCAGGCTTTACAATTCACAATTAAAATCTGATATTTTTGAACGTTTGCCTGCTTTGAATTCCACATAGCCCTAAAAATTATCATCATAAAATTTAAAACTTAGGAAATGATTAAATGCAGTTTACATTTGGAGCCAGTTCTATTTTAGGAAAAATAAAAACCTGTTTTCAAATTAAAACTGAATTAAAATGTTTCCAATTTTATATGATCTTGATCTTTAAGACCAGAGGAAATCTTAACCTATAGTGTCAACAACATGACAATTTGTTCTGAAGTAGCAGACTCGTTTGATTAAAATGCTTCTGATTCATTGTGGTTTCTCTGGTCTGTAGTTCTCAGGAATTAATGGATACAATGGGGTCACTGAGGACAGTCAATAAATAAAGACAGTTCATATCTGAGGATTGGCTGTGAGTGTGTATTCCCTCTTTTACTCTATTGCAACATTAGGCCTGAAGCCACATGGGATGTGGGATGGTCTATCTGAAAAAAACACCAGGAGACTTGAGATTTCAAGCCCCTTGGCAAAATGGTGTTGAAAACGAATGTAGTGACAAAAATGGTGAACAAAGTCTAGGACCAACTGATTTGTTTGAGATGGTCCTTCAACCAGCTAAAAGGAGAAAAAACATTTTCCTGAAGTTAGGAATTTGGGTAGAGGAGAAATCTTCAGCCACACAAACTGTATTAAAACTACGGTAACTCTAACCCTAATTGCAAGAAAAAGTATTGTGAATTCTGTGCTCTCCAGCCCCCCCCCCCCCCCCCCCCCCGCACCAGCACCACCACTTTTCACCAAACAAATTGCTGCAGCACAGATTGTTTGTCTTTATTAAAAGGTCCACAAAAATTCTTGCCACAGAATAATTGCTCCAGCTGCAAATTGACATGAAAAAAAGGTCTTAGCTCCAATTTAAATTAATCTCATGAAATGGCAACGCTTGAGTTCCCACATTATTTCATACATAATCATAACTTATTTCATAGATTATATTATTATGCATTTATATAAAATGTTGATTTTCACTTGATTCTCTCTTACCTGCTTGCTTACATTTATCATCATTGATTTGCTCCTCTAATCCATCTTGTACCAGAGAGAACTTCTGCTGTTTTGCCAGATACGAACAGTAGGAGCACTATAAGGTGAAAGATAAATGCAGATACACCAGTCAATTGAGAATGGAGGTGATTCATTGTTTCAGCCTTTGGTACCATATCCATTCCATAACATCAAGAATTCAACAGAGAAGTGGTCACACATTTCTACTTGACTGAGGTGACTCTTCTATTCATTAATTACAAGGGAAGCTGCTTAACCTTGTTTAACTATATTAAAGTACCAAATTGCAACAGCAAATAATTCAAAAGACATTTCGATGAATAATGCTATTCAAGAGTTTTGGGGAGCAAAGTTTGTAGATATTTAAATCTGTTAATCAGCTGAAGCAAATGTAGCCACAAGAGGGCACCCCTATGTTTCAGCTTTTGGCACACAGAGCTGGGAAGGTCAATACGGAGAGCACTGGAAAAATCTGCCATTGAGGTACCAAAGCAATGGATAAGGATTTCAACAGTAATGCGAGTGAGGTAAGACAACGTTTCACAAACTGGTTCTGAAAAGTTGAGATTCACTGCAAGGAGATTGGGGTTGTGTAACAAAAAGAAACAGACTCATTGATTGCTGCAAGGGTTTTGGGTACTACTTTTTCACAAAGATTAATTTGGCATTGCCAGGTATGCATTGCCTGATGATGCAATAATGATCATCAATGATAATGATCCCCAGTGATAACTGTGGCATTGAAGGTCACATTTATCTACCTCACATGCAAGATTATTTGTCTTGTCCACAGTGAGAAATGTTAAGAAAAAAATATATTGATCACAGACATATTTATCTACCATCTTAGATCAATATCCTGTCAGCATAGACCATAGCCAGCCTCTGGTAATCATGAAAACATCTTCTGGCGAGTTTGAGTTAGGTAAGCAGATACAATGAATCTCTGTCCTGTCATTGCTTCCGAACCAATTAATGGTCAGTGGAATACATTGCAATCTCACCTATTAAACAGTTTGTAGTTGACAGTTTACATTGCTTCTCTTTTGGGAATGAAGATCATTGTGACATTCTAGGTGAATTAAACTTCCCTTTTCTTTATTTATTGTAATTCTGAAAGCCAGCATCAAGCATTTCCAGATCAGATAGAAGCACAGGTTAACATATCATCCATGATTCTTATTTCTTACATAACCAGATACTAATCCCGGTGTTCCAAACTGGCAATGTACCATTCAATGGCACTGCATGATCTACAGGTGCTCCTGAAAATGCAAGAGCCACTTGGGTAAATTGTAAAGCACAAATTGTATGCAGAACAAAGCTCTCCTTTACCCTGCCCCCAAATGCTCCCCCATGCAACCTCAGAAAATATCACCTTGCTGAACCAATGTGACAATTCATTTGGCAATTCATCTGCCTTGTGGTCTGTTAAATTAGAATACAATTTTGTGTGCCATTACTTTGTAAGGGTGCAGCTGATGACAGCCCTACCTTCTTTGACATTCCTGCAAATGAGGTATCACAAGATAATTAAGAAGAATACTGCCCTTTGGTCTCATCTTTCCAGAATAGGTACTGCTATAAAAGATCCCTTCTCAGGCATTGCTTTAAACAAAAACCCTAGTTATATCACATACCAGATCCTTTTAACACTCAAGATTAGTCACATTAGTCTTCTCTGCATATACAGATCTGCTGAAACATAAGCAGATCAGCCCTCTTATGTTACAGGGACAAGTATCTTACATGTGTGGCTCAACAAAAGTACAACTTGACCCTAACTTTTGATCCTCTTAGAAGTGATTTTGGCAATGATTCTTGAGGCAGTGTTACTAGAAGCAATATGTTAAGGTATTCCTTCTGCAAAATGAGCTCTTGTACAGGACAATATACTATTGATATGATTTGATAAACACGATTTTAAACCTATTGGATATATATAATTCTTTGTAAACTCACCTTAAATATAAACTGGACAAAATTAATAACACTGCTCACTTCTAACTGAAGCATCTTCGCATTGCACTTTCAAAATAAAACTCATCAATCTCAGTATGACTCATAGGCTGGTTGCTTTCAGATCACTTACAGCACAACACTAAAAGCCACCAACAGAACAGACTTTCACTCCATTAATTCTGGCTACATTTGAATTTATACTGCAGAATTGAATGTGACCCACTTTGCCAGTCCGTCTCTCTTAAGTCATATGTTAATCATAGCTGCTGGATATCTATTCCAAAAATAGAGCAGACAGTGCCTAAAAATGTTGATGGCATAAAACTTTTTGAAAGCATCTACCACAAGAATTATGCATATTTACTGTTCTCAAGACAGAATGGTGTCATCCTATTATAGACAATTCAAACATTGTTAAATCAGCACCTTTGGAGAGTGGTTCCATATTTATGTGCCACACTATCATCCACACTTTCCCCAAAAAATATTTGATCTTAATATTCTTTGTCATTATAATAATAATAATCCTTGCATTTGATATAGCGCTTTTCACATCTTATCGACGTCTTAAAGCACTTCACAGAATATACTGTAAAGTGAATTGACTGTATATTTGTGGGCGAAACGGGTCAGCCAATTGTGCACAGCAGTGTCCCACAAACAGTCGTGGATTGAAATGACCAATATTATTCTGTTTTTTTTGGAGGGATTATTATTAGGCATATGGCGGAAAGAAACTTTCCCAAGATTTTGCCCCAACCAGCCTGGATTCGAACATAGGTCTCCTGCTTGTAAGGCGAGTGCTCTAACCACTGAGTTACAGGACTACAATCATTCAACAATTTAGTGTTCAGAGGGACGTGGATGTCCTTCTACACCAGTCCCAAAAAGTTAGTTTGCAGGTACAGCAAGTGACTAGAAAGGCTAATGGTATGTTGGTGTTCATTCCAAAAGGGTTAGACTATAAGAGCAGGAGAATATAAGAAGTCTTACTGCAACTGTATAGGGCCCTGGAGAGACCGCACCTAGATATTGGTCTCCTTATTTAAGAAAGGACCTATTTGCCTTAGAGGGTGTACAGCGTAGATTCACTAGATTGGTTCGTGGGATGAGGGGGTTCAACTATCAGAATAGCTTGAGTAATCTAGGCCTATATTCTCCAGAATATAGAAGAATTAGAGGTGATCTTGTAGAAACCTATAAGATTATTAAGGGGCATGATAGAGTAGACAGTGAGAGACTGTTTCACCTGGTTGGAGAAACTACAACTTGGGATCATAGTTTTAAGATTAGAGGTCAGCCTTTATGCACTGAGTTGAGGAAAAACTCAGAAGATAGTGAATCTATGGAATTGTCTACCCCAAAAGGCTGTAGATGCTCAGTCCTTGAACATATTCAAGACTGAGATTGATATATTTCTAATGGATAAAGGGATTAAGGGATATGCGGATAAGGCAGGTAGATGGAGTTAAATTAGAAGATCAACCATGATCTTATTGAATGGTGGGGCAAGCTTGAGGGGCCAAGGGGCCGAATGGCCTACTGCTGTTCCTAATTCTTATGTTCTTAACACAGTATCAAAAGTTTAAAGGAGCAGATCAGAATTTCAGCTTTTTATGCTATGCAGCAAGCATAATTTTATCAACCTTTACACCAAAGTTAGTTTACTGACCTTAGCGCATCGCATAAAAAGTTCATATTGCCAAGGTGGATGGCTTTACCAACCAATGGCGATTCACTTCAAGATGAATTACTGTTGATTTCATGTGAACAGGTATTGTGCATACAACAGAATTAATTAAGCAGTCAATTTTATGTTTTGGCACACCAAATGGACCAAGATGTGCATCTATAGTCTGTGCCACCTCCAATATCAATCCTAATGCCAAGGTCCAAGAAATCAAGCTTAAAGCATTATATTACTAACTCAGAGATTACACCATTTGACTGTCAATTAGCAAATTACTGGCATTTGTGTTTGCGCAAAATTCCTCCAGCTGGAAATTAAATCTTTAAGCCAGAAATCCATTGCCTAGTTCTCAAACTTTGTTGTTGAAAACTGGGGTTCTGAAACATCCCAAGTAGCAAGCCCATATGGGCCAATTTGGGTTGAACCATGCCCATATGGGCCCCACATGGGCTTGCTACCTGGGATGCTGTTCTACATCAATTTGATACACTAAATGTAGAACCAAACAGTAAAAAAAAATCAATCTCAACTCACAAACATCTGGTAAGATTTGAACAAATAATGATGATTCACTGAAATTTAATGACTATGGAGTGTGTTGGGTAAGGACTCTTTTAGAATATACTCAGATGTGACCGGCAGCTCTTAAATCCTTCCATCTCACTCTCTCTACTTCCTATATCCCACCTTGTCTCAGCCAGTCTCCCCTTCCTCAACACTCCCTTTTATTCTTATTTATATGGCCATCGCAAATTCATGTCAAGTGACATGAATTTGACCCAATGGCCAAATTGACATGAAGGGGCAAACAACCTTTTGTTCTGTAAATTTATAAGATTCAATACAGCGACCGTTTTTTTATATAAAAGAGCCAGCAATAGTATTTTAACTTAAAAGTACAGCTTATCAAAAATATAATAATAATCCTTACATTTGATATGGAGCCTTTTGTGGGCAAAATTGGCAACCAATTGAGCACTGCAATGTCCCACAAACTGTCATGGATTGAGTGACCAAATTATTTTTAAAAAATGATATTTAAATTTATTGTAATTATATACTCCCAGGAAAGTGATCCATCAATCGATTAATAACTGGGTGAACCAACTAAGCTAGCATCCTAAATTAATCACCTGAATTGGACGTAATGGAGCCATCTTCTAAAATGAAACTAGTGGAATTATGGGGTGAAATTTGGGGACTTTATAACCCTTCTAAATAATAATTATTACCATCAGTTCATGCTGATCATCAGGAGGGAAGTTATCATCATTGGTGTTAAACGTAAATTAATCTCCCATCAAAGAATGAACAAAGGCAAATCAATGAATATCCCATTAACTAGCATTGAGATGCTGGCTCCAGCATTGAGAACAGTACCGTATATCTCCGCGTATAAGGCACACCCGCGTATAAGGCGCACCCCCCACTTTTGACCTTTTCTTGGTGAAAAAAAACGGAAGCATTTTCAATGATATTGCTGGCAGAAGGGAGGAGAGACAGGAGAGACAGGTAGGTAGGGAGGGAGAGAGGCAGACAGCCAGGCAGCCAGGGAGGGAAAGAGGGAGACAGGCAGGCAGGCAGACAGGAAGAGAGGCAGGCAGGCAGGGAGGGAGGGAGAGAGAGAGGGAGAGAGGCAGGCAGGCAGCCAGGGAGGGAGAGAAGGAGAGAGGCAGGCAGGCACGCAGGCAGGGAGGGAGGGAGGGAAGCAGGCAGGCAGGCAGGCAGGCAGGGATGGAGGGAGATGCAGGCAGGCAGGGAGAGAGAGCGGCAGGGAGTGAGGCAGGCAGACTGGATTTGGCAGAAGGCAGGCAGCAGGCACAGCACTGAAGTCCGCTGCTGCTGCTGCTGCCCGGGCGGCCGAGGCCGAAGCCCCGTCACCCGCTCCCCCCAACCCCCGCCGGACACTGACCAAACCCCGGCTGACAGCACGCCAGCCGACCCTCCTGTTTACTGTATTTCCGAGGCCCAAAATTTCTTGTATCTGCGTATAGGGCGCACCCCCAACTTTCGAGATCTTCCGACGTGCAAAAAAGTGCGCCTTATACGCGGAGATATACGGTAATCATGGCTGGTAGCAGAAAAATGAGATGATAATCCTTACATTTCAATTTAGTGCCTTATCACATCTTCTAGATGTCTCAAAGCACTTCACAGAATATACTGTAAAGTGAATTGACTATATATATGTATTTATAAAACCAGGTGTCTTGCTTGTAACACTGAGCCATAGGACTCCACGATGATGGTGTTTTATTTTTAAGAAAGTCTTATGAACAGCTTTGGACTCAACTAATAATGAAGTCAGCGATCATGCATTTGACTAACAGGATTTCTGGAAAAAAAATGGAAGCATATTTCCCATGGGGTTGATGCTGAGGGACTTTTTTCAATTGAGAGACAACAGCTTTTCCAAGGAGTGCTTTTTCCACTTGACTATTGAAACTTTATTCCGTTACTCAGTATTGGCCTGTTTCATTCAACAGATGACACCGGTTGTGGCTCTAGCAGTACAGGAACCATCAAATCACACCTCTCACTTTTAAAATTAGCTGTTAATTGCATTGCTTGGATTTTAGATCTTATTCTTACAAATTTAAGCATTTTACGACCGATGTGAAAGGTGCTGTATGTTAAACATTGCAGTGTGTTTGAGCTAATTCTAGGGATATTACTAATTTCTGTACCTATGGTCACCTTTTGCTTCCCGTCTGCAGTCCAGCAGTCCAAAATATCCTATTGAGAAGGCCGATATGTAAATGTAATTTGTTGTACTAATAGAGGCTTTTTAAAATTAATCTTTTAATCTCAAAATGGATGCAATGTGGACTTTATTAAAATTTCACATAAATTTGTTTAAAATTGAACGAACCCCTCACCTCCCTCCACTCCACCCCATCCTCCATTAACTTTATGACAGATATTGGATAAATGTTGAGAATCCCTTCACCTTCTGCACAATGGTTGGTCTTGAAGATGTCGATTGCGGAGAATAGCATGTTTTAATATCAAGAAGTAGACAACGACTTAACTCAGCTGGTATCCTGTAAATCAGCACTCACATGCTGTGTCTGATATGATAAAATTGTATTTTAGTCAAACTGTAGCTTGGTGCAGAAAAAGGTGACAGCTCAATAATTATCAAAAGCTTCTATATAGCTCATTCTTTTGCCAACGTAGGTGTTCAGACTTGAAATTCTGTTCAACACATTCAATGACATTAAGTCTGCTATTTACAAATTTCTGCAGCAATCAAAATCATCGGCAATAACAAGGGTGAACTTGGTCTAAAGGACAGACATGCTGTGAGTGTTCTGCATCCATGAGATGGATTAAAGATGTCATTTTTAGCCCTCTTTGATTTTTGAATGAGGCAAAACATCCAATATGCAGCTGAATCACAAGTAGAATTTGCCCTGTGTTGCCCAGCATGGCACTATAACATGCTGCTTTTATTTCAGCAGCATGGTATAGTGAGGAGATCAGTGGCAACCATCAATATGTTGATTTATGCCTTGAAAGTCCTTCTGATCAATAACATTCATTATTTTAGGTGTCTAATGTAAAACAAATAGGGTACAATACCATATTTTTTAAAACTCTTATGCTATTAATTTTACTTGGCCCAGAAATATTTTCCTGAATGTGATCAGGCCTCTGAATTGATCCAACCCTTGTTCTAAGTTATGGGAGGGACAATTTCCACTCAATTGGGGTATATTGCTCTCAGCCTTGCTACACACATTCAGATCGAATCCTTGCTCCCTGAGGATTGATGATCAATTGGTGAAGTCACCAGGTGTTTGGCTCAGAGTAGTATAGTTTAGAAGAAGATGATCAATAGTCATTTCCCAGGAGGGATGGGCAAGGGGAAAACTGGAGTGGTAGCAACGATTAGTATAGTGTAGCTTCAAAAGCAAAATAGAAGATAATCTTTAACAAACCCTTCCGAGTTTGGAACTGACAAAATAAAAAATAATTCTATTAACTTATTCACTATTAAAAGCTACTTAATTCCCAGCATAATTCCCTCTTTTTTTAAAAGACGACTTGTGTCAATAATGCATCAATACAGAGTAACAGAGGGATGTTGAAGGAAACACGATAATCAAGAAGGTTATTTTACAGATCAAGATTAATAACTGCATAGCTGTGACAACCTTCTGTGATCACATATGGTCACTAGATCCGGTTGTGCGAAAATGGACAGAGAGCTTCACAGATGGTGCTTCAAGTATTCTGCTACTACTTTCCCTCATCCTGCCAATATCAGTGGAAATAAATCTCCGGAGAATAAAAAATATTGTTTTGGAAGGAAATAATACATTCATAAATGGTTAACACAAGTACCCTGCGATTTTAAATTATTGGCACACTATTTTCCACTCTCTGCCAGTTTTAATTTTTTCTTCTCTCCTAACCATTTCATTTTATATCTACTGGTTTAGAGTTTTACAAGCATTGTTTACCCAAGTAGTAGTTATTCCAAAATTGCACCTCCACATTGAGTATAGATATGGCATTTTCAGAACATGAGGCATCACAACAGAGTTTAATATAGCCATCTTCTGATATCCACAAACAGACTTTTGAGCAGAGGCATTTGAGAATTCTTGTTGATTTAGAGAACACTCTCTATAGAGCACTGAAGCCAAATGTAGCACCCCAATTGCTGTCCTGGTTGAAATCATACCAAAATACAAACCTGAATTATTTTGGTTCAAATATATTTATTTATGTTGTCCTCCCAACATGAAAGGCACTCTATAACTGTAATTTTGTTGTTGTTGTTGTATTTATCCACTATGCCAGGACAAACAAGATTGGTGAACTGCAGGCTCAAGTTGCTGCAGGTGGTATGATGTAGTAGCAGTAACGGAGACTTGGTTCAAACATGGGAAGGAATGGGAGCTGAATATTCCTGTTTATATTGTATTCAGGAGGGATAGGGAAGGAAAAAAAGGAGGAGGTGGCTATAATAATTAAAGGAGATAGACAAACAGATTTGCAAGCAGATTTCAGAAAGATGCAAAGCGTAGAGTAGTGATAATGGGTGACTTCAACTATCTCAACATAGACTGGCAAAATAATGTAAAGGACAAGGAGGGGGGGGGGGGGGGGGGGGATTCCTGAAATATGTACAGGTCAACTTTCTTGATCAGTATGTTTCCAGCCCAACGAGGTAGGAAGCAGTGCCGGATATAGTTCTAGTGAATGAAGTGGAGCAGGTTTCAGTAGGTGAGCATCTGGGCAATAGTATTCACAGCATCATCAGATTCAAAGTATTTATGGAAAGGGATAAGAAACAATCAAAGGTGAAGAGACTCAACTGGATGAGGGTTAATTTCAGTGAGTTAAAAAGGGACCTAGCCAAGGTGGACAGGAAAGAAAGATTGGCAAGTAAAAGAGCTAAAGAGCAACGGGAATTCAGACGACAACCAAGTAGAATATAGGACTTTTTTCAGAGGAGAACTGAAAAAGGAAATAAGAGGGCAAAGAGATTATATCAGAAACGGTTAGCGGGTAACACTAAATAGAACCCTATTTATTATGAAGGTATTTTACAAGCATATCAAGAATAAAAGGTTAGTCAAAGGTAGGGTGGGGCCAATTAGGGACCAAGGTGGAAATCTTATTGGCAGAGGGCATGGCTGATGTACTGCATGAGTACTTTTCATTCTAGTTCACAAAAGAAGAAGATACAGCCAATACCACAGTATCAGTGGAGAGGGGAGAGGATTTGGATAGGAAAAGTATAAACAGAAAGGAAGTACTAAAAAGGCTAGCAATGCTCAAGGTAGATAAGTCATCCGGTTCAGGTGGGATGCATCCTAGGTTACTAACAACAACAAACAACAAAACTTACATTTATATAGCGCCTTTCACGTCGAGAGGACATCCTAAGGGAAGTATGAGTGCAAATAGCAGCAGCACTGGCCTCAATCATTCAATCTTCTTTGGATAAAGGGGTGGTGCCAGAGGACTGGAAGGTTGCTAATGTTACTCCCCTGTACAAATAGGGGCAGAAGGATAAACCTGGGAACTCCAGTCCAGTCAGCCTAACAGCAGTATTGGGGAAACTTCGAGAGACTATAATCTGGGACAAAATAAATCTTCACTTAGAAAAATATGGGTTAATAAAGGATAGCCAGCATGGATTTATTAAAGGCAAATCTTGTCCAACAAACCTGAAAGAGTTTTTTTAATTAGGTAATGTAGAGGGTGGATGAAGGTAGTACAGTTTATATGGCCTTTCAAAATGCAGTTGACAGAGGGCCGCATAAGAGATTTGTAAGGAAAATAGAAGCCTGCGGTAGTGTCCGTCGATATATCGATATATCGGTTGTATCGGTATAATTTTTCATATCGACATGCCGATATTGGAAATTTGAACATATCGGTATATCGGAAAATTTGGTCTATAAAAAAAATCGGTATATCACAAACATCGGTATATAGTGTCCAGCGATATATTGATATATCGGTTATATCGGTTTAATATGAACTTTTTCAACATACCTTGTCGCCGGCATTGCAAACCTCTTGGGCGTAGAGCAAGCATATCGGAATGCGCGCGCGCATACACAGGATAAAAAAAACCTGGCGATATCGATATATCGGTATATATCGATATGAGCCCACCGATATATCGATATCGGAAAAATTCCATATAGCCAGACATTAGTCTGCGATATCAAAGGGACAGTGACAGTGGATGGATTCAGAACTGGCTGGGAGACAGAAAGCAGAGTTGTGGCGAACAGTTGTTTTTCTAATGGGAGTGTAGAGTGGTGTCCCCCAGGGATCGGTATTGGGACCCTGCTTTTTAAAATATATATAAATGATCTGAACTTGGGTATAGGGAGTACAATTTCCAGATGATACTAATTTGCAGATGCATACATTGACAATTTTAGATTATACTAAGTTAGGAAAAGTAGTAAATAATAAGTGGGATAGTAGCAGACTGCAAGAGGACGTAGACAGAATGGTAAAATGGGCAGACACATGGCAAATGGTTTAATGTGGAGAAATGCGAGATGATGCATTTTTGGAGGAAGAATGAGGAAGGGAAAAATAGGCTGGATAGTACAATGTTAAGGGGGTAAAGGAACAGAGAGAGCTGGGGGTTCATGTAAGTAAATATTTGAACGTGGCAAATATTGAGGTTGATAAGGCTGTTAAAGAAGCATACAGGATACTAGAGTTTATAAGTAAGGGCATAGAGTACAAAAGTCAGGAAGTTATGATTAACCTGTATAAAACGTTGATTAGGGCTCAGCTAGAGCACTGTACTGTGTTCAGTTCTGGACATCACACTTTAGGAAGGATGTTAAGGCATTCAAAAGGGTACAGAGGAGATCTAATAGAATAGTACCAGGAATGAGGGACTTCAGGTATGAGGAAAGGCTAGAGAGGCTAGGAATATTCTCATTGGAGCATAGAAGGTAATGAGGAGACCTAATAGAGGTTTTCAAAATCATGAGGGGTTTCGATAGGATAAACAGGGAAACATTGTTTCCACTGGTGGGTGGGTCAGTGACTCGAGGTCACAGATTTAAAATAGTTTCTAAAAGAAGCAGAGATGGACTGCGGGACAGTCCTGAGGGACGGAGGTGAAGAGAAATGTTTTCACTCAGTGAGTTGTTCAATTCTGGATTACAATGGTGATGGAGGCGGATTTGATAACAACTTTTAAAAGAGAGGTAGATGGTTATTTGGGGAGAACAGATTTGCGGGGTTATGGGGAGAGAGCCCGGAAGTGGGATTGACTTTGAATAGCTCTTTACAAAGAGCCGACATAGACTCGATGGGCCAAACGGCCTCCTTTCGTGCTGTAAAATTTTATGATTCTATGTGAAGTCCTGTAGCTCAGTGGTTAGAGCAGTCGGCTTGCAAGCGAGAGACATGGTTTCAATTCCAGGCAGGGTGAAAACTTGGGCAAGTTTCTTTACCGCACACACTTGATAAGAATCCCTAAAAAAAATAAAAATTTGTGAGACATTTCCATGCACAATTGGCTGCCACGTTTCACCTACAGTCAATTCACTTTACAGTACATTGTGTAAAGCACTTTGAGACATCTAGAAGATGTGAAAGGGCTTGATCAAATGTATGTTTTATTAGGATTAGTAGTATTATAAAAAGTATGCAACAGAAGAGACTCAAATGGCATCCCATCTCTACAATCATTGGTTGCAGAGCCTTCAGACATTACTTTCCTAATTTCTGGAGCTCCCTACCTCTATCCCTCCATCTTGCCCCCCTGAGTAACACTCAGATGTTATCCTATTCTAACAGCATTACATAGATGCAAGTCATTGTTGTTGACTGATTTACTTTTAATATAATTGCTGTCAAATTTTGACCCTACATTTATGTACTTACATCTAGCATTTTCCTTTCAGAAGTGAGTTTATTTAATATTGTACATAGCGAACACAAAATTTAATAAACTTATTATTGAATTTAGTTTTTGGAAATGTATATTAAATTGTGGTCCCAACACCAGAGACATTTTATTATATCCTATTTCACCTGGATTATTTTTAAACTCGCAGTAGCTTTCATATTTTATTTTGAAGATACAGTATGCAGCATATATTATAATTTCACATTTATGCCCAGTTTGACATTTTATTTGTGGCAACAAACACATTTTTTCATTTATATGGAGTTATTTTTTCAGGCTTAGTTCAATACCAAATAGTCCTCATGTTTCACCCACAAAATAGACACATCATTTACAGTATATCCTGTGAAGCACTTTGAGACATCTCAACAATTTGGTAAGGCAGCACTATATGGCACTATAATAAATGCAAGGATCAGCATCATGTCTAATTTGTTTTTAAGTGGCTATCTTGCTTTTAAATGCCTAAATGCGAACAATAACAGCAAAATTACACTTGTATCTTCCAAAAGTTAGAGTTCAATGAATGATGCTCCAACAAACTGGCTTGAATGAGAATTGGAGCCCTTCCATAACACCATGGGAGTGCAGTGATTTTCAGTGGGAAAAAAAACGATAGTTTCTTTGGGCAAACCCAGCAGCCTCTTTGACGTGCTGACCCCATATCAACCGTCTGCTCCCTCTGCTCAGCACCCTCCAGCCTGCTCTAGATCTCCCACACGACCCGTCCTACTATTGATTACAGGGCTTTCAGCCTCTCTGCCCCCATCCTTTGGAATTCCACCCCACCATCTGTTTGCCTTGCTCCCTCCCTTGCCTTTCAAGACATGACTCAAGACCCTCCTTTCCGCTGAAGGCACGGTAAGTGCATTCAGTGGCCCTCCTCTGCCCTCCCTCATCTCAATCCTGCCCCCACAGTTGTGTCCTGATCCCTGACTGTTCAGGATGACAGAATCAAATCGTAAAATACAATACAAATTTCATTTGTATGGCACCCCTTTCACATCAGGAGGACATCCAAAATCGCTCCATTGCAGTCTTAATAGTTTGGTTCCTGTGCTAGGCAGATTCATAATATTCCAATATTTGAATGACAGATCAGCTGATCTCATCACCAGGACTTGAAGTTGCAGACACTGAGGGCAGAGATTCTTCCACTCAGTTCCTATTAATCTTATAAGTCAAAGTCATAAAGGGTATGGTGATCCAAGCTAGACAATGAATGGGAAATTTGTCAGACAGTGCTTTCATTGGCAAACTTTGTGGTTTTAGTTGGTTAAGTTCCAGCAGTACCCCAACACACACTCTGGGGTTCCCAAGTCTCAACTCATGCTAACCTGCAACTAATACTCCAAAATTAGAATAGTAGGGAATATCCCTACAGGGAGAAAATGTACAATCCATTCCAAACACAGGACAGTTTTTATATGTATGTGGCATACATTTGTGGAACTCTCGTTTGGATCCTCTTAAGCATGATAACGGAGACACTCGGGTGACAAAAAAAAAGCAACCTAAGAGTTAAAATTGTAATTGAACAGCAATAATGGAATTTGTCTGTACACAATGTCTGAGCAAATTGAAGACAGGCAGCTGCAAGAATGATGGACCTGACCTTTGCTCTTTTCCTCAGTCATTCAGCCATCCAAAATGCATTCATGTTCAGGAGAGTACAAACATGAAGCTATTATTGTTTAACTGAAAGGTGCATGTGTTGCTCACACTCTGCACATAAAATTGATTCAAAATAAGATAATGAAGAATTCACCAAGTCTCCTTTGTTCATTACATATGCATTGCCATGGTTTTTCTACCGGCCTCTATAATACCTGCTGAGATTGCACGAGTCATATTGACACCTTAATGTATTATGTATTGACTTGGAGACTGATTCAAGAGCAGACAAAGTTTTCACTTAACATTTCGCGGAGCACATTTAGGTCATGTCAAATTAGAAGTTTCACCTGTAGTACAGAGCCATGCTATTTTTGAAAGTCTTGACATTTGTAAGTCTGCTTCATCAATAGATAGCTTGGATCAACAACAACAACTTCCAACAACAACGACTTCGATTTATACAGCGCCCTCCATGCCGGAAGGAGTCTCAGAGCGCTTAAATCACATGGAACAGTATCACTGTCACAGATATAGACAGATAAAAAGTAATACTTTACATTTGATTCCATTCATATCCTTACATTGTTTCAAAATGTTTCATAAGATTTATTGTTGAGTGAAATTATGTGTACCTTATGGGAAAATGCAGCAGTGCATTTGCACTCAGTCCCCTTTTGAAAAACAGCCATGAAGTGAATCGGCAATTTTATTTGGGGGATTTTGACCAGGACACTCTGAGAAACTCACTTCTATTTTCAAGGAGGGCAGTGGATTTTTAATATCCATCTAAACAGGCACGTGGACATATAACAAAATAGATATGGAGCAGGGCGGAAACAATGGTAGCAGAAGATGAAATGGTTGATGATGTTGAAGGTGACAATGATTGAGAACAAGGTGGCACAAAGAGTCCTAGTCACAGATTTTGAAGATCTCATTAGTGAATTTGACAAGGTCATTCTCGATGACATGGGTGGAACAGAAATCAGACTGGATGGTTTCAAATGAAGTTGTGGAAGAAATAGGTATAGCGGAGAACTGACAATTGATCCTAGTACTCGAGAGGTGAGGAAGGTTCTAAATGGGGCAATACTTGGAGCAACCAGAGATTGAGGGTGGTTTAAAACATGTCCAAACACAGTATTGTAATCTATATGCAATGCTTCATAACAAATTCATTATTATAATTGTATCAAATCTGTTATTAAAAACCTTTCACTCCATTATTTAAAAAATAGTTTTAATAAAGATGTGCATCATTTAACTGCTGTAAACGTACCATGTAGATGCATTGTTAGCTCGGGTCACACGCCTCTTGTTCAGCGCCTTGGGACGTCCTCCCGACGTGAAAGGCGCTCTATAAATGTAAATTGTTGTTGTTGTTGTTGTTACCCAAGGTTTAGCAGATGCAAGAGCTCTTAACCTGTTTTAATTGTAGAAGGGCAGAGCCTGAGGCAGGTGGGTTGGCATATTAGCCTTGGTTCTCTGTCACTTATTATTATTTCACCATTGTCCACAATCAATACAGTGACAAAAGCAAACTGTGATATTGCATCTTCTGCTGACAACTCTGGAAATCCACCCAAAAGGAAGATTTTGTCAAACTCCACTTGATATTTTAAAAATCTGTTCATTGATGGCTCATTATACAGTACAAGGACATCTTATATCATACTGTTTATTTCAGAGGCATAAATACAGCACCAATTCCTATTACAGAGCAACTAAATGCGAAGAAGCTGCGTCAACTCCCCTGAGACGCACACAAGACAAAGAGTTGATGATCTGGCAATGGACTTGTGTTATGTCAGACTCAGTACAGCATTCAGAACTACATGACACCTGAAGATCAATATATTACCATGACAGCACAATGTCACAATGAACTTTGAAGCTGTCAATTATATTTGCCTACTGAAGCGGGTCCTGTCCTGTTAGGTCAGTGGACAATATGTCAGTAGGTAGTCATAACATATGGTAGTTGGTTGTTTAAATTGGCCATGAATACTGAGCAATCCAACTACAGTTGAAACACTGCATTCCACATGCAGGCACATGTAGTGTATAAATGACTGCACGTATCAGCAATCCATTGGAGAAATCCAAAGGCCCTGTTTTACAAGGCTGCTGCAAACTGATTAAATGTTGGTAGATTAGGTATTTCAGTTTCAAAGAGGAAGAAAAGAGCCAACAAACATTTTATAACACATTATCATGTGTCAAAGTATGTCACAGTATTTCCTGTCAAGTATAGAGACGTTCTGTAGCTACACTCAGGAGCCATTTTCATCAGCAAAGTCCCACTAACAGTCATGAAATGAATCGATCTGAAGAATTATTAGCCAGTACACCAGAATAATTTATTATACTTTCCTTAGAGGAGAAAGGTCAAGGAACTAAGTCATGAGTTACTTCATTTCCTGCTATAGACTCAATAGGTTTGAACTTTGAGCAATGTAAAATTTACACTGTTTCTAGCACTAGGACACTTTCAACTTATATTCATATTTAAACTAATCTCTCATTATAGTGCAGGAAATGACAGACCATTCATCTTTAAAGCAGCTTCCTTGTAGCTTCTGAGACAATGGGGAGCTACACATTTTAATGAATTAGCATCTTGTCGACTCCAAATGCATTTGATTCAGTGTTCCTGGTCATGTAGAAGAGGGATTTCCTTCACCCCATTTAAAACAACTTCAAGTCCAGGGCCAAAGCAGTAAGGCATATTTGTGGTTAAAAAATGGGAAATTAGCTGCAGGGAGGGAGGGCTCTGGCCTATGTTCGCCTATTGTTAAGCACCTTGGGTGAGGGACTGGCTTCACAGCAGGCAGGTTCATTTACCAAAGCCCCTCACAGGAGGATCTGGATTTAGCATGTGATGCCGGATAAATTGGGTACACAGTAATGTACCTGGAATAAACCAACTTTCAGTCAACTTGGCGTTGAGATACCACCATTGGCTCCAAAACATTTTGAAAAAAAATGTAAACTAGAACTGTGGCATAATTCCATTAAATTCATCTCCTCCTCATTATAGTGCTGACACGAGAACGGGATTAACAAGCACAAAATGTATTAAATATATATATTTAAAATTCTAGCTTGTATTTATTCATCGCACCTATTAAATTGTAATCTAATTATATTATGCACTACTTCAGCACTACATTGCCACATTAGTCTAAAACTCAGAGCTTGAAGTCTTGATGTGCAGAATGAGGATACTAGCTTCCAAGAGGTCTGCAAGATATTATATATATATATATATATATATACACACACACACAAGTAGTCAGTAGTGGAGCACAAGTTTCAGCACAGAAAGATGCCTTTTTTAAGCTACATTTTATATATTTTGTGCCAGTTATTCCCATTCTCATGTCTTCCCTCTCCAACCCTATATGAACATTTCTCTTTCCCGCTTAAATAGCACCATGCTGCCTTATATATTTATTCATAACTCATTATCTAGGTCGAGGACCAAGCAGCAAGGTGCATTAATGGTAGAAAGGAAAATTAGCTCCAGGGAATAGATGGCTCATTAGGTCTATTTTCCAAAGCCCCTCACATGAGGAACTGGGTTAAGCAGGTAATACCAACTAAATATGCTACACGGTATTGTACCTGGAATAAACCATCTACTGATGTACTTGTGGGAATGTTTCCTGATCCAGAATGATTGATTCTGAAATTCAACTGTAAATTTCATCAAAACTACATTTTGTACTCCACTTACACAATTGCACGACTTACACAATCGCACACCAACAATTTGTTAGCACAGGAAAGCATTAGATAATCAAGTTAATTTGATTATTCAAACCTATGTGTAGATTTTTGTCATGGCAAGAGTTAAACCAACTCGATAACAATAAAATCACAAAGACATTTGTTGTCATTTTGCTGGCATAGTGATTAGTGTGCCTGTCTTGTCAATGAGAAGACCAGTGTTTGAATCCTGGATAATGTGAAACCTTAGGCACATTTCGTTATTCCACACACCTCTGTGTACCTAACAAGTAAGTAGGAATCTGGTTGTTAGTCGACTGGCAGATCTTTCTCTGGGGGTAATAATCCCTCCAAAATAAATAATTTGGTCACTCTTTGTGTGATACTGCGCATAAAATACAGCCAATTCACTTTACGATATATTGTGTGCTGCACTTTGAGACCTTTCAACATCGTGATAAGGCATTATATCAATTGCAATGATTATTGTTTTAAAACTCTTCTGGATAATGGAAAAATACAATTTGCTGTGTGAAGTTTTGCCAGTGTCATATCTTTTTTAATCCAGACACCAGACTCTCAAATTAAGAAGATATCAGAATTAGGATGCCATTTACAAATAGTAATTACAGTACTATTGCATATCACTTAGTCTGTAGTTTCAGGAAGGGAAGGATTTGCTGCTGAGGCTCATTGTTTTTTTTCTCTCTGGTGTCTGTCCACCAACACTGAAAGCACTGGTCATAACAAATGAGGTCCTGTTTATTCAGTGGAGTAAAGTATTGTACTGTGAATGGATCTAAATTACAATGGGCAAAACATGTTCAGAAAGGCTAAAGTTATCAGGTATAAAATTGTATGGAATAGAAAAAACAAAATATTCAGACAAAGGCTGAAAAAATACTATTTTTCAAGTCTTGTTGATTATGTTGCAAACCAAGAATTTCACCTGCTTAACCTGGAAGATGAAACAAAGTACTAAAAGGCTGAGGTTAATATTTTGCCCCAATTCTCTGGTATTTAAGTAAATATACCTGAAGGTCATGGGATCTTTTCAGAACATATAATGCGGCCTATACTGTTGCACCTGAAGTGAATACGAAAATATTTTGACTGAGAAATGTATTCCAAATTCAAATACTGTATGTTTTGTTCCTTTTTCAGTTAACTTCAGTGTTGTATAGTTCAGCAAAACAGAGAAGAAAATTATTTGTGAATATTATACACAATATTCCATGAACATTACAGCAAAACAATTACTGTCGTGGAGCATATTATATTGGTTGAGATAAGGCACCATGTTCTCGGTGACCTTGTCACTTTGCTCTGATGAGAACTGTACATTTATTAGGCTCCTCTAACAGCGTGTCCACTGGATGTGTCCAGCTCCCCTGATACCCATGACAGCTCTGTAGTGCCTATTGCATCACATGGTAAACCCAGATCCTAATTTGCAAATTGTTAGGTTGCTTAGCTCAATTCACACTGACACATAATGATAAAAAGGGAACTAGACAATCACCTAAGCATTTAAAATATTAAGGAATATGGGGGATTGAGTTGAAAAGTGGGAACATTTTAAAGAATATTTTACAAACATTTGAAGTAATGGCACAGATACAATGAGCCAACTGATAGCCTGCCAGTCCCTTTTTTCTATGCTTCTTTGATTTGGTTCATTCACTTGATGGTGCAAACTTCTTCACCCATGTTAAATACATTGTATGCGTTGCTTTGTGAAGCACTTCCAATTTTGGTAGAGGACTCTATAATAAGAGTATTACCGCTTTCGGATTAGGGAACTTTGTCTGGTTCACAGGTTTTGAGGAATTATTTGTATTCAGATCTGACTTGCTGTAATTTTATTCATAATATCTAATTATATATTCTGATATGTTGATTTATACGAAGCACAAATTGTCATTGTCGATTTGTGACAATATCAAAGGTATAATTGCATATTATATAATAAATAAGACATATTAGATTTAATGCTGTGAACCCTTATATTTAATATGATGAATGAAGTCACAACAATATGAAGAACTGAATTTGTGTTGGACATCAAAACCTACCTATATTCAGCTAGAAAGCCAAATACGTGTGCATTTAAAAAATATTCTCATATGTGATGAAAAAATAAATAGTGAGCAATAAATCATTTTTCCATAATTCTGAAACTTTGCACTTCTAATATGCATTGGCTGTCAAAGTATAGCAGATTAACTAAAATAAATCATGTTATTAACAGAATAGGTTCATTTAGTTGGAATAAATGTTGAAAAAATCCATGAATCCCTTGGAGACTGTGTTTAGCAGCAATAAAAATCATGAAATTTCATGACTTGATGAGAAAAACTGAAAGTATTGCATTTTTATTTTTTATTACATCAATATATTTCACAAGTAATGCAGTCAAGGAGTGATTTGTTGAAAAACAAATTGCAAACTTGCCGGCCATTTCCTCCGGTGAAGTTCCACAAACAACCATCAAGTAAATCATCAATCAATCTGCAAAACTGTTGGCCAGGACATTGGAAGAAACTCCCTTCTCTTTTACAACAGCAGATGGACCGATGATCCACAGGATAACATTTGTCAATCACGTAGGTATGATATTGCAGCACACAATTTGGCTGCTAGATTTGCCTACACATACAATCACTACAATTATAAAAAAAATTGAAGCACTACTTGACAATATAGGCACTGTATCAAATGCAAGGAATATCTCTGTACCGGACATTTAGTGGCCACTTGAATAGTTAGACAGGATAATTTTGAATTTCTCATGCTGGGCCAATTAAGCAGATATGTGGCCATGTAGGCAGAATTCGACTCAAGCAGAAGAGGAAACTGATTTAATTCAACTGTATCCTTTTCTGTTGCATTCGGAGAGAGATATTCTGCATTGGGACTCAGTATATGTGATTCCGTTGGGCTGCGGCCCATCCCCCAACTTTGGCTTACAGTTTGGTCACAAGATCAATTTTAAAGATATTCTTACTTGTTTAGCCAGAGCAATATTTTTGCCCAGAGTCAGCATTTCAATGCTACTTTATAGCATATCAATTTAGATAAATGTTTAAGTTCCCCACAAACACCAATCTTGAGATCCAACAAACATCAATTCTTCTGGCCAAACCACCGTCGGTGGAGAGGGCAGAAAGATTCCTGTTGTCATAGCAACAATCCTCCAGATGATTTGATCATTCACCCCCTGACTGTTTGTGGGAACATGCTAATCCAAATGGCAACTGTGCTACGAAGAAATAGTCACTACATTTGACAATTATTTGTGAAACATTTTCATTAGTATTTTGATGTCAGAGGCTACTATAAAAATGCAGGTTCATTTTCCTATACTGCAGCCATTTCAATAACCATACAAATTAATCTTGGGAACAGGTAGACAGAATTAAACTAATTAATCTATGGCAGAACTTCATTAACGAACAATGATAACTCTGACTCAGTCAAATCATGAATAGCAAATCCAAACGATATACAGTAGTAGCCTGTTTATCCGTAACTCGATGAACCGGCACTTCCATATAACCGGCACGCCCTAAAAAAAGTCCACATTCGATAAACCGGAACTTATCCGGATCAATAGTGGTGGAGCATTTGTAAATGCATAAATAATAACAGATAATAACAGAATACTGTACTGGTATTTATTGCTAAAACTACTCTCTTGCACTTCTCACCTTTGCTGGTAGATGCTGCGCTTGAAGCCATGATGCTGCGGTTGAGGTTTATAGTCCAGCGATTCTTTTTAAAATAGAGCACGTCAAGCGGGTGAAAAAAACGGAGCTTGACTTTAAAGCCTTACTAGTGGCAAGCCGATAACACTAGCCTATCACCCACATTGTCAGTCAGGTGCAGCATTTTGGCTTGCCGCGAGTAGAGTCTAGGATTATCGGTTTGCCACTAGTAAAGTTTTAAAGTCGCGCTGCTGTTTTTTTCACCCCTGGCGTCCTCCATTTAAAAAAGAATCGCTGGATGTAAACCTCAACTAGTAAAGGTGAAAAGCGCAAGAGTTTTAACAGTAAGCACCAATACAATATTCTGTTATTATCTGTTATTATTTAGTCTGGTGTGTATAGTGCATGTTAAAAGAACTTTAATTTTTTTGTGGTGGGTTTTCAGTCGCTGGCCACCCAAATATGCAGCAGGCGCTTTAACCAGCATTGGCCAGGTCCAGGGGGTGCCGGATAAACGAGCTTTTACTGTATATGTTGAAAAATGCATAGGAAGACTGCTAAATACAAAGCGGCATCCTCAATATGGACATGACAGCCAATAGTCTTGCATTTAGGTCACCGTGGTAACAGTCAATGAATGTGTCATTGATGCCTCATATCAGATTCTTCTGGTATATCTTTTAAGATTAAATTTGAAAACTAATGAAGCACCCAGCCCCTGGAGGCTCCTAAGCCACAAACCAATGGTGCTGTGTTGCTATGGCAACTGCCTGCACTGTCTAGCCTGTTTGAGGCATGCTCCACAATTAAATGACAGTCTCGGTCTCTCGCTGCTCTTTGATTTATTACAATGTTATTTGCAGACAGGGATAGCAAGGACTGCAATTTAATTCAGGATTCCTGTAAATTCAACTAACTTGTGAAAATAAGGTTTATCATGCTATTTCAACATGCATACAAATGCAATTTCACATGCTGTTAACTTAAAAGAAATATTTTGCATTGGTACATGAATGTTTTAATGGGCAGGAAAGCAATAGCAGGTACCATCAAAGAACGAGTCTGCTTGCCAAGACCCCTCCCTCCCAATCTTTAAAACCTGCTTTGAGATTGTTCTTTCCATCTGCACTTTTGGACATCTTTCCCCCTCCTTCCTCATCTTACCATATTACTGGCTCAAGCTCACAGTCGGCTCTGTGAAGTAGTTTAAGATGTCCCTTAAGAAGCCATGAAATTATGAAATCTTTGTTTTTGCTTTTTGCAATGAAATTAATTTTGGAATTTGATAAATAAATGTCATATTTTCCTTAAATAATTAGTTTACCCTTTATATTTCACCATAATGTCTTTCATTTCATAATTTCACCATAATTTCTTTCATTTTACTGTGTGTATCCTAGAAGATAAGCAGTTATGAATATCTATGAAGATTAAAAGGAGCTAACTATATGATGACATCAATGAAACTGAATTAAAGCAATGACAATCAGAAATAGTCAACTAGACCATTACGTATTGCAGAAAACACATTCACTATCGAGCTGTTAAACTCAATAAGAATAGTTGTTGAAGTTCATGTAAAAAGATGGATTTCATAATGGCCCTTAATCTGTATTGTATAAAGACTTCATACAGTTGACCATGGAAACACCTGGGAAATTTACAAATGACTTTAGATTATTCTTGCATATTAAGAGAATTAGAGATGCCTCTTGATAAGAAAACCTCTTGGTGTCTCATTGAGAAATATATTATCCAGAATGTCCATTCTGAAACTGATGGTTCTCATGTGAAACATTCACTTACCGTATATCTCCGCGTATAAGGCGCACTTTTTTTCTCGGAAGATCTCGAAAGTTGGGGGTGCGCCCTATATGCAGGTACAAGCAATTTTGAGCCTCGGAAACAAAGTAAACAGGGCGGGCGGCCGGCGCACTGTCAGCCGGGGTTTGGTCAGTGTCCGGCGGGGGTTGGGGGGAGCGGGTGACGGGGCTTCGGCCTCGGCCGCTCGGACAGCGGCAGCAGCAGCGGACTTCAGTGCTGTGCTTACCTTCTGCCGAACCCAGTCTGCCTCCCTCCCTCCCTCCCTCCCTGCCGCTCTCCCTCCCTCCCTCCCTGCCTGCGTGCCTGCCTGCCTCTCTCCCTCTCTCTCTCCCAGGCTGCCGGCCTGCTGCCTCTCTCCCTCTCTCTTTCCCGGGCTGCCGGCCTGCCTCTCTCTCTCTCCCGGGCTGCCGGCCTGCCTCTCTCCCTCTCTCTCTCCCGGGCTGCCTGCCTGCCTCTCTCCCTCTCTCTCTCCCAGGCTGCCGGCCTGCCTCTCTCCCTCTCTCTCTCCCTCCCTCCCTGGCTGCCGGCCTGCCTCTCTCCCTCTCTCTCTCCCTCCCTCCCTGGCTGCCGGCTTGCCTCTCTCCCTCTCTCTCTCCCACACTGCCGGCCTGCCTCTCTCCCTCTCTCTCTCCCACACTGCCGGCCTGCCTCTCTCCCTCTCTCTCTCCCTCCCTCCCTGGCTGCCGGCCTGCCTCTCTCCCTCTCTCTCTCCCACACTGCCGGCCTGCCTCTCTCCCTCTCTCTCTCCCTGCCTCCCTCTCTCCCTCCCTGGCTGCCTGGCTGCCGGCCTCTCTCTCTCCCTACCTACCTGTCTCTCCTCCCTTCTGCTGGCAATATCATTGAAAATGCTTCCGTTTTTTTTCACCAAGAAAAGGTAAAAAACGGGGGGTGCGCCTTATACGCGGAGATATACGGTAATCTGAAATAGGTACTTATTTGAACTTTAGCCAATTTCACCCCTTCAAACACAATATTTACCCTGCTCCCAAGTACTGTATCTGTTCAGTCTTTTCGTAAGATATGAGAATGCTTTTTCACTAAAACGTCTTGTAGGCAAAAAATATATTTATGATAGTTAGCATTAGGGGTGTAACCCTTCACAAGAACACAACATCCCAAATATATTTTTGTCCAGCTGTGAATTTATCAAATTCAATATTTTTTTAATCTCCAATGACTAACATATTTAGAACATTCACTTGTTTTTTACAAAAAAGCTCAGATATGAATCAAATGAGCTATCAATGTGGAAGGAAAAAAACATTTGGTATGAGTAATCAAGGCCATATAATAACCTCTATAAGCAATAGTTATTCAAGGTCTGAAGCATTGTATCAGCCTTGCTCAGTTTTAGCACTCTCAACTTTGATTCAGTAGGTTATGGGTTCAAATCCATAAACTTATTGTCTCAGGTATTTTTTGATCCAACTCATCACATTAGTCCAACACCAACACTTTCCTCTTTTCTGTACATTTCACTGGTAGTTGTCCAATTGAGAATCCTACTTCTGATACAATATGTGCAGTTGTGGTGTTCGTGGCCCCAACATCAACCATTGAAATCACGTTAAGAAATTTAAAACATTATTTCATTCACACATAGAATCATAGAAACAGCATCATTCCTCAAGGCCTGGGTGTGATCTCTCCTCCCTGCCTTGAAGCCAGTTCTTTCAAATAAATATTGATTAGTCTCAAGCAGTCTAAGCCTGGCGTGGAGTGTGCAATATAAATGTAAGTTGTTTTTGTGTAACAATAAGGTATTAGCATTGGGTAATATAGGTTAACAGAATAAAGAAGATACCAATGATTCAAGCACACAATACTCTTCAAGGTTAAAGAAAACCTTTGCTAAATACTTGTTTGACCTTTAGACTTACAATTTATGACCATTGTCTCAACACACTTAGTGTGTTATTGCCTTGTAACAATTTCAGCATAAGTGCTGACCTCTGAATCACAGCCTTTTGCTGACATGCTAATCCCTCACAAAGATCATTACATCCTAAGCCAACCTAAAGAATAAATAGTCGTGTGAAAGTGCAACAATCTTGAGGAAACCATTCACTGGTGCACGCCCTCCCTAACTCAGAGTAATGAGACAAAGTGAAGCTAGTGAAAATAGCCGTGTACCAGCACAGAAATATAGCATCTGCAGCCAGCACCTCTTACACAAATGAATGCTTGATATATTCATGAGGCATATATATTAGTGCTACACACTGGGGGTAAATTAGCAGTGTTTCATAATGTATTCATTGTGATAAATATCTACTGAACACATTACAAAATGCCACCCGTTTGTTCTTTTTGATTTATCTCAAATTGAGAATGGCTTTTATGGGCCATAAAAACATTGCAGCACCAACTTTGAATTTCCACCTGCTGAGGAGAATCTGACATCATGGAAGTAGTATTTGAGTAAGGCATCATTGGACAGTTTGTACAGTACACACTTCTAAAAATAACTGGCATTGCCCCCATCCAGAAAAAAACCTTCCCTGAACCCATCCCTAATCTACAGTTACTGCCCCACCTCCAAACTCCCATTCCTCTCAAAGGCTCTGGACAGAGTTGTTGCGTCCCAGGTTCACTCCTTTCTTTCTTGCCATTACCTCTTTGAACAACTTCAATCTGGACAGGAGGTTTGGGGCGCAGTAAACCGGGAGAATTTTGAGTGAGAGAGGAGGGATGATGGTAAAGGGTGAGATGCTCAAAGGAGGAGAAGCAGACAGAGCAATAAGAGGAAAATCCAAGGGAAGTTTTGCATTGGTTAGGGTGGGGGAGGTGTGGTGGAAGGTATAGTGAAGAGGGGAGGGTTCAACTAGGGGGACAGAGTCACTAGGAGAGAGCCAGTTTTCCGTAAGCCCAAGAATACCAATGTGCTCATCCAGAATGAGGTCATAGATAGTGAGGACTTTATTGGAGAGGGAGTGGACACTTTATAGGGAAATGCTTATGGGTTTGCTGGTAGTGATGGGGGTGGGGGTTCGGAGAGAGTGTTATGGAGATGATTTGGGTAGTGGGGGAGAGATGACTGTGGAATGTTAGGAAGAGGGAGAGTTGGGGAGGGTATGGATGAGGAAGGGGGAAGTGGTGTTTGCCTTTTGGAAGTGGTTGTGTGGAGAGAGTGAACGATGGAACAGTTGGGGTAGCTGCTCTGGGACAGCCAGTGCTGGGAACCATGATGGGCCTGGCGGAAGATGCCCAGTCAAGAGCAGAGGGAGATAATGGTGGAGTCCAGGAGAGAGAGGTGAGAAGGGTGGTGGGAGAGAACTACAACAAAATTACACTTGTACATAGCGCCTTTCATGTCAGGAGGACATCCCAAGGCGCTGGAAAGGACAGAAGGACAGAGTGGGAGTATCGAATAGTGGTTGTAGGAGGACAAAGCATGGTCAAAGAGATAGAGTTTTGAGTGTAGAAAGGGAGTGTGCAAGGTAGAGAGAACATCAGAGACAGGCTAATAAGCTAAAAGCTCAACCACAAATAACGTGGAGAGGTTGGTGTTCGTACAGCAGGTACGGCTAGGTGGGAGATCACAGAGGTAGGATGGGGTAAGGAGAATAAGGCATTTAAAGGTTAGGATGAGATTCCTGAAATGCGGGGGAATAGGGAGCAGGTAGAGTTTAGCGATGATGGGGGTGATGGGCTCATGGAGACGAGTGGAGGAAAGCATAGAGCCTACAAAATTCTAAATAAAATGAAGTGTTGATATCAGCTCCAGGATAAACTAATCAAGGCACTGAATAGCTGTGGCTATTTCTTCTGCAAGTTTGAATATACTGAAACTGGATTGCTTATCAAGTTAAATTTTCTGTACACTTTTTGTTCACTTATTTATGGGGCATTTTGACTTAGATAAGCAGCTCAACGTGTTTTTTGCAAATTAAATCTCCACCTTGTCTTTTGCAATACATTGTGTCAAGAAGCCAACTTCCATCGTTGAAATGGTAAGAGAGAACAAAGGAATCTCACTTTCTCTTTTTGGGGTGGATAGGATGGGGGAGAGATAGTTTTGATCCTTAATATAACTCACAAAAACCCACAAATACTCAGAGATTTGTTCTTTATGTTACAAAGTTTTGAGCTTAGTGTTCATTTAAAACTTGTTTCTGAATAATGAAATGCTTGGCTGCATTTTGTTTCTTAATAATCATAATTTGCTTCATTATTAAAATGGGGTCACCATGAGCTAGTAGCATACCTCAGTGAAAAATGCTTTTTGCGTTGATGTAAAGAAATGTTCAACCACTGTAATGCCATATCTTGTTGCAGATTATCCTGAGCTAGGCGTGGCTAGTTCACTTCAGCTAAGGCTTTGATCGCTGACTTAAAGACAACTAAAAAAAATAGGCTCCTCACAAATCATTTTCATTGTGTAATGCTCACAGTTACTGTTATCTAGGCCAGAAGCAATATTTTGAGGCTTTCGCAGATACCTTTGTATCTGAGTTATAACAAATTATATTCCAAAAGATCATATTTCGATCTCAGTGCAATCGTCAGTAAAAGCACAGGATTTTCTTTACAAATTATAAACATATTTGTACCTTGAATAGTTCACTACACTTACAATAGAGAATCCAATGCACCCATTAGTAACAGCCCTATTGCAGATATGAAAATATAGAGTTGATATCTGGTGCATATGTGTTTTTTATCTCTCTGCCTCTCTTTCCATGTCTATTTGTGTCTATCCATATACATGTTTAACTGTCTCTATGCACTTGAATGGAACTGATTATCAGACCTCTGTACAGTGTGCTGCTTTGAGTAGGCGGAAACACATTAACCTTGTGCTTACACAATTTTTAATTTTTTGTCGGCATTTTCAAATGACTTGTGAAAAGTCAGCAGGTGGTGAGGTGGTGTTCTACTGTTGAGATTCGCAGTCCTCTTTAGTATCATATAGGTAGCAACATGACAGGTAACAACCACAAGTAGAGACACCTGAAAGCCAGGTGTAAATAATGTAATTCAGTGTAAGCACCTGAACATAGCACAGAAAACTAGGTTACTGCTGTTCACCACATATCTCACTTAAATGTGATTCTCTCATTTATTGTTAGTGGGCTGTTGAAACAAAAATTAATGAAGTCAGAACCTATTAGTAAAAAAAAGTGTAT
Source organism: Hydrolagus colliei (assembly GCA_035084275.1). Lineage (NCBI taxonomy): Eukaryota > Metazoa > Chordata > Chondrichthyes > Chimaeriformes > Chimaeridae > Hydrolagus > Hydrolagus colliei. The sequence goes on along the minus strand of CM068745.1, from coordinate 41,184,786 downwards.
TTTGAATATTATTGCTTTCATTCTCTGATTTAATGCATTTGTTGCTCTGCATATATAATGATTCAAAAACAGCATTGTTATGGGGCTGAGCCAACCTACATTCTTGGGTACAAAATGTTAAATATCACAGAGGAATATAAAAGAGGAAGAAGACATTTTATATGTGTTCAAAAAGGGGTGGAGGGAAGAAAAAATATCTAATCTTTTGATATCAAGATTAAATCATTGTTTTCAGCCATTGTTAGTCATACATTCTGAAACCTGTCAAGAGTGTGGTTCAATTCAGCACATTGCACATCTTTCTAAAATGCTGATGGTGAACCTTTTAAATTGATGGTTGACAGTAAGGTAACACATAAAAGTGCCCCAGATAATAATAAAATATGGTCTCCCTTGGAAACATTGCTTGACAGAAGCAGGGAATTTTGCAAGCTGGACTGTGTTTTATAATTTGACACTGATGAATCTGATTCTATTCCTGTAAACTTAGTACATGGAACATAATATTGTGCTTTTAAATGTTATTATAGGTTTGACATATAGTTCAAGTGGGTTGTACTAACTATTTTCTAAATATCATTTAATGCTCTTTATGTACATTACCAGTTGAAAATACTCTGTTTGAAAACTTAGATTTTCAATCAATACTGCAGGTTTTATTCCGTTTTTTGTAACTCTGTATGAATAATAAGGGCAGCTGGTGCTAAAACATTAACTGTTTACTTCCAGGCTTGTTTCCAGCATGGATTCCCTCTGCCTGGTGTAAAGGGTAAATTTAATTGAGTTTAGTTAGCTTCATGCCTGCTAACAGTTGGTGTAAATCCACAGCACAAAAGTGCTCTGATTTGGCACAAATATGCAATAACTGTATTGGGAGTGCCATTCCAGCTTTAGGTTGTGGCAGTAATACTAAGCAAAGTATTTCCCAGGTGCACACATTCCCAGGGGTTGCTGATGACAGATTGTCGTACCCATGCATTTATTCACTTCTCAAACCTGCAAGGATCATGGATGTAGAAGGAATTTTCACTGCATATACGTACTCTAAAATTGAATGACTGCATCATTTGTGAGTGAACATGGCAGCCAATTTGCACTCAGCAATGTCCCCAAAACAGCCAAAAAGTGAAGGTTTAACTACAACAACATTTAGGCTACTGATGTTGGAACTACAGAACAATGCTGCTCTACCTTTGATACATTCACAAGATGGTCACTACCCACATTGTTGCATATCTTTTATTGCATATTATTTCATGGAGTGACCATTTATCAAGTTAATTGTGCTAATATTTCTCATAATATTCATCAATTAAACCACAAAAGTAACATAAATACACATAGTATATATGTCAAATAAATTTCTCTTTTGTGATGCCATGCGAGAGTGCATGTTAAATACATTGTCAGTTTTCCCCCCCAATATTACATTCTTACAGGTCATCACATTTCCTTTGAAACATGTTCTAGCCATGACTGGCTAGCCAGTGCTGCAGCTCCTGTGATATATCATTTGCATAATCCATCTCTATGCCACCTCATGTGCTGAAGTCTGCTGTAAAATAATTAATCCCCTTGTGGCTTTGTTCGTGAACTATTCCTCCAGCTTCTGCACAAAATTTATACGAGTATTTTGGTGATGCATTTCTTGATTCTTTGGAAAAAAAAGAAGGAACACACTGAATTACAAAAAAGGGAGAAATATGGTAATAAACATTTTGTGGTTCATATTTTAACCTCATAGAAAATTAAAATTATAAATTTCTAAATAATTGAAAAGCTATAACTGATCTGAGAGTGCTTAAAGCTGTTACTTCAAACCAAGAGGTTTGTATTCCACAATACACATAAAGTAAAAGCTTACATGAAGTATTCTTCTGAGTAAGGAATGACATTATAAGTTCACAGCTATATCCCTTAATGTACCAGAGGGGCTTTAACATTCAAAATGGGCAGCAATGTAACTGCTGAAGGTTTGTAGTTCCGTTTCAGGCAATTCTCCTTGGAGTGCAGGAACCTGCTTCACATTTACAGTAACAAGTATCAACAAGTATCAAAAGTAAAAATACTGCAAACAGAATTCAAGCATTTGAAAACAAAAGTGGGAGATGTTTTTCAATTTGTTTTGATTCTATGCCATAATGCATACCATGGCAAATAGGTAACAATAGATCAGTGTTCACACATGAACAAAAGAGGGATCCCAACATCCATGGAACCATATCCTGGAATATCGTAGCACCATTCAAAGGGAAGGGTACAAAACTGGATGGAGGGAGTGGGCATAACAATTACACCAAATTGACGAATGTCCACTAAAAATATCTTCAAAACCAGAGCACCACCTATTGTGACTACAGATATGCTTTATTATTTTATCATTAACTAGCTGTACCCATTGCAATGTAGGTTGACACACAGACAGACCTTTCATCTTTATCTATACTCAGCTGGGAGGACCTGCGTGCTATTCTTTGTTCAAATCATTTTGCTATGTTCTTGCATGCCTTTCTGCTTCAAAGGCCAGCCATGCTGGTTTTGAGCAGGCAACTCATTTTGCATTGTTCTTGCAGACCTTTCAGGAATGAAGTGCAGCCGTGGTGTTCTTTGTTCTTCAGTTTCATTTAAACGGCCTTCTCTCTTTTGTCTTGCATTTTTATTTGTCCTTGAAAGTCTTGATCTTCGCTGTTTGGGAATCTTCCCTGAGATTAAGAAAATATGCTATTGGGAGGACTCCTATGGGAGGACATCTGCTGGGAGGACTGAGTGGAGGAACTCCTGTTGGTAGGACTCAGTGGGAGGACATATATTTATTGCAGAATATATTAGTATAGATGTATCTCTTTGGAGGTTGTATTCTTTTCTCTGTCACATCTTTGTGGAGACGCTCCAAGACGCCGCCCGGCATGGAGAGCGCTATATAAATTGAATTTGTTGTTGTAGTTGTTGTTGTTGCAGAATACTATGCATACCTCATATTTTGGGGCAAAATGATAGCATTTTTTAAATATAGTTCATTAATGATAGGAGATCCCCAGGCAAAAATATGCCCGTGACACTCCCGCTTGAAAGCCCTTTCTGATTAGCTATAAATATTTTCTCTTAAGTCAATCGATTATTACGTTATTAGCAGAAACACAGACACACAAGCACGCACGGAGACACTTTGTCTGCATAGTGGAGCCCTGTAGCTCAGTAATTAGAGCACTCGTCTTGTAAGCAAGAGATCTGGGTACAATTCCAGGCAGTGTGAAACCTTGGCAAGTTTCCTTACTCCACACGACTATATCCCTCCAAAAAAAGCCTACAATTATTTGGTCACTCAATCCACGACTGTTTGTGGGACACTGCTGTGCACAATTGGCTGCCGCATTTCACCCACAAATATACAGGTAATTCACTTTACGGTATTTTCTGTGAAGCTCTTTGAGATGTCTAGAAGACATGAAAAGTGCTATATCACATGCAAAGATTATTATTAGTAGTATAGATATTTTTTGTCGGTTATAATTTTTTCTTTACATCGTAACACTTATGGCATGCACTTTGATGCCAGACTAAAAGTATTGACAAAATGGCACTGTTTTTGTGACGCTGTCCTTTGTGAACTTTGTTTCCTCCTTGCTGAAAGTTCTGTAATGCTTGCATGGATTGATATGGAGGATCAGACCATCAACAACGTGAAAAATGCAAAAATATAGTTTATAAAATATAGTCGATGCATATGCTTGCAATTACCATTTTGTCCATATTTCACCACCAGAATCCAATTCAAGTAGCAAGTAGTTCTTTAACAGTCCTTCAACCATAATAAAAAACTGTCCCTGACACATAAAGTAAAGGAAATGAGAATCGGCAAATAGTTTTGACATATGCACAAGCTACACCATATAAGTAAACTATGTTTGCTCATCTTCAGTAACAGTGGGAATATAATGGACATTTTATAAGTTAATCAAATATTTATTCTTTCAGACTCTGCAGAAGAAACAAAATCCTCTGAAATTGTCAAACATGAAGAGGTTAAAGCTGATGGAAGCAAGGATGCTGAGGAAAATGCCTGAAGATGCAAGTTCTCCAATCCCAGCTATGTCTCCCCTTTGACGTGTGGATCATTCCCCATATGGCTAAAGGCGGGAAGTTCTCCAGTCAAACAGTGTGGCTTAATTTAAATGTTCTTGGTGTTGTTATGGCATTTTGATTACCATCATGGAATTCTTGCACTGTACAAATTTCTCTGGCTCTCTGTTTCACTGTGTGCAATGTTCTTTTAAGAAGTAAAAATGTAAGTGAAAATGGTATTCTTTAAATGTGATGGGAACAAATCTAACATTTGTTTTGAGAATAAAGCAAAGTGCCAATTAATGGTGGGTAAGGCCTCATTTTGACCCTAAATATGGGTCATTATTTATCTCAAACATAATCTCCATTTAATAGAATAGAATAACCGACGATGTTTGATTGTAATCAAATTAACCCCAAACTTATTTTAGGTTGTATCTTAATTCACCCAGTGAAACATAAATATGTGATAATTATGTCAATGTCTCACAACCTTTGACATAATTCTTCTGATATTTGTTGCATGACGTTTGGCAGAATCATATCGTACTTTGAAAGGACAGGGGATGGATTGATTTTTCAATTACAAATCAGCAACAGTCCACTGCCAGAAAGCTGCCTCTTGCCAGAAGGCAAGTGACCTCTTGCCATGGTGTGATTTGGCATTCTCTGTAGTTTGCAGCAATCCTTTGTTAACACAGCATTTCCAAGGCATTCCATACTATTTTGTTACTAGCAGGAAACACGTCTAATTAAAAAGGGATGGGATATTCTTCCATTTACAATCAAGAGGAGGAAACTCCACCTCAAAAGTAAACAGATCCAAGGAGATTTTGTGAGAAGAGATCAAATAAATAGTTAAAATGGTAGCTAAATAAACATGGCAGAGCACATATACATCAGATTATTTAGGATTTGAAAGATGATTTGGGATTATTGCATAAATTGGACCCTATTTGCATATGTTTACTGTCTCTTTTATTCTGTGATCTTTTATACCACAGATAAAAATCAACTCCAGACTAGAGATGCTCAAACATTTGGACATAGACTTATTTTGAAATTCATCTGAATTGAAAAAATGATAGCAAGTCTCTCATTGCCTAAAATACCAATGTTTTACCATTGTTTTTATATGGTCTGTGTAGATATTACAATAGAAACACTTCTCAGTAACTCACATTCCACGCTTCAATATACTTCACACATTATAGGGGAAAGAAAATGTGCATTTCATTAACACAATTGCTACCATGCACTGAAATGCTGCAGTATGCATTTCAAGAGAACAGATTCACATAGCTGCCTTAACTACAGATTCTCTCATCCTTCCAAAGACAGGAACATTATGCCACATAACAAGCATGACAAACATAGAAAGTTCACTGGCCTTCTACAATAGTAACAGAGTGAGAAAACAATGATTCTTTACCTCCAAAGATGAATTCAGTCTGAAAGCCATCACCCATTTGGATTAAAAACAGAATTCTCTGGGAACATTCAGCATGTCAGGCAACATCTTTGGAGCGAGGAAGTGAGTTAAAGTTTCAGGTTGATGACCTTTCGTCAAAACCATCATGTACTTTCTTGGTGAAAGTGAGCCCTAAAATCATAGTAATGCCCAATTATAGTTCAAGATAATGACTGATCATGAAGAATGTTACATTCACACAAATTCCCATTTTTTTTGTTTGGTAATGTAGAGAATTATTTCCTTACAATTTGATCTATTATCAACTACCAACCCTCATTATCCTCCGACCAGATCTGCTTATAGACATATAGCTGCCTGATCAGACTGTTATTAGTGAATAAATGGACAGAATTTTACACTTGTTACAATTATTATTACGATATTCATTGTTGCAATTGCCCAAAATATTGCTCATCACTATCAGTAGATAACCTATCTTTACTGCTCTGCCATTACTTAACCCCTTCAGTTTCTCTTCATACTTTTCTTATGTTATCACTTCTTTTGGCACTATTTTGCTCAACAACTAAGAAAGAAAATATGTTACCCAATGCCTAAAGAGAATACTCTATTAATTATCTGTGTGAGTTAGCTGGGTAGGAAAACATTGTAAAACAACCTTTCAAGCGTATCTGGGATGTCCTGTAAACTACCTTACAAAGATGAAATAAAGGTTTGTGTTTGTGGTCAATTGGATGTCAGAAAAAAATTGACTGAAGCAAAGAATCACATCACACAAAACAAACATACAGTACACATCTCTTGGTAACTAAAACCAGATCAGTTTTAATGTTTTCTTTCATTTTAACACTTGTATTGATCAGTTGATGACTAAAAACAAAGCCATGAGCTGATGTACTAGGGCAGCAGCTACACAAATAAAAATTTACCTTCAGCACAAACAAAAGTAGGCAATATTAAGAAATTAAAAGTTTGTAGATGTAAGACACACGGTAATTTTGTCAGTGGATCAGATATTCAATGCCTGCCTTTGCTTGCTTGTATTAATCTGGTAATATATTCTATTTGTGCTGAGAACATTATTGATTTCCAACAAAAAAACTTATTAAATTAAATAACCTCCCCAACTGAGACTGGTTAGGTTGCACATCTTTATATAGTTTTTCAACTGGACAGCCTTTATTAAGCTGCAGTTTCAATTTACAAATTTGAAACCATTTTTTATTAATAATATAAATCCTTTCATTAAAATAATAGCATATCACAACATTAAACCAACTGAATGTGCTTTGAAGTCTGGTGACTGTGTCATCTATGGGAAAATGGTGGTAAGAAATACAGGGGGACAACTCAGTTCAGCTAATAAAAGCTGTTTTTGAATTTAACTTTTTGTTTGTAGTTTTGGTTGCAAGTATAGTTTTAGATTACATCACATTGTCTAAATTAATGACATTTTAGTTTCAATGGGCAATGAGAATCTTTGTGTTACGTGCCTGCACTTTCTGTGAAGTAGACATGACCTAAAAGGTATCATTCGCTGACAGTCCCCATGAAAGAGATCAACATCAGAAAATAAATCAAAGAAAGTCATATTGACAAATTATTGCATACAAATCAGAGAAAGGTCTGTTTCCATTACATTTAAAATATTGAGGTGTTGTAAACACAATGAATATTTACTCATAATTGAGGAATTTTAATTGTTTAGTTACTAACTGGTTTGGATTGATTTCTTCACTAAAACCTTGGAGGGATGTGAACCTATTTTTTTAATGTAATAAACAAGCTTTTATTTAGGGCCACAAATTAACAATATTTCATCCACTTTGTTGATGGTTTAAGAATTACTTAGGCTGCAGAGATCTTGATATATTTTGTCAAGTTTGATAATATAAAACAAGGCCAAAATGCAAACATTGAATCCGCACCTCATGAAAAAGTTAACAGAATGTGTAGACTTAACTTTGTTCCAAAATAGCATCACTTCCATTATGAGTTTAGCTGTGAAATAAAACAATATATTTAACAAATAACTAACATACAGTTTCAATTCCTTAGTTTAATATAATTATTTGATGTATTATTTGACCCTAACCCTAATCCAAACGCAAATTTGAGTCTTTATCTGAAAGTTTTATTTTCTAATAAATCCATTCTCATTACCACTAGCAAACTGAATGCAAGTCCCAAATGCCAAGTAGGCAGAGTTGAAGACAATTTGAATTGCACAATTATTTTAATCCAATAGTTGATGGGGCAAAATGAGCACCAATTCCTAAAGCAATTGTACTCCAATAGCAATTTTAGCAGAGAGTGCAGGTATGAAATTGATGGAATGCTGTAACAGTCATCTACACTTCCAGGAAAGCCATTCATCTAATATTTCAGTTCATCTTTCCATTTTCATTTGAGGGATACTGTATGTGAAGTTTGTAGCAATGATATCAAGCTTTGTTGCAGTACAACTCAAGCAGAAAAAACAATCAGTCCTGGACACTATGAATCTAGTAAACTGGGCTATGAAAGTAAGCAAAATATTCGGAAGAACATTTCTGATTTAGAAAACTCAGGAACAAAGAGGAACAAAATCTACAAAGGATGAATGCTTCAAAAAAGATCACACATTATACATGAATAGGATCTATGATGCATGGCAAATTATACACGTGGCATAATCATATTAACTGCAAGTAGAATAGCTTAAGAAATTCTTAAGTGGTAAATAGTGTCAATGTTCTCCCAGGAAACTTGGACTTTCATTTCCCCCCTCCCCAGTATTTTCCTTTGAAATAGCAAAAGTATACAGCAAGATGAATCTTTAGTTAAAATGATTGATCCAAAACAGAAACTAAACAGGCCAATTATAATAATGTCTTATATACCATGTTCATATCCCTCAAATCATTTAAATCACGGCATCTCTATTTACTTGCTCCATCCACCTTGACATAATTCAAGTAATGTTCTTAATCTGGTTTCAGTTAGAGTCCTTGAGTTGAGTGTCCAATGGAATCTGTTTTAATACATGTTCAGCATAAGCATCTGGAGTCCCACTTTGTCTCTGGTATACATTACAAACAGCAACAATAATATTAGCTGATGTTTGTCATAATATATGGTGACCAAAAAGTCAGGATATCTATCATACTATCTAAAATAAAATCATAATTTCTGTAAGACTTATTAGACATTGTAAAGGTATCATAACATTTTATTCACCCTGTAGATGGCTTTCCCATTAGTTGCATGTTTTAAATGTGCAGCTGATCCAATAGGTTGTGAAGCGCATTCTTATTACTGTTACTGAAATTATATAATTTGAATTAAAAAGTTAGAAAAATGTAATGGTCGTAATCATAGTTGTCTTTGATGTTGACTGTGAAGCTATGTCGTGAATACAACAAAAACTAATGGTGCATTATGCAGTTGTAAAGGCAGTATCATTTTTGGCATAACTAGACTGTAAATGAAAATAGACAAGCACCAAATCTTTGAGCCTTTTCGGAATGTATCTCCTCCATGTTGTCATTATTTTGAATATAATGCATGAATATGCTACAAACCTCTGGGAAAAAAACAGCCTAGATATGCCAATAAAAGGGATACAGTCCATTTAATCCTCCATAGAAAATGTAGAAGTCAACATAATGTAGGTCTTGGTAACATAGATAATATTCAAAATGTGTGAATGTCAGTGAAAGTTGACTTTTTTGATATATTACACTGACAAACTCATTTAGTACGCAGGCAAACAGCACTGAATCAATCAACACAACCACTTCCTAACCATGATCTGAAACATTCACTGCAACCAATCACTTATACGTTAGTACTTGCCAAATGTTATTGGGATCAGATTTGTTTTATTTGCGTCCTTGGACGAGATAGTGTCAGATACTCATATATTGCCAATTGTTATGCTATTGGGTCCCTATGGCACTCTGTAGAGAAATGGCCATTATTTGGCAACACCAGAGATGAGGAGAATCTCTTGTTGTGCCTCTGTGGCCCTTACTGAGGACTGATGGCATTTAATTGAAGATAATGAGTATTAGATTGAAAAAAGACATGGCTGAATTTTAGTTTCATTAATGATTCTTGCCCAAAGGTGAAAATCATTCTCTAAACTGTTACTGGGCAACTAATTTGTGTACATTGTACTAAACAACATCATGTAATTTAAAAAGGATGTTTTTAACCTACTGTTTTTAAGATAAACACAAAATCACAGGAAATCATTGTCTATAACAAAAAAGTATTTAATATTCTTCTTGAATTCATTTTTATAATACTGTGTCAATATAATCCTAAATAGCAATGATAGCATGTAATGCTTTCTAGATTGGATAGACCCACAAGCTTTTGCATACAAGTAACTGCTGCAATTAAAGTCTTGTTAGAATGTTGTATTCTTAGAGCTAGCAAGATCTACATACAGCACAAACCTGTATTAAATGATTTCAACAAAACCGGGTGCTTAAACCTAGTGTCCTCTTAATTCAGGTTAATTATTTCCACGGTTAGGTGACTAGAGGTGGGTATATTATGTAGTATGTGCTTTTGTGTTAATAAAAGTGGCAATTTGCAGGGTTTACTCATCAAAATAGGGCAAAAGGGACCATTACAGCTACAGTAGTGTGCAACCATTAACCATATTTGTGTGCAGCTGCTTAATGAAGGCTTCATCACATCTAGATATGTTGCTGCAGAAGTGATGTGATTGGGTAAACAGACTATTGAATGCAGGTGACTGCTTAACAGATTCGAAATGTTTGACTTGGAATTAATTGATGCTTAGGCTAAAAAACATTTAAATGGAAAAGCTATATGCATCTTTCCAACTACCCCACCACAAGCCAAACTTCAAATAGCTATAGTCCATCGACTGTGTAGCTGCAGGGTTTAATTCCCCAGTTGCTGTCCTGCTTCATGCCTAAAACAATTAAATGAAATGGAAGATTCATATAGCAGCCATCCAGTATATTTACCACCAACGTTTTTGACTCATTCTAAAATGCTGTTCACCCTACAGGCAGCCATTTATAGCCAAGCATATCAATTTGGCTTAAAGGATGTACACACAGTGAGACAATTAACACAAACGATAGAATGCTCTTAGTCAAGTTTCTTGGCAAATTGTCATGATTATCATGAACACTGACATTATAAGACGTCCGTGTGAATTTTCACTTAAAACATTACCTCATTCTATTCTAAATGCTCTTTCCCCACAGAACATTGCTTGCGAGGTTGGAAGCATGCGATGCTCCCTGCCCAGTGTACATTGCCATTGTAGTTGGAAACATGCATATTTATTTTTTGGCCTTACAGTGACATGTGTTTGATCGCCGTCCTGCCTACTTGATTGGCCACTGCCTTATGCAATCCTGATCTACTTGCTTGGTGCTGTTGAGTCCTTGTGATGTTATGTAGTGCTTGATTGCTGGTATTTTTGTACTGGTAAATTATTTTTACTCAGCAGTGATGATATTCTGAATTTGTGAGTGTGTGTAATTGGTGTGGCATCTGAGATGGTTGATGCAGAGTGTGGCCTGCCTTTTTTCACAAAACGTCAGAGAGACAGAGGGGAGAATGAAAAAAAAACAAATAAAAGTCACCAATCTTCACAAATATCAAGCCTCTGGTTTCTTTTTCACACGCAACAAATTCTTGTTAACTCATACAGGTGAAAAAAATGTAGCAATTATCGCTTCATGGAACATTCTGATGCCTCCTGAAATAGCCTCCTGACTTCATTACAATGATTTTGCGTTCCCCAAAGACTGCTGATATTGAAATGTCTATCAGTACCTCTGAACCTGCCACTGTGCAGGTCTCAACATTTTAGTGTTGGCTCAGAGAATATAGCCTCGCGCAGCTTCGTACAATGTTTGGCCACACTCATCTCCATTGCAATCAACATTCTTTCATTCCTTATTATAAGACTGGAATTTTCCAATGTTTAATGTCTCTTGTGATTGAAGATCAAAAAGGTGCCAGTGTCATGGAATCTATGGAGTCACATATGGCTGGGAGCCTGCAAGAAATGGTTTCTGTTGGCATTTCTTATAATAATAATAATCCTTACATTTCTTGAAGGAACCTATACTTTTATTTTTACACAATGTCCACTGTCCTCTGGAACTCACTTTCAAAGAGCTAAAATGTTATTCAAAAGCATTGTCGAAGTGATACATCTTAAAAATCACACATTTCCCTGCACAATAAACACCACTACATTTTCCCAAGCTCTTTGAAATCTTCTTTCATGGGGAGGGCACTATATAGAACCGTAGAAATTTAGCATAGAAGAGCCATTCAGTCCATTGTGTGATGACTCTTTTAAAGAGCAATCTATATATAAACGTAGATTGTTGTAATTAATATAAATGCGCAGACTTAATAATCTTTTTTGAGAAAGTTTGGGCAGGTGGTGCTTACCAAATGTCAGTTTATTCATGATAACACCATATCTTTTGATTTGTATTATACCTATGGAACATTCTTCATAAACAATTTAGTTTATTTAAATTTTATTACAGTGAATGTATCTTGAGTAATACAAATTAAATATAAAGTAAATTGCATATTGAAGACTACTTTGCCCAAATCTATCATATTCAACAACAACAAATTACACTTATAGAGCTTTCACGTCGGGAGGACGTCCCAAGGCGCTGCACAGGAGGCGTGTGACCCGAGCTGAGAGGGGAGTGTTTGGGAAGGGGTGAAACACGAAGTGGAAGTCGAAAAATTCGGGGTGGATCAAAAGGCACGGTCGAAGAGGAAAGTCTTCAAACCGGCCTTGAAAGAGGAAAGGGAAGAAACAAGATGGAGGGATTGGGGGATGGTATTCCATAGGGTGGGAGCGGAGAAACTGAAGGCCCGGCCTCCGATGGTGGGGCGGTTCGGGCGGGGGGCTTGGAGCAGGCCAAGTCCTGTTGAACGGAGGGTCCGGGTGGGCTTGTAGGGGAAAAGTAGATTAGTTAAGTAGGGCGGGGCAAGGCCGTGTAAGGCCTTGAAGGTGAGGACGAGGATCTTGAACTCGATCCTCTGTAGAATGGGGAGCCAGTGGAGACGGGCGAGGGTGGGGGTTATATGATCGTGGAGGCGAGTGCGGGATAGTACACGGGCTGCAGAGTTTTGGATGACCTGCAGCCTGTGAATGGAGGAACTGGGGAGGCCGACGAGGAGAGAGTTTCCATAGTCCAGCCTCGAGGTGATGTACGCGTGCACGAGTGTTTCGGCAGCGCGGGGGGTAAGATAGTTGTGGATTCTCTGAATATAAGTATTCAGTTACTTATATTCAGAGAATTGGTTTAATGTGCCAATTTCATAGATTTTTTTTTTTAAATTGTGATCTCACATATCTCAATGACAGTAGGCAGGAGATAAAATATGTGTTTAGCTTGGATTTTGTACAGTTGCAGATAATTTACACTTCAGAGACTGTGGGGTTTAACACAATACAGGATGGGTCGATTGAGATAGTACACTTTCCTAAAACTACTCACATTTCCTTCCCACAAAGAATGTGTTTTGTGAAATTACTATCTGCCCTGATACTGAAAGGATGGCTATAGCAGCCATCTGCAAGAGGATATAGATAAAATGGTAAAGTGGGCAGACACATGGCAGATGAAGTTTAATACAGAGACTTGTGAGGTGATACACTTTGGGAGACAAAATGAGGGGAAGCAATTTAGGCTAGGTAGTACAATTTTAAAGGGTATGAAGGAACAGAGAGACCTGGGGATTTGTGTTAGTGACTCTTTGAAAGTGGCAGGACAGGTAACAAAGCCGTTAAGAAGGCATATGGGATACTAGGCTTTATAAATAGGGGTATAGAATACAAAAGTCAGGAAGTGCTGATTAACCTCTATAAGACTTTGGTTAGGCCTCAGCTGGAATACCGCGTACAATTCTGGTCACTACACATTAGGAAGGATATTAAGGCATTGGAAAGGGTGCAGAGGAGATTTACTAGGATGGTACCAGGAATGAGGGACTTCAGCCATGGGGAAAGGCTAGATAGGCTAGGCTTATTCTCTCTAGAACAAAGAAGATTGAGAGGAGACCTGATAGAGGTTTATAAGATTATGAGAGGTTTTGACAGGGTGAATAGGGAAAGACTGTTTCCACTGGTGGGCGAATTAGTGACTCGTTTAAAATAGTTTCAAAACGAAGCAGAGGGGTGCTGAGGAGAAATTTTTCACTCAGCGTGTTATTCGAATCTGGAATGCATTGCCTGAAAAGATGGTGGAGGCAGATTCCATAACAGCTTTTAAAAGGGAACTAGATCTTTATATAGGAAGAGCAGGTTTGTTAGGTTATGGAGAGAAAGCTGAGCAGTGGGATTGAGTTGCTCTGTTCAAAGAGTTGGCACAGACTAGATGGGCCAAACGGCCTCCTTTTGTGCCGTATAATTCTGTGATTCTATGATATTAAGAACAGAATATCATCAACAGCATATAGTCTGTTTCAATCCGTTGGTGTTGCAGCGTTAATTTTAACTGTGAGACCTGCTACTGTGGACTCTACTCAATCTGTACCGAACTGAATCTTTTTAAACCCTCATATGGAATCAGGTAATAATAGTAATATAATAATAATAATAATACTAGTCCTTGTATTTGATATAGTGCTTTTCACAAATTCTATACGTCTCAAAGTGCTTCACAGAATATACTGTAAAGTGACCTGACTGTATATTATGTGGGCAAAACGTCGGAGCCAATTGCACATAGCAGTGTCCGACAAACATGCATTGAGTGACTAAATTATTAGGTAACCCTCTATGAAGGATTGAAACAAAAAAACAGAAATCATTGGGAACACTCATCAAGTCAGGCAGCATCGATGGAGGAAGGAAAATGATGATGAAGGGTTGTGGTCCCGAAACACGGACTCACTTTCCTTTCTTCCTTTCATTACCTCCCCAATATTGCCAGACTCCGCCACTACCTCACCCCCCATGCCGCCAAAACTCTCTCCACACCTTTATCACTTCCAGGCTCGACTGTGAGAATGCTCTCCTCGTCGCCCTTCCCAGCTCCTCCCTTCACAGGCTGCAGATCATTCAGAATTCTGCAGCTCATGCATTCTCCCGTACCAGGCTTCACGACCACATCACTCCCATCCTCGCATGTCTCCACTGGCTCCCTGTCACCCAGAGGTTGAATTCAAGATCCTTGTCCTTACTTTTAAGGCCATTCACGGCCTTGCCTCCGCCTATCTCTCTGACCTACTGTCTCCCTATCAGCCTGCCCGCATCCTCCGTTCTGCAGATACAGGCCTGCTCCTCGTCCACCGCCCTAACTGCCCAATCATCGGCTTTCGGATTTTCAGCCTCTCTGCTCCCACACTGTGGAACTCCATCCCACAGCCCTGCTGCCTTGCTTCCTCCCTTTCCTCCTTCAAGGCCGGCCTCAAAACCTTCCTCTTCGACCATGCCTTTGGCTGCCCCACTAACTGTTCTCCCTCTCCCACTCTCCTTCCCCTTCCTCCTACCCCTCCCACCCACCCACCCTTCACTCAGGTCCCGACCTGACTGTTCAGCGCTTTGGGACGTCCTCCCGATGTCAGCATCTCTTCATAGATGCTGCCTGACCTGCTCAGTATTCCCAATGATTTCCTGTTTTTGTTTCTAGCATCAGCAATACTTTGTGTTTTCCTCTCTGAAGGATTCTTTCCCTCCCTGTTTTCTTTTACTTTATTTATTATCAACACTGGCACTGTACCCCAATCTATTAATTTATCTGTATGAATAAAAAAGTCTGATTTCATAAACATGTTTTGACAGAAATTGTTAATAGTTTGTCTCCTTAAATTAGGAGAATAATACTCCAGTCTTGTTATTTGCCTGAGTTTGGGCTTTGGTTGCCTACATGGGGTAAAATTGAAAACAAGTGAGTCTGCTATAAAGCATAAATTGAAGATACATCCACAATTATAACACTTGCATTTATCCTTGTCACAATGAAGCATAATAATAATAATAATCCTTGCATTTGATATTAGAGCTTTTCTCGCCTTCTAGATGTCTCAAAGTGATTCACAGCATTTACTGTCAAGTGAATTGGCTATATATTTGCAGATGAAACATGGTAATCTATTGTGCACAGCAGTATACCACAAAAAGTTGTGAATTGAGATGACCATTAGGTGTGTGGAGTAAGGAAACTTGCCCAAGAATTTGCCCTGCCTGAAATTGAACCCGGGTCTCTTGCTTGCAAGGCAAGTGCATTAACCACTAAGCTACAGGATTCCACAGAAAAGTTTTCAAGAAGCAATAATTGCACCTCGATTAGACCTCATTGGCTACAACACTGCCAATGTGCAAAGCAGGAGGTGAGTCAGCCTGTTTTTCCAGTTTGTGGACCATGGCAATCCCATTTTTCTGTCCTTTCTCCAGATGCATTTATATACCCTCATTTTCTAAATACAGTATTATCAAAAACAATAATTGCACATGTATAGCATCATTCATGGCGGGAGGACATCCGACAGTGCTGGACAATCAGAGCTTTGGACTCACTCTGGGATTTGGGATTGGTGAGACTATAGAGTGGGAGGGGGGTTGGGAGGGTGATCGAAGGCACGGTCGAAGAAGTGGGTCTTGAGATAGGTCTTAAATGAGGCAAGGGTGGGGGCGAGATGGTGGGACTGAAGGATGGAGTTCCAGAAGGTGTGGGAAGAGTAGGTGAAGGTTCACCCACCAATGGTGAGGCGGGGTAAGATTGCCAATATGAAGCAGGATGGAGCAGTGGAGGGAGCAGGCACGTTGGTGAGGGTTTAGGAGGACGCAAAGGGAAGGGGGAGCAAGGCAATGAAGGGCTTTGAAAGTTAGGACCAGGATCTTGAACTGTATCTTCGGTGTGATGGGAAGCCATTAGAGTCGAGCAAGGATGGGGGTGATAGGCTCATCGAACCTAGAGTGGGAGTAGAAGCAGTCTGCAGAGTTCTGGATGATCTGCACCTCAAGGCACTTCACAAGATTAATTGTAAACTGGGTGATTGTATTTGTGTGCAAATGCAGCAGCTTATCTGCATACAGGAATGTCCGACAAGCCATGAAACAAACGCCCAATTTTGTTTTAGGGATTGTTGGCCAGGACATTGGGAGAAACACCCTTCTCTTTTCCAGCAGCACTATGGAATTTTTAGTCCCCCTGAACAGATACAAGTGGGATTCTAGTTTAACATTTCATCCAAAGCATATCACTTCTGACAATGCAACTCAACTCCAGAACTGCATGAGAGTGTCACCTTAGATCAGGTTGGTCCAACCTTTTTAGTGTTGAGGGCCAAATTTCAATGAACACAGGTAAGATGTCGATGGGTCGCATCATCTATATTTTTGCTTTTACGAGAAACATAAAGAATCATATAGAAATCCAATATTTTAAATTATGTGACTGTAATACTTAATAATGATTATCTCAAATGGAAATAGGTGCAACAATTTTTTAAATTGTATTAAAATCAAAACACAAGATATCAACTCAGCATTCCTATCAGGGAATGCTCAACAAAACCCAGAAAATACAATTGTAAAATTAAGAACCGAACACAATAAAAATTGTTTCGAATAAAGATTATCTTGAATATATCTTTCGAAATAATACCAGCAATATACAAAAAAGTTTTCACACAATCCACTCTAATTCCACATATGATCAAATTATTTCAAAAGAACATAGGTGTACTCCCAGTCTTAACTGAGTCAACTGATCCCAGTGGCCGCAATGGACTTGGGCATTGGTGCCTGCATTTGATTGTTATCCAGTGCTTCCTGCTGGAAAGTATACGTATGTGATTTGTCTAGTGAAAGGAAGACCAAATCCAGCTCTGCATGGTTAAGAAGCCAGCTAATATTCACTGACTGGTGTTACACACAATGAATTGACTGCATGGTTGAGGTATTTGAGGGCTGTCTTTACATACATTTGGTATGACGCCAAAGCCAATCAGCAACATCGATAATTAACACTTTGTATACTGCCTTTTTCAATCTTAATGTGTTTCTTATTCTATACCCAAAGTCTTTGATAATATTATTTACATTTAAATCTATATTGTGGAGTCCTGTAGCTCAATGCTTAGAGCAATCGCCTTGCAAGCAAAATAACTGGGTTTGATTCCCAGCAGGGCAAAACCTTGGAAAAGATTCCTTACTCCACCAGTCTAATAATAATCCCTCAAAAAAAATTGGTCATTTCAATCCATGCCTTTTTGTGGGACACTGCTATATGCAATTGATTGCTGTATTTCGCCCACAAATATACAGTCAATTCACACCATATTTTGTGAAGTGCTTTGAGGCGTCTAGAAGCCGTGAAAAGCGCTATATCAAATGCAAGGATTATTGTTATTATTATATCTTCTAACTCTGTTTTCTAATTGTGCACACAGGAATGGGAATTTCTCTAATTGTTAGTAAATCTATCTTATTTTGTTTGGTAATTTTTTGTTCCTTTGTGGTAAGAGCTTATGGGAGATGAACAGACAAGCTCAGTAATCAGTAGAGGATAAAATGTGCAAAGTCAGCAAGACCAGAAAAGGTATTGATTGATGAATAATGAACTGTGAATTATAGAAAACATCAACAATGCTACTGGAATATGAGAGGGATTCCCAGCTTTTCAAAATCCTCACGCTTGACTCCTTACAAGATAAAAGCACAACTCCACTGCATACAGTACTACAGTGATGCTGCATCATTTTACTTGACTCAGACACAGGAGAAACTTCATCAAGATGGATTGCACACTATGACGAGTTTGGTTCCTTTTACTTTACACATCATGCTTCACTAATGTGACCATCATTAATGAATGCTTTATATGGTGCCATTTCCACTCAGTTTTGAAGGCATCCTGTTATATTGCTCTCCAGAGTGCATTGAAGTGAAACATACCTCACATAACATATGCCAGAAACAAACGTTATAAAGGCTTGTGCTAATTATGAATTCTAGTTTGCATTTCCTGCTGACGTTTTGCTCGATGGCTCTTTTCAACAACAACAACAACAACAAATTACATTTATAGAGCGCCTTTCACGTCGGGAGGACGTCCCAAGGCGCTGACATTTTCAAATGACATTGGGCAATTCAAGATCTTATACAGTATTCTCAAATACAACCAAACTTACATTGATATAACTTTGCATCTTTTACTGATCTTGAAAAAAGCTTCCACCCAAGTCCCTCATGAACCACCTCATTGTATGTCTTCTCCCTCTGCACCTCCACCTGCAATCATCCTGATACAGCCATCAAGCTGCTAAATGATTGCTTCTCTGCAACCCTCAACTCTTGCCCCCCCGAAATCCAGGTCTGTCTCCAAATCTACCAACTCCCCCTGATATAACAGTCACCTCCGCTTCCTCAAAACACTCCCACTTGAGCTTAAATAGTACAAATCTGGCCTCACTGCCAGATGTGGCTCAATAATCTCTGCAACTATCTCCTCTCCCTCTCACAGGCCAAAACAATGTGCAGTTATATAGCACTGTCGACACCGCGTAGCATCTCAGAGCACCTAACTGTAGCAATCCATGACTCCAAGCTGATGGGGGGAGGGTTGGGGGATGGCCGAAGTATGTTCGAAGAGGAAGGTTTTCAAGCAGAACGTGGAAGGTGGGGGGATCAAGATGGAAGGATTGAGGGAGAGTGTTGCAGAGTTTGGGGCGAAGTGGCTGAAAACGCAACTCCAATGGTGGGTGGAGGGTGCAGAATGCCATCTTGTTTTATACGACAATATCTCTTTATTCAGATTTATTGTTTAAAAATCATGCAATAATTACTGAGCAATTACTTAGTGGAAAACCAGGCAGTACAAGTTGCACTACAGCAGAGCAGAGACAAGGTGTAGAATACGACATTATAAGCAATTAACAGACATAGGTTATACAGCTCCAGGAACTACAGTTTACAATAACCATGTTTTAAAATTCAAAATGGTGTTGAGATTCTGAGTTGAACACAGGAACAGAAGAAGCCACTCATTGGAAGGCTGTGCTGCCCCCTGCTGCCTATATGATGTTAAACCCCTCTAGAACCTTGGCTCAACCATCCCTGTGACTTGCAATCTGACTGCAACTCTCTGTTCACTCAGCTGAGACTATTCCTGAAATTTCTCTACCTTTTATATTTATGATTTCTGTGAAAGTCTGCATGAATGCATGCAGAGTACAATCTCCATGTGTGCTCAGGTTGCAGAGTTCTGTTGAAATGTTAATTGGATTTGGACATGGAGGTTAGCCAAAGGACTTGAGTAGATGATAGGCACCAGTATTAATTTCCTTGGATTTATCTACATTAATTCCTTTGGCCAGTTGATGATATATGGGTATACAAGTGCATTTGTGTATTTAATAATATGAAGTGAATAAACAAAATGGGTGCCAGTTTTTTGTGTGTTACGTCTGGTGCAGAGAAGAGACAAGTTAAAGATCAGAGGGGGAAAAACTGATTCATAGTATTATTCACTTAAGGAATAAACCATCTGTTGCAGTAAGGAATGAATTATTACAGCTAGAAATTCCCATTGTGAATAACCAAATTGCCACAAAATTACACTTTTCAGCAATTCACAATTAACCCATAAATGATTGGTATGTTCTCTGAAGATTTGTGTCTCTGGAACAGCTGGTTTTCTGTTTTAAGCTCCTGCACCACAGTGCTAAAAAAAAAGAAACTATTAAGGTAAGCAACAAACTGGTTAACAATCCAGATGTGCTAATTGAAAACAGCTGGTTGAGACTACAGCAGAGAGACCATGGGAGATTATAGATGTTCTAGACCAGGTTGGTTGTGCATAAAAATCAGTAGGACCATCTTCAAAATGACTCTGTTTGATGCCCGATACTCCATCATAGACAGCCATTAATCCCATCACAATTCCCTTTGTCAAATTAAAGGTTGGATGAATCAACCACCAAATCTTCTTTGGTAGTACTCATACCAAAAAGAGAGCACAGAGAGCACTGTTATAAGTATTTAAGCTTAGGGTTACAAAAAGTACAGTGGTTATACTACTGTACTTGCTCACTTTCAAAACAATACAGATGAACGTGGGTAAGCACAATTTGTAAGCATCAACAATTTTGTACTCACATACTTTCATGAAAAGCAAACATTTCAAAGCACTTTACAATGACTGACTGGGAACCCGAGCTGATTGCAGAGAATAATAATAATAATAATAATAGTAATCCTTGCATTTGATATAGCATTTCACATCTTCTAGATGTCGCAAAGCGCTTCACAGAATATACCATAAAGCAAATTGACTATATTTTGTGAGCGAAACGTGACAGCCATTTGTGCACACTAGTGTCCCACAAACAGTCATGGATTGAGTAATAAATTATTATTGTTTTATTTGGGGGGGATTAATATCAGGCCCATGGAGTAAAGAAACTTGTCCAAGGTTTTGCCCTGCTGGAATTGAACCCAGCTCTCTCACTTGTAAGGCGAGCGCTCTAACCACTGAGCTCCAAATGGAGGAATAAAGGGGGAGGTGGCAAAAACAATCAAAGAGAGTTTTGATAGCATTCAAATAAACCACTTGGGTACATTTCTCCCAATGACTAACTGTAATATTGTATTGCAGTGTCAGTCTGACTGATTTGGTAGAAATCACACCATTGAATCAAAAGTTTGTGGGATCAGTTGCTGATACAAACTTTTGATTCAATGGTGTGATTTCTACCAAATCAGTCAGACTGACACTGCAATACAATATTACAGTTAGTCATTGCTGTTGGTGGCCGAGTTGGGGGAGGCCAGGGTGGGTTGCACTGTCGGGGGTGATGTCCTTCACAGGTTTTGTCTGCCTGTTCAAGTGGCCATTAAAGATGTTGTGGCACTATTTGAAATAGTCCAGTCAGTGAAAATCTAATGGCCATATCCACTAACTGGAACATCGCAGCTCACAATTCTTATCTCCTTGTTTCAAGCCTTGGCACAAATACTGTTCAAAAATATTCCCCAAAATTGTGTGCCAATTTAACATTCTTGTGCCAATAATTTGATGTTCTATTTAATCCCTGGCATTACAGATTGATCTTGCTTAAAATGTATTGCAGGATATTTCTACTACAACCAATTGTATTTGGATAAAAAAGGAGTATTAATTCTGTAACATTGTAACCTTTCAGATCAAGCCAAAAATCAAGCTGATTTCTTTTATAAATATTCCTACGGCTTTATTTTAAATCTCAAGATGTCTTCTGAAAGTGCTCCAAAATACTCAGAATAATGTCATATTTTCCACTGCACAAGTAAGCAGTAAGATTTATTTTATTAGTGCTGTTTTCATGCTGTTCAATTGCATTTTTCCTGATTATACACTGAATTTTATATCCTATTTGCAACATGTAACAGAAAGACTAGTGAGAAATTGTAAAATAGTAATAGTCATTAAACAGACTATGCAATGCTACAAATGTGATTGTCTGTTTAATTCTGCTATCACAGACACACTGGCGCCCTCACCCTTAAACCCAAGAGTCTTACAGTTGATGCAACACATGTTAACCACCCCACTGAGATCTCAGAGCTAACTAAATGCCAGAAACGGCCAGCTGGCAAAGTGGTCTTGTTCATATTTTAATTATGTGGCATCGTGCCTTGCTTAGGTTAGAGAGGAAGAAAAATTCAGCCAGTGTTAAAGTGAATTAGTTCAGCAAGCAATTAACATGTCCAGTCTTGACTGGTTTAGTCTGGTCTGCCAGATTTTATAAAATAGCAAATAAAAGTATATGTTGAAAGCGAATTGGATAAATTGACATTTACACAGATTTGGCCAGTTTCTTGGTTACATAAACATAACAAAATGATTACTTTAAATGCAGTAATGCATTTTCCAAATACAATGAACAGCACAATGTCATATGAGTTTTCTTGGCACACACTGGCAAGTGTAGAAAATGTGGCTTCACAAATGGAACCGCAAATAAAAATGAAAAATAATCAATAAATAGCCAAGATGAAATTCTTACAACATTTCAAATCAAGATTTGAAAATGTACACACGCCTAGGAAAAGGAATGAATGCTGCAGTATTAAAGTGTGCTTTATTACAACGAGCATTGACAATCAATCAGTAAAATATTTTTCTTTAATCTCACCAATGAACATAACAGCGGGTGGCTCCTGCCCATTGTTGTCTCATAATGGTTGTTCAGAGCTGCAGTGATGCACTTGGCTGTCCCCGAATGCACAGTAGCAGGAATATTCTGCACACAGTGAAAAGGAGTGTAGCCATTTCACAATTAGATGTCTCAAATCATAGAACAAATTGTGAATTTGATGTTTACTTTGAATTCTACATTTTTATTTTTTTTAAATTGCAGTTTTTGTTAAATTGCACATGAGGAATCTAGTAAAATGAAGTATGGATCATTTGTATCTGCTGGATTAGGCAGGAAAGAATAAATTTAGTGTAAAATGTATTAGTGCTGCTCATGCTCCCAGCACTCACAACCTTACTACTGTTTTTGTTTTATTCCTGGGTCTCTTAGCTAATTTAGTATGAAGTGCTCACATATCAAGCACTGATCTAATTTCCTAGGTATCACTGTCCAATCCCTGATCAATTCACTTTGTTATGTAACCTTTCGGTTTCCATGACAACAATCAGATCATGGCTATGAAATGTTTACATGGATCTTCGGGGAGTTTTACAATAAGCAGCTAACTTAAGATTTCACTTCTGATCAACAATGCATTTCAATAGATCACCAGTTTCCTTCAATTCAGTTAGATCAAATGCAGCAACATGTCATGGTTGCAAATAAATGGTAATTTTTTGGTTGTAACTGAAACACAATATAGACTTTTTTTCTGATTCAATCGAGGTGTAATAATTGTATACCTATAATATGAAAAATCTTTTCAGTTACAAGAATACTTTTGACAGTGTTGATTTACAGCATAGATCTGTGTTGTGATCTATTGCCCCATCAACTAATTTCTTATTATCGTTTCTGGGAAGTTAAACAAAATTACATAGCTCTCAATGTACTAGTGTGATAAGAGCTGAACTTTTGATGTTTGTGATGACCTCTTGTTCCAAAGTGAAAATTAAGTCATATGCAGGCACTTTTCCCAAACTCCAACTTTTCCGTTGAGAGAATTCTGTTTATCTAGTTAATTAAATACCTATTCTGGTTGTATTAGCAGAGAGTATTATATTTAAAGTCATACTTATTCATTTGACTGAACAAAATATCTGCATTGTTGATATAAAAAGTAGTTGAAAAGAGAAAGATATTTCTTCCAATGACCAGGCCAACAGTTCTTCGATTGATTCATTTCATATTTGTGGGATTATTTTGTTGTTTTGACATGACATTTTGGCATTTTACCAGTCCATAACTTGTCATTACAATATAATACAGTACTCTCTGCATTTAATCTGCTGACTATTAAGTCAAAATGTTTCAAAGTGCTTCACAGGCAATTGCTTTCAAATGAAGTAACTGTTTATTTGTTGGTAGTTGCAACAGACAAGTTGTGCATATGAAGCAAATCACCAATCTATCTGGAGGTTTTTTAGGATTGGGAGAAACTACTTTTCTTTTCAAATACTGTAATGGCATATTTAATGTTCACCTTAACAGGCAGATGGGACCTCAGTTTTTAACATCTCATTAGAAGGATAGTATAGTATCTCTGACAATGCAGTACTCCTTCAACACTGCATTCCAGCCCCCACACCATCTTGCGCAGTGCTCCTCAGAGCTCTGTCCTCGGTCCCCTCCTCTTCAACCTCTAAATGATCCCCCTTAGTGAGATCATCTGCAGACATGGGGTAAATTTCCACATGTACGTAGATGACACCCAATTCTATCTCTCTGCCTCCACCCTAGATTCCAGGACAACCGGTGTCCTGACAGACTGCCTGTCAGACATCGTCCTGGATGAGAGACAACATTCTGCAGATGAACGTCGGCAAAACCAAGGCTCTCCTGATTGGCTCGTACCAGTGCCTCCACAACTCAGGCACTGATAGCATCAACATCCATGGTCAACTCTCAACTGTTCTCCCCCATATCCATGCCATGACCAGCTTACCTTCCACCACCTCCGCAACATTCCCCGACTCTGCCCCCTCCTCTCTTACCTGCTAATCCCCTATCAACCTGACTGCACCCTCCATTCAGCAGGCTACAGCTTGCTCCATGTCTCCCGCCCGACCCACCCTACCAGCGGTAGCCAGGCTTTCAGCCTCTTTGCCCACACCACTCTTTGAAACTCTATCTCACAATCCCTTCACCTTGCTCACTCCCTTGTCTCCTTCAAGGTCCCACTCAGGACTCCTTTTCAACCATATTTTCAGCCACGCTCCTACCTCTCTGCCCTCCCTTATCCCAACCGTGCACCGCACCCTCGTGCTTGGGTCCTACCCCAGACTGTTCAGCATCTTGGGACGTCCTCCCAACATGAACGGCGCTCTACAAATGTAATTTTGTTGTTGTTGAGTGGCAGCCTAGATTGTAAATTCAATGTCGATCTTATGTCATGTCAGTTATAACAACTGGTTGAAAAACAGCCAACATCTCATTGTCATACTTAATCCTACAATTGCCACCGTCACTGCACTTTGTAGTAATATCCTGTGAAACACTTTAAAATGTTTCACAAAATTATAGGACTATCGAATGCAAGGATTATTATTTGGTAGTGGATGCTATCCATTTCATGAACTTTAAATTGTGTCTGTAGCATAACATTCTGATATAATTTGTTCAGTTAATCTGTGTTATATTGTTTTTCATTAATATTTGATACAGATTAATTTAACATGTTTGCAGATTAATCCGCAAGGTGAGAGAGTCATTGTTGCCCATGATGTTTCAGCAAGTAACTGTGTAATAGGGTCTGGAGATATATCGATATATCAGTTAAACCCGATATAATTTTCATACCGATATGCCGAAAAATTTAATATATCGAAAAAAAAATCGGTATATCGTAAATATCGGTATATTGTTTCCGGCATTGCAACCTCCTGGGTCTAGAGCATGGAATGCACGTGCACATCTGAATGCACGCACATCCCAAACGTGCGCGCACTGAACTACAAGATCCAGAAAGCTCATCTCTATACACAATGCACAGACCGAGGTGGAAGACGCCATATTGTATTCATAGTCCTCGAATACAATATACAGGTATGCAAGGGGTAGGGGGAGAGGGAGGGAGAGACGGGGGGGTGGGGGAGGAGATGTGGAGAGAGACGGCTGGGGGAGGGGGAGAGAGACGGCTGGGGGGAGAGGGGGAGAGAGACAGCTGGGGGGAGGGGGAGAGAGACAGCTGGGGGGGGGGGAGAGAGACGGCTGGGGGGGGAGGGACAAATGCAAAAAGACTTTCTATCTTCCTCTAATTGTTACTACATATGATCAACTCTATAATGTCACTCTGAATAGCTGTATCAGTAACTTCCAAACAAAAAGAGTTATGGTAATTTAACAGCTAATATTAACCAAAATGCCTATTTAGTAAAGAACCTGTCTCACTCCAAACCTCACTTCATTACTGTAGAAGTATCATAAAAATTCATCTATATAATAATAGTAAACATTATCATCAACATAATCATAATTGTTGCATTGATAAAGCACTTTTCACATCTTCTAGATGTCTCAAAGCGCAACACATTATATACTGTAAAGTTAATTGATAGTATATTTGTGGGTGGAACACAACAGCCAATTACGCGTAGCAGTGCCCACAAATAGTCATGGATTGACGTGACCAATTTATTAAATTTTCTTTAAGGATTAATATTAGGCATGTAGAGTAAGAATACTTGCCATAGGTTTTGCCCTGCCAGGAATCAAACCCAGGTCTCTTACTTGAAAGGCAAGTGCTCTAACCACTGAGCTATAGGACTCCACATTCTCAAACGTTAGTTAGTATATTACAAATACAGAGATTTCACATATAATAAAATCCCTGCAATATTTTAGCTAATGTATACTTACATATTTACTTTAAAACAACACAGCAATATCCATTGGAGTTGATATTAATTAGATCCTACTTCTAATTGAATCACTTTTCTTAAAACAAGTGAAGGAAACCATTAATGTTGTTAACATTCGATTGATTTCCATGTCAAGAAACAAAAAAATGCAGAACTGTTTTTCCACAGCCCACATAATCTATTTCCCAAGATACTTTGTTGTAATTAGATGTCTTCCTAAAGATCTCCGACTCTTTTGCTTCCTAGGTCACATTCCGGAAATCATATGTACTTAGCATTCAGAAAATAACAAACAGAGTAAGATACTGGTTTACAGTAATAAACCAGGCATCCGATAATCTAAGACATGATTTATCAGACAATTATACTGCTGTGGCTAACAGGCTTCATTCATTCCCAATGTCCTTAAACTAACTCACTCTTAAAATTACACCCATCACCGTATTCTCAGCTGCACAAACACCACAGTTTCATAATTGTCTTAACAGACCCATTCTGTTCTCAAGTGCCTTTTGGTAACCACACCAGATGCCTATGATTATGCAACAGCAAGAAAAATGTTAGGAGTTTAGTTTGTAAAGATATGTGTCCTGTGCAGAGACATTGTAATTTATATTCCAAAAATGTAATTTGTTGAAAAGGCATGAAATGCACGAAAATGCTTAATTGGTCTAAGGAACAATTAGTTAAACGGTATAGGTCTAGCTTAATCTATGCTTTTGCACACTGATTGAAGCACATAGCAATATGCTAACTTGTTGGTGAATCCAGGACTACATTCCTACCATGCGAGTTTGAATACATGCCAAGCCTCCTGAGATGACCTTGGTTAAGTCTTATATCAGGAACTAATTCCTTTGAATTATTGTCTGTCTGTCTGGGTGAACATCTAAGCCAAACAAACCTCCTTTTTACAAAAAAATTACACACAACTTTCGGGTCTGACTGCTTCCAAACAAAACACTACAGATAAAACTCTAGCTTGAAAATCTGTAAATTGAATATGGTCTCCAGCTGGTCTGAGTGAAGACAAAAGCACATATAAGATAGCTGCTGATTAGTTCTCTCTGCCTATCCCATCCTGCATTCTACGAATTAAAGCTCATTTAGTTTCATTGTTAATTAAATTCCAAATTTAAAAGTTTTGTAGCCATAGCAATGGACCTGCAGTTTAGATTATAAGGCATAGTTATTTAAACCATACACAGTATTGGGTAGCTATTTAAGGTGTCCAAAACATTCAGCATTTCCCAGCAAACCAAAGAAATTTCCAGCATGAAGGGTGTATCCATGTATAATTTGTTGTTGTATGTTGAACTTGAAATGTGTATGGAGTAGGGTCCGCCGATATATCGATATATCGCTAAAACCCGATATAATTTTCATATCGATATGCCGATATAGACATTTAAAAATATCGATATATCGAGATAAAAAATCGGGATGCGAGCACACTGAACTACAAGACCCAGAATGCTCATCTCTATACACAATGCACAGACCGAAGTGCAAAGCGGCCATATTGTATTCACAGTCCTCGAATACAATATACAGGTATGCAAGGGCTGGGGGGGTGAGAGAGATGGCTGGGGGGTGGGGGTGGGGGGGTGAGGGGGAGAGAGACGGCTGGGGGGAGGGGGAGAGAAATGGCTGGGGGGAGGGGGAGAGAGACGGCTGGGGGGGGGGGGAGAGGGGGAGAGAGACGGCTGGGGGGAGGGGGAGAGAGACGGCTGGGGAGAGGGAGAGAGACGGCTGGGGGGGGAGGGGAGGAGAGAGACGGCTGGGGGAAGGGGAGTGAGACAGCTGGGGGAGGGAGAGAGAGACGGCTGGGGGGGTGGGAGAGGAGATGTGGAGAGAGACGGCTGGGGGGAGGTGGAGAGAGACGGCTGGGGGGAGAGGGGGAGAGAGACGGCTGGGGGGAGAGGGGGAGAGAGACGGCTGGGGGGAGGGGGAGAGAGACAGCTGGGGCGGGGGAGAGAGACGGCTGTGGGGGGAGGGAGAAAGAGACGGCTGGATGGGTGGTGGGGGAGAGAGACGACGGGGGTGGGGAGTCCGAGAGAGGGACGGCGGGGGGCGGTGGAGAGACGGGGTGGATGTGATAATATACAGATAGATAGAGATGGGGGGGATGTGAGAGAGGAGAGAGGGAGAGAGACACAGAGATACACAGACAGAAAAACACAGATAGAGAGAGTGAGAGACATAGAGAGAGAGAAAGATATTTACTTCCTGAGAAGATAGGCCCCGAATGCGCGCGCACCCGGAACGCGCGCGCACTCCGGATGTGCGTGCACTCCGAATACGCGCGCGCGCATGCGCAGTACGAAAAACCCGAAAATATCGATATTTCGGTATATCTCGATATGAGCCCATCGATATATTTAATCGGAAAATTTCCATATTGACGGACCCTAGTATGGAGTATCCACAAGTACCTTTGAATTTGACTCTAACGTAGGTATGTTTAAGGGATGAGATCCGACTTACTGAATAGCCTGAATCATCCAAACCAATCATGTGATCTTATGACTATATTAGTGGAGATCCTGTGGCTTAGTGGTTAGAGCACTTGTCTTGCAAGGTGGGGAGACCAAGCTGGGGAGACCAAGCTGGGGAGACATGTGTTTGAATCCAGACAGGTCAGGGCGAAACCTTGGGCAAGTTTCCTTACTCCACAAACCTAATAATAATCCGTCCAAATAAACCACAATAATAAAATTGATCATTTCAATCCACGACTGTTTGTGGGATACTGTTGTGCGCAATTGGCTGCCGTGATTCGCCCATAAATATGCAGCCAATTCACTTTACAGTATATTCTGTGAAGCGCTTTGGGACGTTGATAAGATGTGAAAAGCGCTATACCAAATGCAAGGATTATTATACATTATTATATTATTATTATATTATGTTATATTATCATTTTATCAGCACCAAAACAAACCATTCAGCGCAACCAGACTTTGTCAAGATTTCACCTCAGCATTAACCTTCACACGTCCTAATCTTCCCTCCTTTGCCTTTCCCATACCTTCTCCCCCATCCATGCATAACGTTTTCTCTTACATAGATTGATGCTTTTTGTTTCAACCACAGGTTTTGACTGTGGGTTCCACAATCTCATCACCTTTGTGTGAAGAAGTTCCTCTTATATCTGCTAGTAGCTATGCTATACTTATGCTCCCTTGTTATGGGCTGATCAAGAAATGGAAACAGATTATTTACATTCACCTTATCATATCCTTCATAATTTTAAACAATTCTATCAGGTTCTCTTTCACTCATACTATCTCTGGCGTAAAAATAAATCAGTAAGCTGTCCAGTCTTTATCTGATGGTTGTATCCTCTCATCCTTGCTAACATACAAGTAAACATACTTCACCAATGGCGAAGTATGTAATATCCTTCTTGTAGTTTGTTGACCAAAATTGTGTACTGTATT
This sequence comes from Hydrolagus colliei, assembly GCA_035084275.1. Taxonomy (NCBI): domain Eukaryota; kingdom Metazoa; phylum Chordata; class Chondrichthyes; order Chimaeriformes; family Chimaeridae; genus Hydrolagus; species Hydrolagus colliei. The sequence goes on along the minus strand of CM068745.1, from coordinate 41,154,844 downwards.
CCAATGCAGGTGTCCCTCTCCAACCACAGGGGATACGTTCCTATAAACCTCCGCGGTTGGTAAAATCACGGTTGGAAAATGCAGGGCCCTATGGGGGGTGGGGGGAAGACAAGGTGAAATAGAGAGACGGTGAGAGAGAGAGAGAAGGGGGTGGGGAAGGGGAGAGTGGGGGGAAGAGAAGGTGAAATAGAGAAAAGGTGAGAGAGAGAAGGGGGGTGGGGGAAAGAGAAGGTGAGATAGAGAGGTGAGGATGCAGAGAAGCGACAAGAGAAGTGACAATAAATTCATGTTATTTACCTTAATCCTAAGAAAGAAGCATTGTTGCTGGTTGATTGCAGCATTGCAACTGTGTCCTAGCGCTATACGCTAGCGTGAAGCGACATCGAGGCTGGTTGATACAACTGGGTCCTAGCGCTAGACACTAGTGTTAGTGTTAAAACCTATGGATAAGCAAGGGTTATAAGCCGTGGTTTGCAAGGGTTGTCGCATTTAGCAAACCGTGGATGCGTGAGTTTCGCGGTTGACGAGGCACGGTTGGGGCAGGGTACCTGTATTCAATTGAGGCCCTGATTACCTTATAATAGAGTGGATGTTAAAATATCCTGCGGTGTATTTACAAAGAAGAGAAGGGACTTCCTCTCAGTTGACCTTGTTTATATAATATTAACTTGTCTTCTCCCTCCCCCGCTGCTCTGGTCCCAACCTTGGGACATTGTTGTATTGTGTGAAGCGCTTTGAGACGTCGATAAGATGTGGAAAGCACTATATAAATGTAAGGATTATTATTATTACTATCATCATTATAAATTCACCCTAAAACATTCAAATACATTCAGACACTCATCTCATAGTTTCTGGGAAATTATTAGTGTAAGCTTCCATCTTTGCCAATATAACATCTTTCACTTAACTTCAAATTAATTACAAATTGTTGTCTTTGAGTGTCTGAAAACATCGTTCATATGTGGAGTTCTGTAACTCAGTGGTAATAGCACTCACCTTACAAGCGAGCGACCTAGGTTTGTTTCTATGCAGGGTGAAACTTTGGGCAAGTTTCCTTACTCCACATGCCTGATAATAAGCCCTCAAAAAAAATTCCATCCAGGTCTGTTTGTGGGTCACTGCTGTGTGCAATTGACTGCTGTGTTTTGCCCATATATACATATACAGTCAATTCACTTCACAGTATATTCTGTGAAGCACTTTGAGACGGCTAGGAAACATGTAAAACACTATATCAAATGCAAGGATTATTATTGTTATTAAATGATCACTTAGCATCTTTGATATTGCTTGAAATCTCTCACAGAATCACAGTAATCACATGATATAAACTTATAAGATCCAATATAAAATGGAAGACAACATTTTTGAGTAGCTATTAACAATTATGCCAAATTTTAACATAGAAGAGACAATAAATTATTTGGCAATTTGTATCATTTTAAGATTGCATTTCTATAGAAATTAATGTTAAAGTACACTTTTATCCCATTCCAGTGATTTTGTTGCCAACAAATGCCAAATGACATTATTCAAAGGTACAGTACACCACTGGCACAATATAATACAGTACTATATGAGTACCCAAACTTATTTGATAACATATAGCAGTCATAGCAGCAATCTCCAGTTGGTATACGTAGAATAAACTAACAAAATTAAGTTCCATTAATAGTTTAGCCAATTCCTACCTTGAGAAATTCACCCACAATTACATTAGTGTTTAATTGCTGAAATGTATCAATGCATTTAAAATGCTTTAACGTTCTAATTTAATAATAAATTGAATATTGCGATCAATTAGCTGAATGACTAGTTTCTGGTACTCACTACCTGATAATGTATAATGGGTGGTTAATTATTATTTATTATTAACACTTTTAGTCAATATAACTAAACATTACATCATACATATGTCATGTCAGCAAAATCTTGAATTATTAATTCAAAATAAAGTAAATATCTAGTTGTGCACAAATACTGAATGGTAGGCTACTAAGTGTCATTTTTACCCATTAAAAATTATATTGACACTATAGCAATGTATTAAGTTTTCCATTTGAAGTGAAATTGAAGTCTTGTAGCCCAGCGGTTAGAGCACAAGTCTGAGAAGCGAAAGACGTGGATTCGATTCCAGGCAGAGCGAAACCTTGGGCAAGTTTCTTTACTCCACATGCCTGATAATCCCTCAAGAAAAAAAAAAAAACGAAGAAATTGGTCATCAATCCACAACTGCTGTGTGCAATTGTCTGCTGAGTTTTGCCAACAAATATACAGTCAATTAACTTTACAATATTATTATTCAATTTAACAACATAAAATTGAAAGTATCAAAAACCAAACTGGGAGATTAAATATAAAATAGAATTCAAGATCTCACTATTCACTGCTTATGTAATTAGTACATTCTGTATTTATTAAAGAGGTGTCTGGGTGTTCAAAATGCTATTTACCTTTTTATCGCATAAAACCAAATAGATCAGTGACTTAGTCCTCTTTCCTTATCCACTACAAATAAACGCATTGTGTAATTCAGCACATTTCTTACATCATCATCAAATTGACCGTGATGCAGTCACATTACTGCAAATAAATAATCCATAATAATCCTTGCAATTAATATAGGGTTATATAAATTGGGAGGACATCTCAAAGTGCTATGCTTGATAATAATTGTAGAACCATAGAACAAAATGTAGGACACAATCAAACACCATTTAACCTATTATATTAGTGTAGTGGTTTGCTCATTCAATGGAATTCCCTGATGTGGTACAAATTTCTTGCTCTTTCCTCATATCCCCAAATACCCTTTGTTTCCTTTTAAATACCCCCAGTTGAGTCTGTGCCAATAATCACTTCTGGCAATTTGTTTTTTTATCCTCTGGGAGAAAATGTTCTACCTTATCCTTATTACATTATTCCAAAAGTGACTCAGATAATTCCAGTTGCAGCCCTCAGGGGCTTGATAATTTGGGCGAGGTTGCACCAGTTCCTGTATTTGGGCTGTATGGCTTTGCAAAGTACCAGCTTTGATATATAAGAAAAACAAGTTGCACCTGCATATTCTGGAAAGCAACATAGAAAAAAGCCCCAACATTTTCAATGCCAAGTGTGACGTGTATTCTCACACATTGCAACTGGCTATCAATCAGGCAAGAGCGCAAAGTTTCTCATGGTTTTTTCAATTTAAATCTTGATTAAATGCTAACTATCCAATAGCATCACACATTTTTCCCATTTCCCAGTGTCCGTTTGTACACTGCTAACTAGTTCCACTTGGTTCTCTTAATTTCTTCAATTGAGTCTTTTAGGGATCTCTCCACACCATGTGCAAAATAACTTCAAGAATCAGTTTAGTAGCCATTTTTGTCGTTTCTGAATACCATCTTTGTAGGCTGTGCTTTTCTGAGGTCCTACTTTATTGTAGGTCTGTTGCACATATTCAAGCAACACTGATCCAGCTATAGTGTTAATTACAACAATCATTTATATTTCTTATAGCACCTTTCATGTTGAGAGCGCTTCTCAAAGCGCTCTATACAAAATGCTGGTTGGATACCTGAGCTACCTTAAGGTCCATCAAAAAGATGGACGTTAAGGTAGCTTTAAAGGTGGAAGGAGAGTGGCACAAAGCTGTGGGCCTCCAATAAGGAGTTTCAAATGGAGGCAGGATTACTGAAAGCTCACCTACCAATGGTTACTGAGAGAAATAGGGCACTCTTTGTTTTCCTTTGAAATCACAAAACTTAAACTGAGCTAAACTCACAGTTTATATTCTAACAAAGGACTCTGCAAAAAAAAGAGACAACTGGAGAGTTACTAAATGCATCAAAAGGAGGAAGCTTGATGTGCTTTTAAAGAAGTCATCCTGTCTAATTACCATATTCCCATTTGTGCTTTCCACCGATAGAGTTCAGCTGAAAGGACGGACAAAGTGGGAGCGGGTGGTGTGTATGCACAGTACTGGGACCACATGAGGCACTCTACTGAGAATATTTAGCAACTGTATGTTAAAATGAAAGATATGAACCAATCATACTAAATGCACATTAGCTACCATGCTTATTTAATTGTAAAACCACCGCATTTGAGAACAATTACCTGTGAAGCGCTGAGGTGTTTGCAGGTTCACAGGCCAGCTGTCATGTTATTGATGCAGATACTGCGTTTGTCAGAAAATGGCATTTAGTTGGATATCTAGCCTGTAGTCTCTTTAACACCCAAGAACATAGTTGACTATACAATTGTGCTGCGGTTTGGGGGACAAGTAAGACTGATAGCGAAATAGAATGTACTAGCAATAACATAGAGGCAAGGGTCATTTGTCCCTCATATATCAGACCACTTTGACATTTAATTAAGAAAGACACAGAATAGGGAACAGAACAGGCATAATATAGTTGAGAAAATTTTAGAATATTAACACCAAATCTGGTCTGAAATTTTATAAGATTAAAATCAGGATCAGAAATGATGAAATCAGGCTCCATAACACACAATGAGCTGAACAGCATGTTATATAGCTTGTCTTATACAATGGAACGAAAGTAGGACATTCGTCGCATCAAGTCCGTCAGATTCCAGATCGTGCTTGATCCCCAATTCAATTCCACTTCCCCGCTCTAGCGTCGTGTCCCTGTATCTCTATCATATATCTATTTGCCTTTTGAAATCTTCAAATGACTCTTCCTGCACTAGCCTCTGGGGGTGTAAACTCCACACTCCCACCACCCACTGCATGAAAAAAATGCTTCCTCATTGGTTTAGCTTTAAGTTTAAGCCTATACCCTTTTGCCAGAGGAAACTGTTGCTCACTGTTCTGCCTGTCAATTCCCTTCATCATTTTATATTCATCAATCAGATCACCCCTGAACTTTTTGACATTGAAAGATTACAAAGTTTTCCATTGGTAGATCATAATTTAGGCATTTGAGTCCAGGAATCATTCTAGTATATCAATGCTGCACACTCTCCAAGCTCAATATATCCTAATATTTGGTGCCCCAAACTGCACAAAGTACTCCAAATGAGGTCTAACTAGAATTTTGACTCGTATTCCAGCCTCCTTGGAATGAATGCTTTTTTTTGACACACATCTCGAAGATGTGATCAGGTGCTTTATCAAATGCAAGTCTTAATCTGGAATTTCTTCCACAAGTCTTTAAAAAAAAGAGCTCTAAATTAAGTCTGAATTTAAAAGCTTTTCACAATTCTGTGAAAATTAAATTTGGGGGCAAAATCCTCTAATACCATGGCCAATGCCATGGTATTAGAGGAGAGGGTAGGAGAAATGGATAGAATAATTATAACCAGAGAGGAAGTGCTAAAAAGGTTGACGTCGCTCAAGGTGGATAAGTCACCTGGTCCGGATGGGATGCACCCTAGGTTACTAAGTGAGGCACGGGAGCAAATAGCAGGGACTCTGGCCACGATCTTTCAATCTTCCTTGGACACAGGGGTCGTGCCAGAGGACTGGAGGACAGCTAATGTTACTCCCTTGTATAAAAAGGGGCAGAAGGACAAGCCTGGTAACTACAGACCAGTCAGTCTAACGTCGGTAGTGGGCAAAATTCTAGAGTCCATAATCAGGGACAAGGTAGATCTTCACTTAGAAAGATATAGGCTAATAAAGGACAGTCAACATGGATTTGTTAAAGGCAAATCTTGCCTTACAAATCTGATAGAATTTTTTGATGAGGTAACGGAATGGGTGGATAATGGTAGCGCAGTTGATGTAGTTTACATGGACTTTCAAAAGGCATTTGACAAAGTGCCACATGAGAGACTTATTAAGAAATTAAAGGCCCATGGCGTAAAAGGGACAGTGGCAGCGTGGATCCACAACTGGCTGCGAGACAGAAAGCAGAGAGTTGTAGTGAGCGGCTGTTTTTCAGATTGGAGGGAAGTGAGCAGTGGTGTGCCACAGGGATCGGTTTTGGGACCATTGCTGTTTGTAATCTACATCAATGATCTGGACTTGGGTGTACGGAGTACAGTTTCCAAGTTTGCAGATGACACTAAGTTAGGGAGAATAGTAAACAGTGAGGAGGATAGTAGCCATCTGCAAGAGGATATAGACAAATTGGTAAAGTGGGCAGACACATGGCAGATGAAGTTTAATGCAGAGAAGTGTGAGGTGATGCATTTTGGGAGAAGAAATGAAGGGAGGCAATATAGGCTAGATAGTACAATTTTAAATGGTGTGAAGGAACAGAGAGACCTGGGGATTTGTGTTAGTGACTCGTTGAAGGTGGCAGGACAGGTAGACAAGGCTGTTAAGAAGGCATATGGGATACTAGGCTTTATAAATAGGGGTATAGAGTACAAAAGTCAGGAAGTGCTGACTAACCTCTATAGGACTTTGGTGAGGCCTCAGCTGGAATACTGTGTTCAATTCTGGTCACCACACTACAGAAAGGATGTGAAGGCATTGGAAAGGGTACAACGAAGATTTACTAGGATGGTGCCAGGATTGAGGGACTTCAGCTATGAGGAGAGGCTAGATAGGCTAGGGTTATTCTCTCTGGAGCAGAGAAGATTGAGGGGAGACCTAATAGAGGTTTATAAGATCATGAGGGGTTTCGACAGGGCAAATAGAGAAAAACTATTTCCACTCGTGGGTGAATCTGTGACTCGTGGTCACAGATTTAAAATAGTTTCAAGGCGCAGTAGAGGGGAGCTGAGGAGAAATTTTTTCACTCAGCGAGTTGTTCGAATCTGGAATGCATTGCCTGAAAAGGTGGTGGAGGCTGATTCGATAACAACTTTTAAAAGGGAATTAGATCTTTATTTAGGAAGAACGGGTCTATTAGGCTATGGGGAGCGGGCAGGGCAATGGGATTGAATCGCTCTTTTCAAAGAGCCGGCACAGACTAGATGGGCCGAATGGCCTCCTTTTGTGCCGTAAAATTCTATGATTCTATATAGGCTAATAAAGGACAGTCAACATGGATTTGTTAAAGGCAAATCTTGGCTTACAAATCTGATAGAATTTTTTGATGAGGTAACGGAATGGGTGGATAATGGTAGCGCAGTTGATGTAGTTTACATGGACTTTCAAAAGGCATTTGACAAAGTGCCACATGAGAGACTTATTAGGAAATTAAAGGCCCATGGCGTAAAAGGGACAGTGGCAGCGTGGATCCACAACTGGCTGCGAGACAGAAAGCAGAGAGTTGTAGTGAGCGGCTGTTTTTCAGATTGGAGGGAAGTGAGCAGTGGTGTGCCACAGGGATCAGTTTTGGGACCATTGCTGTTTGTAATCTACATCAATGATCTGGACTTGGGTGTACGGAGTACAGTTTCCAAGTTTGCAGATGACACTAAGTTAGGGAGAATAGTAAATAGTGAGGAGGATAGTAGCCATCTGCAAGAGGATATAGACAAATTGGTAAAGTGGGCAGACACATGGCAGATGAAGTTTAATGCAGAGAAGTGTGAGGTGATGCATTTTGGGAGAAGAAATGAAGGGAGGCTAGATAGTACAATTTTAAATGGTGTGAAGGAACAGAGAGACCTGGGGATTTGTGTTAGTGACTCGTTGAAGGTGGCAGGACAGGTAGACAAGGCTGTTAAGAAGGCATATGGGATACTATGCTTTATAAATAGGGGTATAGAGTACAAAAGTCAGGAAGTGCTGACTAACCTCTATAAGACTTTGGTGAGGCCTCAGCTGGAATACTGTGTTCAATTCTGGTCACCACATTACAGAAAGGATGTGAAGACATTGGAAAGGGTACAAAGAAGATTTACTAGGATGGTGCCAGGATTGAGGGACTTCAGCTATGAGGAGAGGCTAGATAGGCTAGGGTTATTCTCTCTGGAGCAGAGAAGATTGAGGGGAGACCTAATAGAGGTTTATAAGATCATGAGGGGTTTCGACAGGGTAAATAGAGAAAAACTATTTCAACTCGTGGGCGAATCTGTGACTCGTGGTCACAGATTTAAAATAGTTTCAAGGCGAAGTAGAGGGGAGCTGAGGAGAATTTTTTTCACTCAGCGAGTTGTTCGAATCTGGAATGCATTGCCTGAAAAGGTGGTGGAGGCTGATTCGATAACAACTTTTAAAAGGGAATTAGATCTTTATTTAGGGAGAACAGGTCTATTAGGCTATGGGGAGCGGGCAGGGCAGTGGGATTGAATCGCTCTTTTCAAAGAGCCGGCACAGACTAGATGGGCCGAATGGCCTCCTTTTGTGCCGTAAAATTCTATGAATCTATGAATCTAAAATGATCTTATCAGTTTAAACAAGCTGAACGTGGAGACCTGTAGCTCAGTAGTTAGAGAACTCACTTTGCAATCAAGAGACCTGGGTTGCAGCGCTTTGCCCACAAATATAAAATGAATTCACTTAACACCATATTCTGTGAAGGGTTTTAAGATGTCTAGAAGACGTACAATGCGCTAAATCAAATGCAAGGATTACTATTATGATAACTTCAGATCTTTAGTGGGCGGTAGTGGGCAAACTTCTAGAGTCCATAATCAGGGACAAGGTAGATCTTCACTTAGAAAGATATAGGCTAATAATGGACAGTCAACATGGATTTGTTAAAGGCAAATCTTGCCTTACAAATCTGATAGAATTTTTTGATGAGGTAACAGAATGGGTGGATAATGGTAGCGCAGTTGATGTAGTTTACATGGACTTTCAAAAGGCATTTGACAACGTGCCACATGAGAGACTTATTAGGAAATTAAAGGCCCATGGCGTAAAAGGGACAGTGGCAGCGTGGATCCACAACTGGCTGCGAGACAGAAAGCAGAGAGTTGTAGTGAGCGGCTGTTTTTCAGAATGGAGGGAAGTGAGCAGTGGTGTGCCACAGGGATCAGTTTTGGGACCATTGCTGTTTGTAATCTACATCAATGATCTGGACTTGGGTGTACGGAGTACAGTTTCCAAGTTTGCAGATGACACTAAGTTAGGGAGAATAGTAAATAGTGAGGAGGATAGTAGCCATCTGCAAGGGGATATAGACAAATTGGTAAAGTGGGCAGACACATGGCAGATGAAGTTTAATAAGAGAAGTGTGAGGTGATGCATTTTGGGAGAAGAAATGAAGGGAGGCAATATAGGCTAGATAGTACAATTGTAAATGGTGTGAAGGAACAGAGAGACCTGGGGATTTGTGTTAGTGACTCGTTGAAGGTGACAGGACAGGTAGACAAGGCTGTTAAGAAGGCATATGGGATACTAGCCTTTATAAATAGGGGTATAGAGTACAAAAGTCAGGAAGTGCTGACTAACCTCTATAAGACTTTGGTGAGGCCTCAGCTGGAATACTGTGTTCAATTCTGGTCACCACACTATAGAAAGGATGTGAAGACATTGGAAAGGGTACAAAGATGATTTACTAGGATGGTGCCAGGATTGAGGGACTTCAGCTATGAGGAGAGGCTAGATAGGCTAGGGTTATTCTCTCTGGAGCAGAGAAGATTGAGGGCAGACCTAATAGAGGTTTATAGATCATGAGGGGTTTCGACAGGGCAAATAGAGAAAAACTATTTCCACTCGTGGGCGAATCTATGACTTGTGGACACAGATTTAAAATAGTTTCAAGGTGAAGTAGAGGGGAGCTGAGGAGAATTTTTTTCACTCAGCGAGTTGTTTGAATCTGGAATGCATTGCCTGAAAAGGTGGTGGAGGCTGATTCGATAACAACTTTTAAAAGGGAATTAGATCTTTATTTAGGGAGAACAGGTCTATTAGGCTATGGGGAGCGGGCAGGGCAGTGGGATTGAATCGCTCTTTTCAAAGAGCCGGCACAGACTAGATGGGCCGAATGGCCTCCTTTTGTGCTGTAAAATTCTATGAATCTATGAATTTACTCTCTCTCTATGAATGTCTAAGTATTTAATGCTCTCTTTCCTTTCTTCTCAGCATTGTTTTTAAAGATTCACCTATCAGTGAACATTCTTATGCAAGAGCCCACATCACTATCAGCAATATGATGCTTGAACAATGACCTTGACGAGGATTATTTTGTGTTCTAGATTTCAAGACTGTATTTTTGCACCTCAGTGTGAGATTTTATGTCTATTGACTGAAACAATTGTGTTGCTATGTCTAAACAGTTTAGCTTTAGCTTTGTTTGAGCATTTCTAACAAATCCACCTGTAAATTTCTTGACTGTGTACGTTCTTTTATTAATATCATTATTCACAATGCACTTTTGGTTTACCAGGCATTTTGATTGCGTCTATCTGTCTGTCAGCTGTCTCAACTTACCTAATGTTTTGTCCAAGTCCTCTCACTTGTGAGGTGGGGTATCTAACCACTGAGTTAAAAGACTCCTTAATTTGTTTCAGAACAATTATCCTCCATCGTCTGCAGTCCTGTGCTTGTCTGTGCTGTTATCCATTCAGCATTACTCAAGTATATGTGAAATGTATTTTAGCATGCTTTGTAATCCTTCACTCTTAATTTATAATGAACAATATTCACTTCACTACTTTTATCCTTTTTAGGCACTTCAGATAATGACTATTTGTTAAACAGAAGTCAACCTTTATTTTCCCCTCTTCTATACGGCAAACAAAACTTTCCTTTAAGATTCGTTCATACGGATGATCTGACACCATGAAATGATTTGTCAGTGTATCACTTTTAGATTTATTGGTGCTTCCACATGGTGAAGAATCAAACCTGCGTCCTTCAATTCCATGTTAATGTTGGCTGATGTTTTGGTCTGCTGCAGTATCAGTTCTTGATAAAGAAGTAAAAATTGCAGTATTCTTGAACATAATTTAGTTCCTCAATTAATGGCAAGTTAAAAAAAACTTTGGAATAATCTTAGAACCTATATCTGACTGAAAACGTTGTGATCTGCAAGATTAGTGAAATGAGGAAATGCAACAGCTCATCATATTTCATCCATCCAGAAAATTCACCCAACTGTCCTCCCATGAAAGCTTCATGCTGCTTTTTAAATAAGCCTCGAACCTGGTCTCAACCACCCTACCATCCCAGCCAATTACTCTCTAGTATAGAACCTCTGTGGTTAAAGCCAAAATGGTAGTTCAAGAGCTACTTTGCAGAATCTCAATTTAGTTAAATTAACCCAGAGAGTGACTGGCTGACAATTTGGCATGGTAGGATGAGGGGACGGGCAGTGCAGAAATCCATCGAAAGTATGGCCCTCAAAAACCGTGTTAGTATGGGGACCGGTGTTGAAATAGTTAACCCGCTTATGTTTGCCTGTGTGCTGAGTTTGTGAAACTGAGAAGTCACAAGATACTCTTTTGTCACAAGATACTCTTTCATATGTAAATGAAGGTTGGACCACGGTCGATCCTGATTGGTGCGATTCAAACCTGACCCTGTAACTGGCGGGAAATGTATATCCATTTTGTACTGGCTCCTTACAATACCATGTGACTAACACGCTGAGTGTCATTGGTTAAACTACCAACAAAGAAGGACTACACAAGCACGTGGTGGAAACGGGGCCACAACCGGGGAATTAACAACAGCCAATCCGCTGCCGGAGCCGGGACCAGGACTGAACAAGAACCGCTGGGGCGCGGTCGAACGGAGCGTTGATTAACCAGTCGTATATGTTGAATATACGTTGTGTGCCACTGCTGTGTAAAGTACCACCTCAATCGAGGATACCCGAGTAAATAACCTGCTTATATCTAACCATTCTGATTTCGAGTCTGGTTATTAACAACTGGTACTCAGCACTGAATACTGAGAGTGTTGATACCTCGGGGGAGAGTAGTAAAATGCAATTGGATGAACAGGGGGACATAGGGAAGAGTGTAAATGCAGTTGTCATTGGGGGCACAACAGTCAAAGGCATAGACAGGCGTTTCTGCAACCAAAGACGCAAGTTTTGGATGTTGCCTCCCTGGTGCCAGGGTTGAAGACATCACAGAATGGGTGAATACAATTCTACAGGGGGAAGGAGAACTTTCAGAAGTGGTGATCCATGTTGGGATCCATGATATCGGGAAATATATAATCCCAATATAAAAAAGGGCTGAAATCCTACTGGGAGAGTATCAGAAGCTGGGGAAAAATATTATAGAGTAGAACCTCTCTGGTTCTATCCATAAGGTGGTCCTCCAGTAGCAAAGAAGTAGCAAAACATGCTAGACTTTCAATGGCAAGCGTTCCTTCAGGGAGAAAGTGCACAATCCATTCCAACAAATATCTCTGGAATTTCCATGTGTAGGCAGGATGCATAGAACTTTCAGTTTGGTTTGGGTACTCCTAACCATGATACTGGGTTTCCACATGGGTTTCCATGTGTCAGACACCCAGCTGACCAAAAATAATTACACCACAGTCTCCTTACCCAGTCTGCTTTTCTACATATACTGCTTTGCACTAGCTTGCGTAGCTTTGGTGTGAATCATAGAATTTTACAGCACAAAAGAAGGACATTTGGCACATTGAGTCTGTGCCGGCTCATTGAAAAGAGCTATTCAAAGTCAATCCTACTCCCTGGCTCTCTCCACATAACCCTGCAAACCCAGCCTGCACAAAGAACCATCCACCTCTTTTTAATAGTTGATATAGAATCGCCCTCCCAACACCCTTTCAGGCAATGCATTCCAGAATCAAACAACTCGCTGCATGAAAACAATTTCTCCTCACCTACCCTCTGCTTCTTTTACAAACTATTTTAAATTTGTGACCTCGAGTCACTGACACACCAACCAGTGAAAACAGTTTTTCCCTGTTTACCCTATCAAATCATCCCTCACCAAAAACCTCTATTAGGTCTCCTCGTAACCTTTTCTGCTCCAACGAGAATAATCCTAGCCTCTCCAGCCATTCCTCATGTCTGAAGTCCACCATTCCTGGTACCTTCTTAGTAAATCTCCTCTGCACCCTTTCCAATGCCTTAACTTCCTTCCTGAAGTGTGGTGTCCAGAACTGAATACAGTTCTCTAGCTGAGACCTTACCAGTGTTTTATACAGGTTAATTATAACCTTCTGACTTGTGCACTCTATGCCCCTATTTATAAAGCCAAGTATCCCGTATGCTTTTTTTCAGAGACTTCTCTACCTATCATGCCATCTTCAAAGATTTACTCATATGAACCCTGAGGTCTGGTCTCTCTGTTCCTTCACACCTCCCCACCCCCCCACCACCCCCCACTTCCCTTAATATTGTATTATCTAGCCTATATTGCCTCTTCACATTTTTCCTCCCAAAATGCATCACCTTATATTTCTCCACATCTAACTTCATCTGCCATGTGTCTGCCAATTTTACCATTCTATCTATGTCCTCTTGCAGTCTGCTACTATCCTCACTATGATAGTCACTCCCTCATTCAGGGAGATTTGGATGCCTTACTTTTTCCCTTTGTGGGAATGTATTTGTTCTTTTCCAGAACTATCTCTTCCTTGAAGACTTCCCATTGCTTTTTAGCTATTTTACCACCAATCTTTTTTTCCAGTCCATCTTGAAAATTAACAAGGGGTACATTACTGAAAAAGTTGAGAACCACTGCCCTACTGTGCAATATCTGAAGTACAGTAAAAGGCCGTTTATCTGGTACGCTTGGGACCTGGTCAATGCCAGTTAAACGGCATGCCGGATTCGGGCAGCAAGTTGCCAAAAACCCAACACAAAAAAAAAACTTATTTTTAAACATACCGTATTAATAATGGACTAAATAATAACAGAATATTGTATGGATACTTACCAATAAAGCAATAAATATTGATTACAGTCTATAAACACTGCACAAAATCACAAAGGAAACTTTTACAATGGCGGACAGAAGAGTTTTTTTTTACTCTTAAAGCGGTACTGTCGGTTTTTCCTCTATTTTTCTTTCTCTCCCTCCTTCCCTCTCTCTCTCTTTCACACAAACACTCAGTCAGTCTGGCATCTCAATGGCTCCAAACCCAACCCCCTCCACTCTATCCCCCACCCCCCTGTCACTTTCTTCCACCCCCATCCCCCACCAAAACAGTGTATAAATCCATGATACAGTTAGGCTACACGGGCAATACGTAGTATCCGTTAGGAAGGAAGGAGGGAGGGAAGGAGGGAAGGAGGGAGGGAAGGAAGGAAGGAAGGAAGGAAGGAAGGAAGGAAGGAAGGAAGGAAGGAAGGGAGGAAGGGAGGAAGGAAGGAAGGAAGGAAGGGGAGGAGAGAGAGAAAGGAAAAGCCGTGGAGAAAAAAAGAGAGAGGGAGAGGAAAAATCGATAGTCCCGCTTTAAGAGGAAAAAACGGAAATGCCACTACTGGTAGCATTCAGAACTGATCATACTGTACTCTTGTGCGACAATCGACTCATTGAATGCACCACCATTATTGTGCTGGATAAAATCCGGTTACTCGAATGGGGACTTTTTTTGAGGTGAAGGTTATACGGAAGTTATGGTCATGGATAAACAGGCTTTTTACTGTACATAGCAATGAATATCAGATAAACTTGACTTTAACAGATTTGTTTCCAGTACTAGATACAAACAGAAATAAACTATTCAGTGCATACAAATATTAATATTGTACATTCATTGAATCACTTTTTGAATTTCAAGATGCTCACCCAACAGTTCAGCTATGAAGGGTAGTTTTTTTTTTACTTGATTCAATTCAATATTTCATGGTTAAATTTTATTGTTTCTATCAGTCACATCCTTTATTAAGGAGTGAATACTATTTGTGTATGTGTTTAGAGCATGGAATATATAACTGTGCATGTACTTCATCGATACCAAAGGTTTCTCTTCCAGCCCCCGCACTGTCACCTGTAGCATCCTCCAGGCTCTGTCCTTGGCCCCTTACTTTTCAACACTTACATGCTCCCACTTGGTGACATCATCTGCAGACATGGAGTTAACTTCCACATGTATATGGATGACAACCAACTCTATCTATCTGGCTCTACCCTCGACCCCAGGATTACCACTGTCTTGACAGACTGCCTGTCAGATATCAAGTCCTGGATGAGAACTAACTTTCTACAGTTGAATGTCAACAAGACAGAGGCCCTACTGAATGGCTCGCATCAGTGCCTTCTTGCATCAGGCCCTGGCAGCATCAACCTCCATGGCTGCTCACTCAACCTCACCAAACCAGTCAGAAACCAAAGTGTCTTGTTCGACTCTCAACTGGCTTTCCTCCCCCACATCCAAGCAATGACTCACTCTGCCTTTCCCCATCTTCGCTACATTGCCCAACTCCGCCACTACCTCACCCCCAAAGCCGTTGAAACTCTCATCCATGCCTTCATTACATAGCGGCTTGATTATGCAAACGCCCTGCTGGTCGGCCTTCCCAATTCCTCCCCCATTAACTGTAGATAATCCAGAACTCTGCAGCCCTTGTCCTCTATCGTTCCGAACTCCATGACCCCATCTCCCCCATCCTCATTTGTCTCCATTGGCTCCCCATCATCCAGAGGATCCAATTCAAGATCCTGGTCCTCACATTTAAAGCCTTCCACCTCGCCCCACCCTACATCTGTAACCTCCTATCCCCTTACCAACCTGTCAGCCCACTCCACTCAGCATTCTCTGGCCTGCTCCACATCCCCTGATCCACCCGCCCCACCATTGGCGGGCAAGCCTTCAGCCACTCTGCCCCCAACCTGTGGAACTCCATCCCGCAGTCCCTCCGCCTCGTCCCCTCCCTGGCCTCCTTCAAGTCTCGCCTCAAGACTCTCCTCTTTGACGGACCCATCGGCAACTCCTAATCCCCCCCTTCCCTCCCCTCCCACCGTCCTCAGCTCGGGTTTGAAGCAGTAACTGTCCAGCGCCTTGGGACGTCTCCTAAAGTGAAAAGTGCGATACAAGTGTAAGTTGTTATACTGTATCGAATGTAAGCTTATAACATATAGATTATCATAGCTCGGTCCTACAAAAAAAGACACATTTCACTTAAAACAGGTTTTATTCATGTTAGCAAACCCAAAGCAACACAAGCTAGTGGAAAGCAGTAAAAGTAGAAAAATCCACTCACTGGAATATGTTTATAATCACACACAAAATATACATAGGATTCATCAACACAATTGTACAAGTAGAATTCAGTGCAGCAGTACATACTGGGTCACAGCAACATAGAGCTAGGAGTAAGTTTGGCAGGAATTGGGTAAAACAACAATAAGCTTGTTTTTCTCATCTGATTTTCAGAATAGAAATTAAGTAGATGGTGAACCTGAACATGTAGCAAAAACTTTGTTTACGCTACAATGTTGTTGGCATTTTGGCTTGAATGGTACTGCTGATGGAGCTTGCTGTCTTGACTAACTTGAGAAAGAGTAAAGATAGAACTGATTAGGAAAATTTCAATACATTGCATCGATCACAACCTTCAATGCACCTTATTCTGCCACCTCTACCCTGCACCATTTGAAACTGCTTTACCACAAGGGAATATTTATAAGGTAGACCAACAATCTGCAGTCCAACAAATGTTTCTGTTTTCAGCAATGTCCCTGTGATATTTTTAGAATGTGAAAATTTTTATACAGCACTTATAAATAGGACATTAATTCCAGTTTGAAAGCAGGAATATTCGAAGACATGAATATTCCTAACAGTTTACAGATCAGAAAAATATTTGCAGTTTGAATGGTTGGTCTGGTTTTCAATATATCAATTGCACCTTGACTTTATGCCTTATTTTTTTTTCTCAAATAAAGATTTACATGTTAAAGGGTTGCAGAACTGAAATTGAATTCACTGAATTGCATGAAATATTCAGACTGCGGGATTCAAATAAATGATGAAAAATACTGATTCTACCCTCTCTGGGTTCAATTATGTCTCATTGAAGTGTGTGTATGAGTTCCTCAAAACAAAGGCCACATGATGTTGCATTGAACTTACAAAACAATCTTTGTTCATCACAATTCTGCCCCCAGGCTCCACCCACCCACACTTGGGTCCTATTCCCCAACTGATTAGAGCCTTGGGATATCCTCCCGATGTGAAAGTTGCTTTAACAAATGTAATTTTGTTGTTGTTTATAGGGACAGGAAAAGGGGCATTAAGACCAATTAACCTACCGTTTAAATACACCCAGCTTCTCACACTACAGTATATCTGATTCTCTCTACAAAAACACATTCAGTGTTTTCTTGAAACCTTTTATTTTGACTCCTTCAGTGACTCCCCAGTAACTTTACTCCAATTCCTGCTGTCTTTTCAAATGCCACCAGTGCGTTGGGACTTCTTCCCGTTGTAAAAGGCCCTACACTAGTGTAATTTTCTTTGGAACCTGTTTCCCCAGAACCCACAGTTATACGTGAAGTTCCACAGAGCTGAAAATTGAGTTTCCCCCCAGGAGCCCTGTTGTCCCCTGAAATAGGAAACGAAACATCAACAATTGGACCCATCAAACAGTGTTGTGGAACCAAGAAATGGAGTAAGCGGACATCTTTCTTAGCCCCATTATTTGATCAGTTTACTCTTGCCTTCTTCCCCCATAATGTCCTTGCTGAGCTTCTTCTTTTGCTCCCGAGATACACACCAAACCACTTTGAGTTGTTATTCCTAAAACACGCTTTTGTACTTATCCTTCCCCACTAGCTTATTAACATCACTTTGAATTTCATTTTAAATCAAAAGAGGCGCAGTTGTTTTTGCCTGCACTCCTTTTCCTCTGCCACCCTCAATGCTCACTCTTGCTTGATTGTTCTATTTCTCTTGATTAACTCCAGTTTCTGCTCATGAATTCCTTTGAAAAAGGAAGCTTTTTTAAAAAAGATCATGCACTGATTTTTAAATGAGAACGTTGATGCATAGAAATACTTTAATAGATGAATATTTTAAATGATCCTGATGTTAGAAATATTTGTATTCAAAACAATTCTGATTTCAAGTTGGCCTGTCACTGGGGATGCTGGAAGTCTGCCCCAATAACTGTATTTAGATGTTGTAGTTTAGAAGGAACATTTAGAGGACAATGAACTACAGTTGGTATATACTGAGCAGATAGTAAAATGACACTTAAATGCAATAAATTATATTTTGTGCCAGCATATGTAATGTGTTTTACAATAAAATATACTTTATATTTATACAGCCCCTTTCATGTCAAGAGATGTTTTCAAAGCACTTTAAATATGGAGAATTTTGCTATGGAGAATGTCTTAAATATTTCTGGGGATGGTCATTACCAATTATAGTCACCTCAGTTTCCTCTTGCAAAACTTCTTGTTTTCCTTTTCCAAACTCTTTGGGACAACTCATAATCAAGCTATTTATGTGTTACACGCTGATAAAAATAATAGCTTAAAAGCTGTCAAACAAATTGCAGAGTATACCCAAGAATTAGCAAAATGTAAACACCTTGATGTGTGCTGTCAGTTATTTGCAAAAACATCCATAGGAATGTTGTTGAATTTTGCTTTGTTTTTGTGGTGTGCAGGATGCAGCTATTTTAATTTGTACACTTGAAAAACATAGTGTAACTTATATATTAACTTCTTTACATAGGGAAGCTAGGTCGAAATGAAAACAGTTTGCTTACAGAGGCCTTCTTTGTCAGGCCACAGGAGCAATGTAGCAGTTTGTAGCACTCCCAAATTTACCACACACTCTTCTTATTACAGAAGTTGCAAATATGCCAACTTGTTCAACAGAGTACAGTATTTGATATCTTTGAACAGGACAAGATGGTGGAAAAAACTTAAGATAAAATGTTTTTTTTAGAAAATGGTATAATTGCAGATAATGCATGAACCGAGAGGCAAGAATATTAAAATTGCTCATGGAACTGATTTTTCTTAATTAAAACAAATGACATATGATGGCATGTTGGAGAGTTGAAGTGTATTATTCAAGCTGAATTTACTGCACCAGAAATAGAAGTTAATTTTTTTTTACAAATTCGACATGTAAAGTGAACAAATATTTGCTGAAGTGATAAGGGAGTAGTTCATTATGTAAACAGGCATGATTACAAAAGTTCACCGCTGCACTGGTGAGGTAAGGGCAGATGTACAAACCACATGCTTTATAAACCACAAAGTGTCTGTTGTATTGCTGCTGTCATACACCAGTGGAATAATAAGGTGGGTACAGGCATTTCAAAGAACATTTCAAAAGACTGGCACAACCTGTGTTTCCAAGAGTTTTAATATCATTGTGTGGTACCACTCAAAAAATCTATCTAAAGTAGATATTCCGTCCTCTATGTGGAGTGACCAGAGTCAACATATAGCAACTTAGCTTGTAGTAGTGAAACAATTTTATGGAATGTTAGCATTTTAATTCAAGGTTGCCTGTAAAATATCAAGCACCTGGAAAAGCAGCTGGAATTGATGCAGTTTTGTACATCTTTATGGGATACAAGATTAATCTGCAATTACTGGTATTTATGGGTTGAGTATTAAAGTAATTGGCATCAAAAGAAAAGAAAATGTCGAACTATAACCGAAAATATACCTTAAATGTCAGCATATGTAAATACAATGTATTGGTACATTGTGTTATTTTTGTTACGTACCTTAAGTTATTTTAACATAAATTGGAACTACATTGTTACTGTTTAGATCTATTTCTCCTAATTCATGTGACAAAATTGTATAATTATAGTACAGGTACCCCTCCCCAACCACGGGGGATACGTTCCTGAAAACCTCTGCGGTTGGAAAAACCATGGTTGGAAAATACAGGACCTTATGGGAGACATGGGGATAGGGGGAGTACGTTTAGTTTTGTCGTGGTTGGAAAATGCAGGGCCCTATGGGAAGCATGGGAATAGGGGGAGTAAGTTTCGGCGCATTGGCTGTCAGGATCTGCAACAATCCGTGAGTCTGACTGACTGACTGATCTACACAGAGAGAGAGAAATCAACGGAGAAGATGGTGTGGTGGGTGACACGGAGGGATGGAATGCGGAGAAGGTGGTGTGGTGGGTGACATGGGGATAGGGGAAGTAAGTTTGGGAGCATTGGCTGCCAGGAGCTGCAGCAATCCGTGAGGCTGTCTGACTGACTGATCTCCACAGACAGAGAGAGAGAGAAATCAACGGAGAAGGTGGTGTGGTGGGTGATATGGAGGGTGGGGGGATGCGGAGAAGCGACAATAAATTCATGTTATTTACCTTAATCCTAAGAGAGAAGCGACATCTCGCTGGTTAATTGCGACATCGCAACTGGGTCCTAGCGCCAGATGCTAGCGCAAAGCGACATCGTGGCTGGTTGATGCAACTGGGTCCTAGTGCCAAACGCTAGTGTTAGTATTAAAACCCATGGATAAGCAAGGGTTAAGCAATAACCATTGCCGTGGTTAGCAAGGGTTGTTGCAACGAGCCAACCGTGGATAAGTGAAATTAGCGGTAGAGAAAACCGTGGTTGGGGCGGGGTACCTGTATACTGTAAGAACATTTAGCATTTTCTTCCAAAGCAACAGGAAAATCATCTCTACAATATAAAATGATTGTGTAACACAAACAATTTGGGTCATTTCAATCCACGACTGTCAGACACTGCTGTGTGCATTTGGCTGCTGAGCTTCGCCCACAAATATAGTCAATTCAATTTACAGTATATTCTGTGAAGTGCTTTGAGATGTCTAGAAGATGTGAAAAGCACTATATCAAATGGAAGGATTATTATTATATATCATCAGAGTATTTGAAATCTATAGGTCTCATCTATCAAAATCTACGGAAAACGCTGAGTGTTCACATACTGACTTTATACACAGCACCAATTTACTATGTTTTTGCATTGTAGAGACATAATAATAATATAGTATTTGCATTTGACATAGCGCCTTATTTTCATAATTGAGTGTCTCAACGAGCTTTACTGGATATAGAGTAAGGTGAATTGAAAGTGTATTTTGTGGGTGAAACACAGTAGCCAATTGCACACAGCAGTGTCCACAGTTGTGAATTGAGTCACCAATTCTTTGGGGGGGAGGGGGGTGGGGGGAATGGGTGATGCATTATTAGTTAGTTATGGTTTTGTACCTATGGTCACACATTTAATGAACCCATCAATTTACAATTGGAATCTACCCATTAATTTACAAAAAATATTTACTTATATTGGAGCAGACAATGTAAGTGACTGACAACTCTTTGCATCTGATGACAACTACTTGTGAACTTGGTCTGTTATGCTTCATCTAGGTAGTTACACTGCATTTGCTGATTCAATGTGATGGCCATTTTAAGAACAATTCTGGATGTCACTGAGGAGCAGATCAGTTCCAGTTAAACCAGCGTTTCACTGATTTGCAATGACACTCCATAGTAAAATTGAAACATTGGGGTCCCCAGTTAGCCTAGCTTTAAATATTGTATTGTGTATATCTGCTAAGTCTCCACATTTTAAACTCTAGTCACTGAATCAGACACAAAACCATCAGATATTCGCCAAAAAGACAAAAAAGAGTCAAAAGATCACATTAATAAAACGACGGAGGGCACAAAAATCAGAATACAAGCAAAATTATAAAGAAATGAGAATATGAGGTTGTGGGCTATGTGATACCTGTCATCAAATAGAGGCTTAAATAGAAACAAATAGAGGCTTTGGAGCTATGAACAAAGCTTAAAAGAGAAAAGCAAATTTAAGATTTAAACATACCTGACCATTGTAGTACAAACTGAGAATACCGAGAGACATCAAAGAAGGAGATGCATATATAATAATGTGGACACCATAAAATGGTAAAATATTTGGTGAATACATCAATTTAACCAAAATAATCATAATACTCAGCAACAAGCAAAAGAAAACCGTAGTGTAAAATCATCACCAATTAGCACATCGTGTACTCTGAAATCATAAATGAAATGTTCAGATATTTCACAGCCTCTTATAGGCTGTGTTTTTGAGCAGAGTACCAGCAAATGCAAAATCAAAACTACTACTTATTCTTTGTTCATTGTCTCCATCAATGACTATGAAGGTTTTCAAGTGGAATAACCGGTAGCTGTGTCATCCCCTGTTTTTGTGGTTAATTAGAAAATTGGCACAATGGGGTTTTAAAGTCAGGCTTGCGCCGGAGACGTCCGTCATTTGTATCATACCATAATTATCCTGTGTAACTCTTCGTACTGTCACCAGATGTAAAGAGTTGGTTTTATTTTGTGAGGACCCCTTATCAATGAAAAATTTTCAGCTTTGAATCATTCATATTCTGGAGAGGAATGTTATTCCTGCCTTTCAATCTCCCATTGGTCAGAAAAAAGAGTCCGAGTGAAACCAAACCAGTTATGCTAAAATTTAATGTGGTAAATCATGATCTGTGACTCAATTAAAAAGTTTCTGACTCATGTGTTATTCAATAGTGTCAAAACAGTAGATTCTTTTACCATTAAAAGTTAAATGGGTCAGTAATATAATCAAATTTTATATATTTTTAGGACTATGTTGTAGAAATTAAACTACAGTATTCTAATAAATGGGATGTGGTTTTTCAACTAAAATCTGTTTTTTTAAAGTCAAGGTTCATCTGAATATTATTTCTTGTATACTTTCCTCAGTATCTGTATATCATGTACAATTATCTGTATTGGCATACGGCATGCTATTATCTACATCTTGTATACATTATACTCAAGAATTTTAAATAGCTAGATAGCCACAGCAGTCTCAATGTAGTGGTGATGCAATTAGTTGCTTAAAAGCATTAAGAATCAACCCATCCCTGCCAACCTTACCGAAATCCCTCAAATATGTGACATCAGCAAGTTTCAATTAGCCATGGCATGCTTCAATCATCTTTCTGCATTTTACAGGCCTACTTAATCCTTGTTGCACAGAAATATATACAATACAATCCTTCAACCACAATACCTTACAGACTCCACACTTCAAGCAGAGCATCATGGGATTGCTAACCACCAGAAACAACACTGCCACGCCTTTATTGGTGAAAACATTCACAGGTTTTGATGGAATTTGCTTTAGGAATTCAAGAATAAAGTTTCTTAAATTATTAAAATACTTAATTTGGTCACTTTCATTCATAGTGCAGACTAGAATTTGGGAAATTGAATGAAAAGGTACTTGATAATACTAAGGTTATAATTAAAAGTATGGGATTAAATCTTGTCTGATTGCAATGTTAGAGGCACAGTGGAATATACATATCTCACAGCACAGATTAATGACTACAAAGCAGAGACTAGTGTATCACAGCAAATTCTATACTTGCATGATTGCTCACTGAACATGGTGAAAGTTTTCCCAGATTTTTTTTATTGGTTATATACGGGCATGCAAGCATTGAAATGACTATAACTAATTCCATGCTACCTTGCTTACAGCACTCTAACTCACATTTGTAATGTTTTGTTATTTTTAACTAAAAAAATGCAACAAATATTATGTGCATGTAATAGGAATTATATTTGATGTCCCATTACTAATGTGATCACATTTATATTGATTTTTAAGTAAAGATTTTGCACTGCAAAAGCCATCAACAGAGCCATTCTTGGAATCTACTGTGTCATAATCATTTGTCTCCTATCCATTTTACTATTTCTAAAGGCCACAATGTTAATCTGATAATCTTCTTGAATATTTAATAATAAGGCATTGATCTCTACAGTCATTGTAACCACTGTACTATACCTACA
The DNA here is from genome assembly GCA_035084275.1 of Hydrolagus colliei. Classification (NCBI taxonomy): domain Eukaryota; kingdom Metazoa; phylum Chordata; class Chondrichthyes; order Chimaeriformes; family Chimaeridae; genus Hydrolagus; species Hydrolagus colliei. The sequence goes on along the minus strand of CM068745.1, from coordinate 41,131,311 downwards.
AAGCCATTTATGCCCAGGCAACTCTGGAGCTGTTTTAAGGATACTGAAAGGATGTTTTTGGCCGGGAAATAATGAAACTTGTTAAGATTCATTCCTGTACTTTTCAGGGGACAAACATTTAGTATTACTGCTTTTCTGTATTAATTACACAATTATAGTCCAGCACTAGGATGTGGGATTATGTTTATAGATTTTGAAGCTGTGGTCAACTATTGGGATTGTCTAGTCGCTCAACAGCTGACCCCTTCCTCCCGCCCCAAACTTTATGTCACAAGCCCTGCCCCAGAATTGTTTGAGAATGAAGATTGCTTCTCTCACGTGGAATGGAGGTGTGTCAGTTCTTAGTTGGGCTGTTAGATGGAATGAGCCATTCATGGGTGGGAGAGGTTGAAGCCTGGAGTCAATATGGTAATAACCTAATTCGCATCTCCTAACAACCGATCACCAAGCAGCACTAACAGTGCCCACACAAAAAGCACTGTGGCCCTGACTGTACCACCTTCCTGACTGGAGGAAGATGCGTTTAGCTCAGCAATGTCCAGGGAACAGCAAATGAGGAAGGTGTGGAAAGAGGAAAAGAGCTGTGGTAAAGTTGTTTCTGTAGAAGTTCTCTGCTAATCCCATCTTCAATAAAAGCTGTACAAAATTCATATGCGGTACCTATTGCAAAACCAACAAACTTGCAAAATATTAGATTCAACCAACTATCACAGTATTAAAAACAGGAAATACATTGGAATCAAATCAAACTGGAAAACTTAAATTAGAGCCACACACCTTTTTAATGTTTGTTTTACTGTTATGCCATATATGATATTTATATTTATCCAGATTTGGATGTTCTTTAAAGAGAAAAAAACTGACAAAAGCAGCTGTTTCTGTTTGTTTTACTTATATAAACTGATTTAAAACAGTCTCCCAATTTAAGATAGTTTTGGGAATGCAATGTTGTTGACGATAGACTGTAACTTTTATTTGGGTCTTATCTCCATGATTAGTTTGACAATGGCATTAAAGGAATGGTTTGTTAATCCAAATATTGTTAATACAGAGTCGCTGTGGTCATTTTTTCAACAATATTCATTTTATTTCACACAATTAATCTGGTTCTTTCCTAGCTATTCTCAAAGAATGTGCTTTTATGAATACAGCCAAGAGTTACTTTTGCACCAGCAATGAATAAGTATGTTTTGTTTTACCTTTAACCTTAGAACGATCCATCTATACAACTGTAATACTGAATATTGATTATATAGGGAAATGCAAAAAAAAGCTATAGCATTCGGCAATATGTGATTATTAACTGAAAAAAATGATTACTTTGCTTTTTGTTAAAATTAGACAAATTTCTACCATACAGCTTCCAGGCTTCCTCTTCTGTATGTAAACAGCATCACAAATCGCAAAGAAAGCTTGTGTGGTTTAAAACTATGAACATACAGTACGTGAATCTCTCCATGGGCACTGGCATATATATACTGACAGAAATGAGAAACAATTTTAGTTAAGCATTTATTATCACCCTAATGAGCTGGTGCCATGGACTCATTCCAGTTGTAGTCACAGCAAGGGGGCTTTATTTACTTGAAATGCTAAATCAAGTGTGTACTGAGGCTTCATCTGGTATATTAAGTATCACTGTTTTTTTAAAAAAAGCATAATGTGACACCTGTAGTTTGAGAAGATCTTTCTTTTCACAACCAATGGAATATGACATTTCCCCACTGGTGAGAAGATTCACATAGACAAACTGCTCATGTGACATCAATGAAACTACTTTGAATTAACTCTTGTGTGCTCAATAATTGATTTTAGAAGTGCTCTCCTCTGGGGAATTTGTTCCTGGTTAGAATTCCATACAAATATGGCTCCTGGGATTATCCTTCCATGAATGAAAGCGATGCGGATTATAAAATTGTTCTCACAAAAGTCTAAATTGTTACAAGTGCAACACTATTAAAGCATTAATACATAAATAAGTGTCACTTTCAATAGGATCCATAATTATTGAGTATTGGTTTGCAAAATTTAAATATCTCATGAGTGAATCTAGCCTCCTGTAGTGGTGAGGTTCCCATTGCAGGCAATAGAGAATGCATGAACCTGCAAGCCCAGGGTTAGAAGAAGCTCAATTTATTTCCCTTTAGTATCAGCATCGATTGGAGCCATGGATGGATTGCTGCCCAAAATTATCATTTGCACAAACGTTTGCAAATGTGGAAAGAAAATCTCAGAATTTGGTCTTTTTCAATCACCTGCCACTAAAAAATGTGGGGATTTTTCCTTAATGTGATCAGAATAGATGAACATATACAGAATACACATTATGCCATTCATGAGCAGAATTTCCAATCAGTTCTTCAGATCTACTGAAAATTGTTGTGTATTAATGTTAACATCATTTTTTACTAATCGAGTCCATGTCATTATTTGGAAATGCCACTTATATTGGATTCATGTCCAGTGCTTCTTTGGGAAAACCAATCAAGTTCATCAAGTTATTATCCTTTAATCCAGTCCACTGCACATCAGTATCCATGCCTAAATATTGTGGGTGACTTAGTAATTAATACAAGTAATAGTTAATTGACTAATATTTTATTTGTCAAACCCAATGCTACACCTGTAATGGATAATTTTCATACAATGGATGGGGGGGGGGGGGGGGGGGGGGGGCACTTGGCACCAACAAATACAGGGTTGTGTTTTGCGTTGATTAAATGTCATAATTCAGACCTAAAACAAAGGGTTAGATCTGTATGGATGTAAACATTAGCAAAAATGACAGCGGAGAACTTTTTTTTTACAATATTTGAACTTCATGAGCAGTGTTGATCGTTTTGAATCTAATACACCCTCAACTTGTGTTGTTTCTATTCTAAAAGCTTTTCTAGCAATACTTTTTCATTGTATGCTGATACGCACCAAGTTGTAACACAATAGTTTCCTCTTTCCTTGTGACCAGCTTTCATATAATTAACATTTGCAAATTAGACAGACTAGAGATGCTACTAGCAGCCACAGTGATATGGTGAGGCCTGTTAATTCATTGCCTGAGTCTCGCATGGAACCTGGTCCTGGATGTGAGAAGAGAGAGAAAGGGAGAGAAAGAGAAATAATATTAATACAAATTCAATAACATAAAACAATCAAAACTGAAAACAATAATAATAATAAGACATTGAAAAATGTAACCAAAATGTAACATTCAAATGTAAATTAAAATGTAACATTCAAACTTGTTAGGATGCTTTCATCTTTGTTTCCTTTTTCAAATTTTGTTCTAAACATTTTCTTTAACCAGTTGGGTAGAGTTGATGAGATTGCACACAAATCAAATCCAAACATAAGATTTTGTAATGTCAAGTGTCCTTGAATTGTAAAGAATCTGGATGGAGAAACACACTTTGTCAAGAACATCAACCTCCATGAAAACACTGCTGTCATTTGTTGAGGTTATCAGCACTTAACGGAGTTTAAATTGCAAACATTTTGAAACACGCACAGGTTGTGCCTCTGAAAATAAGGTTTCCATTTTTTACTCCTCCAATATTCATTCCTGTACCCTGAAGGCTTAAGACACTATTTTCCTTCCAGTCTGGTATGATTCCATAGACACAAGCTGCTCTCTGGCCATTGTCCATGTGACCGTTGGCCATATGGTCATTCTTTATGCAAGCCTTTCCAGTACCTGTCAGCAGTCTATGGCGAGCATTAAGCCAAGCCAATCCTGCCTACCAGCACACTTCTCAGCAGGGCCTGCAATCAGAAGGGGAAACTTGGCTCATGTGTCCTTTATAATCCGGAGGTTCTGTAAGGCATCCAAATTAATATTCCAGTTGACATCAGGTAATTTAGAATCAAATCTGCAACCTTTTAATTTGTGTGGGCTTGTGTCACATTGGCATTTACTTACATGTAAACTTACTACTAGTTACTTACTTTGAAGGAACAGAAATTAAGATTATTATTGTGATTTCACTTATAATAAGGTAGAAATGAGAAAAAATATTGGAGAAATCACTCTGCACTGACAATAATCATACCAGTACACTCATCATTAATCACAAGATCACTAGTCAATTAATGACACCGAGATAATCTATCAACATTGTACAATACTCACACAAGAGAAAATCCACCTGGGTACATAACTACTCTAGTTTTGTAGCATTTAGAGCATTTTAAAATGTCACAAATTCTTAAATAGGGGAATAATTTTTAAGCCAGTTTAAGAACTATAGAAAAGCTAAGACTGAACTCAACAGTTTGTCATATTTTGGATTGTCTAATGTGTTATATACTGTAAATAGTATAAATGGTGAAAATTTTCCTGCACAATGCACTGATCAGTCTACCAGTGGTTTATTTTAGTGTTCTTGGATTAGAGGGTGTTGCATATTATAAAAGTTTTACAATACAAACTCAAAACTCACACCCATTGTCCTAGTGCAACACAATGATTTGTGAAACACATGTAAATACTTGGTTGACATCCTCGCTGGAAATGTAGTATAGCTGATAAAGTAGTTTGATCATAATTCTATGATTGTAAATTCCCAGGCTGCCCTTGAGTCTCAAATTTCACAGGCACAACATGACTATTTCTATCTTATTTCACAGGGGGCAATCTCATCTGCCACTCAAATCTACCATAATTGTGGGTCTCCACCGTTGCAGAAGATTCAGAGAAGCGAATAGAAGATTATTATAGGGATAAAAACTCCCAGAGTCAACATGTTCTTTATAGGAAAAAGAAGATTGAGGAGAAACATTATCCATAGCTCTAGATGATGATGAAGGGAGATGGTATTTATTTTGGATTTAATGAGAGCAGAACTGGAGAGCAGTGATTTCAAAGTACGAAGTCTAAAATGGAATTAGGGATAGGGATTAGGACATTTTTTTCCTCCAGATTAGTGGATGCATAAAACAAGATCCAAACAAAAGCAGTTTAATGCATGGACACTGAGTTTTTGGCAGACTATTCATCCCTGGGGGTATTGCTGCATATTTAACCATGGGGATATCACAACTAATACCCAACGCTGTCCTCATCATATCTGTGAATCATGTTCACCTGAGTGATCAGGTGTGGGAGCCCTAGTTGATCTTCGCCAGGTTGGTTTTCTGAGGCCAACTCTAACTTCCTTACTACTACTGCCAAGAGTAAGATCAGTTCCTCTAGCAAAGATCTGCATCAAACCTGGAACCTTTCCAGTCTCTACAGCTTATTTTTAAACGATGCAGTTGGTTCATCAATTTACCCATTGGAAGCTGAAATTATACATTTCAAATTATTACACTTGTCTTCCAGCATAGAAACATATGAAAATAGGTATGCTTTATACACAAGATATGAGCAATAGTGTGACTTCACACTGAAATAAATCAGAATTTTTTTGTTAATGCTAGAAATCTTTGCCTTTCTGATAGAATAAAGTAATCTATTGTCCTTTTTGCCACATTTAAAATAAAAATGTTTTCAAAAAAATGGAAGAGGGCCTTCAGAAAATGGATGGTGCAATTTGTTACAGTACATTGTGAACACTCTGGAATCCTGTAGCTCAGTGGTTAGAGTACTCGCTTTAAGTGAGAGACCTGGGTTCAATTCCAGGCACGGCAAAAGCTTGGGCAAGTTTCCTTACTCTACATGTCTGATAATAATCTCTCTGACAAAACCATTAAAAAATTGGTCACTTCAATTCACAACTGTTTGTGGGACACTGCTGTGCACAAATTGGCTGCCATATTTCACCCACAAATATACAGTCAATTCACTTTACAGTATATTCTGTGAAGCGCTTTGAGACGTCTAGAAAACGTGAAAAGCGCTTATCAAATGCAAGGATTACTATTATTACCTAAAATGAGGAAAGGCAATCTACACTAAATTATAGTTTTGAAGGGCACTCAGGAGTGGTTCATATACCTAGACCTTTGGTGGTAGCAGGCCAGGTTGATAGAGCTGTTTACAAAATATTTGGGATTCTTTGCTTTATAAATAATGGTATGGAGTACACAAGCAACACATTTTATAAGTCACTGGTTAGGCATCAGCTCAATTATTGTGTCCAATTCTGGGCACTGCATTTTAGGAAGAATATCAAGGCCTTGAAGAAAGAACAATTTGCAAGTACATGGGGAAAAAGCGGGCAGGTGGGACTGATTGGGCAACTCTTCTAAACAACCGGCACAGGCACGATTAGGCCAAATGGCCTGCTTCTGTGCTGCAGCATTCTATATCAATATCAGATAGTGCTGAGGATGGATCAACAAAATTAACTACAGATTATAAATGGTGGCTCTGATGTGGAAAGAATTTTGGCACATGATATCCAACTAGAATATGTACTTTGCATGGGGGAGGTATTTACAGCCACTTAATTGGGACGAAGAAAGACAGCCTGCAATTAAATACAGGGCAAATCTACTTGGCTGAAATCATTATTCAGGTTTCAAATTTGGCTTCAAGGTGAAAAATTACTAAGCTCAAAGTGTAGCATGATAAAAGACATGTCCGATCCAGCAAAGATAGCATCTACTAGAATCTACTTTGATGTGAGCCCCAGATTTATACCATTGCTAATCTTCACCTAAAGTGGTTTCCTCCAATTATTTTTCTTCTTGAACATCTTTTTCTTTGATTCTTAATTTTGAATCTGACTCTACTGCACATCATCTCAGTATGGTTCGGAGTTCCTGTTGTAATACCCACACGCAGTTTGCGTGATATTCTAATGTTTTAAACTGGGAATTGGGCTGAAATGTGAATCAGGTCTGTGTTACTGTACTAGGCGTATAATGTACAGTAATTGTTTTACTGCCTGCTCGCCTGGATGTTGACTAAAGGGAAGTCATGTATGTATGCTTAGATATAATGTGTGATGTTCTTCTTTCACAGTTTCTGACTATTAATGAAATGTCAAATGATTCATATTGACTTGATAATTAGCTATTTCCACTCACTTTAGATGAAAAGGTTCTAAAGCAGTGGTTCCCAATCTCGGGTCCCGATCCAAATCAGGGTCACGGGGGTCCTCAGTTGGGTCACGAAAGGTTTTTTGTTGTTGCTTTTTTTAACGCTGAAAATGCTTTTTTAATGCTGAAAAGTGCCTGAGGCGACACTGCCGACCAATTTGTATGAAAGACCATACATACGAGTTGCGCTGAGTGGACAAAAGAGACTGAGATATCGTCTTGGCTGAGCTTCACTTCAGTTGTCCCCCACTAAGGGTTGGGAGGACCTGTTGGTGTCTAATTTGGGTCGCAGCAAAAAAGGTTAGGAACCAGTGTTCTAAAGCAATAACATTTTAATTGCGAAATACCACTAAGCACCAGGTGCAGTTATACTGCAGCCATTGTACCAAGTGTATCCTAGGACTTGCTGTCTGAAGTGATAGCAAACATTACACCAATGTGAGACACTGCTATGCTTCATCATATAATCTGCAGTGGAATTCAGGGTTTGAAGATAATAACTTGTGCTTGTGTTCAGTTCCATATGCAAAATCTTCTTCTGGTGCCTAATGTTAAGTGGTCATGCTTGAGCCTAGACAATGAGTGTGACAGGCTATTTGTGCATGCTGAGCATCACAGAGTCAAGACTGATCCTGCCTGACATCCATACACACAAACACCTTCCGGAAAGAATGGGGAAGGGGTTTAGTCCTCTCTGGATATCTATCAGGAGAAGGAACCCTGGCTGATGTTCTATGTACCGCAGACATTAACAGCAAAATTACATTTAGTTCTAAGGCGCCTAATGCCACAAACAACTAATTCAGCACAGGCCAGGGAGCAAGCCTATGAGCTTCCTTCATAGATCAGTTTCACACTAAAATTTCCAAGATTTCTCTAGATAAGGCTAACCAGCAGAGACATTACATGAATAATGAATAATAATAACCCATGCATTTGATATAGTGCTTCCAGATGTCTCAAAGTGCTTCAAAGAATATACTGTAAAGTGAATTAACTGTATTTTGTGGGTGAAATGCGGCAGACAATTGTGCACAGTAGTGCCTCACAAACAGTCGTGGATTGAGTGATCAAAAACCTATTTTGAAGGAATTATTATCCCTGCAAAAGCAATCCACCAATCAAAGAACAAATAGGTTCCTACTTACTGCTAGGTAAACTTGCCCAACTTTCCACCCTGCTGTAAATAGAACTGAGGTCCTCTCGCTTGCAAAGTGAGTGCTCTAACCACTAAGCTGCAGGACTCCACTTTAAATTTACAGGAATAGTACCTGAAAGTTTTAGCTGGTTAGCCTCCAGTAGTATCACAATAAAATTTCTAGAGTCTCTAAGCATTGGCTCATAAACCTGTGCCTAAGACTTTCCAGTATTAAATTCCGCAATATTATCAATCATGTGCATCATATTCAGCAGGTAGAAATGGTTCTATGGGTCAGCTGGTAGCACTTTCATCTCCAAGTCCATGGCTGTGATCCTCGTCAGAATTTGAGCTCATACTCTAAACTAGTGGTAGTCAAGGTGGCAGCCATACCCTTGGTTGTGCAAACAACACATTTTAAAAATAACCCCAATAACAGTAACAATTACTGGATCCCACGCTGATGTAACACCGGTGCCTTAACCCCTCACCGCAAACACCAACAAAATCATTGCTAGTCTATCATCTGCAGCATTTGAGACAAATGTATTGAAGTTTCATTGCTTGATCCAAGCAATTTTACCCCGAAACATGTCGCTTGGTAAGACCTGTACATCAAAACGAAAATATGAAAAACAACAACAACAAATTGCACTTATAGAGTGCCTATCACGTCAGGAGGATGTCCCAAGGGGCTGCACAGGAGGCGTGTAACCCGAGCTGGGAGGGGAGTATTCGGGAGGGGGTAAGAAACATAGGGGAGGTCGAAGAATTAGGGGGGGGAACAGAAGGCACGGTCAAAAAGGAAAGTCTTGAAACCGGCCTTGAAAGAGGAAAGAGAGGAAACGTGGTGAAGTGATTGGGGGATGGAGTTCCAAAGGGTGGGAACGGAAAAAGTGCAGGCCCGGCCTCCGATGGTGGGGCGGTTCGGGCGGGGGGCTTGGAGCAAGCCAGGTCCTGCTGAACGGAGGGTCCGGGTGGGCTTGTAGGGGGAGAGTAGGTCGGAAAAATAGGGCGGGGCAAGGCCATGTAAGGCCTTGAAGGTGAGGACGAGGATCTTGAACTTGATCCTCTGGAGGATGGGGAGCCAGTGGTGACGGGCGAGGATGGGGGTTATGTGGTCGCGGAGGCGGGTGCGGGATAGTAGACGGGCTGCAGAGTTTTGGATGATCTGCAGCCTGTGAATGGAGGAGCTGGGGAGGCCGACAAGGAGAGAGTTCCCATAGTCCAGCCGTGAGGTGATGTATGCGTGCACAAGTGTTTCGGCAGCGTGGGGAGTGAGATAGTTGCGGAGCCTGGCAATGTTGTGCAGGTGGAAATAGGCGGTGACAGTCATGGCGCGGATGTGGGGGAGGAAGGAGAGTTTGGGTTCGAACGTGATGCTGAGGTTCCTGACTGGCTTTGTGAGGTGGAGAGTGCAGCCTTGGATGTTGATGCTGGCAGCGCCCGATGTGCGGAGGCGCTGGCTTGAGCCAATCAGGAGGGCCTCGGTCTTGCTCACGTTCAATTGGAGGAAATTGTCCCTCGTCCAGGACCCGATGTCGGACAAACATATTGTCAGAACATCGATGGTCCGGGGATTGAGGGATGAGGCGGAGAGGTACAGCTGGGTGTCGTCCGCATACATGTGGAAGTTTACCCCATGTTTGCGGATGACATTGCCCAGAGGGAGCGTGTATATGGTGAAAAGGAGGGGGCCAAGGACAGAGCCTTGGGGGACACCATGAGAGACTGTACGGGGGTTTGAGGAAAAACTATTGGAGGATACGAAATGTAGGCGGTGGGTCAGGTAGGAGTGGAATCAGTCAAGGACTGTGCCTTGAAGGTTGAGGTGGGAAGAAAGGTGTTGGAGGAGGATAGTGTGATCGACTGTGTCGAACGCAGCAGACAAGTCAAAGAGGACGAGGAGCTGGGAGGCAACCACTCTTTTAAGGACCTTAGAAAGGAACGGGAGGTTGGAGATGGGGGCGGTAGCTTGAAAGCTGCGATGCATCAAGGGAGGGTTTTTTCAGGATAGGAGTGATGGTGGCTGTTTTAAGGGAGGTGGGGACGGTGCCAGAGGAAAGGGAGAGGTTGATGGTGTCAGAGATGAGCGGGGCCAAGAGGTGGAGCTGGGTGCAGAGGAGGGAGGTGGGGATGGGGTCCAGTGAACACGTGGTGGGTTTCATGGAAGTGATTGTTCTTGTGACTGAGGACGGGGAGGTGGGGGTGAAAGTGTGAAAAGGAGGGTGGGTGGGGGGGTGGAGTAACGGATGGAAGGGCGGAGGTGGAGGAAAGATGGGGGGAGGAAACCGCAGAACGGATTCTCTCGATTTTGGACTCGAGGAAGTCCAGCATCTCCTCACAACGTGCGTTAGAGGAGAGGGTTTGCGAAGCGAGGCGAGGGGGGGCGGAGGAGCTGGTTGGTGGTGGCGAAGAGGAGGCGGTGGTTGTCCTTCGCTTCCAGGATTATCCTGGAGTAGAAGGCTGATTTGGCGGTGGCTAGGGCAGAGCCGTAAAATTTGGTGCGGTCCAGCCAGATTTGCCGGTGGACCGTGAGGCCAGATTTGAGCCAGGTGCGTTCAACTGCTCGCACTTGGCTCTTGAGGGAGCGGAGGTGAGTTGTGTACCATGGTGATGATTGGGAGTGGGAGACAATTCGAGAGGTGAGGGCGGCCAGGGTGTCGAGGGTAGTGGAGAGGGTGTTGTGGAGTGTGGTGGAGGCAGAGGATGGGTCGGTACAGGAAGAGTGCCACAGGGGGAGGAGGTCGGAGGTTTCGAGGGAAACGGTGAAAGTTTGTGGGTGAATCTTCTTCCAGGGCCGGTAGAAAATGGTGGTGGGTTTGGAGGTGGAGGGGATAGAGGTGTTGAGAGAAATGAAAAAATGGTCTGAAATGGCTTTGTCGGTGATGGTGACGCCAGAGACGTTGAGGCCTCGGGTGATCACCTGATCGAGCGGATGGCCGTGGATGTGGGTGGCAGTGTGAATGTGAAGGGAAAGGTTAAAGGACGAGAGCAAAGAGGAAAATTGATGATGGCATCATATAAAGAGTTTCATCCTGCTTGTTTACACAAGGCAGAATTTCATTGTGCTTGGCCTGTAGTGCTACAATTACTGTAATAAAAATAATAATCATTGCATTTGATATAGCGCTGTTCAGGTCTTCTAGACATCTCAAAGTGCTTCACAGAATATACTGTAAAGTGAATTGACTGTATATTTGTGGGTGAAAAATATTACTGTGTCTAAAACAATTAATTTAGAGCAGCATATTAAGCAAGCACATGCTGAATCCAACAAAAAATATCCCGTTGAGTTGGCTCTGCATACAGATTTTGTTGGCAAAAAAAATCAGCCTCTTAGTCTTTTGTTTTATTAAAAAAGAGGAAATGACATCTGTGGTCAAGATATTCTATAACATGTCTCTACTACTAGCTTGGAAGAATATCAACTTATTTAGAAGCATAAGCATCAGTTATGTTTGCTGCACATATTCAAACAATGGTAGATGAGATGGTGTAGTCCTGGAAAGAGGAATGGTTGTGTTGCTTCTTGGAAAAGTTTTTGGAAGTTATTCAAGTACCATTGTATTATTCATCAGGAATAAATTTGCGCCAAGACTTGGACTTCTCTTTGGCACTTGATCCTGTGGTGTGTTGCATAAACTACTGGGAATTAAATTGAAGAGGCAAATGAGGAAGGGGAGTAACCCCTTCATTGCAATGTTCATTGGCCATCAACTGGGAAGGATCTTGAAAGATTTTTAAATTTAAAAGAAAAAGTGCTTATGTGTTTGGAGGCGAATGAACAACTTCTTGGAGACTGCACGCTCCTTCAAGACAGATGTCTCAGTGACCTTGCTCTCCTTAAGGACAAAACGGATCATCTTAGCAACCTCAATGAACTCTTGCAAGGAAGGAATTGCCTTTTTCCAACTCTAGTTTAATTTAATTTCAGCTTTCAAGGCAAATTTTTTGGAATTGTTTTGTCTCGAAAACCTGGATAAATCTGTTCACTTGCAACAGTTAAAAAGTGACAGTAATGTCATCATAAATTTTGAAAAATATCAGAATTCAATTTCTTCACTAATTAATTTGTTTGATGCACATTTTCAAGATTTTAAAGCAGACAAAGACAAGATAGCACATTTCACCAACCCTTTCTCTCTTTCAAATGCAGAGGTTGTACATTATCCAACAGAAATGCAGTTGGAAATTTTGGAACTTATAAATCATTCAGGCCTATATCACAAATTCAAAGAACTCTCCAGTTTCCCCAGTAAACCAGGATGTATAGTATTTTGGGAAATTCGTCCCTAAGAGTGATTTTAACTGTATGGCCATGCTCTTTGATATGTGTGCAGATTCGGATCAGCCTAAACCTTTTCCACCATAAATTTCAATAAAAGTAAATACAGTTCCAAACTAACAGATGATCACTTTAATAATCTTCTTCTGGTAATCTGCTCAATACTGAATAAAAATATGGAAGATATCATGAACAAACTACACATTCAAAAGTTTAATTACCGGTAAGTAACTTGTTTCATATTTTATTGTGAATTGCTCAATATTTGCATTTTTTCTTTTCTGGTAATATTTTGGGGAATTTTCTTTGTAGCATGACAGTGAGTCTTGGGACCACACTGTGGCATACCTTAGCCAAACGTTGGCCACTACTGATCTAGAATGACAATCTAGTGCAGTATGTGGAGCACAGTGCAGTGTCAGAAACGTCAACTTTTGAGTGAGATATTAAATTAAGATGAATGTTAACGATCCCATGCTCTTTTTTGAAATGTGAAGGGAATTTCTCCCAGTGTCCTGACTAATATTCCAGAAGGATAATTGGTCATGGATGTTTAGGAGATCTTGCTGGCATGAGTGATGTTGGAGTTTGTCTAAAAAAATTCAGTCACTACATCTGTCTCCTCCCCGGTCTCCACAGCTCCACTTTTCAAAACATCCACCTCATTCAGAATTTTACTGCTTGAATACTTACCCCAACCTCCGCACCCACGTCTCACCAGTTCCGGCCAGGCTCCACTGGCTCCCTGTCATTGAACTGATTGACTTCAAGATCCTCACACTTGTGTTCATATCTCTTATCTTCTGGCACCTCCTTATTTCTCCGACCTCCACACTCCCCAATTCACCTTCCAGCGTCTCTGCTCAACTGGAACCGGCCTCCTGCTCATCACTTGCATTCTCCAACCCACCATTGAAGCTCACACTTTCAGCCAATACGCCTTAAAATTCTAGAACATTCTTCCTCCGCCTTGCCTGCGCTGTCCCCTTTTTAAAGTGCCGCCTGATAGCCTTCCTCTTTAACTGTGCTTATGGCTACCCTTCCACCCGCCCCTACGTTTGGAGTCAGGTTCTACCACTGTTAAGCACTCTGAGACACTACCCTCAATGGGGGGCACAATGTAAGTTGGTAGTTGTTTTTGTTGACGATTCTACCAATTATTGATGTAATAAAGTGCTTAAAAACTCATTTTTTCTTTCTTTCTTTTTTTCTTTTCTTTCAAGCAGTACAACCAAGCCTACTTTTTTTCCACGTAAGTTTTGAAAGCCAGCGCCCAGAACTACACAGCGCCCAGAACTACACAAATCTGTCTTCAAAGTTAAGACTGACTTCAACAATTTGCCATTTATACAAGTACTGAAGTGCTGCATGAGTAGCTACATCCCCCAGAAAAAATTATAATTTACATCGACATGGCTGTTTGTAGAATATTATTGTATGTAAACTGTCTGCCATGTTCACCTACAAATACAAAGTAAATACACTTTACAATAAATCATGGGAAGTACTGGGACGTTTAGACAATGTAATAAGATGCCATATCAAATGTAAAGATTTAAAAAAAACTTAGATCCAGGTGGACTTTCTACGAATAGAACCGTTTTCCACTGCTTTAATATCTCCATTTATAACAGTATTAGTAACCAAGCTGAAGATTTTAAGATTTTGCTAAGGTTGGAGATATCTTACTTCACTTTTACTTCCTTTATTCCACGGGCTTTCAGCACGTAATGCTCTTTGCCAGCATGCAAGGTTATGCATGGTTCACAGACTCAAATGAAGTGGGTGGGAATTTAAATTATTTATTTTAAACAGCTACCAAGGATTAAAAACATTTTTGCATTGATATCTTGTATTGCGTTTTTAATTTCAAACCCCCTTAGATGAATTCTTCATATCTGCTTTGTGAAACATTGCTGTACACCATACATGACAATTATTTTAGTGAAACAAACTGTTTTTCTATAAATACTTTAAGCAACATACAACTTGTATATTCTGATGTATCCTCTAAAATCACTCACATGTTTATGCTGACATAGGGTCAATTGTAAAACCAATTGTAGAATACATTAGTCCTATTCTCTGTACATTACAAAATATAATCCTTCGGAAGACGTGCTCGAGCAATCTAGCAATTATATGCTCCCCCCAGAACCCTGTGCTTGTAAATCGAATTTCGAGGTCTGCCTGATATATCTCATCACAGCTGAGACTGCATGCCTTGCCATGACAATCTTTCTCTTTCTTCTACACTGAAATAATAAGCTGGATTTTTCCGTTTGGTTGTTTCTCTTTAAAATTTATCAAAGTGACAATTGAGTGTGAGCCAAGACCTGATCTTCAATATTGTGAAAGTATAAATACAAAACGGAAATGCATCTACCACAATGACAAATTCCCTTTGTTTTATACTGAGCACATTTTGAATACTGATAAGTTATTCCCACATATAATGAAACATAATGCTGTAGAGAGCCTGATAGTCACGCTGACTGGGGCCGGGTCCCATTGTGGATCTAGAAATATTGCAAATATCCAATTTGTTTGCCTCTTCACCTCTCTTTGTGCATATATGCATGTGTATACATCTCTTTCTCTAACTCTGTACTTACCAAGATTTCATAATAATAATTCTTACATTCGTATTAGTACTTTTTATAGCAGGAGGACATTCTAAAGCAATTCAAAGGATGTATTGTAAATTGCATTTTGTGGGCAAATTCTGCAGCCAAGTGCCACTGCAATCGTCCCACAAACAGCTATAAAGTGAATGAGAATAACCAATTTGGAGGATTGTTGACCCGGACAATGGGAGAAACTCCCTCCTCACACTCTTTAGGAACAAGCATGACCTTGGTAAACATATGCTGAATCAAACCTTTTCACCAGCACTGCAGCCTGACCACAATATTGAATAAAGGGATGTGAGGATAGTCACTGTGTGTTTACGTAGCATTCTACTGTAAATTATTTTAATAATAATAATCCTTGCGAAACGCCCACAATTTTAAATGAAAATCTGCACTGTATAATGTGTTAGTTGCTGGATTACTTTGGAGTATTTAAGCTGTTTATTGTGTTTTGTAGACATTTGTGCTTCATCAGCTTGGCCTTCCCCTACCAAATGAGGCTAATGGAAAAGTCATTTTGATGTTTAATACTACAGTAGATTTAATGTATTTAAAAAAAATCATTCTTTGGAGGCTGAATAACACAGTAGGTTTGAGCACTATCTTTTCACCTCAGGGACCTAGTTCCAGCCCAGACTTATAGGATGAAAGCCTCCACTCTCTGAGTTTCCAAGTAAATGAGTTCTGGCAGTCTCGCTCCAGTTCCTAATGGGCATGAGTTCACAGCACAAAACTCTCAATAAATTGAAACTAATTGGCACTAAACACACAGTCTTGCTCAGACAGGTCACAATGATGACCGGTAAGCGAAAGAGAAAGGTCAGAGTGATATGGTTGGGAAGAGCTCTCAGGGGCCCACTTACAACCATGGAACGTTTACATGGCAAAAGGAAAATTTTCAGCCCATTGTATTTGTGCTGCTTAATGCTGAGATGCATCAACGAGATGTGCTGTAATATACAGAGATGTGATTCGGCTGGGAGTATTTGATAGTGACATTGGTTCCAAAGAGAAATAACATGATCTAATTCCAGTATTTTCTCACTATTATTAATGACAGAGCTGTTCACATTGTTATCTCTGTACCATTTGCTCTGTTTATGCTACTTAAGTATATTATCCAGACATGACACCCTGTGAGCTTGCAGGGCACAGCTGCTTCAGACAAAAATATATGGAATTAATGACTTGGAATCTTCCAGATAATCTATTAGAAGGAACTAAATCATTAATGATTTGAAGAACTCAGTTTTCTAAGTCTCAAATCTGTCCTATTGTTTTGCTAAAGCATCTCCATCTGACATGGTATTTGTTCTGTGAGCCAAGCAATACTCCCAAAGCACCCAAATTGTGTACTGCGATAAATAGATGTTTTGTAAAAGAAAACGAGGGATAAGCAGGTGGGAGTGCCATGTCTTTCAACATTTTCATCTGACTCGATAGAAATCTTTCATATGCACATCACAAAGTTCAAGAAGAGGGCCTCATTCAGAAGGGTTTTGTTGTCTCATACACTTCTGGAAATTAGGATATATGCAAAATGTTTTATTCTAATTCTAGTTAACAATACTGTAAACTATATTACCATAATCTGTGCATTTGATGTGGCACCTTATTGTGCCATCAAGATGTCTCAAAATGTTTCATAGGAACTGGCCTAAAGTGTGATGATTTTCTCGGCAAATGCAGCAGCCAACATCTACATTAGCATTAAACAATTAATCACTAATTTCATCTGGAGTTTCTTGGCTAGGGCACAGGGAGAAACTCCACATAGAATATATTGTGACAGTACATATTAGTTGACCATCTGATATTCTCCCCACAAAATGTACAGTCAATTCACTTTACAGTATATTCTGGGAAGTGTTTTAAGACATCTCAAAGGTGATGAGGCACTATTCCTATTGTAATGATTATTATTATTATTATTATAAAATACCATTGCAGTGACATTACGAGCAGGTATGGTTATATTACAAAGGAAAAAGCCAAAAGGTACCATTTAACTCCAGTGGATCCATAAATATTAATGGATTCAATTTGCAGTAGTTGGAGTATTTAATTATCTGTTTGGTTTGGATACTCCTAAGCATGTGGAAATCTACCACGATGCTTAAGAGTATCCATACCAAACATAGAATGCCATGTCCCAACTACTGTTGTGAAAATACACACAAGATTTCTTAATTCAGAACAGTTAAGAAATACTGCAAAATTGACCCAGTTGGGGGAATAAATTATTGTTTATTAATGAAAATCTACCCCAATAATAGTGGATTCAAGCAAAACTCTGGGTTCAAAAATCCAAGATTGCAGTGGGAGCAAACGGCTTTGCAGCAGGGCTGAGCTAGCATTGACTGAGTGATATGTTAATACCAATGGTGATTAAGCAACAACACCAACAAATTACATTTGTACAGAGCCTCCCGTGTCGGGAGGACAACCCAAGGTGCTAAACATTGAAATGAGGCCATTTGATGTGGTACTTATAAGTTATTACCAGGAACACATTGTGAAATGCTACATTTTTCTCCCAAAACATGATCTAGTGAGCATAACAAACCCCAAACCCAATACTAATAATAACAATATTCCTTGCATTGAATATATCAGGCATCCACATTTTCAAGATGCCTCAAAGAGGTTCACAGAGTATATTTGTGGGTAAAATGCAGCAGCCAATTGTGCACAACAGTGAACCACATACATTGATTGACCAATTTTTTATGATATAATACATATAATACCATTCTGTATAAAATAAAGTGCTTGGTCGTTTTTGTGGAAGCAGAAGTGTCTTATGTTTGAACACATAATATGATTATGTACTGTATTATGTGTTTATTTATATTAAGTGTATATGATTCAAATATATTACATCCCATGTGCATGTCTATTCCATTCTGGAGCCCCCAAAGGAACAGAGCCTGAAGCAAAATAGGATTAATGGAGGCCAAGCTGGATACCTGACAAAAACTTTTGTGTTGCAGTATTCACTAACTGCTCCTTTGGACCAAGACTCAATTCTTAGCAAATTACAGAAACAAGAGAATAAATATTTGATGAATATGGTCATCAAATGAATATGGTTTGATGAATATGGTCATCAAATCAGCATGTGAATATGGTCATATGCTGGAGTCTTACCACCAGCTGTGTAGGAGCCAGTAGCCTTCTGCAGAGGCTGAATGGATAGTCTGTAACAATCACGAGTAACAGTAGGTAGTAACAGTAACGCAACCAATGTCTAGATCGAATGGACCAGCAAGCTAAACCAGATATGACACATAAGTGATCAGCTAAACTGAGTATCCTGACCAAATTGTTCATTCCTCTGAGGCCCAATCAGTCTTCAACTAATGATAATCAAATTATGGCAGCATAAGGGGAGTTCAATATCTCCAGCCACCATTATCACCATTATCACAGCATGCATTTTTACAATCAAGCCACCTATGGACTTATTTGTGTGATGCACCACATTGAGCAGAATAAAAGATGGTTATTGATCAACACAATCAATTTGATTATCATTACAGACAGGTGGAACTTTACTTAACCATCCAAAATTATATTTGTGTCATGCTTTTAATACTAGTAATCCTTGCATTTGATATAGCACTGTTCATCTCTCAAAGTGCTTTGCAGAGCATATTGTAAACTGAATTGTGGGCAATATATATTTTTGGGTGAAATACAATAGCCAACTGTGCACAGCAGTGGCCCACACACAGTCATGGATTGAAAATAACCCTTTAAAAAAAATGTTTTTTTCAAAGGATTATTATCAGGTGTGTGGAGTAAGAAAACTTGCTCAAGGTTTTGCCCTGCCTCAAATTGAACCCAGGTCTCTCGCTTACAAGGTGGATTCTTTAACCACTGAGCTGCATGACCTTCATGTCGGGATGACTTTGCAATGTGCTGGACTAACAGTATTTAGGACCCAAGCTGTGGTTAGGGCTTAGATGGGGTTGAGGGCAAGGGGGAAGGAGGTTGATTGAAAGCATGGTCATAGAGGAAGGCGTTGAAGTGAGTCTTGAAGGATGCAAGAGAGGGAGCAAGGCGGAGGGACAGCAGGAAGGAGTTCCAGAGGGTGGGGATAGAGTGGTTGGATACCCGCCCACCAATAGTGGGGGCACGCGAGGCAGGGGACGGAAACAGTTTGGAGCCTACTGAGCAGAGGGAGCGGACAGATTGTTAGTCAGTTAGGAGATACAGACTACAAAGCTCTGGATGATCTGCAGCCTGTGGAGGGAGGAGTTGTGAAGGCTGACAAGCAAGGAGTTTGCATAGTGAAGCCTGGATGTTATGAGCACATGTATGAGAGTTTTGGTGGCCTGGAGTGTGAGACATATAGTTTCATATACAGTAGTAACATATAGTTTTCAAAGCAGCTGAGGCAAATATAGGAAGATCACTGTGATAAGTGAGAGAGTAGACCTTAAAAGTGTAGCTGTGCATCATGAAAGATACTGTGCCTACCCCTGAATGACATTTTTAACCAAGGATGTGGAAAGCTCAACTGTGATCCCTTTCTCTTCCCACATAAAATGAAATGGCCTGCCTGAAATCACTGTCAAGATCAGACATTGAATTATGGCTTTTTACTTTGGGTAATGGCGTATGAAATGCATCATAGAACTGTGCCCTGAGGACAGTAAAATAATAAAAAGGCTTTGGGAGCAGAAGGAATTATGAGAAAGCCTTAGAACAATGCTGTTTCATACATCAAAGCAGCAAAATGTAGCCCCAAACTTGAGTGAGCTTTCACTTTCTGAGAGGGATTTTATTGCCAAGAGCCGGGACTTGTCTAGTTAGGTTTGCCCTGCTTATTAAAAGAGTTTATTAATGGATTCAGGACATGTCTACACCTTCAAGTTGCATAAATTAACAGGCTGGATAATCAGCTTCAATGGGGTTTAATACCTGCTAACTCATAATAGGAGTTACTCAAATAAATCCTGCCAAAAACCAGAAGTGAGTTATGTGACTGACTGGGGAAGTCTGTCACACAAACTGGTGCAACAAGTGGAGTGGACTTCCTGCATTTAGATCTCAATACAATATCATCATTTAAAAGGATCAAAAAGGAACAAATCTTCACTTGCTCCAAGTGTGCTTCTCATGTGAAAATACATTTTTTGTTGTTTTTCTGCACTCAAATAAAAACTGTTCAACACTGTTTTTAGAGTTCTTAATTTGCTTCTAGAGGCAAGCTTGCTTAGGAAGGAACTCTGATTGTAAAATGGCAATATTTTTGTGGTTTGAATCTCCAAAGCTCTAACTTTGAATAGGATTTCCTGGTGCCTCCACATGCACGAGATGAAAGTCTATAATGAAAAGTTGCTGAGTTAAGAATTGTGACAATATCCAAAAAAATTCTGCATTTCAAAACCATCAGCGGAATGTTTTTGTGATCTCCACAATCTTAGTCGTCAAGCAACAACCACGAAAATGCAAAAATAAAAACTGGGAGAACACCCATCTAATATTCAGGAACATCTCCTGCCATCCACTACTATTATGTGGGTATTAGGTAGATCAAATATCTGAAAATATTTTGCTGATATTGAAATATTTATGTGATGGCACTGAGACATATGGTCATGCACTAAACATCTGTTTTTGTAGCTGGTCTCAGACATTTGGAGGACTTGTAAAAGCAACTGAGGATGGGAATGCAGAAACATCTGTTTACCACTGCATTTTACAGTGTAAAAGAGGAGTCGGAAACTTTCACATGGAATCCAGCAGACTAACAAAAGAAACAATTCTCATTTCTTTAAAGTCCATTCAAATTCCAATCACTAAATACTGTCTGTTAGCGACCAGACACCATCTCCCTTGGGGATTATTAATCACTGCAACCAGATCAATAAAACACAGAGGCAGTCACCACTTGGATCACTTACCCTGGAGATAGGATGTAATCATTTATTCCTTAATGGGGTTCCCGTGAAATTCCTGCTGTTTTCTTGATACAATGCAAAAGATTTCCACCAAATTCTTTCAGCAATTCAAACCTGCATTAGGTTTGTACAAACTGATTTGTTAACATGAATTAATTTAGACAGCAGCTTGTACTAAACCTATTATTCTTTTCATGCAAGACTGCATCTGAGGAAAGCTTTACTAAAGAGCTGGTACATTTTTCAGATCGGATTTGTAAATTAAATTTCATTTAATTGATAATAGTAATCCTTGCATTTGATATAGTGCTTTCCACATCTTCTAGGCATCTAGTCATGGGTTGAGTGACCAAATTATTATTGCTTTTTTTCTTGAGGGATTATTATCAGTTGTGTGGTGTAAGGAATTACAATCTACTGTCTACTAGCAACAATAATCATAATAATAATAAACCTTGCATTTGATATACTGTTTTTCAAGTCTTCTAGACATCTCAAAGCGCTTCACAGAATACACTTTAAGTGAATGGACTATAGTTGAAAGGCAGAACCCAATTGCGCACAGTAGTGTCCCAATTGACCAATTTATTATTGCTTTTTTTGAGGGATTATTATCAGGCACATGGAATAAGGAAACTTGCCAAAGGTTTCACCCTGCCTGGAAAACCTGTCTCCCATTTGTAAGGCGAATGCTCTAACCACTGAGCTACAGGACTCCACAGAATGATCATTTCACAAATTTGAAATTTGTTCCCAATAATTTTCTTTGCACTAAACATTTCTTTCTAATTTATTTCTCCAGAGGAATATCATGGTTATATTAAGACTTTCACGTATGTGCCTTGTAAAACTTTGCTTGTTCTATTGTTCTATTTTTCTGAAAGGGAAGGCCAGAGCTAAAGCTGTGCAGAGTAGCAAATATGATATGTTTAAACTAAATGTTGCAATTGAATTGCAGTGGTAACAAGATGCCTTGTTAAATTAGCCTTGCTTCCCTCACAATGAATCTAATAAAACGACAATGCCTGCGTGGACTTCAAGGAGGATCTTTATAAGCGATTGATGTAGATGATTTGTACCTCATTGGAAATCTCTTGCACCTAGGAGTGAAATGGTCATATTTGTGTTTGGGTATCTCCTATCGTTCACAAGTTATTTTCAGTTTCTTGCTGCAGTTACACACGATGGCTGACAGTGGAGCTTATGGCAACATAAAGAACACAGACAAAGCTAAGCTGTGGCAACACCAACAAAATTACTGTTTAAAGTCCCAAAACCTCCCACTGAGTCTTCCTAAAAGTAATTTTCCCACCAGAGTCCTCCCAGATGAGTATAGATATAAAGATGAAAGATTTGTCTGTGTTTCTGTCTGTGCATCAATCTGAATTCCATAGTGTAGATTCCAAGTGAAGCTGCAACAGGTACAGTTTATAATAAACAGCTGGAAAACCACAGCCAGACTGATGTATTGCTCTTGCTCTTTTTAAGGAAACAGAGATGAAAAGGTTTGATAAGGTTGCAATACTCTTAAGGTTTGGACCACAGCTCTATTTATAAAATGCCTGTCTAGTCAGAGCCTAAGGGTGTCTCTGATTTTAATTATTACAAATATTTGCGTGCCAAATCTATCTGTAATCCAGCTGGCTAAAGCCACGGAAGAATCTCAGTTGTTGGAATTAAGCTAACTTATTTGGAAATCAAGAGTTGTTGTGGGATTCTTCAGCAAATCTCTAAAGATCTTTGCCCGACTTTAAGGCAGACAATTTTGTCCTAAGAGATCCAAATGCAAGATGAGACAAGTTATATCAGGCCTACTGGTACTGAGGGAAGAAATGTGGTGTCATTGGGGCAAATTATACATTGGATTTGATGCTGTAGCAAAGTTGTTTGAATTGTGGAATTCAGCACCTTGCGACACCCTCCCAACATGAAAGATGCAATACAAATGTAATTTATTATTGTTGTTTAAAGATTTAGTAACAACTGGGTCTTATTATGTGGTTTCCATAAGCACAAATCCACTGTTAACTATTGCACGGAGCACCACTGAGCACCCCATTCCCATTCTCTTACTTTAGGAACCCGCACTAGGTTTTTAAAATATAAATGGCTAGAGAAAATAATTCACCTGCACCAACTTACCACATTAAAGAAGATGTGATAGAATCTTAAGCAATTATAACTCAGCTTGATAATATATGGTACAAAATAATTTGTCACCTGTACCAATGGTTAAACACATAGTAATTCAATAATCTACAAGACTTAAAGAGTCTGCTCACAAGGTTAATAACATGGGTTTATAAAATATTTGCACAGAAAATTTGAGTCTTCAGTCTATAAATATTAGAAACTTAGGAATGTAGAAGACTGGATGTACAAGATTAGCGTTTGTCTGGCCGCTGCTATTAATATTAATAACTTCTTACCTCCTTGTTCCCATTTCCCCCAGAAAAATGCATAACTTAAATCTCAACAATAAAGGGGAAAAAAATCTCATCTTTTAAAGCGCCAGCAATCCTTCTCGGATCCCAACAAATAAAAAAGAGTTTCTAGAAACCAGATAAGAAAAACATTGAGTAATCTAAATGGGATGTGATGTACTTCCCAGCTCCGAAGATTTCTTTCCTTAAATTTTCTCCCCTCTTGATAGCATCGACTTTTGGTGAGATAAAGTTCTGTAGGTGAAGGCCAAATCACATTCCATCATCCAAGGGCTTAATTATTTATATACATCATCAGATAGGTGACAATTGGAGAATTGTGTCCAGGTTTTGGCACCTCCCCTTGTGAAAGAAAAATGTATCAGTCATTGTGAGCATGCACTGAGATGACATGAAGGATGAGAAATTATACTTATGAGGAAAGACTAGAGGAACTGGAGAAGGTTTAGCACTTTAAAAGGTTATATTATTTATCTGCTACAGAAAAATGTTTAGAGACCTAATAGAGGTTTTTTTAAATAATGAGGAGCTGTTAATAAACTAAATAGTGAAAATGTTTTTGTACTGGTCAATAAATTTAACTGGGCTAGAGGTAACTACCAAAAGAGCAAAGGGAGAAATTAGGATAATTTGTTTTACACACAGGGCATTCTATGTTTTAAATATCCTCTATCTAGAATGATGTTTGAGGTAGGATTCATATCAACGTTTCAAGAGGGAATTAGATAAATAACCCAAAGGGAGAAAAAAAACTAAGGAAGTCTAATGAGGAACAGGCAGGAATATAGAATAAATGGATAGCCTTTTAAAGAACCAGCACAGGCAAGATGGAAGGAATGGCTTCTTCCGTCATGTTAATTCTAATGTTACTGTCCTATGTATACATTTTTCATCAAAGATCACCGGACACGAATCATCAGCGGAAATCTTGACGTATTTTTTGCACTCAAACTTTAGGTGCACCGAGCCAATTTGTAGCATCCCCAATTGGCTCACTTCGGGTGAGCTCGGTTAGCTCAGCACAAACCAGTGATTACTGTTTGCTTTATGTATAAAGCTGTAGCAAACTTAATTGATTACATGGTAAATAAGCCTTATTTGGTTTGGTAAGATTAGAAATACTTTTATCACTAAATTACGAAAACTGATTCAGATTAATGGGAGAAGCATGGAGAGACAGAAATGTGCAAATTATACATAATTAGAAGAAAACATTTTTCTAATATATTGTCAACAGTGATCTGCTAGCCATTTTCATATATAGGTGTCCCTCCCCAACCGTGGGGGATACTTTCCTGTAAACCTCCGTGGTTGGTAAAATCACGGTTGGAAAATACAGGGCCCTATGGGAAACACGGCAATAGGGGGAGTACATTCGCTTTTTCGCAGATGGTAAATGCAGGGCCCTATGCCCTGCATGGGGATTTTGTGTTTTTACTAAAAAAAACTGACACAGAGGGCTGGTGGGGCTGTCTGACTGATCTACAGAGAGAGAGAGAGAGAAAAATCAACGGAGAAGGTGTGGTGGGTGACGGAGGGCTGAGGGGGGGTTGTCTGACTGACTGACTATACAGACAAACACAGAGACAGAGGGGGGGATGGGGCTAAGAGAAGGTGAAATAGAGAGGTGAGAGAGAAGGGGGGTGGGAGGGGTAAGAGAAGGTGAATCAGAGAGAGGTGAGAGAGAGAAGGGGGGGTGAAGAAGGGGATGGGTGGGGGGAAGAGAAGGTGAAATAGAGAGAAGGTGAGTCAGAGAGAGATACACTTACAGAGAGAGAGAGAGAGAGAGAAAGAGAGGATGCAGATCCTGGCAGCCAATGCTCCGAAACTTACTAGCTAGGCTGCGGAGAAGCGACAATAAATTCATGTTACTGTATTTAGGTTAATCCTAAGAGAGAAACATTGTTGCTGGTTGATTGCAACATCGCAAGTGGGTCCTAGTGCTATACGCTAGCTGTTCGCACACACACAGTACCTGTAGATCCACGAGTGCAGCTAGACCACGTGGGGTAGTAAAGAGTGAAACTTGAGAATTTAATCACGGATGTGCAAAATGCATTGCCGCGGTTTGCGAGGGTTGTCGCATTTAGCAAACCGTGGATGCATGAGTTTCGTGGTTGACGAGGCCGCGGTTGGGGCGGGATACCTGTACTGTATTCTACATCAGCCACTGTGTCCATTAACTCTGGCTGTTGCAGTGAATATCAGTAGCTCATTGGATCACTGTGAGCACTGATAATGAAGCTGGGGGGGAAAGACTCAAAGGTCAAATATTATTCCACATTAAGCATATGGTTGTTCTACCACATTGTTCATACAAAATTAGGTTTGAAATTCAAATCAGATGGCAAAAATGTACAACCTATTACAATAATATACAATCAATAAGACTGCAAATCCTTCCACTCTTTCCTGGAAAAGTTTTGAAAGTAATTTCAGGGAATACAATATATTAAGTTCCACTAAACAAGAAATTGAAGCTTGTTGTTTTTCACATTCCTGCGATTCATACTCTTACTGCATTCAAATTTGTGAAAGATGTAATGTCATACTGGCTTCTTATACACAGGAAGTGTGTATTCACAGTGCAAGGAAGTGACGGCAACAACAATCTGCAGATTGGCATTTGTTTGCAAATTGTTATAATGCAGCCACTGAAATCAAACCCAGGAAATTGTGTTATAATGGGGTTACACATACCAGTGAAAATAAATAATGTCTGAGAACAAATAGCAATACCAAAGAGTGTCCAGGGCTTGCCTCAGACTGAAAATATTTCAAAATAAATAAAGATTTAGCATTTTATATAACACCTTATCATTTGAAAATGTCTCAATGCTCTAAAACTGGTCTCAAGTGTGGCGACTGTTTTCGTAGTCAATATTACTAGTGATTTGCATTACGAAAATCCCGCAGACAGTCAAAAAGTGCATAACCAATTGAGCTGGAAGATTATTGTCCAGAACAATATTTTGCCTACAAAATATACATTCACTTTAGAGTATAATCTGTGAAGTGCTTAGAGATGTTTCGAAGACATGATAAGGCACAATATTAAATGCAAAGATTATTATTATTAATAAGGTGTTTTTTCTGCTCAATAGTGGCATAAGATCTTTATCTTACATCCAGAAAGGCACACGGGACAGGTTTAACATCCATCTTATCTGAAAAGCACACTTCTGATTAACTAGTTGGCACTGAAATGTC
The DNA here is from genome assembly GCA_035084275.1 of Hydrolagus colliei. Classification (NCBI taxonomy): domain Eukaryota; kingdom Metazoa; phylum Chordata; class Chondrichthyes; order Chimaeriformes; family Chimaeridae; genus Hydrolagus; species Hydrolagus colliei. Next base: position 41,104,705 of record CM068745.1, on the reverse strand, counting down.
AGTTTAGACAATGAACTCAAACTCTTGTTTGGGGGTCTGAACCCACAGCCTTACACCCAGAGAGAAATGTCCTATCACATGAGCCAAGCTTTTATGACACTCCAGAATACATAGAACTGGACCCCACCCAAGAATGAGGAAAATAATGTTGTACATGACCGTTCGAATGTGTGCCATCATTAGTGAAAATCTATCCAAACCCTTCGGTAATGCATTAATGCTTCAAAGGCACAATCCCTTTGATGGAACTGTGCTGTAATCTCTCTGACCAGTTCAATTGAATTCACAGCAATAGGGTTTCCATGGATACACACAACATCTTGGGTTTTTCAATTGATTTCTTTCTTCACCAGGGCCTTTGGTGAAGAGATTTAAACATTCCAATGTAACTGCCTCAGAGTAGCAACAGCCATTCAACCTGGTTTGTTCAAACACACTGTACCATTATGTACATCGCATCGAGTGCAATCTGTACACTGCAAGCCCTTGTTAACTAGTGTGAAGGACACACCATTCTAAATATTTTCAACACATACTGACCTCTTTGTTTCGAATGTACAGTGGTTTCTATTTGCTCTAAAAAAAGAAACATAAAGATTACATTTATACAAAAAAATGTTTGAGGAAAAAAACAAACTTGTGACAGACCAGGACGCTTCTCATCAGCAGATGGAGATATACTATCATCTGCTGGACACCGAGTTTTATTACTGCAGAATGATGGCAAATTAAAGCTATTATCATAAGAAATGGTGATGTTCCAAGCATTCAAAGTGCACAGTAATTACTCAGTAAAGGTAACCATATTAGATAAAGATGATATAGCGCAGCTATATCTTTTAGCTTGTCTAATGCACCCGTACTCGTTGAAGATCCCACTGAGGTGTCTCATTGCACAAATGCTTGCTAGAATGTTTATACACCCTTAAAATGCATAAACAGAACTTGTATAAGGCCTTTCATGTTTTAAAGTGCAAAATGCTTTAGAGATAAAAATAGCAACGGGAAGAGAGAATCTGATGGTGTTGACCGAACGCACTGTTAGAAGAGATGCATTTAAAAAAAATAAAATGGATTCCAGGAGAGAAGTAGTCAATAGGAGTTTATAGGTGTTCTATGGAACTGGTGTGAAATGGCTTAAGACCTGGCCACCAATAAATAGTGAGATGAACGAAGTGAAAAATGAGCAGTAACCTAGAATTGAAGAAACCGGTATTTGGCAGCAGATGATGGAATAGGTAAGAAGCAAGATTGTGTAAAGATTTCAATGTCAGAATGCGGATCGTTGCCAATCTATTTGAGCAATGAGAGCCAGTGGAATCCACTGACAATCAGGCTAGGGGTATGGACTGTGGAGTTTGGGAATTTGTAGAGGTCAACAAGGAGGGAAATGGAAAAGTCTGCAATGAGGTGATAGAGGCACGATAAAATGTTTCAGCTGCAGAGGAGATAAGATAGGGACAAAAGTGAATAATGTTCCCACAATGAAAGTCAAAGTCAAGATGTAGGACTGGATGCAAAACCAAGAGCAAAGCATGGCTTCAGGTTAACTTACTGGCTTAACAACAATAACAACATCAACACAATTACATTTATAGAGCACCTTTCATGTCCGGAGGACTTCCAAGGCTCAGATAGTCAAAATGAGCAGTCAGGATGATTGATAAGAATCGGAAGCAAAGCAGGAATTTGTTGACGAAAGTCAAACAAGATGGGTTCAGCTTTGCTGATGTTTAACTGAAGAAATTTAACCTTATCCAGCACTTGATGCCTGCCAAATAGTTGGTCAAGACAATAATAATAATACTAGTAGTACTACTAATAATAATATTAGTCCTTTGAGATGGAAAAATGAAGCCAGGCCACAATCTCAACAGCACATTGGCTCAGGATTGTAGGATTGTTAGCGGAATGACACGGAGAGGTTCAATATTATTTCTTCACTTAGAGGGTTGTAAGGATTTAACAATAATAATCCTTGCATTTGATATAGCACTTTTCATGTCTTCTAGACTTCTCAAAGTGCTTCACAGAATACAATGTAAAGTGAATGGATGTATATACATGGGCGAAACGCGGCAGCCAATTGTGCACAGCAGTGTTCCACAAACAGTCGTGGATTGAAATGACCAATTTTTTTTGGAGGGATTATTATCAGGCATGTGGAGTAAGGAAACTTACCCAAGGTTTTGCCCTGCCTAGAATCTTGTAAGGTGACTGCTCTAATCACTCCATGGACTCCATGTTTGAAATGAATTGACACATGGTTTTTGAAGTTGGATCAATAGAATAATTCAAAAAGGCACTGAATGAGAACCCAAGAAACAAAAACATTATTAGTATCGGAAAGTAGCTGGGAGAGTGAGATCAGTGCAAAAACAAACTTAGAAAAACTGGGAGATGTGATACAGATACAATGGATTGAATTGCCTCTTTCTGAGATTAAGACTTCCAAGGTGGTAAATTTGGGATATTTCATAATAGATTGAACACAACAACACAAGAAATGGCAGACGGAAACAGATAGTTCTGACAAATGGTCGTGGACCCAAAACATTGACTCACTTTCCTTTGTCCATGGATGCTGCCTGACCTGCTGAATTTTCCCAGCAATTTCTGTTTTTGTTTCAGATGTTTTGTGTTTGTTGTGGTCCATCTAGTTTGCCTTCCACCTTCCTGCTTTAACCATCTCCCTGAGAGCCTAATCCACAGGTTCACTATTCGCTCACTAAAATAATGTGTAGATTTGTTCTGAATTTATCTTGCTTCAATCGCAAGCTGTGTCCTCTGGTTTATGAATGTGATCACTACAATATTGAGAGAAGAAACTATGGATACAAGAGTAAACGGGAAGAGTAAGAGGGTCATGACAAGGTCCAAAAACAGCACAAAATGAGGTAACTTTACAGAGGGGAGAGAAGAATATGGAATGGCATTTGAATTAGTAAATCAGAGAACGGATAAAAAAAACCCAACCAATTCTTGTGCTTGAAAAGTGGGCTACCCTACACTGATAGAATGTTTATGTTTTGTCACTTCATTCTAAAAGGTGGCAGATGAAATGTAATGTGGTAGTAAAAACAGAAAAGCAGATTATTTTCGAGAAGGGGAGAGACTAGATCGAGTTAGCGTTCAGAGGGAGTCCTTGGGTGTCCTTGTACACCAGTCACAAAAACTTAGTTTGCAAGTACAGTAAGTGACTAGGAAGGCTAACGGTAAATTGGCGTTCATTACAAAAGGATTAGAATATAAGAGTAGGGAAGTTCAACTGTATAAGGCCCTGGTGAGACTGCACCTAGAGTATTGTATGCAGTTTTGGTCTCCTTATTTAAGAAAGGACATATGCGCCGTAAAGGGGATACAGCGGAGATTCACTAGGTTGGTTCCTGGAATGAGGGAGTTGAGCTATGAGGTTGAGAAATCTAGACCTATATTTTCTAGAATATAGAAGAATTAGAGGTGATTTTATAGAAACTATAAGACTATTAAGGGCCATGACAGAGTAGACAGTGGGAGACTGTTTCCCCTGGTTGGAGAAACTATAACTAGGGGTCATATTCTTAAGATTAGGGGTCAGCCTTTTCGCACTGAGTTGAGGAAAAACTTCTTATAATAATAATAATAATCCTTGCATTTGATATAGCGCTTCTCACATTTTATCGACGTCCCATAGCGCTTCACAGAATATACTGTAAAGTAAATTGACTGTATATTTGTGGGCGAATTGCGGCAGCCAATTGCGCATAGCAGTGTCCCACAAACAGTCGTGGATTGAAATTACCAATTTTATTATTGTGTTTTTTTTGGAGGGATTATTTCTTCACTCAGAGGGTAGTGAATTTATGGAATTCTCTACCCCAAAAGCCTATAGATGCTCAGTCCTTGAACATATTCAAGACTGAGATAGATTTCTTATGGATTAAAGGAGATGGGGATAAGGCGGGTAGGTGGAGTTAGAAGATCAGTCATGATTTTATTGAATGGCAGGGCAGGCTCGAGGGGCTGAATGGCCTACGCCTTCTCCTAATTCTTATGTTCTTATGTAAAAGGACCACATCTTTACAAGTGTGATAAAAGGACAAGCTGCACTGTACAGGAATAAGCACAGCCCAGTCTCTCTCAATAGAGCTCCAGATTCCTACTCCCTTGGTGCAAGTTTAGGAATCATTAATCGGACAAGGTGAGAGACTTAATAGAAAGACTGACAACAGAAGTAAAGGGCAAATTGTTAAAACATTAACTTTTACAGATTTATTGGACTCCAATAATCTGAAACCCAATCTATGCCAATTACTATATTTGGTGCAATGTTAGGCCAAGGTTCCATGACTGGATTGAAATTGAAGCAAAGCAACCCATTTTATTCTTTAGAGAAAAAAGCTTTTTTAAAATTCAAAATTCAGGCTCATCTCACTCATCCAAGAGAGAAAATCCAGCAACTAATTCAAAATGATTTAAACTGTATTAAAAATTTTTTTAAAATGAATTTTAAATGGTTTCCAAAACACTGAGCAGTTTTGCATAATCTATTTGCAAAGTTCCTGATGGATCTTTCAGTCACAGAGCAAGTTGAATACGTGAGCAAGCAGCATATTTCAGTGGTTCTACAGTGATTTCCTTGGAATAAGTCATGTGCTGGCAAAAGATTTATATTACACTCTCAACAAGGCCTGTGTTTCAAATGCAATATTTTTAAATATGATATTTAATGAATAAATTTGTGAATAAAAGAAAGACAATAAGATGCAAAATATTCAGAAACAACAACAACACAATAACATTTACAGAGTGCCTTTCGCGATGGGAGGACGTCCCAAGGAAAGTAAGGGCGTCATAACAGTGAGAGCCTTGGGACGTTCTCCCAACATGAAAGGCGCTCTATAAATGTAATTTTGTTGTTGTTGTTTTTGTCGGGACCCGCGATTGGGAGAGGGAGGGAGGGGGGAAGGGGAGGGAGAGAGGTGAGAGAGCGGCAGAAGGTACAATCTAAAAGAAGGGTCTTGAGACTGTCCTTGAAGGAGGCAAGGGAGGAAACGAGGCAACGAAGAGCAGAAAGCCTGGCCACCGATGCTTGTGGTTCAGGCAGGAGACATGGAGCACAGAGCCTGCTGAATGTTGATAGAGATGAAATGAGATGTGTAATGAGCCTGAATGATTCTTCGGGCTCCATTGGACTCAAACATGAACAAAAAGGTGGTTATGTAGATGAACATAATTTGGACCCTGTTTCCCCACATTGCAAATTTCTGAGCTCCACCAGAACTTCAGGTGGAAACATTGTGTGGAAATCGCAGTAAGGGAACACAGTGATGTTGGCAAACTCGTGTCTGTGCTTTCAGTGAAAGAAGATTTGTTGCTCAGGTGTGACTAACAGAGCAGGTTCAGTAACAAAACAAAATGGTTGCATTTAAATTACATTATAAACACTGGAATTTACAATCCATTTGTAGATGTGCTTTGCAGCTATAGTAACATGGCCCCAAAAGTAAATTCTGAAATTGGTCAGTGTGAATATAAACCAGAGCAAATGGATTAACAAAATTGACCATTTTGTGAATTTTGGAATTCGAGCAGTAAAAAACCTGAAGTCAGTATGAACACCTCCCATCTCTTTTGTGTTTATTGCAAAATGGAGCCAATTTTCATTAGATTCAATCAAGTTTCAGCAGTAACTCTGGAATTCAAATCCCTGATTTCACTGTGTGAGAGAAATATCATAGTGCTTAGTTGTTCATAAAGATAAGAGAGATATTGGTGTTAAGAAAAGCCTATAAGAAAAGCCTCCACATTCATTTCTTCCACTTTTAAGTGTTTGGAAACTTTCTGGTAATTAGCAGTGGTTATTGTGGTGCGTGGTGTGGGGGGTGGGTTTCACCTATAAATATACATATAGTTCAATTCCCTTTACAGAATATACTTTGAAGCGCTTTGAAACATCTAGAAGATGTGAAAAGCGCTATATCAAATGCAAGGATTATTAGTAGTAATTGACATTAGTAGTAATGTCAATGGCCAAGTCAGAATGCCACTGACAGCAGGTCATTTGGACCAGGTGGCATGTGAGTCAGGGAGACTACAGTACCAGGATAGAAGAGAAAAACAACCTTTGGAAAGAGAAACATGCACTCAACCAAAATTATCCAACAGTCAGGACAATGTAACAAAACCAGAGATAAAAAGATGTATGTTATCTACAAACTACACAATTACCCAATGTCAGAAGATTTGGACAGCTAACCCGCTGTGAGACTTCTCTTTGTTGTGTTAGTTTTACTAAGATAAGGTGGAATTTGACACACTAACTCAACTGAAAAGTGAATGAATGAATAACAAGATAGTAGTGTGTAAATTTCAAAGTTGTCAGTGTATTAGGAAATAGGTCAGAATCAGCCACTTCATAAACCTTGTGGAGCAGGGATTTCAAATAGGGGCCCTTGGAAACATTCAACATTGAAACGCTTACATTTGATTTTCCCTTCATTTCAGCATTGTGTATGTGTGTGTGTGTGTGTGTGGGGGGGAGGGGGGGGAGGGGGCACGTAATTCAATATACATTCCCATCTTCATAAGAGGAAGCACTTTAAAATACGCTTTGAAATGTATCTGAAAAGTTATTGGATTCCTGCTTGATGGGGATCAGGTGAGTATTGAGAAACAGCCTCTCTGATCTCATTCCAGGGGTACTAGAGGAGTAATTGGGGCAGTATCCTGTCAATAAACGAACAAAGGTCATTTTTCACCCTCGGAAACTACAATCAAGTCTTTGCTGATATCTTTGGGTCTGTTGAATTTTGCCTATTGGCATATTTAAACCACATTACCCCACTGCTCCTGCTTTTGAACCATTCTCATTTATTCTCCAGATTTGAGAAGCAGCCAATGAAAGGGTAAGAAGATGTAATACGATTTCTGCCCATGAATTTCATGCAAATGTTTGGAACACTTAATACTCTTCATCTGTATGACCTCTCACAGATTTAGAAACAAATGAGGCTTCCATCATGAAGACAAATGGATTAAAATTATATACAAAATATAGGCAGAGTCTCCCCCTTTCACTTAATGAGACAGAAAAATGCCAGAACGTCAGCCGCTTGTGATAGAGCTCAGCGATCCGTCACTAAAATTAAAGATTGCTGAAGCCCAAAAGGCAAACCAGAAATGAAGAACTGCTTTGGCAAAATTAAATACTGTATTGAACTAGAAAGGCAGTATGCTTTACTACAAGCAACTGTGTGAATGGAGAGTTTTCGGAAATAGAATGAATTGATGTAGGTTGACAAGGTTAGACAGGAACTGTGTACAAATATAAGAAATCACTAGGTGCTGGACCTTTGTCCTTCAGGCAGACCATATAGGAAATTTATTGGGCCTTTTAGGAAGTTAGATTTAAAGTTTTCAAGCACTTTTCAGAGACAAATGAAAACAAACTACCGTATGCAGAACCTAAATATCAGCTGCACACCATTGTAATCTCAAAAGTTAACCCAAGTCTCACCATTAACTGAAAATAACTAACACAGTGGAATGAACAGTGTGGCATGTAAAGTTATGCAAGGTCCAAATATTAAGCTGCAAGTGCAGAATTTAATTTGCTGCATTGTACAATTGCATGGCAACTCACCAGATTCAGCATTTAGTAAGAAGGTATTCTCATGGAATGAATTTCACTGACAACAATTATATAATTTTTACCCCATTTCTGTCTTTATACTTGATAATTAAAACTGTAATTGATATTTTACTGCAGGAAAGTCATTACATTTGCCAGCAGATATTATTTTTCAGGTGTCCACCAGAGACCTGACGAGTTAGGATCTCATTTGAGCGGTTAACTTGAGAAGAGTCATGGAGTAAAATTCAATAAATTGCATGTGTTTGCTTTAATACACTTTATAAAAGAAGTTTATGAAACCCACTTTATGAAAAAGTCTGGAGGCTTAATTGTTCCATTCACTAAACAGTTAATTTGCAATTCCTCTATTGAATGTGAGGAAGGAATGTTAAAGAATGTGGCAAATGGTACCCCATTAATTTTCAGATCAACATTTTATTGTACTGTTTCAATCATTGTTTCTCTTGATGGCTGGTTTGCTTTGATGGGATGCTGAGGCACAGCTCAAGCAGCTGAGATACCATTGATGCTCTATGACGCCTTGAGCTACCCAAAAGAGTGAAGCCTCAGGTATGCACAAAAGCATTCATGGAGCATGCACAAAACATCTAATTATCCCCCTCTGTAGCATATAGTTTACCAGAATTTTAGGCCCTGCTCAAGGCAGGTTGGTGCACTTTTTGTTTGCTAATGTCTCCATCTAGTGGCAGTTTGAGTTGTTGGCAATTTTGTCTCACTTCTAATTGTGGGTTTGCTGTGTGCGGATCCCATTTATTTAGGATGCAAATAAAAAACTGTTGTGTTTAGTAATGTAATGATCATTAATCATAACAAACTTTCCTGTGATATGATCCCTTCCCAATTGAATATGATTCCCACAAAAAAGTCTCCCAATGTTTCATGTTTTAAAGAAGCAGCTGTCTTAAGTTAGGGTGACCATATTTTGTAAACTAAATCCAGAGATAAATATATGAAATAAATTAATTCATCAAAATTCCTGATGCTGCCAGTACTGGGGAAGCTTGTTGGATTAATGACTATTTTTTCCCTGATGAGTGTTTGTTTTAGAATAGTATTGTTCTTGCTCAGTATGTTGCTGAATAAGACTGCAAATTTGGACATCAGTGATGTATGGTCATTCGGAATATGCAACTAGGAAGCAATATTGCATACTTTGGTGACAGTGATGATAGCCATTTGAGCTGAAAAGTTTATTCTAATCTTGGCATATTTCTAACTGAACAAAAATGAGGCAAACTAGGACTTTTCAGTCATGAAAGAAACTCTAAGGAACCTCTTGGCTCGACTGTCAAATGCCATGGTACATACTTTTGATGGTTATTGATTGTGAAAGATGCTATAATAATGTGTATTGTATTGAATTATAAATGGGAATGAAAATGTAAACCCAGAATAATACATTAAGATACACCAAGAAAGTAGAACAAGAGTCGACAGTTTCAGAGTCACAAAGGGCAATTTCAGGATGGATACCAGAAAGATTTTCTTTCCCAAAGGGTAATTGATGACTGGATCATCAATTGACAGAAAAGGTGTTTTGAGGTCAAGGTACTCATGTAAAAAGCAGCTTGATGCTATGATGGAAGGACAGTAGAGTGGGTATTCTGGAAGAATGGAATGAGATGGGTTGGAGGGCTTTCTTCATTCAACACAACCTTGTTTGTGATTTTGTGGTTTCAATGTTCCTCCTCCCAAGCCTGTATCTGTGAAAGCAACCACTTGGTGGCAGTATACTCCCCCAGTTGATTGAATTTTCCCTCTTATATTAAAGTTTAAAACAGAGGTTGCAGTTAATAGTGGCTCGCAGGTAGCTTCTAACATTTAATTTTTTCTCAGGGCTGATGTACCAAGAAGGGGTGAAAGGCAATCATTAACCAAAATTATGATTGTATCTATTTGGGCAATCAAGACTGTTCAGTTTCTGGTTAAAAAGCAGTGTGTGTGCTCAGGGGAGAAAAATTAACCTTTCCCATTCACTTACATTGTTTAATATAAAATTTCTGGAAGTGTATATAGAATTTTAAACCCTACTATTTTATATCCCTAATTTTTTTAACTTTAATGTTAATCTACTGAAGCATGAGGATTAGGTTTTAGTTAATTTAGATTCAGTCAAAGAGGCTATTCTTAAATGAGGACACACACTAAACACTGAACCCCATAAGCATAGGAACAGGAGTAGGCCATTCAGCCCTTCAAGCCTATTCCACCATTTAATTAGATCATGGCTGATCTGTACCTCTACTAATCCTTTCAAATCCAATTTCCCACTTCCTTCCCGTATCCTTTAGTATTCTGACCTACCAAAAATCTATCAACATCACTCTTGAAGGTGTGGAACAACCTTTTTGGGGAGAGAATTCCAGATTTCTACCACCTTTCAAGTGAAAAAATGCTTCCTAATTTCACTCTTAAATGGCCTAGTTCTAATTTTAAGACTATGTCCCATTGTTTTGGATTCCCCCACCAGAGGAAAAGCTTCTCTCTATCTACCCTATCAAATCTCTTTATCATCTTTTGGTGCTAAATGTATGTACTCACTAGGTGAGGCAAGATCTGTTTTGAATTGAATCCATTTGAAGGGCTCAGAGGATATACTAAAAAGCAAGCAGGAGATTAATATACATACTTTCAATTCTGAGATTAGATTGCTGCCTTAATTTACTGATAGCTCTAAAGAGCTACTATATTTAGGCTGCAATTTGTGAAATTATGTTGGCTCTTTGTTCTTTGTTCCCTCTAAACTCTGCAATGCTCATAATGTGATCTCACCTGGGACATAGAACAACAACAAAATTATATTTATAGAGTGCCTTTCACATCGGGAGGACGTCCTACGTTGCTGGTAGAAGGATCATACCTAGCGGTCTCAGCATCTCTGGAAGGAGCAAGTAGATAAGGGCAAGATTGAACTCAGCTGTGACGGCCTTTGGACTTGATTAGATTCCCCTTCACTCTCCAAGTTCATAAGTGAAGATGACAGATTGTCAAACAGTGTCCAAGCAATGGATCACTAGCCAGTGAGTTCATGAGAGAAAATTTAAATGAACAAAGTATGAATCCAGTGTCTTTGCGAGTAGCATCCAAAATAAACAAGCCAGTGTCTACAACACTGGAAGTTTGAGGCTAGCACTGCTGAAGAGATTCTTGAAGAGCGGCAAGTGCCGAAGAGTGGTAAGACGAAAAGCCGCTTGGGGTGAAGAGAAGTGGGTGCGTAAACTCAATTCAATCATTGCATTCCAGTCAAAACTTGAGAACCACAAAGGATGGAGGCAGCACATATTTAATTGATCACAATCTCCCACTGGAATGTTCTTTGATTTACTGTGTTTGAAGTTTTGCTTCTTAATTAGACCCTTTGGAAGCCTTTGGACTGATGGCAAATTAGTTTGTTCTTAAATAAATAATAATGTCAAATAATTCTGAACTTGAATTATTCAGAAAAAAACGAACAGTCTTATGAAGGATTTATAGCTACATCTATATCTAGCTTCACCTTCCAAACAAAAAATACAACTGAAGGATTTTTCCTTCCCCTTATGAAGGCTTTTGACTTCAATTTCCCTATAACGGGAGTATGATTCCATGCCACTTTAATTTTAAGGGAGACATGTCTGGACAGATGCCAGAGTGTGCTAATTGAGCTTCCATTCGAAGGTTTCAAATGGCTTATATATTTCGGTATGTTCCAAACTTTTAATTAGCAGAACACAAATGGGATCAGGCATGATACTTAATATTACAGTTTTCTGTGTTGACTTGTGGACTTGTTAACTTGTGGAAAAAGATTTTCATGGTGACACTTTTCTAAATTATAAACAAGAAACTTTTCTATAGATAATGCAAAAGAATAATTTACATTCAATAAAGAAAATCCTGCTTTACCTTCAATGCCACACTATTGATTTCTGCTTTACAGTCTGCACTGATAGTAAAGGAAGTGATAGTCACAGTGAAATCAGTGATTTTACGAGTTAAATCTGTGATGTGCTCAATCATTTGCATAAGAGTTTAATTTCAGAATTTGAAAGCATGTGTTATTTACATATTCTGTTTAGTTCAATAACAAGTATTAAATATATTGTACTTATTGCCCTTAATGTTAAAGTCAATGTGGCAAGCCAGTTTCGGGGCAAGTCAGCTGTGGTGCAACAACAACAACAATAACTTCGATTTATATAGCGTCCTCCACGCCGGACGGCATCTCAGAGCACTTCACAGTAACGGATCCCGGGACCGAGCCAGGGGCAGGGGCAGGAAGGTGACCAAAAGCTCGGTCGAAGAGAAAGGTCTTCAACTGTGACCTGAAACTGGGAAGAGAGGGGGCGAGGCAAAGCAAGTGAGGAAGGGAGTTCCAGAGCCTCGGGGCGTAGTGGCTAAAGGCACGGCCGCTAAGGGTGGAGCGGAGGACTCGGGGGACATGGAGGAGGCCAGACCCAGAGGAGCGAAGGCAGTGGGTGCTGGGTTGGGGGGAGAGGAGATCAGAGAGATAGGGGGGTGCAGAGGAGTGGAGGGATTTGAAAACAAGGGTGAGGATCTTGAAGTCGATCCTCTCTGGGATAGGGAGCCAGTGAAGTCTGGCAAGGACTGGGGTAATGGGGGAGCGAAGCTTAGAGCGGGTGAGTATGCGGGCGGCAGAGTTTTGGATAGGCTGGATTTTGTGCATTGTGGTGGAGGGGAGACTGCGAGGAGGGCATTGCAATAGTCCAGCCGAGAGGCGACGAAGGGGTGGACCATGGTTTCGGCGGTTTTTAAGGTGAGGTATTGCCGGAGATGGGCGATCCGTCGGAGGTGGTAGATGGCAGTGCTGGTGACGGACTGGATGTGGGGGAGGAAGGACAGTTGGGGGTCGAACCTGATGCCAAGGTTGCGCACAGGTTCGGTGAGTTTTAGGGGCAGGCCGGGAAGGTGGAGGAGGTGAGAGCCGTGCGATTGGAGACGTTGACGAAAGCCAAGGAGTATGGCCTCCATCTTGTGAACATTCAGCTGCAAGAAATTTGTGCTCATCCAGCCCCTGATGTCTGAAAGGCAGGCTGACAGAATGTCGGGGGCCTGGGGGTCACAAAGTGAAGTGGAGAGATAGAGTTGGGTGTCATCCGCGTACATGTTGAATTGTGCCCCATGTCTGCGGATCACATCCCCAAGAGGAAGCGTGTAGATGAGGAAAAGGAGGGGACTGAGGATGGATCCCTGGGTAACTGGGTGAGTGCGGGAGGAAAAACCGTTTGTGGAGATGTTCTGCTGGCGGTTTGTGAGGTAGGACTCGAACCAGGCGAGTGCGGTCCCACTGAGGTAGATGGTGGAGGACAGGCGGTGGAGGGGGATGGCATGGTCGACTGTGTCAAAGGCAGTACATCAGTACATTACATCAGTGCAGTACATCAAGCTGAGCATCAGCTTTGGGCTTGGGAGCATAATGTATACTCCTTGAATTTTCTGCCTCGACCTTAGTTCCCAGAAACAAATGTTACCTGATAAATTGGTAAGTAAGGAGCAAAACATAGACTTTGAGAATAATCTTGATGTGTGCAACATTTGCAGATAGTTCATTTGACAAAGGCATTCTATGTGACAAGAATCAATTAAAAATTCTCTCCAGTTAAAATTAGAGGAAGAGGAGACCTCATAAATCAATGAGTAGAATGTTGTCCAAAATGCACACCACAATTGTGAGAAAGAGGCACATGCACTGTCCACTATTAAACAGAATCTGTACTAGATTTAGTAAAAAGCCAAACTCTAGTCTGTTGCCATGACTGGCTTTAGACTTCATGAATACAGTACTGTATAGACCATTTGGTGTAGCCTTGTATACCATGTAAATTTACAATGTGACATAGTTTGTACTGCTTTCATTTTCTGTTTGAGTATGCTTTATATATAAATGATAACTGATAAAAGTTATGAATCGTGTCTAGAGCGATATTTAATAAGGGATGGGAACTGGACATATTGAATCTGGTGAATTCCTGAATGGGTCACTAGGCAGAGCAACTCATGAATCAGCATCATGATCAAGGAATCACAGAACAATTCTATTAATTGGCATAAAGATATCTGTGATCCAGAATATTACCATTCTCTGAACCAGAGAAGGAAAAATGGTAGTAAGTGGTCCATTAAGTAAGGGAGTAGGGGTGAACCTAGTTCTGTTTGCATTTCCATTCCCAAGGTGCTTGATTCTCATTCAGTGATCTCTCCTTCATAGAGTCTAGGGAGGAAACTATTCCTAATGATCCTAGCAAAGAGAATGGTCTATACAATACTTAGTTTCAGAGCAAAAAACCTCTGAAACTGTTTAACAGGCAACACTAATCAGCAAAGATTAAGATTGTTCACTCCTGATACTGAGTTTGTTTGTTATGCGAACTTTTCAAAATATTAGGGTAGTTGGATGTCAATTGTTTTTTCCACTTGATGCTACATTAACGTTTGACGATTAGGGTATGTTTGTACAAAAGTAGGTTCTAATAACAAAATTTAAACTGAAAATAAATTTTGTTTAGTTCTTGCTGAGCCACAGGGATTATCCAAACAATGGATTCAAGGCAATCTGGGAACCCACTTATAGATAAGACTGTATCAATGGTTTGAGTGAACAATCCAGATCTTTATTACACCCTTGGGCTACAATAAAAAATGAAAGCCTAATAAATATATAGTCATATCAAAGTTTTCACCTGTTGATTTATTTGCTTCAGGCAATGACTTGTACTCAGTAACATTCACACACTACAGCCGATATGACTTCATGCGGCTCAGTGATTTCAACAGCAACTTTGATTTATATAGCGCCCTCCTTGCCAGACGGCATCTCAGAGCGCTTCATCTTTTTATAGGCAGTGATTTACACATAGTGTTCTGATAAGGTTAGGGCATCTGTTACTAGGGAACACAGATATAAGATAGTGACTAGGGGGATCAAAAAGAGAATTTAGGTGGAACTACTTCATACCAAGGGTCGTGACATTGGGGAACTCACTGCCTGAAATGTTGGTTAAATCCAAATGTGTAAACACAATCACGAAGAAGCTAGATCTTCACATGAGCGAGAGAGAAATGAGCAGAGACTTATGTGGAGTACAAATACTGACACGGACTGGTCGGGCCAAGTGGCTTGTTCTGCGCTGTACTTCTTTGTAAATCTTGGAAAACACCAGATGGCTCCATCAATATCATTGCACAAAGCGCTCATGGTCACACCACATGCTATCACACTGCGGCTGTGTACAGGATTAGTCAACAAGATAAAAGCAAACTTCAATGTCATTTCACAAAAGTCAGGACTTTATGGTACACTGAAAGTGTGTTAGGAAACACAATGTATGCAATAAGTCAATAGACAACCCTTGATGTTTTGCAGAAAAATGTTTTTGTGGCCCAAGGGTATAATAAGACAAATAATGACTGCTGTTATAAGGAAATAGTGCTAACATTTATGCCCTTATAGTATACGAATTGTCTTCATTTTGGATATAAAAAAAACAATTCAATTTTAAAGGCAATAGATCACCTTCATCACCCTCAACAGGAGTCAATATTTGTTGAAATGTATCTTTGATATGTTAGTAGCCTAAGTCAAAAGGCCTATTGAGACATTTCTACTGTCTTCTAATCTAACAGAAATGTCTAGAATCATGACCAATCCATACTGACCTTGAATGGGGTTTGGAATAGTCGGCAGGATAGTTTCTATGAAAGGAAATGGTAAAACACAAAAATACATTTATGCATACATTATGCTGCCATGATATAACAAATGAACACAGAGGGCCCGGTTTTATAGAACATTCCTCACTGGCTCAACCTAGCCAGCCAGGCCAGTCTGCTAAGATTGTATTGCTGTGCGCCATGCTGCAGAATGGCACAATGTAAATATGACAATTAGGTCTGGCTATAGCTTCTATTGTGTCTAGGTATCACAGGCATTAAAGACATTAGCAAGCTAAGGGACTCGTGCTTAAATCTCTCACACCTATTTTAAATTCATGTTTCCTTTCAAATATGAAATGTCTTTCCTGAGGAAAATTAGAATACCAATAGGTGTCTACATCCTATCTAGCTTATAGTTGGAAAAATCAATTTGTGAGAGAATAAAAGAATACAAACCAACTTTCATTGAATTGCTACTAATAATCCATTTCTAGTTCACATTGAGCTTTCCTCTATAGCATAATTTGTAACCTAATGACATTTGACGTTAATGCAAACAATATAAAATCGGGCCCAACTCTGAATGGACAAACAAACAGACTGTTGCCATTTCAGATTTGTGAAAGTTATTGTTGGCCTCCCACAGGATCTAGCAGGAAGTTAGTTACAAATGAATAAATACATGTTATATTAGTTCTATAAAACAACTATGGAGTGTCGATTATTATTGGCAAAGGAATCCACCAAATTCTTAACAGAAAAATTCTCTCTGAATATTGAGGTGTGGCCCACTAATATCAGCAACAATAGATTGCATTTGTATAACACATTTCATGATGGGAGACCATCCCAAGGTACTGGACAATGAGGGGTATGCACCCAAGCTGTATGAAAATGAATTTTGTTGCACAAAATGCAACTTTTAGCACCCCCCCGTTTTATAGTTGCAATACCTTTTAATAACTAGTGAGTACACATTGCCATGGGACCATCCACCTGTCCATCAACCCACCAGTGTCTGTAAGAATAAGAATGGCCCAATGGGAACATATACTCACTGTAAATACTTGACATGAACTGACTACTTCAAAACCACAACATTAACAAAAGTGGCTGCAACTTTTGGACTTTCTTACAGCCTGAACTATTAAGTAGTCAATTATCATTCAGGAAAATTAAATGCTGCTGTAGTGTATAATATTGTGTTTCCTAGCAACTAGATCTCTGCAGTTTAATTAAAACATGCAATTTATTTTCAGTAACCATCTCTTATAATCAATATGGATTGTTTTGTCTACAGTTTTCATGTGTGAATGTGATCATGTGATCACTCTAGTCACATTGGAGTCTAGCTTTTTAATATTGGACTTGCAGCCAGTCCATAATCCGTTGAGGGCCTTGCTTAAATGAAGCCTATGCTTGAAGGCATGATGTTATCTCTGAGCTTGAAATGGTAACAAACTGCAATTCACCATATTGCTCATTGAAAAAAATATCCATTTACTTTTTAATATTTCAAAGTTGTGCTGTATTTCTAAGTTGTAATAGGGAAGAGAAGTAATAATTGGAGATTGACTCTGCAGTTGCTCTCAAAGATGGCATAAGTCTGTTAGTTCAGGACAAAAAAGCAGACAATACATCAGAACATTGCCCTGAACTATGACACAATACATGGAATGGGTTCCTGTTAATTAAATTTAACAGACACTTAACATTTTAGATTACCAGACATTATGGATGATGATGTCATGAGCAGGCCGAATATAAACCCCAAATGATATATGAGAGTTATGCAGGTTCAGTTTCCATTTAATCTGAAACAATTAGACCTCAATACCCTTTTAATCCAAAGTGCATAGGAAAAGAGATATGATTGTGCTCTTTAGCTCATTGGCAGGTCAGTTTATACTATTCATTGTCAACTCCTTAACAATGCAGTCCCCGTATCACACGTTACAAACAAGCATCATGCCAGGTAACAAAAGAGTTTTCCAAATCTCTTTGTGAACTTGATCACAAGCATTATACAGCTGCATTCAAGGTACAGGTACTTCTTTGAGTCAGGATTGTCAGAGATAAGTATTTGTGGTAGATCATCCATCTGGAACCCCATATCTCCACCTGTTTATGGTCAGTGTGTGTATTTTTTAAAAGGGTCCAATGACCAAGTGGGTTCTCTTTCACATCTCATCCACTCCTTATGAGATATGAGATGAGACATCATTATGCAAAGGGATCCTCTTACACCTTAAATGTTTTTAGTGATAGAATTTGTTGAAAAAGCAAAAAGTGAAAATTACAAACCATCTTCTCTGCAACATTCTCATTGCGTGAATCATTTCAGATATAAACTACAGTTGATTTACCCAGAAAAGAGTGGAATACAGTTCAAATAATTATAAACACTTACCTGTAGAAAGTGTATTTCAAGCCACGGTAAGTTCAATGTAAGAATGTATTTAGGCAAACCTATCATTCCATTGAAAAGTACTGCCAGATGTGACAAAAGATTCTCAAGAGAATATTGTGGCCAATGATAACAACAACAACAATTTAAACTTATAAAGCGCCTTTCACGTCGGGAGGATGTCCCAAGGCGCTACACAGGAGGCGTGTGACCCGAGCTGGGAGGGGGGTGTTCGGGAAGGGGTGAAACACGTAGGGGAGGTCGAAAAATTCAGGGGGGGGGAACAAAAGGCACGGTTGAAGAGGAAAGTCTTCAAAAAGGTCTTGAAAGAAGAAAGGGAAGAAAAAGACGGAGGGATTGGGGAATGGAATTCCACAGGGTGGGAGCGGAGAAACTGAAGGCCCGGCCTCCGATGGTGGGGCGGTTCGGGCGCGGGACTTGGAGCAGGCCAAGTCCTGCTGAACGGAGGGTCCGGGTGGGCTTATAGGGGGAAACTAAGTCGGTTAAGTAGGGTGGGGCAAGGCCGTGTAAGGCCTTGAAGGTGAGGACGAGGATCTTGAACTTGATCCTCTGGAGGATGGGGAGCCAGTGGAGACGGGCGAGGGTGGGGGTTATGTGGTCGCGAAGGCGGGTGCGGGATAGTATACCGGCTGCAGAGTTTTGGATGACCTGCAGCCTGTGAATGGAGGAACTGGGGAGGCCGACGAGGAGAGAGTTTCCATAGTCCAGCCGTGAGGTGATGTACGCGTGCACGAGTGTTTCGGCAGCGTGGGGGGTGAGATAATTGCGGAGCCTGGCAATGTTGCGCAGGTGGAAATAAGCGGTGCCGGTCAAGGCACGGATGTGGGGGAGGAAGGAGAGTTTATGGTCGAACGTGATGCCGAGGTTCCTGACTGGCTTTTTGAGGTGGAGAGTACAGCCTTGGATATTGAGGCTGGCAGCGCCCGATGTGCGGAGGCGCTGGCTTGAGCCAATCAGGAGGGCCTCGGTCTTGCTCACGTTCAATTGGAGGAAGTTGTCCCTCGTCCAGGACTCAATGTCGGACAACAACAACAACTACAATAACTTTGATTTATATAGCGCCCTCCATGCCGGACTGCGTCTCAGAGCGCTTTAATGACCATTTATGCATGAAGAATCAAACATACAATCCTGTGATTCCAGTTGGTTTGCCATATACAGTAGAAGCCATTTATCCGTGATTCGATAGACTGGCACTTCCAGTACTTCCAGTATTTTGGTTTGCTGCTAGTAGAGTCTAGGGTTTTTGGCTTGCCGCTAGTAAAGTCACGCGACTTTAAAATCGTGCTGCCGATTTTTTCACCCGCACGGCATCCTCCATTGCAAAAAGAATCGCTGGACTGTAAACGTCAACCAGTAAAGGTGAGAAGCGCAAGAGTTTTAACAATAAGTACCAAAACAATATTCTGTTATTATCTGTTATTATTTAGTCTGGTGTGTGTTAAAAGAACTTAAATTTTTTTGTGGAGGGTTTTCGGCCGTGGGCCACCCGGATATCAGGCAGGCGCTTTAACCGGCATTGGCCAGGTCCAGGGGGTGCCGGATAAATGGGCTTTTACTTTATATTCATCCATATGTAGCACTCTCAGTAGTTTGATTGGATATTTTAAAGCATGGTGATAGGTTTCTATGTGCAAGACACTCAACTGACAAAAATAATTTGTGCTTCGGGCATTCCCATCTCCTGGCTTTTCCAGCTTCAATGAAAGTATAAGGCAGTAAAGTTAATACAGTATATCACTGAGGAGTTGCACAATTCTGCTAATGCTGGTTTGATGGCGCAAAGACAAAAGGAAATCTTGGAGGTCTAGTTCAGAAACTAGCTTCTATAGAATATAATAACACATGTAATTGCACATCAATAAATTTGTCTAAATGGGTTCTGTATTGCAATAACATACTCTTAGTTGAGAATCTACACGTGTTTGATTTTAAGGTGATTCAGTGGCAGAAATCATGTTGCTTCTATCATAGGTACTCTTCAACCTGCAGCTCAGACTTGGAAATTGATATCTATGATGCAGGTATTCCTAAGATTCCTTATTCACTCTTACCTCTCTTTCTCAATGCATCACTAATAGAGTTTTGGACACCAGGAACTGAAATTGAGCAGAGATAAGACAAGAGACAGACAGGCGAACCTGCAAGTTTTTTCTTCTTCTCATACACTGTGGCACATCATTTTATTGATAGGTATTTTCATGATCAAGGTTGACATATTTTTCTTACTGGAACTGTGAGTAAACTTGGTTTGCTGCAGGAAAGAAAACAGCATAGAGCAAAGTGCTCTTGAAATACAGATTAAATAGTTACTCGCCAGTCCTGTCATTTACTTCTGAGACTGCTTCTTCCCTGGGAGGGATTTTTGCCACTGCAAAGAGCAGAAAGAAAATAAAAGAAATGGCAATCCTTGTGAAAAGAACGGTAGTGTGTTTAGTCGTGACAGAAGGAGAAGTATTTTGATGATCACAATCAAAGCCAGAAATAATTAATGCTGAAATCCTCATGTCCAACCATTGGGTTTACCCCCAACTTTGGCATAATGATTGCATCCTCAGATTTCAGCCCTGCTACTGCTATTCCAGAAATTGCAGAAAGCAGCATCCCAGGGTCACCTTATTGCAATACCAATGTAACTCACATTCACTTGGGCCAATATTCTGTGATCTTACAGTGAAACACAATTCTTCACTATCAGAAATGGAAAACAAAAAAGCTGTAAACATGGCAAACAGACTTCAGAACCAAACATTGTGCTAAAGGTGGATGTGCATGCACCTCAACCTGTATTTATCAATTGAAATTCCAATGTGCAGATGTTAGGCTTGTGCTCAGCTGTTCTGACGCTCTCTGACTGGGCTCGGGAATCGCAATTTAACTAAGAAACTGGAGGCCTGTAAAACTGTACTTCAGTATCTGTCAGCAATTTCCCAGAAGGAATGAAACCAGAAGAATGGAGGAAATGAAAAATAAAGAGATGCAATTAATGATTCATTACTTTGGAACCCAGTTACTGCTTGGCTTCAGCTGCCTTTTAAAGCTAAGTGACATTTAAAGTTGCTATGTTCTGCAAAGTGGCTGCAACATATCATGATTACAACTGAGTGATTACATCACATCTTTTTACCACGTTCAGTATTGATGTCGAACCTTCTTATATGAACATATTTGGAGTGTAAAAAGAAGCGCGCATATATAAAATCAGATAAAGCAACCACAAACTAATATGAATGTTGATAGTTCAATGAATATTTGAGCCTCATACTCATTTGATGGATAGTTGTGGACTTTTTTTATTTTAAGATGGCTTTATCCCTAACTGCATAACATTAAAAGTCAGAAGACTTCCAAGATTTCCTCAATGTATGTTTAAAGCTCCATTAAAGTTCTGGCTTTCACAGTTCGTTAAAACTATCAATTGCCCAAAAGTACAGATACATGTCACTTTTGTCTTGCCTTCACTTGTGATGGAATGAGATTGAGTGTAGAGATTTATAGCAATGGACTTGAATGCCATTGAAATTCATGAAGGAGAATGAGGATTTAAAAACAACTAAAAAAGCACAAGTTATGATTTGATGCATTTTGCATTTCAGTATTTTACTTAAGAATGTTAGTCTTTTGGCCTGCAGTGGTTTGGCATTCTGAGCTCGCTGATCAAACGCAATCCAGTCTGCAATCTGGTGCAATCTGCAGATGCTGTAGATAACGGAAACTACCAATTAACAAAATAAAACCGTTGCTGTCTTTAACAATAAAATATATTAAGGCTGTGATGTTCTCCAGTTTGGTTTCATCTTGCATGTTAAAACTACTAAAGTTGATCAGAACTGACAATCAATTCACTACAAAAAAAATCCTGCGTCTCCAGACTCTGTATTTTTGGCTTTGCCTGAAGGTAAAGAATTAGAACACTCGTGAATATATTTTATAGAACTGTCAAAGGCTGAACATTTCAGAAACCTATCAGACCACATATTTCATGAGTTTCTTTATCCATTTTCTGGAGCTGTCAGTATCCAAATGTAAAATGATTTGTATGCAATTCTCAACTCACTTTCCTGAGAATGCTCCCAAATCAAGGTAATTGATAAAACTGGATTTTCAATGTGATCTTCTGTCTTTGATGGGCTTATGGAGCCAATGATGGGCCTTTAACATGTACATCATATTCAACAACTAAAGACTCCTTTAGCACATTTTACATAAATACATTCTTTAGGTGAAAGCTTCATATATACTATTGCACAATTCACTGTATTTTGAATGGAATAGATGAGTAAATAAAATAACTTCTCAGTAACAAGAAGTCATCCCTAGAAGAGTGAAGTGGAAGATTAGAAGTGGGTATGTGACTCATTGGTCTAGGGCAGGGTTTCTCAAACTTTGTCACAGTGAGCCTCACTAAGCAAACAAAATGAAAACAATTGCACTTGCCCAAAGTTTACTGAGACAACACATTTTTTTAAATCCTAAACTTTACAAGAATATCAATAATACAGTAGAAGGGGTTTGATCAATATACTGTAGTTAGAATAAGAGGATGAGTTCCCAAAAGTACTAATTTTATTTTGTAAAATATCTTAGTCATGCTCTCCTCCTCCCTCCTTGCACTGATTAGTAGCTTGATTCAGACGAGGCCAGCCATTGGCTCTATTCCTGTCAATCAATCTGGATTCCTCCTCCCCTATTCCCCAACTGCCCTATAAAGCAATAATAAATTGGTCATTTCATTCCACAACTGTTTGTGAGACACTGCTGTGTGCAATTGGCTGCTGCTTTTTGCCCATATGTAGTCAATTCACTTTACAGTATACAGGTAGACCCCGCTTAACGAAGGGGTTAGGGACTTTGAAACTCTTCGTAAAGTCAGAATTTCGTTAAGCGGGTGGGTGCTCCTTATGTGAAAAAAATCAGTTTTGTTCCCAGCAGTGCCTAGTGCTAACATTTGCAGTGTACCAGCGAAGGTATAAGGTAGGTAAAACTGCTATGAAGGCTGCAATACTTTAATTACAAGATGAAAAGATGAAGATGAAAGAATAAAAGATGAAAATGTTTGTTTTGTTTACCTGAACAGTATTTTATTTAGTAAATTTTTAACACCATAATGAAATGAAAGTTCCCGTACAATAAAATGAGGTGAGGAGTAGGGAGGAGGTCTATGTTTTAATTGTTGATGGAGGAGGAGGAGGCTGGAGAATCGGGAGAATCTGGTGACAAATCAATAGGCTCTAGATAGTCAGCGGATGTACTTTATTGCAGTGTATAACCTCCCTCCTTGATAATTTTTCTAAGTGCATCTGGATAATGTTTGGCAGCAGCAACATCCACACTAGCAGCTTCCCCGTACATCTTGATAGAAAGTAGCTTGTATCGTTTTCGAAAACGATCAAGCCACTCGTTGCTAGCAGCGAAAGTCTCTGCTGGCTTTTTCCGAGTAGCGTCATGTGGTTGCCTAGCATCCTGCCACTTAAGCTCCTCCCATACTGTACGGGCCTTCTCTTGGATTATACTAGTGGAGAGGGGGCAATGGCGTTCATTTTGGTCTTTTGAACAAAAAGCGCGCGAGATTTAAACATCCGTTATAGCGAACGCAGCCTTCACAAAGCGGATAGGACGTACAAATACAAACCCTCAGTATAGTGAACTTTTGTTAACCGGGCGTTCGGTAAGCAGGGTCTACCCCTATTCTGCAAAGCACTTTCAGACACTTAGAATACGTGATAAGGCATTATATCACATGCAAGGATTATTATAATTATTATTTAATTTGACCAACTATGATGTTTTTCCACTTCCAAAATATCATTAGCTGTTTTCCCAATCACATTCCCAATGCACCAAAAACTTTCATTCATGATATTTTCAGCTCTAGATTTTAATCTTTCATATCACCTCATCGCTGACCTCCCTATCTCAACAGTTCATATGCTCCATGTCATCTAGATATCCACTAATTGTGTCTTCTTTTGCACAAGGCTGTCTGGCAGTCCAGCATCCCTTTACCTGCTAAGCTTCACAAGCTACCTGTGTTCCAGCAGATTGATGTAAAAATCCTTCTCCTGAACTTAAAATCCCTACACACCTTTGCTCCATCCCACTTCTGCAAATGACTCTAGTGCCACCCTTGCATATTCTCTCCCCCTCTTTAAAATCAGCCCAACTGTATCACTGGAAGCAACGCTTTTGGTTATTTTAACCCCATTCTCCGAAACACTCTTTTTCTGTCTCTTACCTCCCTTTCTACTTTCAAAACACTTTCAAAAACCTAGCTCTTCTGGAACACATACTCAAATCTCTCCCACCTCCTATTCTACTCTTCCTGTGTTTGCACTCATTTCTGTACAATTGACAAGTGTAATCATTCACACATTATCCTATGTGAAAAATGCAAAGAGTACGAAGTGTGCATAAAAGTGTAAATTGTTTTCACTGTAACACCAATTTAGGTCAAATGATCTCCTCCTGTAACAACCAAATTATATTTGTATATTTTGAAAACGTCCCAAGGTGCTGAACAGATAGTATTTCGGACCCGAGCTGGGGGTAGGAACTGGGGAGGATGGAGAGCAGAGGGGGAAAAAAGTTGATTGAAAGCACGGTTGAAGAAGAGGGCCTTGAGGTGGGTCTTCAAGGAGGCAAGGGATGGGATGAGGTGGAGAGACTGCAGGATGGAGTTTCAGAGGGTGGGATCAGAGTGGTGGGAGAGGCGGGGGATTGTGAAGCAAGCCAGAGCTCACCAAACGCAGGGAGTGGACAGGTTGGTAGGGGGTTAGGAGGTCGCAGAGTTAGGCTGTGCAAGGCCATGGAGGGCTTTGGAGGTGAGGACCAGGATGCTGCACTGTATCCTCTATACGAAGGGACGTCAGTGGAGTCAGGCGAAGATGGGGGTGATAGGCTCACGGAGACTGGTGCGAGAGAGAACACGGACTGCAGAGTTCTGCATGATCTGCAGCCTGTGGAGGGAGGAATTGGGGAAACCAACAAGTCAAGCATGAAAGTTATGAATGCATGTATGAGAGCTTTGTTTCTTCAGTGAGGCATTAAGGTATGTACTCTTATTGTGCATGCATTAAGATATCATGAAGGAGGCAGTCCTTAATAAATCACAAATCTCAATTTGCATTATACCTGGAACACATTGAAGTTCACAATATATGCTCTCTATCTAAGCACAACACATGGAAAATCTGTCAATGCTATATCTCAAAACATAAAATGCCACCCTCAACACTTGTAGCGATTAGTTGCTGCAACTTTGCTCCTCCTCAGGTGCTGACGGCCTGTATTATAATTTCAATTATTCCATGCGGTAAAGTATGGATTAGTTTCACAGGTACAACTCACCCTCTTGTACGAAGCGCTCTGAGACGCCGTCCGGCGTGGAGGGCGCCATATAAATCGAAGTTGTTGTTGTTGTTGTACTTCACTCAAGGAGCCATTAAATAGAATCAAGAAAGCAAGACCAGAACAGATACTTTCAGATACACCAAGACAAGGGGACGCAGCTTTAGCGCTGTAAATCGTAATTTCACGACACACCCCGTAAAGTATTTCTTTACACAGAACCAGTTACTGTACTAGGAAACTAGACTCATTAAAGGAACAGTTTGATGTTATAATGGAAGAAGGCTGGTTGGGTATTCTGGAAGGATTATATGAAATATTCCACGTGCTTTTCTTATCTGAATCTGTAGTGCTGTTGTGAAATTGTTAGATAGATTGAAGCTGGGATCTGACTGGTCTGTATAGTACATTATAAAGCACTGGACAATGGAAATGCAATTTGCCAAGATTTGAGGCCTCACAAGTGTGACACATTATGATTTGCAATTGAATATTTTTCTACACTTTATTCAACAGCACTTCTACAACTATGTATGTATTTTGATAAAATCAATAAAAAATGGACCAATAACCTATTGGATTTTTCAGACATTTTGCCATTCTCCAATAATCTACAGATGTTAAATTGGGTCCCTGAAATTCAAACCACATTTAAGTCAATCTAAACATCATTCTTTGTAACAACCCAAAAAATATGTTTAAAAATAGCTGCAAGAAATGTTTTGTGCAAATGACAGCAAGTTTGTGCCTGCAGAACAATTTCTTCAATCTGCTATTAGTCAATTTAAATTGCTTGACAATTAGTCTTTAGCACAGACTATCAATACCAAAATCTGAGAAAGCCTTCTGTATGGAACATGTAGAAACTGAATTCTGGTTTATTAGGTGATTGTAGTATTTGAGTCCTGGAAATGAGTGGCAAGCTGCCAGCAAAACAATCACCAAAGGGTGTTCAGGTATGACCATTTTAAGCATCGGTACCTTATCATGTATTCACCAGAGAACTGCCTGTCAGTGAGCAAGTGCACATGCTGATGAAACCCTCCATCAAAAAGTGACAGGCTGTAGTTGGATTGGGTGACTTCAGTGAGCTAAAGCAGCAGGCTCTGACATCAGCTCAGCACTGGGCAACTCAAAAGATCATCTCTCACCGGAGAGATTAACACGTTAAAGAAATTTCGGCAATTTCAGGTCAACATGAAGTACAATCTGCTCCTAATGTAGTACCTAGCAATTCTCTTATACCTGGATGAAAACTATTAGGCATTTGGTTCATTTTTCTTTCCTTCAATTTTTCCTTTTTTTCTTCCATTCCTCTGCTGACAGTAGTGACTGAGCCTGAGACTCAGTTCCACAAGCACAAATGTGAAGAACTTAGTTCAAGTGGCTATGCTGGATTGCTGCAGATCAGTAGTAAATCTCCAGCAGATTCAACTTTTTTTTCACGAGGAAAAACATGATTCTATTTGAATAATGTCTCATTGCTGCCTTGGCTGAGTATCCATTGGTGGAAGAGTTCCATTGGTGCAAGCAGACTCAACAGTTACTCCTAGCTGCAACAAAAGCAAATTGCCGTGGGTGGTGGGGTTGTAGAAGAGATCACACTCTCCAACTCTCCAATTGTCATACCCAAACACACAAGACTTTTCATCACTGTTGGAGAAGTGCTCTGATTCTGGGAAGATTTGACAGAAAAGCTCCTCATTATTTCTGCTTTCCCTCTCTTTATCTTTCAACTAGATACTGCTTTCATTTCTGTTTTGAATTGTAATGTAACACCACCAATTAAAAACTCTTACACTGGGAGACAAGAATCTGACTGACAGGAATGTAGGAAATGTTCATTTCTTGTAATGGATTATATGCTAGAGGGGAAACAAAATCAGATATAATTGTGCAAAATGTGTATCCAAACTGGTTTAATTAGGAGAATATTATTGAGAGAGGGCGATTTACTATTTGCATTTCCTCAGATGGCAACAGTCAGTACAAAAAATATTTTGAACTCTTGGGATTAGAGGTAGTACTACAAAAATGGTGTTGCTTAGGTAACCATGCATATCAGAAACTGTAGAATGTTCCACAATTAAGTGAAATGCAACCAAATTGAAGAAGAATATGAGCAATGAGTTCCAACCATTGTTCCTACAAGCATTTAATTGCTGAGCTCATAGTTACTGATTTGTTTTAAGCAGACATTTGGTGTGCATCTCTTTCAGCTATTATTTGAAGCTGGAGAGTGATTTTGGGAGGGGTTTTCCAGAATGTGTTCTTTATGATAATTATCAAGTGGAATTCATTATAGGACACAGCTAAATTCACTCCTATAAACAAATCCAGATCTTTAGGCAGACAAGTCATAATTTGAAGGAAAAGAATAACACCTTCAAAATGAATCCATATAGCAGGTAATTTTGTTTAGCAACAATCTTTGCAGAAATCAATATCTAATTGGACCAGTTAAGTTTTAATGGACTTTATCAATTTTGAAAGGTTGACAATGAATGAAACTTCAATAGATTAAGCATCTAAAAAAGCCAAAATTGCAAGGAAGAGTGCCAATCATTACTTGGATAAGTATGGTTGAGATTAGTATGAAGCAGTGAAGTGGGAATTCATTCCTTGGCTATTAGGCATTAATTGTGTTGCCAGCTTCTCCGCAGCATCCAACAACATGATTCCTGAGTTTGCCGAGGGGATTCTTAATCAATAGAGGAAGGATTTAATATGGTGTATTTCCGACCAGAAACATTGTTTTTAGGAACCCAACCACAAATTAATTATAAATGGTTTACTCGCACCGTTTTCTTCCATTTCACTCTTAAATCTTCTCCTCTGCCTTTGCCACTCCCCACAATATCCGAATACCTAATAAGTGTTTGGTTATGTTTGTCTGCTATTGCCCTCGAAGGTAGATGCCATAGATTGGATCATCTTTGCTTGCAGATTGAAACCACAGTATATGCAGCAACATGAAATAACTGTTCATTTGACATTTAACTATGTACAATTGTTTCATTTAGTCCCTACCTTCATATTTCTGGTCTGAATAGGTATGCCAAGAGCTCAATCAGAAAGGCATGCAGCCTCACTATTTATTTTTGATATGTTTGGCATTGCTGGTTCCAGACTGGGTGGCCATTTATGCCACTTTAACACGATGAATTTGCCTTTTAAGGCAAGCATTCCTATGGAGGCAAATTACAACAAAAAACAGGCATGCTGAATTTGGGGAAATCCTGCTCAAGTGTTGCAGTCTCCCAATAAAAGCACTGCTTAGACTAGAAATCTCCCTTCAAAGAAGAGACCCAACTGTACAACAAATATTTATGGTACTTGAGGGACCATGACATCTGTACATGTGAAATATCTGATGCCATCATATATGTGTTGGAATGACATCAGTTGTTTGCTGATGCATACAAAAATAGCAATAGAAATGTAGTTTACAATCGCCACTGGCCAAATAAATTACTGTGGAACTGAGAAATAAGCCTGGAGAAAAGCCATGAGATGGTCAGGCAGACGTTATTTGTGTGGGACATGACAAATTAAATTTGTGATGTTTTCTCTATCTCCTCGTCCTCCCGACGTGAAAGTCGCTCTATAAATGCAATTTTGTTGTTGTATTATAACTGGAAATCTGCAGGTTTTGTAAAATAAAAGCCTCTACCCATTGCAGCACTTCCAGCTTGGTGTTGGAATTCAGCCTTGGGAACCAAAATTGTTTAAGCATTAAAAATGAACATGGTAGTAAATACTTCCAGAGGCAAGAATACTCATTGCTGCATTATATGAATGGCACACAGGCATGACTGGAGCATTGACATAATTCTCCATGACATATTTCTCCATGACCATACTGATTTGTGCCTATCTGACAATAAATATTCTTAAATATATTTCTGATGATGTACAGTGTTATGATTTTTCATTGCAAAATAAAGGAAACGAGGAAGCAATATGAAATTCAAGATCCTGCTCCACCTACTGTAATTGTGCAGCTCCAATAGTACCATTGATTCTATAAAAGAATATAACATTAAAGAAGACTTACTGTATAGAAATATGCTTGCATTGGCGATCCCAAGCTTGTTGCCTGCCACGCATGTATAGTTGCCATAGTGATCCTCAGTAGCATTAGAAACAACGAGAATGGACCGACTGCCAAAGTTCTGAATCTGGATGCCCTGTGAAGTGTTATATATCCTGAGGAGAAAGAAGGACAGACAAGAAACATAACAAGCAAATGCATTTATATTTTTCAAATCAAAATTCGAGTTTTCAATAATATAGTATTTATATACCAGGATGGGTCAGTTGAAATGGGGTGGGGGGGGGGGGGGGGTGGGGGGGGGGGGGGCAGCGGATGAAATCAGCTTTGTGGGCTGCCAGTTGGACCACCCTGATGTAGGCTATACTTGATGAGACAAAGTGCAAATGTGTGGAGTGAGGTACTCAGATATGCAAATATTGGTAAGGAAGTGTGAAATGCATCTTATATAGTAGCTCTTGTGTTTGAAGTTGCACATCCCATTGACACTTTAGTTTTGGGGAAGTGATACATTGCTGAAGTGCCTTCTTTGGATCCAAACATTAAAACAAGATTCTGCCTGTTTGTTCAAATGCATGTTAATGACAGAATAACACTATTTTAAAAGAGAAAATATTCTCCTTGTGTCCTGACCAGAAACATTGATCAGTCGCTTCACGGTGTGGGACATCCATCCAAATTGACATCCATATTTGCCTAGAAACCTGGACTCACTGCACTTGACAACAATTACCTTTGAAGTACTGTGAAACGTTTTGATGGTACAGGTACTGTATTAAATGCAAGTCATTATTATTTAATTAAAATAATTGTTTCTGTAACATAAATACAGTATTTAATTGTCACAGAAGGGAGCCTGGTGCTTATTATCATATGCAACTGACAAAGCCTATCACATACTTTGCATTTACAAAACTGATGAGTCCTGTTAATTATTATTCACCTTTAATTGACTGTGTTTATTACTTGTTATGTGCAGTTATTGAGAGTTTGGGGAATGTTGTTAAGGTTTCCAGTTGTGGTTGGGTGTTAAACACTCCTAAACACTACCCCGTGCGAAAGGCACTACATAAATGCAAGTTGTTTCATGATTATTAACTAAGAAGAGAAAATATTTACATAGCTAAATTCTTTAATTAGTTACATAGATCTGTGGTTTGGTAAAGGCAGCAGTTATGTAATCAGCTAAATTATGAATCATAAATTTTTCTGGGAATAGTCCATCAGGAATCTGTTGATTGGGCAGATGGAGTATATACATTTTATATATATATGTTTGTGTGTGGATGTCAATAGTATAGAATGATGATGGCTGCCTGCTGGTTTATTGCTAGTTTGATTAACTCGTGGTATAAGATTATTTGTTGGTCTTTGATCCACTGGAAGAGCACACACACACACATTTCTCTGGAGTCAAAGAATGTATAAATTTGCTTGTGTGTGTTTGCATACATGTGAGCTAGTAGCACACATGTAACTTTATTTGTGTCCTGACAATAACAACCTCTGGGAGTAGAGTCTAAATGGTGTGATTTGTTAATTCAAGTTGATTTGCAAAAATTCCACTAGAGATCATATCAGAGTACAGCTGCCATTATCCATTGTGACATAATTCTGGTTAGTGGAAGGTGTCCATTCATTTGCATAACATGGATTCTTTATTAAGGAATCACTCAAAGAAATGCCATAAATTAGAAAACATAATTGACACATATGAATCTGTGTATTCACATATATATGAACTGGCAGGGCATGTAGAGGGAAACCTAGATCCAATAAAATTGTACACTGCATTATATTATATTATATTACATTACATTACATTATATAATGGACTGTGAAAAAAAAATAGATGCCAGTCCCACTTCTAGGTCATCAGGTTGCCATTAACATCAGTTTGTGAAGGGAGCTCTTATGAGCTCTGATACCGTTTTTAATTGTTTTTGAGCATGATTCTTGTAGATATGATATTGAGTGGATTTTTTTTCTGTGTGAATTCACCTTCCTTAGTTACACTGCTCTCTTCTCTTGGGCTTTCTTCCCTTTCTCTTCTGTGTAATTTGTTATGGTGGCTTATTTATTTTCAGCCAGGAAAGAGAGTAGTGAAATGCAGCACGTGTTGTGCCTGGCTATTCTTGGAACCAGAAAAAATGCATCTAACCAGCAACAGAGTCTGGATCAGTAACTTCAAGATGGGACATTTTAGGACTCATAAGACGAATACTTAAAAACTGTTTGACAGCTTTCATTTCAAAGCCAGATATTTTAGATTGAATGATCTATTGTGACTGGAAGCTGACATCTGAGTTTTGTGGTCTACAATTAGACCAAAAGTAGTTTTGGGGGCACACATTTAGTTACCAGAGTCCCTCAGAGGTAGTTTTAAATAATTTGGATGGAAATCATACATTTAAATAAGTGGTACCATGGGAGAAATGAAAATAGCTGCAAATAAAATTTCAATGTTAATAAATATTCACTGTGAAGGCCCAATATGGGTATTTTCCCAAGCAGTTTCCTGGTCTCATTAAGTCATCAATGCTGGAGGCACCGTCAATTTTTATCTGTCTCCTTCATAACGCAAGCAAATAATCCAAAAAGTAACTTAAATAGGAACGAACTAAAATCATCTGATTCGGTACATAATCCTCGCATAAACAAGGAATTTATATGCAAGTCATCAAGTCATCTGGTGACCAGAATTATATGTATGAACCTTAATCAGAGCTTTGTATAGCTTCAAAATATTATAATTTCATTGCTCCTCTGAACTTTCTCTTTTGTGCCTTGAAACTTCAAAAATGTACTGTGCATCGCATCTACCACTTCCCTAGAGCCTCAACTTGTTGAAATAAAAACAGCCCAGTGTTACCTGCCCTACCAATTTTTCCCCACAGAAACTCAAGCCTGTGAAACCCCTCACCTGACTGAGTCTTTTTCCAGTCTTGCATCACCTAACTATTCCTCAAACTTTCTTCTCTCCTTCTTTCCCAACATGGAAGGTGCTCTAGAAATGGAATTTTGTTGTTGTTGTAAACCTTTATGGCCTTCTGCACTGAGGATGTTGGCCCATCAGCTAAAATTCTCAACAGAAACAAAATCTAATTTTTAAGTTCTGAGGCAGTTTTAACTAGTTCTTTCAAACAAACATGAAGGGTCAATTAAGATGCCAGGAAGTGTACAGATCCTTAAGTAGAAAAGAAGAGTTATCCTTTGATTACGGAATGCTAACTTAGTATTGCTCCAGAACATGTTAATAAATATTTTGTTACAGCACTCACCGCTTGTCTTCCTTATACCACTCAAAGTCTGCTGGTGGGACTGCTGAAACCTCACAGTGCAGCATCCCAGAACGTCCAACTGCAACGTCTGTGCTCTGGGTATATGTAATTAATGGAACATCTGGAAAACAATACAAATCCATATGTAGAAAATTGCTTCAAAACCTCCGAAACTGTAGTGAAATGGAGTGTAAAAAGGATACGATGTAATAATAATTAGTAGGGAACGGCGATATGGGATTTTTCCGGATATGGATATATCGGTTTGCTCATACCTGCTTAAACCGATCCATCGAGTTTTTATACTGCGCCTGCGCGTGCATTCGAAGTGCGCGTGCATTGATGGCGCGCGCGCATTTATGGTGCGCGCTTAGTCGCGGTGCGCGCGCATTGACGGTGCGTCCGCACTGACGTTGCGCGCGCAGTCGCGGTGCACGCACATTTCGAAATGCGTGCTCTAGGTCCAGAAAGTTTGTAATGTTGGTGTCAAGGTCTGTTGAATTATACGATGTTGTTTGCTCCCTACCTCCCCCTCTCCTTCTCTCCCTCCTCTCCTCTCTCCTTCTCTCCCTCCTTTCCCCCTCTCCTTCTCTCCCTCCCTCCCTCCCTCCCCCCTCTCCTTCTCTCCCTCCCCCTCCACTCTCCCTCGCTCCTCTCCCTCCTCCCTGTCTCCTCTCCTACCTTTCCCCCTCTCCTTCTCTCCCTCCCTCCCTCCCTCCCCTCTCTCCTTCTCTCCCTCCCCTCTCTCCTTCTCTCCCTCCCCTCTCTCCTTCTGTCCCTCCCTCCCTCCCCTCTCTCCCTCCCTCCCCTCTCTCCTTCTCTCCCTCCTTTTCTCCCTCCTTTCCCCTCTCTCCTTCTCTCCCTCCTTTCCCCTCGCTCCTTCTCTCCCTCCTTTCCCCCTCTCCTCTCCCTCCCTCTCCTCTCTTCTCTCTCTCCTTCTCTCCCAACTTTCCCCCTCACCCTCCCTCCCCTCTCTCCTTCTCTCCCTCCTTTCCCCCTCTCCTTCTCTCCCTCCCTCCCTCCCTCTCCTCTCTTCCTCTCTCCTTCTCTCCCTCCTTTCCCCTCGCTCCTTCTCTCCCTCCATTCACCCTCTCCTTCTCTCCCTCCCTCTTCTCTCTTCCTCTCTCCTTCTCTCCCAACTTTCCCCCTCTCCTTCTCTCCCTCCCTCCCTCCCTCGCCTCTCTCCTTCCCTCCCTCGCCTCTCTCCTTCTCTCCCTCCTTTCCCCTCGCTCCTTCTCTCCCAACTTTCCCCCTCTCCCTCCCTCCCCTCTCTCCTTCTCTCCCTCCTTTCCCCTCGCTCCTTCTCTCCCTCCTTTCCCCCTCTCCTTCTCTCCCTCCCTCCCTCTCCTCTCTTCCTCTCTCCTTCTCTCCCTCCTTTCCCCTCGCTCCTTCTCTCCCTCCTTTCACCCTCTCATTCTCTCCCTCCCTCTCCTCTCTTCCTCTCTCCTTCTCTCCCAACTTTCCCCCTCTCCTTCTCTCCCTCCATCTCTAAACACAAAATAGAACACACACACACCAAAAACTAAATCTAGAGATTTATTCTCCTCCATTTCTTATATCTCCATTCACTGCTTCTATGTGTGTGTCTGACTAGACACACACAGCAGTGATAATCTGGCTTCTAACTCTCTCACACACAAAAATAACACTTACAGCCACAAAATGCCACTTATTTTTATGTAGTCTGAAGTCTGAATTAATGTCCTTCGCCATTGGCAAGCTCTCCTTTGCTATGCAAAAAGTGACAGCGTTCGTGATACTTTGCCACTTTTTGCCCCTCTCTGGTACAATGTTCTCCTCTTAAATAAAGCAGGAATTGTTTGAGCTGCACTGGCCCCACTACCTGTCGCTTTCTCCGAAGCGCTGGTTCGACTTCCTGCTGTTGTCGACAATGATTTCGCTCTGAGGGCAGCGTGCTGGGCGGGGTGGTGCTGCTTAATGTGTTGTCGCAGGTTGCTCGTGCTCGAATCAGATGTCTTAACCAAGACCTTGCAAACTGTACATCTATACACACCATTACTGACTGCATTGTTTTCAAAGTGTCCCATACGGGGCTTCTTTTCCCCATGATGAGAAAGGTAAATTTTCAAACTACAATTTTCAGCGATGCGACTTTGTTAAGACGCCACGACTCACGTCGAGTATACACAGTAAAGTGTGCGCGCGCATCGGATGTGCGCGCCCGTTCACTGTGCGCGCGCACCGAATGTACGCGCATTCCATGCTCTAGATCTAGGAGGTTGCAATGCCGGCGACAAGGTAAGCTGGAAAAGATCGCATTACACTGATAATACCAACAATATTGATATATTGCCAGGAACGATATTAAAAATATATCGATGTATATTTTTTAAATCGAATCTCTTGATATAACAGTTTTTTTAGAATCACCATATCGGCAAACCGATCTGAAAATCATATCGGGTTTAATCGAAAAACCGATTAATCGCCGTTCCCTAATAATTAGTAGTGCTAATTATCACATCAATGATAATTGTGGTTCTAAAACAGTCTTTCGTTATCGATGGTTATTAGGTGCCAACAGACTGACCAAAGCCTCAGAATGCTGCCAGTGTTGCTGGCCCTGTGCAACTGAATCAAGCCAGTACTTGTGTCACTGGAATGTCACAGTTCTTTGGAAACAGCAACACTAGCAGTGGGTAGTTTCAGGCTGGATACCATGGCATTTTGTGGGGGTCAGCCATCTGACCTTCCAGGTCCTGCCGATGAATCAGGCTGACTGTGCTATCATCAGTAATGTCCTGGAATCCTGTGGATCTGCCTGGCTCAGGAACCGGATTCATGAGACAGACACAGAGATCTGGCTTGATTCCGACATACCATTGTCCTTAGAGCCAGTTCAGCTCTAAGGAGACCCTGCTTACAATAACATAGGAATGGAAGCTGCCCTCCTGTATCTCACTCAAATAGGCATTTGTCATGTGTTAATCTGGATAGTGAAGGTTAACCTGTAACCAACATGGTTGTGTTAGATGCTATCTTGTTACAAATATTGGAAAAAAAAGTCATCCAATCATGACTCTTTGTGGAACACTGCTGTATCGACACTGCACTGCTGTGAGGTTGCTGCATTTCACCTACAAAAAATGCAATCAATTCACTTCATAGTATATTTTCTATGAATTTGAGACGCCCAACATCACCCGTATGTGATAAGGTGCTATATCAAATGCAAGGGTTAAGTGCTCCGAGACGCAACCCATGTGAAGGGTGGAATATAAATGCAAGTTGTCATTGGCAGACTTCCATCATCAGTCACTGAATAACAAATCAAGAGCATCTATGTGGTGGCCAGCTGCAGTGGTTCCACTTCTATCCCAGTTGCAACCAACTCAGCATGGACTTAGAATTTGGCACCTTTCTGCTGTGTATACCTTTATCCCACACCATTACTACTACTAATAATAATCCTTTCATTTGGTATAGCACTTTTCATGTCTTCTAGACGTCTTCACAGAATATACTGTAAAGTGAATTGACTATATTTTGGGGTGAAATACGACTGGGAAAATGTACATATCTGGTGAATATACACCATATTAATTATAATGATGCATTGATTGTGAACAAACTGGATTTATTTTCTGAATTTGCAAGTTTCTTTCATCTTCTGCTATTCTAAAAGTATTGATATCTATCCTCTTGTTAATTGTATCATTACAAAATGAATAATCCTATTCAGTTACATAGTTTACAGAACTTCAGAGCCAGCCAACAGAACTATTTGATTTGATGATTAAAAACCCACTAAATCTTATTTCTATTCTTTACAGGTCTGTTGTAAAGTGATTTTGGCTCCTGACAAATAGTGTTCCTCACTTCTTGGGACATCATCCTGATGTGAAAGGCACTCTATAAATATAATTTTTGTTTGTTGTTGTTGTTTTTGTGTTCTTCCAATAACTGAAATGTCTCAACTGTGACAAAACCCATGTTGCTGATAAAACAACTGTAAATTTGCCATTTGGTGTTAAACAATATTACTAAGCAATTTTATTTATTTAAAAAATAATGCAGAATGTTATCTACAGTAAAAGCCCATTTATCTATGACCCAATCAACCGTAACTTCTGTATAACTGGCACCTCAAAAAAAAAGTCCACATTCGATTAACTGATCTTATCCGGTACAATCACTGTGGTGCATTTAATGAGGCGATGGTCACAGGAGAGTACAGTACGGTTAGCTCTGAATGTTGCCAGTAGTGCACTTCTGGGTTTGAGAGAGAGACAGGGAGAGAGGAGGGGTGGGGGGGGAGGGGAAGGGGTGGGTGGTGGAGAGAGGGAAAGAGGGGTGGTGGGGAGAAAGAGAGGGAAAGAGGTGGGGGTGGGGGGAGAAAGAGAGAGGAGTGGGAAGGGGAGAGAGACGTGGGGGAGAGGAGGGAAGAGAGAGAGGGGGTCATTGGAGCCATTGAGATGCCAGACTGACTGAGTGTGAGTGTGAAAGAGAGAGAGGGGGAAGGAGGGAGAGGAAGAAAGAAAGGAAAAAACGAGAGTACCCCTTTGATTGTGTGCTGTGTTTATAGACTGTAATTGATATTTCTTACTTTATTGGTAAATATCTATACAATATTCTGTTATTATTTAGTCTATTGTTAATATGTATGTTTAAAAATTTGTAATTTATAAAAAATTTAAGTTAATTTATTTTGTGTTGGGTTTTCGGCAGCTGGCCACCCGAATATCTGGCACGCAATTTAACCAGCATTGGCCAGGTCCTGAGACTGCCGGATAAATGGGCTTTTACTGTACTTATCTTTTGTTGGGATACAGAGGTACTGCATTAAAAATTAATTATAGTTAGTTCCAATCAGGCACCAATTAAAACCCAACACTTTCAATATATATGTAAGGGACAGAATCTCCACAAACAAGATTGAGCCCTGAACCACAACTGTGCAGTTAGAAACTAGAGACGTATCAGACTCATATCAAATATTCTAGTTTCAATGAATAGTACCTTGTTGCATTTGAAACAAGTCAGGACCTATTTTTAAGATGGTTTGGATTCAGCTTTTATGGCTGGGGATGCGTTAGTTCTAGGTCTGTCATTTTGTCAGTTTGACAGACACAGACATTTTCTAACATCATGGTTGACACAATTGAGATCATTTTGAAGATCAATCTATGCCCTCCCCCAGTACAGATGTTACTGCTCTATTTTACCGTATTGATATGGTTCTACGCAATAAGCTATTTCTTTGGTTGGATTTTGTAAATAGATTTTGTAAATTCAGCACCAGTGAAGACATAATAGAGCAAATGGCCTCTTTTTGTGCTGTAAAAGCTCCATGATTCTATCATCTGATTCCATATTACCCCTTAGCTGTGTGTCATCTTAACATGTAATAATCTTGCACTATGTTCCTTGGATCTTATAGGTTATATATTTTAATACCTACAGTGCATCTTTTTTGACAAACAGATGCCTTCCCCTACCATTAAAATATTCAAACATATTAACATACTTCTGTGCATTTTACTGAACATGGAAAAGTGTTACTTATTTGACTATTTGGGTGATGCGAACAAATATATATGCCTGTATATAGTACTGGTATGATGTTCAGCTAGATGTTTGCATAACAAGAATAATGTCATACTCAAAACAAATTAACAGTGTTGATATTAGCATTATGGAGCAAGCTGGCAGCAATGGGACAGGAGTTAGTTCTAAAACAAGTTCGCGTAACTACTGCAAGATTATTTCTTGAGATGTAGACTTTTTAATTTGCCTAATTTACAGTGAAAAACATTTCCGGGAACTCCTTACTACATTATTAAGTACATAGAAACAGAAGTAAGGCATTCTGCCCATCAAATCTGTTCTGTATGTTTATTAAATTATGGCGGATTATTTAATCCTATTTATCTACCTTTTTTCTATAATGTTTAATATCATTACTTCTCAAATATCTAGCTCACTTGCAAACATCCCCAAATTGTTCTGCTTCTATGGTCTTTTGGAGCAATATATTCCTACACGTCTTTTGTGTGATTAAATGTTTTCTGACTTCTAACTGGTTTAGCTCTACTGTAATTGTAAGGTCTACTGTAATTGTAAGCTCCTTCTATTTTCCCACCAACGATGTAAATATACTTTTACCATCAATGTTACTTCATCTATGGGGTCAACTTCCACATATAATGGGAGGTAAATTTGTTTATATATTTAATCTTACATTGTAATTTTAAGAAGTTTATCTGTTTTGGATAGATTTCAGTGCTAATCGAAAGGAGTGAATGGCAAAAGTTGTCAACACTTAGTTGTTCAAATAGCTAAAAATTCTTCACAAAATGTAACTGCATATTTTCTATCTTTATAAGTGTGAAATATTGAATTCATCAGCCCACTAAATAATTGAAGTACAGTTTATAACGATTGTTTGAGAAGAAAAGAAGAAACTTTGCTGGACAACTTACGGTTAACCGTGATATGGACTTTCTTCTCATCAGGAGAGGACACTTCATTGGCGGCTTTGCACTCGTAAAAGC
The DNA here is from genome assembly GCA_035084275.1 of Hydrolagus colliei. Taxonomy (NCBI): domain Eukaryota; kingdom Metazoa; phylum Chordata; class Chondrichthyes; order Chimaeriformes; family Chimaeridae; genus Hydrolagus; species Hydrolagus colliei. The sequence continues at coordinate 41,065,791 of CM068745.1, read as the reverse complement.
CCGCTTGGTATCGGTTGATCATGAAGATTTCCAGGTATTCCTCTTCCTGTTCAAGTTCCCTGGCTAAAACAACAGAACAGAATTAAATTACACATTCACTCAATCTCAGGAATGAGCGAATGGTTGTTCTGATTTATTGCTCCCTCTGATCTGAGCAGAAATGCTTACCTTGAGGTCAATTGTTTAAGCACAAAGCTGATTTTTCCAACTAAAGCATTTGTTAAAAATTAAGTACTGCATAGTCTCAAAATCTTGTTAGGGAAATATTTTAAGACAGTATAATTTCCATAAAAATACATCGAGTGTGTTGTATAGGATAACAGTAAACTTAGTATACGTTTTAGATAGCCCTCCACAGAAAATAGTAATAATAATCCTTGCATTTGATAATAATCAGTGCCTTTCATGTTGGGAGGTCAAAAAATGCCTCAAGTTGGGATTTTACAGGCTGTGTGTTTTGTTGGCAAACACAGTAGCCAATTTTGTTCATAGCCACGTCTCACATTCAACAATGAAGTGAATGAACAATTCTATCTGAAGCATAACAAGAAATTTAACTCTCTTTTTAAATAGTGTCTTCAAATTCCAATCAAGTTGGTTAGAAACGCTTGAAATTTCCTGAAGACCTAAATACCTGTACTGACTGTGGAAAGAATAATAATAATAATCCTTGCATTTGATATAGCGCTTTTCACAGCACTTTTCTAGATGTCTCAAAGCGCTTCACACAATATACTGTAAAGTGAATTGATTGTATATTTGTGGACAAAATGCAGCAGCCAATTGCACACAGCAGTGTCCACAAACAGTCGTGGATTGAAATGACCAATTTTATTATTGTGTTTTTTCGGAGGAATTATTATTAGGTGTGTGGAGTAAGGAAACTTGTCCAGGATTTCACCCTGACCTGCTTGGATTTAAACAATTGGATTTAAAAAGGTAAGGCAAGTGCTCTAACCACTGAGCTACAGGACTCCATACATTCCTAGTTGTATATTCTGGCTTTTTCCCCATATCCCTCAATTTCCTGAGATGAACCACCTCACATTATTGCATAAGTATAAAATTATAGTGCTGAACAGATGAGTTGGATTAATTGGCCTGTTTCCATACTATTCTATGTTAGTCAATCTCCTTTCCAGAACCATTATTGCAGCAGAGACATCTTTGGGACTAAGCATTATGTAGAGGGTGGGATGGAGTGGAAAGTAAGCTGTTAGTGTCTGTCATGGTAATCGTTATCAGAACTATGATTTACAAATCACTGGTCAAGCAGTGCTGGACAGTATTTGTCCAACTAGATATATCGTATTACAATTTAGAATAGTCATCAAAGGTTATCAATGACCAAGACTACCAGGGATTTCCCTGATTTTGCCAGATATGTCCACTCACAAAAATGTCAAATCTAGCAAGAAATTGCTTTTCATGACAGTGCCTGCTGTATTGTCCTCCATGACCCGGTAGTTAGTGGTAAGTGACTGTCCGCAGCAGCCAGAGATTATACATATTGAGCATGTGTACATTCCGTGACTCATTGGTGGTATGTTACCAGAATCATGTTGAAGTAATGGAAACTATTCAACTCATTGTGTCTATGCTGGTGCTAGCTTCCGCATTGATCTCAGCCTTGACTTCACAATAAGACTTTGTAATACAGCTGTTTGTTTGTCTGCAAATTGGTCAAAGATGTGAAATGCAGTTTTATGCCCAGATATCGGCTTCTTTTGTGCACTCAAACCTTCTTTACAAATGCTAGCCAACTATGCAATGCATGCATGTGAGCTTTCTGCACCCTGATCCTCAAAACTGGATTGCATTAAACATTCATTCAAAAATATTTTTATATGAAGTATTGGTACTAATATCGTATAGGTTTGTCAATTGCTAGAATATGTTTGAATGTTCTGTATCAGCATATTTCATAGTTTCACAAATCTAAAGAGAAAAAAAAACAAGCATTAGTTGTTCAATGAAAAGCTGCTAGTGATAATTTTGGCCTTCTATACAACAATGCTCATTAGTCTGCCCATGAAACACAGCTGCCTTTCTTCTTCACAACACACATTTCATTGTCAGAATACATTTCTATTCAAAAACAAAAAATGGCAGAATTCCCCGTCTGTCGTTTGTTTGAAGCTAATTCCGAAATTCTCACTCTCTTCTCAAGCGTTTTCAGCAGTCTGCAGCTAAGATAGACTGAAACAGATATATTTTTCATTATCTTGAATGCCAAACATATTATTTGACCAAATATAAAATGACAGGGTTCACTACACGTCATATCTGAGAAATTAATTGTACTTAGTATATTGCGAGCTTCACTATATGTGCCAATACCTTAATGATTGCAATAGAAGGTGGAATTACAACAGCTATTACACATTATTCATGGTGAGTTACCCCCAACCCGATTTGCTCCAATTGAAGATATAAATATTGAAAGAGTGAGACAAGAATTGGAGCATATACCTCATCATTTATGGCATGGAAAGATTTTCTGAAATAAAGTGCAGATGAATGGGTATGGACAGGTAAGCCGCTTATCATAAACTGCATTTAGAAGCGGTTCTGTTTCAGCACTGGGACTTGCACCTACACAAACAATTACTGAATGCAGCTGCATAAAGAGTGCATTGAAATTCAAAAGGATTAGAAATGTACTAAATGCGGAAAATTCATGCTAACCAGACTTAATGAGACATGCCAAACATTTCTGGCTGATGCCAATGTTCATATCCAGCCCCCATAAAGTTGGTTTAATAGCTCAGGATTATGTGCACGGCTGTTAAGTAACACTATGACCCATTTCTATTGTTATTAAGAAAATAATGGATAGCTCTGCATGAATTAGAAGCCAGCAATTGAGGGGTTTCACATAATATCATAAACAGTGAGAATAGTTTGTGAAGGTTATTTGAACCATGAAATTTAATTTGAAGTATCTTATTTTCCTAATGTGCCTAAGCGAGCCAGTAAGTTTAGTTTTAAAATGGGTGAAGAGGTTCTTACTGTTGCAATGTGATTTGATATTTTTGCCTTTTGGAGATGAAACTACTGAAGCCCCTTCTGCAGTACATTGCCTTTTGTAGCCCCACTTGATTTAGGACTTACTGATATGTTGGAATTATATCAAAGGACTCAGTGGTATATGGAGTCCCGATTCGATAACAGCTTTTAAAGGAGAATTAGATCTTTATTTAGGGAGAATATGTCTGTTAGGTTATGGGTAGAGAGCGGGGCAGTGGGATTGAGTTGCTCTTTTCAAAGAACCGGCATGGACTAGATGGGCCGAATGGCCTCCTTTTGTGCCATAAAATTCTATGATTCTATGTGCAATACATTCTCAGCTTATGAACCACCCACAACAACATTACATTTATGTAGCGCCTTTCACATTGTGAGGACGCCCCAAGACATTGGGAACCAGACAAAATAACAATGAGCTACGAGTAGTTTAAGTATTAGCTCTATTAAATTAATATGGCTAAAATAGAAACATATTCAAGTTTTTCTGGCTCCTTGATCCAAATGAATCTTAAACTTCAGGTTAAATCCTGAAATCTTCCCTTAATTTGCTATGAATGAATGCAATGTCACAATGAGCACTTGATTGTTGAAGATTAAAAATAATAGAATAACAATTGATATATTCTGATTTTATGACATATACACTTACTTTCAGAAAGTTAGCAAATAAAACTACCTTGAGGCCAAATTTAATACATAATTATCACAAGGAATATGTTATGAAACCCCAGTAAATTCAACTCACAAAGAGATAAGCAGCTGGCAATGAGTTAGAACATAATAATTCAATCAAGCAGCACCAATGATGTAATAAACAGATAAGAAAAAAGCTTGAGCACTTCATTGCACGTCAGCAAATCCAGAAGAAGGAACTTGTGCCTAGATGTCTTAGGCATTTCTGAGTATGGGACAGGTAACATGCAATGGTTCACAGAAACTACTGAGTGTAGTACAGGAAGTGTGAGTTTTATAAAATTATAATAAAATGTGTAAGGAACTTTACTTTTATTATTTAATTAATGATGAAATAATGTGCGCAATTTGGATGTTAAACAATTGCTTTCTTTTTTAGTATTCTACAGTCAATGATTATATAAAGAATAAAGACCCATTTCTGCAAGACGTGATAATGAGAGCAATCAAGTTATCAGAGAATTAAGCCCTGACCAACCCTATCCCCTGGCAGAACAGCAGGCATCTCTGGGTGTCGTCAGATCTGCATCTCATTGGTCTTGACAGAATGATTTTATACCTAATTGGTTTATTGTGTAAAGTCCAGACTAATCAAATAGTGATTTTATACCTAATTGGTTTATTGTGTAAAGTCCAGACTAATCAAATAGTGCATACACAGATTATCATAGAATCATAGAATTATACGGCACAAAAGGAGGCCATTCGGCTCATCTAGTCTGTGCTGGCTCTTTGAACAGAGCAACTCAATCCCACTGCTCAGCTTTCTCCCCATAACCTAACAGACCTGCTCTTCCTAAATAAAGATCTAGTTCCTTTTTAAAAGCTGTTATGGATTCTGCCTCCACCACCTTTTCAGTCAATGCATTCTAGATTTGAACAATCTGCTGAGTGAAAATATTTTTCCTCAGCTCCCCTCTGGCTCGTTTTGAAACTATTTTAAATCTGTGACCACGAGTCATTGATTCGCCCACTAGTGGAAATAGTCTTTTCCTATTCACCCTGTCGAAACCTCTCATAATCTTATAAACCTCTATTAGGTCTCCTCTCATTCTTCTTTGTTCTAGAGAGAATAAGCCTAGCGTATCTAGCCTTTCCTCGTAGCTGAAGTCCCTCATTCCTGGTACCATCCTAGTAAATCTCCTCTGAACCCTTTCCAATGTCTTAATATCCTTCCTAAAGTGTGGTGACCAGAATTGTACACAGAACTCCAGCTGAGGCCTAACCAAAGTCTTATAGAGCACTTCCTGACTTTTGTATTCTATACCCCTATTTATAAAGCCTAGTATCTCATATGCCTTCTTAATGGCTTTGTCTCACTGTCCTGCCACTTTCAAAGGGTCACTAACACAAATCCCAGTTCTCTCTGTTCCTTCACATCCTTTAAAATTGTACTATCTAGCCTATATTGCCTCCCCTAATTTCTTCTCCCAAAGTGTATCACCTCACATTTCTCTGTATTAAACCTCATCTGCCATGTGTCTGCTCACTTTACCATTTTATCTATATCCTCTTGCAGATGGCTACTATCCTCCTCACTATTTACTATTCTCCCTTAGTATCATCTGCAAATTTGGAAACCGTACTCCCTAAACCCAAATCATTAATGTATATTAAAAAGAGCAGTGGTCCCAAAACTGATCCCTGGGGAACACCACTGCACACTTCCCTCCAGTCTGAAAAGCAGCCACTCACCACAACTCTCTGCTTTCTGTCTCACAGCCAGTTGTGGATCCATGCTACCACTGTCCCTTTAACGCCGTGGGTCTCTATTTTCCTAATAAGCCTCTCATGCGTCACTTTGTCAAATGCCTTTTGAAAGTCCATGTAAACTACATCAACTGTGCTGCCCTCGTCCATCCATTCTGTTACATCGTTGAAAACTTCTATCAGATTTGTAAGGCAAGATTTGCCTTTAACAAATCCATACTGGCTGTCCTTTATCAGCCTATATTTTTCCAAGTGAAGACCTATCTTGTCTCCGATTATAGACTCTAGAAGTTTGCCCACTACTGACGTTAGACTGATTGGCCTGTAGTTCCCAGGTTTGTCCTTCTGCCCCTTTTTGTACAGGGGAGTAACATTAGCAACCTTCCAGTCCTCTGGTACCACCTGTGTCCAAGGAAGATTGAAAGATTGTGGCCAGAGTTTCTGCTATTTGCTCCTGTACTTCCCCTAGTAACTTAGGATGCATCTCATCTGGACCGGGCGACTTATCTATCTTATCTACCTGCTGACAAATGATAGCAGTTTTTATGACAAAAATACACGGTGACTACGCTTTACAGTATATTCCGTGAAGTGCTTTGAGACATTTTGATGGAATGATAAGGCGCTAAATGAAAAGCAAAGTTTATTATTTTTATACATTACTTTTAACCTCTTTGCATTCCTTTGGACCTCCCTAATTACTGTGTTCACATTGCTTTATCACAGACTCGTCTCTAGGAGCCATCACAATAAGATCTTTCTGGCTCAAGGCTGAAAAACACACAGGTTGCAGAACACTCCCATGTCTTTCTCTCTTTCAGTTCTTTCTTATGAAGAACCAGCCTGCTTGAAGTCACTAACTGTTTGAGTCAAGCAGGGAGGAGGTTGCAATGGAAACATTAAATGTGAGTACAAAGTTTACAATTGATACAGACTTTGGAGCCAGAAGGCAGATAGCATACAGCGTGCAGCACTGCTACATTAATACTCTGTGATTTCAGCAGATTACTGGGAAAACATTATTCACTGTATAACATAAAACAAAGACATAATAAAGCAGGGCACAATATATCAACATTGAGCCCATCAAAATGGCTCATTCCACAGTTCACCAAAGCCTAACATCATAGAATTTACCCCACTTCCCATCTCCCTGAAGATCACGTCCACGTAAGAAACTCACTGAAGGACCAAACATTCATCTACTTTTCAAACCTGACATTCTTTCCAGAGAAAACAATATCCTACACCGTTCCTACATTTAAAAAAATCATCAGGTCCCATGCAATTTTCCTTTATGCTATCAGTCACGGTCAGTTGGCAGTGGTCTACCCTCAGATTTAAGAGCTCAGATTTAAGCTCGAAACATTAAACTCTGGTCTATTCTCCCTGTTCTGTTCTGTTGGATATTGAAGATCTCATGAGATGATTCAAAGGGAGAAGGCAGTTTCTCCCAGTATCCTGTGCAGCAATCCTCTCGATAAAATTGGTCATTTCACTTCATTCCTGCTTGTGTTGTATCTAAATTGGCTGCCACATTCACATATAGTTTTGCAGTCACTAGATTTACAGAAAACTTTGCAAAGCAATTTATGACATTCTCAATATTCTAGGTGATATATCAAAGGCAAATATTGTTGCCTATGTTTATCTTTCAATAAAATTCACAGGCAGATAAGTATCAAGTTGTTTTGTTGGGAGTTAATTCCCGGAGTGGAGTTGGAATGGAGTTCTGTAGCTCAGCAGTTAGAGCGTTATCCTCGCAAGCTACAGACCTGGCTTTGATTCCTGGCATGGAGAAATGTTGGGCAAGTTTCCTTATTCCACACGCCTCTGTTTACCTAATAGTAAGTAGGAACCCAGTTGTTAGTCAATTGGCAGATTGCTATTCTGGAGTTAATAATTTATTTTGGGGAAATTGTTCTCTTTACGGTTATTTGTGGGACACTGCTTTGTGAAATTGGCTGCCACATTTCGCCCACAAAATATAGTCAATTAACTTTACACTATATTCCATGAAACACTTTGAGACTTTTCCAAGATGTGATAACAAAAATTACACTTGTACTGGGACTCCTCAATGAAAGCTGGGGATGTGTTCTTGAAAAGTGCGATTTTAAGTGAAACAACGTATAGCAAAACCTAAATTACCATAGGCCCAAATGATATAAATCGGGGTTACGGTACTTCAGTACATTTCTGGTCTAAATTTTCTTACACTAATATCAAATAAAGACCAAAAACAACACCTAGTATTGAAAATTAAAATGGAAGTTTAATAAACATATAAATAAGATAAAAATACAATTAAGAGAACACTTACTGGAGATGGGTGATGTGGTCAGGCCCCTCTGGGGATCCGTACAAGAGGTAGGTAATCTTGCCCCTTCATCTGAATGACTCCGTCCCCTCCCACTTACTGACCACGTCAACCATCTCCAGTAAGTGTTCTCTGAATTGTCTTTATTATCTTATTTATATATTTACTAAACAACTAATATAAAATGTAATCAGCTAAATATCCCTTCAATTAATCCAATTTTCTAATTAGTTTTTCTAACTATTTATGAATTCATCAACAACGTATAATTGAAACAATGTATATTGGGACGACGTATAGAAAGGAGTTCCAGTATAGCAACATTCATGTCAGGAGGATGTCCCAAGGCACTGGACCTCAGGCATTGACAGCATCACCACCAAGATGTACACTCTACCTTATTAAACCCACTCCACTCTATTACAGAACCTGCCTGGCTTGGCACCACGTGGAATTGCATGAAATAGAGGGAATTATAGGGTTCTATAATGAAAACCAATGAAAAATTCTGCATCTCATCTATAAAGCTAGTCATGAGAAAAGAACAATGGTAAATGTACTTCTTTGAAAATAACTGCATGAATTTTAGCGACATGAATAATTGTGGTAAACTGGCAGAAGGAAAATGAGAATTTAGTATCTGCTTGGTTAATTTTGTGCCATATTTGGGCCAGAATGTTGTGGATTCAGTCGTACCCACTTTGGTCATTTTTTTAAATCCAAGAAGAGCAACACAAGTTAAATACTTGCTAATGTTACTGTCATGTCCTGCTTTCCACCACCTTGTTGAAAGTAGACCACCTGAGAGAACACAAAATTATGTCCGGTAAAAAATGGTCAAAAGCTTCTGAAACTATTGATGATACTGTTGCCTTTCTAAATCCAATCCTATGATCTGACGTATATTTATGGAGCCCTGTAGCTCAGTGGTTAGAGCACTCGCTTTACAAGTGAGGGACCTGGATTTGATTCTAGGCAGGGCGAAACTGTGGGCAACTTTCCTTACTCCTTAATGATAATCCCCCACCACCCAAACAAATGGGTTATTTAAATGTTTGTGGGACACTGCTGTGCGCAATTGGCTGCCACGTTTGCCCACACATATACAGTCAATTCACTTTGCGGTATATTCTGTGAAGCACCTTGTCTAGAAGATGTGAAAAGCTCAATATTAAATGCAAGAATTATTATTATAAGGCACAATATCAAATGCAAGGATTATTATTATTAATAGACGTAGAATAGACTGGTTTTGCTGTGAGTTTATTCTACATCTCTACTCCTTGAAGAGTGGGGGGTGGGGAACTGTTCTAATTTCTAGTTCCACTTGAAGCATTTTAAATTAAATGCATTCCCTCTAGTTCTGCTCTCATAGTCTGGTAACAAACTGCTGATCTGAATGACGGTTGAAAGCACATTAAACTTAGGTTGAGGCACTGGCTTTCCTTAAATATAGCTGCTGCTGCCATAATTAGAAGGAAGAAAAATCCAGTAAAAGCCATACCTGTACACCGTTTGTCATTTCAGGCACTGATCTGCACAGCTTTCTGTCAAGTGTTGCAGTTTCTGCAATTCAGTTGAGCTATGGACTACTTGCTAAATGCATGCAGAGTTTATTCATCACACAATTTTATATGAATAATGAGAACTTTACATGTTTTATGATGGGATTATTTAGGGGTTAATTTTAAGTGTAATAAATTACTACTTCTATTTCTGTTTAACTAATAGAAAGCAACCTCCATTTGTACTGCTCAGACAGCAGGAGCTCAGCAAAATGTTGGCAGAACTCCGCTAACTGGAGGGAAGTGAGCAGTGGTGTGCCACAGGGATCAGTTTTGGGACCATTGCTGTTTGTAATCTACATCAATGATCTGGACTTGGGTGTACGGAGTACAGTTTCCAAGTTTGCAGATGACACTAAGTTAGGGAGAATAGTAAACAGTGAGGAGGATAGTAGCCATCTGCAAGAGGATATAGACAAATTGGTAAAGTGGGCAGACACATGGCAGATGAAGTTTAATGCAGAGAAGTGTGAGGTGATGCATTTTGGGAGAAGAAATGAAGGGAGGCAATATAGGCTAGATAGTAAAATTTTAAATGGTGTGAAGGAACAGAGAGACCTGGGAATTTGTGTTAGTGACTCGTTGAAGGTGGCAGGACAGGTAGACAAGGCTGTTAAGAAGGATTATGGGATACTAGGCTTTATAAATAGGGGTATAGAGTACAAAAGTCAGGAAGTGCTGACTAACCTCTATAAGACTTTGGTGAGGCCTCAGCTGGAATACTGTGTTCAATTCTGGTCACCACACTATAGAAAGGATGTGAAGACATTGGAAAGGGTACAAAGAAGATTTACTAGGATGGTGCCAGGATTGAGGGACTTCAGCTATGAGGAGAGGCTAGATAGGCTAGGGTTATTCTTTCTGGAGCAGAGAAGATTGAGGGGAGACCTAATAGAGGTTTATAAAATCATGAGGGGTTTCGACAGGGCAAATAGAGAAAAACTATTTCCACTCGTGGGCGAATCTGTGACTCGTGGTCACAGATTTAAAATAGTTTGAAGGCGAAGTAGAGGGGAGCTGAGGAGAAATTTTTTCACTCAGCGAGTTGTTCGAATCTGGAATGCATTGCCTGAAAAGGTGGTGGAGGCTGATTCGATAACTACTTTTAAAAGGGAATTAGATCTTTATTTAGGGAGAACAGGTCTATTAGGCTATGGGGAGTGGGCAGGGCAGTGGGATTAAATCGCTCTTTTCAAAGAGCCGGCACAGACTAGATGGGCCGAATGGCCTCCTTTTGTGCCGTAAAATTCTATGAATCTATGAATCTACGAACTCTGAAAGATTTACCTCTGGCTCTACTAAGCAGCTACAAGTTCCTTCCCTGTAGTGTTTGATCACAGATCAGATCGCGTCTGATTGCCAGAGAGAAAAGAGGTTTAGGTTTGTTCAAAATAAACAGCACCAGGGAACCAAGGGTATCAGAACTCACAAGCATACTGATGCATGCCTCTGAAACAGGTTGAGATGCATCAAAATAAAACACAGCTTTTATTAGAAGCCAGGAAAAAAATTAACACCATGAAATGTTACCTGGATGATGGAAAAGGTGCTGTATCTCTGGTGGGAAGTGGTTTTTATATTACATTTACTCAGATGGATCAAAACACTTCAGCCTGCTTTAATGAATGGAGCAGTTAAAGGGCGAATTTGAATTTCAGACTGATGTGCAGCAATCTCACACAGCATGCACCGCGCGGATCACTGTATTGGTGTGTCTGCTATGGAGAGCATTGAGAAAATGCCATTTCAGAAGCCAAATACAGCATAACCCCAATAAGATCATGCACATTCCAGGTTCTAATGTTCACCATGTGACTTCCCAGGCTTTACACTTCTACCTACTTTGTTAATTCCTGTACCAGAACTAGGCAGTTTTAAAATACCTGCTTGGCATGTATCTGAGATGTTTTCTCCCAAGAAAAAGTTGTATTGTATTCAACACTTGACAGTCAACTAATAATAATATTCTACTTTGAATCTAAGGTTAATCCAAAATGAAATGGTTGGAATTTCTGCTTCAAATCATCTGTAGTCAGTAGTAAGTCAATACCAACTAAGCAAGCTCCAACTTAGAATAGCTGAGCTGGAGTCTCAGGTGCAGACACTGCGTTCCATCAGGGACAGTGAGAAATCCCTGGACAGCATGGTGGAGGAGACCCTCACTCCCCTAGGACTCAATTATAGCAGCCCATTGCTGTCTAGGAGCCATGAGGGAGGGGTACTGGAGCTATCGGGAGGTCAGAGTTCAAGAAAAGGACCACTCCCAGAGGAGCCCAACACACAGCCACCCTTCATTCATGCTAAAAGTGATTGGGTGACAGTGCGACGGGGCAAGAAGAGAGCTTGTTCAAGGCAGAGCACCCCCAACAGAGTACCAATCTCTAATCGGTACTCAACATTAGCTATCAAGAGCATGGAAGCCTCTCGTGAGGACAGCAGTGGACATTCTGTCCAAAAGCACAAGAGCATGGTTCACAAGGGCAATACAGTTGTGATAGGGGATTCAACAGTGAGAGGCACTGACAGGATCTTCTGTAATCAGAATCGTGAGGCTAGGATGGTTTGCTGCCTTCCTGGTGCAAGGGTAGTGGACTTCACAGAGCGCATGGACAAAATTCTTCGGGGGGAAGGAGAATGTCCAGAAGTCATGGTCCATGTGTGGACCCACGATATTGGTAAGAGGGCTGAGATGCTCCAGGGCGAATATCAAAAGCTGGGGAGCAAACTCAAGTCCAGAACATCCAAGGTGGTGATCTCTGGGTTACTCCCAGTACCTCGGGCGACAAGGCACCATAATGAAAGGATGAATGATTGCATGAATGATTGGCTGGAGAAATGGTCCCGAAAAGAAGGTTTCCGTTTCTTGGACAATTGGGACCACTACTGGGGGAGATGGGATCTTTACCTTGAGGATGGGCGGCACTTAAGCAAGGCAGTGGTGAGCTTCCTTGCCAAGAGATTATCAAATGCTGTAGGGGCGGATTTAAACTAGTGTCGAGGGGGGATGGGTATCCAAGGATAAACAATGGATTAGAGATTAGAGGAAAAGGACAAGTGGGAAGTATGGAGCAGGAACAAGCGGACAATTTCCTCAAATGCATGTACCTAAATGCACGTGCCTTAGGGAATAAGGTTGATGAGCTGCAGGTTCAACTGGCTATAGGGGGTTACGATGTGGTGGCAATAACCGAGACATGGCTCAAGCCAGGACAGGAATGGGAGTTAAATATTCTAGGATTTAATGTGTTCAGGAAGGATAGAGAAGGAAGAAAAGGAGGAGGGGTGGCAATATTAGTTAAGGATATAATTATAGCTGTAGAAAGGAACGAGGCTCTAGAGGGCCCGACAACAGAATCCATCTGGTTAGGGATAAGAAATAAGAAAGGAGTGGTTACACTGATAGGGGTTTACTATAGACCACCAGACAGTGGGAAGGAGATAGAGGAGCAGATCTGCAACCAGATCGCGGATAGATGTAAGGCGAACAGAGTTGTGATAATGGGGGATTTCAATTATCCCAATATCGACTGGCAAAATAGCAGCTCGAAGGGCAAAGCAAGAAAAAGATTCATAAACTGTGTACAGGAAAATTTTCTTGAGCAGCATGTCTCCAGTCCTACGAGGATGGAAGCATTGCTGGATCTAGTCCTGGGGAATGAAATAGGTCAGGTTGAACAGGTTTCGGTAGGGGAGCATCTAGGTAACAGTGACTATAATATTGTTAGATTTAGATTACTCATGAACAGGGACAAAGTACAGTCAAGGGTGAAAATGCTTGACTGGAAAAGGGCTAATTTTGATGGGCTAAAAAGGGACCTAGAGTTGGTGGACTGGCAAGTAAGACTGGCAGATAAAACGACTCATGTGCAATGGAAGATCTTCAAAGATATGATAGCTCAAGGCCTAAATAGATATATTCCCACAAAAAGGAAATGTATGACAACCAAGCCAGCCTGGATGACCAGGGGTATTCTGTCTAGGATGAAAAAGAAGAAGACGGCGTACGACAATTGGAAGAAGCAAGATAATGAGGATAGCAAAGCCCATTATAGAGAACGCAGGAGTGATCTTAAAAGAGTGATAAGACAGGCTAAAAGATCGCATGAGAAGAGGTAAGCGGATAACTTAAAGGGGAATCCTAAAACGTTTTATAAGCACATAAAGGAAAAAAGGTTAGTTAAAGGTAGGGTGGGGCCAATCAAAGCCAATGACGGCAATCTTGTTGTGGAGGCAGAGGGCGTGGCTGATGTACTGAACGAGTACTTTGCATCTATCTTCACAACGGAAATGGATGCCCCAAATGCCGCAGTATTGGATGAGAAGGTAGAGGAAATAGATCAGATTACTAAAGACAGAGAGGAAGTTCTGAAAAGATTGACTGGGCTCAAAATTTATAAGTCACCAGGACCAGATGGGTTTCACCCAAGGTTGCTATGGGAGATACAGGTTTAAATAGCGGAAGCTCTGGCCATTATATTTCAATCTTCATTGGACACAGGAGTGGTGCCAAGAGACTGGAGAGTGACTAATGTTACCCCCCTCTACAAAAAGGGGCAGAAAGACAAACCCGGAAGTTACAGGCCAGTCAGCCTTACTTCGGTAATAGGAAAACTATTGGAGACCATAATCCGGGACAGAATAAATCTCTATTTAGAGGAACACGAGATAATTAGAGACAGCCAACATGGATTTGTTGAAGGCAAATCTTGCCTAACAAATCTCATGGAATATTTTGAAGAGGCGACCGCGAGGGTTGATGAGGGAAATGTGGTGGACGTTATTTACATGGATTTCAAAAAGGCTTTTGACACAGTACTGCATAAGAGATTCATAAATAAAAATTAGAGGCCCACGGTATTAAGGGGACAGTGGCAGTTTGGATTAAGAACTGGCTGAGTGACAGAAAGCAGAGGATGGTGGTTAATGGGTGTTTCTCGAAATGGAAGGAGGTGTGCAGCGGTGTCTCCCAGGGATCGGTGTTGGGACCACTGCTCTTTCTAATATATATTAATGATCTGGACATGGGCATAGAGAGCACTATTTCCAAGTTTGCAGATGATACAAAGTAAGGTAGGGTAGTAAATAGTGAGGAGGACTGTAACCAACTGCAAGCAGACATACACAGATTGGTGGAATGGGCTGACATGTGGCAGATGGATTTCAATGTGGATAAGTGTGAGGTGATACACTTAGGTAGGAAAAATGATAGGAGGCAATATAGACTTGGTAGCTCAATCTTAAGGGAGGTGAACGTACAGAGAGATCTGGGTGTTCAAGTAAGCGAATCATTAAAGGTAGCAGGGCAAGTAGATAAGGCAGTAAAAAAAGGCATTTTGTATACTGAGCTTTATTAGTAGGGGCATAGAGTATAAGAGTAGGGAGGTTATGATTAACCTATACAAAACACTGGTTAGGCCTCAACTGGAGTACTGCGTCCAGTTCTGGGCACCTTACTTCAGGAAGGACATTAAGGCACTGGAAAGGGTGCAGAGGAGATTCATGAAAATGATACAAGGAATGGGGAACCTTAGCTATGAGGACAGGCTGGTGAAGTTAGGACTTTTCCCATTAGAGCAGAGAAGATTACACGGGGACCTGATAGAGGTCTTCAAGATCATGAAAGGTTTTGACAGGCTAGATAGGGAAAAGCTGTTTATGTTGGTAGGTGTGTCTGTGACCCATGGTGACAGTCTTAAGATATCTACCAAAAGAAGCAGAGGGAAGGTTAGAAGAATTTTGTTTACTCAGCGAGTTGTTTGAATTTGGAATGATCTGCCTGAAAGGGTAGTGAAGTCCGATTCGATAGCAGCTTTTAAGAGAGAACTAGATAGGTATCTGGGGAAGACGGATTTGCAGGGTTATGGGGAGAAAGCTGGTGATTGGGGTTAATGAAAGTGACTTGCTCGGTCAAAGAGCCGGCACAGACTTGATGGGCCGAATGGCCTCCTTCTGTGCCATAACATTCTATGATTCTATGATTTATATTTCATCTGGACAAGCCACACATCAGCAGCTGAGATGATGGGTATCTAATACTGGAGAGATTTGTAACAATTCATGTGGCAGTATAGAAACAATTTAATATACACAGGAAACAGGAATTTAGCTTTACACTTAGCTTTACATATCATCTGAAAGGCATTGGTGGCCAGCATCTCTGACAATGCAGCACTCCTTCCAGTAATGTACTGGAGTTTCAGCCAAGAATTGTAAGCTCAAGTTCTATGTGCAATTTGAACTCAAGAGACAAGAGTGCAACAGAACAGTCACCAGTTTGGATGCATTCAGTAATACTGAAATGTTAACTAATGAGACAATTAATAATAATCCTTGCAATTTTCATATTCATTTTAGAATTATTGGAATGGTTACTTGTTTTCAGTGTTGCTTGTTATAATGATACTTCAATACAAAAATTTGAAATCAAGTTGCACTACTAAAGATATGAGAGGTGCTACCATTTGTTGCAGTACTGAAGATAAAGAAACAAACGTCAATGATTGAATTGCTGCTCTGTCCTGAGTGAGCTGATATCAGTTGGGGCAAAAATTATAATAATCCTTCTATTTGATATAGCACCTCATCACATCAAAATGTTTGAATGCACTTCAAAAGGATCATAACTGTATGCAAAGGCGAATATGGCAACCAATTTGCACACAACAAATCCCACAAACAAGCATGAAGTGAATAACCAATTTGTTTGCCTGGGGGATCGCTGATTGGGACATTGGGAAAAATTTACTTTGTTTTGATGTCCCATTACAAAGGCAGCAAAAAGATCACTAATTATTTTCACCAATAATAGTATATAAACCCATTTTAAGTGATGGCAGGAATAACGTGGAATAACTACAGAGAGGCATGCATTGCCATGTGTACAAGTAAAATGGACAAGTAAATTAAAGATGAGATTATCTAACTCAGTAGAGAGCACATTTTAAAGTGGCAACCTTCTGTATGGTGCTAAGGATTGCCCATTGGGCTCAGAGTCCTGTAGCTCAGTGGTTAGAGCACTCAACTTACAAGTGAGAGACCTGGGTTTGATTCCAGATAGATTGAAACCTTCGGCAAGTTTCCTTACTCCACATGCCTGATAATAATTCCTTGAAAAATAACAAAAATAAATTGGTCATTTCAATCCACAACTGTCTGTGGGACACTGCTGCATTTCACCCACATATATAGTCAATTCACTCTACAGTATATTCTGTGAAATGCTTTGAAATGTCCATAAGATGTGAAAAGCACTATATCAAATGCCATGATTATTATTAATATTATTATTAGGAAGCTGCAACGACCATTCTATAAGGATTGCTTTCATACACGAGTTCAGATTTGGAATGACTACAGAGAGACATGCATTGCCATGGATGGAGACAAATAAACAAAAGTTAGTCTCCTTTCTGGTCCTGCTCAAAATGATGGAATAAACAAATAGTAGTTATATGCTAGGAATAGTATCTGAATGATTAAATGTTGAAATTGAATAGTTGGCTTGTCCAGTGATCATGTATTGGGAATCTAGTTTTCACCAATATGAATTGTTTTGATTTACAGAGCTCCAAATGTAATGTCCAACCATCTTAACTTTCCCTGAATTTAATCTAACACAGAGATTTTACCACTTAGTCACATCATTTCACTGCAGACTTGTTTTCTATTCTTACTGGATGATTGATGCAGATAAGGGTTATTTTCCTCTTTGGCGTCTAAATGTAACATTTTGAGAGCACATTTCACATCCATTAACAGGTCACTTTTCAAACTATTCAACCTATTTTTGATTACATTTTCTATCAGGTATTGCTATATACGCAGAACCAAGAAGGTTGAAGTGAGGGAGGAGGTGGAGCCCTGGTCGCAGATGAATAAAATGTTATTTGTCACTTTGACCAATGCTGTTTCTGTGCTTTGGGCAGCACAGAACCTGATTGGAGGGTTTATATAGGGAGTGGCAGGAGAGGAAGGAGTGAAGCTGGGAAGCAGCAACTCATTTCAGGATCTTGGAAAGGAAGTTGAAGGTGGAACAGTAATCAGAGAGCAGGAATGGTTCCAGGGAAGGTTTGTTGAGGATAGGAGTGATGACGGATGTGTGTCAGGGGGTGGGAATAGTGCCAATGGACAAAGAGTGGTTGACGAGGTCTGTTGAGTGAGGGGACATGAGGTGGAGCTGGGAGGTAAGGAGAGAAAATACTGATAGGGTAGAGGGAGGAGGTGGTGAGTTTCATATAGGTTATGAGGGAAGTGAGATTGGAGGAGAGACAGGTTCAAAGGTACATAAGGAGGGAAGGGAAGGGGGAGTTTGAGGGGTTTCATGGGGAGAGGCTAGCAGTTGAAAAGGCAGAAGTGGTTGAGCAGATCTTGTTGGTTTTGGTCTCAACGTCGTCCAGCATTGCCTAGAAGGTGGAGGAGAGATTGGGTGAGGTATGAGAAGGTGGTAGAGAAGCATGCTGGAGATGATGGAGAAGAGGAAACTGGGGTGGTTCTTGGCTTCCACGATCATCTTGGAGTAGAAGGACAATTTAGTAGAGGCGAGGTCAGAGCGATTAGTTTTAATGTGGTTCAGCCAGATCTGCTGAAGTGTTATGTTATGTTAGATTTGAGCCATGTGTCCTCAGTGGCACACACCTGTGCCTTAAGGGAGCGGAGGTGGCTTTTGTACCAAAATCACAATCACATCAGAAATGACCTTTGTATGAAAGAGAAATCTAAAGAGAATATTATTGAAAGATGACATTTAGTAAAACAAACTGCACAACTGGTTTGAAGAAATAAATAAAAGCTATTTGACTACATCAAGGGAACCATGTCCCAAGATATGGCCATCGGACAACTATTTTGTTGGCAAATCATACTCTGCCACTGTTAATAATGGTCAGAATGATCAAAGCAACACCAGAAGACAGCAAAACTGCAATGGCTAGGCATTCACAAAAACACAATAATGAAGGAATTAACATTAATGTTAAAAAATGTCTTTCAATATATTTATTAATAATGATTGGAAATATTCTTGGAACATTGGACATTTGAGATGTACCCATAATTCAGTCGATATCTGCCTTATCCTATCAAAACATCTAAAAGAAGACTTCATATGTAATGACTGTTAAGTGAGCTGTTTTTGCAAACAAATGCATGGCAGATGCCATAAGGTGATCAAACAAATTCCCTGGAATATTTTTGACCAAGACACTGAGCAATACTCTTTTCTCTATTCAGATTGTGTTGTAAGATCTTGAACTTGGGTCTCAAATAGCCAGATTGGTTCCCGATTTAATGTCTTATCTGGAAGATTTCCAACAATCTCCCAATTCTGCAGTAGTACTTGAGTTCACAATTGCAAATCAGGAATTGTGAACTCAAGTCCCACTGTATAATTTGAACTCACAGACCCATAGATGAGACTGCTATCGAACTAACATTGATTTAAATCGGTTGAATTATGCTAAAATGTTATGGGATGGGGCTATTTTAACCATTACTTGTTCTGAATGCTAGTTATTAATTTCCTACCCCTAGTGAATCAGAAAGTACTAACATCTGCTGAAAGACCACATGGATCACAGTATCATGGGTTCAATCCATGTTCTGTGCTGAGTTAGATGATTTCAGCCAAGTCAAATGTTAAAAGGGGATACAATTGTCCTTCATGCCCTGGATTAAGGAAGAGGACAATTAGTTAAGATTCATGTTCTTGATCATTACTCAGTGTCCCCTGGTGTAAAACACACACATGGGAGTTTGGTAAGAAAAGGTTTGGTCTTAAGATTTTAGGTATCAACTGGCAATTAGCATTCACAGAAGTATCCCCAAGTAAGAATCAACACCTCCAAAAGAGAAAATAGCATAAATCTAAAGAAAATATATCTGTAAGAATCCCATGCCTACAGTTCTACTTAACACAGATGCATGAGTTTAAACCATGTATTGCATTGAAATTCCACTTTAAATGTTAGCTGAGGAAGAAAATAAATGCCAAGTTCAACTGGAAAATGTTTAGTATTGTAAAGTATTTTTAAAGTTTGAAATGAAATGCGGAGTGGCATCTGTGTCGATATCATTGCTTCAATGCAAAACAAATTAAATCAGAATACAATTACTTGTTGTTGCAATCAATAGAATACTAAATTATCCCTTTTCTAAAGCAATCAAAAACAAGACCCAAGTCATAGGGCACATTTGCCATGGCAATTGTATCCAATACAAACATATTGCATATTCCTTTTATAAAGCTTAACTGTCCCTCTGTAACTAATAGCATAGAAAAGATATTCAGCACCATAACACAGCCTTGGCTAAATCTTATCTTCAGTCCAGATGAGTATTTATACTACAGGATTGCGTGACATTGAAATGATGGATGCACATTAATTCTCTTCACCTAAAATAATTACTCATTGCTCCATTACTATCACCATTAACATCAACTGCAGCTTGAACTCCTTTAAATCTTATTGCAGCTCAAAGTGGTAGTAATTAGTTAAATAGGAAAAACGACAAGAGCTCAGATCTGAAATGAAAACAGAAACTGCTGGAATGCACAACAGGTCAATTGAACTCTTCTGAAAAAAAGACAGGTTAGTGATACCTGCTGTAGATTTCGAGCATTTTCTGTTTGAGGAATCCTACTAGTCTTTCTCATTTCACATATTAACTAATATGATGTGCAGTTTCTATTTGAATTTCATGATAGTGATGAGTATTGCAGCTGATTCTTTTTGTAACACTTTGCCTCTTATCAATCAGTGAACATCACCCCTCGGGGCTCGTTTGAATGAATGTCTGACTTTCAGGATTACAGGTGACAGGTTAAATTGCTCTGTCAATTATAATTACTCATTTGATGATTGGGCAGTTTGGCTGCCAATCACAGTTATCTGTAGCCCTTGGTTGACAGGTGGTGTACCTAAGTTGCTTTTTGGATGGATTTGAAGGAAGAATCAAGAAAGGCAACTCGGCAGGTTGGTTTGCACAACTAATAAATAACATGTCACCAGGTGTAAGCAATTCTTCCCTCTTGACTGATAACCGTTTGTTCCTAATTGGACGAGCAGCAGAAAGCATTATCATTTCCTTGCACTAGTAAACTTCATGATTTTAGCCAGGTGAATTACAGGAATATTGAATGCAGAATTTAGGATCCCTAATACATTGGTTTCTCCCAATACAGACCTGTGTTCTCCAGGAATATGGAAGCAAGAAGTGTTCTCCCTCAGTGGAGCGACTGCATTCTTCAGAACTAGCAAGCAAAAACTCTGAATCTCTGAGTACTCAGATGTTGAGACTGACACTTTCTAAACACCACAAGAGATTCTGCAAGGAGTTGATCACTGGATTTGTGTGTTTCCAAGCAAAATTATAAAATGTTTGCCAAAACCTTAAAAGGAGTTAACTCATTAAAATACATGGAAGTACAGGTGGATCCCACTTTACGAAAGGGTTGGAGACTTTAAAACCCTTCAGCAAGCAACAATTTCGTTAAGTAAGAGTTTAACTATATTATGTATTTGGCCGCAGCCAAAACGCTGCCCCAACTCGAGCCTCCTCGCTAA
This sequence comes from Hydrolagus colliei, assembly GCA_035084275.1. Taxonomy (NCBI): domain Eukaryota; kingdom Metazoa; phylum Chordata; class Chondrichthyes; order Chimaeriformes; family Chimaeridae; genus Hydrolagus; species Hydrolagus colliei. The sequence goes on along the minus strand of CM068745.1, from coordinate 41,044,912 downwards.
AATCAGTTTAGTTCCTTGCGGTTCCTAGCACTAACATTTTCGGTGTACAGGTTGTACACATTCGAACATACAGGTTCGGTGTACTCCAAAAATCCGGAGTTACGGAATCCAGAATGTGACAAAAATTGCAAGAATAAAAACACCAATCCTACCTGTTCCAGGCCCAGTCACCGCACTGAAATATCGCAACCTGGGCCCCGACATTTCTGGACACGTGACGCGCTTCTGACCCGATTTGTCCGGAAATACCCGAACCTGGGCTTGGCTACAGGCCCGAATTCAGGACGCTCAACCTGTACTAGTGAAGGCCTAAGGTAGATATAACTGCTATTGAAGGCTACACAACTTTAAATACAATAATAAAATATTAAAATGTTAGTAAATACAACAATAAACATAAAATACAGACAGTCCTCGAATTACTATTATTGAAGCCACAAAGCATCCTGCCGCTTAAGTTCCTCCCATATGGGAGAGGCTGCACTGGACTGCTTAATTGAGGCATGCTAAAGACTGAGCGTGTGTTGCTGGGGCAACTGGGAGAGACTCTACCCATGAGAAGTTGCGCACGAGAAGCCCATGAGATTTAACGTGTGTGTAAACATTCGTTATAGCGAAAGCAGCCTTTGTTAAGTGGATAAGTGGTACAAATAGAAACCCTTGTTATAGTGAACTTTTGTTAACCGGGCATTTGGTAAGCGGGGTCTACCTGTAGTTTCTCTTTCTGGATTTTTTTAAAACACTTTTTGCATGGAAGACCAATCTGTTTGCAATATATGTGGTCTTAGATTTGACTTCATGTATTGCATAGTGTGTTTAGTGATGAATAGTAATAATGGGAAAATACCAGTATTAGCCAACTTTTCCAACAATGTGCAATACTGACTGAACTTTTAGCCCATTGGTTTCTCTGACTCCTTTCCAAGTCCAATTTGCATCACAAAAACACCCCTTTATAGTTACACCAACATATAAAATGTTCTGTGCTAATATATTAAACATGCAATATTTAAAAAAAACACGTCAGGCATCTTGATGCTGAATGAAGCACACAATACTGTTTACAAAATAGGGGTGAGTAAAAGTTTCCATGAAGCATGTGTTACAGAAACATAAAGGCCATGTTCGGCTTTTCTTAGATGCATACTTTTCTTGGATAAATAAAAAGGATGATAACAGAGTATAAACTGAGTCAAAATTGTCATTCTCTGCCAAACAATCTTCCCACTCTTGAATAAACACATTACAGTAACAGCAGCATAAGATTGTAACCGCCTAAGATATGATGACAATAGCATAACAGGTATCAGTTAGTATTCAATCTTTATTACTTATTTAGAATCTAATTTCAACAAAAGTTCATTGCGATCAATGAGATTTGTTTTAGAAACTGCAAACAATCTTTGTTCAAAAGACTACCACTAAATAAGGTTTGTGGAGGAAATTACATTTTTTACAGTTTTAGGTGATAGCTATGGTAAAGATATTGTCTTCTTTAATAAAAATGTCTCTAGGCTATATTCTAAAATCACCTGAAATCAAATGTAGTCGAGACCACCTTTAATAATGTGTATTTCTTGCAAGAAACAAACTATTCAATCTCCCAAGTACTGTGCTCATCAAAACAAATTAATAGGAATCGGGTGGAGAGAATTTGTGTGTGTGGAGGAGATAGGATGACTGCAAAAGTTTACCCAAGATTTGTTATTCTTTATTGAAAAAATACTCAACACTTAAAAAGATTGCTTTACCATGTTAACAGCAACAAAATTACATTTATAAAGCGCCTTTCACATCGGAAGGACGTCCCAAATTGATGAAAGCAAAGTGCAGAGATGTACCAACATTGCTGATGTATTTCAGATAGATCAGACATGGCAGAGATGGAAATAATTTTTTTACAAAGACAGGATTAATGTAATGCAAAGGTATTCTGTTGTAGGTTGAAGTTCTCCCAATAGAGGAAGTGCAAGTTGTCAATCTTGAGGCTTTAGCATCTAATGATAGAAGTCTCATGTATGGATTGGTGCCTCGTCTTTACCCGCAAAGAACAAAGGAGCAGCAATTTAGAATAATGGAATATTAATCCTTGAAGATCTGTGGTTGAGGAGTTTAATCTGTGGGGTTACCTAAACAATTCCCAAGATCACAGGAGAATTTCAGACGAAGAAAGCCCTTCAGCTCATTTGATCTCATTCTTCCAGAATATCCAGAAGCTCAGTGGATAGAGTACTTGCCTTCCAAGTGAGAGATCTGGATTCAACTCCAGGCAGAGCGAAACCTTGGGTAAATTTCCTTACTTCGCAAGCCTAATAATAATCCCTCAAAAAAAATGATCATTTCAATCCATGACTATTTGTGGGACACATTTTGGGAGCAATTGTTTCGCCCACAAAATATACAGTCAATTCACTTTACTGTGAAGTGCCTTGAGACATCTAGAAGACGTGAAAAGCGCTATATCAAATGCAAGGGTGATTATTATTATTACCCACTGTACCATCTTCACATCACATTATCAAGCTGTTTTTTAATGTGTAGAATTTTCTGAAGCATTGGCATAAATATTTCTAAACCTTCATCAACTCTTAGATAATAATAATACTTGCATTTGATATAGCGCTTTTTGCATCTTATCAACATCTCAAAGCGCTTCACAGAATATACTGTAAAGTAGGGTCCGTCGATATGGAAATTTTCCGATATCGATATATCGGTGGACTCATATCGATATATACCGATACATCGATATCTCTGGGCTTTTTTATACAGCGCATGCGAGCGCATTCAGAGGTGCGAGCGCATTCGGAGGTACGAGCGCATTCGGAGGTACGCGCGCATTCGGAGGTACGCGCGCATTTGGAGGTACGCGCGCATTTGGAGGTACGCGCGCACACTGAACTAAAAGATCTGGAATGCTCATCTCCCTCACAAAGTGTCGCCACCGATTGTCCGAGGTCGCCATTTTGGTTGGTCCTTGACGCGACGAGAGAGTGTGTGACGGGGAGAGAGGGACAGTGGAGAGAGAGGACAGGGAAGAGAGAGACAGAGAGGTGGGAGAGAGGGACAGAGAGAAAGAGAGAGCGACAGGGGAGAGAGGGACAGAGAGAGTGTGACAGGGGAGAGAGAGAGTGTGACAGGGGAGAGAGAGGGACAGTGGAGAGAGGGACAGAGAATGAGAGGGACAGGGGAGAGAGGGAGGGGGGGGGGAGGGGGGGGGGGAGGGGGGAGGATGTGGATCTGGCTCAGATGTTGGCCTATCTCCTTAGGAGGTAAATATCTCTCTCTCTCTCTCTCTCTGTTTCTCCCACTCTCTCCATCTCTCTCTGTCTGTGTCTTTGTGTCTGTCTCTCTCTCCTCTCTCACATCTCCCCCCCCCCCACCCCCGGCTGTCTGTCTGTCGGTCTGTCTGTCTATCTATCTGTCTCTCTGCTTCTCTGTCTCTCTGCCTGTCTGTCTCTCTGTCTGTCTAATATATGCACTATCACATTCCCCCTCTCCCCTTCTCTCCCCCCCCTCTCCCCCTGTCTCTCTCTCCCCCCACTCTCCCTCTCTCCCCCCTCTCCCCCTCCCTCTCCCCCCTCTCCCCCTGTCTCTCCCACCTCCTCCCAGTGTCTCTCTCTCTCTCTCCCCTCCCTTCCCCCCTCTCCCCTCCTCCCCCTCTCTCTATCTCCCCCTCTCCCCACACCCCTTGTATACCTGTATATTGTATTCGAGGACTACGCAATATGGCGGCTTGATGGCGACACCTCGGTCTGTGCATTTTGTATAGAGATGAACATTCTAGGTCTTTCAGTTCAGTGATTCGGGGGCGTTCGCGCATTCGGAGGTGCATTCCGATATGCACGTGCATTCTGTGCTCTAGGCCTAGGAGGTTAGCAATGCCAGCGACAAGGTAAGCTGGAAAAGATTGCATTATACCGATAATACCGATATATCGCCAGAAACGATATACCGATATTTATGATATACCAATATATTTTTTCATATCAAATTTTTCGATATATCAATATATTTTAAATTCTGATATTGGCATATCGATATAAAAAATTATATCGATGTAACCAATATATCGCTGGACCCTAATGTAAAGTGAATTGACTGTATATTTGGGGGCAAAATGTGGCAGCCAATTGCGCATAGCAGTGTAGATGTAACACATTTCGTCTTAAATTTTAAAAGATGGAAAATTCTTAAGTTTAGACTGGGAATCCAGTTTGGATTAAATACTATATTGCAGTAAAGCACCTTCACAACTAGGACTGAATTCAATGATTTTCTGCAATGCTGTGCCATGTTAAGTGTTAAGCTAAAATGGTCTTACAGGCTGAGACTAAGACATGTATCTTCTGTCCTGGCAAAATGTATATGCAAAAGAAGCTTATACCGATTTTTTAAAACCTTCATATTTAAGGTGAGTGTGGCACATGTGAAAATATTCACTATTTTAGAAAGAAGAACTTGCATTTTGCATCTTATCATGCTGAAACATTGCAATGTGTTTCATTTAGTGCCTGCTTTTATAGTCAAATGTGCCAAACATTTTTAGTACAGTAAGTTTAATAGCAAATGGCCATTGAATAATTTACCAATTTATCTGGATGATTGTTGGCCAGCAGAATGCAGAGCCCCCTCCAATACTGCACTGGAATGTCAGTTTAGTCTACAAGCTTGAATCTCAGTGTGAGGCTTGAATGCACAACCATATGACTCAAAGCACGAGTGCTAGCAATTGAGCCAGGTTGATACAACACCATAATTTTAAAAAAAACTGCAGGAAATTTGAAATAAAAGTAAAATGGTGCAAATCGAGAACAGATCAGTCAACAACTATAAGAGAAAAATAAGGTAACATTTTGCCTGTGAACTGAAATACAGTGTTTGTTTTTAAAATGGGTTATTCAAATCATTCATTGATCAGAACAAAAGTTATAAAAGGATAAGTTCATGTTTTATTAAGTCAATTTTGGTCAGATGAAATCTACCTGATATGGATGAGGGAAACTGCTCATCCTGAAAGCTTCAAATCCATAAGAAAACTTTGCACTCTGTAAAATTCTGTCTACTGTACAGTTAATATCATTAGGTAAAAAACAAATCTTCATTGATTTGTTCAGAAGCAATATCAAGTATAATTCTTCTGCATATTATTGTTGATGTTCTGTCAACTCACTTCACTCAGCCATTCCGATTCACTCTTCTTGATAGCCTTGGTCATTTACTAAGAAGAACCCATTCACAAATTGGGGAACTCACCTACAATAGCTAAGTGTTGAGGAAAAAAAAGCTTAACGAACAGCCAAATAGGCACTTAACTCTGAGTTTTTCTATACTTTTTTCCACATTTAGTCATTTTGCTAATCGTCACAAATTACACGGCTTTTGGAAGTCAGAAAAGAAAGTGAATGAAAGAATCCAAGTCCTTTTGGAAATATTGCAAGTGGAGCCATTAACTTTAATGAACCGTAAATGTCTATTAGTTTTTTTTAACGCAGGTTCTTATGGGGGCATTTCTTTATTGTAGTTTGAAGGTAGAAGATCTAAGTGCTGGAAAGTGAACTACTGTATTTCCAACTTTTTGCATCATGTATCATATTGAGTTTTCAGACAGGCAGCTGTCAGTGAGGAAATTTCACTCCCTATCCCAGATAATTTTGAAGATTATTCTGTATTGTACATTCAGGTGGACTGAACCAATAATATAGATTGATATAATGATTATTTGATAATAATAATCCTTGCATTTTGATATAGCGCTTTTCATGTTTTCTAGACGACTCAAAGCAATTCACAGTGAAGTAAATTGATTGTATATTGTGGGCGAAACGTGGCAGCTAGGTTCGCACAGCAGTATCCCACAAACAGTTGTGGATTGAAATGACCATTTTTATTCTTGTATTTTCTTTGGACTGATTATTATTAGGCATGTAGAGTAAGAAAACTTGCTCAAGGTTTTGCCCTGACCTGCCTTGGTTCGAACACAGTTCTCATGCTTGTTAGGCAAGTGCTCTAACCACTGAGTTACCGGACACCACACAAACATAATTACAGCATGACCTAGAGCATTATTACCTCATTGGCAATGTCAATTTAGTTTTCTATTGTGAACCTGAATACATTAGGAACTGGATTGAGGCAGGCCTATACATTATTTTACGAAGACCTGTTACATCCAACAGAGATACAAGACTTCCACAAAAACAGAAGTGAAGGAACACTTAGGTCAGGCAACATCTATGGAGAAAGGAAAGTAAAACAACGTTTCAGGTCAAGGAGAAAATGGGGTAGAGGACAGGAGATGATGGATTAAAGATGTGTTAAAGAGGTGGTTTTCACCACCAACAGTTGCTTTCCTTTCCCGTCACCTTCCCATGCCAGTGCAGGAGATGCATTACCTGCCCTTTCACTTCCTCCCAGACCACTGCCCAAGGCCCCAAACATAGTTTTCATGTAAGACAGCAATTTAATAATAATAATAATAATAATCCTTGCATTTGAGATAGCGCTTTCCACATCTTATCAACGTCCCAAAGCGCTTCACAGAATATACTGTAAAGTGAATTGACTATATATTTGTGGGCGAATCGCGGCAGCCAATTGTGCACAGCAGTGTCCCACACACAGTCGTGGATTGTGATGACCAATTTTATTATTGTGTTTTTTTGGAGGGATTATTATTAGGCGTGTGGAGTAAGGAAACTTGCCCAAGGTTTCGCCGTGACCTGCCTGGATTCGAACACAGGTCTCCCCAGCTTGGTTTCCCCAGCTTGCAAGACAAGTGCTCTAACCACTGAGCCACAGGAGCTCCATTTACGTGTACAATGCCAAAGTAGCATACTGTATTCGATGCTTATCTCCTCTACATTGGGGAAAGCAAATGCAGATTGGGTGACCGATTTGCTGGACACCTCCATTCTGTCTGCAAGTACAACGCAGAGGTTCCAGTTACTTGTCACATTTCCATCTCACTAACAGTCTGATCTCTCCATCCATGGTCTCCTACGCTGTTCCATTGAACCACAGCGCAAGCTAGAGGAACAACACTTTATCTATCTGCTAGGGACCTTACAGCCATCTGGCCTCAATATTTTGATTTCAATCATTGCAGACCATAACAGCTCACCTTGCCCCTCCCCCTCTTGTGTAGTCCCAGACGTACCTTTTCTCTCTCTGGTCTGCCTGTTGTGTTGCAAATCCCCCCTCTTTGTTTTGCATTATTAACACCTCTTTTCTCCAGTTTTGTTGCAATCCCCCTGCTTTTCTTTTGTACCATAAACACCTCTTTAACCCATCACCTCCTGCCCCCCTACCCCGCCCCCACACCCTGTTATCACATTTTCTCCTTTGTCTTCTTTGCCCTGTCTCCTCCATCTCTGTTAGTCCCTCCCAACATGCCCCAATTCTGATGAAGGGTCACCAGAAACTTTGACCTCACTTTTCAATAGATGCTGCCTGACCTGCTGAGTGTTCCCAGCAATTTCAGTTTTTTGTTTCAGATTTCCAGCATCTGCAGTATTGTGTGTATTGTTTAAAAGACTTCTATCCCATTTAACTAAAATGAATTCAAATTCAAACCTAGGTCCCAAAAGGTGACATGATGACACTGTGCTACATAGCGTAATTGCTTTGAGGTTTGTTTTAAAAAAGATTGGGTACACTTTTTTTTCTCTCTAAAATAGCAATTAGATGAAAGCTCTACTCTAATCTCAAACAGAGTTTCTCCTGCAAATTAACTCAACAAAGGTCCAGGATCACACGTAGGATCTGTATAACTGAACAACGCATTATTGAACAGATAATCTTTGACCCACATTACTTGTGATTCTTCTGCTCTTTCTGCTCTGCCAGCTGTGCTTTGCTTGTGTCCAGTGCCTTGTGACATCCTCCAGATGTGAAAGGAGCTATACAAATATAATTTTGTTGTTGCTTTACTTCTTCCGATCCAGCATCTGAAGGCAAACTTTCAGCCACTTTGCCTCTGCTTTCTGAACTCCTGCAAAATTCTTCCGCTTCACTCCCTTCATCTTTGACTTCAAACCCCATCTTAAAAAATTTATATTGACAATGTCAATTGTTGTTGAGGAGGTTAAGTAAAGTTAACAAAGTTCCCTGAATTATTTCAATTGTTTTTTTTAAAAAAGATTTTTTTTTTACCAACCGCTGTCCGACATTTGATAGTGGAGGATGAGAGCCCACACATGTTTTTAAGAAAGAAAAGACATGAATATTTGCAGCATTTATAAGATTTCACAGCTGCCTGCTCATGCTACTCTCACTGATCTGCCCGATACTGCGGTGACCATGGAGGAAATGCAAGGGAATTGTATTTATCCCACTCTCAACGGAATGCACAGACACAATTCTTTATCCAAGTTGACATTACATTTTTCCACTGCATGCTCAGAGATCATCATTTCTGTGCACTCTGCTGTCAGTCCAAGTTACATAGTACCACCATTAGAATTAATGCTTTTGGATGTTTGAACTAGCTAGTGAATGCAACGAACTGCCAAACTGTCATGTGCACTGACAGAAAGCATCATTCTCAGACCAGAAGTAAGTTTATAAACGGGGACACAGAAATATGAGCCAAAGAGAGATGGAAAATTAACACATGGCCTAGCTACGTTATTTAATACATAATATGGAACTCTATCTCACAGCCCCATCACCTCGCTTCCTCCCTTGACTCCTTCAAGGCTGGTCTCAAGGCTCTTCTTTTCGATCGTGCCTTCTGCTGCCGTCCACCTCTCTCTCTCCTCACTACCCTGCCTACGCTCAGGTCCCGACCCTTGACTGTTCAGCACCTTGGGACATCCGCCCGACCTGAAAGGCTCTCTATAAATGTAATTTTGTTGTTGCTGTTGTTAACTTGCGGTACTATTTAACAAGATTCCTTAATAATAACAGCAAAATTACATTTGTATAGGACCATTCATGTCGGGAGGTGCTGGACAATCAGTGTTTCGTGTAATAAGTAATTACAGTAAAATCTTGTTTATCCGGTACTCAACAAAGCAGCATACTCAACCAACTGGTATCTCCTAATACAATTCACCATTCCAGCAACCGGATCTCATATCATACCTATCCGGGACACTCACAGTATGCTCACTTTGCTTCATGCATGGTACATCGCATGCGCACTTATTGAACTTACCAAACGGCGAAATGATTTTTTACCAATCATTTTACCGTGTGTGCTGGAATGCTTTATTGGTAAGTATCCATACAATATTCTTTTATTATTTAGTCTATTATTAATATTGTATGTTTTAAAATAAGTAATTTTTTTTGTTGGATTTTCAGCAACTTGCCATTCGATGATCCGGCATATTTGATTAACCGGCACTGATCAGATCCCGAGGGTGCCAGATAACAAAAGTCCTTCTTTCTGCTACAAAGTGCAACATGTGAGCTACTTCTCTATCAAAGTTCCCTGATCAACAAAAATTCAAATTATTCCTTATAAAGGAATCCTGTTAAGGATAAATGCAAAATCGACAACAATAAAAGTCCACATATTGTTGATATCCACTAACTGTAAGTAGGTTTCATAATGTTTTGAATAAGTGCAAAGGTGACAACAAGCCAATAATTAAAAGCTTGGCTCAGCCGCTAGCATCTAGCTTCTGGCCTTGTTGATAGCTGGTTCAAGACCCTTATCTGGATTTAAACTTTATAATCCAAATAGACAACAACAACAACAACAACAATTTACATTTATAGAGCGCCTTTCACGTCGGGAGGACGTCCCAAGGTGCTGAACAAGAGGCGTGTGACCCGAGCTGGGAGGGGAGTGTTTGGGAAGGGGTGAAACACGAAGGGGAGGTAAAAGAGTTCGGGGTGGAACAAAAGGCACGATCGAAGAGGAAAGTCTTCAAACCGGCCTTGAAAGAGGAAAGGGAAGAGGCGAAACGGAGGGATTGAGGGATGGCATTCCATAAGGTGAGAGCGGAGAAACTGAAGGCCCGGCCTCCGATGGTGGGGCGGTTCGGGCGGGGGGCTTGGAGCAGGCCAAGTCCTGTTGAACGGAGGGTCCGGGTGGGCGTGTAGGGGGAGAGTAGATCGGTTAGGTAGGATGGGGCAAGGCCGTGTAAGGCCTTGTAGGTGAGGACGAGGATCTTAAACTCTATCCTCTGGAGGATGGGGAGCCAGTGGAGATGGAGACACTCTATTAGAGGACATGATGCCCATTGATGACATGTTGAATCAAAGTCCTACATTAATAGAGAAAGCCTGAAATCAGAACTATACCACTGTACCTCATCTTTGTGAATTATATTCCAATGTTGAATTCCTCCGCTGCATTGAGAAGTTTGAAGAGAAATCACATTTGTATGTAATATAATTTTGTGCCACTAGTGGCCAGAAGAGTTCTTTGTGATCACTGCTCCTCTTCACAGTACAATACTGTACTTTGCTGCAGTGCTCTCATTTCTAGTTAAAGACTTCCTGTGGATACTAGACCAGTTTGCAGCATTTTGGGGGGTTTTGCTCTTGTATAAGCACATCAATCTACAATTATACTATGCATTTGCATTTTACCGATTTCTGATTTTATATAAGGCGAATAGCTTCATAATATCGAAAAAGAGCAGGAAAGAAGAATCTGAGCAGGGATTTCAACTGAAACCGTGTGCTATTATGATAAAGGGAGCTTTCCCCAGAATCAGGAGATGAGCACTTTTTCATTGTACCAAGCACTGGAAATAAATATCCTTACATTTGCTATAGTTTCTATAACATCTCAAAGCTTTTCATGTACAAATATTGTATTTGTGGGCAATCACGGCAGCCACTTTGTATTTGTACACAACAAGCTCCAACAAACAGCCATAAAGTGAATGACCTGAAGGATTGTTCAACAACAAATCAGAAAGATTTCTTTTCAAATTTTGTCATGGAACTTTCACCTAAATAGGCAGATAGGAGCTCAGTTTAATATTACATCCACAGGATACAGTAGTACCTATTTGGAAACTTCCTCTATCTTTTCATGTTTATTGTTAGAAGTTACTCTTTCTTGCTTGGCACAAACTGGTTTTATTCTCGGTTTTAGCTCAGATTGATGCAGTGAATAAACAGGTAAATCAACAGTTATCTAAAAGTGCAATCGGCAATCGCTGCCCTTTCTCTAAGGAGATCATTGTTACAATACAAGCCCACAGACAAGACAAAACGGGTATTTTATCATGACAAATAATGAAAGATGACTGCATTTTTTCAGACTATAGTTGTATTCATGAGGTCTTCAGTCATAAACCAGAGCTCCCATGTTTTCAATTCCAAGATACTCACAATAAGCTGGAAGATGATTTAGGGGGGAGGAAGCATGTTTGAGCATGAGAAAGTGTTAACATTATAAGTGGGGCGTGTAATCAAGGAGATTTTGACATTCTTCTCAAACGATTTGCAACAGATATGTAGGAGTTGAAGATTTATCAGAAATATAGTGAAATAAAGGTGTGAAAATGACATAATAATTAAGGGTGATTTTTCAAACAAAATACTTAAACATTTAACTGCTCTCATTAAACAAAAGGTGCTGCCAAGTTTTAAAATAAATTTATGATTCTGTAAGTAAATATTGTACATGCACTGCTTCTTAGAGTATAACTATAACTTGGCATAATATACAGTAGAATCACATTTATCCGTGACTCCATGCACCGGCACTTCCTTATAATCGGCATGCCAAAAAAAAGTCCCCATTCGATAAATTTGAATTTATCCTGAACAATAGCAGTGGAGCATTTGTAAATACATAAATAATAACAGAATAACAGAATATTATATTGGGACTTATTGTTAAAACTACTCTCTTGCGCTTTTTAGCTGGTAGATGCTGCGCTTGAAGCCATGATGCTGCAGTTGAGGTTTATAGTCCAGCGATTCTTTTTAAAATGGAGCATGCCAAGCGGGTGAAAAAACCGGAGCGCATATGACTTTAAAGTCATACAAGCGGCAAGCCGATAACACTAGCCGATAACCCACATTGTAGCGCAGGTGCAGTATTTCGGTTTGCCTCTAGTAGAGTCTAGGATCTTTGGCTTGCAGCTAGTAAAGTCGCCCGACTTTAAAATCGCGTTGCCGTTTTTTTCACCCACTTGGCTCCATTTACAAAGAATCACTGGACTGTAAACCTCAATCAGTAAAGGTGAGAAGCGCAAGAGAGTAGTTTTAACAATAAGTAATATTCTGTTATTATCTGTTATTTACTGAGTCTGGTGTGTATGGTGTGTATTAAAATAAGTTTAATTTTTTTGTAGTGGGTTTTTGGCCATGGGCCACCCGAATATCCAGCAGATGCTTTAACCATCATTGGCCAGGTGCCGGTTAAACGGGCTTCTGCTGCATCTAATGAATTTTACTAAAACATTAAGAGAAGCCCACCTAGGCTTTATATTTTGTCAGGACATCCTCCCAATGTGAACGGCGCTCTACAAATGTAATTTTGTAGTTGTTGTCGATTAGATGACTTGCCATTAAGAAGCATCACACTATTTAGAAGAACTCCCTATGGGCCAGATATCCTACAGCGTTGACTCAGAATCAGTCAGGCGGTCATGATCAGGCCATCAAGAAGTCTGTCAGCCAATACTCGATTAAATACAATAAAATCTCGATAATCAGGCACAGTTGGGGCCACTCATCCACCAGATTTCGGAGTTTGCCGGTATTTAGAACGTACCGTAGAAATGGCTGGGGAAGCCCCACCCCATACACCATGTGTACTGTAAACATGGCACTGAAGCTAAACTATGGCTGAGCAGCAACCACAGTATCAGGTAACAGAGCAGTGCCAGCATGACCACAAGCAGCTATTCCAAATTTTAGGAGATTTGCTGGACATCGGAAAAAAATTAACTCTGTTTATATTTTGAAATCTTGCTGGTTTAGGGAGATGCCGAATTTCCGAATGTTGGATTATCAAGGTTTTGCTGTATACTAGGGTCCGTTGATATGGAAATTTTCCGATTTAGATATATCGATGGGCTCATATCGAGATATACCAAAATATCGATATTTTCAGGTTTTTTGTACTGCGCATGTGTGCGCGTTGCGAGGTGCACGCGCATTCGGAGGTGCACGCGCTTTTGGGGTCCGTGCGCATTCGGGGACTATCTCCTCAGGAGGTAAATATCTCTCTCTGTGTCTCTCAAATTCACTCTCTCCATCTCTGTGTTTTTCTGTCTGTGTCTCTCTCCGCTCTCACACACCCCCATATCTCTCTCTCTCTCTCTCTCTCTCTCTCTCTCTCTCTATCTATCTATCTATCTATCTATCTATAATCACATCCCCCCATCTCTTACCCCTGCCTCTTCCCCCTCCCCCCCACCCCCCCACCTCGCCCCCCCCCCCCCCCCCCCGCTGTCTCTCCCCCCGCCCACCCCAGCCGTCTCTCTCCCCTCACCCCTTGCATACCTGTATATTGTATTCTAGGACGATGAATACAATATGGCGGCTTTGCACCTCGGTCTGTGCATTGTGTATAGAGATGAACATTCTGGTTCTTGTAGTTCAGTGTGCGCGCATTCCGATTTTTCCCCTCGTTCGATATATCGATATTTTTAAAATGTCTATATCGGCATATCGAAATGGTACTATCATGGTACTTTTTATACAAGGGACAGTGTCTGTTGTTTGCACAAATATGTCACAATAAATGTGTTTTCTTCCTTAAAGTTAATGTTAACATTGCAAATTTTCTGCTATTATCTCTCTTTGTCACAATACTTTAACATATTAAACTACATATTTATTTTTTGTCTGATACACTGATTGTGTACAGTCTCTATACATTTCAAACTAATTAAAACCCAAATTCAATTAATGTTGTACAGCCCAAGTATGTGATATGCACAGAACTCACTTTTGGCAATGAGCATGTGACCTTGATATTTTGTTTCTCTTTTTTGGAAGGCTGTTGATATCTATAGAAGAGTAATCCATCAAGTGTCACTGGCATTAAGAGAGGACGAAGGAAATGACATGAAAAGTTGAATCTAGGGTCATGGTTGCAGCAACTTGACAAAAGCTGCCACTGTTTAAAGTAAGATTTAAACATTAAATCTTACTTTAAGTGTCTAACTCTTCATGTTGAAGTCTGCAACAATTCAACCCACAAATCCTACAAATTCTCTTTTGAAAAGTATGTTGTTTGCCAAACGGTCGCATCCCACAGGATTAGAAAATAATTATGGGCTAGTAAGCAATCTCAGCAAGCTAATAATTTTTCTGTAAATATACAGTCCGTAAAAATAACATATGATTACTGCAACCAGTGACAGTAGACATGCACAGACTGCCTGAAAATAGATTTCTGCTATCAGTGCATGCTATAACCCTGCAGCACATTCTAAGCACACTGTCAATGGAGGGGAAAATTCATTTCTCCTGAAGCTACTCTACTGTACCAATTCTTAACTCAGGGGCAAGGCTGTCTAATCATATATCATGGAACACCAGCAAGGGTAATTCTACATTTTGACAACTTCCTGACACCCAGTGATAGGAGTCTCTGAAACAAAACAGACTTTCTAATACAAGTTCTGTAGAAACATGAAAAATTTACAAGCATTTATCTAGGCTGATTTGTTTTTTTACCTTGAGGACTAAGTAGACTTTGCATTTATTCAGGCTGAATTTTCCATTTGTGTAATAATTTTTCACTGGTGCAAATTCATTTCTCAATGCTTAGTTTCATATACATACCAAATGTTTGACTACTCTTTTGGCCATCATTAATCACAAAGGTGCAGTTATGATGTTTTACTGAGTGCATCAAATAATCTGCAAAACAGGTTTAAGCAGCTGCAATCAGGCTCCTTCGGGAAATTCTAACCAGGAAACCAAAATGTATCATGTTGTTCACACGGGTCAGCATGATGTATTCTGCTTAATGGAAGAAGTCCCGATAATCAGATTCTCTAACAAGTATTCTCATCCATAAGGAAGACTCAGTAGTATTATTGCCTCTGGGTCAGAAGTTTCCCTTCAACCCTGCCTTCTTCAAGGCACATCTCAAGACCTTCTTCTTTGACCATACCTTCGATCTTCATCTCACCTCCATCTCCCTTGCTCTCAACTCCTCTTCAAGATTCAAGATCCTTGTCCTCATCTTCAAGGCCATTCACGGCCTTGCCCCCTCTACCTCTCCGCCTGCTGTCTCCCTATAAACCTCCCGACCCACTCCATTCAGCGGTCTCCGGACTGCTCCATGTCCCCTGCCCAACCTGCCCTACCATCAGCAGATGGGCTTTTTCTCTGTCCCCACACTCTGGAACTCCATCCCACAGTCCCTTCCCCTCGCTCCCTCCCTCGCCTCCTTCAAGGCTGGCCTCAAGACTCTCTTCTTCGACCGTGCCTTCTGCTCCCCTTCTAACTCTCTCCCGCCCCTCCCCCCCTGCCTGGCCCCTCTTCCTTGCTCGGATGCCATCCTGACTGTTTCACCATCTTGGGCTGTCCTCTCGATGTGAAAGGTTCTCTATAAATGTAATTTTGTTGTTGTTGTCTTGACTCCAAACCCCAGCTCGGGTGCAATTCCTTCACTTTCCAGTGCCTTGGTATGCCCTCCCCACTTAAAAGTTGCTATATAAATGCTTTTTTGTTGTTGTTCTGTGTACAAGCGCTCTGAGACACCGTCCGGCATGGAGGGTGCTATATAAATCGAAGTTGTTGTTGTACAGTAATGGGAACTTGAGATCACAGTCTAGAGTGACTTTCTAGTTCAGTAAAGAGGGAGAGCTGCATTGTCAGAGGTGCTGTCCTGTAACTGAAGTATTAAACCAAGGTCCTGCCTTCCTCACTGATTAGTCACAAAAGATCCTGTAACATTACTTGAAAAAATAAGAATTTGGGTTAGCAATTCTCCAAATATGTGATTCATTTCATGGCTTTTTGTGGAACCTTGCTCTATGTAAATTGACTGCTGTTTTTCCCCGCTGATGTGTTTGACCGCTAGGAACTGTGCAACACTTTAAAATGTTTTGTTATATCAAATATAATAATAATTGTTGCATTTGATATGGTGCCTTATCACGTCTTCACAAATTGCCTCACAAAATATTGTGAAAGAACTAACCAGTCTCTACTGCAAAACTATGGATGCTTTCTACATAGACAACAACAACAACTTTGATTTATATAGATAGTGCCCCCCACGCTGGACAGCATCTCAGAGTGCTTCACAACAACGGATACCGGGACCGAGCCACAGGCAGTGATAGAAAGGTGCCAAAGGCGCGGTCGAAGAGAAAGGTATTTAGCTGGGACCTGAAACTGGGAAGAGAGGTGGGAGGCGAAGGGAGTGAGAAAGGGAGTTCCAGAGCTTCAGGGCATAGAGGCTGAAGGCACGGCTGCCGAGGATGGAGCAGAGGATTCGGGGACACGGATCAGGCCAGACTTGGTGAAGCGAAGACAGCGGGTGCTGGTTTGAAGAGAGAGGAGGTCGGAAAGGTAGGAGGGTGCAGAGGAGTGGAGGGATTTGAAAACAAGGGTGAGGAACTTGAAATTGATCCTCCCTGGGACAGGGAGCCAGTGAAGCCAATGAAGTCAGACAAAAAGAGTGAGGAGTTAAGTGAATGGAATCACATTGAAATCAAGGCAAATCTGGGCTAAATTTATGTTCTGAAAATAATGTTCGCACCTTCACCTAGATTGTGTGGGAGAACAATACTTAGCCTAAGAGCAGAAAATCTCTACTATTGGAAGCTGTAAAATAGCCAATCTTAGACCTTGGTTCTGTTGGATAGATGATTGGTTTAGAGCACGACAGATGTATGGAAGTAGGAATAGGAACAATGTCATCAAAGTTAGATTTTCATATTAAGACTTCTTGTTAATTCTCAGCGTGCAATCGGTTGCATTTGGCCTTAAGATACAAAAATGCAAAAAGCATATACTGTACCGCTAAAACAATCATGTTGAATGCTGCAAATTGCAGTGGGTTAGGAGGCTCCAAAGGTTTGTGACACAGAGCATTAAAAAAACAATGAAATGCAACTGAGGAACCAGTTGGGACTCAGTAGAAATGCACTTATTCCATTTTAAAATGACTTGTTTTCTTACATGACATTCCATTACACAATGCAGAAAAGTTGATAGATGCATTAGACTATCATGATTAAGATGTGTTGGTCCTAATAAAGTTTGTTCCAGGAAGGTTAGTCAATTTAACTGGTCTAATTTGACGTATTCATAAAGCATATCCATTTTATTAATTGCAACCTTTGTTTCTCAAATATATTATAACAACAACAACAACATTGTTGTTTGAATATATTATGAGGGAGATTTATTAAATAGAGATTTAATTGCAAATCCTGAAAGTCGGTAAAGTTTGAAAAAGGTTCAGCAATTCGCCAATCTTCTCTATTTTCCAGAAGATATGGATCCAATCATGGAGAATAATAATAATAATCCTTGCATTTCATATAGCACTTTTCACGTCTTCTAGTTATCTCAAAGTGCTTCACAGAATATACTGTAAAATTAATTGACTGTACATATGTGGGCGAAAAGCAGTAGCCAATTGTGCATAGCAGTGTCCCACATATACTTTGTGGATTGAATTGACCAATTTTTTAAATTATATATTTTTTGAGGGATTATCATCAGGTGTGTGCAGTACGGAAACTTGCCCAATGTTTTATCTAGAATCAAACCCAGGTCTCTCGCTTTTAAGGCGAGTGTTCTATCCACTGTGCATAATAATAAAATTGTCACTTCAATCCATGATTGGTCATGGGATACTGCTATGCATGTTTGGCTGTGCGTTTTGCCCACAAGTATACAGCCAATTCACATTGCAATGTATTCTGTGAAGCACTTTGAGACATTTAGAACACGTGAAAAGCACTAAATCAAATGCAAGGATTATTATTTGTTATAGCTAAAGGACTCCAAAGGACTCCAGATGGCAGCAGTAATTATTGGAAACCTTGAATGAAGCTACTGGAACTTATCAGCAAGGTAATGAGTAATCTGCACAATGTATTATCAGAGAAGTCTTGATACTCTACCTATTGGAATTGTTTACGACGACTAGACCAAGTCATCAAGTTGGTAGATTTGTGCAAAAAGATCAATCAAGCACTCAGCATTCCTACAGCATTCTACTTTCCTATGAAGCTGAGAACAACAGAATATGTGCTTGGGCATGTATGCAATGCAATATCCAGTTTCCAAGTACGATCAGACATGAGACAATGTTACGCAATGCATCCCAATAATGGCAATCAGATAACTCTAGAATATAATTTATACTGTTAGATTGGCTGAACTGTTCCCACACTCATTTTTAAGATTGTCACCGTTTGAACATAATGACAGATAACATAGCTGGACATTTCTTATGCTTCCAACTTCAGTACTGTGTTGAACAAGCATGATCGAAGAGGAAGATTTTTAGGCTGGACTTGAAAAAGAGGAGAGACCAGTCAATGTAAATGTAAATCCAAAGTAAATTATGTAAATACATAAAACATATTTTTGGGATGCAGAAATCCCGTTTAATTCACTTGCTTAAAATTACGTTATAATTAAACATATCAAATCTGAATTAGCTCCAATGGTTTTATGGATTGTGGCTCCTGGAGATGAAAGGCCTGCTGGGATAAAATTAGAGCATGGAGCTATATAACCCACACCTAGAAAAGGTTGAATAGTAAGATATCACTCAGAATATCTTCACTGTATTGGGCAGCTGTGTCCTGGACCTTATTATTGTCTTATTATTATCTTATTATTGTCTTGGAGCTTCACAAATGAGTGGTCAACTATATATTTTTAATTTTTGACTTATGTAGATTTCATTCCAGTCAATTGCCTCCTGAGGCTATCTAATGATCTGATAAAGCAAGCGCCTGCCATCATGGTAATTAGCCATGTATTTGCAGCAGCACAAAGCTGTATTTTAAGAATCCAAAGATATCTTCTTAAAGTCAAGAATAAATAATATTCATGGTTTTCATTTTAGAGAACCAAATCTAACAAAATGTGGAATTCATTCTCATCATCTTCTCCTTATATAAATCAGTTGTTACTGATATCACCTTGTGGGCTCTGTCAAGAAGAACAACAAAATTACATTTGTGTGGCACATTTCATGTCGTGAGGCCCTGGACAGTCAGTGTTTCAAACACGAGCTGTGGTCGGGATTGGGCAGGGTGGAGGGAAAGTGGGGTTGGGATGAGCGATGTCATGGATGAATAAGAGGGTCTTGAGGCAGGACTTAAAGGAGGCTAGTGAGGGGGCAAAGCAGTGGGATTGAGGGATGGAATTCCAAAGGTTGGGGCACAGAGACTGAAGGCTTGCCCAATGGTGGTGGGTCAGGTGGGTTGGGAAATGTGGAGCAGACCGAAACCCTCTGAGCGGAGAGAATGAACGGGTTGGAGGGGGTTAGGATATGACTGACTGGCTCGGTGAGGAGAAGTGTGCATCTATGGAGGTTGATGCTGCCATTGCCTGAGGTGCGGAGGCGTTGATGCAAGCCAATCAGCAGGGCCTCGGTCTTGATATTCAAGTATAGAAAGTTTGCTCCCATTCAGGACTTGATGTCCAACAAGCAGTCTGTCAAGATAGTTATGGTTCCGGAATCGAGGGTGGGAGCTGAAAGATAGAGTTGGGTATCATTTGTATACATATGGAAGTTGACCCCATGTCTGCGGATGATGTCACCAAGTGGCAACATACAGATGTTGAAAAGGAGAGGGCTAAGAACAGAGTCCTGAGGGATGCCACACGTGACAGTGTGGAGGCTGGGGGCTGGATGAGAAGTGGCGACAAAGTGGAGATGGTGGGACAGATAAGATACAAATCAGGCAAGGACAGGTCCGTGAAGATTGAGCTGAGAGGAAGCGTGGTGTAGGAGAATGGAGTGGTCCACAGTGTCAAAGGCGATAGAGATCAAATCAAATCTGCTGATGTACTGTTAGTTTGGATTTGGTCCAATTTGACGGCTCAGACTTGTGCCTTGAGGGATCGGCGATGGCTGTTGTACTACGGGGATTTACAGGAGTATGAAGCATTTGGGGAGATGAGGGGGGCAAGGGAGTCAAGAACGAAGAAGTGGGAGTTGTGGAGATAAGAGAGTGAAGAGGGTAGATCAGTCTGCAAGGGCCAGAGGGGCTGGAGTTCTGATGACTCCAGGGCAGTGAAGATGGAGAGGGAGGAGATTTTTTCCTTAGTGATCTTATTTATTTTCTCCATGGTTTTTATTCATTATTTCCCCTCTTCTGAAGCCTCAGACTCATTCTGGAGAAATGTATTCATGGGAGACAGTAGCATTTCAGCACCTCACCCAAGTGACTGCTCTTCATATGTCAGACGAGTCAGTAAGTCACTATATCACAGCTCAGCCTGTTCATATCTTCATTGGATATCTACCCATCTAGACACAATTCCCAGCAGTTGATACTAAACAGAGATCAAGGACAAGATCACTTTTCCCAGCATGGGCCACGGAGATTAACCCCACTGAAGCAATAATTCAGTTTATACCAGGGTTTCAGTATGGGAGCTTCTTTGTTGGAATAGTTCATTACCTCACTAAATATTGCATTTACTCACTCAAATACAGTGAATGCAAAAGCATTCAAAAACGGTCTGTAACAAATCCCAGTCATAATGCATAGTTGGAGGCCTTAAAATTCCAACCCATTCTACAACAAGTCCCGATCAGCAGTCACTGCTTTTGCATCATGATATTACAGATCATATGGCAACTGATATCACAACATCACTCACTGTTACCAAAAACATTATACTTCTGGTGCCTCATTAACACTTTTTTTAAATACACTATAGATAATTACTTATGTCGGTATTTTCCCCTTTTTTTCCTCATAGTACTGTGCTAAATTATGCTGGGTGAGATATGAGTTCCATTGGCACCAGACACCTTCCCATACCTTGTCCAAATGACAATTTATCATGTGTGAGCTGAGACACCAAACTTAGACAGGATTCAACGAGAGAAAAAGAAAGGAGCCGGTTAAAAAGTTAACACTTTGAAATTCAATATTGATGCCTGTGAGCTGAATACGCCTAAGATAAAGATAACCACAAGCTTGTGAACAACACATTTGCTGACCTGGAATACAATAGGAAGCCAATGTTATAAAGGCCAAACTAACTGTGGGAGAGGAAGTTAAAATAGTGAACCACAAAGAAGTCAGGTTCATGTCTGAGGTTTCAATGGCAAAGTAGTACCCAGTCTGCATATGACCTCATTGATAAAGGAAACCAGAATGAATATAGTGCGCTCAATATGTAAGGTTGGTGAAACTCCATATACAGTACCTTAATACAGTAAAAGTTTGTTTATCCGGCACCCAACCAACCGGAATGGTCAACCAACTGATATCTCCCAATACAATTCACCATTCCAGCAACCGGATCTCATACCATAGCCATCTGGGACACTCACGGTATGCGTGCACATGCGCATTTATTAAACTTACCAAATGCTGGAATGCATCTTTAGCGATGATTTTACCGAGTGTGCTGGAATGCTTTATTGGTAATTATCCATACGATATTCTGTTATTATTTAGTCTATTATTAATATGGTATGTTTTAAAATAAGTAAATTTTTTGTGTAGGATTTTCGGCAACTTGCCAATATCCGGCATATTTAATTAACCAGCAATGGTCAGGTCCCGATGATGATATTGAAGCTTTTACTGTAGTTGGTTCGGCACTCAGGTGCCAGCAACCATTTAGATTGACTTCAATTTCAAAATCTCAGCTATCCCCATCAGTTCATTAGGATATATGGTCTAGTCAATAAAAAAAGTTCCTCAATTAATTATGACTGGGAATAATTAAGGAACAGGATGTGTTTAGAATTCTCACATATTTGATCCCAATTTCTTCATTAAGAAACCCAAGTGAGGTTTCCTTCCAATAACCAGAAGCAGGTAACACACATCACTCACACTCACGGGATTCGCCTGCCAAAAATAGATTGAGTTTGATTTTTTCTCTTGGGTCAACTTCATCGCTTTAATTTCTTAATTAACAAAATTCACCCCATATCTTCTCACATTTAACATACTTTTGGGTGTTTCATGTACAGCACTGTATATCCACACATTATTCACATGCTGTGGCTATCCTCTTTGGTATAGAGTTAAAATGGTTTCCTTTGGATGCCAATGTTCTCCTTAGACAACTGGCTTCAAAGTAATATGCTTGCAACAATTCACTTGTAACTTCAACAATTGGAGCTACAATCTCCAGCAAACTTATTAGAATACCTAAAGTTGGAGAATGATTGAACCAAGTTATCTGCCTGTCAAATACAGTAGAAGCCCGTTTATCTGGTACCCTTGGGACCTGGCCAGTGCCGGTTGAAGCTGGATATTCGGCAGAAAACCAACACAAAAAATTATATATATTTTCAAAATTATTTTAAAAAAAACATAGCATATTAATAATACACTAAATAATTATTATATGATAATATATAAATAATAATTGTAATCATTTTACACACAGTGACCAGGCAGTTCAGAGAGATCTTTAAACTAGTGCAAAAGAAATACGACACTGTTCTCATTGGGGGCAGAAGAGAGGAAAGCAAGCAATTGAGAAAGCAGCCGCCGCTGTCGCTGTTCAGTTAACTTTCCTTCCAAATGATCCAAGGATCAGCATTGAAAGCAAACGTTTCATTTCACTTTAAAGTTAGATTAGTTTTTAACATCAGACTGGGCTAAGGTGAGGCGCTGAGTGTGTTTCTGATATACACTGCAGCTTCCCAAGCTTAAAGGTATTTGTAAAATAAACCAAACTTGAGAGGTGTTGCAGGGGTTTGTGTTTTTTGTTAATTTATTAAATTTATTAAAATAAAAGCTAAGGCTGTGATATGCATTGATTTGCAAGCTTTGCTTGTGTGTGTGTGTTTTGCTGCTTTGTGGCTAAATTAATGAACTCACCCTCGCTCTCCCTCCTCTCTCAAACCCTGAGAATGTACCTCTACACACTGCGCAGAATGCTGTACCGGCAGCATTCTGAACTAGCGCCACGCCACCATCAAGTACCTAGTAGCAGCATTCCAAAATACTGATTAGCGCCTTGGGACATCCTCCCGACGTGAAAGGCGCTATATAAATGTAAATTGTTGTTGTTGTTGTTGTTGATGCAACACAAAACACCAAAAAAATACATTTTTCTGGATAAATTCCGGTTTATCAAAAGCGGACCCTTTTTTCTGGTGCAGGTTAAACAGAAGTTATGGTTGATTGGGTCATAGATAAATGGGCTTCTACTGTACTTTGATCGATGAAACGTATACAATTTTTTCTCAGGGACCCAACCTATCTTCTCAATCCATTCTGTAAATTAAGATTGGTCTACTAAACTTGGCCATTCAATTTGTGACTGTTTGTGATATATTGCTGTGTGCAAATTAGCTGTTGTGCTACTCTAGAAATAAACAGTCATTATACTTCATACTAAAATCCGGTGAAGTGTTTCAAGACATCTCAACAATGTGACAATACAAGGATTAATATAATAATAATAATAATCCTTGCATTTGATATAGCGCTTTCCACATCTTATCAATGTCCCAAAGTGCTTCACAGATTACAGTATACTGTAAAGTGAATTGACTGTATATATTTGTGGGCGAATCGCGGCAGCCAATTGTGCACAGCAGTGTCCCACACACAGTCGTGGATTGAAATGACCAATTTTATTATTGTGGTTTTTTTGGAGGGATTATTATTAGGCGTGTGGAGTAAGGAAACTTGCCCAAGGTTTCGCCCTGACCTGCCTGGATTCAAACACAGGTCTCCCCAGCTTGGTCTCCCCAGCTTGCAAGACATGTGCTCTAACCACTGAACCACAGGAGCTCCTATTATTAAGTTGCAAAATTTTTATTTATTATTGGGAGGACACAGGGAATTTACTTGGGGGTGAACGGGTCAAGCAATCATTATCAAAAGTTTGTTCACATAGGATAGGAAGGAGAATATCTTAAACTCCTAGTAATTCTCTGAAGGTGTGAGGTCTTAAAGATCCTGAAGTCTGTTGCTGAGTGCTCTGACAGTTGTCTTGCTGCAAGTAGGTACAGGATGTTGACATATTTAATTACACATGTTCTGTTTTTCAATGCAGCACTTTTATATTTCTTTTCTTTCAACTTACACAATTTAATTTACATAATAAATTCCAAAGTTCATAAATTAGTCAGCAACAAATTCCTAGCAGTGATTGGCACACCAGGTATTTTTCCAGACCTTATCAGCTTGGTCGTGATATTTTAATACTTGGTATTCACAACTGTAGTATAACAAATCCTGATTGTAAATATTGACCCCAAATTAAAGTCCAAAGAGAGAATAAGTTGGGACATGGCTCAGAAGTAGTTGTATGTAAATGCTCTCTCTGGTTTTAGAACATGAATCTAAATAATGTTTTTTAGATAAAGTGTCTTGTCTTATCTGATTCACTTATAAATTGTGAACAAGAATCAGATTTAGATAAAAGTTTAGGTAGTCAGCTACTCTATTATCTAAAAAAAACATAATTTCTTTAAGAATTATTAAACATTGTAATGACGTTTTGGTCAACCTGTAGATTGAAATGTATCTCTTCCCTCACTGGACTCCCAAACAGAAGATTCCAGCATCAGTACTATTGTCTGAAAATCGTTAAAATGTTCTTTATTGCAAAACATTTGATTTCTTGTATAGTTAAACACAGATTAGTTCTATTTCTAGGGAGAGTTAACTTGAATTGTGAATACAGAGGGAGAACCCTCAGAATACAATTTTTGAGTTTCAAGTAAAATGGAAAATTATAAGGGCAGAGTGGTAATCCAACCACAAAACATGTATTCCCCTCCACTCTCAGAATTCTGAAGGGACTGTTCCCCCCGTGACTACCTGATTAATTCCACCACCAACAGTTGCTCTCCTTCTCCCAGCACCTTCTCATGCCAGCCCAGGAGATGTAATACCTGCCCTTTCACCTCCTCCTAGACCACTGTCCAGGCTCCCAACACAGTTATCATAGGAGACAGCAATTTAGGTGTACTACCTCCATTTTAGTATACTACATTCACTAATCACATTATGATCTCCTCTATATTAGGGAGACTAACTGCAGATTGGGTGACCGATTAGCTGAACACCTCTGTTTTGTCCGCAAGCACAACCCAGAGTTTCCGGTTTCTTACCACTGCAATCTCCATCTCACTTGCAGTCTGACCTCTCCATCCATGGTTTCCTATGCTGTTCCAATATGTGCAAGCTCGAGGAACAGCATCTCATCTATCTACTAGGGATTTTACAACCTCAATAGAACCCCCCCACCTAACATACACACTTTGTTTTACATAATTAACACCTCTTTAACCCATTATCTTCTGTTTCTACCAATTTTCTTTTTTGTCTTCCTTGCCCTGCCTTACCCACTCTGTTAGTCCTTAAAAGCCTCTCCCTCCCAACATGACCCAGTACTGATGAAGGGTCATGGACCCAAAATGTTGACTCACTTTCCTTTTTTTATAGATGCTGCCTGACCTGCTGAGTGCACCCAGTGATTTTGTTTATATTTCCGATTTGCAGCATCTGCAGGATTTTGTGGGTTTTTTAAGAATAAGGATAAGTGCAGACATAGATGGGTGAATTATATGTGGATAAATCATTGTTCCTGGAGCCTTGGAAATTCACATCAAGGAAGCTAACTCATCAAAATTAAGCAATGCAGTGTGTAACGTTGGTCAGGTGCGCTTCAGTGATGCTGGAGCTGTCTTGCTATGAAAAAGGGCACAATGAATGTTTGAAAAAAACCTTCTTCACGAGATTAAATGGGCTGAGTAGACAACAATAGAGCAAATAGTAGAGAACAAGCATGGGGAGAGAGTTTAATAGTCCGAAAATACTGCTGTATTTGTAGTTACTCAAGGTCTAACATGTGCTGTTCACTAAAGCTAGCAAAATTTTGTTCCAATTTTATAATGTTATTTTAAGAGCTGAGCAAAAGTTCTTTAGGAACAACAGAACACATGGGTGGTGGGAGCATGTTAATCCCCTCCCTCCCACCCATTTAGAGACAGGAAGGGTATGGAGATATTGCTGGCAAGGGACAGTCTTACAAAAAAAACTGTATGAACTAAGAAAAAAATTAATTAAATGGTAAACAATGTTTGGTAGAAGAATAAGCATCAAAATCATTGATACAACAATTATTTAGCTATACTGGGTCCACAGCTCTGGAATAGAAAAGATCAAGGAATTATAAATTATAAATGCTTACCATTGATTGCTTGGAGCAAAGAAAGATTTAAAAAAATGCTTTGAACATGCATTTGGATCTAAGGATTTCACAGGAAAATATCCATTAAAAAGTTGCTATATTTAATATGAGGCAAATTTAGTAACTTTTCATTGGTATCAAAGATTAAAAATGTCACATATCTCAGTAGAATAGAATAAGCTTAGTTGTTCTCAGAGCTCAAGAGGTATCAGTCTGACCACACAGGCTCTGCAGACACACTGATGCATTGCTCTCTGGTGATGTAATGGCAGCCCCATAGTGTTCCACATCTGGAGTGATTTTCTGAGTTTATCCATACAGGCAAGGAAAGAGAAAAACATGTTTGAAGCTCATTTCAGAAGCTATTGGTATGTGGGCGTCTTATTTGAAACCTTTATACTGTTGAGGTTGTTTCATCCTTTATTCCTACACTGTGCAGGAACATGGGGCTCTGCACATTTTGTGAATTATTTAATCCAATGGCTGTTTTGTTATTTAACCTCTTGCCCTAAAAGGGATGAAAACCACAAAAAGGCATTTTCTTTTTAAGTCCATCTATTGATTTTCTAACGCTGGTAGCCTCATTTCCAGTAAGTTTCACAAATCGCTGCTAGCAACACAGAGAGAATATTAATACTGTACGATAGTCAGTTAAGAGCATTTCAATTATCATGCAAGGATGCAGCATTCAAATGCTACTATGTTGTTTTTGCAGGCTTATATTTAATAATAATTAAGTGCCTTGAGAAAAGTGAGGAAATATAGACCAAGTTTGAAAATGAACCTTTTGAAGAACGAGTACAGAAATATCTGAATATTAGAATGGGATTCAAGTCAGAATGGGTTGCTCATTATTAATGAGCAAATTAGGGATTCAACTAGGTTCAAAGCTGCAGGTGAATCAGCAGCCAGTGTGAAATTCACCTGTGATTCTGGATTAAAATCACTCCAGAAGTCAGTTACAAAACAGGTCAATCAAGTTGTATAACAGTTGTTGTGAATTTACAGCTGAAAATAAAAAATATAAATGTAGGTTTCCAGTTTGCAAAGATATCAGTCAGTTCATAGAGATTTAGAATGTCGGATTTATGGAACTAAGATGTCTTCTAATGACTGATGTGGGTGAGTTTTAAACTAAGCATAAATGGACAAGTGAAGGAAAATCTCAGTGATTTTACAGTGGTGACTTTTATCTTGTTTATAAAGAATCTCACGTCTTAGTCTGGGCTCTCGAGATAGATATGATGTGGTAGATTTGAGTATAAACTGCATTACATTCTGCCTTCCTACAGGACAGTTCTATACATTTTTAAAAAATTGGTGCATAACCCTGAATAATACTTCCACTAATTCTAGAAATGTTCAAAGCCAAAAATAGATTTTCATTTTCATATACAGGCAGCAGGGTGGATAGAACTGGGCAGTCCTAAATTGTACTGTCTTCTGAATTGGGTTCAGTAATAAAACAGTGGTCCAGTACCAAGTTAATTAAGGACCAGGAGTGAGATTGGCTGTTAGGATCACACTTTTCCAAACATGACAAACTGCACTGGAATCTTGCTCCCAGTATTACTTGGACAAGCTGGTTTCAGGAACGGTGTAATTCACAACTACACAAAATAAACAGCCGAGGTTAAATCATACTGTGTCCCCCAAGATCCTTCCAAAGCTCTCAGGCTGCCTTTTGGATGGATAAGCAACATTATTCTCAAATGCTTCTTAACATCTTCAGTAGTTGTTTGGGCAACATATTCATTAACTACATTAAAACTACACAACTGATCCCCTTCCTGCTCCACCTCCTCAGAATTCTCCTCCCTCCTCTCCTCTCTCAACCTCTCCCTCCACATTCACTCCGCCACCCATGTTCACGGCCACTTGCTTGACCTGGTGATCACCCGGGGTATCAGTGTCTCGGATGTCACCATCTCTGACAAGGCCATTTCCGACCACCACTTCATTTCTTTCAACTCCACTAACCCTCTCCCCTCTACCCCCAAACCAACCACCATCTTCTATCGCCCATGGAAGAAGATCCCCCCACAAACTCTCTCCGCTGTCTTGGAACTCCTCCCTCTGGCCCACCTCGTGCACTAACCCATCATCCGCACTCACCCTGCTCAACAACACCCTCTCCATCACATTCAACACTCTTGCCCGCCTCAATTCCCGAACTGCCTCCTACTCCCGAACCTCATCCTGGTTCACCACCCACTTCCATTCCCTCAAGGGCCAGGTGTGGGCCGCTGAACGCAACTGACTCAAATCTGGCCTCACAGTCCACCAGCATATCTGGCTGACCTCACATCCTCCTACCACTCCGCCCTATCCTCCGCTAAATTGTCCTTCTATTCCAAGATTATCCTGGAGGCGAAGGACAACCCCCAGCTTCTCTTCTCCACCACCAACCACCTCCTCCATCCACACCGCCTCGCCTCGCAGATCCTCTCCTCCAACTCCCGCTGCGAGGAGATGCTGGATATCCTTGTGATCAAAATCGAGAGAATCCGCTTCTGCGGTCCTTGTCCCCACAATTTCCACCCCCTCCCCACACCCTGTCTCCTACCCACCCCTCCTTCCACAGCTTTGATCCCTTTTCCCCATCCTACGTCATTGAGATCATCTCCTCCATGAAGCTCACCACCCGCTCCCTAGATCCCATCCCCGCCCCTCTCCTCACTACCCAGCTCCACCTTCTAGCCCTCTAATCACTGACACTATCAACCTGTCCCTCTCATCCGGGACTGTTCTCACTGCTTACAAAATCGCCACCATCAAACTCATCCTAAAAAAGCCTTCCCTCGATGCGTCGCAGCTATCTAGCTACCGGCCCACGTCCAACCTCCCCTTCCTTTCCAAGATCCTTGAAAGAGTGGTTGCCTCCCAGCTCCACTCTTTCCTCACACAACACTGACTCCTCGAACCCATCCAATCGGGTTTCGTGCCTCCCACAGCACGGAAACTGCCCTGGTCAATGTCACAAACAACATCCTGACCATCTGTGACCAGGGCTCCCTCTGTCTCCTTGTCCTCTTCAACCTATCCATTGCCTTCGACACCGTGGACCATGGTATCCTCCACTGCCTCTCCTCCCTCCTCAACCTGTCCTTGATTGGTTCTGATCCTATGTCTCTCACCGCCTTCACTTCGTCTCTTCCAACAGCTTCTCCTCCAGCCCCCGCACAGTCACATGCAGCGTTCTCCAAGGCTCTGTCCTTGGCCCCCTGCTCTTCACCCTCTACACTCTCCCCCTGGGTGACATCATCCGTAGACATGTACGCAGATGATACCCAACTCTACCTATCCGCGTCGACCCTCGATTCCAGGACCACTGGCGTTCTGACACCATGTCTTTCCGACATTGAATCCTGGATAAAGGCAAATTTCCTACAACTCAATGTCAACAAGACTGAAGCCCTCCTGATTGGCTCACATCAGCGTCTCCGTACCTCAGGTGCTAACAATATCAGTATTCAAGGCTGCTCTCTCCACCTCTCTAAGCCAATCAGGAATCTGGGCGTCTTGTTCAACCCCAAGCTATCCTTCTGTAGGATTCTGTAATTAATGTGTTAATTAATATCTCAAATTATATTGGCGATTTGAGACATATGTAACCAATTGCACCTGATATGACTTGGTTGTGACTAGCTTGGTAGAGGAGATGAGGGATTGTGTATAAACAACAAAGTGTTTTCAGTACATATCAGCGATCTTCTCATGGAGATATGGTCTGCAACTGGAGAAGGAGCTATGTTACGTTTGTTTTTCTACAGGAACCATCTTGCAAAAGACAATAGGTGAAGGGTCACCCAATTAACTGAATAAAGAGAGATCGATTCAAGAAGAAAAGAGAGAAATCGAAGAAGAAGAAAGGAGAGATTGGAACTTGGAGTTGCGAATCCATGTTTCAGCTTCAGAAGAAGAGAAGATCAATACTATGAGTGGAGCAACTCTAGATGTACACTGGTACTTGGATACCGAACTGGGTTTGGCACAATAATACCCAGATACTTGGAAATCGAACTTGGAAATCGTACAACAATACTTGGATACCATTTGATGGACTTATATTTGGATTAATCTGGACATTAAATTGTACCTTGCTACTTTATCTCTCACAGCATTTGGTTTGGTCAACTTAAATCATTGTGAGCTATGCGTCGATACGTAAGCATTGTTGTGATGAATATTTTTATTTTCTTATAATTATTACTAACCTGAATTAATAAACATGCATATTAATTGTACAAATTTGTATCAGTCCTTACTTCACCGCAGGTTCACAAATTAAAATTGACCCTTACACTTCCTTCCCCACATCCGTTCCATGACCTCCACCTTCCATCACCTCCGCAATATTGCCAGACTCCTCCACTACCTCACCCCCCCACGCCGCCAAACCGTCATCCACACCTTTATCACTTCCAGGCTCAACTACGGGAACTCTCTCCTCGTCGGCCTCCTCAGCTCCTCCCTTCACAGGCTGCAGATCATTCAGAATTCTGCAGCTCGTGTATGCTCCCGTACCAGGCTTCGCGACCACATCACTCCCATCCTCACCCATCTCCATTGGTTCCCCGGCACCCAGAGGATCGAATCCGAGAACCTTGCCCTTACTTTCAAGGCCATTCACGGCCTTGCCTCCGCCCATCTCTCTGACCTACTGTCTCCCTACCAGCCTGCCTGCACCCTCCGTTCAGCAGACTCAGGCCTGCTCCGCATCCATTTACCTCCCAACCATCGGCGGCCGGGCTTTCAGCTTCTCTGCTCCCACACTGTGGAACTCCATCCCGCAGCCCCTCCATCTTGCTTCCTCCCTTTCCTCCTTCAAGGCCGGTCTCAAGAACTTCCTCTTCAACCGCGCCTTCAGCTGCCCCACTAACTCTTCCCCCCTCCCACTCTCCGCTGGGAGCCTCCGGGCGTGGTGGCTGAGACAAACCATTCAGTAATTATAAGGTTAATCGAACAACATCTTATCATACTACTCCAGTTATGATAATATTATGCACCAAGTTATTTTAGTAACTGTGATACATCCTGTTAAATACACTCCATTAAATTTACTAATTAAAATTACATGAAAATTGCTGCATCAACAACTTCTAAAAAAAATAAAACCCAAACGAAGACTTTGGACCACAAATTTTGCAGGTCTGTCAAAATTAACAATTTCAAATGATTCTAATTACATGGCCATTTTAGGATTGTATTCTTCTATACCAGGTAATGGATCCATGGTTAATGGAAAATTTCCATTAAAATGGAACATTAGCTCAGACAAATGCAATAAAAACATTTTTTCCAAAAAAGCAAAGAAATTTCTAGAAATTCACAGCAAATCAACCAATGAACCAACCTGCTATAAGTTGAAACAGGCAAGTGCTCAGTGGGAATTTTTGCACCAAAGTCCGGTCATGTTGCAACCTATTCCCACCCACACACATGTATGCAAACATACATACACTGAGTCAACATTCACCATTTTCAAGAACCTGTCTCTTGCATTGAACAGTGCATTCACATTAACGGTGCTCTTATTCCATATAATCCATTCCTCCTTGTATTCAGAAACCTTCTTCCATTTTGTCTTCTTCACTAGCTCAGTGGTTTGTCCTGTAGCTCAGTGGCTAGAGCACTCGCCTCGCAAGCGAGAGACCTAGTTTGGTTCCTAGCAAGGGAATCAAATTAACATTGGGTAAGTTTCCTTACTCCTCACGCCTCTGTTTACCTAGCATACCGGTAAGTAGAAACTCGGTTGTTAGTCGATCGGTGGATCGTTTTTCATGGGTAATATTTTTTTAAAATAAAAAATTGCTCACATCAGTTCACGACTGTTTGTGTGACACTGCCGTGTGCAATTGGCTACCACGTTTCCTCACAAAATATATTCAATCTACTTTACAAGTACATTCCGTGAAGCACTTTGAGATGTCTCGAAGGTGCTATATTAAATGCAAGGATTATTATTATTACTAACCCGATAGTTTTAATCATCAATCACATCATGTGGGAGGAAGGGAACAGGGGATATCTTCCCAAAGAAATATTGGGATAAAGTTTGTGGCAGTCTTACAATTAGGGTCCTGTAGCTCAGTGGTTAGAGCACTCGCCTTACAAGTGTGAGACCTGTGTTCGAATCCAGGTAGGTCAGGGCGAAACCTTGGGTAAGTATCCTTACTTGCCTACTAATAATCCCTCAAAAAAACTATAATAAAAGTTAGTTATTTCAATCCACGACTGTTTGTGGGGACACTGCTGTGCGCAATTGGCTGCCGTGTTTCTCCCACAAATATACAATGAATTCACTTTACAGTATATTCTGTGAAACTCTTTGAAATGTCTAGAAATTGTGAAAAGCACTATATCAAATGCAAGGATTATTATTATTATTATTATTATTAATTATTCCAAATCTTAATTTGCACTGGTATAACATTTTTAAAATAGTATTTGTATGCAAGTGAAATTTATTGCTTTTTTTATTGGCAATAAGCTATTTTGATTATAGAAAGCATCAATTTGGTTTATAAAATAACATTTTGGGGGTTACATTTTTATTAATTTTATGAATTTACCCAGTAAATTTTCCTGCTGAATGTTTTAAACAGCTACACATATTCCCTGAAGAAAGCCTTTAATGGAAAAAAACCTTCAATATTTTGGACCATTACTTGAAATTTTTAAATTAAGTATAAAGGAAAGTAAACTATTTATACAGTCCAATGAATCAGAACTATCTACTGCACAGTTTAAGGCAACAATTCAATCTCAGAAAAGTGCTGTCCTTGATCATTGTTTGAGCTTCACACTAACGTTTTATGATGTTCCTAAAACTATTTAATTGAATCATAGCATCTTACAGCTAGCCATCTATTATTCTACATATCTGTTGTCTAGGGATGGCCAGTACCATTCAATCATGTTTAATTTCTACACTAAGATGCACAATTATTTTTTCATTTACTTTTATTTTCCTACCCTATTATGGTTGCTCAAGGCCACATACATTCATGAGTGAATTTCTCCCCATTTTCCTTTATCTTTCTTATTCCTCAATTCAATTCCCTCTCTATATATACAACTGTTAATGTACTGTACATACACACATAAATATATATACATATATATATGAGAGGGATTCCTTTACTGGCTTGCGTATGCCTCTCTCCATCCTTCCATATCCCTGTTTTGTTTGCTGTTTCCATTCCATTTTCTGTTATTTTCTTGCTTGATTTGTTCTAATTTCATTGTTGGTCTCAATCCACATCCCTCATATTCTCATCACCTGATTCTTATTACTGTCTCTCAATCCAGTCATCTCTTCCTCCATTCATAATAGGAATAAAATCCTTTGCATTTGACCTGGTCACGTCAAAATGTGTGAAAGTGTTTTACAGATAAGTATTGTCAAGCGCATAGTTTGTATATTTTGTAGGTAAACATAGAAACTGTTTTGTTTACAGCAAGATCTCAGAATCACCCATGGAAAGTCACTGACAAATGTACCTGGAGGATAGTTAGCCAGTACACTGGAAGAAACTCTTTGACTTGTGTCATTAGTAATTAGGTCATGGGATCCTTGATGTCAACACAAAGAGGCAGATGGGACCTCAATTTATCATCTCATCCAAATTACAGCCACTCCAACAACTTACTGTGATCCAGTATCAAGTCCCAGTGTGGTGCTTGACCTCACAGACTTCTGACCTAGCTGAGCCAAGATATTTATTTGCTTCTTCTATTCCCAAGTACCTTTTTGTGGCAGAAGAGGAAAGAGTGAAGCTGGAAAGCAATGGTTTGTTCTAGGACCTTGTAAAGAATAGGAAGTTTGGACAATAGAAGAGAATAGAAATAGGTCAAGGGAAGGTTTTTTTGAAGGTGGGGATGATGTTGCTGGTTTATAACTATTCCCAGAAAATTATGATTTAAAAAAATTTGATCAGAAAATTATTACTTTACACTGTTACAAAATAAATTTTTTCACTCCTCTTTCTCTCTTCCCCCACCACTTTCCACGCACATTTTCATCTCTCTCTTCCCATCCAGGTGTAATTGGGGCTTAGGTATGCATGCCATCTTAGCTTGACCCCACAGTGTACCAATAATATCAACAGTGTTACTCGTTATATTTTTACTCTCGTTATTTTAATTATGGAAATTTATATATTGTAAAACTTGTGGTGATATCAGACCCTACACTTCATTGCAGGATTCAATATTGATTGAAAAATTGTTCAAGATTTTTTGATTCAAAGCTGCACAATGAACAGCAGATTTTGATAAAATGGAAGTGAGGAAAAAATCTTCATGAAATAATCATTTGTTTATTAAAGATTGATGAAAGGTTCAGAAGAGAGATACCTAGGGGAAGAAAGAGATTTGTAAGAACAGATATTGAGGTCAAGTACAGAGGGATTTTAGTAATAAGGCAACTGCAGCAGACTTCTTACTGTACCTTATCTTGGTTTCATATTTAAAAAATCAGACCTAAGCTGCCACTGTCAATCTTACACTGCAGTTTTTTCAATCAGGCCCACAACTCACATGGATAATGTTACAATTAAGGGATTTTATGATAGATACATTTTTCTGCTCCATCTGTAGTCTGAGCTCTGTGGGCTTCAGAAAAGAGGATGCCTGCCTGGTGGACACCGATGGCTTTTAACTGGCTGGACGATGTGATTATGTTCAATTTTGAATTGATGGAAAATAAATGAGGCTAGACAATGTGGGAATAGGAATGTCATCACTTTTGAAGGTGGGGTTGCTATTTTGAGTATGGTATTGAGATATAGACTATAGCGGCAGCACAAGATCCATTTAACCTGTAACTGAAAAGGAGTATGAGCCAAAGGACGAGGGCAACAGAAAATCAGTGTTGGCCCAAGAAAATGTTAACAGTAGACTATGGGGTGAAAGTTTTGCCAGCTGATGTAATTGGATTTGCCAGCCTGTGAATACCGGTTCCTCATGGGATATTGATTTAACCTATATTGCTCAGTGCTAGGAGTAGGGGACGGAAAATTAATAGTTACTGGATGGTCACACTTTCAACCAAACATTCCAGGAGCATAATGTTTTGTGGTATGTTAATTATCACAAGTAACAATTGTGTTGGTATAATGTGACACTACCAGTGATAATTGTCACAGTATTAGGCACAATATTCAACCCAGTAAGTTAAAGAGATCAATTAAACAATATAGAATGAAGTCTCATTTGAAGTATTTTGCAACAAGATTTCTCAATAAAGAGCAGTGAGGTTTGGAAATGGTAATTGAAAGTAAACCACGTAACTCTGTTCCTACACGGTAAACAACTGGACTGAAGCTCCTGTGAGACAGTGAGAATTCTAGCTAGATTCCTTAACTGTTAATGAAAGAAGATGGTGAAATGAGCATTGAATTGATTTTTTTTCACATCAGTTGTGATAAAGGAGATGATCATCACCATTTGCTTATTTTTGAATCAGGAAGGTTTTAATTGCAATTAATATCAGTATGTCATGTCTACAAATCACTGAGCCACGCTCTTTGTATTTTAATAGTCAAAGAATTGAAAGTGAAGATAAGTGAGGCCATGGTTAATTTTTTTAGGTACTCCATTCAGAAACATTCACGTTACAACATGGGTCACGTAGTATAGTAATCAGGAGTGATTACTCCAAGCTTCGCTCAAAGCTTCGCTCCCCCAATACCCCAGTCCTTGCCAGACTTCACTGGCTCCCTATCCCAGAGAGGATCGACTTCAAGATCCTCACCCTTGTTTTCAAATCCCTCCACTCCTCTGCACCCCCCTATCTCTCTGATCTCTCCCCAAACCAGCACCCGCTGCTTTCGCTCCTCTGAGTCTGGCCTTTTCCATGTCCCCCGAATCTTCCGCTCCACCCTCGGTGGCCGTACCTTCAGCCACTACGTCCCGAGTCTCTGGAACTCCCTTCCTCACTCCCTTCACCTCGCCACCTCTCTTCCCAGTTTCAAGTCACAGCTGAAGACCTTTCTCTTTGACCGCGCCTTTCGTCACCTTTCTGTCCCTGCCCCTGGCTCGGTCCCGGGTTCCGCTATTGTAAAGCGCTCTGAGATGCCGTCCGGCGTGGAGGGCGCTATATAAATCGAAATTGTTGTTGTTGAGTGCAAACCTGACTGATTTATTTTACCCTTCTTTAGCCCAGAACCATTGATAGTGACAGTAAGGTCTCCATTGCTGCCCCAGCTGAGATCAGCTGACTCAGCAGAAACCATAGAGGAATCTATTATCTTCCTGGATAGCTCTGTTTCATTCTGGCAGTACTTTTACTAATTGGCAGAGCTATTATTAAGCCTCGGACTCTGCCATTGTGAAGCACACTGAAACTCGGCCTGGTGTGGAGGGTGCTACATAAATGCAAGTTACTGTTGTTATTATTATTTATTAGCACAACATATATATTTGTTAACCCATAGTTCTGTGTTTCTACTATAAGCTAATCAGCACAGATGAATTAGCATTAAGTAGGTGAAAGGGTAATCATGTGGTACAATGCACGTTTAGATTTTATAACATTAATCAGCACCATTCCAAGACTGCTTTTTAACTGTGGATTACTGGGAAATTAGCGATTTTATATCATAAAATCTGTACAGTATAATAGAGAATAATTTACACCTGGGCATGAATTTTTAAGATATAATTTCATTGAAAGGTTTGGTTGATGTGTGGAGTGTGACAGTGATAGTGCAGAAGGAGCAATAATTGTGCTTAATCATTCCAATTTAGCTATCATTCACCTTTCTAGCACGATTAAATATGCCAGACACATTAAATTGCAGTACAAATGGTTATTTTCTTATGTTCTTAGTCACCTACAATTGTCAATGTGCAGAACCTATTTTATTCACAGTATTGAATATAAAATGATGTCTTCACTCCCAAAACTTTTGCCAGAGTTCACATCAGTGCTAAATGTCTTCCTTTAGAATTGAACACAAAGTGAAGAAGAATATCTGAGTGAAAATGATCCCCACCAGCTAATGGTTTTCAAAAATATTTTGCTGTCAGCTCCTAATATGATCATTTCCAACGAGCACCCGAGTGAGTGTTTATGCTAATCGGGGTTGGCATGCATTAATTCTCTCTCTTCTGATTTTGAAACATTTAAATAATAAAACAGCTCCTTCACCCCACCACAGGTCATGGTAGAGATGGCGACTATTCTTAACAAGTGGTAACTTTTACTGACTGCCATATGCAAAACTTTCTTCATTAAATATTAATTGTACTTTAAAAATCCAAATTAGCGGTGCATAAAAATGGGATTTATATTCTCTGTTGAAGTACAACTGTTAGTACAACTCAAGTTTGATTTGTGGTTTGTATATTATCAGATAGTAAACTGATTTGTGAAGGAAGGAAACAATGGCAAGAATGTATGACAATACTGTAACACAATCAGAGAGGTATTTGAAGTGACAATAGTTTATAAAGTCTCCAAGCCCTGATAATGTACAGTACCCTTATCCATGCTCACAGATAGAACTGATTTTTTATCATCTGCAATTTTAATTTACCTGTTCAGAGCTATCTTTTTGGTGTATTACAGTAATAATTTATGCCTTCAACATATAATAATTCTTGCATTTGATATTCTTGCCTTATCACATAATTGAAACATCTCAACACCCTTCAGAGGATTCACTGTAAAATGTAGTGACTATGTATTTATAGGTAAACACAGCGCATAATTTGCACAGAACAATGGCCTACAAACAATGATGAAGTGAATGTTTTAAAACAAAAGAAAACTCGCAATAATCAACCATTTTAATTGGGGATTCTGTTTTAAAAGATTAATTTATTAAGAATTAAAAAGCATATTTCAAAGAGGCTTTGTTCTTACTGTGTGAGTGATTTTCTACCAAGAGAAAGAGCTACCACCTTTCTAAAACTCCCAAATACCAGCTGTCATTCCTGTTCAGTAATTAGGTCTTAAATCTAAAATATATGCTGAAGATTTGATTTTATACTGAAAGAAAAAGAATTGGGAAACTAACTCTTCCATTATCCTATATCCTTATCCCACGGCTTTATTTCTCTATTCATCTCTGCCCAGCCTCGCGTTTGCTCTGTTAATTGATTTGTGCCTGCCGAGTTATACCTTTTAAATGGGGTTTTAAATCATCTTAATGCTCAGTCAAGGCTGTGCTACCTGTTGCACACCCTTGACTGAGCACAAGTGGTGGCTCTGGTTCAAGTGAATCACAGTTTATATCGCTCCAAATGTTAATGTTCAAATATCTCATAGGGTGGGGGTGAGGGAGTGCAATTTTTGTGTTCGTTTTATGAATACGAATGTTACTGTGATACAACAACAACAACTTCAATTTATATAGCGCCCTCCATGCCAGATGGCATCTCAGAGCGCTTCAAAGCTGATATGGGTGGCGTCATACGTATTAAGATGGCAACAGCATATAACACGTTACAAGCACCCAATAATATGATGCTTGTAAACACGTTGGACAAGCCTTTATGTGTTCAGCCTCCATCTTAATTGACAGTTATGAGCTTCAGTGAACTATCAGGTCACCTTACTTACGACCCTCCTCTTACTGTTATTTAAATCTGGCTGGATGTATTATAGTTTCCTCAGTTTTCCCCAAATGTACATAAATAAAATAATGCAATAGTCAACACTCCTTTGTGGCACTATCTGTGTAAACCATACTGGATTAAAAGGGATACCTTAGAAAAGGGTGCTTTAAATGTATTTTATTATTAGTGAGAGCGATAGACAATGAAATACAAAGAGAATGATCTATCAAAGAACTCTTAATGCAAATTAAATTATGTGGATATTGCTTCTTGGACAAAGAGTCCCAAGGCACCAGACATTTTAGGGATGCCCCTGAGCTAGGGATAGGAGCTTGGGGGGTGAGAAAGAGCAATTTGTGGACGGAGTTTGAGATAGTCAGGGCAGATAAGATGACAGCACGACTGGCGATGAAGGGGCTGGGTAGGGCTGCGGTCTGAAGTAGGCCAGTGTCAGCTAACGGAGGGAGGAGGAAGGTTTGCAAGATAATGGAAATCAATAATCCCATATTTGAGAATATCCAAGTCAACCAACCAAGAGCTGCTCCACATGTGTTTTGCTTCTTTTTGTGAGCACTCACTTGCTGGAGATGCAAACACTGCTTACCTACAGATAATAAAAACCAAAAGGCCACTGTAATTAACCCCTTTTAGATCTGGAAATATGAGGAATTACAGTATTTTCATGTTTGGACAAATGTAGGGTGACAGTTTGTTAGGTGGGAAGGAAAGGAATTCTGCTGGTACCTTGCTCACAACAGTGATAGATCCTGTATCGAAAAAATACGGCAGAAATACTCAATATTGGGGAAACATTCACTGAAATACAATTGACTGCTATGTTTTTCAATTGGATTGACATTGATATACTTTTTAATTGTGCTGTCAGAGCAAGTGAATAAACAAGGTTTGTGCACAGTAATTCTTTTGTGAATCAAACAAATGGTGTTCAAGCAAATTAATTGAGAAAATAGTTTTTAAAAGGAATAGGGTCCCTATAGTTCACTCAGCTTTTGTTCTTGTGTGTGGGGGTAAATAGATGCGCGGATGAAGAAGTGAAATAACTCCCAGCAATCCTCTATACTGTATTATTATAAAGAAAACCTTGTGTGTTAGCCATATGTCAGAAATATGCCTTTGGGGGCTTGGAGAGGAGTGTTGTGTGATTTTTTATGCAATCGACAAAAGGTGGAATGATGCTGAATTGTGAGGTAATGCTAAGCAAGGTTGGAAAAATCAAAAGAAAAGATAATCCTTTTATAAATACCCCTGACAGATTTAGTTAATAGTCACTTACAACTACATCTGAATGGGAAAGCACAAGACTCATTAGATTTTAAAGGAGCGTGTTCAAATGCTTTTTGTTTAAATAAAGTTGTTTCACATTTTTGCCTCAGGCAGACAGAACATGTGTTTTTTTGCTGACTTAAGTGGTGAGCCACCTCCCTGGAGTGTGCAGCTTTCTGTGAGGGTAAGACATATATAGTGCCAGTGAACAAAGGGCAAGATACTGCAAATGCCGGTAATCTGAAATTAAAACATAAGTCACTGGGAACACTCAGCAGATCAGGCAGCATCTATGAAGAGACGAACATTTGTTGATATTTCAGGTCGAATGATCATCAATCTGAAATGTTAAATTTAAATTATTTTCTGAAAGTCAATCCTTGATTATCATAACTATCTTGCTTCTTCTTATTAAACTAGTGTATCTGAACCAGGCAGGTCCCAGATTTAATACATGATTTGTGCTGAATTAGCTGGCCTGAATCAGGAAAACAATAGGAGCAAAAGTTGGCTTCTGCAACCTGCAGGAGGTGAGAAGAAAGACCAAAATTCACACTGTTTATCATTATTCAGTAATCCTTCCACTGGAAAGTAGCAGATTAAGCGTGGACAGGATCAGCCTCGAGGCATTGCCTTCTCTCGTTGAATTGACTGCCTACCTTCACTCTCTTGGTTTGCGCAGTAAAAAAGGCCACTGAGCTGAAGCACCAACGAGCAATTGGTGTCCATGAAATTAGTGTCCATTGAGCAATCATTCACCTTTTAGGGAAAAATATGGTGGGAGTGGGGAAGGGGAGAAAGAAAACTAACTTTTTATTGCTATGACTTTAAACTGCTGTTTCGACAGGAGATTGAGAGTTCTGTCTTTTCTGTATAATTATTCAACCACAGGCATAATTGGTACATTTAAATTTAGCCAGGCGGTCCTCCCTACCTACCGCTTATAAATTATTTGAGAAAGGATTAGAATAAATAAATTAATAGAGTGTTCAGCTCTCAGAGGATTAAGATATACAGACTAATTGGATAAAACACAAACTAAAGTCCATTTTTTTCTTTTGCAGAGCATAATAGCTTTTTTAGTCCCCCGTGTATCCTTTACTTCTTTATTTTTATTAATATAGGCACATTGCTGAAACCAGATGCATCAAAATGATTCCACATTATCAGACGCCATATCATTGTCTCACTTTATGAGTCTTCTGCAAATGTCTGGCAGTTAAAGAGGCTGCTGAAATTAATGGAGAGACTTCTCTCAAGCATCTTACACTTAATGAAGTAAAAAATACTTTTGTATTGTTTTCAGATTACAAAAATGTTCATTGAAAACAGCCTAGCAGACAAATTCCACGACCAAGTATTGCTATTACTATCTTAATCAATAAACAAAACAAGGTACCTTTTTTAACATGTCTGAAGATCCGTAATCTTGAAACTACAGGACTAAAACAAAGTACAGTAAAAGCTTGGTTATCCGGCACCCAACCAACCGGAATGCTCAACCAACCGGTATCTCCCAATACAATTCACCATTCCAGCAACTGGATCTCATGGCGGAGCCTTCTGGCACATTCCCGGTATGCTCACTTTGCGCATGCATGCGCATGCACACTTATTAAACTTACCGAACACTGGAATTTTTATTTTACCGATCATTTTACCGAATGTGCTGGAATGCTTTATTGGTAAGTAGCCATACAATATTCTGTTATTATTTAGTCTATTATTAATATGGTATGTTTTAAAATAAGTACAATTTTTGTGTAGGATTTTCGGCAACTTGCCGCTCGAATATCCGGCATATTTGATTAACCGGCATCCCGAGGGTGTTGGATTACAAAGCTTTTACTGTATTTTGATTGGCCCTCATTAGTTCCATTCAAAGTGACATCCATTTCCTTGGCTACTTTATAGATCAGAGCACAGTAATTGCCAGCATGCTCAAACTGTTTAAATAATAATAATCCTTGTATTTGATATAATGCCTTTTAACATCTATTGGATTTCTCAAAGTGCTTTACAGAATATACTGTAAAATGAATTGATTGCACATTTTGTGGGCAAACCTTCAGATGCAAATAATTACTGATTTGAAGAAAAGTAATTATTTACATTTCTTTTTGATATTTAAGCAATGTGTCATCTAATTCTCAATACCAATTTAAGCCCAATCATGAATGGTATTTGTTTATACATTGCTTGAATAATTTATTTGGAGTCAACAGAATATACCAGAAAAAGTAGTCAATAATGCTGCATAAGATTAAAAGAAGTGGATGAAGCAGGTTGCTACAAGTTTAAAGCTGCATTTCCAACACATTAAGAAGCATATGCATTCAGAGATATGCATAATGTGAACTATATAATCCCACTGATTCTTTTCTATTTTAAAATCAATTTAAAAACTGTGATTAGAGAAGTTGGCAGGAACCCATTCAACAAAAACAACAACTTGGATTTATATACTGCCCTCTACGCTGGACGGCATCTCAGAGCGCTTCCCAATAAAGGATCCCAGGGCTGAGCTAGGGGGAGGTGGAAAATGGTGACCAAAAGCGCAGTCGAAAAGAAAGATCTTTAGTCGAGACCTGAAAATAGGAAGAGAAGGGGCAAGGAAAAGGGAGTGAGGAAGAGTGTTCCAGAGCCTCGGGGGGTAGTGGCTGAAGGCACAGCATCCGACAGTGGAGAAGATCCGGGGGACAAGGAAGAGGCCAGACCCAGTAGAGCAAAGCCAACAGCTGCTTTTGTGAAGAGAGAGGAGGTCAGAGAGGTAGGCAGGTGCAGAGTAGTAGAGGGATTTGAAAACAAGAGCGAGGATCTTGAAATTCACATTGTTGAAGTGAATTTCCCTCTCTCTGAATTGTATGTGAATTCATTGGGCTGCTTACTTTAAATAGCTTTATATTTTCTTAAGATTGCTATGATGGATTTGTTGCAGATTTTTCAAAAACAGATGAATGGAGTCAAAATTTACCCATTCTTCTCTGCAGACAACTTCAGCGTTGCTGAG
Source organism: Hydrolagus colliei (assembly GCA_035084275.1). NCBI lineage: Eukaryota > Metazoa > Chordata > Chondrichthyes > Chimaeriformes > Chimaeridae > Hydrolagus > Hydrolagus colliei. Next base: position 41,001,774 of record CM068745.1, on the reverse strand, counting down.
CAGCATGGTAAGCCATGCTTCCATTGGTATGAAACTGACAGTGTCTTAATCATGAGCAATAGACAAAGGCAATAAAACAGTATATCTGCATGCCAACTATCCTCATATTATGTTCACTGATTATGTTCATCAGATACAGATGAGGGTGGAGCTTGAAGTTTCCAGGAATCTTAATTAACTGCAGAATGACTTTGAATTAGCAAAGTAGGGGTAAGGCTACTTGGAACAACAACAAAACATATCTATATAATATCTATCACATTGGGAGTATGTCCCAAGCACTGGTTTGATTTGCACCTGGACTGGGCGGTTGGGATCAGGAAGAATGGAAGGCAGGGAGGCTGGGGAAAGCAAATGTGACCAAACGCATGGTCAAAGAGGATGGCCTTCAAGAAGACAAAGGAGAGGATGTGCAAAGGACTGTGCGATCCACACTAATTGGGTCCAGCCCAAAGGATGAGGGCGGAAATAACTGAAGGCCAAACCAGTGAAAGTAGGGTGGACAGGGTGGGCATGGAGCAGGCCAGAGTCTGCTGAGCAAAGGGAAGGGATAGGTCGGTTATACAGGTACCATATAGGGTTAGAGAAAAAGAGAGTGAGACATAGAGAGAAATATATTTTAAAAAAGAGAATCAGAGAGTGACAGAAAGTAAGAGGAGAAAGAAAATGGTCAAGAGAGAAGGGCTGGCACATTGTGCTACTATAGTGACAGTGTAACGCCTAATAAACACTTTTGGAAAGCACTTTGGCCAATTATATTTGTCAAGATGCCCTTACATGTACTGTTTCTTTGTCTACAATGGGGTGGATAACCATTTTCAGTGTCTTGGGATATCCTCTCGACATGAAAGGCGCTATACAATTTTGTTGTTGTTGATATTGTTTCTACTTACAAGCGTAATATGTTATTAATGAAGCAAGTCAGGACGTCTGTAATGTCGAGAAGGTTTTGAGGCTAAGTACAATGTGCTGAGCCTGATTTGCTTAATAACAAGTTTATGCAAAGCACGTGGCAGTAAAAATAACAGTGATGGTATCCAAAAATGTAACAGATTCCATCGTACAGTATCCCCCCAAAATAATAGAATATAAAGCGAATGAGTAACTCAAGCAATGCCAGCCTTTTCAAGCGTTTGCATAATGGTTCCAGAGACCGCCAGCCAATTTCAATATATGTTTAACAGGACACATTCCTTTTTCATGAAAAAGTGTTTTACAACCTTTCTTTTAACATTTCCATTGGCCCGAATGGTGTTAAATTGTACCATTTATTCATGTTCTATGAAGTGCTTTGAAACATCCAGAAGACACGCAAAGTGCTACATCAAATGCAAGGATTATTATTATTAGAAGCAGCGAGTGGAAATGAGGTCAGTTATATTTCTGGGGTTGCTGCAGCTGTAACTGATAGGATTTATTTATCTGTTGACTTAGGTCCTTGTTTAAGATAGTGAATGCTGTGTTTTCTAGTTATTGTCAGCTCTGTTTGAATTGAGCTTTGTAAGATTGTATCTGTCGGAGTCCTGTAGCTCACTGGTTAGACTACACATGCGAGAGATCTGGGTTCAATTCCAGGCAGGGCAAAACCTTCATTTTGCCCACAAATATACAGTCAATTCACTTTGCAGTGTATTCTGTGAAGCGCCTTGAGACGTCTAGAAGACATGAAAAGTATTATATCAAATGCATATTATTATGATATCAATGTGAAAAACATTGCAAAGACGACAAATAAGAACATAAGAAATAAGAGCAGGAGTAGGCCATTTGGCCCCTCAAGCCTGCTCCGCATTTAGTAAGATCATGTAAGATCTTCTAACCAAATTCAATTTACCTGCCCTATCATATCCTTTAATCCCTCTATCCATTAGAAATCTATCAATCACATTCTTGAATACGTTCAAGGACTGAACATTCTGGGGTAGAGAATTCCATAAATTCAGGGGTTGGGGGAAGAGTGACTAAATGCTTGCCAGTCAATGGTGGATCGGAGTGGTTCGGGGTCAATGGATCAGGCCAGAGCCTGCTGAGCGGAGGGAGCGGGCAGGTTGGTAGGGGGTAAGGAGGTCATGGATGTAATGTGGGGCGAGGCCGTGGGGCCATGTGAATTCCAGGATCTTGAATTGGATCCTCTGGGTAATGGGGAGCTAATGGAGTCAGGTGAGGATGGGGGAGATGAGGGTCACTGAGCTTGGAGCAATACAGGACTTGGGCCGCAGAGTTCTGGATTATCTGCAACCTGTGGAGGGAGGAGTTGGGAAAGTCGACAAGCAGAGCATTGGAGATCTGAGTTTATTCACGCAAAACTGATTCATCCAATGTTTTAGGAATAAAAGACAAGTGCAACTGATAATATTTAATTTAAAATTGATATAAATCCTTTTTGTTTGTAAATATGATTGACTGGGAATCTGATTAATCTAACAGCAGAAGACTAAAACAGGGTCCTATAGAATTACTGAAAAACATCAGTTTATTTTTTATATATAAGTGGATTCCTCTTATATGCAATACTTGATAATTTAAGGTCTCCTATATTCTATTCTTGTGCTGAGATTAGAGAAAGAGGTTACAGGTTAATCTAAGGCAAGGTACAGTAGTTAGCTTTGGGGGTAATTGGGAGAACTATTGCTTATACATTATGCATAACTAACATTTTTCAGAAAAACAAAGCTTAAAGGGCCAATGTCACAATGACAGTAAACCTGTTTTCAATGATATTTACCAGCATTGTATGCCCATGAGTAACATATTGAGTGATTGACAATATGGTGACACTACCGAGTCCATCTAATGTTTAGTCTTTTTAAGAAAGAGGCAAAGAAAAATTTAATAATTCAGTTAATCTCCAGTAGATTACAGCAAAATAGGACTTGCAGCAGAAGAAGTTAGCCTATAATTCATTCTGTACACATGCATTTATACAAATTATATCAGCAACTCCAGGAGAACATTTCTGATTTTTACCACCTTTTGAGTGAAAAAATGCTTTCTGATTTCACTCTTAAAAGGCTTGGTTCTAATTTTAAGACTACGTCCCTTTGTTTTGTAAAGGAAGATTGGAATCAAGTTGATCCTCTGCCGGTCTCACTAATATGTGAGCTAGGCAGGTCAGCAGTATTCTCAAATACAATGCTAAAGATAAAACCATCTTATTGCCAGCACTTGAAGAAGCCGAGGAGTCACTTGGGAGCTGGAATTCTTTGTACTCATCTGCAGATAACCCTACATGTCCTATCGACTTCATCAATCACAAAATTGCATTTACAGAGCACCTTTCATGTTAGGAGGATGTCCCACTTCATGTTAGTGAAGTGGGTAGGACGTATAGTCTCATAGACTTATTAGTAACACTGAACTAATGAGAGTGATGATTCGACCTTAGAAATTGATCAGATAAGACTGGGCAGATGATGGACCAGACAAATCTTGCGTTATTTCTCCATACAACAACAACAAAATTACACTCGTAGAGCATCTTTCATGTCAGGATGTCCTAAGGCAGTGAAATTATTTAAGAATTTCAATGATTGAGATTGAAATAATAAATAATAAAGGATAAGACAAAGTAGGAAGAGAAATCTAGATCCACAAGTTATTTTAAAATTAACTGGTTAAAATTAATTTTGTAAATATTTCTTCACATAGCTGGATTGTGAGTTTGTGGAAGGCCATGATACAGATGAATTCAAGTGCTTAAAGCAAAATATATGGATACTTCGGACATAAGGATATTAAGAAACAGACAAAGTAAAAAGCAATGAGAAGATTTAAAAAATAAAGAGCTGCATTGAACTAAAACAATGGTAGAGCAGATTCATTGGACCAAGAGGTTTATGTTGATAGTACCAGAGAACAATTATTTAATTGTAGGTCTTTTTTGAGCAAGCATCAGGTTTAATAACAGAATTCAATGGCAGGTGCACCTACAATCCAGTTTCTCTGCTGTGCTAATGATTGTCATTTGATATATGTGCCTCACATTATTTGTCTCACAATCACAAGTTGATTAGAAAGAAATAATAGTCATTGCTTGTCTTGCTTCATTTTGTACAACCAGTTAAACTGCTTTAAGGAAAATTATGTAGTACAAAGGGAATGGATTGTTCAACAATTTTGAAAATAGCTCAATAATTGTCTGATTGCAACCATTCAGCCATGTCAATGTCCATCCAATCTAAAAGCCCTCAGGGCCCTTATGAAGGGAAAGTTAAGAAAATTAATATGATAAGTTTTTTCGCAGAACCAAAAACCAATTAAAGATAGTAAAGGTTTTCAGAAATAAAGGCCAGTGGGATTAGATCTGAACATGTATACATTAGTAGGAAACACCATAAAACAGACAATAAGATTTGTTAAAATATTTGGCTATGAAATTGTACACATAGTTTAAATATCTGGAAAAAAAATCTGCTTATTCCTTGCATGAAGCACCACTTCTGAGCTACTAATCTCATTGCCTCCAGCCTCAGCTCTTTTTTTCTATAGCAGTCATTTCCAACCCTTTTTTCTATGCCTCAGAACCTCTTCCAGGCTGCTTCACTGAACTCCTAATTACAGCATGTAAACTGTGCACCAACCATAAATAATCTTACCATCTTTATCTGGTAAAAATTGTTGGTCCAGACACCAGATCTGGAAGCATATGCCAACCTCTATGAAATATAGATCTGCTAAACCTTTATAAGTCACTAGTTAGGCCTCAGCAGGATTATTGTGTCCAATTCTGGGCACCACTTTAGGAAGGATATCAAGGCATTTAAGAGTATGCAAAGGAGATTTATGCGAATGGTACCAGGGATGAGAGACTTTAGTTATGTGGAGAGATAAGAGAAGTTGGGATTGTTTTTCTTAGAGCAGAGAAAGTTCAAGGGTAATTTAATAGAGGTGTTCAATATTATGAGGGGTTTTGGTTGAGAAACAGTTTCCACTGGCAGGTGGATCGGTAATCAGGGGACATAGATTTAAGATAATTGACTAGAGTTGTTTTTTATGGACTGCAATGCACTGCCTGACAGGGTAGTCAAAACAGATTCAATAACAACTATTAAAAGAGAATTAGATAGGTACTTGAAAAGGAAACATTTGCAAGGATATGGATAAATAATGGGGGAGTGGGACTGAGTGGGTAGTTCTTCCAAAGAGGCAGGAAAACTGCTACTATTTTATTAGTAGTTACTGCTACTAATACAAATAAGCCTCGATTTACGACGCTTCTATTTAGGACATTTCGATTGAAGGACCATCATTTTTTAACACTTTTTGATCGATATATGACACTTGGATTAGTTTTAAGGACCCCAAATTTTTTTGCGCATTCGCAGTACATATTTTAAATATTGTGCTCGCATTTTGCGTGTCCTTTTCGTCCATACTCACAGTCCATAGTGTATTCGTGGGTAAATCCAAGCATTTGAACTGGCTAATAATATGTCGCCACATCATTGTTTAAAAGCCAGCTGATTTTGAAGCGACACCACACCAGTATTATAGTAATTTCCGAACATTCCTGAGCGATTTACAGCCTCTACTGCGCTTCTACCAAGTCGGGGAAGAGACAGTAGTAAGTGAAATGAGCAGCGGTAATACCGCTAGCGGCCAGAAACCCCACAAAGTCATCACTTTAAATACCAAATAGCCCAAGTACCCCTTCTTGCCTATGTGTTAATTTGTGTGTTATGTTGTGTGGTTTTGTGTGTTATTTAGTGCGTTTAAGTCTGAAAATTTTGTGAAAAGAACGCATCTCTGGTTATATAATGGGACTGCATGGGAAATCGTGTTTTGATTTAGGATGTTTTGATATACATACAGTTTTTCAGGAACACTGTCATAAATAGAGGTTTACCTGTAATAATCTTTGAATTTAAGTAAAAAAAAGTAAAGCACAATTATGATTACATACTTCTAATTTACATTAGGAAACAAGTGAAGCTATATTGCATATCATATAGCAGAATGTATGATATTAGAATGATTTTTTTTAAAAACAAGCAAAATCATTGTGACTTTTTATTTTTCTACCCAATCAAGAGTTTAACCTGATTTCATATAGCACTTGTTCTTGCTTAATAAGGAATCCGTTTAGAGTTACTGTGGACCCTTACAAATTTGACTGCAGAATAATAAATAACAATAATCATCAACTTGCATTTGATGTAACACTTTATCACATCAGCGAAATAACTGTATTTTGAAGGGCAGTTTGCACAAAGCAGTGGCACACAAACAGCCATGAAGTAAAATGGCTAATTTTATCTGGATAATTGTTAGCTAGGCACTGGGACAATATACACTTCAATAGAGCAGGCAGTCAAGAATAGCGTGGCTTACTTTTGGCTATCATGAGTAGTCCCTATTTGTGTGTCTTGGATTCCTTGCTGAAAAACCAGTTAGGAAATACAGTACTACACAATCTTTATGTGGTGACTGTTGCAATATATTTTTACTTGCATTGTTAAATAAGAGGTACACAAAGTGGGAAGGATTTAGACAGCAAGAATAAGCATATCATGGAAGACACTGAACAACTGGTCACCATTTTGATGCTCTATTTCTAATTTAATGTGATAGAATGGTTTGGAAATTGCTTTTCTATACAAAATTTGTCATTATACAAAGACTCAAATTGCTCATTTTAAATCAAGCCAGTAAACAAAGATGGCCTTATTTTTAAGATAGGTTTAATATGCGCTGGAACAGGAATTCTTATTTGCTGGTATGAGGCTTTTCTGTATATATGTATTAAAATAGCTAGGCTTTTAACTCATTCATGATCAAACAGACTATGCTTCCACTTCATCCAATACAGAATGTTTGACACTGACATCAGCACTACCAAGCATATTAATGACAAAGACATTGTGGGAGAATGTGGTATGCAAAGAATATTTCAGGTACTGGTATATTCTGCGTTTTTTCTTCCTCTAATTTCATTTATCCACGGTTGACTCGCTGCAACAACCCTTGTTAACCACGGCAATGGGTTTTGCTTTTCCACGGATTTTAACACTAACATTAGCGTTTGGCACTAGGACCCTGTTGCATCAACCAGCCACGATGTCGGTTCACGCTAGTGTTTAGCGCTAGGACCCAGTTGAAATGTCGCAATCAACCAGCGACGATGTTACTTCTCTGTTAGGATTAAGGTAAATAACATGAATTTATTGTTGCTTCTCCACATCCACCCCCCTCAGTGCCACCCATCACACCACCTTCTCCACATCCAGCTCCCTCCGTGTCACCCACACCACCTTCTCCATATCCTCCCCCCTTCGGTGTCACCCACCAGACCATCTTCTCCACATCCCCCCCATCTGTCACCCACACCACCTTCTCCACATCTCTCCCTCTCCGTATCACCGTATCACAATATAAGCAAACTTGTGCAATCACAAGAAGAAAAGCATTCATTTGAATGAAAGATTTGTGAGACAGGATAGCAAGTCAAAGCACTGACTAAATACACTGTCAATTGTTGAATCACACCAACTGACAAAAGCTGGCTTTTGTGCAATTGTGCTACATTTGCGAAGCCTCCTGTTGCTGCAAAACGCAAATTGCCATTTTCAACAGTATTCAACTGTGCAGATTATTCCTCTTTACTTTCAAGTATTTTGAACAAAAAATTCCTAATGTGGTACCTCATTATAACATGGGAGTTGGCATCCATAAAATCCCAACCAGTACTGCAACGGTGCTCTATAAATGTAATTTTGTTGTTGTTGTGCTGCATAAGTGACAATAGTGATATGATGTCCTAGAAGTTGATTTGTTTTGAAGCAAGACTTTCTGTGTGCACTCTGAGTTTTCTATGTTTTTATGAAGCACATTGTAATAAAGTTTTAATAGATTATGATATTGCACATGAAAGTTGGACATGTTAAAAGACATGTCCAACATTTATGAATCAGTTTGGCTCAATTCGTAGAATTTTCTGGGTTAAAGGTGTGGGCTCAAGACTCAAACCAGAATTTAAAATCATAATCCAATCTGACACTTTAGTGCTGTAGTGAGATAATGATGTAATTTCAAGATGCTATCCTTTAGGTGACATATTAAAGTGAGTTTATGTTCTGTTCTGGTGAAATATATGTATAACAACTATTCTCATTTATTTAGCACTCTTCCCATATAATCACATGTCAGAAAATTGCAAGGATCCTATGGCACTATTTTGAATGAATGAAAAATGTCTCTCCAGCTTCCCCGGATAAATACTGTATCAAATGCAAATAGTATCACTTTATTATCTTACAGTATAAAGAAACAATGCTGTCTAACAATGAGATCTTTCATCAAATGTTCAAACATCCTCTGAAACCACATGGCATTGGACCCAGGTTAAGAACATACCTATCAAACAAGAGACTGTGAATGATGAAATGATCAGCTGAACATGTCACCAGGTATTTGGGAAACCTATAAGAAATCTCAGGTGAATTTCAGAATAAAGGCAATTAATGTAAAAAAAACAGCCTTGAAATAGCAGGTACATTTTTTAAAGTGGTGCACCAACATTAATGTTCCTTGTAATACCACAATTAATATTAATTGCAGGAAATATTGGGAATGATTGTCTTTATACTGCTGTAATTGGTGCCAACAATGAAACATGTGACACAAATGCTCTTCATACCACTATCATTAGTATTCGGAATAGGTCACAAAGCACTAATTAATATTAAACAGCAGTTAAAGTGGGCCACAATGGTTTGGTGATACAGTACATTATAGTTCTTTTCTCCTCCTGCACTTCAATAACAATAACAACAACAACAACAACAACAACAAAATTACAGTTGTACAGCTCCTTTCACATCAGGAGAATAATATGAAGAGGCATCATTATAAACAACTCAGAAAATTGGCTTAGTTTTTTGTTGGCCACTCACAGACATGGCACAATATTGAAATATGTGTTGCTTGCATGCTCCAGTTGACCAACACCCATTTCAAGTTTGAATCTAACTCAAAGCCCCAGTCCATCTTTCTATCCAGCCTACTCAGTTTTCGCATCCCCTTGTCACGCTCAATCTAATCCAAGTATGGATCTGCCTAAGTTACACAGTCTCAATTCTGATTTCCTGTCGTCACCCTCAGTAATCAATTTTACCCAAAAAATTGAGTCACGGGTACATGGCAAGATCAATGTAACATTCAGAATTTAGGGATGAAAACATTTATATTTCATAGTAACACTGTGGAATGCGTGATTGTGTCTGTTATGAAACATTAGTTTCGATCCATGAAATTACTAAAAGACCTGCAATGGGTGTGAATACTTTAGCATGATTGTCAAGGCTGAAATTTTCCACACTGTTCTTTTAAATTGGTGATGATAGTGTTTCCGTGTAGGAGCTAATATGCCACCTTAACTTAAATCGGTATCTCATGTGGTGATAGTCAAATGCTGGTTTGGGGATTGGAAACAATACTTTTATCCTCCTCAAGGCAATCCACAATAATGACATTGAAGATCTTGGAAGCAGGAAGCAGCAAAATATTGATATATCGCAAATATGGGTATATCGTGTCCGGCGATATATCGATATATCGGTACGATGCGGATTTTTTCAACTTGCGCACCCCCGAATACGTGCGCACCTCTGAATGCGCGTGCACCTCCGAATGCACGCGCATGCGCAGGACAAAAAAAAATGCTATATCGATATATCGGTATACATCGATATGGGCAAACCGATATATCGATATCGGGAAATTTCGATATTGACGGACCCTATAATCCACAATCACAATTTGCAATTATGTAATGCCCTTCACGCAGGGTTGTGTTTGGGAGAGCTTAGCCACCACCATAACGAATTAGCCCACTACATATGACAGTTTTCACCCTTTTGTTATTTTATCTTGCTACGTAAGAAAACAAGAATTTACAAATATTTCTACTGATTACTTCATTCAATCTCTTCAAGGGAACGGAGGAACATTGAGGAACATTAATTCTGTAAGCTTAAAATGTAAAACATTGGACTAGAGCAGTATGCAGGGAGAACAGTATGTATGCTCCTCCAAAGGCTCAGAAGATAAAGCCACCATATTACTATCCGATGCAGATAAGAAGAATGTAGGTGCCTATGCTTAGTCCAAAAAAGTGTTAACAGTCTTGATTTAGCAGGGGTGGGGCGGGGCGGGGGGTGGGGGAGGGGGGCGGGTTGGGGTGGCGTGTGGGGGGGGTGGGGTTTGTTGGGGGTGGGGACAGGGACTCAGCTCCTGATTGCTATTTAGATCAGTGGTAAAGGTTGGATGTCAAATGAGGAGAAAATCTAAATCAGATCTGTTGTTCTTCCCTCCCTTCTAGATAGCCTGCCGCCACTCACAATCACATCTCCCACTTGGGCGATGTAATTGGGAGGCTGATGGATTCCTGTGAAATTGTAATAGGAGTCAAACATGTTCAGAACGGAAGGGAGAAAAACTGACAGCAAAAAACAAAACCGTTTTTTTTCACTAAAGCAAGACAATGACAAGTCTTTGTGTACAACTGAACTAACACAAAACTGCTTTCTCCAATATAGGAGCATTGTTCTGGTTGAATTATTCTGTGGTATTCTGGTAGCCTCAAATAATGAATAAGTTTGTTGTGTCACGATCATTATAGCTATTAGCAGAGTGGTCCTCTCAATCACGTCAATTCTCACATCAATAGATGCTCGTCAGTTTCTGGACATGCAACAATAGTTCCTAAACACATTTACTGGCTGTGTTTTTCTCAAAATCATGTGTTTTTTACGTATATGCTAACATAGGCGATTACATCACATGTGCATAGAAAAATAATGAAAATTTTAATGAAAATGATAAATCCGGCTGTCCTCCAGCAACCCTATCCCCCTCATCGAAGCCTTCACTCCCATGGCTGTTACATTCCCCTACACCCTCTGTCCTGTCACTGCTTTGGGATGGCCCTCGTTTCCCAAACCATCCTCAACATATCCCCGTATTCCTCTGGGTGTTCCTCTTTCGAACCCCTTACTCTCTACCATCCCTCCTCTTTCTCTCAAAATCCTCCTTGTGTACCACTCCTCAAACCTTCTGGCTTCTTCCCCACAGACATCTCCCCTCTCCTCTCATCCTTGTCCCTCTGCACTGAATGCCTGATTACCATGGGCAACTTGAACCTTCTTCTGCTTCAAACTTCTCCTGCACCACTTTCTCTGACTTTACTGCACTGAACAGCACCCTAAAGCTCACCCTCCATATAAACTCCCTGACTCACAACTGTGTGTTCCCCTCCCACCTCCATAACTCGTTATCACCTATGGCTTATATACTTCCGTTCTGCCCATTATGGAAACCTCCATCTCAGACCATTTCCAAGTCTCCCTCTACTCTCATATCCCTCTCCCTTCCATCAAGCCTTCCACCATTCTTTTCTGCCAATGGAAAAATCTTAAACCCCCTCCTCACTAGGACCTTTACAAATGCCCTCTGGCCTTCTACGACTGTGTCAAGCTGTTCCATGATTGCCTCTTCTCCACCTTCAACTCCTTTGTCTCCAAATCCACCCACTCTCCCTGGTAGAAAAGTCATCTTAAAATTACAAACCTGGTTGCTCAACCACAGGTGGCAGAAAATCAGTTGTGGTTCAAGCACCTTCACACCTACTGCCGCTTTGTCTTGCAAGCAAAAATTGTATATTAGTCAAAGACCATTCTGGAGGCCAAAAATAACTAAAAAATCCTCTTCTCCATCATTCACCATCATCAATCATTATATCAAATGCCAAGTGTGAAGAGATTATGGACTTCCTTACCTCTAAAATAGAAAACATCCTCCTGGCAGCTTTATCCACCTGCCCTGTGTCCCATACCACCTCCCACTCTTTCAATCTCCTCCAACCGACCACCCACCACACCAACTAACCCCATGCCTACCATGTCCCCCATTCTACATTCATTTGTCCCCATCTCTCTCCTCCCTCTCAACCTCCACCATGCTACTGAAATGCACTACCTGCTGCCTCGAACCCTTCCCACTGCTGATCACCCAGCTTCCCCACTTCTGCCTACACCTGACTTCAGGGTCAGTCACACTTACTCCTCAAAACTGCTGACATAATCCCACTCCTTAAAAACCCTACCCTTGACCCCTCCAACCTTGGGTACTACCACCCTATCTCAAACCAGGCCAAAGCTTTGGAACGTGTTGTTACCAATCAACTTTGGGAAAATCTCTACCCTTCCTCTCTACTCGAACCCCTTCAGTCCAGCTTCTGCCCTGCCCATAGTATAGACACAGCACTTGTGATATTCACAAACAATATCTTCTCTATATGTGACCAGGGCTTCCTTTTCCTCCTCATCCTCCTGGACCCCCTCAATTGATCACAACATTCTGCCTCGCCTCGCCTCCATCATCCATTTCAGTGGGACCAAACTCACTTGGTTTGAGTCCTACCTTATAAACTGCTGTCTCTGCTCTTCTGGCTCCAGTCTCCTCCTGATCCCTCAAACCCTCCACTTCACAACTGGCAATTGTGCCTTCAGCTAATACCTCCCAATGGTATGGAGCTACCTCCCTTCAACCCTTCACCATCTTTCCCCATTTTCAGGTTGCACCTTCCTTTTCGACAGTGCCTATGAAAAACTTCCCCTTCCCCTGGTTTGGCATCAGGCTCTACCATTGTTAAATGCTCTTGGATGCCGCCCAGCATAGAAGGCGATATTTAAAGTAGTTGTTGAAAGTTGTTGTTATTTTTGGGACGTCCTCCCGACATGAGAGGTGATCTATAACTGTAATTTTGTTGTTGTTGATTGTCGAGTAAGGAAACGTTTTGCCCTGTTGGGAATTGAACCCAGGTCTCTCGATTGTGAGGCGAGTGCTCTAACCACTGAGCTCCAGGACTCCACGTTTAAGGTAGTGGACATAGCTTTTTTCACAGCATTTCATACAGTTGTCAGTTCCTTTTAAAGGAGGAGAAGAATTCCATGCAATCAAGCCACTATTTCAGCCGACTCGTGACAAAATGCTCACACTTTCAATATTTATTCTTAAAGTGGAAAGAAAGAGCTGTGGCTCAGAGATACAAGTGATAATCCATTAATCTACAAGTAGTTTTTAGCAATTATAGAATTCACAAAACAGAAAATGTAGATACCCTTTCATAGTGGGTGGATTTAGCAATGGAGTACAGAATGTGCCACATTAGCAACTCATTTGTATGCAGCTTTTGCAGCACTCTGCTCTGTAGCAGAAACTGCATTAATATAACAATTTGTCACTAGCATGCGAGTCAAGCGCAATTAGAACCAACTTTACACCAGTGGCACATATGAATAAAAGAGGTTTACATTGTTAACGACAAATTTGTGACACCGCACCAAACTCTTGTAACAGATTTTTATCATTTTTTTGCTAGTGATCATTTCATAATAGAAAAAATACCTCACATGATTTTCTTTTCCTCAGAGATGAAAGTATCACCAACTGAACCAGGTGGACACCTGAATAAATGGTCATTTTTTCAGGAAGACTCTATTCAGTACATAAATGGGATTTATTTTAACAGTCAACATTGATCATTTCCTCAACTTGGGTTCAGACTTGAGCTTTTCCAATAATAATTTGTGGGGATCCATGCAGAATGATCAGGAACAGGAACCCGGACCTGATTGAAACAAATTCACACCTAGACTGCTCGTCCCAGGGCCGTTGACTGTATTATACTGTCAGCACTCAATATGTTAGCAGAAATACAAATCAATTGAATTCAATGCCTCACTGAAGATTTTAAACATCTAGTTTAAAAACACAGTTTCAAAATTCAACCTAGATGTCAAGATGATACTGTTTTAAAATGTTAAAATTGTAGAAAAGTCTCTTTTAATGTGGCAGTTCCAAAAACATAACAAGTTCTGAATTTACAAACTACTAAACAATCTAGTATGATCTTATCTTTCTGGTAAAAAGTGTTTGATGGGGTAAGATCATGTGGAATTTTATTTTCAAGTGGTAATGATGCCAAGGCTCTTTCCTTTTAACATCACAACATTAAAACACCAAGAAAGTTAAAATTTCAATCATAAATTGAAAGAGCGGAAGAAAAAAAATCAAGAAAATCAATAACAATGATATCTTGTTGAAGTTCTAATTATCTCAGTACTGCAGACTCCCTGGTATGAATAACTGGAAACAAAATCATTTCAGATATTCAAGTTCAAGCCTCACAACAGGAGCTGTTACCAGCTGTGCTGCATGCTTACTGCTCTCCCACCCCACATCCTGACAATTTATTTTCTTTTGTTAAAAGACTCGCTTTCATCGGATTACCAACCAGAGGTGTTAAGAACAGTGAGATAACCAGCTCAGTGTGTACAAGAGACTCAATAAATTCATCCCTGCAGTGCTGGAGATTGAAGTTCAAGGCTCAATATACACTGATAGAAAATGTATAGTATTAAAACAATAGTCTCTTTTGGTGGTCAATTTCTATCTCCACAGGTGTATAACATCAAACAATACCCAAAGACCCCTCTCAGTTCCTTATTCACGCTGCATAAATTATCTTGCCTAACCATTAATATGATTGCAAAGGTAAGGAACAGGTAAACTGTAAACAGCTATACACTATTAAGTGGTAGTTTTTGTAAAGGAGTCTTTGCTCTTTAATTTTGGCACTGGCCTGCTTCATATCCCCTGACCTGAGCATCCAGGTTTAGCACCTGATATTCCTGACTTGGCACCTGAGCTGGGAGTGAGAGCCGAGGGGAATGGGGAGAGGAAAGATGACCAAAGAGAGCAGGCGAAGAGACAGGTCTTGAGGCACAACCAGATCAACCATCAGCAGTCTGGTTTTCAGCCCTTCTGGTCCCACTCTCTGGAACTCCATTCCACAGTCCTGTCAATTCTGTAGCTCACAAGCGTGAGACCTGTGTTTCGAATCCAGGCAGGTCAGGGCGAAACCTTGGGGAAGTTTCCTTACTCCACATGCCTAATAATAATCCTTCCAAAAATAAACAAATTATAAAATTGGTAATTTTATTACAGTCCACGACTGTGCGCAATTGGCTGCCACATTTTGCCCACAAATATACAGTCAATTCACTTTACAGTATATTCTGTGAGGCACATTGAGATGTCTAGAAGATATGAAAAGCACTATATCAAATGCAATGATTTTTTTATTATTATAATTCGCGACTCCTTTACCTTTTTGAAACTCCATTTCAAGACCTTCCTTTTTGAACTTACCTTTGGTCATCTTTCGCTTCCCCACCACATCTTTGCTCACTCCCCAGCTCAAATGCCAAGCCAGAACAAAAAAGTGCCTTGTGGCATCTTCCTGATGTGAAAGGCACCAAAATCTAAATTTGTATCATATTCTTCATGCACAATCCAATAATTAACATCCATGAAAATCTAACACATGAAATTTATTTTGTTTGAGACATCAACAGGAGCTTGTACTCACACATATTCAGTCCCACAGCAGGAACTGTACCCTCTTCCATGCTCTCAGTAGAATGGTTTAATAAAGCCAGAGAAAGCAATTCATCACCCCTGCCTCAATTATGCAAATATCTTGCTCGCTGATCTCCCCAGGACCATCATTCAAAAAATGTAATTCATTCAAAACTCTGTCTTCAGTATCCTCACCCGCACCAAACACTGAACGGCCATCACCCCAATCCTTGCCAAGCTCCATTGGCTCACTGTTGCAGAATAGATAAATTTCAAGATCCTCATTCATCAACATCAGCAATACATGGCTGAACTGAACATCTTGCTACATTTCCAACCTGCTTTTATGATCTCTACTTGGTCGCCACCAATGGCTTCTCCGTCAGACCCCGCATTGTCACCTGTGGCATTCCCCAGGACTCTGTCCTTGGCCCCCTACTCTTTAATATCTATATGCTCCCACTTTGTGACATCATCCACAGACATGGCGTCAACCTCCGCATGTTTGCGGATGACATATAACTCATACACCTTTCTGCCTCTAACCTCGATTCCAAAACCTCTGCTGTCCTGACAGACTGCCTATCAGACATCATGTCCTGGAGGAGAGTTAACTTTCTACAGTTGAATGTCAACAAGGCCGAGGTCTTGCTGATCAGCTCGCGCCAGTGCCTTCACACATCAGGCACTGGCAGCATCAACTTCCATGGTTGCACTGTCTGCCTCACCAAGTTGATCAGGAACCTACGTGTCTTGTTTAATCCTCAAATATCTTTCCTCCCTCACATCCAAGCGATGACCCACTCTGTCTTCCCTCACCTTCACCAATAACTCACTCCATAGACTGCTGAAACCCTCATTCACACCATCATCATATCCCGGCTCGACTATGCCAATGCCTTGTTTGTCAGCCTCCCCAATTCCTCCCTCCGTAGGCTGCAGATAATCCAGAACTCTGGGGACCGTGTCCTCTATGGCTCCAAGCTTCATGACCTCATCCTCTCCCAACTCCATTGGCTCCCCATCACCCATAGGATTCAATTCAAGATCCTGGTTCTTACCTGCCTTACCCACGCTTCCTTTGTAACGTCCTAATCCATACCAACCTCCCGCTCCCTCCGTTCAGCGGGCTGCAGCCTGCTCCATGTCCCCCGACCCAACTGCCCCACTGTAGGAGGGCGAACCTTCAGCCACTCTGCCGCTAATCTCTGGAATTTAATCCCACAATCCCTTTGCCTTGCTCCCTCTCTCCAGCCTTCTTCAAATACTGCTTCAAGACCCTCCTCTTCGACAGTCCCATCGGTCACCCCAAATCATAGAATCATAGAATCATAGAATCATAGAATTTTACGGCACAAAAGGAGGCCATTCGGCCCATCTAGTCTGTGCCGGCTCTTTGAAAAGAGCGATTCAATCCCATTGCCCTGCCCGCTCCCCATAGCCTAATAGACCCGTTCTCCCTAAATAAAGATCTAATTCCCTTTTAAAAGTTGTTATCGAATCAGCCTCCACCACCTTTTCAGGCAATGCATTCCAGATTCGAACAACTCGCTGAGTGAAAAAATTTCTCCTCAGCTCCCCTCTACTGCGCCTTGAAACTATTTTAAATCTGTGACCACGAGTCACAGATTCACCCACGAGTGGAAATAGTTTTTCTCTATTTGCCCTGTCGAAACCCCTCATGATCTTATAAACCTCTATTAGGTCTCCCCTCAATCTTCTCTGCTCCAGAGAGAATAACCCTAGCCTATCTAGCCTCTCCTCATAGCTGAAGTCCCTCAATCCTGGCACCATCCTAGTAAATCTTCGTTGTACCCTTTCCAATGCCTTCACATCCTTTCTGTAGTGTGGTGACCAGAATTGAACACAGTATTCCAGCTGAGGCCTCACCAAAGTCCTATAGAGGTTAGTCAGCACTTCCTGACTTTTGTACTCTATCGCCTCCATCCTACCCAATCTCAACCGTAGCTCGGGTCTGAAGCATTGACTGTTCATCACCTTAGGGTGTCCTCCCACAATTTTTTGGATTCTCGAACGGTCCCCATTTATTGGAAGATCGCAAACATCACACCACTATTTTAGAAGGGTGGGAGAGAAAAGATGGGGAACTATAGTTAGTCTGACATTGCTGGTAGGGAAACTTCTAGAATCCTTAATTAAGGATGGATGTCATAGTGGGGTACTTAGAGGATCACAATATGATTAGGCAGAATCAACATGGCTTTACAAAAGGGAAGTCATGCTTAAAAAATCCTTTAGATTTTTTTGAGGACATATCAAGTATATTAGATAGGGGGCAAATCAGTAGATGTAGTGTATTTAGATTTCCAAAGTGTATATTACTTGGATTGAAGAATGGCTGACGGGAAGAAAACAGAGAATATGGATAAACAGGTCCTTCTCAGATTGGCAGGATGTGACTAGTGGAGCGCCACAAGGATCAGTGCTTGGGCCTCAGCTATTTACAATCTATATCAGTGATCTGGATGAGGACATCAAACTTAAAATATCCAAATTCGCAGATGACGCTAAACTAGGAGGGAGAGTAAACACCGAGGATGACATTTAAAAAATGCAACGCGATATTGTTAGGGTAGGGAATGTAGGGAAGTGTGATGTCATCTACCTAGGTGGTAAAAACAGTAGAGCAGATTATTTTTTAGAAGGGGAGAGACTAGATAGTGCTAGCATTCAGAGGGACTTGGGTGTCCTTGTACTCCAATCACAAAATATTAGTTTGCAGGTACAGCAAGCAACTAGAAAGGCTAACGGTATGTTGGCATTCGTTACAAAAGGGTTAGAATATAAGAGAAGGGAAGTCTTACTGCAACTGTATAGGGCCCTATACAGAGACCATACATAGAATACGGTGTGCAGTTTTGGTCTCCTTATTTAAGAAAGGATGTACTCGCCTTGGATGGGTTACAAAGTAGATTCACTAGGTTGGTACCTGAGATGAAGGGGATGAGCTATGAGGATAGGTTGACCAATCTAGGACTATATTCTCTAGAATATAGAAGAATCAGAGATGATCTTATAGAAACCTACAAGATTATTAAATGGCATGACAGAGTAGATAATGGAAGACTGTTTCCCCTAGTTGGAAAAACTATAACCAGGGTCATAGTCTTAAAATTAGGGGTCAGCCCTTTTGCAATGAGTTGAGGAAAAACTTCTTCATTCAGAGGGTGGTGAATTTATGGAATTCTCTACCGCAAAGGGCTGTAGATACTCAGTCCTTGAACATATTCAAGACTGAGATTGATAGATTTCTTGTGGATAAGGGGATTAAGGGATATGGGGATAAGGCGGATAGGTGGAGTTAGATTAGAAGATCAGCCATGATCTTGTTGAATGGCAGGGCAGGTTCAAGGGGCCAAATGGCCTATCCTGCTCCTAAATTTACGTTCTTATGTTCCCGATGTGAAATGTGCTTTATAAATTTAATTTAGTTGTTTTTGTTGTTGTTACATCCCATTCCTCTGTTCTTCCCATTTGGTCAGCTCGTTCTGACCTCCTGAATGTCCTTCATATTCTCTGTCCAACCATTGGTGACCATGCTTTCAGCCACTATAACCACAAATCACATTTATCTAGAATCTTTTACGTTAAAAGAATCATATGATGCTGTACAATTAAAGGTTTCCACCCAGGCTAGGCTGAGCTGAGGTGATTTTGTGCTTATAATTCCATACTTGAGGAAATGGATTAAGACTTCTGAAACACATTTCACATCAAAATATTAAGCTAGTGTAAAGATGACTATTTAATCATGGAGGTTACTCTCTCACCAGCACAGTTACTTTGACCAAAAACACAGGATTGCAATAAATAAAATGGCTGGTTAGAAACAAAGGGCAAACTGCAATCACTCTATATTACTGTATTTTCATGATCCCAGTCAGTTTTGCTGCCCATCTGAACAGGAAAGTGCCAATACAGATAAACCGAGCAATAGAGTCTCTCAATTAATACTAACACAAACTCATTTGCTCTCGCTTATGGTGCATCACCAAAAATACCCACAGTTTACCTTCAGAAGTGTATGGGTAACAGTATGTGTGATTAAAATTAAACAGCCAAGATTCATATTTAAGTCATTCATTAGATTGTTTCACTTGATAACTCTGCTAATGTAATCTCCTTTTCCATGTGACTGAAGAGCTGCACTTCACTGAAGACAGCTGTCAACGTAACTGCTGCAGAGATATAGCAGTTATACAGGCAGCAGATGTCTGCAGTCACATGTAGCCCACATTCTTCAGAGTGAGAGAACAAGATCACAATAAGCATTCCGCGAGGTTATTTCTTGCCTATCATCTATCAGTGTTTATCTCCCTATTTCAGGGAATAGAATATCAGGAAAGAAAATCCTGTATTAAATGACCTAGATAACTTTACTCGATGAATCAGATATTGAGAAAGCAAAGTCCAGGGTGAACTGGACAAGAAACAATTATGAACTAAAGACAAAGATCTTTGTCAATGTTGCTAATAGGCCTACTACGATTACTATGCTTACCATGATATTTTCCTTCCTCTTTCTAACGATTCCGGAATCATGCTGGAACATGGGTTTCATGGCTACTATCTAGGATCTCACTCAAGGAACCATTTATCATGTGTGAGAACACAAATATAAACAACTGCGTTTTTGCTGCACTGCAAAGGATTAATTCTCTGGAGAAGGTCAGTGTTATATGTAATCAATTGAGAGCACATGATGGATTAACACCTATGTACCTATGTACTAAGCACTCTGGGACGCTAGAATGCATGTTATATAAATACAAGTTGTTGTCGATGTTGTATGTGAGGAACAGTTTGTTGGCTAAAAGGAGCAATAACTAGATCCATTTTCTATTCACTAACCCAACTGGGGAAAAAAGTTGGAATCAGGCACTGAAACTCAAATATTGTAGTTAGCACTTGAATGTGAATTTACTAACTAAACATCTTGAATCAGAATCACAAGAAATCACTAGAGAGAGTCAGATGAAGAAAGCCCTTCAACTCTTTATAGAATGGCCACTTGGATGAGATACAAACCTGATGCCTATCATCTTTTATATCACAACATAAGTCAGTGACGTTAGAAGAAACAAAAAATTTAAACTGTACAACAGACGATCTACCCACTCACACTGACTGCATATTAAATTATCAACAACAGACTTTCTTCCATGAACCAGAGGTAATGTTCTTGATAGGTAGCATGTTGTAATAATAATAATAATTGCATTTTGAGATAGTGCCCTATTAGGTGTCTGAGACATCTCAAAGCGCTTCACTATATATTAAAGGCTAACAGTAAATCTTGCTACCCTAGACTGTTTGGATATGGTGAATGACAGTCAACCAACATTCCATGTTTATTTCATTTCTTCTTTTGGTATTCAACAACCCTTTAGAGAGTCATATCCCATCCAAGGACAACAACAACAAATTACATTTATAGAGCGCCTTTCACGTCGGGTGGACGTCCCAAGGCGCTGCACAGGAGACGTGTGACCCGAGCTGAGAGGGGAGTGTTTGGGAAGGGGTGAAACACGAAGGGGAGGTAAAAGAGTTCGGGGTGGAACAAAAGGCACGATCGAAGAGGAAAGTCTTCAAACCGGCCTTGAAAGAGGAAAGGGAAGAAACGAAACGGAGGGATTGAGGGATGGCATTCCATAGGGTGGGAGCGGAGAAACTGAAGGCCCGGCCTCCGATGGTGGGGCGGTTCGGGCGGGGGGCTTGGAGCAGGCCAAGTCCTGTTGAACGGAGGGTCCGGGTGGGCGTGTAGGGGGAGAGTAGATCGGTTAAATAGGGCGGGGCAAGGCCGTGTAAGGCCTTGTAGGTGAGGACGAGGATCTTGAACTCGATCC
The DNA here is from genome assembly GCA_035084275.1 of Hydrolagus colliei. Classification (NCBI taxonomy): domain Eukaryota; kingdom Metazoa; phylum Chordata; class Chondrichthyes; order Chimaeriformes; family Chimaeridae; genus Hydrolagus; species Hydrolagus colliei. The sequence goes on along the minus strand of CM068745.1, from coordinate 40,980,487 downwards.
TCTGGAGGATGGGGAGCCAGTGGAGACGGGCGAGGGTGGGGGTTATATGGTCGCGGAGGCGGGTGCGGGATAGTACACGGGCTGCAGAGTTTTGGATGACCTGCAGCCTGTGAATGGATGAACTGGGGAGGCCGACGAGGAGAGAGTTTCCGTAGTCCAGCTGTGAGGTGATGTACGCGTGCACGAGTGTTTCGGCAGCGCGGGGGGTGAGATAGTTGCGGAGCCTGGCAATGTTGCGCAGATGGAAATAGGCGGTGCCGGTCAATGCGCGGATGTGAGGGAAGAAGGAAAGTTTTTGATCGAACATGATGCCGAGGTTCCTGATTGGCTTTGTGAGGTGGAGAGTGCAGCCTTGGATATTGAGGCTGGCAGCGCCCGATGTGCGGAGGCGCTGGCTTGAGCCAATCAGGAGGGCCTCGGTCTTACTCACGTTCAATTGCAAAAAGTTGTCCCTCGTCCAGGACTCGATGTCGGACAGACATGCTGTCAGAACATCGATCGTCTGGGGGTTGAGGGATGAGGCAGAAAGGTTCAACTGGGTGTCGTCCGCATACATGTGGAAATTTACCCAATGTTTGCGGATGACGTCGCCCAGAGGGAGCGTGTAAAGGGTGAAAAGGAGGGGGCCTAAAACAGAGCCCTGAGGGACGCCGTGAGAAACTGTGCGGGGGTTTGAAGAAAAACCGTTGGAAGAAACAAAATGTAAACAAAATGACAACATGTGTCTTCTATTATTTTCTAGATAAAGTATCTTGCTTTCATCTCTACTAGCTTCAGTTGCTCATGATCATTTGTGGTGCATAACGTACGGAGACCTCTTTGTAAACTTTCGGTTTAGTTTTCTGATTTCAAAGTATAGCTTAGCTTGGTATCATCTCAAAATGTAACTGCATTGCAAAACCTTGTTCTTTATAGCTAGAAGTAATTTGTGAGACAAGGGGGTGTCTTACCAATAACTCTTCTTGCACATATTCAATGTCTTGCCTCATTTCAACCTAGCTCTTGCAACTGTTTCCCTCTGTTTCCTTGATTTAGCCAGTTGATCTACATTCATGACTTACTCTTAATATCCAGTGACATCAATTTGTGAAGGAAATCTCTCATGTATTTCTCATAAATCATGTGTTTCTCATCAAAAGCCCTTTGAAAGTCTAGGTTCACTGAATCTTGATGATTTTTCACTGTTGAGTGTGGACTTTATATCCTCAAAATAGCCTCTTAAATTGATCAGACAAAAATTGCCCTTTTTGAAGCAATACCAGCTGGGCAGTCATTTATTAGGTTACAATTATACTAGTAATCTTCCATTTTTGCATTGAATGATTGATTATTTTCTGTTTCCAATTACTGAGATCAGGTTAATAGGTCGGTGGTTGACAGTTATGGCTCTGTCACCTTTCCTGAATATAGGAATCATACTTGTGTGTTTCTAGGCTCTCAGATCACCATCATTTTCAAAATCAAATACATTATGATTTTTCAGTATTTGCACTGTGGAACTGTCATTGTCAAAATAATATTGCTGAAAATTATTCAAAGCTCTTCAAATAATAGGGTCTAATTTGCTGTCTAAATTAAGAAATTCTTTAAACATCAAATATGAATTTCTTGTCAGTCAAATGCCACGATATGCAAACCAGAAGACAAGTCTGCAGTTCAGCTTTAGGATGTCAGGATTGAGTCAGATTGGAAGTGATGCACATCCAGGTAATCTAAATTAGATATTTAAGGAATTTCTTAAATTAAGAGATAATCTTACATCATAACTCACATTTTCCTTTCATTCACATTTCAAGTAATTTGAACAAGACAGTGAATATCAGCTTGGGAGACAGAATCTATGTTTCGATGAAATAGTAGTGGAGGGTAGTATCTTTAGATGCACCGGAATCACAAAATAGATGTAACTAAAATTAACAACAAAATTCCCAAACGGACTAAATAAAAGATAACATAAAAATAATAATAATCCTTACATTTGATACAGAGCTTTCCATGTCTTCTAGACATCTCAAAGACCTTCACAGAATACACTGTAAAGTAAATTGACTCCAGAAAATGATCTACCAATCATCTAACAATCAGGCTATTATTTACTGCTAGGTAAACAGAGGCATGTGGAGTAAGGAAATGTGCCCAATATTTTGCCCTGCCGGGAATAGAACCAAGATCTCTTGCTTGTGAGGCGAGTCCTCTAACCATTGAACAACAGGAATCCACAACTACAGGACTCAATCTTAATCTGGACCTGAGTAACAAACCAAACTGTGCAGGAAATATACTCTGGGGCCTTCCCACAAACAGCAAGTGAAAATTAAACTGAGCAGCAAGAAAATTAACAAAGGGAGAAAAGAAAAAAGACAAAAATTAATAAAAATTGGGAATAATAAAATTTATGTCAGAGAGTCATTCGACCATGAGTTAAATCACAAGTTAGACTCCATTGACATGAAACCTGTTTATAGTGTTTCATTCAAGATAGAGATTTTTCCCACTTGCCAACTCTTGATAGTATGGCTTTAGCTAGATAGGCTGCGAGATGCTTTCCAGATTCAATGGCAAACTGGATTAAATCCAGGGGTACCTCAATGAACACTTTGGATTCCACAAGCCTTGACTCTTGACATTCTGTGCCTAATACTCTTCAGAATTAGGTAAATAGGACGTGTTCCTCCATGGAGACAATGCACATTTAAACTGCTGTTCAGTTACTTGGTATTTGGCAATGCATACTTTGTATGATGACAGCTATTTCATTATACAGTATACTGTACATAGTGATCTTTAGCTTCACTTGAATTATGTGATTTATATCTATAGAATTGCAATCAAACTCCTTCCTACTTGTAATCAAATGTTAAGCTCTCCTACCTGTTGATAGAATGTTTGAATTGGACCACTCGATGAATGATGACAAATACCCAGTGTTGTGTTCAAATTCTAGGGACATCAGAGTGGTGAGATGCACACTTGTCTCCAGGATATTTCGCCTAATAAATTAATAATTTCAACTGCTTCTCCGTAGATATTTACTGAATGGAGGCTCTGACATTGCACAGAAGGAAATAATGGGGTCAGGTGAGAGAGCCATTCTAGGATCATCTATACTGCCAAGAAGACAGATTGCAAATGGCCTTGTCAGTGAGATGGTCAGCATGGAATACTCAGAGACCAAACATAGGGAGATGGAGAATAACAGAATCTTACTCTATTCTGAAACCCCCCCAAATAATTAGAAAATTAGGAAATTGGACCACATGATCAATCATTGAAGTAATAAATATGTGATTATCGTATTTTCAAAATTTTGTGGAGTCATTTCTAAAATCAACAACAATGACAACAAAAAACACTTTTGTATATGGCCTTTCATGTTGGGTGGACATCTTAAGGCAATGGACAGTTAGTGTTTTGGACCCAAGGTGGAAATCGTGATTGGGAAGGGTAGAGGGCAGTGGGTGGAAAGAGGGTGATTGAATGCACGTTCAAAGAGGTCTTGAGATGACTCTTGAAGGAGGCAAGGGAAGGGGTGAGATGGAGGGAGTGCGGAATGGAGTTCCAGAAGGTGGGCAGAGTGACCAAAGGACTGCCCACCAATGGGGCGGGGATGGGCAAGGCGCGGGGCTTGAAGTCGGCCTAAGCCCGCTGTGCGGAGGGAGTATTGTACTCTTTGATCTCTATGTTCCACCATTCCATTGAAGCTTTTATACTCAGGGTGCATTTCCATGTTATATTCTTCATCCCAAAATGTACTGCTACACACTTTTCTATATTGAATTTCATTTTGTAATAATCTCCCCACTCCATTAACCTGTCAATATCTGTCTGTGGCCTCCCGCACTCTTTATCATTGGTAACAACACCTCCTAATTTAGTGTCATATATAAACCTGGGTACTATTGCCTCTTTGTCCAGATTAATAATATGAATAGAGAACAAGAGTGGTCCAAATTTGATCCCTGAAGCACACCACCATCTTACTGGTTAATTTCCCACAGGTATCTCTCAATGTGATTCTTTTACCTCAGAGATTGTGTGCAATATGATCCATTCCCTCAAACATTCCCACAAAATCCTATTGTATAACCTCAAGGGAGCCAGTATTCTAGACTGCTATAAAACAATTATTACCTATCATTTTGGAATTCTTTATAATTAAGTTATTTTCAGTCATTTGGGTGTCTTATGCATAGGTGCTTTGAATCTTTTGTTTCCTTCAGGGAATTTTCACATTTGGCATGAATTCTCCTTCCTTATATTCCAATAACGTTCTAACAGCAACCCACTGTAATTCTCCCAATTCTCACAAACAAATCACAATTGTGCTCTTGCCTCTTAGCATTAATGCCATTTCATGGAATGATTCAGAATGAAACTGTGTCTCTCAGAAATTTGTTGCAGTTTACTGGGGCACTGGCTTCTTTAAGTGAGTAATTCTGAGTTATCATAACATTTTATTTTGCTGTGCTGCTCTTACAGCTCTTGTTTCTTGCACTAGGGCACTAACATGTTCTTTTACTAAAGAATTGACAAATCTAGATAGCGCACTCTCACTGCTATTAGCATCTATATGAAAAAAATAAGAGAAGCCAAACTATCAAAATATGAGTGATGTGATGCCAAGCGGGTTTTAAATCCTGCAGGAAGAAAACTAGGGTTGCCATCAGGCAGTGATGGCTTACTAATCATTAAAAAAACACATTTTGCCCATTGAGTAAAATCAGCAAATAAAATTCTCAAAAGAGAACAAAATCTAAATGTTTCAAAATGCAAATTGAAAAGAGTAAATGATATCTCACCTGAGGGACAGCACCAATAATGCAATACTTCCCTCATTCCTACAATGTTAGTAACAACACAGGCTGTGACCCTGAGCTGGTACAACAAAGGTAATGACGTAAACAACAGGCACAAGTCAAGCTACAGCAAGGAAATTTGTGTGGGGGGATTGTACTGCCATCTGCAGATTATTTCATTTTGAGTATGATTAGGCCAGAAACTATATTGTGTTAATTAATGCTAGCAATTTCATTGAGGATAATAATCACATTGATCACCCCCACCCCTCCCCACTCTAACACACACATACATATACACACATTACTTTGACTAAAAGAGAGGAAGAATATCAAAATTCATTTTCAAACACAAGCATTGTTAGATGGCTCATGTCACCACTCATCTTGTCTGGAGTCATGTCCCAATTAATAACCATGATTTGCTAACCACTGGATTCTGTTGCTGTGAACAGATAATTAGTGATGAATGTCTATTTGGGGTTTTACATCAAAAGCTCTCTCTGCAGGGTGTATTTGTGAAGAACAAAAGGTATAGTAAAATAAAGTAGATTCAACACAGGTAACACACGTTTGGTAGTGCGGAGCACTTATAAGAGGTTGAGCTTGGCTCTAAATTCAACACTGATTATCTGTTCACAGCAGCAGAATCCAGTGGTTAGCAAACCATGGTTATTAATTAGGACATCCAAGTCATGAAATCATGAAGTCATGACTGAATCCAAGTCATGAAATTTAAATTCCAACTTGACAGTCTAAAAAAGGGCAGAGAATAAAATACCAACCATATCCTGATGGTGATTCAATCAATTATCAATTTCTATCACCTGATCCAGAATGCGAGTCATTCTTCTGTTCCCTACTGACAACCTTCATTGCTTGGAATCTTGACAAAGACCATAACCAACCAGCGCTGCACGTAAAAATAAACTTAATAAGGTAGCCTGGAAAATGGTGAGAGAAAAATCATCTTGCCTTCTTGTGAAATGCTCAAATCCTTACCACATCACCCCTTCCCCCACCACCAATCACACCCACCACCACCACACCCTCTTTATTGTTCTCTAGTTTGGTATGTTTGTTGTTACATTGATGTCACACATTGGAAGGCAAGACTGCTGACCTACATAAACAAAATTGCAAAATACTGCAGATGCTGGAAATCTGAAACAAAAACAGAAACCGGTGGAACACTCAGCAGTTCAGGCAGCATCTATGAGGTAAGGTAAGTGAGTCAATGTTTTTGGTCCACAACTATTTGTCAGAATCAGATTTGTTATTTTCTTGTGGGTTCAAGGCACACTCAGGACATGGAAATCACAGCCTGTGCTGTCACTAACACTGTAGGAATGGGGGAAGTATTGCATTATTGGTGCTGTCCCTCACTTTCCTTTCTCCACAGATGCTGCCTGACCTGCTGAGTGTTCCCTGTGATTTCTGTTTGTGTTTCGCCTGACCTACTAGCGCCTTTCACTCAACAAGTGCCTGAATGAACCAGCTTTTTAAAATATAGACTTCAATGATACCAGCAGCTGTCAGTGTGTCCATGTAGACAGTGCTGTTAATTTATTTTCCACAGGTATTGTATTAGACCCAGGACAAAATAGGTGATTGAAGGGGGCTCATGCGGTTTAGGATCAGTATATGAAATAGTAGTGTTCATTAGCGGAGTTTACTGTCATCTTGAACTCTGAAATAAAACCCAGTTTGCAAATACACCCACTTAAATCCCTTTGGGGTATTAAATGTGGGAGTGACAAAGAGCCTTGCATATTGCTGGATGTGAGATTTCCTGGATAGTTTGAGTACCGTAAATACCTGCGTATAAGGCGCACTCGCGTAAAAGGCACACCCCCCACTTTTGACCTTGGTGAAAAAAAATGGAAGCATTTTCGATGATATTGCCGGCAGAAGGGAGGGAGGCAGGAGAGACAGGTAGGGAGGGAGAGAGGGAGGCAGGCAGGCAGGGAGGGCAGGCAGGGAGGAAGGGAGGGAGGGAGGCAAGCAGGGAGGGCGGGAGAGAAGGAGGGAGGCAGGCAGGCAGGCAGGGCAGGAAGGGAGGGAGGGAGGCAGGGCAGGCAGGAAGGGAGGGAGAGAGGGAGGCAGGCAGGCAGGGCAGGCAGGCAGGAAGGGAGGGAGAGAGGCAGGCAGGCAGGGAGGGAGAGAGGGAGGCAGGCAGGCAGGGAGAGAGAGAGGGAGACAGGCAGGGAGAGAGAGGGAGAGGCAGGCAGGCAGGGAGGGAGAGAGGGAGGCAGGCAGGCAGGGAGGGAGAGAGGGAGGCAGGCAGGCAGGCAGGCAGGTAGAGAGGGAGGGAGAGAGGGAGGCAGGGAGGGAGAGAGAGGCAGGGAGGGAGGGAGGGAGGGAGGGAGGGAGGGAAGGAGGGAGGCAGACTGGGTTTGGCAGAAGGCAGGCAGGGAGGGAGGGAGAGAGAGGCAGGCAGGCAGGCAGGGAGGGACGCAGGAGAAGGAGGGAGGGAGGGAGGCAGAGTGGGTTAGGCAGAAGGCAGGCAGCAGGCACAGCACTGAAGTCCGCTGCTGCTGCCGCTGCCCGGGCGGCCGAGGCCGAAGCCCCGTCACCCGCTCCCCCCAACCCCCGCCGGACACTGACCAAACCCCAGTTGACAGCGCGCCGGCCGCCCCTTCTGTTTACTGTATTCCCGAGGCTCAAAATTTATAGTACCTGCGTATAGGGCGCACCCCCAACTTTTGAAATCTTCCGACGTGAAAAAAAGTGCGCCTTATACGTGGGTATTTATGGTATTCAGAGCACCCAGACTTATAAAGTGTGTTTATCCACATTCACTTAAGCAAGCTGAACTCACCATTCATCCTCTCCCCAAATCTGTGAAACTCCCAGAGACTATTGCTATCCTTACATTCATTTTAAATTGCCTCAAATTCAAAATCATCTTAAAACCAAATTCTGAAATAGAACAATCTGAGAAAATAATCCTGATGTGCAGAAGCACTAGATAAGTGATTTAGTCATTTGCTGCAAGCCCAGTAACTTTGTGCACATAACTGAATTTTTTGGCATACCTTTTTTTGCTGATTCAAATGATAAGACTATTTACTTTTACCAACCTTCTCTTTTACCAACCAAAGTCTTCATCTTTCAAGCTACCAAAACATCCAACCCATGTTAATTAACCCTTACCAACAATGAACTGATTGTCTGAGTTTTCAAAAAAGAACCTTAAACAAACCAAAAGTAGCCAAAATCTGTCAGTACTTCACAGATGCAGGACTGTACCACAAGAAGAACAAAATTACAATTGTAGAGCGCCTTTACTATCATCGGTATAACTAATAACTAAAACTGTGTTTCATAACTTGAGTACTATAACAATGGAAGTTATTCAAAAACCAGCAGATGTTAAGATGCCCTTTGACAGGAGCTGAGAATCAGCAGTTTCTGAAAGTCCTCAGTCTCCTGGAAAGGCGCTATACAAATGTAATTTTGTTGTTCTTGTAGCAGCTTAAACAACAGATATAATTTAGCCCTCCATTATCCTGCTGTGCCACTGCAATTAACTCCAAGCAGCCATTGCTTTCATTCTGAGGTGCTTGCTTCCTTTGGAAAACATAATGAATATATGATTTTTTTAATCACAAAAGAGACTATTCTCTACTTTTGTGATCTCTGTGCGTATCTCATTACAGGAAAAGCAATGAAAGGTAAATCGAGGAAAATAAGATGGAAAATACAGCTCCCAGACATAAACGTAGCAAATTATTGTTAGAGATTGCGAGCCATGTTAAAAATACAAAAAAAAGCTAAATGTGAATAAAATATCTGTTAAAGATTCCTTTTCAATAAGCATTTTAATTTGGAACATTTGGCCACAGTAAATTACAGTAATAATAAGATGAAATTGCAAGCTGTTTTTCAATTTAAGAATCCGCATAACAAAATGCAGACCATTTTTGGTAGCTGACTACTGTATATAGGGCAATAATATGGTGGTTTTGTTTCCAATATGGGCTTCCTCAGCAGCAAATTAACTTCAATACAAACATCAGCTTGGTACAATACATTACTTTTAATGACGTGTGGCCATGAGCAATTTTAGATGCACTTTACAAAAGTTGAGCAACTGAACTATTTTTCAAAGCAGCTTGAAATGGCTTTTAAACATGAAGGCGTTTATTATTATTTTGAAACACTAACTTCAAATAGACATTTCTTCGGTTAATCAAAAGAGTGCAAAAGATGTTCTGATGAAGTTCCTATGTTACGTTTGACCTAATTTTAACAGAATACCCACCCTCTCATCTTCCCATTGCGCCATCAAACTTTTTTTTAATGAATTAATCTTCCAACCACCATTCCTGGTAACCTTTACAATCGTTAATTACCCTCTATGTAAAATAATACATCCTGGTAATAATACTTCAGGCCCTTTACAACCCTGAACCCGTGCCTTCTTAAACATTGCTATTAATGATTACCTTTGAAAGCAAATTTTTAAACAGACATTACATTTAGTTATTGGTCTAATGGAAGAAAAAGGCTTAACATGTTTCAAGACTGTTGGCATTCCTGGGTCTTGAACAACTTTAAAAATTAGCTAGCATTTGGAGCAAGCTAGTGGGGACCTCTATTGTTGATCTAAGATGTTTGTGTGCGGACATCAGTTTCATGTCTAAACCCAGATCAAGAGGAATTACACAGTTGATGGTATAACTCCAATTTTCCAGCTCCTCGTGTAGTGCATTAAGTTAATGCCTGAGGGATAATTGTCTCACCTGTGGCCACATGTACATGGATTGACTTTGAATGAAACACGTTGAGACAGACAATTTGAATGTCTCCTGGTGATAAGAGGGATGCCTGATGCAGAGAGTATTTGTTTCTCATTCATCTGACATTATTACTTTTGTTTACCAGAAACATTAAAAGAAACTGTTATGTATTGTCTTCTTTTTTGCTCTAGTGTTTTTAATCTATTTTTGTAAACTAGATACATTTTATTTACTTTTTTAAAAATGACTTGTCAAAGAGATTTTTTATATATTTATATTGCAGACTTGCATTATTGTTTAAACAGAAACGTTAAAAGTATCACAAATAGTGTGAAGTGTTACACGAAAAAAGGCACTGTGCTAACCAAAGCATTAGTTCTTTGGCTAAAGAACTAATGCTTTAGCCAAACAGATACAACATTATTGCCACAATAACCAACTGTTCAGTTGCGGTTCACTCAACTTTGTCAGATCACAAAGTCTGAACTTTGGGTTCAGTGTAGCCTGAGGGAGCATGCATGCAAACACCGGTGAAAAGGTTTCCCCAATGGGGATGATACGCTTGAAATCTCTGGAATGTATACAATAAAAGAGCCTGCAAAAGGAACTAAAATGGTGGAAACATTTGCTAGTTAACAAGTCCTCTTCTGTGATTGACTTTGGTAAAATTTCAACCTGCAGACAACCTGCAAAAATCACAATTTGCAATATCATATGAAAAAACTATATACACTTCCGAAATATGGCAAAATCGTTGAAAGACCCTCTTACACTGTGAGATGAGATTGTTATCGAGTATTTCAAATATAACATATACTTAGTTTCTAATCTTTTTTCATAAAGCCCGTCAAGGCTTTTTTAAATGTGAATATAAATGCAAGTTTCTGTCTATGGGGTTCCAGACACTTCAGTGAATACAACAACAACAACAACAATTTACATTTATTTACAAAGTTTATTTACAAAGTTTTCCTGAATGTAGATGCAGTATTAAGAAAAACATGTAACCATTCATATAGTCCAGGATGAAATTGACAAGACACAAACTACTACAGATGCTGGAAATCTGAAACAAAACCAGAAGTTGCTGGGAAAACTCAGCAGGTCAGGCAGCATCCATGGAGAAAGGAAAGTGAGTCAATGAAGGGTCATGGACCCAAAACGTTGACTCACTTTTCTTTCTCCATGGAAGCTGCCTGACCTGCTGAGTTTTCCCAGCAACCTCTGAAATTGACAAGCATGTACTGTGATGAGTGAGTGAAACAGACACTTAGGTACAGCATTACCAAATTCAGAAGAAAGGTTGGGGTGGTGGAAGAGTAAAAGAGGCTACTTCACTTCTGTGGCTATCATAGTGTAATGATCAGTGAGTGACAAGTCTCAGCAACAGAAATTGAGACTTGATTTTTCAGAGAGCGGTGATGTGTGATCATATGAAAACTGCCTTGAGGATTGATGCTAAAATACAACAACAACAACTTTGATTTATATAGCGCCCTCCATGCTGGACGGCTTCTCAGAGCACTTTTAAAATAGCGTGGAAACAAAGAAGAATAACAACGTTATATAGTGCCCTCCACACCGGGAGGTGTCTCAGATTGTTTAACAATGGCCGAGGCCGAGCCAGGGGTTGGGGGAAGATGACCATATGAACAGTTCACGAGAAAAGTCTTCAGGTGCAATCTGAAGGTGGGGAAGAAGGGGGTGAGGGAGGAAGTTCCAAAGTTTCGGGGCATAGTGCTAGTGGCCTCCAATGGTGGAGAGGAGGATTCAGGGAGAAGGAGGAGGCCGGATCCAGTAGTATGGAGATAGCAGGTGTTGCTGTGAGGAGAGAGGAGGTTAGAGTGGTACGGGGTGCCAAGGAGAGAGGGATGTAAGCACTAGAGTGAGGATCTTAAAGTTGAGTTTGGAATGGAGTTTGGCAAGGACTGGCTAATCAGGGTATGATGTATGGTGTGTGTGAGAATATGGGTGGCGGAATTTCAGACTAGCAAGGAGGATGTGGGATTAGTCCTGCCGGCAAATGCACGGACAAAGGTTTCGGCAGCTTTTGGAGTAAAGTATTGATGAAGATGGGCAATGTGGAGGAGATGGAAGAAAGCAGTCTTAATCAACAACAACAACAAAATTACATTTATAGAGCACTTTTCATGTCAGGAGGACGTCCCAAGAGAACGGATGCGGGGAATGAAGGATAACCGGAGATCGAACCTGAAGCCTAAGTTGTTCATGGGTTCGGACAGTTTTAAGGACAGGTAGGGCAGGTTGAGCAGGTCAGAACCGTGGAACAGAAGGCGTCAACAGGAGCCAAAGTGTATGGCTTCCATCTTGATGATGTTCAACTGTAGGAAATTTGCACTCATCCAGCTCTTGATGTTTGACATATAAGCTGATAGAATATCAGGGTCCTGGGGGTCACAACTGGAGGTGGAAAAGTAGAGATGGGTGTCATGTGGAAGTTAACACACATAGGGAGCATGTAGGTGAGGAACAGAAGGGAGCCAAGGATGGAACTTTGGGGTACCCCGCAAGTGACCAGGTGGAAGCGAGAAGAAAAACCATTTGCAGAGATATAGTGCTGGTGGTTTGTGAAGTAGGACTCAAACTTAGCTAGCCTGGTCTCACTGAGGTGAATGGTGGAGGACAGCCGATGGATGAGGATGGCTTGCTCGACTGTTGAATGCAGCGGAGAAGTCCAGGAGGACATGGGTGCAGAGGGAGCCCTGGTCACAGATAGAGAGGACATCGTTTGTGACTTTTACAAGTGCTATCTCTGTACTGTGGGTAGGGTGGAAGCCAGACTGGAGGGTAGCATGTGGAGGGAGAGGTATGCATGAAGTTGTTTGGAGACAATGTGTTCCAGAGCTTTTACAAGGAAGGGCAGGTGTGGGATAAGGGTGGTAAGTGGCCGAGGTTGTAGGGATTGAGGGTTAGCTTGAATTACAACAAAATTACATTGTTTATAATGCCCCATTGTATTACCAATTGTTGGGCCATTAGACTTTTCTGTAGTACTTTGTGTCATGGAGTCAATTATGACTCAAATATCTAACAGTATCAATAAATTAACCTTTAGCTGAAAAAAAATACTATGTTGTTATTAGAATGCTAATACATCTCTACCTCTCTCAGCTTCTGGCGTGATGGTGTTAGCCTAGTTCAGTTGGTAGTATATTTGCCTCCGAATGATAATGCTGTGTGTTTAAATACAACGTTTGGGGGAACACCATATTGTCATTGGTAGTATCCTTCAAAATGAGATGCAAAACAGAAGTTCTGTTTGCGTGTACAGGTATATATCAGTGATACCATGGCACTGGAAGAGAAGGATGTTTTCCTGGTGAAACTGGCTAGATAAAAATTGTCATTTGCTTCATGGCTGTTTATGCGATTTTGCTATGTGGAAATTGGCTGCTGAGTTCATCTGCAAATATACAGCACAGTAAATCATGTGAAATGCTTTACATCTTTGGCAAAGTGATAAGATGCTATCCAAATGCAAGGAATATTGTATAGGGATTGATGTGAACACAGAAGAATGCTATATTAGGTCATGATTGTTGCATATTGCTTTTAAGGACATAAGTAGCAATTGAATATGCATGATGCAAGAATAAAATTATTTTGGAAAGAGTGATTTGCAGATTTTTGAAAGAGGTTTGTTTTTTATAGTTCGAATAAAAAGACTGAGTGAATCTACTTTGTGTTTTGGATTAAATAACATTACAATGATTTGTACATGAGTACCTTATTATTAAGCTTTGCGTGCGTATACCTTATTATACTTTGTAATTAAATAAGATTAATCACTAGAATAATATTGATAAAAAATAAACTTATTTTACAAAGCAATTCTGAACGATCTAGAAGAATCAATTTCTTATTTTTGTTGGCAAAGGCAAATGGCAATAATGACATTAAAAAAAATGAATAACAAACTAAGCATGACTCTTTAAACATAGTTCCTCATGCCAATCTAACACCAGTAAAATTCCAGGAAGAATAATAATCAGAGTTCACCCGCTATTTCTTCGTTACGGTCAGAAATAAATTACTAACTGCACAGTGCACCACAACCAAACTGAAAAACAAGTGAATGACCATCTCCAGTAGTGTAGTACAGTACTGAGTAATATAATCTATGTGCTTTGTATACCATAATGAGCATCACAATTACGACATACTGTATATAGTCAGGTATCATGCTTATTGACCTACTTTTAAGAAAATATTTTTAAGTGATTGATGACTCACTGGTCACAATGCCCAGATCTGGGTGAACATATATGCAAATGTATTCTTTCACATAATGCTTTGCAAACCTCTCCAAAATTTATGAATTCCATTTTTTATGTTAGTGGACACGCGTTTACAGGGTTGTTGAGTTATTTTGTTATCATTTTGTTAGGATCTCGGAATGGAACAAACCTCAAATTAACTTATGCATTATGCATGAACCAAATGCTTTTGTGCCAGCTGACAATGAATAGGTTACAAATCTTGATGAGGCATGAATGAACTATAAACTAAAACCAGAAGCAACAAAAATAACTACTCGTCAGCATTGATTTACCCTGACAAGACTTTTTGGGGGTGTCAGCTGGGTGTCTGACACATGTGGAAACCCATCCCCATGCTTAAGAGTATCTTAATTTGCTCTATTTTACTCCATGACATAGAAAGTCTACAAGTGGAATTGGAGTTACACATTTTGTTTCACAAATTCACTGTTCTTTTTAAAACAATTTCTAAATGTTTGACACACATAATTCATGTAGAAGCAATATTATAATTAAGTAAAAATTTGTGATGAACGTAGACTTCCAAAGGGCCAATGTTATCCATATTTTTGGGGATGGATTATTGCAATTTGATAGTTAGAAGCCATATGGTGTTACTGTACCTCTTTTGCAACTCTGATTTTGAAAAGCTCCAAATTTCACTTGTCATAAGAGTCTGCAAGCCTATTTGTTTGACGATTTGTGGAAAATTCTTCAATTCAGTCATAATTTGGAAGAGTTTGTGTTAAGAATAGTGGAAAAATGGCTTCCAAATTAAGGCTGAACAACACTATGGACACATTTTAGCTGAAAATGGCTTTATAAATGAAGAGAAAGCAAAGTTTGGGCATCAAATGCTATTTCAGACAATCATTATCACCTAGATTCAGTTCTAAATAATGCCGCCATTTGGGGATAAATGTTTTAGGTTTATGAAACATCTTGGCCATCATCCTTGCGAGAAACATCTTTGAATAAACATTTTTTTGGAGGAAACAATTTTTATCAACTTTGTAACAGCAACTGTAGCGGCTTTCACAGGATGGCTGAGTCTTATTTTGAGATCACCAAAAACCCAAAATATGTTACGAAACATTATAAAATTCACCTCCAAACACTTTGAAATGGACGTATGATATACACTTAGAGTGTGCTCCACAATTAATTGTCTAAATGTTGAATAGTTTAGTGGTTAGACTATTAAATCATTAGCACAAAGTACTCAGGTCTAAACATTTTCAACAAGCCAATGTTTCTGAAAAAATAATCTGTAGTCAACCTAAATTGATGAATTTCAGCTCTTACCAGAAGGGGAAATGTGTCTCCAATTGATCACGGGTTCTGGTCTTCCATTAGCTAGACACACAAGAGTAACATTACTGAATTCATTGACGATGATGTCAGAAGAGATGTTGTAGATCTTTGGTGGAACTGTGGAGAAAAGCGATATATTTATATATGTAGCAAAAGGAATAATCACAATTTATAATAAGGTACTTCTTTTGTAGCCCATACTAGTCTTGCTGTCATCTTACATTTTATCATAATAACAAGATTTATTGGAAATCAAGAATTTGCTTACTCTAAAAATTAACCTATCTAGTTTTCAAACTATATTATTTTGATATGTGAAATACAGTACATAATATTGGTAAAATGCTTTTCAAAATACATTCAATAGAGTAAAACCTCAATAATCTGAAATTCCGAAAGCCGGCAACTCACTAAAATCGACAAGATTTCAAAATGCATACAGTATTAATTTTTTTTGATATCCGGAAAATCCCCCCAAATTCAGTGCAGTTGCTTGCAGTTCTCGCTGGTGCCACTCTGTGTTCTAGTGCTGTGGTTGCTGCTCGGACATTGTTTAGCTTCAGTACTATGTTTACAGGTCAGATGGTATATTGGGTCGGGCTTCCCCAGCCATTTCTAGGGTAGGTTCTAAAGTCCAACAAACTCTGGAATCCGGGAGGCTAGTGGCCTCAACTGTGCTGGATTATCGATATTTTACTGTACATCCAAAATATGACTATCACAGCATTTATTTTGCTGATACCATATTGCTTATAATAATAATTGTTGCATTTGATATAGCACTTTTCACGTCTTCTAGACGTCTCAAAGCGCTTCACAGAATATACTGTAAAGTTAATTGACTGTATATTTGTGGGTGAAATGTGGCAGCCAATTCCACACAGCAGTGTCCCCACAAACAGTCGTGGATTGAATTGACCAATTTATTATTTTTTGGGGGGATGGATTATTATCAGGCATATGGAGTAAGGAAACGTGCCCCAGGTTTCTCCCTGACCTGCCTGGATTTGAATACAGGTCTCACGTTTGTAAGGCTTCATACCGTCCTTCAGGACCAAGATGAATCATTGCCACAAAAGTATCTCATGATTAGTCAGTATCAATCAAAAGTGAATTGAATTTGTTCATAGATGACCTATGAACAAATCCTAAGGACAACATTGCTCAGATTTGAACTCTTAATGTAGCAGAAGAAATAATAATACTTTACATTTACGTAGCCCCTCTCATGTCAGGCTCATAGAATCTCAAAGTATTTCACACAACTGACTGGGAAAGTGGAATGCTGTGGAGGGAAGTAAAGATGGCCAAAAGTATGGTCAAACAAATAGATTTTCAGGTGGGTTTTGAAGATGGAGAGGGAGGAGGAAAGGTAAAGTTGGCAATGTGTACAGTTTGAGAACAGCTATACAAGTACTGTACAAGGTTTGCTGTCTTCTAAAATGATGAAAAATACTGTATATGATGTGATCATTATCATTGGCAATAGTTATTTATTTGCATAAGGTTGGAAGGCAGGAGAAAGCAATCTTAGGTTTGGTACTTGTTCAGTGTTGGGAAGAGTGAGACAAAATTTAAAAATAGTGCAGTGTATTTTCAACAATTGGATGAGTCGGTCACTCTGAAATTCTAACACATTTCCATTCAGACTTTCAAAGTGTTTTCATTTCCCATGTGTAAAAAACTCTCTAAAGTAGATATGCCTACCTTTTAGTTTTATTACAAAATCCACAGTGGAAAATGCCAAAACAATATGAGTTCATAGAATCATAGATTCTTACATCACAAAAGGAGACCATTCGGCCCATCTAGTCTCTGCCGGCTCTTTGAAAAGAGCAACTCAATCCCACTGCCCAGCTCTCTCCCCATAACCTAACCTAAGTTGCAGAATTAAAAATGGGGATCAAAGATGATGTTGAAGTTATGTCCTGTGGGTGTAGCCAAATTACATTCTGCTGAGGGTGAACTCCGCTGCTTATTATACTATGAACTTATGAACTCCACTGCTTATTATATTTAATGCAATACACAGAGTAGAGGCCAAAATTTTCCTTAATCCACATACGTTTGTTTACCTAGCAGTAAGTAAGTTTTTGGTCAATTGGTGTATCCATTTCCTGGATAAAAAAAAGACAGCTCCATGCCACAGCTCAGCCTGTCCTCACCTATTACCTTCCAGAACAGGTCTGAATAGAAATCATTAGGAGAAATCCTCTCTAACCCAGGAGCACCAAGTTCAAATTCAAGCCCAGGATAACACAATCTGAACCTGCGAGCAGCCGTGTATGAATGTAGCGCTTCACCATTCTTTACCCTTATCCATTTGGCTATGGTTACACAATGTAGAAATACTCTAACCAACCAGTTTCTTATAAAACAGCAATAGGCATCTAAATTACAGATCATCAGGATAGGGGAAGAATTAATTAATTGTGGCAGACTGAGGCAGGAAAAAAAAGCAAAAGATGCAAAGCAAAGTAGAAAAATAAGGCATGGGAAGCGCACACTAATAGAAAATCTCCCTAATTTGGTTCCTTTGCTCAATGCCCTCTGCTTTACAATAACCTCAGTTTGAAGTGAAATCTGGTGGAAGATATGGCTGTGAGTATAGTTCAACCAGCAGAAGGAACTGCACAATAACATGGTTAAGCTCCTGCTTTTTTCCTGAGTTAACTTGGCTTTCACAAGGTTTAAGATCTTAAATGTTAAATGTAATTTGGTGTCACAATAGTATTCTCCCTTATACACTATTAATTATTTGGTCTATTTTAATAAAGATTACTCCCATTCCGCTATGCAAATTCTAAAATATGGCACATAAGAGGGAAATGTTTGTTGTAAATGCCTTTATGCTTTACTAATTTATCACAGTAATTTATCATGTTGGAGGACAGCAAGATTATCACAAATGCACACAGAATAAAGAACAGACCATTACATGATTTTACCTATTCAAAGCCTGAATCTGCTATGTCTTGTAGCAAGTGTTTAATAAAACGCAATGATTGTTATGAGAGATTGACTTTAGCACAGGCTGAAACCACAATGGTAACTTGTTGGTAGAGGGGTGAGGGGTGGTGGTGGGGGTGATTGTAAAATGAAGAACAGAGTTTGGACTCATTTTGTACAGAAACAATAAGTGTCACAAGGATATTTATTGTGGGACAATTACAGTATTCAATTTTGCACTTGTACAATGAAGGTTTCAGCTATGTGTTCACTCATCTATGCTAACTGTACTTAGCCCTTTACAGGAAGAAGGCAGGCCCGCTGGAGGTAGAGAACAAACTAAGCAAAGGTTTTATGAAATGGAATTTTAAACAAAAATTGCAAACTGGAATTTAAAATAATTATTGCATGAAAAAAATGACAGAAATCCACTCTCCGCACAAAACAGCAACAGTCAATTAGCAAAGGCTAAACTTGTTCAAAAGAAACACGGAGAGCCTATTATAGATAAATGTAACTGCTTTGCATAGATATTAGTCTTTTGTGTTATTTCCATTCTCACCCCAGCCATTGCTGGGTGTCATTGTCCATTAGTACCAAATTACAGACACACAATCCTGTGGACACACAAATAATAATTATCAATGATTTGAGTTTGTGCCCTATGAGGTCATTGAGACGTCTCAAAGTGCTTTATAGGATATACTGTAAAGTGGTGTGACAATGCATTAAATGACAGCTAATTTGCACATAGCAATGTATCACAAACAGTCATGGAGTGAGTGAATAAGTTCTACGTATTGAAACTAGATGCTTCTGTATTCCAAGTTTACCTCCAAAAGTAACTTGCAATGAAAATCTGTAGAGATCACCACAATTACTTGAATCTCTTGCTGTCCCCACACAGAGACGATTTGACCCAATATTGACAAAGTTGGTGCCACAGCAAAAGGACCCAGTGACATTTCATGCATGAACAACATGCATGTCTGATGTCAGATACATTGTGCAAACTTATTTCGGGTTTCGTTTTGTAATTTCCACTGCTCAGATAACAATAGCAAAAATGGGGAAAAGTTCAGAACAAATTCTATTCATGTCCTCCTGCTGTAAAAGGCACTTTTGAAATTTAATTTGGTGTTGTGTACGTTTTTGATATGCGTGAGATCACTTAACATCATCACATGACTTACACAATGATCTCAAATGGTTGCATTTGTGCAAAACACCATTTTAAGCATACTGTAGAGGCAATGTAAATTCTCCACCTTAGCACTTCATTTCCACTCTCCAGAACCACAATATGAAAGGTACATGCATTAGTCTGCATAAAAGCCATTTATGGGTCCTAAATCAAATACTGGTGCACAGGGTAGAATACAGTACTGGTATGCAGGATAGAATACTAATTTAATGCACCATAATTTGCCTCCTCACCCATTTCTTCCAATCTCACTGGGAATTGCACTAAATAGGGGGTTGTACCAGAATGATATGAATACTTTGCACAATCCTTATTCAAATATTAATTTATCTCAAGTATAAACTCTGCACAATTGTCCTTCACTGATCTGGTCTATTTGTATTCTTGTGATGTTCTCTTCTATGGGTTTGTCTCAGTGTAAAGAGATGTGGCTGGAAAAGTGCTAGAAAATTCTGATCATTAAGGCTTTTGAAGAAACAGGATATGGAAGCCTGGTAAGGGAAACTGTCATTTTGAAAGGACTTTGTTGAACAATTTCTTAGAAGCAGTTTCTCTGAATTGCTGATATGAATCATAGGTGGAACCCAAAAAAAGATGGGATTGTTAGCTGTTGAAAGAAGTCTAACAGGGAAGACAGCAAGAGGTGACTGATAAAAAATAATGATAAGGTGCATTTGTATAGTGCTTTTTACATAAAACAAATGTCTCAAAGCATTTTATAAAATTGAAGCAGAGACTGTTATGTAGGGTTTTTAGCAGTTAATCTGATAACCATGGTACCTTGACAATGAGACGAGAAGACAATTCATTTGAATTGGATGGTATATTTTCAATGACAAATGAACATAAATCAGGATAACTAGATGAAAATATGATGTTTTGTTGAGCTAATAAAGGAGAGTTGGTCCCTTTATGTACACATGAACCACATTAGCAGAGAAGAATTAAAAGAAATCTGGTGGAGGTTTGATTTGTTAACGAATTCAGGCATTCAACCATTCATATTTGTTGTTTTTTAAATTCAGATAAAGAGCCAAGCCCCTCAAGTCAGGATAAGCAAGTGCCTAGGGTAACATTACGTACAAAGGTTAGCTATTCAGCCTTGTAGTACAGGTTATAAGCATCAGTACGCTGCATTCTTAGGTGTACGAGCTTTACATTTTCAGAAGTAGTTGTAGGATATTTACTATGAATGCCAGACACCGTACATGGATTAGGCACTAATTAAGGTGGTGTTGTTCATCGGTGTTTGCAATATCTCAGACTAACATTTCTTGAATCCAAATACCTTGACTATCTTGGGATGTCCTCCCAAAACAAAAGGCTCTATACAAATGTACTTTGTTGTTGTTATTTTGGAGGCTCAACATCATTCTGGAGGGCAAAAATAACTCAAAAATCCTATTGTCCACAGCCACCATCTCCTCTGTGTGCTCCCTCAAGCACCCTCAATCAACACATCCAATGCCAAGTGTGAAGAGATCATGGACCTTCTTATCTACAAAATTGACATAATCTGCCTGGCAGCCTCATCCTTCTGCCCTGTATCATTCATCACAGCCCGCGTTCTGTTTCCCTCACCCAACCCACCCTCAGCTACTACCATGGCCCTATCCAACATTCATTTGCCCCTATCTCTCCTTCCTCCCTTTCATCCACCATCACCACAATGAATCCCACCACCTACTGGAGTGGAGTCCTGTAGCTCAGTGGTTAGAACATTTGCCTAGCAAGCGAAAGCCATGGGTTTGATTCCTGGCAGGTCATGGCGAAACCTTGGGCAAGTTTCTTTACTCCACCTGCCTGTTAATAATCCCTCAAAAAAAGGCAACAATAATAAATTGGTCATCTCAATCCACGACTTTTGTGGGACACTGCTATGAGCAATTGTCTGGCATGTTTCACACATATATATGCAGTCAACTCATTTTACATTAATAATAATAATCCTTATATTTGATATAGCTCTTTTCGTGTCTTCTAGTTGTCTTAAAGCGCTTCACAGAATATACTGTGAAATGAATTGACTGTATATCTCTGGGCGAAACACGGAGCCAATTGCATACAGCAGCATCCAACAAACAGCAACAACAACTTTGATTTATATAGCGCCCTCCACGCCGGATGACGTCTCAGTCCAATAATGGATCCTGGGCCCGAGCCAGGGGAAGGGGAAAATAGTGACCAAAGGCGCGATCAAACAGAAAGGTTTTTAGCCGAGATCTGAAACTAGGAAGAGAGGGAGCGAGGTAAAAGGAGTGAGGAAGGGAGTTCCAGAGCTTCGGGGCATAGTGGCTAAAGGCATGGCCGCCGATGGTAGAGAGGAGGATTCGGGGGACAAGGTGGAGACGTGGACTGGAGGATCAAAGGCAACAGGTGCTGTTTTGGGGAGAGAGGATGTCAGAGAGGTAGGGATTATTATGCTTAGTTTTGCTGGTGTGAGCAGCATGACCATGTATATACAGTATATCCTGTGAAGTGCTTTGAGACATCTAGAAATCTGAAAAGTGCTATATCAAATGCAAAGTTTATCATTATTATTATTACTGCCATATTCCCTTCCCCACCCAAGTGCTGATTACCCAGCTCCTGCTTCTCTGTCCACAGCTGGAAGACACTATTAACCAATCCATCTCCTCAGAATCAGTCCCACTTCCCCTCAAAACCGCGGTCATCAAACCCCTCCTTAAAAAAATCTACAGGCATGATCAACACAGTAAGGATGGCATGATCAACACAGTCGATCATGCCATCCTTCTACACTGCCTGTCCTCCATCATCCACCTCAGTGGGACTGAATTTGGTCCATTCAATTCCTACTTTACAAACCAACAGCACTACAATTCTCTGAATGGTTTTTCTTCTCACTTACACCCGGTCACCTGCTCCTACCTTGGCTCCCTTCTCTTCTTCATCTATATGCTCCCTCTCAGTAATGCCATCCACAGACACAGGGTTATCTTCTACATGTATGTGGATGGCACTCAACTCTATGTTTTCACCTCCCGTCGTGACCCCCAGTCCCCTGATGTTTGGTCAGCTTGTCTGTCAGACATGAAGAGCTGACTGAACACAAATTAACAGCAGTTAATTGTCAACAAGATGGAAGTCATATTCTTGACTCACATTGAAATCTTCTGTCCCATGGTTCCGACCTCCTCAACCTACCCTAAAACCCACCACGTGCTCATTGGACCCCATCCCCACCCCCCTCCTCCGCACCCAGCTCCATCTTTTGGCCCTGCTCATTTCTGACACCATCAACCTTTCCCTCTCCTCAGGCACCGTCCCTACCTCCCTTAAAACAGCCACCATCACCCCTATCCTGAAGAAACCCTCTCTTGATGCGTCGCAACCATCAAGCTATCGACCCATCTCCAACCTCCCATTTTTATCCAAGGTCCTTGAAAGAGTGGTTACCTCCCAGCTCCGCTCTTTGCTTTCAACTCACTCACTCCTTGAACCCCTCCAATCAGGTTTCCACCCAATTCACAGCACAGAAACTGCCCTGGTTAAGGTTACAAATTACATCCTAACCGCCTGTGACCAGGGCTCCCTTTGCCTCCTCATCCTCCTTGACCTGTCTGCTGCATTCGACACAGTCGATCACACCATCCTCCTCCAACGTCTTTCCTCCCACCTCAACCTTCAAGGCACAGTACTTGACTGGTTCCATTCCTACCTGACCCACCGTTTACACTTTGTTTCTTCCAATGGTTTTTCCTCAAAACCCTCAAACCTTTCCTCAAAACTTCATTTTGTGGATGAATACAGTAGCCAAATTTATACACTGCAATTTCCTACAAAAAAAGCAGTGGAGTGAATGACAAATGAGGAATGTTGGCCCCTCTCACCTCAATCTTCTACATAACACCCTTAGTACACTGCTAATACACCACAAATATTTGATATGCATCCATTATGTTCACTCTATCATTTTTATTCAAATTCAATCGATAGTTAGTGTTTATTTACAATGAGTCAGTGATTTTCAGCACTAATGAGTAATAACCTTGTTAACCACAATAGTGATCTGAATGTTACAGTTGTCTGTTCAAACAAAAATTACAAACTCAATACTGTGAAGTAATGGAAGCCAGCAATGTTATTTGCTTGTTACTTGCTTTATTCAGTAAATTTGAGCAAAATAAGTCCTTTGTCCAGTGAGGAAGACACTCCTGTCAATCAGAAGCCTTTTATTGCAGCCTCTATCATTGTATTTTCTGGGGGAAAACCAGATAAAATAATATAATCCAATAATTATAAATTTAATTAAAAAAGTGGCAGATCCTGGCAATAATGCATGGGTG
This sequence comes from Hydrolagus colliei, assembly GCA_035084275.1. Lineage (NCBI taxonomy): Eukaryota > Metazoa > Chordata > Chondrichthyes > Chimaeriformes > Chimaeridae > Hydrolagus > Hydrolagus colliei. Next base: position 40,956,889 of record CM068745.1, on the reverse strand, counting down.
AAGTAGGGTCCGGCGATATATCTATTTATCGCTAAAATCCGATATAATTTTCATATCGATATGCCGATATAGACATTTCAAAAATATCGATATATATAGAAAAATAGATATATCGAGGTAAAAAAAATTGGGATTCGAGCACACTGAACTACAAGATCCAGAATGCTCATCTCTATACACAATGCACAGACCGAGGTGCAAAGCCGCCATATTGTATTCATAGTCCTCGAATACAATATACAGGTATGCAAGGGGTGGTGGGTGGGGGGGGGAGAGACGGCTTGGGGGGGTTGAGGGGGAGATAGACGGCTGGGGGGAGGGGGAGAGAGACGGCTGGGGGGAGAGGGGGAGAGATACGGCTGGAGGGAGGGGGAGAGAGACGGCGGGGGGTGGAGAGGGGGAGCGAGACGGCTGGGGGGAGGGGGAGAGAGACGGCTGGTGGGAGGGGGAGAGAGACGGCTTGGGGGAGGGGGAGAGAGACGGCTGGGGGGAGGGGGAGAGAGATGGCTGGGGGGAGGGGGAGAGAGACGGCTGGGGTAGGGGGAGAGAGAAAACTGTGGGGAGAGAGACGGCTGAGGGGGGAGAGAGACGGCTAGGGGGGGGAGGGAGAGAGAGACCGCAGAGGGGGGTGGAAGAAAGAGACGGCCAGGGGGGTGGTGTGGGAGAGAGACAACGGGGCTGGGGGGTGCGAGAGAGGGATGGCGGGGGGGGGTGGGGGAGAGACGGGGTGGATGTGATAATATACAGATAGATAGAGATGGGGGTGATGTGAGAGAGGGAGAGAGACACAGAGACACACAGACAGAAAAACACAGAGATGGAGAGAGTGAGAGACACAGAGAGATAAAAATATTTACCTCCTGAGGAGATAGGTCCCGAATGCGCGCGCATGCGCAGTACGAAACCCCCCGAAAATATCGATGTTTCGGTATATCTTGATATGAGCCCACCGATATATTTAATCGGAAATTTTCCATATCGATATATCGCTAAAACCCGATATAATTTCCATATCGGTATGCCGATATAAACATTTTTAAAATATCGATATATCGAAAAAACGATATATCGAGGTAAAAAATCGGGAGCACACTGAACTACAAGACCCAGAATACTCATCTCTATACACAATGCACAGACCAAGGTGCAAAGCCGCCATATTGTATCCACAGTCCTCGAATACAATATACAGTTATGCAAGGGGTGGAGGGTGAGAGAGATGGCTGGGGTGGGGGGTGAGGGGGAGAGAGACTGCTGAGGGGGGGGGGAAGGTGAGGGGGAGAGAGACGGCTGGGGGGAGGGGGAGAGAGACAGATGGGGGGAGGGGGAGAGAAACAGCTGGGGGGAAGGGGAGAGAGACGGCTGGGTGGAGAGGGAGAGAGACGGCTGGGGGGGAGAGAGACGGCTAGGGGGTAGGAGAGGGGCAGAGAGATGGCTGGGGGGAGGGGGAGAGAGACGGCTGGGGGGAGGGGGAGAGAGACGGCTGGGTGGGGGAGAGACGGCTGGGGGGGGGGGAGAGAGATGGCTGGGGGAGTAGGAGAGGGGGAGAGGGACGGCTGGGGTGGTGGTGGGGGAGAGAGACGATGGGGGTGGGGGATGCGAGAGAGGGACGGCGGGGGAGGGGGGGGGGGGGTGGACGGGGAGAGACTAGATGGATGTGATAATAGAGATGGGGGGGATGTGAGAGAGACACAGAGACACAGAGTCACACAGACAGAAAAACACAGAGATGGAGAGAGTGAGAGACACAGAGAGAGAAAGATATTTACCTCCTGAGAAGATAGGCCCCGAATGCGCGCGCACTCCGAATGCGCGCGCACTCCACATGTGCACGCTGTGCGTGCATGCGCTGTACGAAAAACCCGAAAATATCGATATTTCGGTATATCTCGATATGAGCCCATCGATATATTTAATCGGAAAATTTCCATATCGACGGACCCTAGGGTGAAGTGAAATGTATTCTACACAGGCATTGCTCACTAGTTTAAGACACAAAGTGGTCAGTTAAACTATGGAAAGTAACCTTTCTAAGGACAATTGGTGTAGGAAGGAAGTTCTCTGAGTCATTTGTGCAGATTCTCAGGCTCATGTTCTAGCTTTCCTTTGCAACACTGCAAGAAGGCAACAAGTAGAAACGAAACCTACATTTTATAGCGCCTTATATTGAAATATACGGACTCAAATGTAACTACAGGGAAGGGTACTTACTGTACAGTTCTTGTAGGCACAGTGTTTTGCACCAGCAAAGTCCACGAACAGACACATTTAAATTGGAGGACTGTATGCCAGGAAACCAGGAGAGATTCCCTTCTCTTATGAAATAGCACCATGGGATGGTTAACATCCAATTGAAAACAAGTCAATAAAGATCTTGGTTAACATCTTAACATCTTATATGATAGATGACACCTCCCCTGGCAGCACACCGTACACACCATATAGCTTTCCAAAAGTATAGCTTTACAAAAATAACATTTCAGGGTTCACTCCTGATGTGCCTGCCAAAACACCAGAAGTTGCTGTTACTTAAAGATCTTTCATTGTATGTAACAGACACAGATGGCCTACTTTCACAAATGGACCACATACAAGTATCCCATCCCACCTCAGCAAATCAGTTAACCACGAGAATAGCACCACGAGAATATCAGCCTCAGTTGCATCCAATGTGTTCCAGAGCCTGGACGATTTCCTTGTGCGGAAATTTTTCAATATTACAAAGAAGTACCCGTAATTTGAGGAGAACCGAGAACCTGTGACTGTATAAACAGATTTGTGTTTACACAGGCACTAGTCGTGGACTGAACACCCTACAGGAATGAATCACTTCACTTAGGGTCTGAGCTGGGAATGCCTTAACATTCTCATTCCCCATCTTATGCTGTCCTGTTACAGGAGTCCTGTAGTTCAGTGGTTAGAGCCTTACAAGCAAGAGACTTGAGTTGGATTCCTGGCAGAGGCAAAATCTTGGGCAAGTTTCCTTACTGATAATAATCCCTCAAGGGAAAATAGGGTAATTTCTCAATTCACAACTGTTTGTGGGACGCTGCTGTGCGCAATTGGCTGTTGTGTTTCACCCTCAAATATAGTCAATTCACTTTACAGTATACTCTGTGAAGCGCTTTGAGACATCTGGGTATGATAAGGCGCTGTATCAAATACAAGGATTATTATTAATATGGAAGCGAACATACTTATAATCATAAACTGTTAAAGGTGAAACGTGCCATTTGCTTTATCAAGTCTACACTGATACTGTCTCCATATTTGTCCCCCATGTATTCTAATCCAACTTTCCTGATTATAAAAACCTATAGTATGGGAGACTGTTTCCCCTGGTTGGAAAACCTATAACGAAGGTCATAGTCTTAAGATTGGGCATCAGTCTTTTCGCACTGTTGAGGAAAAACCTCTTTACTCAGAGGGTGGTGAATTTATAGAATTTTCTACCCCCAAAACAATGTAGATGCTCAGTCCTTGAACATATTCAAGACTGAAATTGACAGATTTTTTATGGATAAAGGGATTAAGGGATATAGAGAGAAAGCGGGCAGGTGGAGTTGGATTAGAAGATCACGCATGATTTTATTGAATGGTGGGGCAGGCTTGAGGAGCCGAATGGCCTACTCCTGTTCCTTATTCTTATGTTCTTATGTTCTTTTACTCTTAACACTCCATTTCCATAAACATTTAATTTCCGTTGAATAATAATGCAGGATTTTAACCTTACAAATATTATCAATGATAAAATTAGTTATATTGGACAAATTTGTGTGTTTTCAAAATCAATGAAAATATCTACATCAATTGCTGCTCCACAATATTGAATGGTGAGGTAAAATTTAAATTGACGTAGATATATACGGAACAAAAACAAGCCATTTGGCCAAATTAGTTCATGGTGTTATTTATACACCCTTCCCTTCCTTTCTCCCTTATCTTTATATGTCATAGTTACCCTCTTTAAATTAAATATTTTCCAAAGTTCATAATTTGCTTGAAGAGTTCAGACTATTTGAAGTCTAATTTTCAGTATTTTCCATTAATACTGAACTATCATTTTTACCCCACATCCGTGCCATGACACTCCCCCATCTCCACAACATGGCCCGGCTCTGCCATTGTCTCGCACCCCACTCTGCCACATGTGCGCATTCGTAACATTCAGGCTTGACTTTGCAAACTCCTTGCTTGTTGGGTTCTCCAACTCCTCCCTCCATAAGCTGCAGATCATCCAGAACTCTGCAGCCCATGTCCTCACCTGCACCAGCCTCTGTGACCCTATCACCCCCATCCTTGCCCAATTCTATTGGCTTTCCATCACATAGAGGATACAGTTCAAGATCCTGGTCCTCACCTTCAATGCCCTCCATCGCCTTTCTCCTCCCTACCTCTGTGATCTCCTGACCTCCAAACAAACTGCTCGTGTCCTCAGATCAGGGGCCTCCTGCCTGCATCATGTCCACCGCCTCGCCCGCCCCACCATTGGCAGGTGGAACTTCAGCCACTCTGCCCCCACCCTCTGCAACTCCATCCTACAATCCTTCTCCCCTCCTACTCTCTGGTTATAGCACTCGCCTTCCAAGAGAGAGGACCTGGGTTTGATTCCCGGGCAGGGCGAAATGTTGGGTACGTTTCCTTACTCTATACATTTATGTTTACCTAGCAGTAAGTAGAAATATGGTTGTTAGTTAATTTTTGGATTGTTTTTCAGGGGGTAATAATTCCTTCAAATATTTGTTAATTTCAATGCACGACTGTTTGAGATACAGCACACTGCTGTATGCAATTGGCTGCCGCATATTGTCTACAAGTTATAATAATAATAATAATCGTTGCATTTCACATACCTTTTTGCATATCTTCTACACATCTTAATGAGCTTCACAGAATATACTATAACGTAAATTGACTCTATAATTGTGTTAATTGTCTTTATAGATAAGGCGCCATATTAAATGCTGACGTGAAAGGCGCTATTCAAATGTTGTTGATGTTCTTGGTATTTCACTCTCGAACTGAATAGTATTCAGTTATGAGGAAAGGCTAGAGAGTTTAGGTTTATTCTCATTGGAGCAGAGAAGGTTAAAAGGAGACCGAATAGAGGTTTTCAAGATCATGAGGGGATTCAACAGAGTGAACAGGGAAAAAGTGTTTCTCCCGGTGGGTGTATCAGTGACTCGTGATCACAGATTTACAATAGTTTCAAAAAGAAGCAGAGGGGAGGTGAGGAGAAATGTTTTCACTCAGCGAGTTGTTTGAATCTGGAATGCATTGCCTGAAAAGGTAGTGGAGGCCGATTCGATAACAACTTTTAAAAGAGAGGTAGACAATTATTTGGGGAGGACGGATTGCGCGGATATGGGAAGAGAGCTGGGAGTGGGATTGAATTGCTCTTTTTAAAGAGCCGGCACAGACTCGATGGGCCGAATGGGTTCCGTTCATGCCGTAAGATTCTATGATTCTATTGAATTGGAGTACCCATTGCTCAGTATGATGTATTTTCAGTAATTGTCATTGGTGGGTTTTCTCATTTGCACTATTTGAATTTTTTATTGAGAAATCCCATTAAGAGATAGAGTAAAGTAGAGGTCATTGTGGAGAAGATGCCTATGGCTGCTTGCATAATATTCTCTTCTGGGACCTGATAATGTCACCTGCTTGTGACTCCTGTGCCCTAATCCTCACTTTACTATTCTGTAGAAATTTAAAGGAAATTTCTGAATATATTTTGGACATAAATATTGTAGTATTGGATACGGCTCTGGGAAGGATGATTTGGAGTTACAAATTATGAGAATCGGATCTGAAAATTTAGATTATTTTCACTGGAGTAAAAGAGATTGAGTGGGAATATGAAACAAGCTATTAGAATGAAAGTCGTGGATCATTTTGATGGCAGGAAATTAATTTAAAGCTGTGATCATGGAACTGGAAGTCATGAACATACAGTGAAAAGGCTTCAAGTGATGATTTAGATAAGCAGGTTTCCACAACAGATTAGTAGATAGGTGACATTAGGTCTTGTGAAAGTTGTTAATGCGAAGTAACGTAACTCATTTAAAGAAGGGTCAAAATCTGGGTAAGTATAAGATCAAATGTTCTGCTGTAAAAACATAGTTGAAAGCTATGATATCCTGAGTTCTGGTTTATATCATAGAATATCATTGGTTGGATGTCAATAATCAGTGCTCATTTGCTTGGTATTTTGTAATGTTTAAATATCCTAAGAGTCAATAGAAATTTTGCTTTAAAAAATGTCATTAATTTAATGTGTTTTTTCATTTTCAGTAGAACTTGAAGCAAGTCAGGTCCATGAAAATTGTGAAAAATGTGTTGGAAAATGCAAACTTAATGGTTGGAAGACAATCTGTCCTGTAGCACAGTGGTTAGAGCACTCGCCTTACAAGCGAGAGACCTGGGTTCGATTCCAGGCAGGTCAGGGCGAAATCTTGGGCAAGTTTCCTTATTCATACTGCCTAATAATAATAAGATCAACTTGGATTTATATAGCACTCTCCATGCCAGATGGCATCTTAGAGAGCTTCACAATAATGGATCCCGGGGCCAAGCCAGGGGGAGGGGGAAAAAGCACTGTCGAAAAGAAAGGTCTTCAGCTGTGACCTGAAAATGGGAAAAGAGACGGTAATGGCTGAAGGCACAGCCACGGACAGTGGAACATGGAGGAGACCAGATCTGGTAGAGCGAAGGCAACAGGTGCTGTTGTGAGGAGTGAGGTGGTCAGAGAGGTAGGGGTGTGCAGAGGAGTGGAGGAATTTGAAGACAAGAGTGAGGATCTTGAAATCGATCCGCTCTGAGACAGGGAGCAAGTGAAGTCTGGCAAGGACTGGGGCAATCGGGGAGGGAATTTTGGTATGGGTGAGAATGCGGGCAGCAGAATTTTGGATAACCTGGATTTTGTGAATGGTGGCAGAGGGGAGACTGGCGAGGAGGGCATTTGAATAGTCCAGCCGAGAGGTGACAAAGGCATGGACCAGTGTTTTGGCAGCTTTTGGGGTGAGATATTTGCGGAGACGGGCGATTTGTCGGAGATGGAAGAGGCCAGTGCTGGTGAGGGACCGGATGTGGGAGAGGAAATAATCCCTCCAAAAAAAGAGAAAATGGTAATTTCAATCCAGGACTGTTTCGGTACACTGCTGTGCGCAATTGGCTGCCGTGTTTCGCCCACAAATTTGTTTTACAGTATATTATGTGAAGCGCTTTGTGATGTTGGAGACATGAAATACGCCATATCAAATGTGAGGATTATTATTATTATTAATTTCTCCTTGAAGGGGACCAAAATGGAACAATTAGATGGAATTAGGTTTATAATCCATGAGGCTACACTGCAGTGAAATGGCTTTATGATAAAAAATCAACAGGGCCTCTATATCCAGAATAAGGACACTGCTTTCAGGACTTTGGCCAGCTATGTGGGAGAGGGTGTTCACACATGAAATGAGACAACAATAATAATAATAATCCTTGCATTTGATATAGCGCTTTTCACATTTTATCGATGTCTCAAAGCACTTTGCAGATTATACTGTAAAGTGAATTGGCTGTATATTTGTGGGCGAAACATCAACTTATATGATGTCTTTTAAGCAGGAAGGTATCTCAAAGTGCCACACAGAGCAAAATAGTAAGAACGGAAAGGATAGGTGGAAATTGAATAAAATGGTAAGTATTAAGAGAACTTAATTTGGGATTTCGTTATTCAGAGTCAAATTTCTTATGTGGTTTAATTTGGGATTTCTTTATTCAGAGTCAAATTTCTTATGTGCAATAGTATTCCAACCACATAAGGTTGCTCATGCAGGAATGACCATGGAGTGCACAGCGTGATTTCAGGTCAATGACACCATAGAGCTGTGGCAATAATCAAGTAATGAGAAGAAATTTGTGGCTGTTTCTTGATCCATTCCTTGTACTTTTTAAACAACCCCAAATGTTATCCCACAATTCTAAACATAATCTAATTAGTGACCTATTCAAGTTAAAATATTATTTTGAAAATGATAATCTTAAGCCTTCAAAATGCAAGGTAAAATTTAATTTGTCATGTTTATAGCAAGTTCACATTGATTGGACACTTTCACTGAATGATCAATAATAACATTCAATTTTCTTTCTGTCTCCATCTCTGCTTGTTGACACTTTTATTTAATACGTATGTTTACAGTTTCTTCTGTTAATATGCATTAGTTTATCTGCATTAAATTCCCTACCTCTTTGACCTGCTTGCTCCCCAACCCTCTACACACTGTCTCTGCTCAAGTGGCTGGGGCCTCCTGCATGTCCTGCTTACTCTCCGTTCCATCAGTGGCCACACTTTGAACCACAACGCCTCAAAAATACGGAATACTCTTCTTTCCCTCCACCTTGCCCCTTTTTTCCCCATCTTCAGGATGCGCTTGATGACCTTCTTCTTCTCCTGACGTGAAAGGTGCTATACAAGTGTAATGTTGTTGTTGTTGACTGCGCTTATGGTCATCTCCGTCTGGCTCGGCGATGTGCTCTGCCACTGTTAAGCACTCTGGGATGCCACTGTGTGAGTGGTACTATATCAATTGCAGCTTTTGTTGTTTATTCTCATGTGCCCAATTATTCTCTCTGTATTCTATTTATTCTCCTTATATCTGTTACCTGTCTACGCAGCTTAGTATTATCAACACATTTCACAACATCACAATAAGCAGTTTTCTCTAAGTTATTTAAGAATGATGCGTAGAATCAAACGTACAGACAGTTATGAAAGACTTGGATGGACTGCTCAGTCCGCCTCCAGTAAAACCACTCAATTGAGAAAAAAAGAGAATGTGTCTTTAATTAAACCTTGATATTGACATTCATAGTTCATATTTTAAGATTGTGAACAAGAGGGATCGTGTGTTCTCAACGGGATTTGTGATTATGTGGGATGCTGTTCTTATTCTGATTTATTAGTCTTGCTCTAAATTGAATTATGTAAGCAGCAAGGGAACTTGTGCCATGACCCATTTGATAGTTGATTTAATCAGATTAGAAAGGTCAAAAAAGGCCATGACTGAAGCTTTAAATACAGTTAGTTAAGTGAAATGGACTGTAATCATTGACTTTCCCTACTGTCTGTAGTGACACCAGTATAATTACAAAAAGTGGCAAATACAAAAAAAATTGTCAAAAATGTTGCCTCTTCTTATCTTTGGATCCTCTGTCAGTATGTGACAGGGATAGAGAGGGGCTATATATAACAACAAAACAAAATTACATTTGTACCGTGCCTTTCATTTCATAGAGAGTTTTTAAAATTGAAACAATTATTGTTACCTTAAATGATGTCAGTATGGGGATACCGCCATCATTACAGGCAAAGGCAAATTAAGGAAAATACACCTTTGGGTTCCTCTCTATATATTGTAGACTGTGTATGTTCATCTCAACAACAACAACAACAACAACTTTGATTTGTATAGCACCCTCCACGCCGGACAGCGTCTCAGAGCACTTCACAATAGCGGATCCTGGGATCAAGCCAGGGGCAGGGGTAGCAAGGTGACCAAAGGCGCGGTCGAAGAGAAAGGTCTTTAACTGTGACCTGAAACTGGGAAGAGAGGGGGCAAGGCAAGGCAAAGGGAGTGAGGAAGGCATGGGTCACAGGGTGACAGGGTGACAGGCTCCCATTGATACAAACAAGCCCCAATTTTTATTTTATTTTTTTGTTTGCCACTGCTTGTAAAGATCACGACATGGGAGAATCATTACACACAGTAGGAAAATCCAATAGATTTGAAATACAGTATATACGAATATAGATGTTGATCAAGCTGTAAATAAATATATTAGAAAATACCCACATAGGTTATAATCTTCCTTTTTTTTAGACTTGAAATACAGTTCTTATTTTGACATTTGCTTCATTTTAAAAACAATTTTAACATTTCTTTATCTTTTGAAATGCTTTATTAACATTTCACGTCTGTTTTAAATGGTGAAAGTCAAAATCCTGGAATCATCCATTGCACACTCTACGTCTAACTGTGTTATATTATACAGCTGTGAAAGAAAATTGCAATTTTGTTACTTACAAATTAAGCAGTCCTAATTTATTCCAGGAATAAATCACAGGTATCTAGTTATCGAACGTGTGTGCTCAGAGGAAAGGACATGATAGCATGTCACTTTTATTTTTAAATATAATGTATTTAAAAGAGAAAAACAACATATTTTAATGACTAATATTACCACAAAATAATGTAATAATTTTATGGTATTAAAATTCATTAAATGAATAGCATGTATCTTTATTAAACATCATCACAGTACCTTTAAACATGTTAGATGAGTGCTTCATTCTACCTAAATATAATAATGATAATCCTTGCATTTGGCATAGTGCCTTATCGGATATTCTAGACATCTCAAAGTGCTTCACAGAATATATTACAAAGTGAATTGACTGTAAATCTGTGGGCAAATCATAACAGCCAATAGCGCACAGCAGTGTCCCACAAACAATCATGGATTGAAGTGACTAACTCATTATTTTTTTCTTGAGGGATTATTATCAGGCGTGTGGAGTAAAGAAACTTTGCCAAGGTTTCTTCCTGATCTGCCAGGAATCAAGCCCAGGTCTTTCTCTTGCAATTTGAGGGCTCTAACCACTGAGCTGAAGGATTATGGCTTGCGAGGCGAGGGCTCTAACCACTGAGCTATCGGACTCCAAGGACACACTACAGGTTAGTGTACAAATGATTGCATGTATGTGCGTGTGTACAGGTTAGTGTGTGTGTATGTGTGCAGGTCAGTGTGTGTGTGTGTACAGGTTAGTGTGTGTGTGTGCAGACAGGTTGACACTGACTGTATCCTGTAGTTTGACTATGTGGCTGCAGCTCAAGGAAGCTGTTGCTATAGCTGTTGCTATGGGTGTGACAGTAGCTGTGGGTATATTGTCCTCAATTAGGTAACACATATCTAAACTGACTAAGTAAAGCACAGTGTATAACACAACATTTTAGGCAAAAAGAATGCCAATGAAACAAGAAAAAACAAGTTATGGTTTTGAGCTGCACTTGAACAATGTTCAAATTATTTCTACTAGAAGTGCCCTATTAACTAATTTTTCTGTCACTGATGTGGCACTATGATTGTATATTTAAAATATCATATTTATTTTGTACTGTATACACCGAATCACAGCAATGTAACATTGTTTTCTCACTTTCAACATCTTTCCCTATATCTCCTGTTGACCCAGGTGTGCAATCTATCTCAGGCACATGTTTTAATGTATACATAAAGGCATTATAGTCTGGCATCTCCATTATCCTACTAGTAGTGTCTGGCGATATATTGACATATCAGTTATATCGATTTAATTTTTCATATCGATAGGCCGATATCGGAAATTTGAATATATCGGTATATCGAAAAAATCAGTATGAAAAGAAATATCGGTATATCCACAAAATATTGGTATATCATCAACAAATGCCACGTTACAGCATACAGAAAATATACAACCAAAGGTTCAATTCCCCATTACGCTCCCTTAAACTAACAGAAAACCATAGATGGCATATAACTGACCTTGTCGTCGGCATTGCATACCTCCTGGGCGTAGAGCACGCATATCTGAATGCCCACATCCCCCTTCTTGCCTTCCCCCCCCCACCAAACACAATCAGATATGCACAGACTGATCATTCCCCCTCCTCCCACTAATCACCATTTCCGCGCATGCGCACAAGATGAAAGCCCGGTGATATCGATATATTGGTATATATCAATATGAGCCCACCGATATATCGATATCAGAAAATTTAAGAACATAAGAATATAAGAATTAGGAGCAGGAGTAGGCCATTTGGCCCTTCAAGCCTGCTCCGCCATTCAATAAGATAATGGGCTGATCTTCTCACTTAACTCTAATTACCTGCCCTATCCCCATATCCCCTAATCCCTCCATTTTTCAAAAATCTATCAGTCTCAGCCTTGAAAATGTTCAAGGACTGAGCATCTACAGCCTTCTGGGGTAGTGAATTTATGGAATTGTGAGTGAAGAAATGTTTCCTCAACTCTGTTCTAAAAGGCTGACCCTTAATTTTAAGACTGTGACCCCTGGTTATAGATTCTCCTACCAGGGGAAACAGTCCCTCAGTGTCTACTTTATCTAGCCCTTTAAGAATCTAATATGTTTCAATAAGATCCACCCTAATTCTTCTGTACTCTATAGAATACAGCCCTAGTTTATTCAACCATCCTCATAGGACAGTCCCCTCATCCCAGGAATTAACCTAGTGGATCTACGCTGCACCCCCTCTAAGGCAAGTATGTCCTTTTTTAAATATGGAGACCAAAACTGCACACAATACTCTTAAGTACGGTCTCACCAGATCCCTATACAGTTGCAGCAAGACTTCCCTACTCTTGTACTCTAAACCTTTTGAAATGAACGCTAACATGCCGTTCGCCTTCTTAGTTGCTTGCTGCACCTGCAAACTAACGTTTTGGGACTGGTGTACAAGGACACCCAAATCCCTTTGAACACTAACACTATCTAACTTCTCCCCCTCTAGAAAATAATCTATTCTTTTATTCTTGCTACCTAGGTGAATAATTTCACACTTGCTAACATTGACTTCCATCTGCCACCTACTTGCCCACTCCCCTAGCCTATCTATATCTTGTTGCAATCTTTTTGCATCATCCTCAGAGCTCACTCTGCTACCTAGTTTAGTGTCATCCACAAATTTAGACACATTACATTCATTGTCCTTGTCCAGATCATTGATGTAAATAGTAAATAGCTGAGGCTCAAGCACTGATCCTTGTGGCACTCCACTAGTTACATCCTGCCAATTCGAGAATGACCCATTTATCGCTACTCTCTGCTTTCTACCTGATAGCCATTCTTCTATCCATGTTAATATGTTCCCATTAATCCCATGGATCTTAATCTTGAGTAAAAGTATTTTGTGTGGCACCTTGTCAAATGCCTTCCTAAAATCCAAATATACCACATCTACTGATTCCCCCTTATCCAACCTGCTATCAGCGCCTTGGGATGTCCTCCCGACGTGAAAGGCGCTCTATAAATGTAAATTGTTGTTGTTGTTGTTGGATACATCCTCAAAAAATGCTAAAAGATTAGTCAAGCATGACTTCCCTTTTGTAAAGCCATGTTGACTCTGCCTAATCTTTTTATGGTCTTCAAGGTATCCCATAACTACGTATTTTATTAAGGACTCAAGAATTTTCCCTACAACTGATGTCAGACTAACTGGTCTACAGTTTCCCATATTTTCTCTCCCACCCTTCTTAAATATTGGAGTTACGTTTGCAATTCTCCAATCAATGGGGACTTTTCCAGTATCCAGAGAATTTTGAAAGATTATAGACATGCCATCCACTATCTCAGTAGCCACCTCCTTTAAAACTCTAGGATGCAGGCTATCCGGTCCAGGGGATTTATCGGTTTTAAAACCTGACAATTTACTTGGAACCATTTCTTTACTAATGTTAATCTCCCTAAATTACTCACTAACATTGTCTTCTTGGTTCCCCTCTATTTTTGGTATGTTTCCAGTGTCTTCTACGGTGAAGACTGTAGAAAAATACTTGTTTAATGACTCTGCCATGTCTTTGTCCCCTATTATAATTCCTCCGGTCTCTGTCTGTAATGGACCCACATTCACCCTCGATAGCCTTTTCTTCTTTATATATTTGTATAAACTCTTGCAGTCTGTTTTTATGTTCTTCGCTAGTTTGCCCTCATAGTCTATTTTCTCCCTCTTGATCAATTTTTTGGTCCTCCTCTGTTGTTCCCTAAAGTTCTCCCAATCCTCGGGTTTACTACTCATCTTAGCTGTTTTATAGCCTTTTTCTTTTGATTTGATACTTTCCCTAACTGCTCTAGTTAGCCACGGCTAAACCACCTTTCCCATGGCATTCTTATTCTTCAGAGGAATACGTGCTCGCTGGGAATTTTGCACTATCTCCTTGAATATCTGCCATTGCTGGTCTACTGTCAAATCTTTAAGTCTAGTCTCCCAGTTTATTCTGGCTAAATCCTCTCTCATACCAGCAAATTTGGCTCTTTTTAAATTGAAGACTTTTGCTTCAGACTTAACTACTTCCCTCTCTAACTTAATGCTAAATTCCATCATATTATGATCACTTTGCCCTAGAGGAGCCTTAAGTTCCAGTTTGCTGATCAGCCCTGTTTCATTACACAAAACAAGGTCTAATATGGCTTGTTCCCTGGTCGGCTCCTCGGCATACTGATCTAAAAAATTATCTCTAACACATTCTTAAACTCCTCTTCTATCTTACCTTTCCTACTTTGGTTGTCCCAGTCTATGTGCAGGTTAAAATCACCCACAATTAGTGTCTTTCCTTTGCTACATACTCCATTAATCTCCTGATTTATACCTTGAGCGATACTTTGACTGCTGTTTGGGGGTCTATAAACTACTCCCACTATAGTTTTCTGCCCCTTGAAGCTACGTATCTCTACCCATACTGACTCTACATCTTGCTTTTCACATTTAAAATCTTTCCTCTCTACTGTTTTTATCCCATCCTTTATTAGCAGGGCCACCCACCTCTCCTCGTTTTCCACATTGCCTATCTTTCCTATACACCACGTAGCCGGGAATATTTAGTTCCCACCCTTGATCACCCTGTAAGCATGTCTCGGTGATGGCTAGCTACTAGATCATACCGGTTTGTCTTTATTTGCGCAAATAATTCATCTATCTTGTTTCGAATGCTTCGTGCATTCAGATACAGCGCCCTTAATTCTGACTTCCGGCTATTAACCCTATTCACTGGCACCCTACCACTGCACTTCCTTTCCCTGCTTGACACACTGCTCTTCTCCCTTGTTAATTTGCTCTCCCACTTTTGTTGATCCCAAGTTTAACTGTGGTGGACTATACCTGACTATGTTTTTACCTCCCCCCAACCCCCTTAGTAGTTTAAAGTAGTTTAAAGTAGTTCCATATCGAAGGACCCTACCTACTAGTCTAAGAGTGCTACCCATTTGAAGTTCTTTTTCCTGTTAGCCCGAGAAGCTTATCCTCTGGATGGAGTAAATTCACAATTCTCAAATGGTTTGATTTTGCCATACATGGAGGATGGGTGTTAACTTGATGGTCCAGAGAGGTTCTCTTTGCCAATTGTTTGTTTCTATAATATTTTATACATTATATTCAGGATTAGAGTTCCATAAACTCAACTGGAACCTCACTGTATCAGAGGAAGTGTCAGATGCAGTGTGCGTGTCTGTGTGTGGCCTCTTTTCTGAGGAAGATTTAAGGGGTATTGCCACCTAACCTAAAACTACATAATAGTTGTATGATTACATATAGTCTAGGGTGTAAAAATCCTTCCATCTACTGGCATTCATAGCCTTTCCTTTGAACACCAAGTATGATTGCTTTTCTTAAGCACTGAACACACCTCAACGTTATAAATCAGATAGCACTTCAAGGCTCTCTCTCTCTGGATTTCAGATTAGGCAATAGCTACATTGGCAACACTGGTGATGACAAGCTTAGTGGAGAAAGAAAGAATCCTAAATCCTTTAGGGTACACCTACAATACGCTGTACATACTATTACATATAACTACTTTGGCAATAAACCTACTATATTTAGCTTCACTCACAAAAGTCCTTAATAAGGCAAGACTTTTTGTCAGTATTTATCAGATCAGACAAAGAAAATTGTCTCTTACAGCCATGCTGTGCTTGCTAATCCTCCTTCATTGGTATTCAACGTTCAGTACAGAGCGAACCCTGTTCTAATGCAGTGCCTTGGATACATACTGTATTTTCACATATTGAATTGTAAAAGGTCCTCAGAAATAAAGAGTCTTCTGAGTGGTCAAGTTGAAAATGATGTCAGTTTCACCTTGTGGATGAAGTGCAGACAGTAGTGACCTGCTGATGGCCATTTTGTTCAGTGTAGGAGATCAACTAGTCAATATTGGGTATAACAATGCATTTTAGGTATAATGCTGGCCCATATGGAAGTGAAGTTGTGCTGAGCTGAGACCTGTTCTATTAAGTCATAACAGGCCTGTGTCAACTGTAATAGATGAGTTCTTTTTTTTTGTTTCTAATGCTGTTCATCAACCTATGATAATAATAAATAATCCTTGCATTTTATATAGTGCTTTGCACGTCTTCTAGAAAAAACAACATTTATAGAGTGCCTTTCACATCGGGAAGATGTCTCAAAGTGCTACACAGAATATACTATAAAGTGAATTCACTTTATATTTGTGGGAGAAATGTGGCAGCCAATTGCACACAGCAGTGTCCCACACACAGTTGTGGATTGAAATGATCAATTTTTTTTTAGTTATTATTGTTAGGCATGTGGAGTAAGGAAATTTGCCCAAGGTTTTGCCCTTATCTGCTTGGATTCGAAACACAGGTCTCAAGCTTGTAAGCGAGTGCTCTAACCATTAAGCTACATGACTCCAGATGTGGAACAGTATAAACATCATACTAAGCATTTTAATTGGTTCTGAAGACAGTTAAATGATTTTAACAACTATTTACTTCAATATTTCACCAGTGCAAAGATATTTTTGATGCTGCATTACATATGAGTGTTTTGGTCAATTTAACTGAATGGGTGTTTCTTTGCTGTAAATAACTGAAAAACTTAATCCTGTGGTCCCCATAGAGGTCTATTTGCCAGACTCTTAAACCCCATGAAACAAAATAAGTTTGCGAATATACAGTACTGAACAATAAGTCACAACAATTATCCTTTGAAACACACCACTTCACCTACAATACAGATTTATTTGTATAAACCACAGTTTAATTAAGAAATTTTACATGGTTGACTAATTACATCGCCTCTTGTTTGAACCGCAAACTTCTAAAGTGCAGTGCAATGAAGGATGAAAAGAGCTGAATGATTTAGAAAAGTTTTAATTTGTCTTCAATTTGCCCTCATTAAATAATCAGCTGGTTGCAGTCCATTATTTTTAATGTCATAAAATGCAGGTACTGAAGAATTACATTTGTGTTGGAGAAGTGATTGGACATGAGAACATCTCCATGTCACATTGATTAATCAATATCAATCAAATCCACAACTGATACCATATTTATTAATTTTACTGTGTACGTTTTGCAGATAAACTTTGTTTTTACAACTGTCTTCGCTCCTTTCTCTCTCGTCACTCCTTCCTCGAATTCCTTCAACCTGGCTTCCATGCTTCCCATAGCACAGAGACAGTCCTGGTTAAAGTCTCTAATGACATTCTAAATATCTGCAACCAGGGCTCTCTTTGCCTCTTTTTTGTCCTCCTTGACCACTCTGCTGCCTTTGATGCCCCCTATAACACCACTCCTACCTCCTCAATCTCCGCAGACCTGCCCTCGCCTAGTTCAACTCCTACCTCTCCCATCATCTACACTTTGTCACCACCAACGGCTTCTCTTCCAGCCCCCACACTGTCACCTGTGACATTCCCCAGGGCTCTGTCCTTGGCCACTTACTTTTCAACATCTACATGTTTGAACCGCAAACTTCTAAAGTGCAGGTGATATCATCTGCAGACATGGGATTAACTTCCACATATATACGGATAACACCCAACTCTATCTCTCTGCCTCTACCCTCAATTCCAGGAGTACCATTGTTTTGACAGACTGTCTATCAGAAATCAAGTCCTGGATGAGAGCTAACATTCTACAGTTGAATGTCAACAAGACAGAGGCCCTATTGATTGGCTCATGCCAGCGCCTTCATGCATCAGGCACTGGCAGCATCAACCTCCATGGTTGCTCACTCGACCTCTCCAAGCCAGTCAGGAATCTAGGTGGCTTGTTTGACCCTCAACTGTCTTTCCTCCCCCACATCTAAACAATGACTTGCTCTGCCTTTCCCCATCTCCGCAACATTGTCTAACTCCACCACTACCTCACCCCCAAAGCAGCTGAAATCCTCATTCATGCCGTCATTACATCTATGCAAATGCCCTGCCTGTTGGCCTTCCCAATTCCTCCCTCCACAGGCTGCAGATGATCCAGAATTCTGCAGCCTGTGTCTTCTAACGCTCCAAACTCCGTGACCCCATCTTCCCCATCCTCACCCGACTCCAGTGGCTCCCCATCACCCAGAGGATCCAATTCAAGATCCTGGTCCTCACATTCAAAGGTATCCACAACCTCGGCCCACCCTACATTCGTGACCTTCTAACCCCTTACCAACTGCTCGCCCCCTCCGCTCAGCAGGCTCTGGTCTGCTTCACGTCCCCCGACCCATCCACCCCACCATTGGCGGGCGAGCCTTTAGCCACTCTGTCCCCAACCTCTGGAACTCCATCCCGCAGTCCCTCCACCTCGCCCCCTCCCTGGCCTCATTCAAGTCCCGCCTCAAAATGACAAATCCTAATCCCCCAATTCCCTCCCCACCCCATCCCATCCCCAGCTCGGGTCTGACACAGTGACTGTCCAGCACCTTGGGATGTCTTCCTGATGTCAAAGGCACTATACAAGTGTAATTGTTGGTGTTGTTGTCTACCCGTTTATTTTTCTGGGAAGAAGAAAATACTACATAGAGGAAATGGAAGAGGTGTCACTCATAAGAAAAATTATTATAATGAATCTTACAATACTAAACAAAGATGTGCTGTTCAATGGTTCCACATGCAGGACAAACCACCACAGAGAAAAATATTTTCTCTTTGGTCATTAGATTTTTTTTGTTAATGATTTCCCCAAATACCATAGGAAGCCACGTTTACTGAAAAAAATTCCAGCTGCAAAAATCTTCTGTAATATATATGCATGCATGCACTGGTGAGATACCACCCTTTCCAAAGTGCACTCTGTTTTAACTTAATTTACATACTACTGTATCCTGATTTCTGTTCTATTTGCTATTCAGCTCTTGCAGAAGTAGGAGTATGACATAAATAATCACTACTTATAGTAATGTTCGATTATAACAGGATCACTATTTTTAGCAATCAAGTTATGAAAACTCTTCTAATGCTGGATCCGCATGTTTAAAAACACATAAGTGGTACCTTTTATTGCGCTCTATATTTCAGAGTGCAGCAGAAGTTTTTCACGATATACATGAAACAAATTTTATTTTTTTAAATGACTGAATTTAAGTGCAACATGCATACAAGTAAGCTTTCACACTAAATGATGCTCAGCATCATGTAATTCTTATAAAACACAGTTTTCAAGGACTTAAGTTAACATTTGATAGCTCCAGACTAGTTGGATGAAATGACCCATTTATTTATGGTAAGACTTTATTTATGGTAAAGACTGCAAAATTCAATAGATTTGAGAAAAGATAGTTTGATTACAGTTTTCTTTTCCTTACGTTAGTTTCTCATTGATCTTTTTGCAATGTAGATTAAAAGCAAATAAAGTTACCTTGTGTGCCTGGATTTACTTTACACAACATGAGCAATCTTTTGGAGTTCAAGATGCTGTATACTCATTCTCTGCCTTGGAAAAGCCCAACCCAATACCTCCCATGGATAATTGTTTTGGAATTTTTACTTGTACATGACAATAAAAGAAACAATACATTTGTTGTTGTTCAAAACTTAAATGTGCTGGATAATGTTCTACACATATTTATACTAGGGTCCGTCGATATGTAAATTTTCTGATTTAGATATATCGATGGGCTCAACTCGAGATATACCGATATATCGCTATTTTCGGGGTTTTCGTACTGCGCATTCAGAGGTGCGCGCGCATTCGGGGCCTATCTCCGCAGGAGGTAAATATCTCTCTCTCTCTCTGTGTCTCTCACACTCACTCTCTCCATCTCTGTGTTTTTCTGTCTGTGTCTCTGTGTCTCTCTCCTCTCTCACACACCCCCATCTCTATCTATCTGTATAGTATTACATCCACCCCGTCTCCCCCCATCCATCAGTTCCCCCCCCTCCGTCTGTCTCTCGCCCCCCCGCCCCCGACGCCGTCCCTCTCTCCCCCCACCCCTCCCCGCCGCCATCCCTCTCTCCCCCCACCCCCCCGCCGCCGTCCCTCTCTCCCCCCAACCCCCCCGCCGCTGACCCTCTCTCCCCCACCCCCGCTGCTGTCTCTCTGTCCCTCTCTCCCTCCCCCCGCCGCCGTCCCTCTATCTCCCCACCCCCCCGCCGCTGTCCCTCTTTCTCCCCCCCGCCACCATCCCTCTCTCTCGCCCCCCACCGCCGTCCCTCTCTCCCCCCCACCCCGCCACCGTCCCGCTCTCCCCCCCCCACACCACCCGCCATCTCTCTCCCCCCCCCACCCCTTGTATACCTGTATATTGTATTCGAGGACTATGAATACAATATGGCGGCTTGCACCTTGGTCTGTACATTGTGCAAAGAGATGAGCATTCTGGGTCTTGTAGTTCAGTGCGCACGTATTCCGATTTTTCCGATATATCGACTTTTTCGGTATATCGATATTTTGAAAATGTTTATATCGGCATATCGATATGAAAATTATATTGGATATAACCGATATATCGCCGGACCCTAATTTATACTATACAGTACATCATTTTTTATTCTGCTTCTTATACTTCACAATATGAATGTGTGTGTTTGCCCTTCTATAATGTTAATTTCATTGATCTTTATTGACGTTGTTTCCCTATGATTGTCTGGACATAATAACATCACAAAATATCTGTCCTGAAAGTATTGTTAGCACCGAGCTGCATTCCACTACACATGGTATGAAGAGGAAAAACTGTACTATGCATAAGTCTAATGCAATAAAAACGAATAAATTGTTTAAATAATCTTCCAATACGTTTTTCCTGGGGCCCCTGGGTAAACTTTCTGAAACATATTGACTGCTGTTTTTTGACAAGAGATTCTGATTGCTTTGAAGATGTTATGGTGTCAGTGGCAATAATAAGTATTTCAAAACTAGCCTAATATTTTTTTCCATCCACCGTTTATATTCCTAATTTCAGCAAACATTGATGCCTGACACATGGAAATCATGATTTATCTGCCCTACCCCCATTCTCTCATCCCCCCACCTTTCAATTCAGTCCATTCTCTCCCAAAAATAATTTATTTTCTAACAATTGACAAAGAAAGTTAGGGGTAGGATACGTGTAAAAGGAAAATGGCCAAAAGAAGGAGCTCAACAATAATGACTGTGGAAAGAGGGCATCAAGGCCAAAGAGATGAGTGATATGCCAGCTGCTGACACCGGCTCTGCTCATTTGCTTGGCTGCGTCACACTCCCTGCTCCAATGGGCTTCTTTTACTGCAGAAGTCGTAAATCCCAATCACAATTTGGCAAAATCATACAAGCAGATGTAATTTAGGAGGTGATTGAAAGGTAGAGAAATGCACTGCTACATTTGCAGTGGTTTTGTGAACCTCAGGTCGCACGTGTTGTCAAACCCGATGGATCAGTTGGGACACCAGTTTCCCTCAGGACTGCTCAAATCCAGTCAAAAGCAAAACCAAAATTGTTATGCTGCAAAAGACATAGAAAACCACTTCAAAAATGAATAATGAATGTAAATTAGTCAGTTTTCTTGAATTCCTGGCTTCAATTGCATTGTAACACTTGTGCAATGCCATGCCTGAATAATTTGGAAATTAACTGTGTTTAGCCATCAAGTCAAGCCACTGCTAACTATACCCACAACCATGTCCAACACTGTTACTGTTTTCAGAATTAATGAAATGATATGAAATGGTAACACATTAGCATGTAATATTTTCCCATGATTCATTAGAATGTTGATATAACCAGACATCCATGACATTGCTTAAATGATTAGTTTCATAACTGAAAGGTAGCTGGGAATTTGTCCCTTATGGACCACACAAGGAGATGTATTCTATATCTCAGCAAGGTGAAGCATTAGATGTTTTCTTCCACAATTGAATGCATCAGTAACAAAGAACCTCCAGAGATGTAAAAGTCATCGTCTTCTCTGTCTCCCACACAAGGTCAGATGAAAACAGAACAAAATAAGTGTTGGTGTGCAACCTGTGTCAGCTCACATACATACATACAGCAACTATTATCACATATTCCACTAATGTTTCACTTATAATATAATAATAAACCTTGCATTTAGTGTATTACTTTTCACATCTTCTGGACATCTCAAAATATCACGGAATATACTGTGATGTTTAGTGACTGTATATTTGTGGGCGAAACGCAGCAGCCAGTTGCACACAGCAGTGTCCCACAAAGAGTTGTGGATTGAGTGACCAAATTATTATTGTACATTTATTTTAAAAAAATTCTTGAAGAGATTATCAGACATGTGATCTAATTATGCAGACCCAAGTTTTCGCCCTGCTGGGAATTAAACCCAGGTTTTGCTTGCAAGGCAAGTGCTCTAACCACTGAGCTACAGGATTCCACTTATAAAGTTTAATTGTCTTTTATCATAATAAACTTACAAATTAAAAAATGCTACAGTAAGAGCTATGAAGTTAAATTAAATTAGCTTATTTAATTTGTACAACTAGTATCTTCGTGATTCATTCCACTTCAATTCCACTTTTCGGCTGGACTACCCCAACGCGCTCCTCACCGGTCTCCCCTCTGCCACCATTCGTAAAATTCAGCTCATACAGAACTCAGCCACCCGCATTCTTATGCAAACCAAACCTCGTTCCCCGATTACCCCAGTCTTCGCCAGACTTCACTGGCTCCCTATCAGAGCAGATCGACTTCAAGATTCTCACTCTTGTATTTAAATCCCTCCACTCCTCTGCACACCCCTACCTCTCTAACTCCTCTCTCCTCACAGCAGTATCCACTGCCTCTGCTCTATTGGGTCTGGACTCCTCCTTTGTCTGCTGAATCCTCTGTCCACCAGCAGTGGCCAAGCTTTCAGCCACTACACCCCAAACTCTGGAACTCCCTCCCTCAATCCTTTCACCTCACCTCACTCCCTCCTTTTCCATCTTCAAGTCATGCAAGAAGATCTTCCTGTTTGACTGCGCTGACAGTCACCTTCATGTCCCCTTGGCTTGGACCCAGGCTATGCTATTGTGAAGCGCTCTGAGATGCCGTCTGGCATGGAGGGCGCTATATTGTTGTTGTTGTTCAATCATCCTCACTGCTAGAATAATTCTATTTTTGATACTTAAACTTCAAAGAATGTAAGATGATAGCTCCAACAAGAAATGGTCATTCAATGATTTACTTGTTCTGCCATTAGTTCTATATTCAAGGCCCTCTCAGCTATGCAATTTATTAGAGTTACTATTAATCGATACATTTGATATAGAGCCTTATCGTGCCATTGAGATGTCTCAAAGCGCTTCACAGAATATATTGTAAAGTGGATTGACTGTATTTTTTATTTTCTCCATTGCCCTCTTGTAATTCCTATGCTTTATGTATCATCCCAAGGTACCGTTGAGATCAAGCGCTCACCTTGTAAGCAACAGCACTCATGTACTGATGCTTGAGGTGAAACAGTGTGCTGGTAAAGTAATACATTATACAGTACAATGAAACAACAGCAGAAAAATGTTGCTTTTAATTGTGTTAAATGTGTCCTCTCCCGCACCAAACTCCGTGATCCTATCACGCTCATTTTCACCCGACTCCACTGGCTTCCCATTACCCAGAGGATTCAATTCAAGGTCCTGGTCCTCACCTTTAAAGCCCTCCATAGCCTTGCCCCACCTTACCTCTGCGACATCCTAACTCCCTACCAAGCTATCTGCTCCCTCTGTTCTCCATATACCCCACACCAATCGCTCCACCATCGATGGGTGAGCCTTCAGCCACTCTACATCCAATCTTTGGAATTCCATCCCGCAAACCCTCCACCTTGACCCATACCTAGCCTCCTTCAAGTCCTGCATCAAGACCCTCTTCTTCAACTGCTATCGGTCACCACACTTTCCTTCCCTTTCCTCCACCCTCCAGCTGGGATCCGAAACACTGACTATCCAGCACCTTGGGATGTCCTCCCGACGTGAAAGGTACTTTCCAAATGTAATTTTGTTGTGGTTGTGTTCAAATTTCTAAATTCAGATTAGTTTTACTAAGGGGGCAGTACAGTAAAATATTGTAGGTTTTGCCACATTTGTTTTTTCTTTGAAAGACGTTATACAAATGTAATTTTGTTGTTGTTTTACCTCTACTCTGGACCTCTTTCTTCAATGAGTAAGCCCATTGATTTATGACCCAGTCCCTTTATTGCTGCTGTTCTTCTAAACCTTCAAATATTTCTCTGAATCATGCTACATAATTGGGAAGAATGTTCCAAACCTTGGTACATTTATTTAGAATATCATTACCACCTCCTTGGGCACAATTTTTAATATATCGAAGCATTCTACTTGTCCTGGACATTTCAATCCACCATGTAATAAGTAACACTTTCAATCATTTTGTATTGTACATCGCTTTGTATTGTATATCCTTTTGTGGGTAATTATATTTATTATGCTCTACACTAATTGGTACCACCTTGTGTTTCTTGATAACATTTTCCATTGGTCTAGATATTAAATGTCCATAGATTGCTCTGAATATCCACATGAAATAGTAGCAAACTTTGAGATTAATCTTGTCATTCCTTTATTGGGGTCATTAAATATTATGAGCATCAGGTCCAAGTGCCAATCCCTGAGTGGCTCATACATTCACAGTTGCCCAATTAGAGCTACTGCGATTGACAACCATAAGGGTGCTTACTATCATCCAGCCAATTAATACACATATTTACATCTAACTTGTATCCCATGAGCTCTTGTTTGTTGCAGATCTCTCAAAAAATGACCTTATCAAATGTTTAATGACAGTAAAATATATGTTACCTTCCTTCATCCACCTTGTCCAGAGAGAGTTTTGATCATTTGTTACGCATGACCTAGCTTTCATAAACCCATGTTGGATTGGGCATAGTGCCTTTACACTCATTAAGATACAGCCTGTAGTTTAGAATACTAGACCTTGCTCTAGCTAATTGATGGTATTAATATTACTGTAAAATGTAAGAAACCAATACATCTCATGAGGCAATGTTAAGAAATCTAACGCTGGACTACAACAAAAACAACTTTAATGTATATAGCGCCCTCCACGCCACAGTAATGCACAGTGAATTGAGTATATAGTTTGTGTGAAATGAGGCAACCAATTGTCCACAACAGTGTCCCACAAAGTGTCCAACATGCACAATCTGAGTTTCCATGTGATGAGGTGCATCGAGTGAGGTATTGAAGGACTGTTGATTACCATAACAACAACAAAATTACACTCGTATTGTGCCTTTCACATCAGGACGTCCCAAGGCGCTGGACAGTCATAGTTTCAGACTCGAGCTGGGATCGAGGACGGGGAAAGTGGAGGGAAAAGGGAGATTTGAGATTAACGATGGGACTGTCAAAGAAGAGGGTCTTGAGGCGGTACTTGAAGGAGGCCAAGGAGGGAGAGACTGTGGAATCGAGTTCCGCAGAGATTAGGTGGAGAATGGCAGAAGACTCGTCCGCGAATGGTGAGGCGGGTGGTTTGGGGGATGTGGAGCACACCCTGCTGAACAGAGGGGGTTGGCAGGTTGGTAGGGGGTTAGGAGGTCGCAGAGGTAGAGTGGGGCAAATTTAATTCTAAACATCTGTGATTAGGGTTGTCTCTGTCTCCTTATCCTCCTCTTCAACATTATTAACCACTCCATCCTCCCCTCTCCTCTCAGCTCAATCTTTGCAAACCTGCCCTTGCCTGGTTCGACTCTTATCTCTCCCATTGTCTCCATTTTGTCACCAATAACGGCCTCTCCTCCAGCCCCTGCACTGTCAGGTGTGGCATCCCAATGGGGTCTTCATTCTCCTTTTCAATGTCTATATGCTCCCCTTTGACGATATCAACCAGACATGGAAACACCTACCTCAAAACTCTTTGCAGATTTTCCTGTAAAATATTTGTAGAAATAACACAGAGGCCAATTTGTGCACAGCAGGTTCCCACAAACATTTAACAACAACTTGTATTTGTATAGCATGCTTCACACAGAGTAGAATCCCAGAGTGTGTTGTGAAGTGAAAGGCCAATAAAACCATAAGAATTTGCTAGGCAAAAGAAGTCTAAGGTCCATCTAGTTTGCAGTCACTTGACTTGTCGTGTCGCAGTCTATACATTGTTTCCCGAGATATTATTTTCTAGCAGAAATATATCTATTTTTTCTTGAAACGTATGACACTTTCTGTTTCCACTGTCTACCCAGGAAGTAAATGGGAATACAATCTCATTCCTCATGAATTTGTACACACATTGCCAGGATTGAGGGACTTCAGCTATGAGGAGAGGCTAGATAGGCTAGGGTTATTCTCTCTGGAGCAGAGGAGATTGAGGGGAGACCTAATAGAGGTTTATAAGATCATGAGGGGTTTTGACAGGGCAAATAGAGAAAAACTATTTCCACTCGTGGGCGAATCTGTGACTTGTGGTCACAGATTTAAAATAGTTTCAAGGTGAAGTAGAGGGGAGCTGAGGAGAAATTTTTTCACTCAGCGTGTTGTTCAAATCTGGAATGCATTGCCTGAAAAGGTGGTGGAGGCTGATTCGATAACAACTTTTAAAAGGGAATTAGATCTTTATTTAGGGAGAACAGGTCTATTAGGCTATGGGGAGCGGGCAGGGCAGTGGGATTGAATCGCTCTTTTCAAAGAGCCGGCACAGACTAGATGGGCCGAATGGCCTCCTTTTGTGCTGTAAAATTCTATCAATCTATGAATCTATGAATCTATGTAAGCAACAACAATTCAGAAAGAAAATTAAAATCGGAAGAAGTAGCACCAAATAGTGACAGCCACACATACAGTTCATAAACCTTTACTTAAGTACAAAAGTTACTATTCAACAAGCATTTTATGTCAAAGATAATTATCTTCTTGTAAGAGTGACAAATTATTTCTGGCATTTACTTTAATTAATTGTAGGGATGGCATCAATCGCACTCTATGTGAGATCATGATGTGTAACTATAAAGGGGTTGAATTGCTACCCAGACTGCTACACTAATGAGCATGTATAACATGTATAACAGTTCAGTTACAAACATGGTTAATTATTTTTTAAATAAGAAGAGATGAAAAAAAGTTATGTAGAGAAGGATTACATTTCTACACTATACAATCGATGGAAAGGAAAATACTGTGGATTGATCTACATTAATGGGAAAGTAAAGGAATAGAAGGTAAAAAGCAAATCAAACAAATATGGAAGAAATAATTAGATATATTTTGTGGAGATCAAATTATCATATTAGCCTACATTAAGGTATTAATAGTCTTGACATTGTCAAGTAATGCTGTGCTTGATGTTATGCTTTTCAAATTCCTAATTGTGATGGTCCTAAATGAGGATAGTCACAAGTTGATCATTTGAAATCTGAGATGTGGGATGGCAGCATTTCCTGGATTAATGCCAGTGATCAGAAACTTCCTGGTGGGCAACACAACTCAGCTTGAAGCTGAGACTTTCATGCAGGAGAGCAGGGTAAGGAGCAATAGATATTGATGTACTGGGTGTGAATTGATTGAAAGATAAGGGTTATCCATCCATTAAATGTTTTTTGATTCATTAAAGTAGATTATTTATTTTATTTCTGTCGGTATTTTAGCTACCATTTTTACTGTAACATCAAAATCCTAGAGCAAAAATGTTACACTACAGAAATAGGTAATTCACCCATCAAGCCTTTCCTACTGTTTTACTTCACATGAAACACTTGATGTTTATCCCACTTCACTGCACACATCCCAAGCTTTGTAAAAGCCCTAGTTTCACATTTATATTTAATTCCCTTTTAATAGATACCCATATTTTCACACGAAAACTGTTCCATGTATATAATTTCTAAAGGTGGTCTTATCTGCAATATTTACAACCACGTGGGAAGCACAAATGTGGTGGTGAATATTTCAGAAAGCTACCAAGGTTCAGGAAGAAAGCCAGAGAGAGATACAAATGCCTCTTGAGAAACAATAAGTCTGATTTTCAGCCTTTTCCCATACTATGGAGCCTTTCAGAAATTGAAATTTTCATTCACTTTGGTGTATATCACAAATTGCTTCACCCTGCTACAATTCCATCAGTCACATTCAGGAAGCATGCCTCATAGAAGCAAAGTGTTCTTCCTTGGGAGAAAGCATTGCTAACAAACCTACAAGTCAATCACATACCAAAGATGGCTGCTCCAAAATCTGGAAGGGAAATGTTTCCTAAAATGATGGGTGACCATATATGGTTAATAAATTCTGACAAATTCTAATGTAGGGTCATTTAATACAAATTCACTGCTCCCCAACATCATGAAAATAAGTTTGTTATCTTGACAATATAGTTCATTATATATGTAACATTAACAGCCACAAAACAATTTAACAGCTATAATCAATGCCTGATCCTCTCAATTGTATCCACTATAAAATACAGAAGAAAAATCATGACAAATGTTACTGATAACCCATGTTGACAAGCATGAGAATGGCAGTGTGGCAAGTCTTCATGGATATGGAGATTGATTCATTAGTCTGAGCATGACTTAAACCAGTTGCTTCATAGCGATTTTATTATTGTAAATTATGACATAATGGGTATTTAACTATAAATTATGCATGGCAACCATTAAATTCCTTTGTCCTTGGAGAGATATATGTATTGGACAACTTGTTTATCTCATTAAGACCAGGGTTTAAGTACACGGAACAGTAATGATGAAGGCAGTCAATATAACAGAATAATGGAATATAACATTGCATAATACAGTACAAAGCATACTGTTACATTAGCTCAAATAAAGACAATAAACTTCAATAAACAAAAGCATCAATATTTTTATGAGGAAACTTGATGCGTATGAGAGGGGGTGAGGGAATCCAGAGGAATATGAGAGTGGATAAGAAAGAGAAGAGACTAATTTCAAGTATAATCATCAGCACAGAATAATTGGGTCAAAGGCCTGTTTCTGTGCAGTAGGGAACGGCGATATATTGGCAAATCGCTAAAACCCGATATGATTTTCATATCGATATGCCGATATAGACATTTAAAAAATATCGCTATATCGAAAAAACGATATATCAGGTAAAAAACTCGGGATGCGAGCACAATCAACTACAAGACCCAGAATGCTCATCTCTATACACAAAGCACAGACCGAGGTGCAAAGGGTGCGAGAGAGGGACGGCGGGGGGGAGGGGGGTGGGGAGAGACGGGGTGGATGTGATAATATACAGATAGATAGAGATGGGGGGGGGATGTGAGAGAGGAGAGAGGGAGAAAGACATAGAGAGACACAGACAGAAAAACACAGAGATAGAGAGAGTGAGAGACACAGAGAGAGAAAGATATTTACTTCCTGAGAAGATGGGCCCCGAATGCGAGCGCTCCCGGAATGCGCACGCGCATGCGCAGTACGACAAAACTGAAAATATCGATATTTCGGTATATCTCGATATGAGCCAACCGATATATCCATATCCGGAAAATTCCCATATCGCCGTTCCCTACTGTGCAGTATCAATCTATGTAAG
The DNA here is from genome assembly GCA_035084275.1 of Hydrolagus colliei. Classification (NCBI taxonomy): domain Eukaryota; kingdom Metazoa; phylum Chordata; class Chondrichthyes; order Chimaeriformes; family Chimaeridae; genus Hydrolagus; species Hydrolagus colliei. The sequence goes on along the minus strand of CM068745.1, from coordinate 40,927,366 downwards.
TCTATGTAATACATGTTGAAGTACATTGAGGGTTTTGCTTCTGCTAGTTCCTCTACTGGTGTTTTACTGCATTCCACATCCCAAATCTCTTGCCCTTTCCCTATACTAGAGTATTTTGTTTTAGTTAGAGTTAATTATCCAATCAGAAACACAACAACAACAACAACTTAAACTTATAAAGCGCCTTTCATGTCGGGAGGACGTCCCAAGGCGCTGCACAGGAGGCGTGTGACCCGAGCTGGGAGGGGAGTGTTCGGGAAGGGGTGAAACACGTAGGGGAGGTCAAAAAATTCGGGGGGGAACAAAAGGCACGGTCGAAGAGGAAAGTCTTCAAACCGGCCTTGAAAGAGGAAAGGGAAGAAACAAGACGGAGGGATTGGGGGATGGAATTCCACAGGGTGGGAGCGGAAAAACTGAAAGCCCGGCCTCCGATGGTGGGGCGGTTCGGGCGGGGGGCTTGGAGCAGGCCAAGACCTGCTGAACGGAGGGTCCGGGTGGGTTTATAGGGGGAAAGTAAGTCGGTTAAGTAGGGCGGGGCAAGGCCATGTAAGGCCTTGAAGGTGAGGACGAGGATCTTGAACTCGATCCTCTGGAGGATGGGGAGCCAGTGGAGACGGCCGAGGGTGGGGGTTATGTGGTCGCAGAGGCGTGTGCGGGATAGTACACGGGCTGCAGAGTTTTGGATGACCTGAAGCCTGTGAATGGAGGAGCTGGGGAGGCTGACGAGGAGAGAGTTTCCGTAGTCCAGCCGTGAGGTGATGTATGCGTGCACGAGTGTTTCGGCAGCGTGGGGGGTGAGGTAGTTGCGGAGCCTGGCAATGTTGCGCAGGTGGAAATAAGTAGTGCCGGTCAAGGCACGGATGTGGGGGAGGAAGGAGAGTTTATGGTCGAACGTGATGCCGAGGTTGCTGACTGGCTTTGTGAGATGAAGAGTACAGCCTTGGATGTTGAGGCTGGCAGTTGACTGGCAGAATGCTTTTCTGGGGGTAAATAATTCCTTTTTAAAAAATTGGTCATTTCAATCCACAACTGTTTGTGGGATATTGCTGTGGGAAATTGACTGCCACGTTTCGCCCACAAAATATACATCAATTCACTTTGCAATATATTCTGTGAAGCACTTTGGGACATCTCAAGGTTCTTCATCAAATGCAAGGATTATTACATATTTATTATGATTCTGCAGTTATGTAAGTGAATTAACCTCTCTAACCACTTAAGTTAAAGTAGTTCAAATAAGCATCTGCATGAAAACAAATTTTAACCTTTCCTTTAACTGTATAGTCCCAGGTAGCAAGCCCATGTGGGGCCCATATGGGCATCGGTCAATCCAATTTGTCCCATATGGGCTTGCTACCTGGGGTAAGGTCCCTGAATTTATTTCCTCTCCTTGCCAACCAGTGATATTATTTCACTATTATTCTGTTAAACTTTTTCCGAAATTTGAGACCTCTATTGAATCAGCCCGAATTTTGCAAGCCTATCCCGATAACTATATCCTTTCATCCCTACTATCATTTCATTATCTGTGTGAATTTACCTGATGATGCATTATTTGAACATTCTATTGAACACAATAATGACTCTGTCCCTTGGGATGTCCTCCTGATGTGAAAGGTGCTATACAAGTGTAATTTTGTTGTTGCTGTTGTTCTGTAGAAGTTGAACAGATCATTACATGTTCTTTCCCTCTGATCCAGTGTGATCAATGTCTGAATTTTATACCTTGATAATTAGGGTTTGTATTCCAAATGAACCTTAATCAAGATTAATCAAAAATTAAGAAGTTTCTGGTCAACATAAAAACACTTGCTTAATTCATCTCATCAGTTTTTTGGGGGGCTTTTCAAGTTTTCAAGTTGATTGTACTGTTTCCTGGATGGCTTATTAAATATATCCAATGAATAATAATAATAATCCTTGCATTTAATATAGTGCTTTTCACATCTTCTAGATTTCTCAAAGCACTTCACAGAATATACTGTAAAATGAATTCACTCTCTATATGTCGCACACAGCAGTGTACCACAAACAGTAATGAATTGAAATGATCGAATTATTCTTATTTTTTTGAAGGATTATTATTAGGCGTGTGGAGTATGGAAACTTGCCCAAGGTTTCACTCTGCCTGGAATTGAACCCAGATCTCTCACTTGTAAGGCAGTGTTCAGTGCCTTGGGACATCCTCCCGACGTGAACAACGCTCTATAAATATAATTTGGTTGTTGTTGTTGAGTGATATAACCACTGAGCTACAGGATTCCAACTTCCCAGTGACGTATGATAGATCATATTTAACAAACATGTTCATTTACAACATGAACTAGTAAGACATGTCTCAACTAGATTAGCCATTGTTTGACAGGATGGAATTAAGGAAGATACAATTGGTCTCAGTGCCTTGAATTTGGGTAGAATCATCCAGTGTTCTTATTCCTGATCACAATTGACATGTTCTTGCTGGATAGTGCAAATATGTGGATTTCGTACAAGGGTATGATCAGGCTTCGCTGTAAAGGCCTCCAAATACAATTGCATAATCTGTCAATATTCACAGTAAAGAATGACACATAGATAATGAATATGTGGATAAGGAGGTGACCCACACCAGTAGGATCATATCCCAGTGGAAAGGAAAATGAGTTAGAGATAAAAATAGGAACTCTATAGTGCTTTCAGTAAACTTTATTTGTTAAATAAAACAAACAAGCAAACAAATTTACGTTTGTATAGAGCTGCCGATGGTGCTGAGTTTCGGACCCGAGCTTGGGTTCGGGATCGGAGAGGTTAGAGGGCAGGATGGGGAGGGGGTGATCGAAGGTATGGTCAAAACGGAGGGTCTGGAGATGGGTCTTGCAGGAGGCAAGGGAAATACTCAAAAAAATTGAGGGAAGAAAATTGATGAATGTACAATTAAGTCCTTTAAGATCCTTTAATTCATCTGCAATCTTTATTATGTTAGCCTCTGTCATATTTTTATTTTCTTGCTATCTTGAATGTGGTGCCTCACCTTATGTGGGTGAGGCACCTAAGGATACCAGCAATCTTCTGGAATCTTACCAAATCACAATTCCACATGTGTTACTTTACATACTATAATAATAATAATAATAATAATTCTAGCATTTTATACAGTGCTTTTCACATCTCAAAGTGCTTTACATAATATACTGTTAAGTGATTTGACTGTATATTTACGGGCATAATAATGCCAACATAATGAATGCTGACAGATGTTTGAATGTGGGAAGAATTACTGCCATTTCATTTTTTTGATCAACTGGGTATCTGCCACATGTGGAAACCCATGGCCATGCTTAAGAGTATCCAAACCAAGCTTATATTTCCATGCATCCCTCCCACATATGGAAATCCCAGAGACAGATTTTTGGAATGGAGTTTGCAGTCTTTCCCTGGAGGGACACATTCTGCTTACCTAAGTCTGGAAAATATTTGGGGTGGGTTGGAAGAAGCCAAGGTTTGGGGACCCCAGAGTGTGCATAGAGATATTGGTGGAATCTGACCAGCTAAAAAAGCATAGCCTGCCATTGATATTGCTGTCCGGCAAGCTTTCCCACTCTTCCCAGCTAGGACCACCCTGCCCATTAGGGCTTTGGCTTACAGGGTTGACAGGAGCTGAGTGGGATGACTCCCTGCCCCTAGTGACGATTTCTCATCACCAAACATCTAGACAAATTCACAATCCAGCTGAGGTCAGCGGGCAGTGAACAGGAGTGGAATCTGAGTTGATTCTTTTCCTTCTTATGCAGAGGACACTGAGGTTATTTATAGCATCTGAGTTTAGTGCTTTACAAATCATGGATGATAGTGGGTGCTTGGTATTATTGGCAGCTGAGTAGCATACTAAGTGGTAAATTTATTGACCAAGCTTATTGAGAGTTCCTGCCTCATCTTGGTCAAGGGGATGAAATTTCTTTCACATTTGGAGATAAAGAAATTTGGCAATAATGATCCATACATTTGAGATAGCGCCTTTCATGTCGAGAGGATGCTTCACAGGATATACTGTAAAGTGGAGTGACTGTGTATTTTATATACGAATGCAGAAGTCAATTTGTCTGATAAAAGCCGTGAGGTAGGTTCTATTGTGCAATATTTGTAATCCAGATTCAATGTGATAATTACAACTTATTCTGATATTCATTAATCAAAATTCACAAAATCTAATCAGAAATCTTATAAAACTACTTTCTGGCCTGTATCTCTGGACTTTGCTGTCTTACTGGAATGCCATTTATATGTTTTATGAATGTTGTATCATCGACAGCTTGCAACATTCACCAACTGGAACTTCAATCTAGTTTGCAAATGTTGCAATCTTTTTGTTCCACTGGATGTCCGACACATGTGGAAACTAGGGTCCGTCGATATGGAAATTTTCCGATTTAGATATATCGACGGGCTCATATCGAGATATACCGAAATATCGATATTTTCGGGTTTTTCGTACTGCGAATGAGCGCGCGATGCGCGCATTCGGGGTGCGCGCGCATTCGGGGCCTATCTCCTCAGGAGGTAAATATCTTTCTAACTCTGTGTCTCTCACACTCACTCTCTCCATCTCTGTGTTTTTCTGTCTGTGTCTCTGTGTCTCTCTCCTCTCTCACATTCCCCCATCTCTATCTATCTATATTATCACATCCACCCCGTCTCTACCCCCACCGTCTCTCTCCCCCCACCCCACCCCCCGGCCGTCTCTCTCCCCCTCCTCCCCAACCCCCCCACCCCTTGCATACCTGTATATTGTATTCGAGGTCTATGAATACAATTTGGCGGCTTTGCACCTCGGTCTGTGCATTGTGTATAGAGATGAGCATTCTGGGTCTTGTAGTTCAGTGTGCGCGCATTCTGATATTTTACCTCAATATATCGACTTTTCGATATATCGATATTTTTGAAATGCCTATATCGACATATCGATATGAAAATTATATCGGGTTTTAGCGTTATATCGATATATCGCCGGACCCTCATGGAAACCTACCGCTATTTTTAGGAGTATCCAAACCAGACTGAGAATTCAATGCAAGACATTGGAAATTCCCACATCTAGCAATTTTGCAAATTAGACATATATTTATCATCGGGGAAATTCCTGTGCGACTTGACAAATAAATTTCCCAATGAGCTTTACCATAGAAAAGCCCCATGCCATGGCAAAGACAAAACAGATTATTGATAAAAAAAAGTGATAATTAATGATGCCACATTGAGTGTGAGATTAAATGTTTGCTGTGCACCAGGAATATTTAACACGTGTGACTTTGCTTCAATCACAACTGGTTTAACTAAATTTTTGAAGTTAAATTAAGCTTATAATATGCTAATCAAATCTGATTTGAGGTGAGGCAGAATCAATCATCAATTCAAATGGCTTTGGGTCCATTTGTGCAAAGATAGGGGGAAGGAAAGGGGTTCATCAGTCATCTGTAGATATAATTTCCTCTGTTGGGTGAATCAGAAGGAGGGAACATAACCTTACAATCACAGTTAGGCTATTTGGGATGCGTTTTGTCATACAAAGGGTAGTGGAAATCTGGAGCTCTCCTCTAAAAAACTGTGGATGCTGGATCCATTAACATTTTCAAGACTGAGGCGGATAGAGTTTAGTTAGATAAGTGTACCAAGGAATATGGAACAAAGGCAGGTGGTTGGTGTTGTGCCATTATCTAACAGAATGGCAGAACTGGATTGAGGGACAGAATACAGTCCGTACTTCTCTTCCTATGTTTCTATAGTCAGGAATGGAAATTTCAATACTGTGAAAATTTCAATATCGAATAGGTATCAATATCTTCATTGTGATTTTGTATACAGTAAAAACCTCGATAATCGGACATTCTGAAAGCCGGCCATTCCCTAAAACCAGCAAGATTTAAAAATACATACAGTATTAGATTTTTTCTGATGTCCGGCAAATCTCCAAAAGTTTGGAACAGCTGCTTGCAGTTCCCAGTATAACCGCTCTGTCATCCAGCATTGTGGTTGCACCGTGGGCATTTTGGGGCTTCAGTGCTGTGCTTAGCACACATGGTGTACGGGGTGGTGCTTCCCCTGCCATTTCTAGGCAGGTTCTAAATACTGGCAAACTCTGAAATCCGGTAGGTGATTCGGCCCAACTTTTTTGGATTATTGAGCTTTTGTTGCAGCTACAATCACAGATTTGACTGAGGCCTTCGTGTTGGCCTGATCTGGGAATACATACAGCTTATACACTGTTGTTAATCAGTGTTTTCAGGAATTGAAATGACAAGGACTGAATTCCTGACTTGAGAAAACAATATACAATTTAACAATAAATTATTTTTGACCAGATTTCCTACAGAAAAATTAGATTTTTATTAATGCGATGACAGGTCTGCCTCCTTCACATTCTCCTCATAAAATGCAACGCTTCCAAGAAAGTGACCAAAATACAGGCCGGTATAAGGCTGCTAATGGATGCCCGAGAGCAGCACAGAATAACTGGACTTCTGGGATTTACATAGCATTCCAAATATGGAATGCTCTGCTGGTGAAAGGCTTAAAAAGCCAAATGTATAATTAACCTCACCCTTTAAAGAAACTGACAGAATTTGCAAGTAAAAGATTCTTAAAGCTGCAATTAACTGTACTGGTAATGCTTGCATTGGGACATTCAGGAAGCAAGTGCTGAACAATATGTTACAATGCATTTTATACCTTTTAACTCATTTAGTTAATGTACCATAGGTTATAAATCATTTTCAATTTTTGCAGATTTTCAACAAAACCAGTTGAAAGAAATCACAAGAAAGCTTTCTTCAGCCGTTTACTGTTTGTTGATTTTAAAAGATTGGAGGCCTTCTTCTATATTTCTTCTTGATTTACAACACAATGTGCTGGTCTACAACTAACCCCCATAGAAGAAATGGTTCCTACTGTTGCTCAATAAATGGAAAACATAGCATACTTAGTAATATGAAATAGATGATGCACTCAAACTGTAGTGTTTGAAAAAATCTGCTCCTAGAAAAATAGGAACAGCAACAATAAAATTACATTTGTATAGCAGCTTTCACATTGGGAGGATATCCCAAGGCATTGGATAGTCAATATTTTGGACCCAAGCTGGGGTTGGAATCGACGAGGGTGGAAGGAAGGGACTGTTCACTTGAAGAGGAGTGTCTTGAGCTGGGACTTGAAGGAGATTAGGGAGGGGGCGAGGCAGAGAAATCATGGGATGGAATTCCAAAGTTTGAGGGCTGAGTGGCTGAAGGCACGCCCACCAATGGTGGAGTGGGTGGGGCAGAGATGTGGAGTATACTGGAGCCCACTGAGCGGAGCAAACATATAGATTGATGGGGGTTAGGAGATCTCAGAGTTGGGCGGTGGGGGGTGGCGGGGGGTACAAGTCATCAAGGGTTTTGAAGATGAGGACCAGGATCTTGAATTGAATCGTAAAGTTGGTCATTCAGTCTATTGAGTCCGTTATACTATTTTACTAAATTATGATCATACTTGCCCACTTTCTGTCCAATAGTTGTAATATCCTGACCTGCCAACCATCCATTTGTCCCACTTTTAAACATACCAATCAATTTTCTAGCAAGTTCTTTGGAATGAAAACAAACTTAGTATGGGATGGGGATTTGAGAAGATATCTCCACTACCATTAGGTTGCCGGTGCAAATTACTTTTTCTCTGCTGTCATTTCTTTAATTCTGTGATAAATTAAAATACTATAAAATTGCACTAAAAGCATTGCAGAAAAAAGTAAAAATAAACGCCTCATTGTTTAAAAATGTGATAAGAAAAGCAAGACCCAGCATGGCAATAAACTTAAAACAAAACTGAAACTAACCATGTTTTAAATGACCACAGTGAATGATATCAATGTATAGAATATCCTGCAATAAAGGTCTTCAAATAATTAATAATCATAATATTTGAATTTGATAATGTCCTTCAGATTGCAACGATGTCTCAGAGCACTTAATAGGATTTACTGCAATGTGTGGTGACGATATATTTTGCAGATGAACACAATTTATAGACAGCAATGTCTCACAAACAGACGTGAAGTGAATGAGCAATTTTATCTGGAAGATTGTTGGAATTAATCTTATTTGGACTTTGAATTCCAACATAAAAGCTACTTGATCATTCACTAAAGCCTTATTAACAGCAATATACCTTTTCTGTTGTTGATTCAACTGAGAAATGTTATTCCTCTGTTAATGGTGTTTGTTTAAAGGTTCGTTAACTGTGTTTGTTGTAAGTGCATTTTAAATGTGATCTAATCTTGATGAAGTGCATTTGGAACAAAACTTTCATGAATGTAATAAGTTTAACCAAACAAAAAAAGAGTACTGTAGTTTATTTTGCTGTCATCTTTTGAGGCAATGTTTAAGTCGGGATCACTCTGCAACAGCCAAGAGCACAGATTGCTGACATTTTCTTACTTTGGCTATCAGTAAGTACTGACTGCAGTAGTTTCACATTTTACAAATAATTTCAGTTGCTTCTCTTTGGTTTTATGCCTAAAATACACTAGCTCAAAGCTGGCAAAGCATTTGCAAAACATTAAAATTATAATGAGCTTGGCACAATAGTTCGGGAAGAAAAATCTAAGTGTCTTTCACATTAGGGGGATATCTCAAAGCGCTTCACAGGAATAAGGAAAGGATAATACCCATCTATCAATTCTACATCAAGACATGCCACAGAAAGCAAGGACAAAGCACCACTGCATCTGATCAACTACTTATCCACATTTCAGAGATAAGTAAAAGTGTCTCTCTGAACTCACATATCCAGTCCAACATGAAGCAATAATTTTATCTATTTTCTTCCCCGTCTCTACTGACTCCCCATTCCCCAGAGAATTGGGTTCAAGATCCTCATCCTCACTTTTAAGGTTTTAGGGTGTTGATGTTAAAACCTTTGACTTTTAAACCCTACTAATCCATCCATTCCCTCTCCTCAGTAGGCACTGACCTACTTCCTATCCCTTGCTCGAGCCCACCCCACCATCAGCAGTCAGGCCTTCAGCTTTTCGCCCACCCTCTAGAACTCCAGAGATCCTTCACCTCAGCCTTTCCCTTGCCTCCTTCAGGGACTATCTCAAGACTTACATCTTCTACCACACCCTGGTCATCTTCCGACTCCTATCCCCTTTAGCCCCCACCCTATCCAAATCAAACCCGTTGCTCGAATCAAACCTTCGAACATCGAACTCCTCCCAAACGGAAAGGCTTGAAAGCCGCTGCCACGCCAGTTCACTAAGATGACCTGCACCTAATACTTTCCAGTATCTTATAAGTATGGAGTGTCCTTTCAGAGAGTAAATTCACTCGATATTCTAGATACAGGGAAATATTCATAATGGCATTCATATTCAGAACTATATGTCTGGTCTGGAGACTCTTAAACATGATGTTGGGCTTCTTATATGTGATACCCAGCTGATCAAAAAAACATTCTCCAGGTTATTTAATCATTCACTTCAGGGTTATTCGTGGGACTTTGCTGGTACAAATTTACATTTATTTCCCAAAGTAGTTATTAACTTTGATGATAATTACTTGTGAAGCAGTTTGAAATGTTTCACTGTAGGTCACGATCAAAATGAAAGTAATTCCATTCTTTCTAAATTGAAAATTAACAATTATATTTCCAGAAAATGACAACAAATACATTATCCCATTTAAAAAGTATTAGCATTAAATATTTCATAATTTCCGAGCAAACAACTGCTCTGTGTGTTAGCAGCTTGAATATTGTGTATGACTAGTAATCCTGCTGTCAGCAAAAGAAAAATGAGCAATTTTTTTTCTTTGCCACCATTATGTTCCAGACATTTATCAAGCAAAAGTCTCCCAGAGCACATACAAGCAACATTATGATTTATAATGGTTTCATTGTGTATTTGCCGAAGGGCTAAAACATTGAGTGTAAGTCTGGGATAAGATTTAAGAATAAAGCAAGCTAGCAAACATTTGAGTGGAAGAAGTCACATATTTTCTCGTTTATGAATGGGATAAAAATTATGTTAGCCATGTGCTTCAACTGCAAATTATGCAGAAAAGAGAAATTAAGACTTGAACATCTAAATGTACACGAATAAAGTTTGCAATGATGCCCAACTATTGCCAGTATTTACTATCATTTACAAGGGGCCAGTATACCTGCCCAGGTAAGTAGCTTCTTCCTTTTATTATTAATAATAATCCTAATAATAATTTAATATAGTGCTTTACCACACTGTCAAAACATTTCAAGGTGCTTCATTGGATATACTAGACATTGACTATATTTGTAAGCCAGTGTAGCAATTCACACAACAGTGTCCCACAAACAATCATGAATGGAATGAATGATCCATGTTATTTGTGGGATTGTTGACTCAGAGACTGGAAGAAACTCCCTTTTCTTTTCAAATTGTGCACTGGGACCTTTATTGTAATTGTGTGATTGATTTTCCAAAACCTTTGGAAAGTCCACTCTGCGAGAATGGCGCTGCCATCTCGTGGCCACTTGATGTTTAATACTAAATACTATAAACGTTTAAAAATGTTCGCTGGTCATGAGATAATAATAATGCTTGTATTTGGTATACCATCTTATCAGGTTTTTGAGACATTTGAAAGCTCGTCACAGTATATACAATAAAAGTTGATTCACTGTATCTTGTGGGTGAAAATGCAGCAGCCAGTTTACACAAAAAAAATCACACAAATAGCCATGGAATGAGCGAATAATTTTATTTACGATTGTTGAAGAAGACCATTCAGCTAATTTGATCTTTTCTTTCCCTACCAACTTCCCATTTTTTGATCAAGATGTTTATTTAATTAGCCTCAATTACCTTTCCTGTAACCTGTTCCTACTTTCAAATTCTCTCTGGGTAAGGAGCAGATAATCTATCTCCAGAAATGATGTGTGAAATGGAAGAAACTTTACTTCAAAATCTTATTTTGTTGATCTTTTGCAAATAATCACACATTTGAAAAGGTCAAGAGTTAGGATGGTGCTAGAACACAAAGGGAATATGCTGGAGCATATGTGAGGGTGAGGACCTTGGAAGTCAATCTGTTGGAAGAAAGGTTTCCATGATAACCTGTGAAGGATCAGTCAATGGGCAAGCAGACAGAAAACATCAGTTAACATGGAATTAATAATAATAGTAATAATCCTTGCATTTGATATAGTGCTTTTCACATCTTCTAGGTGTCTCAAAGTGCTTCAAAGAATATTCTCTAAAGTGAATTGACTGTGTATATGTGGGTGAAATACGGCAGCCAATTGTGCACAGCAGTGTCCCACAAACAGTTGTGGATTGAAATTACCAATTTGTTTTGAGGGATTATTATTAGGCGTGTGGAGTAAGGAAACTTGCCCACATGTACAAAATTAGACAATTACATTTACATAGCACCTTTCAAGTGCTTGTAGATGAGGAAACTGTGGCTAGAGCACTGAAATATTCTTTTAATGCCAGTGTAAGGGCGGGAGAAGAAATTGGTATTGGGGATAAAGTGGGTCAAGTAGGATTGGAACCAATAGAGTGGAGGTCAATGAGGCAGAGGGAATCCTGGCCGGAGATAGAGAGAGAGTATGTTATTGGTACAAATGACATGTGAAAATTCCTCTAGAACGTTTTTGCCCGTGGACTGAATCTGGTCTCCATCAAATTTAAAATCTTCAATCACTGAAACCAAGAATAAGACTTGAAAGAGCTGAAGTGGAAAAAACAGAAAGTAATAGGAGCCTACAGCATCCGACTTCCGATTTCCTCACAGTTTACAGCAAAACCTTCCTATTCGTTTTATTTTTCTCAAGCTCAATTGAAGGATTGGACATGGTGTGCTGAGCGGGTATAGTCTATTACAAAAAGTAAAAAACAGAATGCAGTGTCTCTACTCTGCCTACAGCTGAGGCAGCTCAGAGTCTCTCATATCCCATCAACTTTACGTGTGTAGGAAAAATATTAATTTAAAAATTATTAATATAAAAATTAATATTAGGAGGAATTGTTGTCTCCTAATCATAATAATTAATTGTCTCCTAACAATTCCTCCTAATCATACTGCCTGTGGAGAAACTAAAGGAGGAAAGAGAGTTCAAAATGGAAAGAAACAAAAAGGAAATTATATCATTATAGTAGCCCCATCACATCAAGAATGCCTGTCAAGTGGGTCACAGTCTTTCAAGACAAGAACAACAGCTGTGGGGCCAACAAGCTCACACAACTAAAAATGTAATGGTCATTTCTCTGGAGGATTAACATGAGAATTTCCCTTTTTTTAAATAATGTCCAAGAATTAGATAAAAGCACATTACTGTACAGATATAAGGCTTTCAAATAAACTCTGTGATGTTGCGTTTCTCTACAAAAGTGTCGCCTGATCCAATCCCACTCTCTTTCTTATCCGCATGCTGTTCAACATCTATCTTCCTATCAACATCACCTATCTATCGATCTTCAACATCTATTACATCTTGGCTCGATTATGGGAACTCTTTCCTCATCAGCCTTCCCAGCTACTCCCTTCACAAGCTGCAGAATATTTAGAACTCTGCAGCTTGTGTACTCTCCCGCACTAGGCTCTACGACCACATCACTCCCACCCTCGCCTGTCTCCACTGGCTCCCCATCCCCCAGAGGATCGAAATCAAGATCCTCGTCCTCACCTTCAAGGCCATTCACTGTCTTGCCACTGTCTATCTCTCTGCCCTGCTGTCTCCCTATCAGCCTACCCGTCCCCTCTGTTCAGCGGAGGCCTGCTCCGTGTCCTCCACCCTAACCGCCCCACCATTGGTGGCCGGGCTTTCAGCATCTCTGCCCCCACACTATTAAACTCCATCCCACAATTCCTTCACCTCACTTCTTCCCTTTCTTCCTTCAAAGCCTGTCTTAAGACCTTCCTCTTCGACCGTGCCTTCTGCTCCCTTCCTAACTCTCCCCCCTCTCCCACTCTCCTTCCCCCCCCCTACTCCGACCCACCACCCCATTGCTTGGGTCCCGACCTAATTGTTTAGCGCGTTGGGATGTCCACCGACATGAAAGGCGCTCTATAAATGTAATTTTGTTATTGTTGTTGTTTTTATCTTTCCCATTACTTTTACATCCACCTGATATTAAAAATCTCATGAAGAGAGAAAAGTGTTGGGTTTTTAGAAATGAGCTACCTTCTCCTGTAGCTCAGTGGTTAGAGCATTCGCCTTACAAACGTGAGACCTGTGTTCAAATCTAGGTAGATCATGACCAAATCTTTGGCAAGTTTCCTTACTGCATATGTGTAATAATAATCCATCCAAAAAAAATACAATCATAAAATTGGTCATTTTCAATCCACGACTGTTTGTGGGACACTGCTGTGCGCAATTGGCTGCTGTATTTCACCCACAAATATACAGTCAATTCACCTTACAGTAAATTCTGTGAAGCGCTTTGAGACATCGATAAGATGTGAAAAACGCTATATAAAATGCAAGGATTATTATTATTATAAATGAAATGAGCCCCTGCCATTTTATGGTGAAACTTTAAATGTGCAAAATGCTTTTTTTACTCCAACATGCTGTTGGAGTAAAACACAATTTACATTTATAAAGCGCCTTTCAAGTCAGCAAGACATGCAAAAGTACAAAACATACAAAGGTAGATGGGCACCCAAGTCACAGGTGGGGGCCAAGGGGAGGTGGGGAAGGTACAGATAACTGAAAGTTTAGTCAAAGATGTACATTCAAATGTTAGCAACTTAACAATTAAAATACTCCATTGGGGAAGCACGTCATTCGGAGTTAAATTCCCATTTTGGACAATCCTATATTCCAGTCTAATATGTTGTTTACATTCCTTATATAGATTGCAAATTGTATTGACATCTAGAGGCTGCCTTAAACTCAATTTTAGTCAATATTCTATTTGTCTTGAATGAGCTACTGGAAACTAATCCTGAATGTCCAGATATAGTATGTTACGATGGATCACATATGAGGATGTATTGTGTTTGGAAAAAAACAGATTAAGTTAAAAATATCAAACTCTACTATCATAGTATCTTTAATAGACTGAGACCCTGTAGTATTCTACTATCATATGAAGGATTTTTTTTAAATGGAGAAGCAAATCTGTTCTGCAATGATACAATTGGTCATGTCTGCAAATGATTTAAAATAAATTTACATATAATACACAATTGGAAAATATTTACTTCATGAAATTAAATATTATAACTTTGTCCAAATGACACAAAGTGTTAACTAAATACAAGCTAAACACCAGCTAAAAGTATACTATTAAGATAAATTGGAAATGAATAAGGTTTAGTTAGATAATATAAACAGCCAAAGAGTTAGGAATCCTTGGTGTAAACTCCTTCTTTCCCTCTTGCTGAGAACTGCTAATAAACTGAAATTAGCAAACTGATTTGAACACCCTTAGAGAAGGAGCTCACCAGAAAGTATAAGGATTCGTTGACAGAATTTGACTTGAATAAAAATCAACAAGTGAAACACAATGAGACATCTTCATAAAACCTTCAATTTAGTAATCCATCTGTTAAGTGCATAGGTTTTTAAATAGCCTTTAGGGATTTCCATTGATGTGAGAGAGATATTTGACAATGAACAACTTTTGGCTTAAAATCAAAATGTCCAGTCAGATAATTTATTTTCATGACTTAACTGGATGTTCCAATCTAACCTATTTATTCTCTCAAGTTTGAAGTACATTTACTGCCAGGTTAGGTTTCTACAAAGTACAAATGTATTGCTTTACTGTCCATGCACTATTGTGCATTTGCCTAATAAACTTCTTGATCAGACTTACAACTAAAACAGTTTGATTTTTCAGCTCAATGTAACTGAATAACATATAAATAAGATCCGAGTAGATGCATTCTCAAGATGGGTTTTACTCAAAGTCAGATCATCTTCAAAGTTTAATTAGCTACGATACAGTAGCTTTGATGGTTCACCAAACAAATCTCATGGAACTCATTAAATTTTCATGCTGGAGACCAAACATTGTGTGCAACTTTGGCTTTCAAATGTTGAGAATAAGGTTTGAATCTTGCCCAAGCTGATGCAATGATGCACTCCTCAGCCTGACTCGTAAAATGATAAGTATGTAGCAGGACTCATGCTGCGGGAATGCTGCATATAGTGTCGACTGTAGTGTGCTAACCAACTGCTTCAGCCTTTTGCAAATCCAGAATATCCTTGCACAAGTACAAGGTGCACAACCAATTAGAGAATCACAGTGTATATCTAATTATTAATACAATTGGGCTACATTTCTGGTCAATGTTATGTGTAGCACCCATTGGTCATGGGTGTTACAATGAGGGAAATTCCACTTGTGATTGACTTTCCCAAATGTGCTACCTGTATCATTCCCTTGAATTTAAGATCTAAAATGTTCAACATAATAATAATAATCCTTCATCTTCTCGACATCCCAAAACGCTTCACAGAATATACTGTAAAGTGAATTTTCTATATATGTGGGAGAAATATCTATCTTCTATACTAATAAAGATGAAATGTTTGTTTGTCAGTGTATCTGACAATCAACCTCTCAGTCTCTTTCAGTCGCATTATCTCTCTCTCAGTCTCTCTTTCCGTTTCTCTCACTATGATAATCTCTCTTTCTCTGTCTCAACATTCTTGTTTCTATGCAGAAATAAAGAGGTGTGTGGTCTACAATGGAAAATGCATGGTTATTAATTCAAAATATTCAAAACTAATACAAAATAGACTGCCAGAATCTACATTTTATTGGGGAATACAATGGAACCCCAATATGAAGCACTTCAGAACATGGATTTGCGGCTGAGTATGGACCCTGATGTTTATTTACTCAAAAATTCCAAAACATGCAGGTCATCTCTTCAAAACATTGGCTGCTGTGGGGAAAGTCAAAATGGCCAATTTCCAGGTCATCAGGATACACAGTTTAAAACAGTGATGATACCCAATGTCTAGAAAGTTGGCCAATTATGGCCTTCTGTGTTTTGTGTATCTGCACGCATCCCCTCAGAAGGTTGGAGTGTTTACTTGCACTGTTTGGGAGATTTAATGGAGATATATATTGCACTATACCATTATCTTATAGCTTATTCCTAGTTTCAAAATTCAAATCCATTATGTAAATAAATGACAGTTCGATTATCCTCCACAGAAATCATCTGATATGTTGTTTTATTGGCCTCTAAAACATATGGTGGTATAGTCCTTGATCATTTATGGGTATGTGGCTACTAGAGATATTCCACGACGGAGGGCAATTACAAACAACATAATTGATTTCCAATCTATTTAAATGAGCACAAACTCCTGTCTTAAATGGGACAGTTAAACATATGGGATGTTTTAATTTGCACCTGAGTATTTTGCTGCCTTTAATAGAAGTAAAACTTAATGCCTGCTGGTAAAAAGTGTTGTGAAGGAGTTAAATGTAAATTGGGGGATGGGGGGAATGTTGCCTTCTCAAATGTAGCACTTCATGCTGTCCTGTAGACAAATTACCACAGTGTATCTGCAGAGATCTGCAGATTTCCTGCCTCAAGCAGCAAGCTCATTGCGTATGCCAAAATAAGTCATTCATCGTCTGCCTGGAGGAAAAGAATGAATGTCTCATGATGGGATATGAAAAATAATAAGTGGAGAGCTTAAGAACCAAAATGCTTTTAAAAATACTTGTTTTCTGAAACCGGTCGTGGAGATGGCATTTTATACTGCTCAGCTGCCGATAGTTTTTCAAAAAAATCTATACAGAAATCACAGCAGAACATCATACATTTTTAAACGCAGTTCCCAACAGGATGTATTAAGCGTATGTATCTGAAAAGGCTCTTTCAACTTTAAGAAATGGAATGAAATCGAGGACAGATGGTTTAAAAGCAATTCTCCCTATATTTGTGCTTTCATGCACGGATACTGTATATTATACATATTATTGGTATAAATCAACTGTGCCTGTTTCAAAGTGTTGGTATTCATTCTCTTGCCAACCTATTTCTCACACAGTTGGCATTGAAAAGCAGACGCCATTTTCTTGGATCAGCTGTAAACCCATCATCTTACTAAAGAGTATTCAAACCAAACTAGAAAAAAAGAAAAATTGCCTGAGATTCCTGTGAAACATTTTGATGTGATAAGACTGGAATTTCAACCTATAAACTGCAGCAACACTTGTCTCTAGGTTTCAATTAGTTCAGATATAAAGTAATCCAAAACAATTTTGGAGCCATTTTCAAGAGACTGGTGAGCGTATAAGACCACAAGCAGCAGCTCATCACCCATATCATTTCCTGGGCATCTCTTATTAATTGAAATTAGAAGGTGTTTTTTCATCAATCACAATATCCTTCATTAATGATAATCATTTGATACAGCGCACCTGAAAGTGCTTCACAGAATATACTGTAAAGTGAGTTGACTGTATATTTTAAGGTTGAAAAGTGGCAGCCAATTGTGCACAGTAGCATCCCACAAATAGTCATGGATTGAAGTGACCAATGTTTTTTGAAAGAATTAATAACCCCCTGAAACGTGATCAGCCAATCGACCAACAACCGTATTCCTTACATAGAGGAGTAAATCAAGATTAATTGGTAAACCCAGCCCAAGATTGCCCTTAATATCACTCAGAGAACATACAACAGGTGACATTTGTGGCATTTAATAACCTAATCCTTGTAATAATAGTGACTTTTAATTTTTTTGGAATTAGAACTTGAGTTTTTACAATCTTACAATTGCAAGATCTGGGGTACAATAAGAATAAACAAGTGACTGACTTCATTGAATCATTATTAAAATTGTGTCTGTAGAAAAGAACTGATACATTTTGGGCTCCAAAAGAATCCCAGAACTGAAGTTAACACAATGCCCAGAAACTGAGGCAAAGCAGTTTCTGGATCTGAAAGGCATAAGTGACATAGATATCAGCAGATTTAAATGTGAACTGTGAAAGTAGAAACATTTTACCCTGCCAGGAATCAAATCAACGTCCCTCACTTGCGAGGCGAGTGCTTTAACCACTGAGTTACACGACACCTATAAATGTACATACTATAGGTAATACTGAATTGCTGGAGTGCCATTTACTGTTGTTCAACTGATTGAAAGCACAATTATAAATGGTACAAATAAATTTACATTGAGATAGTAGCAATTTTGAAAGTATAGTATATAACCGAGTCCAGTCTAACAGACTTTCTGCGGAGCAATACAAGTTAGAGAGTCCTGTAGCTCAGTGGTTAGAGCACTCACCTTACAAGCGTGAGGCCTGTGTTCGAATCCAGGCAGGTCAGGACAAAATCGTGGGCAAGTTTCCTTCCTCCACAGGCCTGATAATAATCCCTCCAAAAATAATACAATAAAATAAAAATTGGTATCAATTCAATTCAATCCATGATTGTTCATGGGATATTGCTATGCGCAATTTGTTGCCGCGTTTCAGCCACAAATATACACTCAATTCACTTTACAGTATATTCTGTGAAGAGCTTTGAAATGTTCAGAAGGCGTGAAAAGTGCTATATCAAATGCAAGGATTATTATTATAAGAATCATTAAAAATGTGGACCTGCATCGCATCTCAAAGTGTTGCTTCGTTCCAGGTCTCATCAAGGTGGGACCAAACACAGAAAAAACACAGCTAAAGGGAATGAAGCGGTTGTTCCTCCTTCATAATTAAGTGCATGTCTTCCAGTTTACACATCAAGATCACAGGAGGTCCTCTGTGCTGTACTGAGGGATCAGGATGGCTCCAAGCAGCTCAGAATTGTTATATTAATTATGGTTGTCTTTCGTTGTTCTGTTGTAATACATAAAGAGTGGTTGTTCTTGACTATTACAAATTGGAGGGCGGGTGGGTTATTATTAATAACAATATATCTGGGGGGGAGGGGTGGGGGGGGGGTGGAGACAGGTGTGTTGTACACATTGTAATTCAAAGTAGTCCTTCGCCGATTACATTCCTGAAATACAGCCCTCTCCGTAAAATCGCGTTCGGTAAGCTTAATAAGTAATGGGGAAAAAGGGGTTATGGGAATCCATCCTCAAGCCTCCAGGCAAATCCACACCCGTCCAACGCAAGGTATGTACTGAGGTGGACTACAGCCGGCTGGCCTGCTCTCCCCGCTTGTCACTCTCCCCGTTCATCACCATAGCAACGCAACCCAAGCCCACCCTGTTCTCACCGACTCACTGAAGACAATAAAACAGCACCTTACAGCTTGGCTAAATTATTTTACCTTTGATCCTGGAAGTGTTAGGCCATATGAATACTGTACAGTAAATATGAACAAAACAACTTTGATTGTACTTTACCAATGAATGATGATGATGATGACGAAAGTGAACTTGGAGAGGGGTTAGCACTCCATTGAAGTGGGGGTCAGAGTGTATGATCAAATTTTACTTGCGTTCCGCAAAAAAGTGCTGCATTTATTTCTTCGCGTATAATCGAATTCGCACTCGAAAAAGTCACGTTCGGCAAGGGTTTACTGTATTGTAATTCTATGCCTCTAAAGATCCAATAGTGCACAAAATGAAAATTTAACTGGAAGTGGAAATTAACAAATGAACATAAAAATAAAATAACCAGTCAATTAAAAAAAATCTGAATATTTAAATGTGACTACAACTGTTACAACTTGCACTAATATAGCACCCTCCATGCAGGGCAGCGCCTCAGAGCGCTTAACAGTAGTGGAGCCTAATGAAAAGGAGTTTTCAGGAGGAACAAAAAAGTGGGAGGGGGCAAGGGGAGGGGGATTGATGGAGAGTATTCTAGAGCTTCGGGACATAATGGCTGAAAGTGCGATCTCCAATGGTAGAATGGAGGGTGTGAGGGTCAAGCAGGAGGCCAGACTAGTTGCGTGGGGGTGCCAGGTGGTGGATTGGGGAATAAAGAGGTTAGAGAAGTAGGGAGGTACCATGCAGTGAATGGATTTGAACACGAGAATGAGGATTTTTAAGTCAACCTATTCAGTGATGTGTAGCCAGTGGAGTGTGGCCAGGACTGGTGGGATGTGGGTATGGAGTTTGTTCCGGGTAAGTTTGTGGGCAAATTTCTGAATGAGCCAGATTTTTGAATGGTGAAGCTGGGGAGATTGGCGAGGAGTGTGTTTGAGTAATCCAGGCAGGAGGAGACAAACGTATGCAAGAGAGTTTCAGCTGCATTTGGGGTAAATTACAGTCCAAGGAGTGCAATGTGGCGGAGATGGAGTAAGGCATTCCTGGCCAGGGACCAGATGTGGGGAAGGAAGGACAGGTGGGCCGGTCGAACTGTACACCTAGATTGCACACTGGTTTGGTGAGCAGGGAGGTTCAGGAATTCATATCTGCAAGAGTGAAGATGTTGGCGAGAGTCAAAGAGTATACCTCCTGTTTTGGCCCTGATGTCTGCCCGAGAAACCAGACTGAATTACCATCAGATATGATTTTCCATTGGGACAGTAAATATCAGGTGAACATTAAAGATTCAAAAATATTATCTGAATAATGTAGGGTGATTCTCCCGATGTTCTGACCATTAATCCATCAGATTAATTGATCATTCACCTCCTGGCGCTTTGTTGAACACAATTGGCTGACACTTTTGTCTACAAAAAAAATTACTATACTTGACAGTAATTACTTATGAGTATTTTGAGACATTTTATGTGATTAAGTGGTATAAAAATGAAAGTTATTTCTTTATCTTAACTGAAGAATGAATGTCTTTGAAACATATACAGAATTTTTTTGAACATGTTCTATAACGGAAACAATTCTGCACAATCTACAGACATCAATCACAATTATGTTTAAGTCTTATTTTAAGAAGAACAAGCTAAACCCATTGCTTGCATATTACAGCAGAAGTTACAGAAATTATTGAATTCTACAAGCTGGAAAGGTATCTAAGCTGCAGGCAACACAACATTTTAGTTGTGAAGAAAATGATAATCAAATAACAGAAGAAAATTAAAGTGGGTTAGTTAGGTCTTTGCTGCTTCTTGTTATAATTTCTCATTCCTTTTCTGTTAATTTTTCTACTTGGGGCCAACATTTCCTTTCCATTTCTTCTTTCAATTTCTTCCTTAAGGAAGGTTCACTGATCATTTTTCATTTCAGGAGTAGTCAATTCTGGCTTCCTAACAAATACAGGTATCCCTCCCCATATGTTCCTGAAAACCTCTGGGTTGGTAAAACAGCGGTTGGAAAATATAGGGCCCTATGGGAAACATGGGGACAGCGGGAGTAAGTTTGGGCGCATTGGCTGCCAGCATCTCCAACAATCTGCGAGGTCTGTCTAACTGACTGACTAATCTACACACAGACACAGAGAGAGAGAAATCAACGGAGAAGGTGGTGTGGTCAGGTGACACGGAGTGGGAATGTGGAGAAGGTGGTGTGGGTGACATGGGTGGGGGGTATGCAGAGGAGATGGTGTGGTGGGTGACACTGGGAAAGGAGATGTGGAGAAGGTGGTGTGGTGGGTGACATGGAGGGTGGGGATGCGGAGAAGGTGGTGTGGTGGGTGATATGGAGGGTGGGGGGATGTGGAGAAGTGATAATAAATTCATGTTATTTACCTTAATCCTAACAGAGAAGCGACATCTCCCTGGTTGATTGCAACATCGCAACTGGGTCCTAGCGCCAAATGCTAGTGTTAGTGTTAAAAGCCGTGGATAAGCAAGGGTTGAGCAATAACCATTGCCGAGGTTAGCAAGGATTGTCGCAGCGAGCCAACGTAGATAAGTGAAATTAGCAGTAGAAAAAACCACGGTTGGGGCGGGGTACGTGTATAGCACAATTTTATTTTAATAATAATAATCCTTGCTTTTGATATAGAGCTTTTGACATCTTGCAGACGTCTCAAAGCACCTCACAGAATATACTGTTTAGTAAATTGACTGTATATTTGTGATTGAAACGCGGCAGCCAATTGGACACAGTAGTGTCCCACAAACAGTCGTGGATTGAAATGAACAATTCTTGCTGCTGTGATTTTTTATTTTTATTGTGCAATTTCTGTGTGTAAATCACTTTACATGACACAGAAATCTGCAGGTACTATTATATGGGGCCATTATGCCCAGAATTTCTTTAGTCAACCACCTTATTGAGGCTTCAGCGTTAGATTATCAGGTGTGCTTTGTTTATCGCTCTGCTTTATCGCTCTCCAACGCCTTGGGATGTTCTGCTGACGTGACAGGCACTATACACATGTAATTTTGTTGTGTTTGTTTGTGCTTGCAGTTACATTTTGTTCCAAGCAGTGGACAGTTGTGATGCGGGAAACCTGATTTATAATTCTCAACCCTCTTTGCATTGGTCAGGGTCTATGAAAGAACATTAAAACCGAAATGGATTGAATTTGGGTCTAAATTAAAAATATGGAATATAAATGGGTGTCTCACTGCTGATAACTGGAAGCCAGCTCTTACATTCATTCTCTATCTCAGAGATCATGGTCCTTGACCGTCATTTAGCAGGATAACAGTTGTTGTTTAAACAGTGTGAAACTGTGAATCGACCACCAACCCCTACTCAAGCTTCAGTCAAAAGTAGCATTCCACAAACCAGAGGTTGAAGAATAACTGGCTTCATGGATAGCAACTTTTAGAACAGTGTGGGAAGAAGCGCCCTTCCCTTCTCCAAATCCAGGCAATTTATATTCAATGCCGAAGAAATCTATCTTAATATGGGCTACAATTTAAAGCGAACATCAGAATTGTGTACATGCACAGCAAAATGCACTCGTGTTTCATTGTTATCAAAATGTTACTGGCCTGTTTTTGTATAACATTACAAAATGGCCTTTAAATGGTCCATTTAAGGTTTGGTGTGCCAATTGATATCAAACTATCCGTCAAGGTAGTCTAAATAGTTAGTACAGTACCAACAAACATTGCACTCTTTCAGATCCAATTTCTGATCTGAATTGCTGTGAAAAGTAAAGTGGACCTAAAACTGACTGGCATAATAAGACATCAGTGGGCTATTCTAATGCAGTATCTATGAAGTACACTTATCCAAACAATGTTAGCTAGAAAATTATGTGAAACTTATCTATTTAATTTGGAAGCAAATAGAATAGAGAAAGTCTTTGCATTAAAAGGGGTCAATAATGGAAGCAAAACAATTCAAAAGAATTTCACACTAAATTGCAACACGGAAAATAGAACTAGCACTCCTTCATTGTTACCAATGTAAATTGTTTTGTTATACAAACTGAGAATACAGCAAGCTATTTGTTGGTATATTTCAGGTCTAGGAAACTCCTCAAGCAGAAAGAGCAAATAGAAAATGAAGTGCTCATTACTTTGTTACATACTGGTGGTCCATAGGACCTGATTTGATTTTACAACAAGAAATAAATTAGTTCGGAGCCAATGACAGTGCAACAATTACATGCTTGTTACTGATAACAGTGGTTAAACATTCCGATGCATCTGTAAAGCTTGGTTGGATCACCCAAGCATGAATCAGGAATCGTTTTAAATTCAAGCATTATGTTGTGTGTATAATAATATATAATAATAATCCTTGCATTTGAAATAGCTCTTTTCACATATTCTAGGCATCTCAAAGTGCTTCACAGAATAAACTTTAAAGTGAATTGAGTGTATATACAGTATGTGGGCAAAAGGTAACAACCAATTGCGCACAGCAATGTCCCACAAAACAGTCATGGATTGAAATGACCAATTTATTATTGGGTATTTTTGAGTGATTATTATTAGGTGCGTGAATTAAGGAAATTTGCCCAATATTTTGCGTTGCCTGGAATTGCACCTAGGTCTCTCACATGTGGTAAGTGCTCCAACCACTGAGCTACAGGACTCCAAGGATGTTCCAAAGCGCTAGACAGTCAGTGTTTTGGACCCGAGCTGGAGGCGGGATCGAGGAAGGCGGAGGGAAGGGAGTGAAAGGGGATATCCAATTACATGGTTGAGGAGGAGGGTGGCGAGTTGGGACTTTAAGTAGGCTAGGTAGGGGGCGAGTCAGAGGGATTATAAATGTTGGGGGCAGAGTAGCTGAAGGCACATGATTTGCTATAATCTAACACAATGGTTCAAAAAGTTGTATAGCCTACTATGTTATGTTATGTATGTTACGAAGTTGGAAATTAAGGTGTACTTGGGTTTATAACCTCACCTTTTGTACAGATGGCATCCCAGATAAACCCAACTCATTGGCAGATATTCTGTCCAGGGGAAAATACTGCATGTTAGTTATTGTTGTATGCCTCTGCGGAACTGCAATGTGTTATCTCTTTGATGACATAACATATAGATTTTTTTATTCCTGCCTTTACATCACTGCAATATTTTATACGGCGAACTTCTAAAAGAAACTTCCATTCCTCCTGACTTTGCATTCAACTTACTTACTGATCTTCAAGTATATTGAAATAGGCTATCCTCATAGCAACTATATAGTCACTTGTGCCTGGTTTCAATTACCTCTTATCTCTCTTGAAAGGCCAGATGTCTTATTTTCAGGGGATTTCTTTCTCAGAGAAGACTTTCAGAGAAATTTGCTATTTTTATCTTGAAAACCAAGAAAACAATTCACAAATAGACCCTATAATAAGATCTCTCCTTGAAGATATTTGGGAATTCAATAAAATCTCAAATGCCAGATTCTAATTTGACACTTTTCGTAGTTTTCAACTTTGGAATTATTAGAGATTCTAAGAGTTTCCAGACAAATACTGGCAGATTCTATATCCCCCTTCGATGTTACTCTCAGTAAATGAGGCTGATACATGAATTTAATAATGGAGTCCTAAAGCTCAATGGTTAGAGCACTTGCCTTGCAAGCAAGATCCCTGGGTTTGATTCCCAGCAGGGCAAAACCGTGGGCAATTTCCTTACTCCACATGCACAATAATAATCCCTCAAAAAAAAATTAGGTCACTCAATCCACAACTGTTTGTGGGACATTACTGCGCACAATTGGCTGCCACATTTTGCCCACAAATATACAGTAAAAGCCTATTTATCCGACAACTGATCAACCACACCTTCCGTATAACCGCCCAGGTAGCAAGCCCATGTGGGGCCCATATGGGCATGTATCAACCCAAATTGGACCATATGGAGCCCATGTGGGCTTGCTACCTGGACAGCATTGCAAAAATAAGGTCCGTATTTGATTAACCGGAATTTATCCGGAAAAATGCATTTAGAAATTTTGTGGGGTGTTTTTGGCCGAATATCCAGCACACGCTTTAACTAGGCCAGGTCCCAAGCGTGCCAGAAAAACAGGCTTTTACTGTTAAATCAATTCACTTTACAGTATATTCTGTGAAGTGGTTTATGTCTAGAAGACATGACTATTAAATGCAAGAATTATTCTTATTATTATTAATCCTTATATTTCATATACCGCCTGATGACGTCTTCGAGATGTCATAAAGTGCTTCACAGAATAGGGGAATTCTTTCTCAGAAAGCTTGTGGGTGTCAGTGAATCAATCTCACTGACTCACCCATGAGCAGTTTATATAATGCAGCTCTAGTTCTAGTTGTCTTGTTTAAATGACATACAACACTGTTGGTGATGCGCACTGGTAGCTGCAGTTCCAACCTCGGCCAACAGAAGACGATGTGCTGCTGAGTTACTTTGAGTCAATGTGAGGTCATGGGCCTCCACTTCACGAGATGCCCCTCCAATTGCCTCGGAATTCAAGAATGGAAATGCGGCAAGCTCGTAGCAGCTGACAGAGTATGGCTGGAGATATGAACTCTTAAAAGGGTTGGCCCATCTTGTAACCATATTTGATGCAGTGCACTGCGGAAACCTAATACCCAGTGTGTCAATGCCTCCATAGCAGTGGAGGGTGGGTGGGGGGTTAGTTATGGCAAGGCATGAAAAGCTGCTGCTCTGCCAAAATCTTGGACCCCGAATGAGCAGCCCTACGAAGGGAAAACACTGCTTAGAGGCACTCCTAACAAATGTACATTCCTGGCTGAAGGGTGAGATAGCAAGGTTAGAGTTGGCCTGTCAATGAACTCACCGACTCATGAACACACACCAGGGTAACCGCTATCAGGGTAATCACAAAGGTACGGAGTGTTATTAGGCGAAAACAGAGGGCCTTCATAGAGGCTTTGGAAACCTTCTCGGAGATGTAACTGCAGCAGATGCAGTGGAACAGTGCACAACCCATTCCAACAATCCATCCGCAGAATTCCCATGAGTAATAATAATAATGGGCAATTGTGAAATAATAGCCTAAACCTAGACCCAGAAGGGATTTCTCCTCCGTGGTAATCTGACAAATTCACAGTCACTGCACAGGAACATGCCATGAAATGTTTTGAGAGATGCATCAACAACATGATAAAGTACTATAATAAATTCAATTATTGATTATTAGGATTATAGATATCTAGCATAGTATATGTCTACTTGTATATGTATATGTCTACTTGTCTACTGACAAGAGTATTACCTGTATGTAATTTCTTCTCGCAAAATCACTTGGGCTATTCTTTGCTTTTGAACAATATTGTGGTTGTCAGTAGCTCAATTTCTTTTATAACCTCTGTAAAAGTTACTTTACTCTTAAGCTCTTCAATCAATCAAAACTTACATTTATATAGCGCCTTTCACGTTGAGAGGACGTCTCAAGGCGCTGTGCCTGATTCTTTAATTTCACTTGACTAATTTGTTACAAATTTTCTCGGTTTTGCCATTTTGCAATAAAAATACCAATCCCTAACTGTACCTCCTATCTGATCAGGTAAACTGCAAAGTTGAACTCATTTTTCACATACGCAATGATTTACTCAAAAAATAATGGTAAATTCAATTAGTGTTCAACTGAGCAAAGCTGACAGCACCAGACACGAAAGGTGCATCACTGAGGAATGTGAAGGCCATGATCACACCACTAGCTTTTCATTTATACTCCAGAAAGTCTTGTTGGCCAAGTCTGTTTGTCTGAAATGTTCTGGTCTAAATATAAAGAGTTGCATACTATAATAATAAATAATAATTCTTGCATTTGATTCATGTTTTCTGGACATCTCAAAGCACTTCACAGAATATACTGTAAAGTGAAGTGACTGTATATTTGTGGGCGAAACGTGGCAGCCTATTGCGTACAGCAGTGTCCTACAAACAATCATGGATTGAAGTGACCAATTTATTATTTTGTTTGTTGAGAGATTACTATCAGGCATGTGGAGTAAGAAACTTGCTCAAGGTTTTGCCCTACCCGGAATCAAACCCAGGTCTCTCATTTGCGAGCCAAGTACCCTAACCTCTGAGCTACAGGATTTCACTGCAGATGCTTCTGAATCTTTGAACTGCACTACTTTTGCCATGTATGCACAGAATATATCCTTAAAGATTGTTAGAGCTGAAAACTGAGCTCCAATAATGGGATCTAATCTGAATGTTTCACAACGAGATGGCTTATTAACAATCCATGTCACACAAATGGAAATTCCTTTTAACAGTACATCACACTGACCGATAGGAACACCACTCCAACACATTCTGTTTCAGGAATGGCAGAAATCCTTTATTGTGGAACTTCCATGAAGAGATACTGCAAATTAAACCTTTTGAAATAAATATAAAAATAGAAATGCTGGTCCTTGGACTGTGGTCGATGGAACCTATTAATATGATTGGATAAGTACTGAACTTAAAACAAAAGTTGTCAATTTCAAAACAGTAATACATTTGTTTTGGAATGATGGACAGATATTCAAACTCATTTGCATGAAATCACTTTATTCTGAGCTGTAAGGTTCATCAATTCTTTGCTAAATTGCTGGAGATGTTTTGAAGAATGGAAAATGGTATTTGGCTTGTTTGAAATTCTCATGTTAGATCATCATAAATCGGCATTGACAATGTCAACAGAAAAATTGTGGACTAGACCATTCTTAAAACAGCATTCAAACTGTGGTCAATACTAATATTAAACATGTGACCATTCCTCCAAAGTAAATTTGAGACGCAATTAATTGTTTTAGAGTGGAAATGTGAAAATAAGGAAATTTAATATATTCTGGAAATATTCTAATATTTGATTTACAAATCTATCTTTTTTGTTGTGATAATTAAAATTAAACCTCTGTCTTGAAACTCCCATGTCATTTGATTGTATTTTCTGATATTATTGTTATTTTCTCAGTTGGCTACAAATCAAGTTGCTTTGACTACCTTCCAGGGAAAGGGATTATTAAAATACTCAAACAAAACACATTTATTGTAATATGGTGAACTTGGGGTCAACTTATATAAATGCAAGCTGTTAATTGCCACTACAGAACAATTTAATTTATTGCTCTGACAACCAAATGGACAGGCATTCAGTCAATAGAGGTATCTTACCTTGCACAATCAAATGGACCTGATATGTCTTAGGGTGGTGTTGATTCTGCACTGAGCAGGTATAAGGACCTTCATCAGACACATCCACTTTTTGAATCTGAAGGCTGTACTCCAATCGAGCACTGGTCAACAGAGTGACTCGAGAATCCAGAGACCACTTGTCATTTCCAGCAAAAATAATATTGGATCGGTTCAGCCATGCAACCTTGGAGACACGATCATCAACATAGCACCTGCAACACAGAAAGGTAAAGCAAATTAATGTACTAGATATTCTCAACCAGAAATAATTAAAATTAAGAACCTGAATAGAGCAATGAATTAATGTGCTGGTGCCATCTACAACAATGCAGCACACTCCCAGCTCTGCATTGGAGTGCCAGCCAAGAAGCTATATTCCAAATCCCAATACAGGGCTTGAACCCATAAACTTGTGACTCAACAACAACAAAATTACATTTATAACGCGTCTTTCACATCGGGAGGATGTCCCAAGGCACTGAACAGTTAGGTTGGGACCAGAGCAGGGGGGATGGGTCGGGGTAGGTGTAGGTGGAAGGAGAGTAGGAGAGGGGGGGGAGTTATGAGGGGAGCAGAAGGCACGGTCGAAGAGGAAGGTCTTGGGACTGGCCTTGAAGGAGGAAAGGAAGGAAGTGAGGTGAAGGAATTGCGGGATGGAGTTCCAGAGTGTGGGGGCAAAGGGACTGAAAGACCGGCCACCGATGGTAGGGCGGTTCAGGCTGGGGGCATGGAGCAGGCCAGAGCCCGCTGAACGGAGGGGACGGGCAGGCTGATAGGGAGACAGCAGGTCGGAGAGATAGGTGGGGGTAAGGCCATGAATGACCTTGAAAGTGAGGACGAGGATCTTGAATTCAATCCTCTGTGGGAGGGGGAGCCAATAGAGACAGGTGAGGATGGGAGTGATGTGGTTGCGGAGTCTAGTGCGGGAGAGTACACGAGCTGCAGTGTTTGAAGAGTACAACCAACAGAACTAGACTGAGGCACAGTCCCTTGATATTGGGTTCCAACACTCCTCTTCAGCCCTCAGATGTGACAGAATATTGCTTTTGTGGTTTGCAATGGCCTAATGCTGGCTTCACAATTCCCAAATTGCTCAGCCCTGTCTCTCACTCCATGCTTCCACGACACTCATCCACATATTCATCACATCCAGGCTCGACTACGCAAACTCCCTGCCTGTTGTTCTCCCTAACTCTTCCCTCCACAGGCAGCAGATCATCCGGCACTCTGCTCAGATCTCACACAGCAGGCTCCATGACCCTATCACCCCCATCCTTACTGAGTTCCACTGGCTTCTCATCACTCAGATGATACAATTCAAAATCCAGGTTCTCATTTTCAAAGCCCTCCCTGTCTCTGCAACCTACTAACCCTATATCAATCCATGTGTTCCCTCCACAGTCAACTCTGGCCTACTTCATGTCCCCTGCATTGGCTGCTCCACCATTGGAGGCATGGTCCAAAAGGAGGAGGGTCTTGAAACATACCTTGGAGCAGGCCAGAGTGCTGAGTGGAGGGAGCAGAAAGGTTGATATAGGCTTAGCAGGTTTTAGAGATAGGAAGGAACAAGGCTGTGGAGGGCTTTGAAGACAAGACTGGCCTATTGCCTATAATCATTTGTCAGATAGCAAATATTTTAATTTCATAGATATTGATTGATATTGGTTTGTGGTGGGCACCTATGTGGTTCTGGGGTGATTGAGCAGAACTCAAACATGGGTTCACATGCAAATTGATTAGCCCCTTTGCCTACATAATACACGGTTACTAAACTCCACAATAAATCTTGTGAAATACTTTGAGACATCCTCCTGATATGAAAGGCACTACAGTATAGGGAAAGCAAGGATTATTATGGGTGTTATTTCATATAGGTTTCTCTATTGTGCCCCATATCGTGAATGAAGGAATTCTGAGTCGCAATTGGGTTGTTGGACCACTAGAGATCAAATGGCATAACCGACTGTCTATGAGTCTTGGTCATTCAATTGCACTTTTCATTCAATTTATTGAATTGCAGCGGAAATCATCACCCTCCTCCATTATGAACAAATGTACACACATTCTTCAATTCCTTAGATGGTTTTGGTAAATAAGTACATACACAATGTAAGCCTCCCTCCTGAAAACCAATGTTCAAGAATTCATACTAATAGAAAGGTGGTAATGAATACCTGAATTCATGGAAAATCAGGCACGTCAAGATACAAGAAAAAAAACTGTACTTGCTGACATCAGAGCAGACAAAGTACATCTGTATATATTTTGAAATTGCTGCAGGATATATTGTAGAACCACTCAAAAATGTCATTTAGCAGAGCATTACACAATTGTTTTATAGTTAGAACCCGTTTGAAAGAATATTTTATACAGTTTCTTTGTAACTGATGGAGTCATAAATAATGGATGGTGAATCAGAGGCCATCATATATAAGAGAATGCCGTGGTGATAGACTTCTGAATTATAAATGTTTTATGCATCTTATTTTTATAGATCAGTATATTATTGTGGCTTTGTATCCAAGAAGTAAATTCAAGCTAACATAATTTGTATTATATTAAGCTTCTCCGAACTGGAAATGGCAGTACGGGGCATTTAAGGCTTGTCACTGTTCTGCTGTGGATGAAATAACACCCACTCTTGTGGGTAGACACCACAGTTGTTATTAGTTACGAGTTAAATATTAATGCTTATCATGAGCAATACAGTATGTTGTGAAGCACGAAGGTTGTTTATCAGCTTTCAGAAGACATTCCTCTCAGTCATAATTCAGCAATTTTAAAGATTAGAATTCATTCAACACCAGGATTGTATCATTTTGAAACAGAATAATTTGGACATTTTTCAACAATGTAATATTAAAAAGTGTGGTTTTCTTCCACTGCGCCAGTAAAACAATTATTGTACACATTGAAGCACATACCCTCTAAAACACTAATGGTACAAAATCCGTCAATTCACTAATGGATAATACGTGTTCAAAGGCCCAATGTAAAACCAAATGATGATACAAATAATGAACTCATGACACCATCCAGTGCAATGCACTGTAATGACTCTGCAGTGTAATGTATAATGCACCTCATAATGTGAGTTAGACATAATTTCTGAATAATTCTTGATGTGCCCTTTACAATACGAGTATTCTAATGTATTCTTTCATGGTTTATCATTTTCTACTTGATCACTAAAACGGGATACCACACTTATTGCAATGGTATTGCAGCTGAGATCAAAGCAGAACTAATTTTATTCCTTGAAAAGTATTGAATACAATAAGGCACCTTAGACTTTTTCATGCATTATAAGAGACTGCTGCTATTACTGAACCAAATAACTTTTTAATTCACTTGCAATTGCTTATCTCAATGTTGGCAACTCTGACAGGAGTTTCCAACACTCTCCTATCCCAGCAATCCACTACTCTCTTTTGCACCCCTACATCCAGTTTAACATGTTACAAAGTAAACGGGCTCAGGAGTTATATCAAATATCATGAGATGTTCTGATGAAGACCCTTCGGCCCATTTGATTTCACCTTTTCACAATTCCCATCCTTCTCTTTTATAGCATAAAGTTATTCAAACTTTTCCATAATTTGTTTGCCATTTATATCAAATTTGGTTGAAAAATTAAACATTAGTTACAGGCACATGTATTATACATTAGTTCCTATTTTGACTAGGCAGTGACAAAAAATTACATTTATATAGAACCCTTCATGTAGAGTAATTATATAGATTGTTACAGGATAGAAACAGGCCATTCAAGCTAACTCATCCTACTCTGTTCTATCCTCTACATCCCTTATTTTAGAATGTTTTACCACTTGGGAGAGGGGTAGAGGTGACCAGAGGCATGGTCAATGTAGAAGTGTTTGGACAATTCTTCAAGACAGAAAGATGGCTAGAAAGAAGGGTAGAGGAGAGAGTTGCAGAGGGGCTGAGAGGATCCAGAATGCTCAGCAAACCCGTGTTTGCCAAACAGAGGAGGAAAATAGAGAAGACGACAGTGACAGGATTTG
The DNA here is from genome assembly GCA_035084275.1 of Hydrolagus colliei. NCBI lineage: Eukaryota > Metazoa > Chordata > Chondrichthyes > Chimaeriformes > Chimaeridae > Hydrolagus > Hydrolagus colliei. The sequence continues at coordinate 40,894,968 of CM068745.1, read as the reverse complement.
TGGGTGAGGGTGAGAAGCTTGAAGTTGATCCTGTTGGAGATAAATAAGTTTGTGTAGGTTCTGACAGCTAATCCTTTAATAGCTACAGGTTCAAAATATATTATAGAACAGTGCAGATACATTTTAAGTTGTTTATTTTTGTCATTAAAATGCAAGTTATTGTTTTTGTTTCCCGATTACATCACAAATATATAATCAGCCTCATTGATGATTCTCTTTTCTCCAAGCAGCTATAAATTTGTCCAAGAAAGCATAATATTCTCTTCTTCATTATAGTCACTACTACCAAGCCCTCAGACATTTATCCACTACTCTAAAATTCCCTGTAACAATGGGCTAAAAGCTAATCCTGACATGCCACCTTCAGTAACTAAGCATGGGCTGGAATCAAATCTCTACTTGTGGACAGGACAATCTTTCGAATACAAGTATACACAGATCTGGAAAAGACCACATCCACAGGCATTCCATAAAAGTCCACAACTCAGAAGAGGCTACTTGACCCTTTATATTATTGTTGTTCGCTCCTCCAAAAAATAATCCCAATTCCTTGTTTTTTCCATGTACCATCTGATACTGTTCCTCCACATATGCTTAACTAATTCCCTTTTAAATGCCCCCAATTGACATTGCTCCAACAGCCACCCCTGGCAATTTATTCCACATTCTGACAATCCTCTGGGGAATTTTTTTCCTAACTTCACTGCTTCTTGTTATCATTTAAAATTCATGCCTTCCTGCCCTTGTCACTTACCAGTGGAAACAGTTCCTCACCAATTATCCCCTCTAACCCTTTATTTTTACCTTATTACCTTAAGCACCCTCATCATATCTTCAGCCCCAAATGTGCTCTTTCTCCTACACTAATCTATCAATATCTGTCTGTAGCATCCTGTACTATTCATAACAATTCCTAATTTAGTATAATTTGCAATGTCCATATCGCAATGACTGTATTCACCCACTCTCTGTGGAATATAATTAAATCTAAACATTTTACCTTCCCTACTCTGAGCTCAAGTCCATGTGTTCTTGTTAGAGAATTTGTGAGGACAATGAATCAGAATTAGGCTGGTTTCATGTGCAGCGATACCGAAATGCCAGAATCCATGACAGCAGATATGGTTTCAGCCACTTTTGAGCCACACTATTTTGCTAAATTAGTCAGTTGGGCACATGCACCCAAAAGTAACTGAGAAATAAAGATAATTGTCACATTTATCATCCCACAGTTAAATACTGCAGTAGAGAATTCTATTTAAGGTATGAAAGCATTGATGATATCAGATCACTTGTGTGTGATCATGCTTGTGTGTGCATACTTTCTATCTATTTGCCTCTTTATCCATTTACTAAATTTAGATCAGCTCTCTCCACCTTGAAGCGCTCCAGTAAAATTCTGAACCTTGTTACAATGTGCAAATGCACAAAACAAAAACTAATTGCATTGCAATTCAACTTTCCTTCTACATTTGACCCTGGATCAAATGGATCAAAGGTCATCCAAGTAGCCAACAACCAACAACAACAAAAAATTACACACGTAAGGAGGACGTCCCAGGGTGCTCGAGTGTGCAACCATGGAGGTGTTGCTGCCAGTGCCTGATGTGTGAAGGCGCTGGCGTGAGCCAATCAGAAGGCCTCAGCCTTGTTGATGTTCAACTGTAGAAAGTTAACTCTCATCCAGGACTTGATGTCTGACAGACAGTCTGTCAGGACAGCAGTGGTCCTGGAGTTGTGGGTAGAAGTAGAAATATAGAGTTGGGTGTCATCTGCATACATGTGGAAGTTGACCATCATGTCTGTGGATGTTGTCCCCATGGGGGAGCATGTACATATTAAAAATTAAGGAGGCAAAGGACAGAGCCCTGGGCAATGCCACAAGTGGCAGTGCGGGGCTGGAAGAGAAGCTGTTGGTGGTGATAAAGTGAAGACAGTGAGTAAAGTAGGAGTCGAACCAGGTTGAGCTGGGAGGAGGAGGCAGTGTAGGAAGATAGAGTGGTCGACAGTGTCGAAGGCAGCAGAGATGTCGAGAAGGACAAGGAAGCAGAGAGAGCCCTGATCACAGATGTTTGAAATGTCATTAGGGAATTTGAACAGGGCTATCTCTGTACTACAACAAACAAACAAAATTACACTTATATAGGCGCCTTTCATGTCAGGAAGATGTCTCAAGGCGCTATTATGGGCAGCACGGAAGCTGGATTGTTGGGTTCAAAGAGGGAATGGTGAGAGAGAAAGAAGCAAAACTGGGAAGCAACGACTCATTCCAGGGCCTAAGAAAGAACCAAATAATTGCAGTTCAGTGCATTGGATTTATCTATATTCAATTTATCTATACCATTTAAGGATGTTGAATTTTTCAATTAGATCTCCACTAAGCTTTCTCTTGTATGCATATTCCCATATTATGTAGCCCCTACTCATGGCTCAGGTTCTTAATTCCTGCCATCAATTTACTTGCCCCTCATCATACCTTCTCAAATAGCAAACTTTTCCTAATAGCAACTAGAATTGTGTATGGGTCTCCAGGTGGGAAACTAAATCTTCCTTTGCTGTAATATAGAATGCTCCCTCTATCTAGTTTATTATCTGCCTTCATAGCCAAAATATCAACACGAAAAATGACATTCTGCTAACAGAATGGTCATTTTCTTATAAATATTGAAAAAAATGCAAATATGAAGTGGTATTATGAATCATCAACTACTGGTTCCATGGACAGTTATGATTGAGTTTTGTGATTAAACTAAATAGTGACATGGTCCAGGAAAGATACTGTAAACAGTAATTGCCTGAAAAAAGTTTGGTATTTTATATTCCTTTTAAGCACATGTTCATTTCCTGTGCTTCCCACGCATGTCTGTACCTGTCATCCTTTTATTTTCCCTAAAATGCTTGATGGATGCATAATGTGGCAGATTCAAGGAGGACTTGCCCAAAGGCAGCGTTATGTGGCCTACCAAAGATAATGATGAGGCAGAGTGTTTGGCAGTACAGCATTGCACCTTGCTGCTTTGTCACTCAGTTAGTCTTGGAGTGACATCTCGTTACTTCAGCACTGCTTGCTCACAAAGACCAAGCGGCAACAAACAAGGTACATCTCCATCAAAGAAGCTACCTATTGTAATGTTACCACAAAGCCTAGTAATGCATATAGATGTGTGAAAATAATGTGTGCGGGCATGGGTTAGAAATTTAAAATAAAAATTACCATTACAAACAAAACCAGTTGCACTTGTTTTAAAAATGTGCATATAAATGATAGGACTATTAAATTATACATGACGTATATATAATCTCAAAATAAGTTCACCGAGGACAATGCATTGGATCACAGATCATGGAATAGTCTTATAACATGTCCTGAGCTCAGTAATATGTACAATAATGACAAGTTGTGTTGCAAGCAAGTGCCAACATGTAAAAAAAAATGTTCTTATTCACCCCACTATGATCATAGACATGATGGAGTGATGTTTGCAACTCTTAATCTTGCGATAATTGTAATAGTATTAATTGTTCTATTCAGTATAGAGCTGATAACTTCAAATATCTCAAAGCACTTTACAGTAAAATGTTTAGTGTAGGGACTCCTTGTATTTATAGACGAACATGGCCTCCAATAAGTGCACAGCAATGTTGCACAAAAAGACTGATATTTCTGTTGCATTGTTGTGCAATAGGAGAGACATCCTACAAAGGATGGTATTTCCTTTACACTAGATTTTCAGATTTTGAGACAAGGAATAAATAAACTGAGGTTCAAAATTCTGAATGTCCCGACAATCCAATTAAGGTTTAATAGACATTTAGTAATCAAAGTAACACATACAAAATCAGTAAAATAATAATGCCACTACAAGTAACACAACTTATATTAACGGTTTGGGGGCAGTCAGTTACAACAGCTTCAGTACATGTCCTCTCGGCTAGATCTGCTACTTATGCTAACAAACATACAATCACAGATAACAACCCTGTCTAGCTCAGGACATGCAGCATACCGCAACACCCTCTCATGCTCTATTTAGCCTTTACTTTCAGCCGAAGGCCAAGTGCTTGCTTCTGTGACTGGCCCTCCCCTCACTGTAAAACAGAACAACCTGAAACCATACTGGACAACAGCGACAGGCTGGAGATCTCGGCTTCCACCTTGAGATATTACCCAACTGTTGTGTTGAGCCACTCTTTCTCTCCTATCTTTATACCACTCCACCAGCCTTGCTTACTCTAATACAAAATCGTTTTACATGTGATTATTCCCTCATTAGTCATCCCGGTGTCTCCTGATTCTCGGAGATCCTTGCCCTGATTGGGCAAGGATGGGGTCCAGACCAGGCTGTTCAGCGCTTTGGGATGTCCTCCCGACGTGAAAGGCACTATATTAACAATTTTGTTATTGTTGTTGTTGGTGTTGTTTGTTGTTGTTGTTGCCCTGTTTTTCATTAGCCTTTTCCTTATCATGACTAGCAGAGTGGTTCTCAAACATTCCTGTTTTATCAAAATATCTTATTGTAAAACACTTCCTCATCTACCCAAGCCGGTTTTGTCTGCCTCCTCGCTTATCCTGTGAGTTTCCATCCTTGGGAAGACAAAGAGTAGGTATATTGATGTATTTTAAATGCACATGCTTTCTGTTCTCTGTCCTTCACACTTATCATATCTACTACAATAGTGCCAACCTGGCTATATTCAGATCTGTTTTACTATAGAGCTGGTTTCTGCAACTGTGCAGCCTTCTTAGTTTTATACTTAAATTTCTAATGTTATACAGTACTACTTATTATACAATAATGATTTACTTATTAAACATAAAATGAACTTAATGATTTGACTAAACCTAACATAGTACCATACAAAAGTACAGGAAACTGACTGAATTAACTGTTTCTTATACTCCAACCTAAAAATCTGATCATTTTTACAACAATATGATGAATTTCAGCTAATGTAGTGAGCAACGATTTATTGCAGTTATATTTTGTTTGTTGTGTTTGTCATCTTCTGTCTACTTCATCTGCCCCCAAATAATGGCAAACACATTTTAAAGAGAGCTGACTGCCAACAGAATGAACAGCAAACATAGTATATTCAAGCCTGCTGCATTACTTTAATAATGCCATTACTGTCATTTTGAAACAGCACTTCAGACATACACATTTTCTTGTCAAGTTATCTGCATCAAAGATAATTGTGTGGGTATTGTTCCCTCAGGAATCAAATAAATGACTTAAAATACTCTTTCATCTCAAACCTACTGTCAAACATGATTTAAAAAAAAAAAAAAATTAATTGAGTGATATTAGAAATCATCACCCACTCATTTTTGGGGGTCAGCTGGGTGTCGGACACATGTGGAAATGCATCACCATTGTTTAAGAGTATCCGAACCAAGCTGAGATTTCTATGCATCCTACCTAGACAAGGAAATTTTAGAGATAGGTAGTTGGAATGGAAGGTGCGCTCTTTACCTAGAGGGACTCATCCAGCTGTTCTTTCATTAATGCTGTATACGTGTTGTAACCGTTATTCCTAAATTTTGGCTCAAACTCCCTCAAATAAAATGAGTCACTCATTTCATGGATGTTGTGGGACATTGATGTGTGCAAATTGGCTGCCGTGTTTGCCCACAAAGCACACAGTTACAGCACTTTACAGTACAGTAGGATGCATAGAAATCTCAGCTTGGTTCGGATACTCTTAAACTCTTAAATGGTGATGCATTTCCACATGTGTCAGACACCCAGCTGACCCCAAAAAATTAGTGCACTTTGAGGAGTATTGACGACATGCAACTGAATGTTGGTAAGCCGGAAGACATTCCACTTTGTTTTCCATCAGCATCTTCTCATCTGAAACTCTGAGTTCCTTAACCTCCATAACCTATCCCGCAGATTCACTGAACCTGGGCGCAACTTAGCCATCAGGTTCAATCCTCAGGTGCCTTCCTACTTCCTATAAGCTCAGTTTCCTCCATCTCTGTCACATCACCTGCTTCTCACCATACTCACATCCATAGCAGCTGAAACCCTCATTTATGCTTTAGTCACCTCAACTCATTGTTCCAGAAACAGCCTTGAAATGAATGACCACTTTTTTTTTCTTTTTCTCTTCAAATCATGCCTTGGATATTTAAAATCAACCTGAGCAGCTTGGCACAACTTCAGTTTAACATCACATCCAAAGATATTTATTTTCTGGTTTAACATTTTTCTATTTCTCCAGTTTTTCTGCTCTAATCTCATTTTCTTCTGAAGACAATTCAATCCTTTTCTCCTTCCACTACTTTTAGTTCCATCTGCACTAAATGCCCTCCAGTACCTTTGTAAGTGGCCATTAATCAAACGTGCCTTGGCGATGGCAAATGTGGCAGTTCGTCAATGGAGGGCAAAACAGTGAAACCAATCTCATGCTCACCTTAAAATGTAATCTCTGAATAGTATTGCAGATCAAACGTTTTAGCAGGTATTCCCTTTCACTAACCCAATCTAGAACTTAGAATGAACTTTAGAATGAACACTAAAGTTAGCTAACACTGCATACCTCAGTGCTGCATCAAGCACTAATAGGTATCTTTTCCAACTAGTCCATCAATGGAGCTACTTCCAGTTTAAGACTGAAGGATTCAAATGATGAATATGACTTCGTTTTTAATGGGGCTATTTCATTATGCAAGAAAAGTTTTGCAAGGTTGCTTTTACATTTTTATATGTAGTGAATGCAATTATGTATCACTCATGATTTCTCATTTAAAAAAATCCATTAAAATGTTTGATGTGCTCCTCAAATTGTAACTTAGCAGCATTGAAAGGTACACTCTTCTTGGCTCTTTTAGAAATTAAGCATATGTATAAACTCTGCACAATGTTTCCCAGAGCTTGTTTAAGAAAATATAACAAAATCTATCAAACATCTCTCAATAGGATCTTCAGTGGAGTGTCTCATTAACTTCTTTTGCCTCTAATTTTTCATTTTATTTGGTTCTTATGGGAAACATCTTTGTAGTACATAACCAAATTAGATATGCCAGAAGTATCAACGGAAACTGGTGCAATGTTAATACGTAACAAGGGCCAAGAATAGCAGAAACATTGGGATCAGGGAAGAAAGATACAGTAAAAGTATCACAGGTCAATATATGTATGTGTGAAGCTAAAGATGATTAAAAGAGATATTACAAATTCATCCTTGTGAGGAGCATTCTTAGTTGCTGCACTGAAAGGGGAATTAAATAATTATATAGTGTAGTTCTACTCTGGAGATAAGTATGATCTGGGGAAGAATTTAATGCTGATCCGAAGAAAGATGGTGTGATTGGTCTTCACTAAAAGGAAATCTTAATCACATCTTTGATTTCTCTGTTTAAGTGATGGGACTCTGGGACCAGAAACCTGCTTCTGTGAAAATGTGTAAAATGTCTCACAGGGTTTAATGTTGGACTATTCACAGTCAGAATGGATTTGGACATTTCATTGTCCAGAGTTTAGGCTTTGTGAAGAAACATCTAGATTTGATCTGTCTGTAGTAACACTTTTGTGATCTTTAGTAGAAGGTTGCAAAGCCTTTTTTAAATTGGATTTGTGTGTTATTGAGAGTGAACTGCAGACTCATTCTATTTACTCTTTTGTAATTTGAAAAAAGGAATGATGATGTTGAATGAGGGGATAGATTAAGAAATTGGCTACTACTGCAATCCAGGAAGAAGATACAAGTGATATCTCTTAAACAAACATTAGGGTTCATCTTGTTCATGACCATAGAGCACATCAAGATACTGACAAAACAGATAATTGGAAAGGCAAGAGAAGTCAACAGAACCAGAGAAATCTATAACCAGTGTTCAACCCATTTTATTAGTGACACTTTCTGCTCCTCTAATGAAGTCAATACAGTGTTGGGGAGTGCTGCATTACTGAAGGTGCCAAACATCAAATGAGACATCAAATCAGGTCTGATCTATCCAATCAGGCAACATGAAAGATCCATAGCATTATTCAAAGAGTTTTTGAAATATAATAAAAGTATAAGATTTTATAATGGAGCATTAGACAAATTAAGAGTATGCAAATAAGTATAAAAAGTGTGATTTTACATTAAATGTTGGCAGTTACAGGACATTCGGTTCTCTCTGGTTAGAATGAATAATACAATAGTCTTGGAAAGGGGTAAGAGCCACCATCTATCTGTAAGCAACAGCAGACATGCATTCCTGCAGAGGTAATGGTCCAAGGTACCGGTCGACACTAGCGTTTAGCTTCCAATAAGTCTCTATATTCTGACAGGGCCTGCCAGGTAACAGAAGGCAACACTCAAGAATCACAAACTAATGAACAAGTAGTTTAACCTAGAGGACGGTGCTTTGCTAATGGTCTCAACTGACAAAATGGACAAACACCAGATGCAGGCCTAACCTGATCAATCTCCTATCATAAGACAGGACAAAGAGAATAATACATCATCAAAACTCAGTCAGGCTTGTACCAAACCAAAATGTTGATTAACCCGAGTACGTGGCAGTACCAGAAGTGGGGAGGGGGCCTTAGGAAAGGAGCACTTGGAAAAAGGGTATAACTAGTCCACTTCTGAGTAAAAAACGTTAGAAGAAGAACAGAGAGAGAGAAAGAGAAGGAGAGAGAGAGAGATGAACGCCGAGAGTGTGGATGATGGCTATTACTGGTAATATAATTAATTAGACATCTATGTTATAAAAATTAATGCATGTTGTACTCACTCTGTTTATAATAAACTTTACTACACCATATTGGATTGTTGAGTCATAGTTTGAACCTTGATATCGGAAATCCCAAAAGACAGAAACAAGTTTCTCTTGGGGTCCTGGCCAACTATACCCCCGAAATAAAATTTGTCATTCCTGTTTGTTTGTGAATGCACTGCTCGGTAATTGGATGCCAAATTCACACACAAACTATGTGGCCATCATAGTTTATAGTATATCTTGTAAAGTGCTTTGAGAATTCCTCCCAACGTGAAAGGAACTTTATTAAATGTAGCAATTAATCTTTTTTACTACCTTCCTTGATCTTTACTGCTTTCTTCCCGTAGCCTTCCTCTACATATGCTTATCTCTCTTAAATGCCACTATCTACTGTGTTCCAATCGTCTCCCCAAAGTCTTTGGAGTGAAGGATAGTTTGGATTGTGTGTTTGTAATTATTGCAGTTATATTTTAACTTATGAAAATTGGCATTTTCTATTCCTGGCATGGGAGTTGCCTTAATTTGAGGGGTGGGGGGGCGGTGGAAATATATGTTCAGTATTTAGGGGTATTATATGTTAAAAAAAATACTGCATTCACTTAATTATATAAGAATAATAATCCTTCAAGTCAATTTAGCACCTTTCACATTGGGACAACATCTTAATGGAAATTGGTTGCACAATAAATTCGGAACTAACTAACTAACTAACTAACTAACTACCTACCTACCTACCTACCTACCTACCTACCTACCTACCTACCTACCTACCTACCTACCTACCTACCTACCTACCTACCTACCTACCTACCTACCTACCTACCTACCTACCTACCTACCTACCTACCTACCTACCTACCTACCTACCTACCTACCTACCTACCTACCTACCTACCTACCTACCTACCTACCTACCTACCTACCTACCTACCTACCTACCTACCTACCTACCTACCTACCTACCTACCTACCTACCTACCTACCTACCTACCTACCTACCTACCTACCTACCTACCTACCTACCTACCTACCTACCTACCTACCTACCTACCTACCTACCTACCTACCTACCTACCTACCTACCTACCTACCTACCTACCTACCTACCTACCTACCTACCTACCTACCTACCTACCTACCTACCTACCTACCTACCTACCTACCTACCTACCTACCTACCTACCTACCTACCTACCTACCTACCTACCTACCTACCTACCTACCTACCTACCTACCTACCTACCTACCTACCTACCTACCTACCTACCTACCTACCTACCTACCTACCTACCTACCTACCTACCTACCTACCTACCTACCTACCTACCTACCTACCTACCTACCTACCTACCTACCTACCTACCTACCTAACTAACTAACTAACTAACTAACTAACTAACTAACTAACTAACTAACTAACTAACTAATCACTAAGTACAGCTCCAGTCAATTAAAATTAAAAGCACTGGCCAGAGTTCTTTGGAAGGTGTAGTAATTGTATTCTGTAGACAACATGGCGGGCAATTTATGCACAGCAATATCCTGCAAACATCCACAAAGTCAATAACCAATTTTACATGGGGAAGTGTTGGCCAAGTCTGCAGGTGAAACTTCCTTCTCAAATCAGGATCAAATCAACTGAAAGTTGGATATGGCACATTAAACATTGAAACAGTAAAGAAGGACAACAAGAGAACCCTAAGAAGACAAGATTAGTCAGACATTAAAGAACTCTCATATCATTTCATGAACTATGACTTATTTCACTGCAATTATGTTGCAGAGAATCACTCACATTTCATGTTTTCTGAATCTGGGAAGATATTTTACTGCCATCTTTCAAAACTTGTGATAAAATTAAAATTTTATTTGCTTGAAAGGAGGTATCTATATGTTGATTTGCATATCTAAGGGCGGTCTGGAAATATCACAGTGTAATGAAGCACACAAAAGCTGACTTCTGCAGACAAAACTGAAGAAGCAAAGAAGCCTGCTGTACCTGCTAGCTATCGTTAATTGCTACAACAATGAACAAAAAAGGCTTTTGCCCAACCAGTTTCCATAAGATTTGAAACTGGGAATTGCCTGAAGTGAAGAGAGGTTATCGAATTGCTTTAAAAATAATTAGCTCCAGACACCCAGATAATACTAGAGTGCTCTTCGTGATGGATAATACTTGTGGAATGAATTACGAAGTAACTGACCGCCAAGTAGAGCTACAGTCAATTAAAATTACAATAAATCATATTATGTTCATCAATTATGGGAAAATGGTTAAAACTGTCAGACGTGATTGATCGTCAAAACAACTCTTACTCGTCTTCTCCAAAATCTCACTCTTATGTTGTTTTTGCCACTAATTTAGGAACATGATTCATTATTTACTTGTTTACATTTACATTACCGCAATTGTTACAGTATATTCTTTGGGAATATTAATGAAAAACTGTTTTGGGAGTCTTGGGAAAACAGTACAGAAAAGAATATTCATTATTGTCCAAATCTATCCAGAGTTCACTCTTATAGTTGATCAGTTAAATGTCTTAATAATAAACAAGTCTGTATAAAAATGATTCATCTTAGTTTCTTCCTTAACCCTCTTATTCTTCAGATCACCAAATGAGATCTCATCTATATAAATTAGCCGTTGTATCCATTTCTGTTGGACATAAAAAAATGAGGTATCACCTATTATTTTTCTCATCCATTATTTGTGTCAGAACATGCCATTGGCGCAAGTAGAAATTGTTTAACCTGAGGACAAATGCATTCATCCCCTCCAGTTCTAATTAGCATGGGTGGGTGTCTGAAATTGAAGGGAGCATGCTGACTAAATCGAGATAGTTCATCTACACCCAATGTATTTACATACATACAATTTTAAAGGAAGATAAAGTCAACAGAAAGACTGATGTATCATTCTGCCTGCATTATATTTTATCTTCCTGATATTAGTTTTGTGTTTTATTTTTAAAGATAGTTTATTTTTCATTTTTTACACATATAGAAATGATTTATATAGAAATGAGGCTCCCTCTGCCTCCTCGTCCTCATTGACCTGTCTGCTGCGTTCGACACAGTTGATCACACTATCCTCCTCCAACGTCTTTCCTCCCAACTCAACCTTCAAGGCACAGTCCTTGACTGGTTCCATTCCTAACTGACCCACCTACATTTTGTATCTTCCAACGGTTTCTCCTCAAATCCCTGCACAGTTTCTCATGGTGTCCCCCAGGGCTCTGTCCTCAGCCCCCTCCTTTTCACCAATTACACGCTCCCTCTGGGCGATGTCATCCGCAAACATGGGGTAAATTTCCACATGTATGCGGACGACACCCAACTGTACCTTTCCGCCTCATCCCTCAACCCCCAGACCATCGATGTTCTGACAGCATGTCTGTCCGACATTGAGTCCTGGATGAGGGACAACTTCCTCCAATTGAACGTGAGCAAGACAGAGGCCCTCCTGATTGGCTCAGGCCAGCACCTTCGCACATCGGGCACTGCCAGCCTCAACATCCAAGGCTGTACTCTCCACCTCACAAAGCCAGTCAGGAACCTCGGCATCATGTTCGACCATCAACTCTCCTTCCTCCCCCACATCCGTGCCTTGACCAGCACCACTTATTTCCACCTAAGCAACATTGCCAGGCTCCGCAACTATCTCACCCCCCATGCTGCTGAAACACTCATGCACGCGTACATTACCTCATGGCTGGACTACGGAAACTCTCTCCATGTCGGCCTCCCCAGCTCCTCCATTCACAGGCTGCAGGTCATCCAAAACTCTGCAGCCCATGTACTATCCCGCACCCGCCTCCGTGACCACATAACCCCCACCCTCGCCCGTCTCCATTGGCTCCTCATCCTCCAGAGGATCGAGTTCAAGATCCTCGTCCTCACCTTCAAGGCCTTACACGGCCTTGCCCCGCCCTATTTAACCGATTTACTCTCCCCCTATTAACCCACCCGGACCCTCCGTTCAGCAGGACTTGGCCTGCTCCAAGCCCCCCGCTCGAACCGCCCCACCATTGGAGGCCGGGCCTTCAGTTTCTCCGCTCCCACCCTGTGGAATTCCATCCCCCAATCCCTCCGCCTTGTTTCTTCCCTTTCCTCTTTCAAGGCCGGTTTGAAGACTTACCTCTTCGACCGTGCCTTTTGTTCCCCCACAAACTTTTTGACCTCCCGTACTTGTTTCACCCCTTCCCGAACACTTCCTTCCCAGCTCGGGTCACACGCCTCCTGTGCAGCGCCTTGGGATGTCCTCCCGACGTGAAACGCGCTTTATAAGTTTAAATTGTTGTTGTTGTTATCAATGCAGAAACATAAAAATCAGACAGTTTCCCACAGTGCGCTGGCCAAGATTACCCACAGATAAAACTAATTAATAATTTCATAGTTGTTTGTGGAAGGTTGCCATGTGCAAATTGGGGGTCTTATTCATCTGCAAAATACACAGTTAAAAGTGTAAAAGAATCAATTGCCTCCTACGCTGCTCCAATGAACCACAACGCAAGCTCAAGGAACAGCACATTATCTATCTGCTAGGGACCTTATGGCCCTCTTGCCTCAATACTGATTTCAACAATTTAAAACCATAACAGCTCACCTTCCCCAGCCCCCAGCCCCCTCTTCTGTGACCATTACAACATCATCTGGGTCCCAGACACATTTTTCTTTCTGTACTTTACCTGTTATGTTGCAAATCCCCCCCATCTTTGTTTTGCATTATTAAGACCTCTTCTCTCCAGTTTTGTTGCAATTTCCCCCACTTGTTTGCACCATTAACACCTATTTAACCCATCATCTACTGTCCTGTACCATATTTTCTCCTTTGCCTTCCTTGCCCTGCCTCTCCTTCTTTCTGTTAGTCCTTAAAACCCTCTCCCTCTCAACATGCCCTACTTCTGACGAAGAGTCGTAGACCCAAAACGTTGATTTACTTTTCTTTCTCCATAGATGCTGCCTAACCCGCTGAGTGTTTTTGTACATTATTGGTTTAATGGAACAAATTTGTCCTGTAATTTCTACAGCACAATTTCTATAAGCTATTTCATTTTCACTTGTTTTCAATTTTTTAAAATATAATTTTCCTCCACAAGCTTTCCATTCTGTGTTCAGCCATCAGCCTGATTGTGTCAAATCTCAGGATGCTTGAGATCTAATCTGAAACTTTGGCTTCCCTGTTTCATGCTGCTGTTGGTAGGCACTTTATTCCTACAAGCCAGTTAGAGTGAACACTATCAGTGATGTAAAAAAGCAGAATGGGACTGTTTTAGAACAATTCTTAATAAATCCAAACTCACAAATTAAGTCCCAGTTTAATGTCAGATACACTCTCAGACTATATGACATTTATTCTTTGTGACTTAACAATTACTCCCATTTCTTATGCATTCATCAACCTTTGGAAGAGTTATACATAAACAACTGGCATGGTTTAGCCATTAATCGGTAACTCAAGTTCACGGTTTAAAGTAGTTAGTCAGCAAAACTTCAGAACTGAATCAGTTTCGGAACTGAATCTTGTTTTTTAAAAATTTCATCCACAAAATACACAGTAGAACCACTTTACAGTATATCTTCTGAAACCCTTTGAGACATCTGGATAATGAGATAAGTCACTATATCAAATGCAAAGATTATTATTATTAAATTTTAAAATTGCTGTGATTCTTCCTTTGTGCAAATTGACAGTTAGGATGCCTTTCAAGTGTACGTTGGGAGATCAGAACTAACATCTAAACCTAGTATTGCTGACATAACTCAGATTTCTGTCTTGATCTATGTGCGATTATGGTGACTTGAGGTTCACTGGAAATAAAGTCAGAGTATCACAAAATGCTTGACAGGTAATTATAGACAACTGTTCTTGTGAGCCAACACAACTATTTGTGTTAACAAGATCCCACAAACAGTCAAGAATTTAATGACTAATTTATCTGGAGGATTGTTGGTCATGACACTGAGAGCAATTTCCTTCTCTTCAAATAGTGTCATGAGATTATTTCATATTCACTGTACAGATAGATAAAATTTTGATTTACCATCTTTTCTGAAACACAGAACCTCGGATAATGCAGAGATTCCTTAGTCCTGCATTTGAGGGTCAATCAAACTGTCAGCTCATAGTGCTACATGCTACAGAGTGAGCTAAGATTTATCAGGAAATACTTATCTCCAAAAAATTGGTATACCTGTATCATGGAAGTTAAAATAAATTTAGGGTTTTAAATAGGAGGAAAATATGAAAATTCGAATTTCACATTTAGAATGGAAACTCCCTCCTTGTCAGCCTCCCCAACTCTTCCCTCCACAAGCTGCAGATTATCCCAAACTCTGCAGCTCGTGTGCTCTCCCGCACGAGGCTCTGTGACCCCATCATCCCCACTTTCACCCGTCTCTACTGGCTCTCCATGCCAGAAACAAACAATTTTACAGAATCAACGAGGTATGAATCTATGATATGTTTAGACATAATGTTATTGATGCAAATCCACAGGTATATTCTACCTCTATCCCAATGACCTTCAACACCATTACGAATAATACAGTAAAACCCGCACAAGATTTACCTTTATAAATTGTATAATTAAGTCGTACATCCACCCAAATCACATTCAGTTTCCTATCAAAACCACTTAGATTCTGTTGTACTCGTCGATTCAATCATCTTCTAACTTTTGTCCAGTGCCTTGGGACATCCTCCTGATGTGAAAGGCACGATACAAATGTAATTTTGTTGTTGTAGTTGTTGTAACACCTCTCCCCTACTCTCCATTATTCAGGCACTTCCTGGCTCCATTGAATCATGGGAAATGACGTCCTAACGTATTGACTCATGCACACTTACCGGCCGGAATTGAACTGTGGAATCCTAGTCTTGATCCATCACCACATGTGCAGAAGAACTTAATTTCCCATGATCCAATATGATTCTAATACTTACTAATAAGTGTGCATTCTGCTGGAAACATAAGCTTGATGCACACATATATACTGACTTTGGTGATGAAGTATGGCATGCATGCTTACCAGCTGTGTTGAACTATGCATGCGCAGTGTAGATTACTGATTAAATCAGATTTCATCTGATTTATCAGTTTGCCTGCAATTTAGCTTGAAGAACTACAATGACATGCTGTAGGGTGAAACGTTGAGTAAGTTTCCTTACTCCACATACCTCTGTTTACCTAGCAGTAAATAGGAACTGGGTTGTTGGTCGATTGGATCGCTTATCTGGGGATAATAATCCTAATAAAAATGGTGTCACTCAATCCACAACTGTTTGTGGGACACTGCTGTGCACAATTGGCTGCTGTATTTTGCCCACAAATATAGTCCATTTAATTTACAGTATATTCTATGAAGCACTTTGAGATGTCTAGAAGAAGAGAAAAGCACTATATCAAATGCAAGGATTATTATTAATTCAGACTTTGGGTGAGTGACATTCAATGTAGTGGTCCCTCCTGATACATACATGAAGTTTACTGTATTTTAATTCTCATTCACAAGCAATGTGAGGGCATATGTGATTTGGATAGAGAGAGTTATGCATTCTTTGAAAACGTGCTACTAATTTTCCCCCTCACTCAAAAAAGCAGCAACAACAATAACAATATGTATGATCTTATTAAATGGTGGGGTAGGCAAAATGGCATACTCCTGCTCCTAATTCTTATATTCTTAAATTTTTTTGAAGATATGCTACAGTTTGAGAGGAAAATTCAGAGATATGACAAAAGCATTACAATAGGGAAAAGACAATAGTTGCAAACCAAATAGAGAATTTATTGGAAAGAAAACAAAGAGAGGTTTGTATTGACAGAAGCAGCCCAGATATGACAGCATAAAGTACCTGTACTCTGCTCCCAAAATATTGTGTTAATAATACACTGGTCAAACATGTGAGATTCACATGCAGATTTACAAATAGCGCATCTGCCATGAACCAAAATGCGACTCTGCTAACTCCCTGCTCATTAGACTTCCAACTCTTCCATCCACATGTTGCAGATTATACAGAACTCTACACCTTGCTTCCTCTCCCGCACCAAGCTCTGACCCAATCGCTTCCATCCTCGAGACCGGCTCTCTATCCCCCAGGAGGATCACGTTTAAGATCCTAGTCCTCACTTTGAAAGCTTTTCACAGTCTTACATTTCCCTGCTTCATCGATCGATCAATCAATCAATCAATCAATCAAAACTTACATTTACATAGCACCTTTCACATCGAGAGGTCATTCCCAAGGTGCTGTACAGTTAGGTCGGGACAAGAACAGGGTGAGGAGGGGTCGGGGCAGGATGAAGAAGAGTAGGAAAATTGACTGTATATTTGTGGGCGAAACGCGGCAGCCAAACTGTGCACAGAGCAGTGTCCCACAAACAGTCATGGAAGTGGGATTAAGGGAAATGGGGGGAAAAGATGTCAAGCGGAGGGGTCGGGGCAGGGGGAAGGAGAGCAGGAAATCCGACTGTATAATTCTGGGTCAGTATTCTTGTGACAAATCTACACCTTCCCAGCCTTCTCGTTCCCTCTGCTCAGCAGCCACTGGCCCCCACAATGTCTGCCTGCTCCATGATCGGCAGTCGGGTCTTCAGCCTTTCTACCCCCATTCTCTGAAACTCCTTTCCCAAATCCCTCTGCCTCAGCACCTCACTTGTCTCTTGCAAGGCCTGTCCCCTCCCATCGAGTCATCCTGTCCCCTCCCATCCACCTTGGCTTTCACAGTACAGTACTGTATTTGCAAATCCTTCAGTGAATCTTGGAAATTAGTCTATGATCAGACATTAGAAGCATTTCTTACCATGAGGATAATCAACAACTGAAACAGATTATGACAAATGGGGTAAAAAAAATACAAGGGCTTTTAGTGGTGTTGAGGATAGCATGTTTTATAATAGTAAGTTTTGCATTTGATATAGCGCTTTTCACGTCTTCTAGATGTCGCATAGTCTTTCACAGAATATACTGTAAAGTGGATTGACTGTACAGTATATTCTGTGGGTGAAAGGCGGCAGCCAATTGCACAGCAGTTTCCTACTCACAGTCATGGATTGAAATGGCCAACTTATGATTATTTTTTTTAGGGATTTTTATCAGGCTTGTAGAGTTAGGAAACTTGCCCAAGGTTTTGTCCTGCCTGGAATCAAACCTAGGTCTCTTGCTTACAAGGCAAATGGTCTAACCACTGAGCTAAAGGACTCCAAAAATGTCATAAATGTTTGGCACCAAAATGTGAATAAGATAAAATGGATCAATGTGACATGAAAGGAAAGTCTCATTCCTACATTTTTAATGCACCTCAATGCCTGACATCTATCATGTTATATATATTGCATTAGGTCCAAATCCCGGAATGTTTAGCACCTTGGGACATTCTACTGGTGTGAAAGGCTCTATATAAATGTAATTTTGTATTGTTTTGATTAACACATATCAAAAAAATTCTCAGTTATGACAAAACAGGCGTAATGCCATTCATCTATTAATTAATTAATTAAGTTAATTAGAATTTTTTTTATTATCAATTATCTTGTTTTCTACTTGTCTCTGTGTCTTATCTATAGGTTCCACATCAAACTGTAATTTCTCAGGGTAAATGGTACTAATTCTGCAGAATAATTCTGAGCCACAAAGAGACAACTTGCAGCATACTGAAAATCAGTGATTAGAAAACTGAGTGACATAAATGCCCACCAAAGCTGCATGTATGAAGAATTAAACTGACACTGCAAAAAGTAAAAGTGTTGTATGGTGCTTCATTATCCGGAGAAATAAAATAAGATACAAGTTGCACCAAGCATACCCACCTGTAAATACCCGTGTATAAGACGCACTTTTTTTCACGTTGGAAGATCTCGAAAGTTGGGGGTGCGCCCTATACGCAGGTACAAGAAATTTTGAGCCTCGGAAATACAGTAAACAGGAGGGGCCGGCCGGCGCGCTGTCAGCCGGGGTTTGGTCAGTGTCCAGCGGGGGTTGGGGGGAGTGGGTGATGGGGCTTCAGCCTCGGCCGCCCGGGCAGCGACAGCAGCAGCGGACTTCAGTGCTGTACCTGCTGCCTGCCTTCTGCCAAACCCAGTCTGCCTCCCTCCCTCCCTCCCTCACTCTCCTGCCTTGCTCCCTCCCTGCCTCTCTTTCCCTCCCTGCCTCTCTTTCCCTCCCTGCCTCTCTTTCCCTCCCTGCCTCTCTTTCCCTCCCTGCCTCTCTTTCCCTCCCTGCCTCTCTTTCCCTCCCTGCCTCTCTTTCCCTCCCTGCCTCTCTTTCCCTCCCTGCCTCTCTTTCCCTCCCTGCCTCTCTTTCCCTCCCTGCCTCTCTTTCCCTCCCTGCCTCTCTTTCCCTCCCTGCCTCTCTTTCCCTCCCTGCCTCTCTTTCCCTCCCTGCCTCTCTTTCCCTCCCTCCCTCCCTCTCTCTCTCTCCCTCCCTCCCTGCCTGCCTGCCTGCCTGCCTCTCTCTCTCCCTCCCTGCCTCCCTCTCTCCCTCACTGCCTGCCTGCCTGCCTCCCTCTCTCCCTCCCTACCTACTTGTCTCTCCTGCCTCCCTCCCTTCTGCCGGAAATATCATCAAAAATGCTTCCGTTTTTTTTCACCAAGAAAAGGTCAAAAGTGGGGGGTGCGCCTTATACGCGGGTATTTACGGTACCTACCAACCAGATGTAACTAGTTAGCAACAGGCAAACTAATATGATTTAAACTGAATATAACATATTTTAAATGCAGAAATAATTAATCAATTACGGTACCTTATCCCCCTTGCTCTCCCCCAAGCTCGTCCTGCATCAACAGTCTCAATAATACAATCCATGAAGCCAAGACTCAAACTAATAATAACAGCCATGAAATGCTTTGAAACTCTCCTGAATGTGGCCATAAACATATGGAGTGACAATGCTTATCACTCTCATTTGCAAAAATATGTACTTTATCTCTTTAAAGGAAATGATGCCTGCAATGTTGGCATAATCATAAAAAGATTTTAAGAACAGAACAACAACAACAAAATTAATTTGTAAAATGCCTTTCATGTAGGGAGGACGTACCAAAGCACTGAATAGTCAAGAGATCAGGAACCGAGCATCGAGGGGCAGGTTTGAGATGAGGAAGAGCAGAGAGGTAGGAGGATGGCCAAAGGCACAGCTGAAAAAGAGGGTCTTCAGTTGTGCTTTGAAGGAGGCAAGGGAGGGAGCAAGGTGAAGGGATTATGGGATGGAGTTTCAAATGGTGGGAGCGGAGAGAGGCTGAAAGAACGAGGCCCTTCAGTCTCTTGTGCCTATGCCGACTCTATAACAGCAATTTATTTGGTTAAGGTTCCTACCTTTTCGCCACTTAGTTATATCTACTTTCTTTTCAAATGTCTTATCGAATTCCCTTTAAAAAGCCATGATGGATTCAGCTTCAACTATCACTTTTCCATGTATGAAATAAAATAGGGAGAAACTTTTAAATCACCAACTGCAGCATTACTGAAAATGTTTAACAACAACAACAAAATTTCACTTGTATAACACCTTTCACATCAGGAGGACGTCCCAAGGCGGTGAGGTATACTTATATAACAATTGGAAAATTATAAGGTCAGTAAATTTACCAATTTGTGGAGAAAGATCACTGCCAAGGTAAATAATTATATCAACAACCAGATAATAGCAACAGTTAGAATCATAGAATCATAGAATCATAGAATTTTACGGCACAAAAGGAGGCCATTCGGCCCATCTAGTCTGTGCCGGCTCTTTGAAAAGAGCGATTCAATCCCACTGCCCTGCCCGCTCCCCATAGCCTAATAGACCCGTTCTCCCTAAATAAAGATCTAATGGTTGACAATGGTAACAAGGCAGAATGCCACGTAATACCATACCACATCAATATTGCTACAATGAGTGGCAAGCACTCATACCCCTCCTTCCTTGACATATTATTCTTTTGATAGGCTAATATAGCAAGTGTCAGGGTATCCGGGTAAAAATAATCAAAGTAGGCATGTTAAGCAAACAAACTCGAGTTTGAATCAACTCATGACAGAAATAATAGTAATAATTCTTACTTTTTGTTGAATGCCATTCATGTCAGGAGGAAATCTCAAAGTTTTTCATAGCATATATTGTAAAGTGGAGCAATTATTTTGTGGACAAAAGAGATGCAAAGGGTATCTCTCACTTGGAACATGCGTCACCAAACTGCTCCTCTCAAGATTCAACCCAATGCCAAAAGTGGGCACTAAGAGAGTTACTGGCAATTCTTCTCACCCAAATCATTCCCTCCTCTCCTGCAGATCTGCCTGGACACAACTACTGAGATTTTCTGACCAGGTTGCTCGTCCTGTGTTTCCAGGTGTACCCATTCCTCTGACGCATTGAGCAGATTAACAACAACAATTTGGATTATATAACATCCTCCATGCTGGACAGCATCTCAGAGCGCTTCCAAATAATGGATCCCAAGATCGTGCCAGGGGAGGAGGAAAAAGGTGACCGAAAGCCCGGTCAAAAAGACAGGTCTTTAGCCGAGACCTAGAAGGAGGAAGAGAGGGGGCGAAGCGAAGGGAATGAAGACGTTTGAGAGCCTCGGGTCTCAGTGGCTGGAGGCACTCCCGCCGATGGTGGAGCGGAGGATTCGGGGGACAAGGAGGAGGCTAGACCTGGTAGAGCAAAGGCAACATGTACTGTTGTGAGGAGAGAGGAGGTCAGAGAGGCAGGGTGGTGTAGAGGAGTGGAAGAATTTAGAAACAAGAAATCGATCCTCTCTGGGACAGGGAGCCAGTGCAGTCTGGCAAGGACTGGGTAATTGGGGAGTGAGGGTTGGTACGGATACGAATGCATGCAGCAGAATTTTGGATGACCTCGATTTTATGAATGTTAGCGAACGGGAGACCGGCGAGGAGGGCATTTGAATAATCCAGCTGAGAGGTGCCAAAGGCATGGACCAAGGTTTCGGCAGCCTTTGGGGTGAGATACTGCCAACTGGTCATATCCTTCTATTCAATGGAATAAGCATGATACACTACTAAAAGGTGCACTTGTAGCTAGATATCCCATTTTAATACCTGTAAGATATATCATCAAGGGGGAGCTGGAGTTCTAATATTGTTGAATAACCTGACTCAGTCACAGGCGAGGAAGACAGAAGTCCAATTTCATTATGCCAAAGCTGACATTTCTCCAGTTTTATTAAAACTCTAATGAATTGTTATCAAGCTGCACAGCATTTATTAAGAAGTACTCAGTGCACCCACAAATGAAATGCATCTAGATTCTAACAAAATATTTACTTGGCAGGGGAGAGCATTTGGAAGCAGCAGGGAGGCGAGAGGCCTGGTGGGAGTGATGCCAGGAAGTAAGAGAATTTGAATTACATTCCTCGTTTACATGTCTAACAAGAACAATTTGAAAACTGCATAAACCTCAAAGAGGTGTTCACATTTCAGTAGGGTAGAAGTTATATACATTAAGAATACTTTTTGAAGGTTTTGTTGAACTGTTTCATAGAAAACACATAGAAAAGTTAAATAGATTTGGTGGAAAAACTACCAACATGGATAGTGGAATGGTTAAAAAACAGGTGGTGCATGGAAGAAATTAATGGATGCCTTTTAGATTGGTAGTGTGCCAGTTTGTGGTGTGCCTCAGGGATCAGAATCTCTCTTGTTCTATGTTTATGTTCATTATCTAGATGCAGGGGTAGAAGAAATAATTACCAAACTTGCAAATTATACTAAATTAGAAGATGCTGTTACAATGATGGAGCGAGGGTGGATATAAGCAGAAAGATAGGTTTGCAGAGTAAACAGAATTATGGAAATTAGAAAAATTATTAAATGGTCCATTTTGAGAAGCAGACTAGAAAATGGAAATATATCTTAAGTGGTAAAGTCCTCAGTGGCATGGAGGAGCATAAGGGTCTGGGGATACAAATACCCAGAATGTTAAAAGAGTGATTATAAGTAGAATTCAAAATTATATTAAATGGAAAAAATGAGTCTAGGTTTATGTATAGAGCTATTGAATTAAAAAGAAAGTGATATAGAGTATCTTTACAAGACACTGATTAGACCACAGGTGGGTAATTAGAGCAACATTTCTGGTATTCATTATCACAAGGAACCCAAGGTACCAATTTTTCCCAGCTTTCCCTTAGTTAGCTACTCGTGGGTAAAGAAAACCAAGGAATCTGAACTGATATTGTGTAAGACAGGATTGTGATATCTAAGTCCAAAAATTGAATTTTAACTGAGTGCCCATTTCTTGAGGGTTGTCAGAATATGGAATGAATTGCTAGGTTTGACCATTGGAGTAGAGCCAATAGGAGTATTTGAAAAAGAATTATTAGAGGGTCTGGGGAAAAAGCAGCAAATTGTAATTCGAATGGAGGTTTCATTGGAAAACCAAACACTAACACAAATGCAATGACACAAATAGTCTTGGTGCCTTGGATTTCAGTTGTTTTCTCATGCAATGAAGAGTGAGAACTTATTTCCTATGGTAGGTCAGTTTGTAACTGAAGGGCATTTATTTAAACTGATAACCAAAACAATCAAGGGAGACATTAGGAGAGGGTTATTAGGATGTAGAATAACATTCACAATAGTTTCTACAAAAATTATTTACACAAATATTTGAAAAAGAATAATGTAAGAGGGAATGGAGATAGGGCAGAGCCTAAAAATCATGACTCTTTCACAGACTTAGCAAAGGCTTGATAAGCAGATGGGGTCCTTTAGTGTTGATTAATTCTCTGGAGGAAATTTACTGCATATGATAATTATCATAATTGGGAAGGGTGTAATCCAATGCAGTGCTGGGGAAGTGCTGCATTGTCAGAGATGCTGTCTTTCTGATGAACATTAAACATTAAACTTCCTTTTCAGGTGGATGTTAAAGATCCCTTTATTTGAAAATAAAATAATTGATCGTCAACTTCATGGCTGTTTTGGGGACTCTGCTCCATGCAAATTGGGTTCCACAGTCACCTGCAAAATATGCAGGCATTACATTCTACAGTAAATCCTGTGAAGCACATTTTCCTGACATGAAAAGCACTATATCAAATGGAAGTATTATTATTATTGTTATTGCTATTATTTTTCAAATTGGAAACTGTGGCTGAAGGTCATTCAATGCCTAGTATCATTTTATCTTCCAGATCCAAGCTGCAAGAGTTCCCTCCCCCTCCCTCTCTCCAGCATCACTTCTCCTGACTTCAAGCATGCAGGCACAGCACACAGACAAACACACATACACACACAATGCAATACTGGTACTGATGTAAAAAGGGTTACTCAAGAGAACAGAAGATCTCTGATGAATTGAAAGGGCTGATTCATCTCTGCTATTCCTGACAGGCTCACTTAAAGTGATTTGAATTATATCTAAATCACTTATTCTGCTTTAACACAGTTGTTAAGGCTGGTGTGATAGAATGAAAATTAGTCCAGCATATGGTTAGCACCCAGCTCTTCATATGTTACCTGTCACATGAAAGTACCTGCCACATGCTCCACAGTCAAGGAGTTTTAATGCTAAGTTTTAGCACCCTTGTCCAATTCATTGAGGAATCATTTATTACGAGGAGCAAATTAAATAGTTTTGCAACTATCACTGTAAATAAAATACACAGTGGTTCATTTAAGGAATTGGTCTAGATTTTGTTGCTAAAAAGCATGAATTTCACACTGCACCATGTACCATTTAAAAAAAAATTATCTCTCATAATTTGTGTTTGTGAATGTCTCTAATAGACTACTACCTCCCATTCTGACACATTCAGAAATTGACTTCTTCTGAAGCTATATGTGATGCATTGATTTCCATGAACAATAGCCGAGATCTCATTTACACAATGAAAAAATGGAAAGCCTTGTTCTCATCCTCTCCTCTTACAAGACAAATATCAATCTTCCAAACGTTTTTACCCAAATTCAAATTATTGATATCCACAGATATAACTGAAATACTGTATTTATAACATTCTTGGATACAGAATACTGAAGTAAGTAAAAGAAAAGATCCTTCACAGCAGGAGTTACCTGATTCCAAGAATGAATACACAAAGAACTGTCTAAACACAGAGAGGTAAAATTTCATAATGTATTTGTTGTGATTGATCATTCACTCATGGCCATTTGTGGGACTTAGATACACTTAAATTGGACTCCCACATCTGCGTACGGATGCAGTCGGTAAAGTTGACAGTAATTACCCATGAAGCTCTTGGAAATGTATAAACCGTATAGGTTCCATATCAAATGTAAGGAATAATATTAAAGGTAACCTTCTGGTAACCTTGCCTAATTATCCATTCATCATCTGAATGCCTCATCAAAGAATTTTAGGAGACTACCGTAAATACCCGCGTATAAGGCGCACTCAGGTATAAGACGCACCCCCCACTTTTGACCTTTTCTTGGTGAAAAAAAACGGAAGCATTTTCGATGATATTGCCGGCAGAAGGGAGGGAGGCAGAAGAGACAGGCAGGGAGGGGGAGAGAGAGAGAGAGAGAGGGAGGCAGGCAGGGCAGGGAGGGAGGGAGGGATGGAGGCAGGCAGGCAGGCAGGGAGAGAGAGGGAGGCAGGCAGGCAGCCAGGGAGGGAGGGAGAGGGGGAGAGAGAGAGGCAGGCAGGCAGGCAGGGAGGGAGAGAGAGAGAGAGAGGGAGGCAGGAGAGGGAGGGAGGGAGGGAGGGAGAGAGGGAGGCAGGCAGGCAGGCAGGCGAGGGAGGCAGGCAGGCGAGGGAGGGAGGGAGGGAGGGAGGGAGGGAGGGAGGGAGGGAGGGAGGGAGGGAGGGAGGGAGGGAGGGAGGGAGGGAGGGAGGGAGGGAGGGAGGGAGGGAGGGAGGGAGGGAGGGAGGGAGGGAGGGAGGGAGGGAGGGAGGGAGGGAGGGAGGGAGGGAGGGAGGGAGGGAGGGAGGGAGGGAGGGAGGGAGACTGGGTTCGGCAGAAGGCAGGCAGCAGGCACAGCACTGAAGTCCGCTACTGCTGCCGCTGCCCGGGCGGCCGAGGACGAAGCCCCGTCACCCGCTCCCCCCAACCCCCGCTGGACACTGACCAAAGCCCGGCTGACAGCGCGCTGGCCGCCCCTCCTGTCTACCATATTTCCGAGGCTCAAAATTTCTTGTACCTGCGTATAGGGCGCACCCCCAACTTTCGAGATCTTCCAACGTGAAAAAAAGTGTGCCTTATACACGGGTATTTACGGTAACTTTTAGCAGACCATCTGACTGTGGACAGAGTCATAGCCAAATCTAATCATATCTAGTACACCGTTTGTCATTACAAGCACACGTTCCGGTGGAGATAACTGTAGAATCAGAAGTCAGATCACTGACCAATTTGCCCACTCCTTAGGCCAGGACACAGACCAACTCTGCATAGTTTACTGTAACAATGTACCACAGAAGAACCTGATAATTTAAGCCTGCTTTTCTTACTGTATTTATTAATTTATTTCTTCATGATCCACTGATGAATAAACTATAGCAGCAGTTAAATTATGCCATTTAGCTTAACATCTTAATGTACTCTTATCTATTCATCCCCTTTGTGCAGCCTCCATTGTGCGCAGTAATAACTTTTTTAAAACTTTGCATTTGACATAGCGCTTTTCAAATCTTCTAGACCAGCGGTTCTCAAGCAGGGGTACATGTAGCCCAGAGAATACAAAATAACTTCCAGGTGGTACAGGTGGTGGTACATTGATTTATTTAGCTCTCTTATTTAGCATTTTATAGCCTTCCAAATTGTATAGTTAATAGTTATTCCCCTTGTTTTGTATGTGCTAGTTATTTTGTTATATAAGAAAAGCTTGGTCATAAGATGCAAGTGGAATGAGGGGAGTTGTGTGTGTGTGTGTGTGTATGTGGTTGGGTGGGGGTACAAAATAATGTTGAAAATGAACAAGGGGAACATGACTGAAAAATGTTGAGAACCACCGATCTAGACGTCTCAAAGCGCTTCACAGAATTTACTGTAAAGTGAATTGACTGTATATATGTGGGAGAGTATGCCCACTCCATTACAATGCAGCACGTATCTGATGAATATACTTAACAATATACTGTACATATAAGTAGCTGGTACAGAGTTTATGACAGTTATAAAGAGTGTTCTGCTGCCATTCACAAACATCCCAGGCTTTGTTCTGTGGTTTCTAACATTACAAACCATTCAATTGAATTCCCGCCATTGTGACATATTTATACTGCACAGATTGTTGCCTTAGCTACACTTAGATGATTTGACCTTTTCAAACAATGAAGTTTTTACTTATACCAAAGTACAGTATCTCGTACCCGAAGCAATAGTTGAATGTGACTATTGTACTTTTATGCATACACCTGACACATTTATAAGTCTAACCATGAAAAACGTTTCTTGGATAACAAGCTTTATATAATCCAAATGCACAGAATAATAATATTCCTTGCATTTGATATAGCGCTTTCACATCTTAGCAAAGTCTCAAAGCGCTTCACAGAATATACTGTAAAGTGAATTGACAATATATTTGTGGGCGAAACGCGGCAGCCAATTGTGCACAGCAGGTTCCCACAAACAGCTATAGATTGAAATAACCAATTGTTTTTTAGTATTGTGAGTTTTTTGCAGGGATTGTTACTAGGCATGTGGAGTAAGCAAAGTTACCCAAGGTTTCATCCTGATCTGCCTGGATTCGAACACAGGTCTCAAGCTTGTAAGGTGAGTGCTCTAACCACTGAGCTACAAGAACTCCATTGTATATTAAAGAACTGCAGTAAAGAAACCAAATAGGCTAAATTGCATCAGTGTCTAAACTACAAGTGGAAGCTCATGAATAGCACAGGAACAATAACTTGGGTTTGGTTTCTGCCCTTCGCATGGCGAAGCATCTCAGAGTGCTGAACATGCAAGAATTTTTTTTAAAAAACACTGTTTTTGGCTGATCGAGCTACTGAAACCCCCCCAAAAAAATATTTTCTATTTAGATTTTAGTATCTTAAAGTTCATCATATTCTAACAATCTCCTTGGCTCCAGTGGAAAATCCTCCAATATAATCATATGTATATTTCCATAAATTTCTAATTTCCGTATCATCAAGTGAGCTTAGTGATAGAATTATTTCGATCTCCAGAGTGGCTTTCTGAGTTGTAAATCTCAGAATCCATTTGTGGCCAAGTGCAACAAAAACATGCACTTATATAATGCCTTTCATGTAGGGTGAACTTATCAAAATGCCTTGCTCCTTTGTCAAGAGCCTTTCGGAAATTTAATGACACAGCATCATATGGTTTTCCATCGATAAAGTACCACAAGGGAGAAACCTTTCCAAATTGATCTTTCTGAACATAAAGGGTAAAACATGACACATTAGTAACTAGCTAGATGGAAAGACGAGCAGCGTTGATAGGGGAGCTTGATCAAAATAGGAGAGGTATTGTGTAATAATAATGCTTGCTTTTGATATAGTGCTTTTCACGTCTTTTAGACATCCCAACGCGCTTCACAGAATATACTGTACAGTGAATTGAATGTATATTTGTGGGCAAAAGGCGGCAGCCAATTGCACATAGCAGTGTCCCACAAACATTCAAATGTCCAATTTTATTATTGTGGTTTTTTTTCGAGGGATTATTTTTCGGCGTGTGGAGTAGGGAAACTTGCCCAAGATTTCTCCCTGACATCCTGGATTTGAACACAGGTTGAAGTCCCAGAGGCTCGTGCTGGTTCCTTTATTTTTCTCTCCAAAGTGCTCACTCATATCTGGTCGACAGTACCCTACATAAAATTGGTTATTCACTTGATGGCAGTTTCTTAGATGCTCCTGTGTGCAAATGTGAGTTTGTGTTCGCCTTGTCACTTTATTTTACAGTAAATCCCGTGAAATGCTTAGAGACATCCTCCTAACATAACAGATGATAATACATCAAATGTAATGATTTATTGTTTTTATTTTTAGTATAAGCACAGTATGGAACTACTTTGAGTGCTGCATTTTGAGTACTTTATAGATGCCATAGTTTGCCTCAGTTTAGGAAAGATGGGATTAGGAAATCATTGCTTCCTAATTCTTGAGTGAAACCACGGTTTTAGCTGGTAAATGTGTGGGGATAGAAGAATAATTCAGCGTTCTTGCTTGATTACCTTTAGGATCTATCTGTATAATACATTTTCCAAGAACCAAAGTGGGTGGGATAAAGTTCAAGAGTGCAGATTATATATGGTCCATGAAAAGAGCGAATTTAATGGAGCAAATAATCATTTTTTCATTCCACATTTCAGGTTCATGTGACCTGGCTGCTGGTCACATGAAAATTTTGCTACAATGATGACATTGTAGCAAAATTTACCAGGTATTTTGAGCTATAACATTTCACGAGTCCTCCAGGCATATTTCTCCCTACAAAATTTCATACAAATTGTACATAGATAATGATCATTAATAGTTAAAGGAAAGGTTTTTTTTCATTACTCATTTGTCTTTAATTGCTAAGAAAATGCCACCTGAAAAGAAATTCAGGATGATTTCTCATTATAATCCTGATCTTTCAGAATTTCTGACGAGAATCCTTATTTTGCCAGTGAATGCAAACCAAAGTAACTTAATTAGATTTAAAGTGCTTGCATTGGTTTCACAGTGGTTGCAGGCTACAATGAGGATTTTCAGGTTCACAGAGTCATCTCATTGTCTGGTTTACATTGCAGCATGAACATGTTACAGTTCCTAACAAGCAGCACATACACTAATAACTATGGCTTGCTAACTCAGCATGGGCAAGAAATTCTGACCTTCGTTCGTAGCAATCCACTTGGGAGCTCCCCTCCTGACTACTCCTGAAAATACTTCATGGGGAAAGCTGCAGATTAAGTTTATGTCACACTCAACTGCTTGTGATTTATAGATTCATGTGTTGTATTCAATTACCCTTCCTGGGTTACATCTGGAAACACCACAAATCAGCACAATGGTGTTGAAACTAGATGTGCCAAATTGAGTGGATTATTTTTGCAATTGCAGGTGTAAATTGGATTTACCCCCATCCCCTTTCATGTTTTTCCTCTTCCTTCTCTTCTCCTGAAGGTGATTGATTCCATTGTTTCTGTCAATTAGAGCCCAAATCCACCAGCATTGGAACTTTCAAACTGGATGTTATTTAGACACCCATCTTTAAAATGAGGTTTTGGCTGATCCTGTCTTCACCTTGTGTCCACACAATCCTATTTTGTGGCAAGGTCTCCAGAGTAATAAGGAATGGGTAACCTGGCTGATTTTGCCCAATTGTAACATCCTAAATGCAGGCCAGTCTAAGATCAACTCATTCAACACAGACTGTGAATGTACTCTGTAGCTTTTTTGATATGTATGATCTATTGTTGCACTGGCCATAATCCATTAACCATCAGGGATGTTGATAAATTATTGACATATTGGCAGGAGAAGACAACAAAAAGCTGGTGGGGTGGGTGGGCACAAGAGGTGGGGAGGTGGCTGTAAGCATGGTCGAAGCGCAAGTTTTTCATAACATTGTATTGAAATACAGTTAAAGTTTTGAAACAGGAAGAATGGGAAACAAATCTGGAAAAAAGCATCTCACTGCTTTACTTCCAAAAAATTAATTTTCCCAATGTACTTTTTTCAAATCCCTTATTTGTCTAATACAAAAACTTTCTATCTACTTGTTGAGCGTGTACTAGTTAATAACAGTGACCAATTACTATTTTGATACCTTTATTATTTCCCCTGATCCACTAGTCCCAACATTGTCGGACAAACCTTCAGCCACTCTGCCCCCAACCTCTGGAACTACATCCCGTAGACCCTTCGCCTCGTCCCTCCCTGGCCTCTTTCAAGTATTGCCTCAAGATTCTCCTCCTTGATGGACCGATCCACAACTCTTAATCACTCCATCTCCTCCCACCCCACCGCTTCCTCCGCTCAGGTCTGAAGCAGCAACTGCTTTACTTAGCGTCTTGGGACGTCTTTCTGATGTGAAAAATTATTATACAAATGTAATTTTGGTGTTGTTTTGTTGTTATTGTTTATTTATACAGGGGATGGATGAATACACATTGTTAGAATATCAAGCACCACATCATCTTTCCCAAGTGGATAAAATCCCTTTTGGCAGTAAATTCTATTTAGCTTCTTCTATCCTGCTGATCTACCCTGCTGGATTTTAGTTCATAGCTAAAGGGATTGTAAGAAAGCAGCAGTCAGTAAGATATCAGGGTGAGCACATCTTACATGGTTGGGACAAATTAACGCATTTGTAAGATTTTATTAGGAATGCACTTTGCAATAAAATCTCAAATAATTATTGCAAAGCACTGTTCATCCATATTTAATTTATGTAATACCATAAAACATCCAATTACCAGTGATTGTGGGAATTACACAATTTTCTGAACATCACCTGTGATCCTGTCGTATCTACCACCATATCAGGCTTATCAATCTCAGAAATTATCATCTCTCCTTCTATCTATCCAAGGCAAAAATGCCACTATATTCCAAGTTAATCCCCAAGCTATTGTTTTTCCACCAATCACCACCTCCACCTCCACTCTTCAAGCTCTCCACATCCTCACCTCTGACTCCAAATACAACTAGGGCATGGACTTTCACATGGCCAAAAATGAACTAGGTTTATCTGTTAACGTCCTCCTCCCTCCACTCTCCCCTTAGCTCTGCACACTTTGGCTGTTCACCCCTCTCCAATTCCCCTGTGTGGGTTGAGCATCTTATCGATTGGGATGTTACTCTACTTGAAGTGTATTTTGGTTGGTGTAATTGGGAATCTTTAAAAAACAGGGTTTTACTTCACTCAAACATGATTACTAGTACAATAAAATTGCATTAATAGTACAATCCAGTCATAAGTAATTCAGAGAGAGGATAAATATTACCAAATTGTCTCAGATTTATTCCTTGCACATAAGAGCCATGCCCATGCAACGTCGGCACAATATTTTTCTAAAAAATCTGTTTTTGAGTATCATCTATCATTAATGTGACATGAGAAATGTGTTAAGTGCCATCAAATACACCTAATTTTACTTCATTAAATGAAACAAACACATCACATGTGATAGAAATAACAAAAAACCTTAAAAACAACAACTTGCAATCCTATAGTTCTCTACACATAGGGCAGTGTCTCAGACTTTAGTGACCAGAAACAGATCAAATAAGAACCAGTTCAAAATTACCAGCATTCTGCACTGTCTGAAAATACTCAAAGGTAACACTATCGTTAAAGTTGCCAACACCAAATATATGAATCATGATCAAAGCAAGTCTAACTCAAGCAAAGGTGTCCTGAGGACATATAGGACCTGCATTTCAAAAATGTTGCATGTTACGTTTCAACTGCCATGAAACTGTTCGTTTAATCTTCACATTTTATTACAACAACAACAACTTTGATTTATATAGCGCCCTCCATGCTGGACGGCGTCTCAGAGCACTTCACAGCAGCGAATCCTGAGACCGAGCCAGGGGCAGGTGTAGAAAGGTGACCAAAGGCACGGTCAAAGAGAAAGGTCTTTAGCTATGATCTGAAACTGGGAAGAGAGGAGGCGAGGCGAAGAGAGTGAGGAAAGGAGTTCCAGAGCTTCGGGGCGTGGCCGCCGAGGGTGGAGTGGAGGATTTGTGGGACATGGAAGAGGCCAGACCCAGTGGAGCGAAGGCAGCAGGTGCTGGTTTGGAGTGAGAGGAGATCAGAGAGGTAGGGGGGGGGTGCAGAGGAGTGGAGAGATTTGAAAACAAGGGTGAGGATCTTGAAGTCAATCCTCTCAGGGATAGGGAGCCAGTGAAGTCTGGCAAGGACTGGGGTAATGGGGGAGCAAAGTTTGGTGCGGGATATTACAATACTTCATGTCCAACTTCTCAGTGCCACCATGCACATTTTAAATAGAATTGCATTGAACATGCATAAGGAGCAATTTCATGGGCGTCACATTATGCGTTCTGAACATTTGGCAATCATTCTAAAAGTTAACAGAAAGCTTGTGTATGCTGTGTGCTGACCACATGGTGCCAACAGCAACTGGAGCATTCAGAGAACCTTTCTAATAACGTTCAGACAACGTTTGGCTGTAAAATTAATATGAGCTGTTTTGTGTTTGTGATGATCGAAACGTCAATCATTTTAGCAGAAAGGGTTCATTAAAAAAAACATTTTTAACATTCCATGGATTAATATCTTGCTGTTCTTAATGTTTTCTATTACTGTATTCCTCAAATCCCTAAGTAAAAATGTAGCTTCTAACTAAATGTCTTACTGAGATAGCAGAGCTATTATGAATAAATAAGACACTTTGATTTGACAAGTGTCTTTATGGGGCATAAAAGCAGAAGCAACATTATTTTATTGCCTCCCGATTCCCACATACTGGGAGGTAGTGCTGTGCTCACCAAACTAAAGATGTTTGATGATAATTTCATGACATTTTATTGCCTTATATGAAAACTGACACATCTATTTCTAGGAAAAATGAACTCATTTATAAAATCACATAACTATACAGTTTGCTAAAACAGGTGTTAAGGCTGACATTTTGAAAGCAGAAAGCAGCAGGAAAAAGCAAATAAATCTGCTAATAGGAAATGCTGAGAGTGGTTATAAGTGATGCACAAAAAAAAATGCAAGAATTTGTGGAATAAGGTGTTGAGACAATTGGCTCACTATTTCCATGGTCCTAGCTGTCTAATACAATTTAAAACAGGCTTGTTTGTTTTTATATGACTGGGTAAAACATACCATGCTTTGGAACAGTATTAATATATCACATTGAATCTGTTAAGATTCACTTGATAAATGTGAACTGATTTGGGGTGTGAACAGCCCAAACGTTGGCTGTGTTTTTATTCTCTCTGTCAGACAGAACACTCTTAGATGCCGTCCGGACTGGTGGGCGACATATAAAAAAGATTATAAGTTGTTGTTGTTGACATTATTGTGTTTGGAGAGAATGGCATTTTAGTATTGCTTCATGGAATACTAAATCTCTGAAGTGGTATCCCATGAAGAGGCACTGAAATAAGATATTAAAAAATCCTTACATTTGATTTAGTGTATTCACATCAGGAGGATGTCGCAATGTGCTTTACAGGATATAGTGCAGTGTACAGTGACTGAGTGTTTTGTAAGCAAATAACCACAAGATAATAGGATCAGTTTGATCTCAACCTTCCAGAATAACCATTCTTCAGTACTCCATCACAGCAATAAGCTTTTTTCTTAAACTGAGTCCAGCACCTGACCTCAACCATCTTTCCTGGCAACCTGTTTCAATCATTAACTACCCTCTGCATATTTCTTTCTGGGTGAAGTAATACTTTACATACATTTTTTAGACTGTTTGAAAATTATCAACAAGTTCTTATTGAACACAAAACAGGAATCCAGCAATTTTGCATTGGTTTTTAGGCATAAAAATATTGATGCTAAACACAATTAGAGTGTGAATTTGTAACATTTCATAACATATTTGAGGTGATAATTGTTATGATTCCGCTTCGTAACTGAAATTGTGAATATATGTTAACCCATGTAGTCAAAATAATTATTTTAATCAATTATTAGAAATGCTTATGATGATTAGATACCATTTTGATTAACGGTTAAGAATAATGATGTAACTAGAAAAATGTCAAGATGACTTGCTTATGTTTGTTAAAGATGTTTGTCTATAACAAATTCATGCTTTAATTAGTGCTGTGTTAACGATGAGGTCATTGAAGAGGTTGTCACATAACAAATTCATGTTGTAATCATTGTTGTGTTAAAGTGTTTTATATCAAATCTGCAAGTGTAATAATAATTTCTACAGATTGTATTTTATTATTCTTTTCATGTAAGATAATTGCTCCATGGATGTAAGCAAGGAAATATTGTTTATTCATCCTTACTGTGGAAAATCAATTATAAAAGATACATTGACAAACTACATTTTATTCAGGCTAGGACATAGCATACCAGGTGCTGTCCACACAAAATACATCTTTCATGTGACGATATGAAGTGATGAAGCAAATGTGTTGTCTTCGGGATTAAAATCCACCAGACTTCGACTATTTCCATAATTTCATAAACTTTTGTTAACTCTAGCAATCTTAGGAAGGTGGAAACTGAGGAGAAGAATAATGAAGTATAATAACAAGCAACAAAATTACACGTATTACGCCTTTCACATCAGGAGGATGTCATAAGGCGCTGATATATCAAGCGACGAGGAAAATTAACATCATTTAACTATGAAGTAATTTGCATAGCTCAGCTGTCCACCATCAATTTGATAATAATTCCTAAAAACAATTGGTCATTTCAATCCATGACTGTTTATGGGACATTGCTATGTGCAATTGACTGCCACGTTTCGGCCCACAAAATATACAGTCAATTAATCTTACAGTGTGTTCCATAAAGTGGTTTGAGATGTCTAAAAGATGAATAAGTCACTGTATCAGATGCAATGGTGATTATTATTATTATTTTGTGATACATTTTCCAACCAAGAAATTTCTGGTCTGAAGTAAGAGATTTTTCGTCTGATGCAAGAATGTTGCCTGGTTTTGTGAATTTACCGATTGGCTCTACTAACGAAGCAAAGATTCAAATGATTTATGGACTGATTCTGCTACTTTGATACAGATATTTGTCTGTGCTATTGACCTACCTGTTGAATTTGTGACAGTTGAAATAACAAATGTTATATTTCTTATTATGTAAAGAATTTTCAAAACATACATTGATGAGTGTCTTTGGTTACCTTGTTCTCTGGTGTTTAATTAAAGGAAAGCTTTAAAGAATTAAGCTGGTCTTATTCTGCTCATTGGCTAGAACAAAGTAATAATTATCATATTGAATCCAACAAAAACAACAACAAATTGCATTTATATTGCGCCTTTCACATAAGAAGGATGTTTCAAGGGACTCAATGGTTTGCACCTGAGCTCACGGATGGAATCAAGTGGGGTGGTGAACAAGTGAAGAGATTTGATTTGACTAGAAAGAATGCATGTAACACAGCAATGGGAAACCTTCATGGAGGAGATTGTTTGAGGACAGAAGAAATACATTCCCATAAAGAGGAAAAGTAGGGCATTCAAACCTCATGGATGACTAAGAAAATTGGGATTAAAATAATACAGAATACGGAAGCTTTTGATAAATGTCAGGTCCAAAATACAGAAGATAATGAAATAGAATATAGAAAGTACAGAGGAGAACTGGAAAAAGAAATAAGAGGGGCAAAGAGATTGTACGAGAAAAGATTAGCAGGTAACATAAAAGAGAACCCTAAGATTAAAAAAAAAGGTCATTTCAATTAATGACTGTTTGTGAATACTGTTGTGTACAATTAGCTAAAGTGTTTTGCCCACAGATATGTCAGTTCACCTTACAGTATGTTCTGTGAAGCGCTTTGAGACGTCTAGAAGAAGTGAAAAGTGCTATATCAAATGCAAGGATTATTATTATTATCTTATAAGCATATGAAGAATGAAAGGGTAGCCAAAGATTGGGTGGGTTAAATTAGGGACCAAAGAGGAAATATTCTTGTAGAGACTGAAGGCATGGCTAACGTACTGAATAAGTACTTTTCATCTGTCTTTACAAAAGAAGAGGATATAGTCAATGTCATAGTATCGGAGGAGAAATTAGTTGTTGAGAAATTTAATAAAATAAGGATAAACTGAGAGGAGGTTCTAAAAAGGTTGTCGGTACTCTAGGTGGATAAGTCAGCTGGACAGGATGCATCCAAGGTTAATGAGGAAAGTAAGGGTGGAAATAACAGAGACTCTGACCACAAACTTTCAATCCTCCCTAAACACAGGGGTGGTGCCAGAGGACTGGAGGGTTGCAAATATTACTCTCCTGTACAAAAAGGGGCAGGTGGATAAACCAAGGAATTACAGGTCAGGCAGCTTATTGTCAGTAGTGGGGAAACTTCTAGAGACTATAAGTTGGAACAAAATAAATTTCCACATATAAACATCTGGGTTAATAAAGGACAGCCAACACAGATTTGTTCAAGGCAAATCATGTCTAACAAACCGGATACAAGTTTTTGATGGTGTAAAAGAGAAGGTAGACGAAGGTAGTTCAGGTGATGTAGATTTCAAATGGATTTTTAAAAGGCATTTGATAAAGTGCCACATAAAAGTCTTGTAAGCAAAACTGAAGCCCACTATATAAAAGGAACAGAGGCAGCATGGATACAGAACTGACTGGGAGACAGAATGCAGGGTGGTAAACGGTTGTTTTCCTAATTGGTGGGAAGTAGGCAGTGGTGTCTCCCACGGGTCAGTATTGGGACCACTGCTGTTTTTGATCTATATAATTGACCTGAATTTGCATTTAGGGAGTACAATTTCCAAGTTTGCAGATGATACAAAGCTAGGAAAAATTGTAAACACTATGGAAGATAGTAGCAGACTGCAAGAGGATGTAGACAGACAGGTAAAATGGGCAGACACGTGGCAGCTGAAGTTTAATGTGGATGAATGGGAAGTGATGCATTTTGGAATGAAGAATGAGGAGAGGCAATATAAGCTAGATGGTGCAATCTTAAAGGGGGCAAGGAACAGAGAGAGCTGGGTGTTCACATAAGTAAATATTTGAAAGTGGCAGAACAGGTAGATAAGACTGTTAAAAAAGCATATGGGATACTGGGGTTTATAAATAGGGGCATAGAATACAAAAGTCAGGAAGTTATGATTAACCTTTATAAAATACTGGTTAGGCCTCAGCTGGACTATTGTTTTCAGTTCTGGGCACCACACTTTAGGAAGAATGGCAAGGCATTGGGGAGGATTTATCAAGATGGTATCAGGAATGAGAGACTTCAGTTATCAGGAGAGGCTAGAAAGCAAGGATTATTTTCCTTGGAGCAGAGAAGGTTAAATGGAGACTTAATTGAAGTTTTCAAAATTATCAGGGCATTTGATAGGTTGAACCTGGAGAAACTATTTCCCCAGCGAGTGGGTCAGTAACTCGAGGACACCGATTTAAAATAGTTGTTAAAAGAAACAGAGGGGAGATGAGGAGAAATTTTTTCATACAGCAATTTGTTCAAATTTGGAATTCATTGTCTCAAATACTGGTGGAAGCCAATATGATAACAACTTTTAAGA
This sequence comes from Hydrolagus colliei, assembly GCA_035084275.1. NCBI lineage: Eukaryota > Metazoa > Chordata > Chondrichthyes > Chimaeriformes > Chimaeridae > Hydrolagus > Hydrolagus colliei. The sequence goes on along the minus strand of CM068745.1, from coordinate 40,857,136 downwards.
GAGAGGTAGATAGTTATTTCGGGAGGACACGTTTGCAGGGCTATGGGGAGAGTGCGGGGAGTGGGATTGATTTGGATAGCGCTTTTCAAAGAGCCAGCAAGACACAATGAGATAAATGGCCGCCTTCTGTGCTGTTTAATTCTATGATTCTACGAGTAGAATTGGACAGTGGGACTGGAATATAAATTATACAGAGACTGACACTGCTACTAAAGCAGTTTCCTATTTTTATATTATCCAGGCTACTCTTTGTAGTCAGTAACATGGAGATTTTTGGTCCAGAGACACAAAACTATCTGTAAATAAGTACTAAAGTAACATTTTCACTCAGTGTTTATGGTTAGTGCTTAGGAGATAAACTGGAACAACCTTCTCCAAAAAAGTTTGTGTTGAGAAAGTCCACTGATGAAAGAGAAGCACTGCTGGAAATACAAGAAGCCTTAAAGCCAATTAAATATAAATGAATGATTATGCTTTGGCATTCTGTGGAGATCAAAGTTCCAGAATGTGACAAGGTAAAATTTTGTCTGAAAAAAACTTCACACAGTCAGGTCTTGGTTAGTTAAGATCAAAGTTAAAACCCTAAAGAGTTTTAAAATGACGAACAGAACACAGTAAAAATAGCTACTCCATTTTTTCCCCCAAGGAGGAGACTAAAACATGGTGTCGAATGTTACACAACAAATGCTGTGCAAAATCTGTGAGACAAAGAAGGGAATTGGTGAAGCACTGAAAACAATCAATGTCAATTGACCTGAAGATGTTAATCAATTACCTGATGTTCGAACAGACTAGAAACAAACAAATATGGTTTCCTATATGAAAATATGGTTTCCCATAAGTATCTAAGAGCCACAGCTGACAACTGCAGACCCATGAGCTGGACTTCGATAAATGGAATCAATTGTTAGACACAAAATAGAAAACTAATTGTGGAAAAATATCCAAATCAATTATAGGAAACATGGATTAAAAATTGTAGATCTTCACTTACAAATCTCAGAATTTGTGAGGCGGTGGCATCGTTATGAAAAATAATAAAAGCCATGATTTATTATAAATATATTGTACATACAAATGGTAAAATAGCACATGAAAGAATCATTTACAAACTGATATCACTGAGGATTGGGGGTAAGATCATCATCCACAGGGTCTATGTTTCATTATGTCACTAGTCTTTCTCGCAGACTCTCCTGCTCCTCTGTGCACAAGCTGCAGACCAACCATTACTCTACAGATCATGTCCACCTTCACCACCAGATGTCACACACCTATCACCCCCAGATGTGCTCAGTTCTATTGGCACCCCATCTTCAAGCAAATTGAGTTCAAGAACTAATGGGTTCTTACTCTCTCCTCATCAAACTTAGGCTTCTCGATTTGCTTCTTCTCCTGAGCCTCAAACTTTCAAATATGAAAGATGCTATTTAAGTCACTTAACTCTGCCCCATCAAATTTTAACATTGCTCTGAGTTTGTTTCACTGATGATATAAAGGATTGGAATTTGATCCAAACCTTTATGCTGCTACTGATTAGACGAGAACTCCTGTTTTATCAAGTGTGTGTTCAATGTTCATGGACAGATTCACCTGAACTCAGATGGAAACAGTGAAGCCAGACTACTTTTCCAATTGTCCAGTCCATTTCTTTGGTTGGAATTGGATGCCTCCTTAATCTCTAACATTAACAAACTTGCTGGGAAGTGAAGCAATAATAATTTAACAATGCACCATATGTAGAAAGTAAGAATCGGAAAATTATTTACTCCATGGACAGATTTGAACTAGCCAAAGAAGAAGGTTAAAGTGATCTAAGGTGTTAGGTGACTCATCATTTAACATATGAAAACATTATGAGGCATTAAAGCAAACATAATGTTTAGCCACACTGCCAATCAGTTGAGTGTAAATCTCCCAGAAATCATATTCAAACTATCTCTAGTTCTTTGGTCAGGCTGAAACTCAAATACCTAACTAAATACAGTTCTGCTTGCTAAGGCTTAAAGGCCTAGAAATAGCGCAGAGGAGAATAATGAGGATGATTCCTGTGTTAGAGGAATTAGCTATACACCAAGTTTAGACAAACTAGGCTCTTCAATCTTGAAAGGGCACATTCTCCGAGGTGTGTGGAATTGAAAAAAGTAAACCCAGAACAAATTTGCAGAAACATGAAGGCAATAGAACAAGAGGACTTAGGTTTAGATTTCGAAAAGGTCATTTTAGAACAGGCACCAGAAAATATATTTTTTTACCCAGAAATACATAATAGATAATTAATAACTGCAACAATTGTCAGGTGGAAGGTTGAGGTCAGGCTGCATTGACGCTTTGATGGGAAGACAATGGGATGGGTATTGAGGATGGGTGAAATCAAATAGACCAAATGACTTTCTTCATTTAAATGAATCACATGATCTATTGTGTTACATTCACAGTTAATAAAAAAGGAATTTACTCAAAAATCACTAAAATGGGAATAGGTATTAGACACAAAAACGAGTCTCAATATATGTATATATTATTGTCAATATATATTAATATTACACTCCATATTTTACAACTTACATACAACAACAAAATTCCATTTGTACAGCACCTTTCATGTCGGGACGACATTACAAGGCGCTGGACAGTCAATGTTTAAGACCCGAGCTGGGGTCGGGATCAGGGAAAGTGGAGGGAGAGGAGGGGATTTGGGGTGACTAATGGGACCATCAAATAGGATAGTCTTGAGGCGGCACTTGAAGGAGGCTAGGGAGGGGGTGAGGCGGAGGGACTGTGGGATGGAATTCCAGAGGTTAGAGGCAGTGGCCAATGCTCGCTGGCTGATGGTGGGGCAGGTGGGTCAGGGGACGTGGAGCAGGCCTGTGACTGCTGAGTGGGCAGATTGTTAGGGGGTTAAGAGGATGCAAATGTAAGGTGGGGCGAGGCCATGGAGGATATTGAACATGAGGACCAGGGTATTGTATTGAATCCTCTGGGTAATGGGGAGTCAATGGTGAGAATGGCTCAGAATGGGGGAGATGGGGGTCACACACTTGGAGCAGTAGATAACATGGGCCGCAGAGTTCTGGATTATCTTCAGCCTATGAAGGGAGGAATTGGGAAGATCAACAAGCAGGGTGTTTATGTAGTCGAGCCTGGATGTAATTAAAGCATGAATGAGGGTTTCAGTGGCCTGAGGGATGAGGTGGTGGCAGTCGGGCAATATTGGGAGGTGAGGTGAGGGCAGAGAGTTGAATACACGTTGAATATACCTGATATTGTACCTGATAAAATATTATAACAATAATGATCAATTTGAATAGCATGGTAACACCTCCCTCTGTTAACCATTGAATACATTAATTCAAGAGGTTGTGTTGGGCTTCTCTTTTTTCCCCTATTATGTTGCCAACACATCTCCAGATAATGAACCAGTCCAATGATTCTGTAACTAATGTCTTCAATTTTCATGAAATACCATGAAGAGACATGTAATTTAAATTATGTAAATTTAAGTATGTAAATTATGATGCATTAATTACATTAATTGCTGTAGTTAATAAAAATAGCCATTAGTATGGTATTCATTTTATTCCAATTCAATTAGCGCTATTAATGATAGAGTGATGAATAGTATGAGTAATTAATGTATCAGTTACTCAAAGGTGTAGATGATATCACAAGTCATGACTGATTCTACTGTAGCCCTAGAATTCATCAATAACCATTTATATTTTGGGTTTAAATACAAATTAAAACATTGCTAATGTCAGTTTAAGGAATGCTGCAATTATATGACTGAACATTTTAAATTTGTAGCTGGAGAAAGTATGTATTTCAGTGCCTTGGGACGTCCTGCCGAGTGAAAGGCACTCTATAAATGTAATTTTGTTGTTGTTGTTGTTGTATTGGGACAATAAAGGAATACGTTTGTGGATTGAAAGAGATCCAAGAGTGTAAATATATTCAATAATAATTAATGTATATGAACACCACACAAACAGAAAGTCCAATGTTCACAAAAAGTGCAAAAATCTATACTGTGGTGAGGTAGTTAATCATAACACTGGTATCAATCTTGCCATGACTCAAGCATTCTTTGACATTTATCATTGATTCTCAAATTCATCTACAGGTCTCTGCAGATCTCATGGATCATTTTCTGCTGCAGAATAAACAGAATTCCTCACCACTGACAGGGAGTTCCAGGCTTTCCTTCACCTCTACAAAAAAGCACCATAAATTTGCTTAAGTCTCCATGAGTTATGGATCTTTCAATATCTGTGAAAAAAAACAATTGCAACTCACAATTACCACTGGGATTTTCACCATTTTATTGCTGAGATATTTGCTTTCCACTCAGTACTAACCATGTTATTTGTGACAGATTACAAATGGGAGCAGGGTTCACGGGTCTCCTTGTTTTGATGTGTACTACAATAGGCAAGCCCTAACTCATTTTCAAGTTCTCTTACTGCATTCAGAGATTTAGAATATTTCAGTCGAGTCGAATTATATTAACTACAAACTAGAATCATAGAATCAAAACATATGAGAAGCAAACATCTGAGAAATAAAATAAAGAGTGTCCCAATGGTAACCGTGAATGGTTATTGTTTTTTCACAAATGTCACACCAATTTGCTATCCTGGGAAAGAATACTATTTCTTATGTTTAAGTAAAACCTAAGGGAGAAATAGTGCTCTGAGTGTTACAGACATGTGTAAAAAAAACATTTTACTCTCCTGTTTTCTGGAACTGGAGCGACAGGGACAATTTTGTAGTATTTCTTAATAGATTTTACCAGAACAAGCATGTTACTATTATTATTAAAGGCCATTATCCAGAATAATTGGCTGAATAAAAGTGGCTACATTCTCAATGACATCAACAACAAATTACATTTCTATTGCAGCTTTCAACTCGGGAAAATGTCCCAAGGTGCTGGACAGTCAGGGATCTGCACCCAAACTAGGATTTGGGATCAGGAGAGATGGAGGGCAGGAGGGGTAGAAGGATGACCATAGGCACAGGTGAAGAGGACGGTCTTGAAATGTGCCTTGAAGCAGTCAAGGGAGGAGACTAGGCAAAGGGACTGGAATGGAGTTTCAAAGAGTGATAGCAGAAAGGATGATGATCTAACCACTATTAGTGGGCATGCAAAGTGAGGGAAATAGAATGGACCAAAGTCCGCTGAGTAAAGGGAGCAGATGGGTTGGTGTGGAACTTAAAACACTGTTCGATCCAGGCATTACTATCACTTTATAATGCTAGCTCTTCACTCTGTGACTTTCTCTTGACTTTTGCACTTTTACTCTGTCTTTTATCCCTCTAAGGTTTCTACAACCTTCCCTTTCATTATCTCTATCGATAAACTGTATTTTTATAATAATAATAATCCTTGTGCTTGATATACATCTTTACAGGTTATGATATAAAAGGGATTGACTGTGTAGTTTTTGTGTGAAACGCAGCAGCCTAGCCAGTTGCGCACAGCAATGTCCCACAAACAGCCATCCTCTCCTCGCAAACCCTCCATGAGCCCCATCAATCAGATTAGTGAAGCACGGAAACTGCTCTGGTCAAGGTCAGAAATGACATCTTGTCCATTTGTGACCAGGGCTCCCTCTGCCTCCTCATCCTTCTAGATCTTTTTGCCACCTTTGACACTGTGGACCACTCAATCCTCTCCACCACATCTCTTCTCATCTCAACCTTCACGGTTCTGTCCTTGACTGGTTCAGGTCCTACCCCTCACATTGTCTCTACACTGTCTCAGCCAACGGTTACACTTTCAGCTCCCACACCATCTCATTTCTCAGGGCTCCTTAGTCCACCCCCTCTTCAACCTTTACATGCTCCACTTTGGTGGCATCATTCACAGTCATGGTGTAAATTTCTACATATATGTGGATGACACCCAAGTCTACCTCTCTGCCTCCATCCTCGATTCCAGGACAACTGGTGTCCTGACAGACTGCCTGTCAGAAATCAAGTCCCAGATTCATAAATTCATAGATTCATAGAATTTTACGGCACAAAAGGAGGCCATTCGGCCCATCTAGTCTGTGCCGGCTCTTTGAAAAGAGCGATTTAATCCCACTGCCCTGCCTGCTCCCCATAGCCTAATAGATCTGTTCTCCCTAAATAAAGATCTAATTCCCTTTTAAAAGTTGTTATCGAATCAGCCTCCACCACCTTTTCAGGCAATGCATTCCAGATTCGAACAACTCGCTGAGTGAAAAAATTTCTCCTCAGCTCCCAACTACTTCGCCTTGAAACTATTTTAAAGCTGTGACCACGAGTCACAGATTCGCCCACGAGTGGAAATAGTTTTTCTCTATTTGCCCTGTCGAAACCCCTCATGATTTTATAAACCTCTATTAGGTCTCCCCTCAATCTTCTCTGCTCCAGAGAGAATAACCCTAGCCTATCTAGCCTCTCCTCATAGCTGAAGTCCCTCAATCCTGGCACCATCCTAGTAAATCTTCTTTGTACCCTTTCCAAAGTCTTCACATCCTTTCTGTAGTGTGGTGACCAGAATTGAACACAGTATTCCAGCTGAGGCCTCACCAAAGTCTTATAGAGGTTAGTCAGCACTTCCTGACTTTTGTACTCTATACCCCTATTTATAAAGCCTAGTATCCCATATGCCTTCTTAACAGCCTTGTCTACCTGTCCTGCCACCTTCAACGAGTCACTAACACAAATCCCCAGGTCTCTCTGTTCCTTCACACCATTTAAAATTTTACTATCTAGCCTATATTGCCTCCCTTCATTTCTTCTCCCAAAATGCATCACCTCACACTTCTCTGCATTAAACTTCATCTGCCATGTGTCTGCCCACTTTACCAATTTGTCTATATCCTCTTGCAGATGGCTACTATCCTCCTCACTATTTACTATTCTCCCTAACTTAGTGTCATCTGCAAACTTGGAAACTGTACTCCGTACACCCAAGTCCAGATCATTGATGTAGATTACAAACAGCAATGGTCCCAAAACTGATCCCTGTGGCACACCACTGCTCACTTCCCTCCAGTCTGAAAAACAGCCGCTCACTACAACTCTCTGCTTTCTGTCTCGCAGCCAGTTGTGGATCCACGCTGCCACTGTCCCTTTTACGCCATGGGCCTTTAATTTCCTAATAAGTCTCTCATGTGGCACTTTGTCAAATGCCTTTTGAAAGTCCATGTAAACTACATCAACTGCGCTACCATTATCCACCCATTCCGTTACCTCATCAAAAAATTCTATCAGATTTGTAAGGCAAGATTTGCCTTTAACAAATCCATGTTGACTGTCCTTTATTAGCCTATATCTTTCTAAGTGAAGATCTACCTTGTCCCTGATTATGGACTCTAGAAGTTTGCCCACTACCGACGTTAGACTGACTGGTCTGTAGTTACCAGGCTTGTCCTTCTGCCCCTTTTTATACAAGGGAGTAACATTAGCTATCCTCCAGTCCTCTGGCACGACCCCTGTGTCCAAGGAAGATTGAAAGATCGTGGCCAGAGTCCCTGCTATTTGCTCCCGTGCCTCCCTTAGTAACCTATGGTGCATCCCATCCGGACCAGGTGACTTATCCACCTTGAGCGACGTCAACCTTTTTAGAACTTCCTCTCTGGTTATAATTATTCTATCCATTTCTCCTACCCTCTTCTCCAATACCATGGCATTGGCTGTATCCTTTTCTTTTGTGAAGACAGAGGCGAAGTACTCATTCAGTACATCAGCCATGCCCTCTGCCTCCACAATGAGATTTCCTCCTAGGTCCCTAATTGGCCCCACCCTATCCTTGACCAACCTTTTACTCTTAATATGTTGGTAAAAAACCTTAGGGTTCCCCTTAATCTTACTCGCTAATTGTTTTTCATGCAGTCTCTTTGCCCCTCTAACTTCCTTTTTTAGTTCTATCCTACACTTCCTATATTCTGCTTGGTTCCCTTCTGAATTTTGAGCCTGACACTTATCATAAGCCTCTTTTGTTTGTTTTATTTTGGCCCCGATTTCCTTAGTCATCCAGGGAGGTTTGGATGCCTTACATTTCACCTTTGTGGGGATGCTTTTGACCTGTGCCTGAACTATCTCCTCTTTGAACGCTGCCCACTGCTCGTTAGTTGTCTTACCTGCCAATTTTTCTTTCCAATCCACCTTGGCTAGGTCCCACCTCAACTCATTGAAATTAGGCCTGTTCCAGTTGAGTGTCCTCACCTGTGATCGTTCCTTATCCCTTTCCATAATTATTCTGAATCTAACGATATTGTGGTCACTATTCCCTAGATGCTCACCTACAGAAACCTGTTGAACTTGCCCTACCTCATTTCCCAAAACTAGATCCAGCAATGCTTCTTTCCTCGTTGGACTGGAAACATACTGAAAGTTGTCCTGCACACACTTCAGGAATTCTTCTCCCTCCTTGCCCTTTACTCTACTATTCTGCCAGTCTATGTGATGAGAGAAAACTTTCTACAGCTGAACATCAGCAAAACCGAGCCCCCGCTGATTAGATCGTGCCAGTGCCTCCTCAACTCAGGCATTGACAGCATCAATATTCATGGATGCACATTCCACCTAACCAAGCCAATCAGAAAACCGGGTGTCTTGCTTGACCCTGAGCTGTCTTTTCTCCCACATATCCATGCTATGACCAGCACCGTCTTCCATCACCTCTGCGACATTGCCTGTTTCCACCACTGCCTCACCCCTCGGGCCACTGAAACATTTACACACATGTTTGTCACCTCTAGGCTTGACTATGGCAACTCCCCTTTATTGGCCTCCCCAACTCTTCCCTCCACAAGCTGCAGATAATCCAAAACCAGATTATCCAAAACGTACCTGACTCCACTGGTTCCCATTCCTCAGAGGAACGAATTGAAAATCCTTGTCCTCAGTTTCTCAAGGCCCTCCATCGCCTTGTCCCCTCCTACCTCTCTGACCTGCTGACCCATCAACCTGTCCGCTCCCTCCTTTCGGTCAGCTCTATATCTGCAACCCGACCCGTCCTACCATCGGCGGCCAGGCTTTCAGCCTCTCTGACCTATGCTTTGAAACTCCATCCCACAATCACTTTGTCTTTCTCCCTCACTTGCCTTTGTGGTCGTTGATGTTAGTATTGGTGTGATGCACGCCTGGGTCCAATTTCTGCATCAAATACCAATACTGATAAAATAATGGTAATCTTTGCATTTGATAGAATGCCTTTTCACGTCTTTAAGACGTCTTAATGGGCTTCATAGAATATACTGTAAAGTGAATTGATCGCAAAGTTGTGGATGAAAAACGACAGCCAATTGTGCATCGCAGTGACCCACAAACCATTATGGATTGAAGTGACAAATTGTTATTGTTTTTTTTCTTGAGGGATTATTATCAGGCGTGTGTAGTAAGGAAACTAGTCCAAGATTTTGCCCTCATGGAGATCAAACCCAGATCTCTTCTTGCAAGGCAAGTGTTCTAATGATAGGCTACAGTACTCCATTATAGACAAAGATGCAGATAATTTGTATTGTAGTGTACATCATTATTAAAGTATCAGAAAATCAACAATGTTATCTCATGGAAACACTTCTCCTGATTAATCAATTTTCAATACGGGGGATCCTATAAGCAGAGGTTTAATATCTTTATTAAAATTGTTTGATACTCCAAAGTGTATGTAAAAGAACTGGGAGAATCTTGATTGAACTTAAGCAATATGAGAGAGAGAATTTGAACCAAATGGCGTGACATCTGTGTTTTGTGGTCCTGTGATATGTGTGATGAAGACTTGATGGACGGGTGTTATTCCTTTCCTTATTTGGAAGAATGGTGTTTAACAATCTATCTCGGGTAAATTAAATGAACATTGTGTTGATACAAGAGACTCTACAATCAACTAAGAAGACCCAGAAGTCAACATTCACAAGAGCAAAAATGTATGGCTTCAAGTTAACCAGACATTGTTCTGATTAATTGGAACTCTTGGTACCTTTCAATCTGTTTGTACAAGATCTTGAAAGGATTTTACGGCGTGAAGGTGTTAAGGAGGAACATGTAACTGTCAAATTAAAATCTTCACATGTGGAATCAGAGGAATTCCAATTTTCTGAGGTTAAAACCTGTTAACCTTGGGTCCTCCCATGTATGAAAAAATAATTGGATGGATCATCTCAGGAATATAATTGAACAATTAAACTGTGAACTTTGATTAGGTGGAATGGCCTCATCATGTGTCCAAACTTTGGGCTATAAATGAACTAAACAAATGTTAAGAGCTTGGACACCATTGGACACCAGCTTTGGTTCAATCACTGTGGACACCATGGAACACCATTGTTGGACACAATGAGATACTGGATCCTAAGAGCCATGTGGGTTTCTGGCTTATCAATTGAAACTTGCATTCAGATAGCATCCTCCATGTCAGATGGTGTCTCAGAGTGCTTCACAATGGTGATGTCAGATGGTTGTCTCAGAGTGCTTCACAATGGTGGAGCCTGAGGTGGAGTCTGGGGATGGGACCATAAGCACGGTCAAATAGAAAGGTCTTCAGGCGCAACCTGAAGATTGGAAAGGAGGGGCTCAGGGAGTGCCAAGGTTTGGGAGCATAGTGGCTAAAAGCACAGCCACCGATGGTGGAGTGGAGGATTCTTGTGACAAGGAGGAGGGCAGACCCAGTGGAGCGGAGGTAGTGGATACTGCTGTGAGGAGTGAGGAGGTTAGAGTGGTAGGGGGTATCAAGGAGTGGATGGATTCAAACACAAGCGTGAGGATCTTGAAGTCGATACACTCTGTGACAGGGAGCCATTGCAGTTTGGCAAGGACTGGGGTAATCAGGGTACGGAGTTTGGTATGGGTGAGAATGTAAATGGTGGAGTTTGGATAAGCCAATGTATTTTTGGTGTAATGGTTCCCAGGGAAGGTTGAGATCAGCCTGCACTGAATTATCTTCTGTAGCTGTAGGCATGAAATTTTGTAACTTTGTCTTTTTGATAAATAAAATAACCCTTTGATTTATCCATTGCCTCTGTACTATCTTCCCTCAGGTATGTCATACCTACGTAACACAGAAAAGGTCGTAACACAGAAAAGCTGACAAAGATTTCAAATAGTTCCATGTATATGCTTGCAGAAGTGATCATTGAACTTTTGCTGAACAATGGAGAAGAAAAGTGTTTTTTTCTCTAGCTGGGTCAGTGACTGTCAACAAAAACAATGCTGAAGAGACTGTTTTGGTCAGGGAGGTTTCTTCCCCCCAGGTATTTTGTTCTACCAAGCATTAGGCAAAATTTTCCAAATCAGCATATTATCAGAGTCTTAAGAAGAGCTTCCCAAAGGACAGCAAAAAAAAAAGAATAACTTCTAAAGAGCTGGTAAATTGTAGGATTAGTATTGGGGCACAGTAAAACCTCATTGCTTATAATTGAGCAAAAATGTGAAATGTTTGTGAATGTTAAATGCTTAGTTAGTAGCATTCTTGCTTCTAGGTTAGAACATTGAAGGCTCAAGTCTCTTTCTGGAACTTGAGTTCATAGTTCATGCATTTATCCTACCCTGGGGAAGCAATCCCCTGTTAAGTGACCTGAGAGATTTCAGCAACAACAATAAAATTACATTTGTAGAGCACCTTTCATATACCCAAGGTGCTGAACAGTCAGGTGTCAGGACCCGAGTATGATGTGTGTTGGGTGAGGTTGGTGGGGTGGGGGAGGAGTGGGGGGGAGAAAATATTCATTGTGCAAATAAGTTTTAGCAGATTTAACTGTATAAATAAAGTTCATGGACATTGGGACCCAGGTGTCTAAAACATGTGAACACCCATTGCTATGCTCAAGAATATCTAAACAACAATTACAACAACAAAATTACATTTCTGGAATGCCTTTCACATCGAGAGGATGTCCTGGGGAGCTGTGACTAAAGATTCTACATAATATGCCATGTACTCATGGGAATTTTCCAATTGTCTGAAATGAAATGCATACTTTCCCCCAAGAAGGAAACATGCAAAATGATTTAATTCCTCAAAATTGACCATAACACAATTGAGTCTAATTGACCATAACACAAAAAAGCCAAGGATTGGAGACCCCACAGTGAACATTGAGTTCTGCTGAGGTGTAACCAGTTAAAGCGCAAAGCTTCCAAGGTTTAATGGGAACTGTATAGGAAAAATTCCTGCCCCAGTCACTGGCCTGATTCTCTAAATTCTGATGAAAAACAACTTGCATTTTTATAACACCCTTAATGCACGGTAGCATCTCAGAGCACTGAACTGTAGCAGAGCCCGACTCCGAACCGGGGGGGTGGAGGATTGTCATGAATTAATAATAATAATAATCCTTGCATTTGATGTAGTGCTTTTCACGTCTTCTAGACATCTCAAAGAGCTTCATATAATATACTGTAAAGTGAATTGACTGTATATTTGAGGACGAAACACGGCAGCTAATTGCGCAAGCAGATTCCCCCCATCTCCCAAACTTATCAGCTTCCAAATCCTCTTCAATACTTTGATTGCTATAAATTGTTCCTGACTTCTATAATAATAAAAATACCAATAATTCTTGCATCTGATATAGTGTCTTATCTCATCTTTGAGATGGGTCAAAGCGCTTCACAGAATATACAGTCGAGTGACCAAATTAATATTGTTTTTTAATTACTTAATTTTTTTAAAGGGATTATTACTCTTGGAAAAGCGATTAGCCAATTGATAGACAACTGGTTCTTACTTACTGCTAGGTAAACAGAGTTTTGTGGAGTAAGTAAACTTGCCCAACGTTTTGCAAAGTCCGGGAATCGAACCCAGGCCCTCTCACTTGTGAGTCAAGTGCCCTAAACACTTATCTATAGGGCTGCATAAATATAGTTGAATATTTTGTTTCTTTTGATAGGGGATTTCCCATCATCATCCAATGCATTTTGGGGGTTGCGGCAGCCAGGAAGCTGCCTGACTGGACACGAGCTACATCCCTCCCTTCCCCAAATTAACAAAACCAGCTAAAATTGGTCACTGAACATTTGAGAACAGGTTCAAGCCTTCACTAATTGTAAAGGAAGTACTGTAGCATGAACTATTTGCAATTGTCCTAGTGAGCAGCTCAACAGAGCATGAAATGCATGGGAACAATGCCACCATCTTCCTGCACACAACTTGGTCTCATACCGACACTCACTAAGCTACGGTTCTATCAGTTAGACGTGCAGAGATTCAGCAGCAGTTGTTTACTTTTCTCCATGCCAATAATGGTCGGCATCAAGCCCTGAACACATGGAAAGTTCTCTGAAGGACAGATTGTGACATTCCAGCCACCTTGAAGACATGTTCTTAGCCAAAGAAAATAAACTGTAACAGGTAGGATGATTCAAACGGGACAAATACTTTGCTGGCTATCAATCCTTTGATTGCACAAACCCATTAAAAATGCAGATCATATCAGCATCACTTAGAAGCACAAACTAGAAATGCAAAGATGTACAGACCTGTCTTTAAGACCACTTTGGTAAGGAAAGTGATTTGTATTGATACAAATATAACATTGAAAGTTATTTCCCAACTAAGTTGACGATCGATGTTCTGACAGCATGTCTGTCCGACATCGAGTCGTGGACGAGGGAAAACTTTTTGCAATTGAACGTGAATAAGACCGAGGCCCTCCTGATTGGCTCAAGCCAGCGCCTTCGCACATCGGGCGCTGCCAGCCTCAATATCCAAGGTTGCACTCTCCACCTAACAAAGCCAATCAGGAACCTCGGCATCATGTTCGATCAAAAACTTTCCTTCCTCCCCCACATCCGCACCTTGACCGACACCGCCTATTTCCATCTGCGCAACATTGCCAGGCTCCGTAATTATCTTACCCCCCGCGCTGCCGAAACACTCGTGCACGCGTACATCACCTCACGGCTGGACTACGGAAATTCTCTCCTAGTTGGCCTCTCCAGGTCCTCCATTCATAGGCTGCAGGCCATCCAAAACTCTGCAGCCCGTGTACTATCCCGCACCCGCCTCCGCGACCACATAACCCCCACCCTCGCCCGTCTCCACTGGCTCCCCATCCTCCAGAGGATCGAGTTTAAGATCCTCGTCCTCACCTACAAGGCCTTACACGGACTTGCCCCATCCTACTTAACCGATCTACTCTCCCCCTACACGCCCACCCGGACCCTCCGTTCAACAGGACTTGGCCTGCTCCAAGCCCCCCGCCCGAACCGCCCCACAATCGGAGGCTGGGCCTTCAGTTTCTCCGCTCCCACCTTATGGAATGCCATCCCTCAATCCCTCCGTTTCGTCTCTTCCCTTTCCTCTTTCAAGGCCGGTTTGAAGACTTTCCTCTTCGATCGTGCCTTTTGTTCCACCCCGAACTCTTTTACCTCCCCTTCGTGTTTCACCCCTTCCCAAACACTCCCCTCCCAGCTCGGGTCACACGCCTCCTGTGCAGCGCCTTGGGACGTCCTCCCGACGTGAAAGGCGCTCTATAAATGTAAATTGTTGTTGTTGTTGTTGTTGCATTGAATTGTTTCAGAAAGCTGAAGAGCTTTTAAACAAGAATGTAAACCTTAATAGGCATGGACTGCATTATTAAAACATTCAGCAATTTTAAGATCCCAGTAGAACCCTGATACTTTATTATAGAAACCGCACATTTAAAGCCTCAGTAAATTTTGAAAAGTTGATCTGCTACTGAGGTGATTTCTCATTTTAAAAAAATTAAACACATTTAGATTCAGAAAAAAAATACCATGGATACTCGCAGTATGTGGACTTCAGTTGGTTGGAGCACTTGCCCTACAAGTGAGGGGGCCTGGGTTTGATTCCCCGGAAGGGCAAAACTTTAAGCAAGTTTCCGTACACCACATGCCTCTGTTTACCTAGCAGTAAGTACGAAACAGAGGCATGTGGCCTATTCGCAGATAGCTTTCTGGAGATAATATTCCCTTCAAATAAATAATTAAATAACTGTTCATCCAAAAAGCATCTCTGATAATGCTGCACCTCACTCCCACACTCAACCAACGTCATCACTGCCAGTAAAACCTAGATCAAATTCCCAATGTGGGGCTTCAACTGGCAAGCTTCTAGCCAAGGGGAATGAGTACAACAAACCACTATGTCCTATGCCTGAACTTGTGTCTTGTAAACACTGCATAAGTATTGTAAGTACAAATGGGTGAAGTACTGTTGTGGCTTGTCCAGACAATTATGGAATTGTTCCCTAATAGAAAGTGAAAACAACAACAACTTTGATTGATATAGCGCCCTGCACGCCGGAAGCCATCTTAGAGCGCTTCACAATAATGGATCCCGGGGGAGAGCCAGGGGCAGGGGAATAAGGGTGGCTGGTCAAACAGAAAGGTCTTTAGCTGAGACCTGAAACTAGGAAGAGAGGGGGCATGGTGAAGGGAGTGAGGAAAGGAGTTCCAGAGCCTTGGGGCATAGTGGCTGAAGGCATGGCCAGCGATGGTGGAGAGGAGGATTCGGGGGACAAGGAAGTGGCCAGACCCGGTGGAGCAAAGGCAAAGGGAGAGAGGTCGGCGAGGTGAAGTGGGGGGCAGAGGGTTGGAGAGATTTGATGACAAAGGTAAGGATCTTGAAATCAATCCTCTCTGGGACAAGGAGCCAGTGAAGTCTGGCAAGGACTGGGGAAATGGGGGAGCAAAGTTTGGTGCAGGTGAGAATGTGGGCGGCAGAGTTTTGTAATGAGTTGGATTTCATGGATTGTGGTGCAAGTGAGACCGGCGAGGAGGGCATTTGACTAGTCCAGCCAAGAGATGACAAAGGCATGGACCAGAGTTTCAGAGGCTTTTGGGTCGAGGAATTGCCAGAGACGGTGATATATTGGAAGTGGAAAAAAGTGATGCTGTTGAGGGACCGGATGTGGGGGAGGAAGGACAGTTGGGGGTCGAACCTGACGCCTAGGTTGCGTACGGGTTCAGAGAGTTTTAGGGGCAGGCCGGGTAGGTGGAGGAGGTGAGAGCCGTTTGATTGAAGATGTTGACGAGAACCAAAGAGTATGGGTTCTGTCTTATCAACATTCAGCTGCAGGAAATTCTTGCTCATCCAGCTCTTGATGTCTGATAGGCAGGCTGACAGAACCTCAGGGTACTGGACGTCGCAAAGTTAGGTGGAGAAATATGGTTTGGTATCAACCGTATACATGTGGAAGTGTGCCCCATGCCTGCGGAAGACATCATCAAGAGGGAGCATATAGATGAGGAAGTGGAGGGGGCCAAGGATGGATCCTTGGGATACCCTGCAGGTAACCAGGTGAGAGGGGGAGGAAAAGCTTTTTGCGGCGATGTAGGTTCGTGGGGTAGGATTCGAACCAGGCGAGTGTCGTCCCACTGAGGTGGATGACGGAGGACAGGTGGTGAAGGACGATGGTGTGGTCGATTGTGTGAAACACAGTGGACAGGTCCAGGAGCATAAGGAGGCAGAGGGAGCCCTGGTCACAGATAGAGAGGACATATTTTGTGACTTTCACAAGTGCAGGTTCTGTACTGTGGGCAGGACGGAATCCAGACTGGAGGGGTTCGAAAAGGAGTAGGAGGACAGGTGGATGCAGAGATGGTTGGCAATAATGCATTCGGGTACTTTGGCAAGGAAGGGCAGGTTTGAAATAGGGTGGTAGTGATTAGGGTTTGAGGGATCTAGGGAAGGTTTTTTGATGAGGGGGGTGATGGCAGCAGTTTTGAAGGGGGCAGGGACTGATCCTGTGGAGATGGACAGGTTGGTGGTGTCAGCCAGCAGTGGGCAGTGGAGGGGGAGCTGGGTGACCAGTAAGTTGGTGAAAAGGGGGTCGAGGCAGCAGGTGGTGGGCTTCATTGAGGTGATGGTATGTGAGAGGGAGGAAGGAGAGATGGGGGAGAAGGAATGTAGGAAGGGGGTTGTGGTGAGTGGAACAGAATGGGGGTGAGAGGATGAGAAGTAAGAGGATGAGGCTGCCTAGCGAATATTGTGTATTTTGGAGGAGAATGAGTCCATGACCGCCTTGCACTTCGCATTTGAAGTGAAGATTGAGGATGCCTGAGGGGGTGCATGGAGGACGTGGTGGGTGATGGGAAAAATGACTTTGGTGTTGCTTTTAGCCTCCAGGATGATGTTGGATTAGTAAGCTATTTTCGCGCGTGACAAGGCGGTAACTGTGGAGATGCTCGAGCCACAGTTCGTGGTGAACCGTGAGACCAGTTTTCTGCCACCTGGGCTTGAGCAGTTGGGATTTTGTTTTTAGTGAGCGGAGATGAGTATTATACTGGGGGCAATGGATAGGTTTGGAGATGGACTTGGATTTCAACGAGAGAGTTGGTTGAAGGTGGAGGAGAGACAATCATGGAGCAGCTGGATGGCTGCTTCAGGATCACTGTGGGTGGATGGCCAGAGTGGTAGGAGGTCAGAGGATGTGAGGGCCTGTGTGAAGGTCTCAGGGGGGAGACTTTTCCATAGGTGGAAGAGTACAGTTGAGGACTTGGTGGAGGAGAGAGGGATGCGTGAGGAGAAGGAGATGAGGAAGTGGTCCGAGATGGTGAGGTCGGAAATGTCAAGGCTGTGGGTGAGGACAAGGTTGAGAATGTGGCCATGGTTATGGGTTGGCGAGTCGATGTGGAGGCTGAGGTTTAGGGAGGAAAGGAGGGCAGAGAAATCAGAGGATGTGGTGCAAGGGGAGTTTAGGTGGAGGTTGAAGTCACACATGATGAGCAGGCATTCAGAGCAGAGGGATGAAGAGGAGAGGAGAGTGGAGATATCAGAGACGAAGGAGCCAGGTGCTTTAGGAGGGCGGTAGAGCAGAATAATTTTTGGTGAGAGAGAAGGACGGTAGACAGTAGGTGCTCGAAAGAGTAACAGCCAGAGGAATAGGAGGAAAGACCAAGGGAATGAGGGAGATGAGGGCCACCTCACTGCCACATTGGTTAGAGTGGGGTTTGTGGTGGAAGGTGTAGCCTGGAGGGGAGGCTTCAATTAGAGGGATGTGGTCACTGGGAGAGTGCCAGGTTTCCATCAGCCCAAGAATATAAATTTGCTCATGCAGGATGAAGTCATAGATACTGAGGGCTTTATTGGAGAGGGAACGGATGTTTTGAAGGAAAATGCGGTGGGTTTGCTGGAGGGAGGAGGGAGGAGAGAGTGGTATGGAGAGGATTTGAGGGTGTGTAGAAGAGATGGGTGTGGAGTTGAGGAGGGTGTGGAACTGGGAAGTGTATGTGTGAGAGAGAGGATACAAATGCCTCAGGACAAGAGGAAATTGGCAAGAAAAATAAACAATTCTTACATGTTAAGTACCATCCACCTGATGAATAATTGGAGTCTGAGTTTGTTTGTATTCATTAAATGCGAAATAGTGCTTTGTTGTTGAAAAAAATCAGAATTTAATCATTGTAACTGTAGAGAGACTTGATGTGTGTATCTGGAACAGGGACAACTTCAATAGATGTGTTAATAAGATATAGCAGTTTTACAAATAAAATGAACAGTGGGATTGGAAAGGCTAACGATTGAGAGTCATACCTAACCAGACTTAATCATCGATAATGTTCAGCTTGGTGAAATAATCAGGGTTTAAGGGATGGAATTTACCTCTTAGGGATTTTCCTACCTTATAATAACTGGATCATTTTATGCCATCAGTTTGCCCTGTACCTATCAATTTTATATTGACTTTGAAATGAATTGGGTTATTCAAGGGAAATAACTACATGATTCCGTTATTGAGGTCTTCAGTTGACCCCATTCTGCTTCACTTATATTGTGTGGAAGTTAGCCTGTCCTCCCAAGCTCTTACATTTACTCTTTCGACCTGACTATTCAGAGACCAGCAAGAACACAGTTGTGGAAGGAGTGACCAATTATTTAATTATTTATTTGAAGGGAAATTATCTCTGGAAAGCTGTGAATCAACCAATCTGTGAATCGGCCACATGTCTCTGCTTCCTACTTACTGCTAAGTAAACAGAGGCATGTGGACTAAGGAAAGTCGCTTAAGGATTCCTGCATGGGAATTGAACCCAGGTCCTCTCGCTTGTACCTCATACAAATCTCCAGATTACCTCAGCAACAAATCAATTATGGAGTCCTGTAGTTCAGTGGTTAAAGCACTCGTCTTGCAAGTGAGACACCGGGATTCGATTCACAAAAGAGCGAAACCTTGATCAAGTTTCCTTATTCTATGATTATAATCCTTCACCAAAAACACAAAAAATTAATAAATTGGTCCCTTCAATCCTGTAAACAACTGTTTGTGGGACACTGCTGTGCGCAATTGGCTGCCACATTTCATCCACAAATATACAGTCAATTCACTTAACTGTATATTAAGTGAAGCACTTTGAGACGTCTAGTAGACGAGAGCACCATATCAAATGCAAGGATTATTATTGTTGTTATTATTATTATTAAAGCTCAAACAACTTCCTATCTGACAGGGAGATCCGCTGTCTCCCTATCAGCCTGCCCATCCCCTCGTTCAGCGGCTCTGGCCTGCTCCGCGTCCCCCGCCCAAACCGCCTCACCATCGGTGGCCAGGCTCTCTGCCCCCACACTCTGGAACTCCATCCCGCAATCCCTTTGCCTCGCTTCCTCCCTTTCCTCCTTCAAGGCCGGTCTCAAGATCTTCCTCTTCGACCATGCCTTCTGCTCCCCTCCTAAATCTCCCCCCTCTTCTACTCTTCATCCCCCTACTCCGACCACCCCCACCCCCACCCGATCGGGTCCTGACCGAACTGTTCAGCACCTTGGGACGTCCTCCCAACATGAAAGGCGCTCTATAAATGTAATTTTATAGTTGTTATTATTTTTTTTCAGGTGGATGTTAAATATCACAAATTGGCTACTAATTCACCTAAAAATATTTAGTCATTACACTATGCTACATGAAGTGCTTTGAGACATTCAACATTGTTAAGACTATTTCATATGGAAGAATTATTGAAGCCATGAACTACATGGGACAAATGATAATCTTAATGCAAAGAGCTGTAAATATTCATTCTTCCTAGAGTTGCACATATAACCTATATATGCCCAAACATTCCATCCAAATACTGTAGTTATATATTTCAATTCCAGTAGAATATCTTTGAAGTTCGTTTAAACTGGGTCTGATCTGCAGGAGCAGAAACTTCAAATGTTGAAAAACACATTTTATCAATTTCTAAGCGACTAGGATGCAGCTAGCTGACTGAGGAGAGCTAAATCGGGATTAGTGATTGGATAGAGATTACTGCATGTGAGACAGTGCAAGAATAATTAAGTCAAATGAATTCTTAGTTAATCTATGGAATTAACTGCCACAAGGATTAGATCACATGCTTTACTACTTTGGACATCTGAGCACTGACTGATTACATTTCATTTTACAATACTTCAACTCTAATAATAATCTTTGCATTGGTGCTGGTAACCTCAAAATGTGTGTAATCACATCACAGGAAATCGCTCCAAAGTGCAGTGACTGAATTGGAGATGAATATGATGTTCAAGTTGCACACAGATGTTTCCCATAAATTTGTGTGCGTGCAAACTGTTGCTATGTTCTCCGACAAATACAGTCACTATGCTTGACAGTAATGCTCTGTCAAGTGTTTTAAGGCATTACCTTCACTGATATTATACCAATGTAAATACAAAGATGCAAACCATGAAATGAACAACAACATTTATATAGGAATTGTCAGCCAAGACACTGAGAGAAACTCCCATCTCTTTTCAAATAGCATCAAGGGATCTTTAACACCACCTGAACAGACAAAAAAGGAGAAAAGGTTTCATGGCTTGTAGACTTTGTTACCAAACAAGCAGTTAATTTTAATGGATCAACTTATGATGGAATGAAATCAACTGGAAAATCAATCAAATTAGATATATTAAACTTAATAGAATTAAAAGTAACACTTTTTGGAACAAATAAATGATTAATTATCAAATGTTGACCAAAGATTTAGGCTCAATGATAAATAAATTATTCTTAACAAACTAACATTGCAATTTTACACAGTGGTGAAACCATACAATGGATTTCAAATAGTACACAAACAGACTTAAATGTAACTGATTTCTAAGATCAACACGACAGGGTAGTTAATGAGCCATAAAATTGTTTTCTTTAGAGTGTAAAATGATCTTGGAGATGCAAGCACCTTTAAAGCTACGATATATTAAAATGACATAAAGTGTTGAAAGCTCATTGCATGGGAAATCAAACTGGAATAAAAATAATTATCTTAATAAAACCCACTCTCCAGTTCTGATCATTCTATGTAAGTGGTGTCTCATCTCGTTAAGATGTTCGAATTCCTGTAAATAAACTTTTTTTATGCTGATACCATAGTAGGGTAATGGGGGAGTGCTAAGGAAGGGCTAAAATAAATAAATAAACTATTCTGAAATTACATTCTGATGGCAGATACCAGTTTGCAGGCTATAAATGTGACTTTGCAATGTGCGATTAGCAGTGTACTAGGGAACGGCGATATATCGGTATATCGCTAAAACCCGATATGATTTTCATATCGATATGCCGATATCGACATTTAAAAAATATCGATATATCGAAAAACGGTATATTGAGGTAAAAAATTGGGATGCGAGCACAATCAACTACAAGACCCAGAATGCTCATCTCTATACACAATGCACAGACCGAGGTGCAAAGCCGCCATCTTGTATTCATAGTCCTCGATTACAATATACAGGTATGCAAGGGGTGGGGGGAGAGAGATGGCTGTGGGTGGGGGGGTGAGGGGGAGAGAGACTGCTGGGGGGGGGGGTGACGGGGAGAAAGATGGCTGGGGGGAGGGGGAGAGAGACGGCTGGGGGGAGGGGGAGAGAGACGGCTGGGGGGGGAGGGAGAGAGAGACGGCGAGGGGGGGGAGGAGAGGGGGAGAGAGACGGCTGGGGGGGGAGGGAGAGAGAGACGGCGGGGGGGGGGGGGGGGGGAGAAAGAGACGGCTGGGGTGGTGGTGAGGGAGAGAGACGACGGGGGTGGGGGGTGCGAGAGAGGGATGGCGGGGGGGGGGGGGGGGGGGGGAGAGATGGGGTGGATGTGATAATATACAGATAGATAGAGATGGGGGGGATGTGAGAGAGGAGAGAGGGAGAGAGACATAGAGAGACACAGACAGAAAAACACAGAGATGGAGAGAGTGAGAGACACAGAGAGAGAAAGATATTTACCTCCTGAGAAGATAGGCCCCGAATGAGCGCGCACCCGGAATGCGCGCGCACCCGGAATGCTCGCGCACTCCGATGCGCGTGTGCATGCGCAGTACGAAAAAACTGAAAATATCGATATTTTGGTATATCTCGATATGAGCCAACCGATATATCCATATCCGGAAAATTTCCATATCGCCGTTCCCTACAGTGTACACAAAACCAAACAAACTCACCTTTGGAGGAGAGAATGTATGAAGAGTTTCATGGGTATAATTTGAAACTGGATTAGGAGCTCTCAAATTAATTTCCTTTCACACCCCAACAACAATACAAACAACAAAATTGTATTATATAGTGCATTTCATGTTGGGAGGACGTCCTAAGGCACTGGGTTGAAGCATATGGGGACTCATCCCATACAAAACAAGATGGAATGCTTAGGGGACATGTTGTGGCATACTAACTGTAGAACATTTATAAAATTTAAAAAAGGTCAATTAGAACTTGAAGTGTATTACATATATGAAATATAGCCTAAAGCTCATCAGCAAATCACATTTTCTGCAAATGTAAACTAACACATACACATAATTATTCAGAACTGCCGTTTTGGTTGTTCTGGGAGTTGCTGAAGCAACAAAGAAACTAAAATGCTATTGTGTGCAGCAACTTTGTTATTTTTTGCTGTAGTTAGGTGGATTCAATGAACAAGTTGCTTCCAAGTACATTTATATTTGCACTATAACATTCACCCATGAAGAGCTGAGTATTTTGTAAATTAAGTCAAAAACCTAATTTGAATGATTTAAATGAGCTGATTTTCTAGAATTTTACAGTTTACAAAATTTCTAGAATTTCAGAACAACCCAATAAACTTCTTCTTTTGCAGTTATGAATAGGAAAATCCTAGAAAAACAACTGCCAGAAGAAAAGCTTAAATTAAAATGAACCAACTTTCAAAATAAGAATAAACTTTTCCACAGTTTTGTGTGGTGTTAAATTTCTAGATACGAGTCAAATCGGCTAAGGAATTCTAGGTCTCTGAAATCAGAGATAGTCAATTTGCCTTGTGATGATTGGGTGAAATTGAAGTTTGCACTCAATGGTGGTTAACATTATTGGTGGTTAGAAAAACACATGTCTTGGAAGAGTAATGATTTTCTTGGTCAGTGGAAACCCATTAACATGAAGAGCAATGAAAACAAACTGTGAATTCCGTGCATCCCATGGAATTGACCTCAGTGGAGGTCAATTAATGATTTTTCATATTTCAATCAATGTCGTATAATGAAACATAATTAACTTCACTCCTACATTTTATAAATATGCATTCAGATTGAAAGTAATTTACAGTTTTTGGATAAACTTAGTAGTATTTTTTATTCCAATAATTGGAATTGTAACACTTTGCACTACTTTTGCATGAAGTGTGAAATACACTGTCCCCACACAGAAAGAATAAATCCAAAACATGATAGAAAACATGGATAATTACCATTGTACTTGCGCCAATCAATTTCTGTGTTTAAATACGCGTAATATACCAGCAAAATAAAACATTTTCAAAAGAATCCAATTCATAATGTAGAAAGATGAGGTATGTCCATATGCACTTAATTACAATGCAATATAAAATATTTGGAATCCGTTCCTAATGTTAGGATGCTGAACACTTAATGCTATTTTCAAATCATCATTATCGAAAACTACAACAGCATATCTGCAATGTGTAGGAGTAAAAGTAATGGTGTTTCATATCATGACAGTGTTATGCATTATGAAAGATCACTAATTTACCTCCACTAAGTGATGCACCTACAATTCTTGTTCCACTTTTTGAGAATTCTGGTCGTAGATTGAGTGACCCAATTATTTTTTTTTGAAGGATTATTATCAGGAATATGGAGTAAGGAAGCAAGATTTCACCCTATCTTACAGCTTGTAAAAAGAAAGGAACACAAAACGTACTGCAATCCAACAGATAGAATGAGGCTCTCGGTCTAAGTGAAAAGCCTCGAGCACAAATTCCCAATTTACCTTCAAAGCTTTGAAGGAGAGGAAGCCAAAGTGTGAAAGTTGGAGCAGTGGGAGGGGGAGAGGAAAACTATCGGATCAGTGGAAATTTCCAGATGGATTAGATTCTCTGAAATCTAAAGTTTAAAAGAAAGCTTGTAAATGGACTATTCAAAACCCATTTTTGATATAGCGCCTTTCAAAGCAGAATACCTCAGACGCACTTCATGAAATATAATATAAAGTTCAAGCAAAGGTGAGAGCTAATGTGCAAACAGCAATACCGCTCACAAAACTATAAAGTGAATAGAAATTGTTGGTCAGAAACTTATGACTCTTTAGGAATAGTGTCGCACAATCTTTAACAACAAGCTGAATAGGCAGACCGGACCTCAGTTTAACATCTCATCTGACGGACCGCACCTCCATCATTGTAGCAGACCTACAGCTAGTGGCAGAAACAGGTTTCGCACCAGGGTTGGTTGATTCCGGGGGACGGCGGAATATACCAAGACTGTCACTCTCCACTGTGCTTCATACTTCCTACCCCACCTCTCTTTCCATGGCTCACAAGGATATTCGAGGCACAATATATAATATGGCAGAGAGATGGAGCAGGAGGTATGAGGCCACGTGGGAAGCAATGGGATTAGATGTGGAGCAGGCAGTAAATGAGCCATGGGAAAATGAACTATGGCCTTGCTCTTCCCCCAATGCTGGTTTGGAATATCTTCTTAAACTATACGAGTTCCTAGCCTCGACAACAACAACAAAATTACATCGGGAGGACATCCCAAGGCGTTCAACACTCAGGTCGGTCCTGAGCAAGGGAGAGGGGCAGGGTAGTGGGGAGGGGCGGGAGAAAGATAGGAGAGGAGGGAGAGAGTTGGGAGGTTAGCAGATGGCATGATTGAAGAGGAGGGTCCTGAGACCAGCCTTGGAAGAGGAAGGAAGGAAGTGAGGTGAAAGGACTGTGGAATGTAGTTCCAGAGTATAGAGGCAGAGGCTGAAGCCTATCCACCGATGGTAGGGCGGATCAGGTGTGGGACATGGAGCAGGCAGGAGCCAGCTGAACAATGGGGACAGCAGGTCAGAGAGATAGTGGGGGGAAAGGCCGTGAATGGCCTTGAAAGTGAGGACGAGGATCTTGAATTCGATCCTCTGGGGGATGGGGAGCCAATGGAATCTGGCAAGGGTGGGAGTGATGTGGTCACGGAGCTTGATGCGGGTGAGCACACGAGCTGCAGAGTTCTGGATGATCTGTAGCTTCTGAAGGGAAGAACCAGGAAGGCCGACGAGGATGGGGTTTCCATAGTCGAGCCTTGATGTGATGAATGAATGGACTAGGGTTTTGGCAGTCTGAGGGGTGAGGCAGTGGCGGAGTCTGGCGATGTTCTGAAGGTGGTGAAAGGCAGTACTAGTCATGGCGCGGAGGTGGGGGAGGAAGGACAATTCAGGCTCGAACAAGATGCTGAGGTTCCTGACTGGCTTAGAAAGGTGGAGAGTGCAGCCTTGCATGCTGATGCTATCAGCGCGTGAGGTATGGAGGTGCTAACGTGAGCTAATCAGAAGTAATTCTGGATTAATGGTTATTTTTATAACTTTCTAACTTTCCTGCATTGAATTTTTGGACCATTTTCTGTTGGTGGTAATAGGAAACACACTTCAGACCATTGACATACAATGACGTTCAGATGTATATATTCGAAACTATAACAATATCACTGTAATTTCACTACAAAACAATGAAACAGCTCTTTTTAAAAATTAAACACCCTTATTTTTTAGAACTACAAACAGAACTTAGCTTTGGAGGCAATAATGGATGATGTAAACAAAACACAAAATGCTACAGATGCTGGAAATCTGAAACAAAAACAGAAGTTGCTGGGAAAACTCAGCAGATCAGGCAGCATCCATGGAGAAAGGAAAGTGAATCAATGTTTCGGGTCCACGACCCTTTGTCAGAACTGATAAAGGGTGATGTGTTGGCTGTGGCTTGATCTGTTACAGTGTAGATACCTTCATAGGTTTTCCAATTGACAACTTTGACATTTGCACAAATAATCCCCACAGCAGTGATGCTTCAGTACTACTGCATTGTCAAAATGGTATCACATGTGGAGTGTTGGAATTTATCCTGATCGACATTTCCTGTCAGTTTAAACTGAAACTTCTCTGATACCCAAGTTAGTTTGGAAAACTGATAAACAGAGTAAAATTTGCTGTAGAAACCAACCCAGGAATTCCAATGTTCAATTATTTGTGAGAGTGAGAGAGTGAGTGAGTGAGTGAGTGAGTATGGAAGGAAGGAAGGAAGGAAGGAAGGAAGGAAGGAAGGAAGGAAGGAAGGAAGGAAGGAAGGAAGGAAGGAAGGAAGGAAGGAAGGAAGGAAGGAAGGAAGGAAGAACTCGCATTTTTATAGCATTTTATCACGTCAAAATATATTGCACAATTACGATCATGTCTCACAATTTATTTGCCAGAACAGACAACAACCAGTCCTGCCAACAAACTCCACCAAGCCATCAGATAAATGAAAAATGAATCTGGAAATTGTTAGTCAGGAAACAGAGAAACTCCCTTTTCTCATTGAATTGTGTCATAGATCTTCATTGTCAACCTTCCATGAACATTAATGATCCTGTAAAACAGACGTATGACCCATCTGCAGGGCAGACTTGTCTTGTCAAATCAAATTCAACTAAATAAGCAAAACCACAGATGTCCAAAAGACCTTTGCATTTCATTCAGCCAAGATACCCACCCTACCTTCATTTGATATTATCAAGCTATTTCTTAAATGAGTCCATTATCTCAGATGTAGAAAACCAAACCTGGTCTGCATGCATGTACACTGTTTAATATAGTACAACGTTTTAGAGAGAGCAGATTTCGGAAAATTGTTCCATTCAATTTTACATTAAAAAGTGTATTCTGTACTTTAAAAAATTGCAGACCAACTGCTTCAACATTAAAGAATTGCATTTAAGAATCTGATAAGTTTGGGACACTGTTTTGTTGCATTGATCGAGTAACAACAACAACAAAATTACATCGATACAGTAACTTTGGACAGCTGGAACTTTACATCACTGGTATCCTTTACCCTTAGTAGTAATTTGGTTATATATTAAACAGCTTTTCTGCAAAGCAACAATTCTAGTGATTGTCCTAAAATTCTCTTTCATAGAATCACAGAATTATAAAGCACTAAAGGAGGCCAAATGGCCAATTGTGTCTTGTCAGCTCTTTGAAAAGAGGTGTCCAAATCAATCTCACTCTCCCCTTCTCCACCTATAGTTCCACAAAGTTATCCTCCCCAAATATTCTACCATCTATGTTATATTGCGTCTCCTCATTCTTCCTCCCAAAATGCATCACTTCCCAATTGTCCACCTTAAACTTCATCTGTCACGTATCTCCCATTTGACCATTCAGTCTACATCCCCTTGCAGTCTACTGGTATCTTCCTGATAGTTCTCTAGCTTCTTATAATCTGCAAACTTGGAAATTGTACTCCCTATATGCAAGTTCCGGTTCAGGACCTTATATCGAAGGTTCCAATACCAACTTCTGGGGGATCCCATTGCACACTTCCCTCGAGTCAGAAAAAAAAACATTCACCACCACTCTCTGTTTTCTGTCTCCTATCCAGTTCTGTATCCATGTTGCTACTCTCCCTTTAACACCATGGGCTTCTATTTTGCTTACAAGTCTTTTATGTGGCACTTTATCAAATGTCTTTTGAAAATCCATAGAAACTCCATTAATTGCATTACCCTCATCTTTTACAACATTGAATCCATACCATGTTATCCTGCTGCTTTGTTTTTTTTAAAAAATATTTTCGGGTTTACTTGCTCTACCCTATTTATAAACCTTTATAAGGTCATATGACATCTCTTTTCAAGACTGAAGAGTTCTCAAATTAGGGGAGATTTTTGAAAATAATCTTTCTTTGATGTGTGCAGAGAAATTTGTCAACTTTCAGTTAGGAAAGACATGGTGTTACTGCTAATAATACTACTAATAATCATTGCATTTGATACAGCGCTTTTCACGTCTTCAAGGTGTCTCAATGTGCTTCACAGAATATGCTGTAAAGTGAATGATTGAATATCTGTGGGAGAAAACATAGCAGCGAATTGCACACAGTTGTGTCCCACAAACAGTCGTGGATTGAAATGACCAAATTATTATTGTATTTTTGAGGGATTATTATTAGGCGTGTGGAGCAAGGAAACTTGCCCAAGGTTTCCTGGGATTGAACTCAGGTCTCTCACTTGTGAGGCAAGTGCTCTAACTGCTGAGCTACAGGACTCCACATGAGAAGTGATATTTTCATTGATAAATAACCTTTTTTCGGTGAAAGTCAGTAAAAAGATTTTCACCTAAGTTTAAAAAAAAAATTCAATTTCAATAAGATTTTGGCTTTGTGATTGTGCACTTGCTCCTGGAAATCTCTGGATGCATTTGCCATTCCTAGGAATATACTCCATAGCTCCGGCAATCATGGGGCTGGCATTGCAGACAGGTAGGCTTGTTGATGCAAAGATCAAACGGATACCAGAACTGTATTTAAAAAATAAATCCCGATCTTCACAGAATTTAGTGGGGTGGAGTGGGGGTTTTGGGGAGGAGAAAATATGTTAAATGTTTATGGCTCCCCTGTTTCCTCCTAAAAAAATAAAAACAGAAGAAATAGACCCCCAAAATACAGTTTATTTTGTGGATAAACATTTTAGTTGTCCTGGTAACAACACCTTGCATTTATGTAACTCTCATCATATAGGATGACATCCCAGAGTACTTCACAACAATAGTGTGGCAAGCAGGGGAGAAATAGTTGTAATGGCTAATATGTCGGGCAACATTTTCTGCACTCAGCCCATGAACAAGTACACTCAGTGCAAAGCAGACCACATGTGGCTATGATACTTTGAAGGCTGTCAAAGGGCAATAACTAACATATATTTACTTTGCTATTCCTGAAGTGGCAACACTGTCATTTGAGTAATTCAGCAAATATTAGTTGCACATTGTAATTCATGCCTCTGTTGTGAATTTGTTTAAAACCTTGGTTGAGAAGGTGAAACTGGAGGATTCAAATGAGAAATGAACATCTACTTTACATATAATTTACATGTAATTAAATAATCCAGCCTTGAATTGCAAAGGGTCAGGAGGAAACTCCAATTAATTTAAATTGCCCAGTTATGCAGTGGCCAATCAAATGCCCACATCTATTTTCAATGATACTTTAATCCGTTTGAGAGTTGCACTTAAATTCTCATCTTAAATTCATTGGAAAATATATTGCAACTCAAAGAGTACTTGAAGGAATTGAGAGGAGTTCCGAGAGTTGAGACACATTACAGAGCAAAATGCAAATACAAATGCGGATTCATTCCATTCCTATCTCTATCACCACTGGGAGCAACTATCAGACTTATAAATGGAAACAAATCTAAACAAGAATTCTAATTTTTTGAACACATGGAGTGAACAGGAACATTTGGGGTTTATGCAGATCTTGTGCTAATCCACATTCACACTCATGGGACTCCTGATCTTGACAGACTTGATATTTTCACAAGAGGCACCAGAAAAACTTTTATGAGTTAAACTTATTGATGAACATTATCTATTCTGAAAAACCAGTGTCCTCCACTTTAACACTGCAGATATCCTGAGAAATATGAATTGCTATATAATTTAGTAGTCAGAAGCTCCGAGTCCAGACAGTTCTTCTGTGTTGCTGGTTATGGTTTGATTAATGTATATTTGTTATACTGCAGGAATACTGCAGAACTTTGAAGGGGATTCACAAAAAGTCTTCCTATTGCCTTCTTCTCATATTGTGATTGAATGTCTGTCATTTGTAATGTAGCTTTGTGTTCCATTAAACTTTGTCTATTTGGAACCTGCCAACATATGTGACATCACTGATACATTTGGGTCAGAAAAACCTTTTGATATTTTGCCCCATAATAAAATAGGGGCAAAGGTAATGCAGAAATCACGGTTTGCAGTACAGAGCAATAGGCAAGA
This sequence comes from Hydrolagus colliei, assembly GCA_035084275.1. Classification (NCBI taxonomy): domain Eukaryota; kingdom Metazoa; phylum Chordata; class Chondrichthyes; order Chimaeriformes; family Chimaeridae; genus Hydrolagus; species Hydrolagus colliei. Next base: position 40,826,946 of record CM068745.1, on the reverse strand, counting down.
AAACAATATCAATCATACACAGTAGACTTCATTTGAGATTCAACAACTTGCCACATAGCTGCTAAGATCCAACACTATATGTAATAGATCTATTTTTATCGTTTAAGTCTCATGTTTTCAGTAATGACATCAATATTAACAATAAAATTTCACGTCAAGTAGAGCACCTTCAGCTCACGGATGCTGACATAAAATTTGCTATGTTTCATAATGCATTACTTGTGATAACTATGAAATAACACACATTTCACCCCCTTAACATGCTTTCAAAATCTGACCCCCAAAAAATTGATTTTTCATGTGGCTCCCTGGCTGGCTCAGTTGGTAAAGCTACTGATTAGTATGAAACTGACCCTACAAAACCAGCCTAGTCAGAGATTCCACCATTATTCTGATCTGAATTATTTGATCCAAATTGGGGCATACAGTGGAATGCCACAATCAGCTTCACAGTCCTGGGATAGGAAGGGAAAAATAAACCAGGATTCCCAAATCTCATTGATATTTGGTGTCAAGCATGATCGAAGAGCCTGCCACACATCAACAAGTGTTCATTACCCCCAGGATAGGGTAATGTAAAGCGTTGGGAGGGATCAATTCTATCTGGAAAATAAACTTCAGATAAAAGAAAGGTTTAAAGAGACCAGACCCTGAATTTTAAAAATGGCTCACCTAAGATCTTCAAGATGGCAGGCGAGGGCATCCTGGATCTGTGAGTGCGACAATTAGATCATTCTGTAAGAAGGATATGCTGCTGCCTAGTGGTCATTTAATATAAATAATAATAATAATCCTTATATTTGATATACCGCTTTTCATATCATCTAGACAACTCAAAGCGCTTCACAGAAAATACTATAAAGTGAATTAACTGTATATATGTGGGCGAAACGAGGCAGCCAATTGCACACAGCAGTGTCCCACAAACAGTTGTGGATTGAAATAACCCAATTTATTATTGTTTTTTGTGAGGGATTATTATTAGCAGTGTGGAGTAAGGAAACTTGCCCAAGGTTTTGCCGTGCCGGGAATTGAACCCAGGTATCTCGATTGTAACTCGAGTGCTCTAAACACTGAGCTACAGGACTCCAAGCACTGAATATTAAGCACTGAAAGACAATACCCAATGTAGGGTTAATTAACTTTTACTGGTGATTATTATCACTTTGAACACTGAAAAACACACTGAAATTTCACTCCTAGTTATTTATAGAAAGTTGCTTATCACCTGTCCTATTAGGAGATCACAGATAATAGACATTGTACTATTATCTGGCTAGGTCAGGTGCTGGATGAGAAATGCATGCAAAAAAAGGTAAAAATGGCTGAAAATTAAAGTTTTGGGGAGCTGCACATAGCACAATTTCACTTCTGTCAAAAACTGGTCCATTACACATATGACCAGAAATGACAGTGAGCAAAAAATAATCAGTTTACCTTTCCCCCTCAGATACGTTTGAATTGAAAACTCATACCTGCTAATCAGCTGCAGTAAGGATGTTCATTGTTAATTATTATCTGTCTTTGTGACAACACAAATTGCATTTGAATCAGCAATGCTTCGAGTATCAGGGTAATACAGAATGTACATTTAAAGTGTCATACCTTGTTATAGATTAGCACCAGCACTGAAGGGCTATGATTGCTTGAGTCTGTGCAACTGCTCAATCTGTGCAAGCGAGACCCAGAAAAAGGGAATACAAGTATACAATGCAGTCTATTTGACAGTCCTTCTTAATGACTGTTCCTTAATCAAACAATCAGAGTCGCACAAAGGGTGATTCCATTCAAGATCCTGGTCCTCATCCTGGCCCTCACCTTCAAAGCCCTCCATGGCCTTGCACCACGACTTCTAACCACCTACCAACCTATCCGTTCCCTCTGATCAGCGGGCTCCAGCCTACTCCATGTCCCCTGCCTCACCTGCCTCACCCAGCCCACCACTGGTAAGCGTACCTTCAGCCACTCTGCCCCCATCCTTCGGAATTCTATCTCACAATCCCACCGCCTCGACCTCTCCCTAACCTCCTTCAAGTCCGGCATCAAGACAACAACAACAAAACTACACTCGTATAGTATCTTTCACGTCAGGAGGACGTCCCAAGGCGCTGGACAATCAATGCTTCAGACCCAGGCTGAGGACAGGTTGGGGGAGGGAAGGTGGGGAATAAGAGTCGCCGATAGGTCCATCGAAGACGAGAGTCTTGAGGCGAGACTTGAAGGAGGCCAGGGAGGGGGCGAGGCAGAGGGACTGCGGGATGGAGTTCCAGAGGTTGGGGGCAGAGTGGCTGAAGGCTCGCCTGCCAATGGTGGGGCGGGTGGGTCAGGGGACGTAGAGCAGGCCTCAGCCATGCCATCGATCACCCCCCACTTCCCTGCAGGATTCCCTTCACCCTCCCCAATCCCAACCCAGCTCGGTTCTGAAACACTGTCTGTACAGTGCCTTTGGACTTCTTCCCAACGAGAAAGCCGCTATACAAATGTAATTTTGTTGTTGTTCCTTTTGGTGACTGGAAATAAATCATGTTCTGGCACAGGAACTCCAAATCTTCTCTACTTGTGTATTCAAGAGAAAATGTGATGCATACATGAGGGAGAAGGGAATAGAGAGGTATAGGAGATGGGGATTCGAGGGGTGGGGACTTGTATGCAGTATGAAGATGAATTGGGCAGAATATAACTTTACTCCAACACTATTCTACCTCTGGAAGTAAATGCAGAATTCCACCAGAAGTCCTTATGAAATAATCACATTAAGAAATTCAACAAATTAGATCCCACTAGTTTTGCTGCCTTTTAGTTGATAGTACACAATGAATCTTTGATTAAAAAAAAATCAACAATGGTATTGTCAATAACTTGCCAAGCAGAAAAATATTGGGATAACATCTTAATCTAAGAAGGTAATATCAATTACAGAATCACAAGTTATCTTGGTGCTTCGCCAGAGGTGTTTGTGTGACTATTTTCTTTGAACAATGAGAGTAATTTGTTCTTTCCTCCTTTTCCAAACAGTTTACTCTAGTAATTTTGGGACATTGTTAACAGGCTGCAGTGTTGCGGTAATTAGTCAACTCAATCAACCATCAATTATCTACATTTGGAGTTCATTGAAGCATCCAGGGATGAATGACTAATAACATAGACGCTGAACGGTTTCTTCCCACAATCCGGGACACTTTTGGGCTAAAATACATTCTTTAAGTTAATGATATGAATTATATAATGTTTGGATTGTCTACAGCTACAATCTTCAAGGTGATGGGGAATTCTGCCTGAATTAAGACCAGGCAAGCCAACAGATGCTATGCTAGCGTGACCTAATATTTTCTCCAGCATTGTTTATACCAAACAGTGCACAAGCCATCCAACCTGCAGTGAGCTTTCTGAGGAGACAAGGTGTGTCGTGTTATATTGCCTGCAGAATTGCAGCAAAGGAAATTTATCTGAGTTATATTGTTATATTCCTCTTATTCATATTTTGTTACAGCAGAAAATCAAAACATTCAGTCTATCGAGCCTGTGCTCGTGTCTTTCCTCACCTGAGCTAATCTAATCTAAATCCAATTGAGTGCTCTTTCTTTTCATCGCAATGTAGATGTGTGCATCAAGCACAGAAGAAGGATCGAAGATTGGACTTCCATGATCTGTGCAGCTCAATTTCACATTCAGCCATACCTATATAAATAGCTATTGGAGGAGCACTTAAGTTTTCCATTTCAAAACGTCACAAATGTGACACTTGCAGGGTTGGAAAATAACCTCTACAATAAAACTTTGTAAACTCATTTCAAATGTCTTCAAAGTAGAATTTTCCTCTTTTGGATTTTTAAAATCTTAGCAACATATCAGACTTGCCAAAATGTTCTCTTGCTGAAAGTGTTCACTTGGTATTAAATACGAAGCAAAATCAGATTTTGGAAAGTTAATGAAAACAGAAATATATAAATCTTATGATGGTAAGTAGATAGTATTTGCCTGCACTGAATGTCCAGTCTCTTTACGTTACATGCAATACCACTACGTAGGCATCTGCTGACAAAACACAATCACTACATTTTACGATATAACCTGTGAAGCTCTTTGAGATACCTTCCCAATGTCAATGGTAGGGATTACTAAATATAAGGAATATTATGTGCACAAATGTCAAAATTTATCATATTCATATGTAGTCTGTCTGCTGTAGTTATACGCTGTGCACATAGAGCCTATGTGCACAAGTATTGTATATGCATCATCTCTATACACATTGATTTATCTGCTATCCATGTGCAATTTCTAGTTAGACTGCTAGTGTATTGTACTGTAATGTTTACGTATGTACACATTATGTGTGCAAAACAGTACACTTGGGCCTTATGTTGAACATCTCAAAGCACTTTACAAAACAAGCTACGTTTACGTGCAGTGGGTGTTATTATGAAGAGTTAAATTCAATAGGCAATGTGAACCTGCAGCTTTCCATGAAGAAGGGCAACCTTTTGAGATGAATTTGAATGAGGGAGGAAAAGATAACAACAAAAGTCAAGCACCTCCATTTATGCAGCATTCTTTGTTTACTGATGTACGTGTAGCATCGGCCTTCAATAACAACAAATTACAAGAATAAAATATTGTTATTAAGTTCTTCGTTGGTGCAGTTATAATGCAGTTTGAGTGAGGACCTCAACATTTAATAATTCATTTACAAACCCCAAATATCCCAAATGCTCCATCTCCATCGTTGTACAATAGGTTGAATGGAGAAGCCAAAATGGCCACCTTCCAGATCACCAGGTTGCTGTTGACATCACGTTCTGCATGCTGCACATTCACAGTGCATAGGAAGTAATGTTGGCTGTGACCTGGAAGTCTGCCATTTTGGCTTACTATGTGCCAGATGGCATTTTGTCTTTCTGTGCTCATGTACAAGAATGCAAAAGTATTGATTGGTAATTGCTCACTAATTTAGCCATGGTTGAAACTTTAGGAACTCAAAAGACTATACAGGGCTCAACTATATGAATATAGTAATAATCCTTGTATTTCATTATAGTCCCTATATTATAGAAAACTTCTCAAACCACTTCACTTGGAATTTTTGTGAAGGATAATGATTGTGTATCTGTAGGTGAACATGGCAGGAGGAGAGTTGTGAAAACAACTGAAGAATTGATGGCGATCTATTTTGTTACAAATGCTGCCAGAATCTCACTAAGACATATTTTCCTATGAAAAGAGGGAGATGTCTTCTTTACAGAATCACTGCCAATGTATGTAGCAGAAACGTTGCCTGATAAAACTGGACATGAAATCTCCTGGGTGATTGTTGACGGAAAATCTTATTCAAGGTCTTTCACAAGTGGAAAATTGGCAGCATAAAAGCCGTTTGGTAAAACAAATGTGTAACGTCTAGTCTACATGCTAAACCATTGTCATTGGCCAAATTACATTCAAAATATTGTTGTTTGTTTACTGAAGGTTTCAATCTATCTTTTTTCCCCATGAATTCCAGTTGCTGATATAAGAAAATGATGTGCTGCTGTAAGCCAAGTAAGTGTGAATGAATAATTAACTTCTAAGGGCTGGCTGCATTTTAATGAGTGATTAAGCAATGCAGGGAAATTATAGATATCAGTATGGACAAATAAATTGTTGTTTTCAGTTTGCCAATCCAACACTTTTCTGCATCACAGATTCTACCATTTAAAATCAGAATTTTTAACATGTTATAATATCTTGTCAACTGCACAAGTCCACAAGTTGATAGACAATATAGAACCTGTCTCTTATTGCATTGAATTACATAAAATGATATCAGCACAGCAACAGGCCATTCAGGCCATTAGGTCAGTATCAGAGTTTACATCCCACACAAGTCTCCAACATTCCTCATTTCTGCTTCCATACTATCTTATTCCCTGTATCTCATGTATGAATTAGATTTTCTCTTAAATACATTGATCCATTTTTCTTCAATCAGAGCTTCCAACAATGGGTTCTACATTATCATTATCTTCTACATAAAGAGATTCTTCCTAAATTTCCTTTTAGATCTGCTTGTGGCTATCTGGTCAATTTATCATCACAACATTACAAGAGAGGTTCAGATGAAAAAATAATATTAATCCTTCCATGTTGTCGAGATGTGTGAAAGCACTTGATAGAATATATTGAAAAGTGGATTGTCTGTATATATTGTGGATGAAATGCTGCTGCTAATTACACACAGCAGCTTTGCACAAACAGTCATGGATTGAGTGACCATTTTTTGGGGAATGGAATTATTACCCCTGGAAAGCAATCCACCAATAGACTAACAACCATGTTCTTACTTACTGCTACATAAACAGTGGTGTGTAGATTAAGGAAACTTGCCTACAGTTTCGCCCCACTCAGGAATTGAACCCGCGTCCTCTCGCTTGTGAGGCGAGCATGTTAACCACCACCGGATGCCACTATTCGATAGCGTACAGTGGAGTATTTTATATCTTTCTTTGGTAGTGCTGTATTTCACTCCTCATTACAGGCTATGGAAAATACAGTATACAGTAGAATGGACATATTATAGTAAAAGCTCGGCAGCAAGATAGAAAGGCTGGTTTAGGTTCCAGGGTTCCCTGACATTTGAATTTACTGCCTTAAATGTGAGCAGTTTGTCAACTTGTAACATGACTTCACAGTAAAGCACTTCACTCCAGTGAACAATCAAGTGGTACCTATTTGGCCATGGTTATCCTGTGAAAAATAATTAGGCAATTGTAGTGAAGGCTGTAGTGATAGCTCCAACCTGCATTGGCTGAAGAAATCTGCATGAAGTTGAGAGACATGTTTAGGGGAGTAATAGGTTTGTGAGGTAAGGAGTAAGTTTAAATATTAAGCAGAGCAAGAAGTAGTGGCATTGTGACCTAGTACTGTAATGCATATCTGTACAAAATGCCATGAAATGGGTTTGATCTTTCGCTCCACTGAGTACTCCATTTCAAGCATATTGGGTCCTAGCATTCGGCAATTGCTAAAAGCAGCACACTTTCCATTGCTGAGATGATAAGGACATGGTGAAAAGAACATTGTGTTTAGTGAACCGCTCAAAATAATCTATCCAGTTCTAAAGTGAATGCAGATATTAAACTGGGTACAGTCCTGGAACAGTTTCTTCCAGGCCGTGAATTATATTTCATTAGCAGTAGTTTGTGAATAGGAATGGTGGCAACAGACTGCCCAACCACGCTCTCTGCTTCAGATGGAAGCATAGCTTGAGGTAAAAAAAAATGGATGTGGGTGGCAAATCAAGGAGTCTTAAACAATTAAAGCAAAGCAAGCAATTTGTGGCATAACCAGGTTCACCAGATTCCAAGGTTTTTGTATACTTTAGGAACAATGAGGCTATAAATCAGTAACCTGTTCCATGTGAAGTACACTGAACTAAACTTACCAGTGAATAACATTGATAACATTATTTTGCAAAAGAAAAAAGTGTCATTCTGGTTCTGTTCATTATTAATTCAAAGATGTTCTGCTCTCTGACACCAGAAAGGTGAAACAGAGAAAGCTACTTTAGTGGGTATTAACAATGCTGTTCGATTTTAAATCTGGTCTGTTAACAGTATTACAGTATTTCTTAGATTTTTACTTCCAAACTAAAAGTTTCATAATAAGTTTGAAAACTGTTTGTTCACCTCTGAGGAGTTTAGTTTAGTGCAGCTCATTCTAATTTCTCTTTCTGCTCTAAATTCAAAGTATTCAATAATCTTGAGCATCAAACTGCCTATAAGTCAGCGTTAATCAGTTCTAAATTGGCAAGCTTACTCAACGATACTGGAAGAATGACTGGTGTGGGGAATGGATAAATTCACACAGTGCAATAAAAATGTTTTCAAGAATTGTTGTTGAGGAATAATGTTTAGACAGCATGGACAAAGTGTTATCTTTTGTCTACGTATTGCTATAAACCATCTGAATATTTAAGCTTGCATAAAACATGCAAAGCCTTTCACAGTACTATTCCCTCTTGTATTTAAAACACAAAGGACAAATTCCTGATTGGTATCAGTGTGATAAACTGCTGATACTCAGCACATCTGGCTAATGTCCGTTTTTGGCAGAAGTGAAATTAGACACAAGGCCAGAACTGATCACACTGAGAAACAGCAATAGCACAGTACAAGGTAGTTAGCAGAACACAGCTATTTTTCCCCATATGTTGAATGTTAAACTGCCTTCATCAGGGCAAGTGGTTTGAGTTATCTAGGGACACATAGTTAAAGTGCCCAATGCAGCCAGCCAAACGTTATTGCATTTTAATTGAGAATGAGTTAACTAATATTTCATTTCCTAATTAGCTCTTGTCATTCAAAATAAGGCTGGGGATCCTCATGGCGCAAAGCCCAAAACCACTTTAATTGAAGAAAATTGCTGCTATAAACCTATTGTCAGTATAATTGGTGACACCGCATTGCAAAAACCTATCTTGCTGGCATTTTGGAAGTAAAAACTCAAATAATCTGAGGATGTACCAATTGATGCCTCTTATGAATGATAAAAGATGATTTAATTTGTATTAATATTTACTCATCTAGCTGCATACATTCTCTACACCTGCTTAGAAACATGTCAACCTTTGTCCAAAACATCTCTTCATATATCCAAAACAAAGTGAATGCAGATATTAAACTGGTTACAGTCCTGGAAGAATTTGTTCCAGGCCGTGAATTATATTTCATTAGCAGCAGTTTTGAGGAAAGGCTAGATAGGCTAGGTTCAACTATATGTAAATAGAAGCCAAATAGGAGCTCCTGTAGCTCAGCGGTTAGAGCACTCACCTTAATAGCATGACAACAACTAAATTGCACTTTGGGAGAACATCCCAATGCGCTGAACAGTGAGATCGGTACCTGAGTGGAGGGGTTGGGGGGTGTAGGGGAAAGGAGAGGGGGAAGAGTGTTTTGTGATAAAAGTGGTTGCCTCCCAGCTCCTCGGAGTTGGGAGGCAACCACTCTTTCAAGGAACTTGGAAAGGAAGGGGAGGTTGGAGATGGGCCAGTAGCTTGATAGCTGTGATGCATCGAGGGAAGGCTTTTTTAGGATGGGGCCTGGAGCATGAGACCTGTGTTCGAATCCAGGAAGATCAGGGCGAAACCTTGGGCAAGTTTTCTTACTCCACACACCTAATAATAATCCATCCAAAAAAAAAAAACAATAATAAAATTGGTCATTTCAATCCACGACTGTTAGTGGGACACTGCTGTGCGCAATTGGCTGCCACATTTCGCCCACAAATATAGTCAATTAGCATTACAATACTATATCAAATGCAAGGATTATTATTATTATTATACTGTTCCACTGCTAATCTCAGATTCTGACTCAATCAGCCTCCCAGGCTCACTCAGGTTTAATCAGTCAGTATGCAATCTTGGCATTCAGCTTATCTAACCCCATCATCTGGTCCATTGCTAGGACCATTTTTTTCTATCCTTCAAACATTGATTACTTGAGTCCTTACTCCCCCTTGCTGCTGAAATTTTCATTCACACTTTATGCACGAGTCAATGTTCTAATTTCTGGCCTCGCTAGATTGGCATGACCAATTACTAGAAATGGTCAATTTTATTTTGTCAGATTGTCTTGATGTTTTCAAATTTCTCTCACATAATCTTGTACAACAGGAAAAATATGGCACAGTCCCAACAAGGTATACATCGTTTATAGAGTTTCCAGAATTGGGAAGACTTGTCCTTTTTTGCTTTCTGTGTTTACATCTCTTCTATTCACTCAGTCTCAAATAACGTGGGTTGTCCAGTGTTCTTGTAAATCCACTGACAATGATTGCAAGTTCTCTACGCTTATATTAAATGTCCAAAAAATCCAAGTTGACCCAAATTTAATTGGCTTCTGGTTAAGCTAAATCCATGAACCGTTAAAACCAATTAGAAACTTAAAGTCTATTTAGTTAAATCCTTCACCAGTTCCTTCATTTGGCACCAGTCACCATTTAAATTATCGAAATGGGTTGCAAAGAGAGACTGATATTTCCAGTGTAATGAGTTAGTTTCTTTCTTTGGGATTTGTGTTTTCAGAAGTACAAGTTTCTCATTTAGGGCTTGAAAATAAAAACAAGCTGTGTCTGGGGGAATGGAATTAGAACACAGAAATATTACATTATTAAAAATGTTGGGCTGATTAAGTAGTGTAATTGGCTAAATACTGCTTTTCATCAATTAAATTTTAATCTTGTCCAGAACGATGAGGTAAATATGTCTTCTGACTATTGGTTCAAAGGCCTCTGTGTGACATGAGTTTGGATGATCTCCACTTTCTATTGTGCATAGGTTCCAACCGAAACAAAAAGCTGATTTGAGTTTGGGGGCGCAGGGAGAAAGTTCACACAGGTTAGTTAATGTCAAAGGTGGAAAAATGTTGTGTCAGTGCACTCTTTTGATGCGGAAGGGAAATGGACATTTTGAAACAACAACAACGACAAAATTACACTTGTATAGCAGCTTTCACATCAGGAGGACGTCCCAATGCACTGGACAGTCACTGCTTCAGACCCAAGCTGGGGACTGGTGAGGGAGGGAAGGGAGGAATTAGGAGTTGCCGAGGGGACCACCGAAGAGGAGGATTGAGGCGGGACTTGAAGGAGGCCAAGGAGGGGATGAGGCAGAGCGAGTGCGGAATGGAGTTCCAGGGGTTGGGGCAGAGTGGTTAAAGGCTCGCCCGCCAATGGTGGGGTGGATGGTGTGGAGCAGGCCAGAGTGGAAGGTCAGCGGAGTGGGCGGACAAGTTGGTAAGGGGTTATAAGGTCACGGATGTAGGGTGGGGCAAGGTTGTGGAGGGCTTTAAAGGTGAGGCCCAGGATCTTGAATTGGATCGTCTGGATGATGGGGAGCCAATGGAGTCGGGCGAGGATGGAGAAGATGGGGTCACAGAGTTTGGAACTGTAGAGGACTCGCCAGTAGAGGCTGCAGAGTTCTGGATCATCTGCAACCTGTGGAGAGTGGAATTGGGAAGGCTGACAAGCAGGGCATTTGCAATAGTCGAACTGGGATATAATGAAGGCATGAATGAGGATTTCAGTGGCTTTGTGGGTGAGGTAGTCCCGGAGACGGGCAATGTTCCAGAGTTGAGGAAACACAGAGCTTGGATATAGGGGAGGAAAGACAGTTGAGAGTCGAACAAAACACCTAGGTTCCTGACTGGCTGGGTGAGCAACCATGGAGGTTGATGCTGCCAATGCCTGCTGCATGAAGGCGCTGGTGGGAGCCAATCCATAGGGCCTCTGTCTTGTTGATATTCAACTGTAGAAAGTTAGCTCTCATCAGGACTTGATGTCTGACAGACAGTCTGTCAAGACAGTGGTAGTCCTGGAGTCGAAGATAGAGGCAGAAAGATAGAGTTGGGTGTCATCCGCATACATGTGAAAGTTAACCCCATGTCTACGGATGTCACCAAGTGGGAGGATGTAGATGTTGAAAAGTATGGGGCCAAGGACAGAGCCTTGTGGGACGCCACAGGTGATAGTATGGGGGCTGGAAGAGACAAAGTGGCGACGATGGGAGAGGTAGGAGTCGAACCAGGCGAGGGCAAAAGAGGAGGATAGGTGGTGCAGAAGAATAGATTGCACCACATATGCTGCAGCTGATCTGAGTGTGCCTTAATGTTGACAGTTGATGCAGCAACATGCGTAAGTATTTTGTTTCCCAGGATCAGACTCATTTCAGAAGCTGCTAGATTCTGTAGTAGCAATATGGTAGCATTAATATTCTCGTCCTTACCAACTTTCAATTTGATAAAGATAAAATCAGATTCATCAGCATGGATGGGATTTAAATGACCCGAAGAAAACTATTTTCTTAGAAACTATGTTTGTACAAAATTTACAAAAGCAGACACTGATGCATGAGTCAGCACATTTTGTACAAACCTTCCTTTGCTAATAGTACTTTAAAATGTAGTATTTTAAAAAATTTACTTGATGAAAAGGACACCCTGTCTTCAAGTTGATCAAAGATGATAATATGCTGCCATAAGTACATTTACGAAAAGCATCAACCGAAACATAACAATTATGCAGAGCACGACCCATGCAGAATCAAATACCAAGACAATTGAAATGAATCATAATAAACATTTACATTTCCATGGTTTCCTGGAAATGCAGCAACCAGCCGTCAATATTTAACAAAGCAGATATGGATATGTTGGTAATATGTGCTCAGCAGTGTGTGTTTTTAAAGTGATGGAAGAAGATCAAATCAGGCTGCCACAAATATGAACAAAAACAACAAAATTGCACGTGTATAGCGCCTTTTACGTCGGGAGGATGTCCCAAAGTGCTGAACAGTCTGGTCGGGACCCGAGCAGGGGGTGTGGGGGAGGAGGTCGAAGTAGGGGGAAGGGGAAAGAGACTGGGAGAGGGGAAGAGTTAGTGGGGCAGCTAAAGGCACAGTCGAAGAGGAAGGTCTTGAGACCGGCCTTGAAGGAGGAAAGGGAGGAAGCAAGGCGGAGGGGCTGTGGGATGGAGTTCCACATTGTGGGAGCAGAGAGGCTGAAAACCCGGCAGCCGATGGTTGGGCAGTTAGGGCGGTGGACGCGGAGCAGGCCTGAGTCTGCTGAACAGAGAGTGCGGGCAGGCTGGTAGGAAGACAGTCAGTCAGAGAGGTAGGCGGGGGCAAGGCCGTGAATGGCCTTGCCCCACAGGAACTGTGCACTGGCTGCATTACAAAGGCTTAATGGGAGCCATTACATTCTACCATTGAGTTTAATTTGCAAATTGGGTTAAAAACTATACATATGTTATATTATATGTTAGGTTAACTGTGCACAAACACATACAAGCATCTTTATTTATTGAATTAACCAATGTAAAGCAGCATAGAAACAGCTGTAATGCTTTTCATTGGTTGTTAATTCCATAATTAAATACACATCTAGTTCCTTGACATATATTTGCAAATTATTACCTGAACCTCTATATTTTGTACCTGGGTTATTAACCCAACCCCTAAATTAAACTGTTTTTCTTCTGATAGTGTTTTTTACGTATAGAATAAGGATATTACGAGAATGCACTTAAGGTAAATATTAGCACATTATCATATTTTGTTTTAAATGCAAAATTATCATTTACAAAGCATTTAATATGACTGTCTTTATTTGAAATATTTAAATATTGCAATACCTAAAAATTATGTTTTATTGTTCAAAGACACCTTATCACCAGACTATTACTGAACGGGAGTAAAGAAATAGAAAATTTACAGTAAGTAAATTGGAAATTCAGGCTTATGGTTTATTCATTAAAATGGTTTGAAGAACTCAAGGTTTTTCGTGGACCTTTCGGAGACTATCACAGAAACTGTTAAAAGAATATATGAATTATTTTACCCAAATCACATACATTTTTAGATTTATTTCCATTTTCCAGTAGAATTTGAGTTACTCATGGTGGCCCAATTTTTGATCAGGGCCAGTTGATATTAAAGTTATCAGATTTGCTATAAATTGGAATGATGAGGTGAGCACAGTCCTGCATAGTTGGCAATAGAATTTAATGCATCCAATTTTGCAACAAAAATATGAAGCTGCATAAATGTATCAGAGAGTCTGAAAAAAGAAGATGCTTGATACCGTACTATACTATATTTGTGTTCTACAATAGAGTGGCAGTTGAATGCATTGGTGCTGGAAGGGAATGGATAGGGTGAAATGTTGGGCATGTTTACTTACTCCACACACATAACATTTATAGAGCACCTTTCACGTCAGGAGGACGTCCCAAGGCACTGAACAGTCAGGTAGGGACCATCTGATTTGTGAAACCTCTGTTTACCTAGCAGTTACAACAAGAAAATTAAATTTCTACAGCGATTTTCATGTTGGGAGGATGTCCCAAGGGCACAGGAAGTAGGAAGTTGTGAACAGGAAATCGATTGGCAGATCGCTTTTCCGGGGTAATAATCCCTTCAATCAATCAATCAACCAATCGATCGATCGATCGATCTCTTAATCCAGAACTGTTTGTGTGGACACTGCTGTGTGTAATTGGCTGCCAATTTTTGCTCATAATACATACTCAATTATACTGGAGAGTAGGGTCCGCCGATATATCGATATATCGCTAAAACCCGATATAATTTTCATACCGATATGCCAATATTGAGAAGGCATTTAAAAAATATTGATATATCGAAAAATCGATAAAAAATCCGAGGTAAAAAATCGGAATGCACACACACTGAACTACAAGACCCAGAATGCTCATCTCTATATACAATGCACAGACCAAGGTGCAAAGCCGCCATATTGTATTCATAGTCCTCGAATACAATATACAGGTATGCAACGGCTGGAAGGGGGAGGGGGAGAGAGACGACTGGTGGGGGGGAGGGGGAGATAGACGGCTGGGGGAGGGAGGGAGGGAGGGGAAGAGAGACGGCTGGGGTGGGGGGGGGGGGGGGAGGGGGATAGAGAGGCGGCAGGGGGGAGGGGAGGGGAGGGGTAGAGAGACGGCGGCGGGGGGGGAGAGAGAGACGGGGTGGATGTGATAATATACAGATAGATAGAGATGGGGGGGGATGTGAGAGAGGAGAGAGACACAGAGACACAGACAGAAAAACACAGATGGAGAGAGTGAGTGTGAGAGACACACAGAGAGAAAGATATTTACCTCCTCAGGAGATAGGCCCCGAATGCGCGAACACCCGGAATGCGCACGCACCCGGAACGCGTGCCCACCCCGAAGGTGCGCGCATGCACAGTACGAAAAAAACAAAAATATCGATATTTCAGTATATCTCGATATGAGCCCGTCGGTATATCTAAATCGGAAAATTTCCATATCGACGGACCCTATGGATAGTAATTTATAAGCTAAAATTGTTTATAATATAGTCTGTAAGGCACTTCAGGACATCTAAAATAAGTGATTTGCATTAGCAAATGCAATTTTTTTTACTGTCAACAAATTCAATAGAATCTCACCAATAAATTGCATTTCACAGAACTAAAAGATTGGTTAAGTTAAAGAAGGTCTTCTGCCCAATTTGACCTCATTCTTGCAGTGTATCAACCATTTTTCACACAAAAGGTAGTAGAAATCTGGAATTCTCTCACCCCAGATGCGAGATCCATTCACTTCTTCAAGATTGAGGTTGATAGTTTTTTTTTGGTAGGTCAGTGTATTAAGGGATATGGAGAGAATGCAGGAAATTGGAATTGAAAGGATTAGTTGAGGTACAGATTAGCCATGACCTAATTAAATGGCAGAACAGGCATCAAGGGCGGAATGGCCTACTCCTGTTGCTATGTTCCTATTGCCTTCCCATCATAGCATCAAGCTATTTTTTAAAAAAAATGAGTGATACCCACAGAAAAATAATTTTTATAATATATTTTATAATATATTTTATTATACAGAAAATATTAAATCTATTAACACCTCTTTTCTTCAGTTTTGTTGCAACCTTTTTGTTTCACAACATTAACACCACTTTAACCCTTCATCTCCTGCTCTCTATCCCATTTTCTCCTTTGACTTCCTTGTCCTGCCTCTTCCTCTCTGTTAGTCTTTAAAAGCTTCTCCCTCTCAACATGCCCCAGTTCTAACGAAGGGTTGTGGGCCTGAAACACCAATTCACTTTTCCTTTCTCCATAGATGCTGCCTGACCCGCTGAGTGTTCCCAGCAATTTCAGTTTTTGTTTCTAGCAAATACCTATCCACTTAATTCTTGAAAATTTGAATGGATCCAATATCCACAGCCTTTTGGGGGAGAGAGTTCCAGATTTCCATTACGCTTTGGGTGAAAAACTGCTTGCTAAATGGTCTACCTCTCATCTTAAAATAGTATCCCCTTGTTCTGGATTCCCCTATCAGAGGAAATTGTTTCTCTGTATCTATTCTAAAAAATCCTTTTATTACTTTAAAAATGTCAGAAACTAAATATTCTAAACTCAAGGGAATAGAGACCATGTTTATCCAATTTGTCCTCATAATTTAACCCTCTAAGCTTGGTGTAATTATCGTGAATTTGTGCTGCACCACCTCCAGAAACATTATATCCTTCCTGAGATGTGGTGTCCAAGCCTAAATGCAGTACACCGGATGGGGTCTGACCAAGGCTCTACATAGTTGAAGCATCACTTCCTCTCCTTTACATTCCAGTCCCCGTAAGATAAAGGCCAACATCCCATTAGCTTTTTGGATAACTTTTTGTTTTCACTAGCTTTTGTTTTCACTGAAAGCTTTTTTTTTGTGATGTGGACACCAAATCCCTTTGCTGTTCTACAGTTCTCAGTTTCTCACCATTTGGACAATATTCTGGTTATCTATTTTTGTATCCATAGTGGATACCCTCACCTTTCCCCACATTGAATTCCATCTACTAGTTTTTCCCACTCACGTAATCTGTCTAAATACCTTTGTAACTTCCTGCTCCCATCTACATAAATTATTATGCATCTAACTTCCTAACTTTGTGGCATCTGCATGATGAAAAGCTGAGGTCCCAGGACACGCCCCTGGGGAACATCACTTGTCACATCCCATGAATCAGAGAACATTCTTTTTTTATCCGTTCTCTCTGTTTCCTGCCTTCCTACCAATTTCCAAGCCATGGTGCAATTCCACATGCTTTAATTTTTGCTAATAATCTCTTGTGCAGAACTATGATAAATGACTTCTGAAAGTCCATGTAGATGGCATCCATAGACACTGTTGTATCCACCATGTAAGTGACCACCTAAAAAATTTAATTAGATTCGTCAAGACTTGACCTACCCTTCACAACTCCATTCTGACTCTCTTTGATGAGTTCAATTTGTCCAAGTGCTCAGTCACTCTGTGCCTGATGGGAGATTACATTAATTTACCCACAATTGAGGTTAAACTGACATGTCTGTAGTTACCTGATTTATCTTTCTCCTCTTCTTAAATAATGGAGTGACAGATGCTATTTTCCAATCCAAGCACAATTCCTGAATATAGAGAGCATTGGAAAATTATGATTGAAACATCTGCAACTTCCTCACCTACTTTGTTTAATATTCTG
Organism: Hydrolagus colliei; assembly: GCA_035084275.1. Taxonomy (NCBI): domain Eukaryota; kingdom Metazoa; phylum Chordata; class Chondrichthyes; order Chimaeriformes; family Chimaeridae; genus Hydrolagus; species Hydrolagus colliei. Next base: position 40,809,914 of record CM068745.1, on the reverse strand, counting down.
GGAGTATAATCCATCAGGTCCTGGAGGTTTGGCTATCTTTAGTCCCACTATTTGTAATGATAGTCAGTTACAACAGTTTGCATGGATTGCATTAAGCCCAATATATACAGATATGCAGACCACTCTATGTCTACCTACCTGGTTAACCAGGCATCTGTTTTTTAGTTGGTCCCTCCACAGGCAGTGTTGCAAACTATGTTGCTACACTGAGGGGAGAGGAAGATGATAAAAACAGTGTACGAGTAATGGCACATATTGTGTCTGCTGCAAAAAAAATGTGTTACTCTATTTCAAAAGGGAACAGTTTTCTGGAGAAAAGTTTCAATTCATCATTTTTTTCAAAGGAAGAAAACACAGTAATATTGCATCAGCAAGCTACGTAATTTGCAACGTTTCATAACCAACTCTCACATTGAATCTGTCATGACATTTTCCAAATTTCCATCCATTCTTAAAGATTGACTATGCAACTGAGTAACGAAAACCACTTTTCTCCTCACCTTTTTATTGAATTGATTCATGGAATCATAAAATCCTACAGTACAGAAAGAGGTCATTCAGCCCATCTTGCCTGTTCCGGCTCTTTGGAAAGAGCTATCCAACGTGTCACCCACCACACCACCTTCTCCACATCCACCCCCTTCGGTGTCACCCACCACACCACCTTCTCCACATCCACCCCCTTTGGTGTTACCCACCATACCACCTTCTCCACATCCCCCTGCTTCGTGTCAGCCCCCACACCACCTTCTCCACAACCCCCCACTCCGTGTCATCCACTACACCACCTTCTCCACATCCACCCACCTCGGGAGTCACCCACCACACCACCTGGTGCGCAGGGCCCCTCTTCCATGTAATAGCACGTAACAACCAACTCCCCCATCATCATCATCATCATCATTAGGATTTAGGTAAATAACATGAATTTTTTTGTGTTTAGTTCAAGGACAAGCAAACTTACTCCCCCATCCCCATGTTTCCCATAGGGCCCTGCATTTTCCAACCGCAGTTTTACTAACCGTGGAGGTTTTCAGGAACATATCCCCTGCGGTTGGGTAGGGGTACCTGTGTATTCAAAGAAGTATTTGGTCTAGTTGGATTTACCAATCGCTGGAGAACTCATTAAATGGGGTAAATAACACCTTCTTCAACCCCATCTATCCCCATAGCCTTGATATAATGGTTGTTCCTGATTTTTTTAGGATATCTACTCAATTGCTTTGCTGTCCTGAGAATTATTGAGCCAAATACAGTACTTGTTTATGAATTAGTAGCCAGGGTACACATGTATAGGACAATGACCTGGGGATCTAAAAGATAATTTAGGAGGGACCTCTTCATACAGAAGGGAGTGAAAAATTGCTACCCTAAACTGTGGTTGAAGCAAAGTGTATGAAAGCATTTAAGAGGAAGCTTATACACCTCATATACACATGAGGGAGAAGGAAATAGAAGGTATGGGAGGGAATATGAAGTGGGTATGGATTAATTTAGACTATAAAAAACAGCATGCTCTGGTTGGACTGAATGCCCCCATTTCGTGCTGTACAGTCTATATAATTCTATGGAAATAGCACTTTCATATGCTGCCTCTGGGATTCAGAATCAAAGAAATGGAGTGGACTTACCAGGAAGACAGATGAGAGTTCTCTCTGTCAAGAGAGAGCGAGGACTGTAGGAAGTTTCAAGAGGGAACTGAGTGACTGGATTTAACCATAAATAAACGGGAAGTGGAAGAGAAATGTAGTTTAAAAGAAGCGGGTAAACAGCAAAACCAAGTGTCGATGAGGCTTTCTGAAATTCAGCTAGAAAGGGCTTTATTTTTTTTAAATGGCCATCAGAGGTTTTTCATAATAATAATCCTTGCATTTGACATACAATAGTATTGCGCCTTTCACATCGGGAGGACATCCCAAGGTGCACAACATGGGTGTCTGCTGCTGTGTGATAGGTAATTTCACAAATGAAGCCAATCTGTTCACCATCCTTAAAATGCCAAGAGTGACCCTTTAAGGTACTGAAGTAAATATCACTTGTGTTCGAACTATGCAGCCACCCACTAGTGTCACCAGTGGGACCAGTACAAGCAACAACAACAAACAACAAAATTACATTTATAGAGAGCCTTTCACCACAGTGGGGAGGACGTCCCAATATGAAAGGAGCAGCAACATAAGTAAAGAAAATGTACATTTGTACAAGCTGCCACAGACTTTGAACTCATCAGAGCCACAGTTGCTAGTTTAATTAAATTTGGAGTAAATTGAGTTGTGGAGTTTAGTTATTGCTGTTCTAGATTTATATGTGCTTTGTTGCTGGAGTAATATACTAAATGCACATTGTATCACAACAAGATGTATACTACTCCTCAATCACTGACCAAATATGTGTGCATGCTATAGTTATATAATAAATAAATGTATCTCTGTAGATGTTGAGTGACCACAATGTAAATTCCTTCAGTGGATGACAAGTGCCTGCAGTTTTCATTTGAGTACACACTGGTGGGAATTTGTGATTCTACTGGAATCACGTATGATTTTCAAACAGGAATAGTTGGAATTTTGCCAGGAGCCAAAGTGAGAATGGAGATAATTACCTCTCTCGTGGCTGTTAAAAGATTTACTTAGATCGCTTCTGATCTCAGGATATTAATGTGGAACAGTTGGTCATTTATAGACACCATTGATATCCTGATGCAGAGACTGAAGAGGTAAGTAATTATAGCAACACCAAGCCCACTCCAAATAGATACTGCCTCTACCTATCATGGCAATCTCATGCAAATCTAGCAGATATTTCAACACTACTATTCATAAATCAATAGTTAAAATGTACTTTTTACATTCAAGTATTATTCTATACCTATTTTAAACCAGGTTGTTGGGTAAAAAAACTGCTAAGCTAGGCCTCACAATCTGTGCTGCTACTATCTAAATCCCCCAGGTTTATTGCGTGGCAATTTAAGTGGAATGATTCAGAAGAAGTCTGTCTGCAATCCAAAATTCACAATCTCGTAGGGTCCTTAAAAGTTAAACACTGATCTACAGTGTACAGGCTGTACTGAAACAAACAACTGTAAGATGTTGCTGTTGCTTCCAAGTATTCCCACATGTTGACTCCTAACATTTGGCACTACATTTGGGCAAGATGCCAAGCAAAAACACTCAGCATTTCTCTAATCTGTAACTTCATGGTGATAAACAAAAAAAAGTTTAGTATTCCTAGTCACGATGTCATACCACAAGTAGCAGGGTCTGTCACACAGTGACTGATCTGACACTAATTTTATATCTATTGGAAAAGAATAGATATACTGTATATTCTATAGTGTGTTACAAACTTGAAAGAATTAAATCACTATTTATTTGCTGTAGATTCGACTCTATATTAGTGGGGGAACCGTGGGCCAACCACTGAGCTACAGGACAAAAGACCTGGTGCATTAATATTCCTAGTCATGAGGGTACAGGTTTACCATATCATTATCCAAATAATTCTATTGGAAGGTAAGCAAGTGTTCACACATGTTCCAAGGCAAAATTCGACACACGTTGCTTATCCTCCTCCTTCTGGTTTAGAGGTGAGAGTGCTACCATTATGCCAGGCTAACAATAAATCAAATGGAGAGAAAAAACAGAAGAGATTAGAAAATGTGCTGATTCTTAGAGAATCTTCCTGGAACATCTGTAACAAAACAATTCAAATCTGGTGGAAACACTCCAGAGGCAAATACATTAAAAAAATTGCTGAACTACCCGAATCATAAAAAGTACAACTTGAGATCATATTCAAGGTTACAACACTTTTCAAGGAAACAGACAGTAGAGTAAACTAATCAGGCTTCAGTTTATGATTTAATGCTGTCATCTAACCTCTCGAGTATGAGAACATATGTCAGAAGTGACACATTGTTGAACCACACTGTAAAGAGTTAATACATTTGCTGAATCTATTCTCTATATGTAAAAGCAACACAGCAATGCAGATTGTACCAAATGATGCCTGGTTTAAATCTACCTTCAAGCATATTACATATTTCAGCATCTCACTCTGTGGCCCTGACAGGCAGTTTAATGGCCCGATTCATGGCCAGTCACACTAGTACCCTTGTAGCCTGTCAGTAATGGACCTAATTACAATATTCCTCACCCCTGTCAAATGTGCCTTAGATATAATATTTCATCCTCTACCTATATTAAGAAAGTACACTTCAGACAGCATTATTTCATCTCAGTCTTTGTTGTGTTCAATATCAAATCCTAATCAAAAATAATGTTTTTTTTACTGAAGCTATTTAATAAAATATTTTGTTTTAGCTTGTTTAGCCTGATAGGTTACTTTTCTTTGTACTTCTTGCTTTGTTATACGACATAATCCCTCTGGTTAGGAAGGCGCAATGGTGTGAAGTGCAGGGCTTTTGTAGTTCAGACCACTTTACAACCAGCCAACAGGAAATGCTGTTTAAGAGATTTGAGATCAGTTCTTTACTCTGCTTCAAATGGGTAAAGGAAATATTTGCTGGATCCTTAATCGCATTAATGCCATAATAAATTCAAATGCGTGTGTGCAAAGGGGATTTTATCACACTGGTGATTGTTGGCCGGTTGAGCATGCCTTTGAATTTATTTCTGCTATTAGACACTGACATTTTTTTTCCCCTTGAGTTCATTTATAGTATAAATCAAGTGCAACACATGCAATGTATTTTCTGCTTCTTTCGTCCATGCCTGCCCTTAAACATTAGTAAGCATTAATCACAGCAGCGCAGTGTTCAAGTCAAACCTCAAAAAGAACACCATAAGAGAGGCATTTGCAGCACAACAGATGGAAGGGTTACAGCATTGTATTAGCTGAACAAAATATTGACATCACATTGATCAAATTATCATTTCCCTTGAGAACATCCTCGAATTATAGCTCCAAATTCATTCCATCATGAAGTTGCTCAAAATTTGTTTTTTTTTAAAAAGATCAAAATCTAATAAACAACAAGTATTCGAAGAAAGTTCTGCAAGGGGAGTGGGGGGAGAGGGGATCAAATGTTGGAGTTCATATCACATCGAGCGAATCAAAGGTGGACCACTGCTCAATCCTATTTTCCAGGTGCGGGCTCAGCATCTGGTACGTAGAACTCAGCTGTTGACAAAAATACCAAACATGCACTATCCCACGAACAAGCAGATGAAGACCACGATTGAAGAGCTAGAGGTCCAACACCATGCACCTAATTTTATGAACTTGACCATCAAGAACAATGTCAAGAGAGGCACCTGAATCTCACAGACTGCACATTTGTCTCCATTTGCGAGATCAATATCAGAATTGTAAACCATGCAGTTATGCTTCAATTTTTGGCTTTTCGGTACCAATAAATCAAGGGGCCAACTGTCATTCGAGAATCGCAAGGTACAGTACTTAAATTCTTTGCATCAATTAATTTACTTAAATATTCCAGGATATAATGTGTTCAGGAAGGATAGAGAAGGAAGAAAATGAGGAGGGGTGGCAATATTAGTTAAGGATACAATTATAGCTGTAGAAAGGAACGAGGCTCTGGAGGGCATGACAACAGAATCCATCTGGTTAGAGATAAGAAATAAGAAAGGAGTGGTTACACTGATAGGGGTTTACTATAGACCACCAGACAGTGGGAAGGAGATAGAGGAGCAGATCTGCAACCAGATCGTGGATAGATGTAAGGCGAACAAAGTTGTCATAATGGGGGATTTCAATTATCCCAATATAGACTGGCAAAATAGCAGCTCGAAGGGCAAAGCAAGAGAAAGATTCATAAACTGTGTACAGGAAAATTTTCTTGAGCAGTATGTCTCCAGTCCTACGAGGAAGGAAGCATTGCTGGATCTAGTCCTGGGGAATGAAATAAGTCAGGTTGAACAGGTTTCGGTAGGGGAGCATCTAGGTAACAGTGACTATAATATTATTAGATTTAGATTACTCATGAACAGGGACAAAGTACAGTCAAGGGTGAAAAGGGCTAATTTTGATGGGTTAAAAAGGGACCTAGACTTGGTGGACTGGCAAGTAAGACTGGCAGGTAAAGTGACTCATGAGCAATGGAAGATCTTCAAAGATATGATAGCTCAAGGCCTAAATAGATATATTCCCACAAAAAGGAAATGTATGACAACCAAGCCAGCCTGGATGACCAAGGATATTCTGTCTAGGATCAAAAGGAAGAAGATGGTGTACGACAATTGGAAGAAGCAAGATACTGAGGATAGCAAAGCGCATTATAGAGAATGCAGGAGTGATCTTAAAAGAGTGATAAGACAGGCTAAAAGATCGCATGAGAAGAGGTTAGCGGATAACTTAAAGGGGAATCCTAAACCATTTTATAAGCACATCACGAAAAAAAGGTTAGTTAAAGGTAGAGTGGGGCCAAACAAAGACAATGACGGCAATCTTGTTGTGGAGACAGAGGGCGTGGCTGATGTACTGAATGAGTACTTTGCATCCGTCTTCACAACGGAAATGGATGCCCCAAATGCCGCAGTATTGGATGAGAGGGTAGAGGAAATAGATCAGATTACTAAAGACAGAGAGGAAGTTCTGAAAAGATTGACTGGGCTCAAAATTGATAAGTCACCAGGACCAGATGGGTTTCACCCAAGGTTACCGTGGGAGATACTGGAGGCTCTGGCCATTATATTTCAATCTTCATTGGATACAGGAGTGGTGCCAAGAGACTGGAGAGTGGCTAATGTTACCCCCCTCTACAAAAAGGGGCAGAAAGATAAACCCGGAAATTACAGGCCAGTCAGCCTTACTTCGGTAATAGGAAAACTGTTGGAGACCATAATCCGGGACAGAATAAATCTCTATTTAGAGGAACATGAGGTAATTAGAGACAGCCAACATGGATTTGTTAAAGGCAAATCTTGCCTAACAAATCTAGTAGAATTTTTTGAAGAGGCGACTGCGAGGGTTGATGAGGGAAATGCGGTGGACGTTATTTACATGGATTTCAAAAAGGCTTTTGACACAGTACTGCATAAGAGATTAATAAAAAAAATTAGAGGCCCATGGTATTAACGGGACAGTGGCAGTTTGGATTAAGAACTGGCTGAGTGACAGAAAGCAGAGGGTGGTGGTTAATGGGTGTTTCTCGAAATGGAAGGAGGTGTGCAGCGGTGTCCCCCAGGGATCGGTACTTGGACCACTGCTCTTTCTAATATATATTAATGATCTGGACTTGGGCATAGAGAGCACTATTTCCAAGTTTGCAGATGATACAAAGTTAAGTAGGGTAGTAAATAGTGAGGAGGACTGTAACTGCAAGCAGACATACACAGAATGGTGGAATGGGCTGACATGTGGCAGATGGATTTTAATGTAGATAAGTGTGAGGTGATACACTTAGGTAGGAAAAATGATAGGACGCACTATAGACTTGGTAGCTCAATCTTAAGGGGGTGAACCTACAGAGAGATCTGGGTGTTCAAGTAAACAAATCATTAAAGGTAGCAGGGCAGGTAGATAAGGCAGTAAAAAAGGCATTTGGTGTACTGAGCTTTATTAGTAGGGGCACAGAGTATAAGAGTAGGGAGGTTATGATTAATCTATACAAGACACTGATTAGGCCTCAACTGGAGTACTGCGTCCAGTTCTGGGCACCTTACTTCAGGAAGGACATTAAGGCATTGGAAAGGGTGCAGAGGAGATTCACGAGAATGATACCAGGAATGGGGAACCTTAGCTATGAGGACAGGTTGGAGAAGTTAGGACTTTTCCCATTAGAGCAGAGAAGGTTATGCAGGGACCTGATACAGGTCTTCAAGATCATGAAAGGTTTTGACAAGCTAGATAGGGAAAAGCTGTTTCCACTGGTAGGTGTGTCTGTTACCTGTGGTGACAGTCTTAAGATATCTACCAAAAGAAGCAGAGGGAAGGTTAGAAGAATTTTTTTTACTCAGCGAGTTGTTAGAATTTAGAGTGTTCTGCCTGAAAGGGTAGTGAGGTACAATTCAATAGCAACTTTTAAGAGAGAACTAGATAGGTAGCTGGAGAAGACGGGTTTGCAGGGTTATGGGGAGAAAGCTGGTGATTGGGGTTAATGAAAGTGACTTGCTCGGTGAAAGAGCTGGCACAGACTCGATGGGCCAAATGGCCTCCTTCTGCGCCGTAACATTCTATAATTCTATGAAATTAGGCCTTTAAGATCCTGAAAAGAGATTATAATGCTTTTACCCTGAGAGTTTGATTTATAAGTGGATATTGGAATTATTTCAAATGCACAAAGCTGAGAACAACAAAATATATTGGAACTCAATAAAGATGGGAAAATACAGCGTTGAAGAGTGGAAAATGTATTTCAATCTATCCACTACGTTCAAACACTCTCAACTCTCATAAGCTGCAGCATGTGTTATATAAAAGAGCAAAGCTCTCTGTTTTGCTTCAGCAATGCGAATGTAACACAGAAGAGCACCCCCTACTGGTGATATTTCTTATATGTTGGGACTCGCTGAAAGAGAACAAAACAAATCAAGGAATATATGAACATTTTGGTACTGTATGCACTGATGAGGGAAATGAATTACTGTACCTTGCCTCAAATAACAGATTTGTTTGACAGTCACCACCCATAAAATTAAAGAATTAAGTAAATGGCATTACTTTCTAACCGCCTGCGACCAGGGCTCCCTCTGCCTCCTCGTCCTCCTTGACCTGTCTGCTGCGTTCGACACAGTTGATCACACCATCCTCCTCCAACGTCCTTCCTCCCACCTCAACCTTCAAGGCACAGTCCTTGACTGATTCCATTCCTACCTGACCCACCGCCTACATTTTGTATCTTCCAACGGTTTTTCCTCAAACCCCCGCACAGTTTCTCACGGCGTCCCCCAGGGCTCTGTCCTCAGCCCCCTCCTTTTCACCATTTACACGCTCCCTCTGGGTGATGTCATCCGCAAACATGGGGTAAATTTCTACATGTATGCGGACGACACCCAACTGTACCTTTCCGCCTCATCCCTCAACCCCCAGACCATCGATGTTCTGACAGCATGTCCTGGACGAGGGACAACTTCCTCCAATTGAACGTGAGCAAGACAGAGGCCCTCCTGATTGGCTCAAGCCAGCGCCTCCGCACATTAGGCGCTGCCAGCCTCAACATCCAAGGCTGTACTCTCCACCTCACAAAGCCAGTCAGGAACCTCGGCATCACGTTCGACCATAAACTCTCCTTCCTCCCCCATATCCTCGCCTTGACTGGCACCGCCTATTTCCACCTGCGCAACATTGCCAGGCTCCACAACTACCTCACCCCCCCATGCTGCCGAAACACTCGTGCACGCGTACATCACCTCACGGCTGGACTACGGAAACTCTCTCCTCCCCAGCTCCTCCAGCTCCTCCATTCACAGGCTGCAGGTCATCCAAAGCTCTGCAGCCCGTGTACTATCCCGCACCCGCCTCCGCGACCACATAACCCCCACCCTCGCCCGTCTCCACTGGCTCCCCATCCTCCAGAGGATCGAGTTCCAGATCCTCGTCCTCACCTTCAAGACCTTACATGGCCTTGCCCCGCCCTATTTAACCGATTTACTCTCCCACTATAAGCCCACCCGGACCCTCCATTCAGCAGGACTTGGCCTGCTCCAAGACCCCCTCCCGAACAGCCCCACCATCGGAGGCCGGGCCTTCAGTTTCTCCGCTCCCACCCTGTGGAATTCCATCCCCCAATCCCTCCGCCTTGTTTCCTCCCTTTCCTCTTTCAAGGCCGGTTTGAAGATTTTTCTCTTTGACCGTGCCTTTTGTTCCCCCCCTAATTTTTTGACCTCCCCTACGTGTTTCACCCCTTCCCGAACACTCCCCTCCCAGCTTGGGTCATACGCCTCCTGTGCAGCACCTTGGGACATCCTCCCGACGTGAAACGCGTTTAAATTGTTGTTGTTGTTGTTACTTTCTGAAACCCAAGAGAGCCCTTCCATTGGGAAAAACATTATTAGGACAGTAGACCAACCTTATGTTGGGATAATCAATACATTAAGATAACCCAGTTAAACTATGTTTACTCAAAAATGATTAACAGGACAGAGTAACCATTAAATATGTAATAATGACCATAATACATGCAATGATTATTTCAACAGAAACTTTTTAAATGGTCAATTAATATAATAGTTAGTGATCCATACATTTGCAAATCACATTGATGTTTTCTGTTCATGCATTGCAGCATGTCATCAGTCTTCTCTATGTTCTCAAACTATTTAATGCAATTTCTTGAAAATGTAATCTGTGGTGCTCTAAAAAAAGTTATAAACCAGTTTTTTTTTTACCTGTTTGTCCAGAGCTGTGATTGCTTAATGGATTGAACTGTATAAGAAAATACCAGGAAATAGCAAATAAAAACCCAGAACAATTCTTTTTTTCCTCAGTCAAATATATTGTGCTGTACTTACCTGTTCAGAGGTTTATATCAGTACTTGAAAGTGATGTAGTACCACTAGAAGTTGTTCGTTTGTTTGCAATACTGCAGCCATGCTGAAACCTAATAATTTAGCAATCACAAATAAGAAGTCTAAAAAACTGCAGCATTTACACTTTTACTGCAAAAAAAACTGTTCAGTCCAAAAGCTAGTGGAACACTGAGTGTACATTATTTCACAATTTCAATCGTGAAAATTAAGAAGTAAAATGCTTGGAAATCTTATGCCTGAGATGGGGTTAACATTATTGTAACACGGAGTATTGTAATTGATAATTAGTGTAATTGTTTATACGCACCCATACAATATTAGAAAAAAAATTGTATTAACCATAGCTTTTTAGATGGCAACCTCCCCTCCTCCAGTTTAAAACAGATGCACCTTCCTAAGGGTTCTTTCTTATTCAAGAATGTAATGCCAATGGTACTTCTTGCGCATAGCGTGTAACACAATTTGAATGAAACAACGACAGAGATACAGATGTCAGTAACCTGATGATTGGCAAGCCATTTTTTTCATACTTTATTTTAAAGTGAGGTTTGATTCAATAACCCAGACCATTGTGTTACAATGGCTTGTCATCTTTTATATTCCCTCATTGAATTGAAATATTTGGCTATGAAACTTTCTCTTAATTTATCATAATAATAAGCGCCTTTTTAAGTTGTTGAATACCTCCAAACATCTAACAGGATTTACCTTAAGGTGAACAACTGTGTATTTGTAGGTGAACGTGGCAGCCAATTTTTGCTCAGCAATGGCCTGACTTAAAAAAGCCATGACGTGAATAACCAATTTTATTTGGGAGATTGGCAGCCAGGACATTGCGAAAAACACTATTGTATTTTCAAATAGTGATATGGGACTTTGAACGTCTAACTATGAGCTTGGTTTTATATTGTATCAAAATAATGACACCTGCAACAATGCAGTGCTCCACCAGTAATGCATGGCATTGTCAATTCTCCTCATCTGAATATGCCAATGTTGTTATAATGAATGTTATTCCTAACAGCAGAACAAATATTTCCTTCAAATTTATGAATCATCACTTCGAGTAACAGTGGAAAAATCGATTTCCTAATTAACCTCATTTTCATATGTAAATGAGATCCAATTAACCCAAATTTCATATGTAAACAAGATTTAATTGGCGTAATTAATGAATATGCTACCACTATTAGAGTATGGAGTACAGCATCTTTCGTTTATCAATAAAGGACATTTTAGGGTTGTGAAAAAAGCTTTATTGTAATTAACCTAGTTTGTCTGCAGATTAGATATAATTGGAATAATTTATTAACCAACGTTCCATTTTAGTATGTTACACATGCTCCCCATTCCATCAAGAAATGATTTGAACAGGTAAAATGAGGCAAAGGTAAATATGTCCAGTTTGGTTACAGATACCATTTACTTTAAGGATTCTCCTTTTTTGTTACGGTCCCGATTGATTTGTTCACGTGATATGAAAGGTAACAATTTGTATAGTTTGATCTATTTCTCCTCAGCGTATCTAACCATCTTTGAAACTATGGGGTCAACATTACAACGACCAAAACCACAATCCATTCCTTTTTTAACAATACTCATTAAATGTGTTTTTAAATGCATTCCATGACCTGCCCACCCTTCCCTTATGAATAATTATAACATTCAAATCTCACTAAAAAGGAATGGAATTATTGTCCTGTATTCCTGTTGAAATCACTTTTGAGCTTCAAATATTTGGGCCTGAAGATTCCAGGAAGTTTTCTGTGCCACTATTTCTCTCTCAACACCCCACTCCACCAACCCAAAATACTCTGAACCTTAATCACATCCAGGTTCAGTTTTGTTTCACATCCTCCCAACACGAAAGGCGCTCTATAAATGTAATTTTGTTATTTATTGTTGTTGTTGTTGTTTTGGTCAGACACATATAGAAACTGATCATCGTGCTTAAGAGTATCCCAACCAAACAGAGCTCCATGATTCCCACCTATACATGGACATTTCTCGAGATGTATTGGAATGGAATGTGCACTCTCTCTCTGAAAGGACACATCTTGTTTAATTTATTTCCAGAGAATATTTGGTGCAAGTTGGCAAAATGCAAGGCTTGGGTGCCCCCAGAAAGTGTTTAGTTACTGCTGAAGTGCAACCAACTAAAACTGCATAGTTTACCCCTGATATTACTGACAAGCTTTCCTGCTGCTTTTCCAACTTGTACCAGTTGAGGTACAGTCCTGTGAGTCGGTGTATGTAACTGACAAGAGCAGTATATAGCAGTCTATCACATTGGTATCATTGGTGAAGAATGATGATGTCAGAGTCCAAAACATAAACATGAAATTTACTTCTCGCAAGTATCAACATTCATTTTACATAAAAACGGTTATTTAAGAACATATGGACTTAACCATGATCTTGCAAATTTGGACTCATTCAATAATTCTGAAATTGTGATATAAATCGTTTGACTTTTAAACTTCACTGATACCTATTTGCTGAAATGTGAGACAACAGAAGATTTTCGAAGAAAAAAAATTGAGTTAATCCCATGAGGTTACCCTTCTGAGAACAAATTCAGTTTTCCACAATTGCCTGCTGAGTGTTTTGCATTCACAACACATTTTATGTTTGTAAACATTAAAAACTAAACATTTTTAGCAAGTTATGTAAATGATGCAATGTGCGATACACTTTCATTACATATATGTTGTGATGAGAACACATTCTATGCATGTACACTCAACTATCTATTTGTGATATACTGTACACTGAATGCTGTTTTGCTCTATTAAGTATAATTAATTGATCCCTATCTGCTTATGCTATTACAATTTATATGTATGTATGTTATATATATTAAGTACAGCAGTGCATTTATGATGTTCTTTGTGCCAAACATTCCTCCTTCAATTTTCTTCCCACTATCTACTATTATATAGCTGTATGGCATCTTTTCCTGCTCATGGGGTATATTTCAATAGGCATTTATTGCTCTCAGGCACTAAGTATTCTAAGGAATAAGTGTTCATCTACAAACATTGATAACCAGTGATGACACAGTTCACGTGTGAACAAAGATAACCAGTGATAATATTTTTAACAGTTGAAGCATAACAGCCAAACTTGATGCTTATCTTGTATCTTGTTCCGCAACTATCATACCATCCGGACCCTCCGTTCAACAGGACTTGGCCTGCTCCAAGCCCCCCGCACGAACCGCCCCACCATCGGAGGCCGGGCCTTCAGTTTCTCCGCTCCCACCCTATGGAATGCCATCCCTCAATCCCTCCGTTTTGTTTCTTCCCTTTCCTCTTTCATGGCCGGTTTGAAGACTTTCCTCTTCGACTGTGCCTTTTGTTCCACCCCGAAGTTTTTCGACCTCCCCTTCGTGTTTCACTCCTTCCCAAACACTCCCCTCTCAGCTCGGGTCACACGCCTCCTGTGCAGCGCCTTGGGACGTCCTCCCGACGTGAAAGGCGCTCTATAAATGTAATTTGTTGTTGTTGTACAGCTAGAATGGAATCAAGACAGTCGAAGATAAAGACAGCGGCCACAGCTCCTGGGTTGCAAGGAGATAATTGCCAAGTAAAAGCAGCCTCACAATAGTTAGGGAAATAACTTGTTCCTTGAAATGTGTTATGAAACATCCCCTTAAAACAAATTGCTAATCATAAGAGATAGATCAAATGATTTAAATCGTAAGTAAGATAGTTCCAAAATGGTGGTACCAGGGATGAGGTACTTTAGCTATGTGGAGAATAGAGAAGCTGGGATTGTTCTCTTTGGAGCAGAGAAGGTTAAGACTTAAAAGAAGTGTTCAAAATGGTGAAGGGTTTTGAAAGAGTAGATGGGGAGAAATTGTTTCCACCTTCCAGTCAGTCAGTAACCAGTGCACATGGATTTAAGGTAATTGGCAAAAGAACCAGAGGGGAGATGAGAATCTTTTTTATACAATGAGTTGTCAAGGTCTAGAATGTACTGTCTGAAAGAGTGATGAAAACAGCTTCAATAATAACTTTCAAAAGGGGATTAGATAGGTACTTGAAAAGGAAGAATTTGCAGGGATATGGGTAAGATCAGTGGAATGGGACTGATTGGGTAGCTCTTCCAAAAAGCCGACACAGACACACTGGGATGAATGGCCTCCTGTGCTGTAAAATTCTTTGATTCTATCGTTCTATGATTTCAGGTTTTACATTTATGGTGAAAAGCCTCAAAGTTCTTCACAGTATTTAGTGCCAAGTGATTATTTTGTAGGCCCACATGACAGTTATTTTATACACAGCAAAGTGCCACAAACAGATGAATAAATTGTTAATCTGGAGGAAATTTGGCCATGATACAGAAAAAAGCTCTCTCATCCACTCATTTAGTTTCTTGGGATAATTCTTGGTCACCTGAACAACAAGCAGAGGGAGTTCCTGTTGTGTTAAAATAATGCTTTTCCCAATGTCATCCTTGAGTGTTAATCTGGACTATGGGAGATTATCTATGCTTTCGAGCACTCATCAGACACTAAACTGCATTCAGGCACAATATAAATTGTAGTGTTATTGTTGAAATTGATGAAACTAAACAAAATATGAACCCATCTTTCTCTTTTATATGCTGCTTCAGACTTCTAGTAATTTTTGGGGAATTTATATATCATGAAAGTCTACGGAAACGTTCACTGAAAAAACAATTAGAACAATAATGTTACACATCTGAAGTATTTTCATGGGATTGTGGTCCCTTTAAAAAAACAATACTTAAAAATAGTTTTAAAAACATGTGGAGTCCTGTAGCTCAGTGGTTTGAGTACTCAAGCACACTTATAAGTGTGAGACATGTGTTCGAATCCAGGAAGGTCAGGATGAAACCTTGGGCAAGTTTCCTTACTCCACATGCCTCATAATATTCCCTCAAAAAAAAATTGGTAATTTCAATCCATGACTATTTGTGAGACACTGCTGTGTGCAATTGGCTGCTGTGTTTTACCCACAAATATACAGTCAATTCCCCAAATAGTATATTCTGTGAAGCTCTTTGAGATGTCTATAAAATGTGAAAAGCACTATATCAAACGCAAGGATTATTATTTTTTATTACTACGTGTTTAATGATGAATCTGATGAGTAGAAAAATACTACATTAAATATTGAGGATTTGATCATGAACCACTCAAGCAAATGGTATTATTTTTGTAACATTTTAGATATTTTCTACATTACTATCCTTAAAATTGTGACTATCTTAGATGTAATTTCAGGCAACCAAAAACCCTCTAATAGGTATTGTTGGCTTCAACACAGAACCTTTTGCCTCAGTGGTAAGAATACATATTTTCTCAAGAGGTAAATAAATAAATAAATAGAAATTGTCCTATGAAACACAAAAAAAGTATAAACACAATAATCATGGGCAATGCAATAAAGACTTCTCACATGAGAAATAATTCAGAAAGTTTTGAGTGATATCTGTCAAGTCCTCTGTACGGGATATACTGCACTGGGTTCTCGGTGCAATATTTATCAAACCTGATGTAGACTGGAGACAAAATCAATTCTGCATATTATGTAGTTGCTTCTTGGCATCCATTGTGACTGGGTATTCTTGCAACCCTTTAGGTAAATAAAGAATGGATTCCCAAGATCAACTCTGCCTAAATCAAAGGTGAATCAGCAATGAATATAATAATATCAGTTAATTGTGGAGCTAGGAAGAGCTTTGAGTTTGCTGGAGGACATCCCAAGGTGATGGACCCAAATTTTTGGATCGGAACTTGGGGTAGGGATCGGGGAGGGTGGACAGCAGGGGGATGGAGGTTGATTGAAAGCATGGTCGAAGAAGAGGGCCTTGAAGGTGCAAGGGATATGGCGAGGAGGAAGGACTTTCAGGATGGACTTCTAGAGAGTGGGAGCAGAAGAGTGGCTGAAAGCCCACCCACTGATGGTAGGGCGGGCGAAATGGACGATGTGAAGCAGTTTGGATCCTGCTGAGTGGAGGGAATGGGCAAGTTGGTAGGGGGTTAGGAGGTCACGGTGGTATGGAGGAGCAAACCTATGTAAGACTTTGAACATGAAGCCCGGGATCTTGAACTGTATCCTCTTTGTGATGGAATCCAGCCAAGCCGGGTGAGAGTGATAGTGATATGGTTACTGAACTTAGGGCAGGAGGGGACATGGGCTGCAGAGTTCTGTATGATCTGCAGCCTTGAGGAGGGAGGAGTTAGGGAGGCCAACAAGCAACAAGTTTGCACATTCAAGCCTGCAACAGTAATCAAAGGCACTGTCAAAGAGTAAGTTCCTTAAGTGAGCCTTGAAGGCAATGGAGGGATTTCAGAATGGGGATCCAGAGAATGGATAACAAGACCCTCGACCACCGATGGTGAAGTGGGTAAGATGGGGGATATGGAGCAGGTCAGTGCTCACAAAGCTCATGGAGCAGACAAGTTGTGTTTAATACAGATCTAGCACAGGTTTAGTAGGTCACAGACATAGGGAGCAACAAGTACATGGACGACTTTAAAAGTGACAAGGATTTTGAACTCTGTCCTCTGGGGTATGGGGTGAGAGTGGAGCTGGGCAAGAGTGGGACTGATAGACTAGGGGTGGCTAGGTAACAGATAGAGTTTGATGTTGGAGACGACACAAGCTGCAGAGTTCTGAATTATTTGCAGCTTGTGGTGGGAAAAGTACGGTAAGCTTGGTGTTAGCATGGTCAAACCTGGATGGATGAAAGCGTGGATGAGGAACTCAGCGGTCTGATGGAACAAGTAATGGCGGAGGCAGGCAATGTTGTAGAGATGCAGAAATGCAAAGAATATTATTCAAAGTTCTAATAACCTTCTGCATATAAATTAATCTTCCAGCCTTCCCCTATGGTTCTAATCTTCCGGTGGCAATGAAACCAAGATTTGATGCCCTCTTGGTATCAGTTTACCAACTAGGAGAATAATCGTTCATTATTCATTCTCTTGAAACATTTCAGAATATTGAAGACCTCTTTTCAATCCACCTTTAGCATGTAATGTGTCAATGAAAATACATTACATTTTTGAAAGCTATTCTCATCATTTTAATCCTTTGTGACTATCAGCCATGTGAATCTGTTTTGTACCATTTCCCTCCCCCATCAGTCGTTGTGCTTTCAGCAACAATACCCCAAAACTATGGAACTCTGCCACAATCTTCCTGTCTTTCCTCCCACTTTACCATCTTCAGATCACGTCTGAAGTACTTCCCTTGCAAACACGGCTATAATCATCACCTCCTTCTCACAAGTTCAAAATCAATCTGTCACTGTTAAGTGCTCTGAAACACTAGCCTGCATGAAAGCGCTGTATCAATGCAAATTGTTGTTGCTGCAACTGACACCTATCTGTCCATCTGCTAAATGGTTTTTCCCATTCTGCAGTTTCCTGATCTTCTTCTGCACACTATTCCTCTTAATTTGGTATAATTAGTTAACAGTAATTTTTCCCTCTCTATCAATTTCAGAAGCATTAATATACATCCTAGGCAATAATCCTCCAGATAAATTGGTATTTCACCTTATGGTAAGCTGTTTATTGGATCTTGTTGTCACAAATGGCTACTTTGTTTTCCTACCTACACTTGAGCATCTTGTGAATTGCTTGGAGACATTTTAATGCAACTAGGTGCTATAGCAATTTTTGTTGTAGTATTCACCAGTCAACATTTCTTTCTGCTTTAACAATGAAAACTGTACCCAAAGCAAAGTGAGAGAAGAGTAGATAGAAAACAATAGAGGTCTCAGTACAGATTGGTAGGAATGCTATTAATTACTTCCAGACAATCTGAGAATTATCATTTATACCAAATATTACATCTTCAGTCTTTCTTTATGCTATCGCTCCAACCATGCTATCAATAAAGCACGTGCCTGCATTTTCATCAAGTACTTTAAAATCCATATACAAACTATTAACTGCATTCCCTTCATCTAAAATGACTCTGATTCCCTCCAAAAATTCAATGAGTTAGTCAAGTATAACTTGAATGAATTAGTCAATTATAGAAAGTATAACAAATCCATGCTGATTCTTCTGAATCAATATCTACCTTTCTAAGAGTTTACAAATTCCATCCCATAATATGAGCTCTAGACATTTACAGACACATAAATTTTTTTGACGAATGTACCATGCACTTCTGCTATCTCCTTTCTGACCTCCTTCAATATTCTGTGATATGTCATATTCCATCACCAACAACAACAACTTGTACTTATATTGGGCCCTCTACAGAGCTCAGTGGCAGAGCCTGACTCCGAGTTGTGGGGGTTTGGTGGTTTGGATGAGGGTGGCCATAAGCATGGTGGAAGAGGAAGGTTTTCAGGTGGGACTTAAAAATGGGGAAGAAGTGGGCAAGGTAGATGGATTGAGTGACAGTGTTCCAGAGTGTGGTGAAGTATTGGCTGAAAGTTCGACCTCCGATGGTGTGGCGGAAAATGCAAGGGATGAGCAGGAGGCCAGTGCCAGTCAATCAGAGGTACTGGGTGGTGGATCAAGGAGAGATGAGGTCAGAGAGGTAGCGAGGTACCAGGGAGTTAGAGGATTTGAACACAAGTATGAGGATCTTGAAGTCGATCCATTTGGTGATGCGGAGCCAGTGGAGCCTGGCAAAAACTGGTGAAATGTGGGTATGGAGTTTAGTATGTGTGCAGCTGAATCAGCTAGATCTTTTGTATGGTGGAGCTGGGGAGATCTGTGAGGCGTGCGTTGGAGTAATCCAAGCAGGAGATGATAAACGTATGCAGAAGGATTTCAACTGCATTTGGGATAAGGTCTGAGACGGGCAATGTGGCAAGTTGAGTGAAGGTGGTCCTAGTTAGAGACCTGATGCGGGTGAGTAAGGACAGCTGGGGATCGAATCGTATGCTTATATTGCGCACTGGTTTGTTGAGTCTGAGGGGGAGCTCAGGGAGATTGAGGAGTTTAGAATCACAGGAGTCTAGGCATTGACAGGAGACAAGGAGTGTGGCTTCTACCATGTCCATGTTCAGTTGCAGGAAGTTTACACTCATCCAGTTCTGTCTGCCAGGCAAGGCTGATAGAACAATGGTGGATGTGGAGTTGCTACAGAAAGAAGCAAAGTAGATTTGTGTACATACATGTGGAAGGTTACCCTTTGCATGCAGAAGACATCGCCCAGAAGGAGCATATTGGCAAGGAAAAGAAGAGAGCCAAGGATGGAGACCTGGGGATAACTTTTCTACTGTACGCCAATAAACTTTTCTACTGTAAGCCCTATTTTCTTGTAACATTTAGTTTTATTAGATTCTCTGTAATATTCTCCTCTGGTATTCCTACAGTCTCACATTCATTTTTCTCCCTAAAAACGGAACTAAAGCCTTTCATTTAAAAATAAGTATTCATTCTCAACTACAAAATTGCCCTTCAGCTCTAACAGTCCCAATCTTTCTTTGACTATCCTATGATGTTTTGTTTCCTATGAAAGTCATTGCTCTAACACTTTATCAGTGGCTTCCAAACTTTAAATAGTGGCGCCCCCCCACTAACTCAGCAAAGTTTTAATTGCGCCCCCACCCCTTCCCATTGAATATTTTTTGCAAATAATAACAGCAAATTCAATATTTTCTTTACTTGTTTTTAATCAGTTTTATGTTGACTGACAATTTTTCTTCATATTCACCTTTAGACTATTACAGCACTTAAAATGTTGGTGCTTGCACATTTGTGCAACCTTTCGTAATGACACACTTATTTTTAAACGTATTTTATTCTTCTTGCTTTTAAAATGAATCATATTCTCCTAAATGCATCCCTTAATTTTGTTTATGTTCCATTTCCGTTGTTCAAGAAAAATTTATTGCATCTTTTAAATCCTGCAAACCAAAAGTTTACCATGAATAGCAGTAACAGGCTTTATGTGAAAGGCCTGAGCACATTGGTTTTTGCTCCACAGGTATAAGTACCACTAACTCGTATCTCACTGTGCTTTAGGAACAGTTTTCTTTGTTAGAGCAGAAATAAATATTCATGAGCAATAGTGAACACTACTACAACTAAATTTTTTTGTAACTCCTTATTACATTAAAATGTCTCAAACCAGTTCACAAGCATCAAGTGCAGATAAGAAAATGCAGGTGCCACAAACAGCCATTAGGTGAATTCCCAATTTATCTAGAGCAGGGTGGTCCAATATTTTGGTAGCTGAGGGCTGGTTGCCCTATTTCAGAAATGTCCGAGGACCGTACAAGCAACATTTTTGTTTTTCTCTTCTAGAAGTGCATTTACAGGTTATGGAGAGAGCGGGTGGGACAGATGGGATGGAGGGAGGAGATGAAATCGATCAGCGGGCCACCTGTTGGTCCACCCTAATCTAGAGCATTACTGGCAAGGATATCACTAAATATTTAATTTTCTCTTTAAATGGTGAGAATCATGTTTATCATGCAGATTTGAGTTAGGAAAATGCATCCGTATAGGCCCTCATCTGAAAACAGCACATCTGACAAAATTACACTTCCTCTTTACTACGCTAGCCTCAGGGCAACAACAACAAAATTACATTTATAGAGTGCCTTTCACATCAGGAGGACATCCCAAGGTGCTGAACAATCAGAGGTTAGGACCCAAGCATGGTAGAATGGCGGCTGAAGGCACGGTTGAAAGCTAGGGGAGTAAGTAAAGTGAAGGGATTATGGAATGGAGTTCCAAAGCGTAGGGGGAGAATGGTTGAAAGCCCGGCAGCGTAGGGTGGGTCTGGCGAGACGCATGGAGCAGGCCATAGCTTATTGAACGGAGGGAGCGAACAGGTTGATAGGGGTCAGCAGGTCAGAGAGGTAGGAGAGGGCAAGGCCATTGAGGGCTTTGAAAGTGAGAATGAGGATCTTGAAATTGAATCTCTGAGGAAGCAGAAGCCAGTGAAGCTAGGTGAGGGTGGTTTTGATGTGGTTGTAGAACCTGGTTGGGAGAGGACAGGAGCTGCAGGGTTTTGGATGAGGGATGAGGCAGTGTCGGAGACGGAAGATGATGTGGATGTGGTGGAAGGTGGTGTGGATCATGCCATGGATATGGGGGAGAAAGGACAGTTCAGGGTAAAACAAAACACCCAAGTTCCTGACTGGCTTGGTTAAGTGGAGTGTGTATATATGGAAGCTGATGCTGCCTGAGCTGCAGAGATGCTGGCACGAGCCAATTAGGAGGGCCTAGGTTTTTCTGACGTTCAACTGTAGAAAGTTGCCTCTCATCCAGGACTTAATGTCTGACAGGCAATCTGTCAGAACACCAGTAGTCCTGGAATCGAGGGTGGAGGGGGAGAGGTAGAGTTGATTGTCATCCGTGTACATGCGGAAATTTACCCCATATCTGCAGATGATGCCAGCATGTAGGGCATGTAGAATCTGAAGAGGACAGGACCGAGGAAGGAACCCTTAGGAAGACAGCACAAGATGGTGTGGGGTTGGAAGAGAAACTGTTGGCGGAGACAAGGCAGAGGCAGAGAGGTCGAGGAGGACAAGGAGGCAGAGGGAGACTTGGTCATAGATGGACAAGATATAATTTCTGACATTAACCTGAGCAGTTTCCATGTTGTGAGAAGCACAGAAACCCGATTGAAGGGACTGATGGAGGGAGTGGGAGGAGAGGAAAGAGTGAGGCTGGGAAGCAATGACTCTTTCAAGGACCTTGGAAAGAAAAGGTAGGTTGTAGTTGAGCTGGTAATTGGAGAACAGGGATGTGTCCAGAGAAGGTTTCTTAAGAATGTGGGTTATTACGGCTGTTTTGAGGGGGATGGAAACATTATCGGATGAAAGAATGAGGTGGCTGGTGTGGGAGAGTAGGGGGTGAGGAGGTGGATGGAGCTGGGAGAGAAGAAGAGAGGTAGGGTTAAGGAAGCAGGTGGTGTGCTTCATAGTGGATATGGTGATTACAGAGGAGGGGGAGACAGATTCGGAAGTGTGGACAGAGAGATGGTAGAGTTGTAGTGTGAGGGGGAAATGGGGATGGAATGGCAGTTGGGAGGGCAGAGGCAGCTAAAAAGATTCCCTCGATTTTGGACATGAGAATATCCAGTATCAACTCGCAGTGACAGTTAGAAGAGAGAATAGACGAGATTATCTTGGAGAAGAACGACAGTTTGGAGGAAGCAAGAGCGGAGCGGTAAATTTTGATAGAGTCGAACCAGATATAACTGTGGACAGTTAGGCCAGATTTAAACCAGATGCATTCGGAGGTCTGCACCTAACCCTTGAGCGTAAGGAGATGGCTGGTGAACCAAGATGAAGTTCATGTGTAGGAGGCAGTTCGGGAGGTGAGGGGGCAAGGGTATTGAGGGTAGTAGAGAAGGTAGTATGGAGGAGAGAGAGTGAGGAGGATAGGTCAGTACAGGAGATAGGCCAGTGGGAGGAGTTCAGATGACTCCAGGCCTGTGGAGAAGGATTGTGGGGAGGTTTTTTTCCAGGGGCAGTAGAAGACGGCGGTGGGTTTGGGAGAGAGCAGATAAACTTGTGATCAGAGATGTCCTTGTAGGTAACGTTGATATCCGACACAATGAGACCTGTGATCAGCAGGTCGGGTGGGTGGCCATTAACATGGGTGGGAGAGTAGATGTCGAGGGAGAGGTTGAGAGAGGAGAGGAGAGAGGAAAAGTCCAAGAAGATGGAGCAGGAAGGGATGAATTGAAGTTTGAAGTCGCTGGGGAAGAGGATGCAATCGGAACAGAGGCAAAGGTAAGCTAGGAGGCTGGAGGTGGCGGAGATGTAGGTAAGGGAGGTTTTTTTGGGGTGGGGGGTAAACAAGGAATACAGCATTAAGTCTTGCATTAATTAATGTTCATTAATTCCCCTGAACCTATCTTTTCCTATTTTCTGCCATAGCATCTAAGGTATGTTCTCAACAAATTTTGTATCAGATTCGCCACACAGATAGCAATAATACACACTTTCAAACATCCATAATCCCATCTCATAAGGAACAAAATGAAGTAGCCCTGCGTGTGTGATTCACAATATTTTAAATCAATACCTTTCTCTGATACCAGTTGCATTCAGCCTTTAAATAAAAAATGGAAAATAGTGGATTTAGAACCTTTATATTATAGCAATTGCAGTGACCATTTAGCCTGCAGACACCGTGCCTGAATACCTGCGCTGATCGGCTCGTCATAACCACACGGCTGGCCCAGAGCTCAATTTCACACTGGGAATATAAAAATAAATTCAGGAAAAGGAAACAATGTACCTGTACAAATAGAAACCCCCCAGTTCTACACCCCCACCCCACCACACACACATACACAAACGACACATACACACACACACAAATTTTATGTACTCCTGCTGGTTTGACTTGTTCATACTGTGTATGGTAATTTTTTGGGGGTCAACTGGGTTGGCAAGACCCTAGGCTTCGTGACCTCAGAATTTGAGTTGTGGTACTGCTGTAGTCTAACCCAGCCAAAACCACATAGCTTCCCATTGACAGCAATGTCTGCAAGTTTCCTACTGCTTGTCAATTACGACTATCAGTTAGGGCTTTGGCTTGCAGGATGAACTCTCTGGGAGCTTCCTGGTGGGCAACACGTAATAATAACAATAATAATAAACCTTGCATTTGATATCGCACTTTTCACATCTTATCGACGTTACAAAGCGCTTCACAGAATATACTGTAAAGTGAATTGACTGTATATTTGTGGGCGAATCGCGGCAGCCAATTGTGCACAGCAGTGTCCCACAAGCAGTCGTAGATTGAAATGACCAATTTTATTATTGCGTTTTTTTTGGACGGATTATTATTAGGCATGTGGAGTAAGGAAACTTGCCCAAGGTTTCGCCCTGATCTGCCTGGATTCGAAGACCTTCACAGGTCTCCCCAGCTTGGTCTCCCCAGCTTGCAAGACAAGTGCTCTTAGCACTGAGTCACAGGAGCACATAATGTTTATTAATAATGATACAACACTGTTTATGTCAGTATGACATCACAAAGCACTTTAAAAAAATTACTGGAATGCATGGTGACTGTACATTTTATAGGTAAATTTGGCAACCAATTTATATACAGCTCACAAATATTCATGAAGTAAATGATCAATTTTATTTGAGAGATTGTTGGCCTGGACATCAGGAGAAACTCCCTTCATAAATAAGATCTGGCAGCTCCCTAATAGCATAGTCAATAAACGCAGTAGATGGATTGAAACTGAGCACATTGAAAGATCATGAAAGTCTCACGTTTGGTTTCTATTCTATGTGGAATCGGCTCCTCAGCCAAGGTGGAAGTAGTGAAGGGAAAAATAGAGATGTAATTATCCAGTGACAAGTATTGAAAGCAGCATGTGTTTCTGGTGAACAGGGTAAGGGCATGTCAGATTTGGCTCTCAAGCCCTCGCGTTAACAAAGCTTGATGATACCTACAGTCTTTGCTAATGCATAAAGAATGAGTGTGATATTTCATGATGAGTAGTACTCTTAAAAAAAGTACTTTACCATATGTTCGTGCATCAGGAGAAAAGAGGGAGAAAAATAATAATCAGCAGGTCCAACATAACTATTTATCCTTCCTGTTGCAAAGCGCCTAGCAAATTCCTAAAGTGGAATAATTGAAATTAGGAGCCCTATGGATACTGTATACATGGTGTAGAATAGTGAAGCTTTCCCAGAGAGAAACTTGAAAAGATGGAACTTAGGAATATGATTCTCATTTATAACATTAATTATGAACGAATTATTCCACTATCAACAGAAATTCCCCTCCACTCACTTGTGAATTGAATGTTTGAATCTGTATTGCACATATATTTCCTTCATAAATTAAATACATACAGTACATAGTGGAGTCATGTAGCTCAGTGGTTAAAGCACTTGCCTTACAAACGTGAATCAGGCATAATCAGGCGTACAAGCGTAAAGATTTAAATTCTTACAACCTGTGTTCGATTCCAGCAAGTCAGGGTGAAACCTTAGGCAAGTTTCCTTACTCAACACGCCTACTAATAATAATCCCTCAAAAAAACAACAATAATAAATTGGTAATTTCAATCCACAACTGCATGTGGAACATTGCTGTGTGCAATTGGCTGCAGTGTTTTGCCCACAAATATACAGTTAATTCTCTTTACAATATATTCTGTGAAGTGCTTTGAGATGTCTAGAAGATGTGAAAAGCATTATATAAAATGCAAGGATTATTATTATATGAACTTAAAAATTTGCTCAACTCACCAGTGAAGATAGCTTTACCTATTCAAAAATGACACTGTACATTCCCTGGAAACATGCTTTAAATCCGTCAATCTCTTTCATCATCGGATTCACAAATCTTTCTGCTTCCACAAGATGTAGATGTGCTAACACAGGTTATATGTGTGTTAGGAATCGTTACGCTGTTCCTTTTAGAAACTAGAACCAGCGAGCAAAGCCTTAATTTATAGTGACATCGAACCTCTCATGTAAAAAAAAATGTTTCCAAGGAAAAGGCATTAAAACAAAAAGCTTTAGTCATTAAATAGCTCACGTTTCAAATTAAATAATCTTTCACCCTTTCAAAATATACCCGTTCAGCTTTGACTGCATAGAGTTAAAATAACTGTAGCAAGATTAAACAGGATTTCAAAGACCAGTTCTATATTACTTTGCTCCAGGGCCAGGTTTCAGCTTATCAGAGCATGTCAATAACATATAATGGGTCTGTGATAAGTTGACACAGTTAAATTTTTAATTCGCCAGAGCAGTGAGGTTACGAGGAGACTGCAATGCAGACTGGCGACCATGGCAAATTAAAACGGACAGTGCAGTTTTTAACCATGCTTTAGAGTGACCTTCTATCTGCTGCAGGCATCAGTAATACTGTCACTCTGAAGTGGATGAGCATATTTTACCCCAGATTGATTAAAAGCAAACCATGAAAGCCATTGGAATGTGTCAGATTTTAATGTAATCTCATGTAAAACTAGCAATTAAAATGATAGCTTTACTTAAATAAATAGTGTAAAAGTCATTCTTTGATAATAAACAGAGGAATAATTTTAATACTGTGTAGGACAGGTTATATCACACAGATTAACATTCCCAACCTTATGTGAGAATATGATACACTGTGAAGTCTGGTATAAGTCTTGTGGACTTTTGTATCTCAGTGATTATAGAGTACTGGTCTTACAAGCGAGACCTTGGTTCAATTCCTGGCAGAATGAAACCTTGGGCAAGTTTCTTTACTGTCACATGTCTAATAATAATTCCTTAAATAAACAATAATAAATCGGTCATTTCAATCCACGACTGTTTGTGGGACACTGCTGTGCACAATTGGCTGCCACGTTTCGCCCACAAATACACAGTCAATACACTTTAAAGTATATTCTGTGAAGCGGTTTGAGACATCTAGAAGACATCAAAAGCACTTTATCAAATTCAAGGATTATTATTATTATAAGTCACAGTGGCAAGTTCAAGCATAACATAAATTCAGTGTTTAACAAGTAATCTGCATGTACTGTAATTAATTATTGTTTGGAAAACTATTCATCCTGCTGCTAGCATGCCCCCAGACACGTGCCAAGAACTGTTTTTTGCCTGTAGTATTATCACATATAGTACTCAATTTTACATAGAGTATATTGATATGGAGAGTTCCAGTACAACAGAGTTAGAGGGCATGGCATTTTTCGGATCCAAAATGACATAATTTAATGAAGCATCTGAGTGGGGACTCCATCCAGCAACTGGAAGTAATAATAATAATAATCCTTGCATTTGATATAATGCTTTTCACGTCTTCTAGACATCTCAAAGCGCTTCACAGAATATACTGTAAAGTGAATTGACTATACATTTGTGGGCAAAACATGACAGCCAATTGCACACAGCGATGTCCCACAGTCTTGGATTGAAATGAGCATTTTATGACTTTTTTGAGGGATTATTATTAGGTGTGTGGAGTAAGGAAACTTGCTGAAGGTTTTCCCTGCCTGAAATTAAAACCAGTCTCTCACTAGTAAGGTAAGTGAGTGCTCTACCCACGGAGCTACAGGACTCCAGGCGAAGTATATCATGTGAACATCTTTCTGAAAGTAGATTGAAGTGTAAGAAGTTCCCATGAGTCAGTCTGATCTTAGGGACAGGCGTAGGCTATTCAGCCCCTCACTCAAAGCATCCCCTGTCTCAAATATATTTACCATTCTATTAGATTATGAATAAACTGTACTTCAACTCCTTTTACTCATCTTTTCCTCATCTCTTGATGCACTTCCAGATTTCTGCTAATTTCCCATAATTGGGGAATCGTTTAATATGGAATGTGTTTGAAATTATCATATTTTAGCCCCCACATGGGCCTCTCACACAATCATTTGTTCTTTTCTTGATTTTTTCAGCAATCAATACTTTTCAAACTCTTGGCCAATATAAAGTCTAATAAAAGTAGGAGAGGCAAAGTACAACAAACAAAACTCGCTTTTGCAAGCTTACAATTCTTTCGTGAATCTTTTGGAACATCCTGTTGAACTTTTTTTTAAGTCCTTCAATTCTGATGGATAAAAGACTTAGCTGTAAGGAGCATGGATGCACGCTTGTCGTTTTCACTGGCAATGCATTTTCAGTCCATGGAGCACAAAGATATGCATATGGCCATTTCAAACCAGAATAATGCCACACAGATCTTCATTGCTATGAGCCATACTTAGAATAAAGTTTTCAAAGAAATGGGATAAAGTGTATTCCAGTGGTTTAACACAGTCCCCAAATTGTTGCAAAAATAGAATGAACATTTCATACAACTGTAATATTTCCAGATTCTCCATGCAGGCTGCTTTTATGTAACTAACGGTGTTGCTTCTCACTTTGACTGAATCTAGTAAATTCTTCCCATTGTCTCCCAAGATGACATTTCTCAATTTTGATTGCAGCAAGAAAGGGAGCATGCAGTGTTAGAAAGCTATTCTTCTGGTAATCTTACACTCAGTGGTAAGTAATGAAATCAGAAAAGGCAGAAATTGTGCAGTGGATACATTTGCTTTGAAGCAGAAAGACATGTTATCATTTTGATTATGGCTCTTCATCAAAAGTCAATTTTGATGAAGTGTTACATTTGAAACATTCATATATCTTTTTTCTCTCTCTCTCTAAGAATGATTGACCAGCAATGCAGTTCTAGCACTTGTTTTTATTTGGGATTTCATGCATCTACAGTTTTTTTATTGGAATATCTTTACTGTACATAGCAGATTGTCTTCAAGAATACAGCAATAATTTTATTGGAAACCTGCCTTTTTGATGAGAATTATTTCTGTAACATGTGCATGTGTTTAAATTAAGAAACATAAAAGGATTTCAAAGAAGAAAAATTTCAGTTGAGAAATGTTTATTAGAAGATTTGTTTGACATTTACAGCATTGTTTGACCCTCAAATGTCTGGTTGCATTACTTGTTTTGTCTTCTCTCACCTCTGCACCATTGCCCACCTCTGCCATTATTTCTCCACTTATGCTGCTCATCCACACTTTCATTATGAACAAGCTTGACTATGCTGACTCCCTGCTTGCTGTACTTCCCAACTCTTCTCTCCACAAACTGCAGATCGCTCAGAACTCAGCAGCTTGTCTTCTCTTCCATACTAAGTTTTGTGAGCCGATCTCCCCCATCCTTGTCTGGTTTCACTTGCTTCCCATCCCCCAGAGGATTGAGTTCAAGTTCCTTGTCCTCGCTTTTAAATCCTTCCGTGGTCTGGCTCCTCCCTACCTCTGCAACCTATTAAAACTTAACCAACCTGTTCTCTCCATTCCATTACTCTGTGGGCACTGACCTGCTGCAGTATTGGTGGTCAAACCCCACCCTCTGAAATTCCATCCCGGAGCCTCTCTGCCCTCACCCTCTCCCTTGCCTCCTTCAAAGCCAATATGAAGGCCTTTTTTTCATCCTTGCTTGATCTTCATCTCCCCTCTTCCATCCCCTTGCACACCACCCCTCTCTGATCCCAACCTGTAGCTCAGGTGCAAACTCCATCATTGTTCAGCATCATTGTCACCTAAATTCCCTCTTTGAATTTTTGATTGCATCTTTTATTGCCTGTTGAGGCATTTTCATTTCCACTGTGCAAGTAATTCAGAAGCAAGCAGTGTTAATAGCAGAGATCAGCTGCTGAACAACATGTAGGAAGGAATCTATTAAAATGCAGTCATACACTAAGAGTGTAGGTGGCATCACAAGCCAAGGATCAATCAATGTCATTTGAACCCTTGAGATTTTCACTGCTTGATACAGCTGTGTGCTATTCTGTGGGTGCGTTTCTCTCACAGGATACTACAAAGTCAGTTCTTAATCAGAACAGGTTTGAAGTACTGAAGCTTGAGACTGCTTGAGGCAAAATCAAATCCATTTATTCTGCAGGGCAAAACTGATAGCATGAATAGTGCCATGGAACCAACTACCCTTGTGTAAATTTACCTGCACACAGTTGTTTACATGTCACAGGCCATGATTTTAATTTTCTGACTGTGAACCTTCTCTGACCTGCCTTCTGAGCTATCAGCAGGTTTCCTGGGCAGTAAAATGCTATGGTCAGCACAACTGGAAGTAGCATTTTCCTACAAAAAGCAACAACTAGATGATACGTGAAAGTGACCCGGAATGACTGTTTACCCTTTTACCCTTGGAGCAATGTTCTTCACAGCAGGCTTCGGTGATAGAACTTCACTATACAAGGAGCAGTTCTGAGGCCTCCACATGACTTTACACACACCTTCAGAGATTGTTTCAAGGCTGTTCCAGAAGCAGGAGTATAACCAACGCTGGAGACAGCCATTTATTGTGGCATTAAGTACGCTTCTCAATAGAAGGTATACAGTGGACAGTACAAACCTTTTCAGAAAGAAAATAGACAGGCAGAGAAATATCTAACATATTTATTTTAATGTCAGGGCTGGCGGAAGAAAAATAATTAAGAGTGAATAAAGCAAATTCCACAAACCTATTTTGATTCTAGTTCCTTCACTGGGGATAAGCACAATTATTCCAAATCCAATTTCCAGCTCTTTTCTTATATCTGTTTATATTCTTCCTCTTCAATTGCCTTTAGATATTGTCTCAAATTCAAAAGCTACTGAAAAACTGAAAGGATTTTTTTTTACTGAGTCATCATCCAGTGGAAATAGTTATTTTAAAAGATTTCTCCTAGCAAAACCATTTATCTTGGTCAACTTGGTGTCTGCCATCCTCATGCTTAAGAATATCCAAACCAAGCTGAGAACCAAGCTTGAACATCCATCCCACCAACACATGGAAATTCCAGAAATATATTTTGGGAATAGAATGCACACATTTTCCCTGGAGGACCGCATCCTGGTGAACTAATTCCGGAAAGTATTATATGCAGGTTGGTGAGAACCAAAGGTTGGAGAGAACCAAAGATTGGAGATCCCATGGTGTGCAATGGGTTACAGTACCGCAATTCTCAATGGGAACAGCTGGACAGTATCAGTGCAAGGGTATTTGGCGGCCTAGGCGAGCTTTCGGATGTGTGCCCCCAGTAACTTTCGATAAGTTATGATGTTAATACCTGTACTAAAAATTCACATAATTAATTATCAATGAAAGTAATTGTAATAGTTATACATTTATTTCTGAAACATACTTCTGTTTTATTTAAGTATTAAGCATTCTCCGGTCTGTTACTGCTAACTCCTACGCCTCCGCCACTATACGCCAGCAGACGACACCAGTAATATTCACCGCACACGGCAAATCGTAAGTGCTCTGTAACCAGGCTGGTGCCCCCCACATTTTGGCACCCTAGGCGACCGCCTAGTTTGCCTAAAGGTATCGCTGACCCTGCTGCTGGAATATAACCAGCTAAAACCATAGTTTGCCATTGATATTGCTGTTTCGCAAGCTTTGTCGCCGCTGCACAAGCCATTAACATCCGTTTTGGCTTGCATAGTGAATAGGGGCTGAGTGGAAGGATTCCCTGCCTCCAGTGACTAGTCTTCCCTTCCAAATTCTGCAAATGAACCAGGCTGCCTGTGCCTTGAATACTGAAGACCTGCCTGGTTCAGGAACCAGATTACTGAGACCACCACAGAGAGCTGGCTCAATTCTCATATTCTGTTGCCAAGTATGTCACCTTAAAGCCAGTTCAACTCCAATTTCACAAAGCCATTAAAAATGTTGTTGGGTCCTTCCAAATCCAAAGCTTAACATTTTCACAAAATGACTGTGTAACATTACATCACTGGTAACTTTCTGTTGAATATCTTCTGATCAGAAATCTCTGAACTTCCATTCAACAACTGAAACTAAACCAGAAACTTGATGTGTGGGGAAACTGCACACAAAATGTACATTGCTGTTCCTTCCTTTTTCCATTTTTAATGTTTGTCTTGCTTCTGTTTAGGTGTTACTCTGCTCAATTTTCTTTTTAACTTGCTGCTATCATGAAGTAATATGCCATTGAATGCTAGTCTTTCTACCTACTCCTCGTATTTCTTTTTTTCCCCTCTAATTTGTCTTCTTAACAGTGTAGTTATGAAACAGAAATGAGCACACATATCTAACTGAGCTGTCAAAATCACACAAAGACTGAAGGGAGAGGCAGAAAATGAAATGTCATTGATCATAAGATAGGTGGAAAAAGAGTGAAATTGGACAAGGGTAGAATTCAGAAGGTTGGAGGATTTGAACACAGAAAGAAGACCAAAGAGAGATAAAATTATCCTAACATAAGCATAAAAGTGGGCAGCAGTAGTCTCTGAACTAAACAATTCAAGAAAAGAGAAAGAGAATAAAAATGCAGCATTTTTTCATTTATTTCATTTGAATAGATTCAAATTCCAGGTTTATAAACTTCTTTAGCCACTCCTTCTTTATGTGTATTCCCCAACCACTGAATCAGAAATTCCAAAATAAACTTCCAATTTCATTCTTAATTTATAGACAATTTATTTTCTACTGAGAGCTTGTGTCCACTTGAAACATTTCTCATTTAATGTATTACCTTAGTTTTTATCTCAGAGCCAGATGAAACAACAATCTTTCAAAAAGTTGCTAGATTTGACCTTTCAATTTTCTTTTCTTCTGTACTAACTTCCTTGTACTGGCTTCCCTTGAGTGAAATACAGCTACAATTATGTGTGTGTGCGCGTGGGGGGGGGAGGGGCATAAACATAAAAGATGTCCTGTATTTTTCCCCCAAATGAATACATTTCTTTTTAATATGTATTCTTGAGGCTATAAACATATCTTTCGAGGACCATTCTCTCTCCGACATGAAACTTTCTCACTGTAAATGTATTCTTCCAATTTATTTGCTCTAGTTCCTCCCTCTTTTGTTCAAAATTTGACATTTATCATTTATTATCTCTGATTATTTTATCTCAGTGCAAGGTGAAACAACAATCTTTCAAGAGAATGTAGATTGTGTTCTTCTAGTTTTCTGTGGTGTGTGAATTTAATAGCTAGTTAAAATATATACAGGATTGCTTGACCCCCTCCCGGGGCAATTCCCCATTCCAGCAATCACAAGTATGTTCAATTTGTGCACATGCGCACTTATTAAACTTATTAAACAATTTTTACCGATTGGTAAAAAACGCTTTTTTATCGATTTTTTACAGAGTGTGCTGAAATCTTTATTGGTAAGCAGCTGTACAATATTCTGTTACTATTTAGTATACTATCAATATAGTATGTTTTAAAATAAGTACATTTTTTGTGTTGGGTTTTCGGCAACTTGCCGCCCGATTATACCGCACAGTCAATTAGTCAACCTCACCCCGAGTGTGCTGGATAAACAGGCTTCTACTGTCTATATATTTCTGATATAAATCCTTTTTTTCTCTACCTCAGTGGTTTTGACGTGAACCACAGTTGGTTCCATCTAATCTATTCAAAGCTTCTGCACAAGTTTTGTTTTATCCCTTAAGCTATCAACTAGGTTTTGAACCCACAATTTTCTGACCTTAACGTGAGAGTGCTGCCAACAGAGGCAAACAGATGCAACAAACACTGACAGTAAGTCCTTGGTAGTGTGTTTAAATATGAGTTATTCATTCAAGATTGATTTACATTGTCTATGTCATTTTATTCTTTCAATTGTGTAATAATCTTGAGTGTATTCACCTATATTTGAATTTATTGCATACAGATATATGTTTAATAACAAAATAACAAGTTATCTCACAGATCCACACATAATGAAAAAAGCACTTCCTATTTCCCTTGAGAAATGTTTTGAGTTTTAGTACAAACTAATATAAACAATTAATGGCTGGATGGTATCCAGCGACTGGCAATGATTTGTTACATTCACTCGTTTCTTCTGCTGATGGCATTGACTTTCACTGATTTCAACAGACATAGGTCATTCTTTGATACTTTGCTCAATCAAACGCAGTTCATGAATGAACGTGTGGGTGGCATCAATGTTGTGACTAAGGCTGGTTACATTGTGGGCAGCTGCAAGAAGGGTTGCTCGATAATAATTGAGAATAATATGTTCTGTAATCTGGAGTGCTCAAATCAATTGTAACATCCAAAGCCTTGTATTTGTGGAGAGCCATTAACTCAGCGTAAACCAAAGATCAAATCTAGGACCTTCCAGATCTATATGTATTAGCCATCAATTATTTAATCATACTGAGCCATTGGCAGACTATTGTATATAGTTCTCTTTAAGGTATAGATTTTCTTATATTACCCTCTACTTTTCATCCCCTGTTGGCAGCTGCTACCTCTCCAACCAACCAAGATATCAAAGCAATCATGTTACGGTAAAGCCA
The DNA here is from genome assembly GCA_035084275.1 of Hydrolagus colliei. NCBI lineage: Eukaryota > Metazoa > Chordata > Chondrichthyes > Chimaeriformes > Chimaeridae > Hydrolagus > Hydrolagus colliei. The sequence continues at coordinate 40,775,722 of CM068745.1, read as the reverse complement.
TCCAGGCTCAAAATTGTAGACAAGGCCAAGGGATTAAAACAAATTTGCATTTTATATTGTTATCACACTCTACTGTGACTTTGGGATAAAGCTGCTTTGACATCGCAAGTTTGCCTTCTGATACAAGCTGCCTCTGAAGACAATTTCTGAGAAGGTGATGGTTTCCCCCAGCATTGAAAACATCATGCTGGGAGTTGAATTTCCCATTCGACGTTCAAAGCCGGAACCCCAAAGATTTCCATGCTTCCGATTATGGAGAACAGTGAGAACAACTCAGTGAGATCCTTGAAAACCAATTTAAGATGTTACACTTTCTGTTCATATTGATGTCATACAAACATTTTACCTGCTTTACAATAAAGTAGTCAGATTTCATAATACTGTCAAAGCTACTTAATGTAATACTCTTGTGCACTGGACAAAATTATAACATTATATGTATGATAGCAGTATTGAATGCTCTTATTGGCTTAATCACTGTATCTTCATTCTTGGATTTCAGGTGCGGGAGCAATACTCTGGACTTACAGGCAACTTAACATTGTGCAAACTCGACTGTACAGTTTACCTCTTCAAATAAATGGTAATAATGCTTTCTGTTGCAGCTACCTCCACAATAAATCCTCTAATAATGCCATCTGATTCTATAGTTGTAATTTTTGTTTAAACTTTCCTATTTGGAAAGAGACGGGAAGCTTTTATAATAATTCTTACATTTGATATAGCATCTTTCATATCAGGAGTCTCAATGTGCTTCATGAGATACACTGTATAAATAAACATCATCGTGAATATGAATCTTTTATTATAAAAGCTGGAGTGAGCTCAAGAAAATTTGTATCAGAGCTCTAAGGGGTGCAGCCTCAGAGAACCTGAAGGGCACCCAACATTCTCTCATAAAACCTAGTTTCCTGGATGTCTTTAATAAACTTAGTTACTTTGTCAGGCCACTCTCTTCTGCTCCATAACTCACTAATCAGAGGCTTGCTTGATATTGCTATCAGCATTTAGCACTGCCTATCAAATTTGTGAACTGAACTGAATTAGTGCTAAAAAGCGTACATGTGCTTTCACTCTTTATCTATTTTCCTGCCAGAATTTCTTCCCCTCTAAGTATTACTGGTCTAGATAAAAAAACATTGAAATTTTCACCCCAATAACTGATGAATTCATAACAACAGAGCATGCAAATCACCTGATATAAAACATAATGCCTCAGCAGTAAAGAGCTGTATGCATCCATGTCAATACCTAATGCAGGAACCAAAACTTGACCATCAAGACAGCAATCTTTTGTAACTCTTCCAGTATCCCAGCTATTCAGGTACTGTTAAGGTCTATCTCAGAGATGAATTCTTAGAAAAAAAATCACAGACCAAGATAAGGATTTATATGTTTAATAGATTGACACTTTTGATACAGCTGCTAGTGATCTTTAAAGTCCATTATTTTTGATATTTTTCCAGCCTAATTTCCTTTGTCAGCAGCTGTGTTCAGACAGCAGCTGCTGTGTTTGACCAATTCTGTCTCAAATGCCATACAGGTGAGACCCACAGACTTCCCAGATTGTGCGTTTGAAAATGTTCTCTTGCTGAGGCATGAATATGATGTTTTTACTGTGAAAACTATTTATTGATGGGGTGAGCTCAAGCAAATAAGCATCAGAGCGCTATAGCAATGTCTCCTACATTACGCAATCAATCATTGACTCTTATTTTGATGTACACTTCTGACCTCCGGCTGGAATACAGCTTGATCCTGATCTCTGCCAGAATGCAGAAGTGAATGTCAGGATCTGAATTAAAATGAGTATAAAGCAATAAACCAAACCAGAACTTTTAAATAGTAGGAAAATATGCACAGAGAAACGATTGCTCCTTTAAAATGCTGCCTGAAATCAAGACTTTGTGTACAGTAATATAATATGAAGGGCGTGAAGCTGCTGCCTCCAGTGGGGCTGAGACACACATCAACAGATGTTCATGGTTTCTCCAGAGGCAACGGAAATGGTAACAGTGATTAGAAAGATTGGCCATTGTGCTTACTGTCATTTTCTTAACAGGCTGGGCTGATCTGATGCCCATAGAGGGTAGTGATGTGGTTTCCAAATGACTGGCCTCTGGACACCTTCTGTAGAGATGAAAAGTGACCTTTGATCACTTTTGCTGAAATTTACATTGCAGAATGCATTCTGCAATGTAAATTGAACAGGATCTATATTACTGGAGGCTCCAGCTTTGTTGAAGCAGCTTTGTATATGAGGAGGGCTACGAAATGTCCATTTTGTCATAATGAGAGAAAGGAAAGTGATTGGCACATTGTCAGAAGATCGTTATAGCTCAACGACTCGGCACTGCAACAACAACAACAACAACAACAAAATTGCACTTATATAGCACCTTTTCACGTCGGGAAAACGTCCCAAAGTGCTGAACAGTCAGGTCGGGACCCGAGCGGGGGTGGAGGGGGGAGGGTCGGGGTAGGGGGAAGGGGAAGGAGAGTGGGAAGAGTAGTGGGGCAGCTGAAGGCGCGGTCGACGAAGAACAACAACAACAACAAATTACATTTATAGAGCGCCTTTCACATCGGGAGGACGTCCCAAGGCGCTGCACAGGAGGCGTGTGACCCGAGCTGAGAGGGGAGTGTTTGGGAAGGGGTGAAACACGAAGGGGAGGTAAAAGAGTTTGGGGTGGAACAAAAGGCACGATCGAAGAGGAAAGTCTTCAAACCAGCCTTGAAAGAGGAAAGGGAAGAAACGAAACGGAGGGATTGAGGGATGGCATTCCATCGGGTGGGAGCGGAGAAACTGAAGGCCCGGCCTCCAATGGTGGGGCGGTTCGGGCGGGGGGCTTGGAGCAGGCCAAGTCCTGTTGAACGGAGGGTCCGGGTGGGCGTGTAGGGGGAAAGTAGATCGGTTAAATAGGGCGGGGCAAGGCCGTGTAAGGCCTTGTAGGTGAGGACGAGGATCTTGAACTCGATCCTCTGGAGGATGGGGAGCCAGTGGAGACGGGCGAGGGTGGGGGTTATGTGGTCGCGGAGGCGGGTGCAGGATAGTACACGGGCTGCAGAGTTTTGGATGACCTGCAGCCTGTGAATGGAGGAACTGGGGAGGCCGACGAGGAGAGAGTTTCCGTAGTCCAGCTGTGAGGTGATGTATGCGTGCACGAGTGTTTCGGCAGCGCGGGGGGTAAGATAGTTGCGGAGCCTGGCAATGTTGCGCAGGTGGAAATAAGCGGTGCCGGTCAAGGCGCGGATGTGGGGGAGGAAGGAAAGTTTTTGATCGAACATGATGCCGAGGTTCCTGATTGGCTTTGTGAGGTGGAGAGTGCAGCCTTGGATATTGAGGCTGGCAGCGCCCGATGTGCGGAGGCGCTGGATTGAGCCAATCAGGAGGGCCTCGGTCTTACTCACGTTCAATTGCAAAAAGTTGTCCCTCGTCCAGGACTCGATGTCGGACAGGCATGCTGTCAGAACATCGATCGTCTGGAGGTTGAGGGATGAGGCAGAAAGGTACAGCTGGGTGTCATCCGCATACATGTGGAAATTTACCCCATGTTTGTGGATGACGTCACCCAGAGGGAGCGTGTAAAGGATGAAAAGGAGGGGGCCTAAAACAGAGCCCTGAGGAATGCCGTGAGAAACTGTGCGGGGGTTTGAAGAAAAACCGTTGGAAGAAACAAAATGTAAACGGTGCGTCAAATAAGAATGGAACCAGTCAAGGACTGTGCCTTGAAGGTTGAGGTGAGAGGAAAGACGTTGAAGGAGGATGGTGTGATCAACTGTGTCTTGAGAAGAAGGTCTCAAGAAGGTCTTGAGACTGGCCTTGAATAAGGAAAGGGAGGAAGCAAGGCGGAAGGGTTGCGGGATGGAGTTCCATAGTGGAAATCTATTGACAGCAGCCATCAGTGCAGAGAAATATGGATAATTTTCAATATGGTTTACCTGCAAAAGAGAGTTTGCCTTTGCAAGGAAGCTTATAATGTGAAAGTTGTATAAGTAGAGGGAAAAGGAAATTAAATTGGGTAAGTCTTTTCAACGAGACACAATAAAGATAAACACCGTTGGAATTTGCTATTCATCCTCTGAACAAATAAAGTGAATGTGAATCTCGTCATCCTTTGTATATTCCCTCTCAAAGCTATTAATTACAGTATTTCAATGAACTGAAATGTCAGGCTACAGTTCTAGAGGCTCCACTGGAGACAATGGGATACTTCAGCGAACAGCTTCATTATCTTAATCAAGGTGCAAAAACAAATATGCAGTTCAAGGTTTTGTAATGTATGGTCAATTTACAACAAGATTGCACTTGTATAGCGCCTTTCACATCAGGAGGACGTCCCAAGGAGCTGAATTTAATTGATCAGGAAAGATTTCTGATTTAATTCTTGGTGCCATATTTCAGACTATGACATGAACTGCGACAGAATGCCACAGCTCCAAAATCACTTCTCATATGCTGTGCATGCGTGCTATGCACACAAAGCATTGCTGATGTCACATCGCAAAATAAGAGATGTCAGTGGATTTTCACATGTCCACAATACGTGGAAAGTAATGTCAGCAGCAACTGGACACCCCAGATGTCAGCCATCTTCCATACCTTGGTGACATCATCCACAGTCATGAGGTCAACTTCCATATATATGTAGATGACATCTAACTCTATCTTTCTGCCTCCATTCTCGATTGCAGGACCACTGCTGGACTGACAGACTGCCTGTCAGACATGAAGTCCTTGATGAGAGTTAACTTTCTACAGTTGAATGGCCCTTCTGATTGGTTTGCACTAATGCCTCTGCACTTCAGACTGGCAGCATCACTTCCACAGATGCACATTCCATCTCACCAAACCAGTCAGGAACCTAGGTGTTTTGTTTGATCCTCAACAGTCTTTTCTCCCCCACATCCATGCCATGACCTCCTCTGCCTTCTCTCACCTATACAACATTGCTGGCCTCCACCACTACATTACCCCTCAAGCTGCTAAAACTCTCATTCATGCCTTCCTTACATTCAGGCTTGACTATCCTAATGCCCTGCTTGTTGGCCTCCCCAATTACTCCTTCCAGCGGCTGAGATCATCCAGAACTCTGTAGTCCATGTCCTCTCCTGCACCAGGCTCTACGAACGTATCACCCCCATTTTCATCTGACTCCATTGGTCTCCCATCTTACAGAGGATATAGTTTAAGATCCTGGTCTTCACCTGAAAGGCCCTTCATGTCCTTGCCCCACCTTACCTCTACGACCTACTAACTATCTACCAACGTGTCCATTCACTCCACTCAGCAGGCTATTGCCATCAGCAGGCGAGCTTTCAGCCACTCTTCTCCAACCTTTATAATTCTATCGTGTAATCCCTCCACCTCGCTCTCTCCCTAGCATCCTTCAATTCCCTCCTCAAGACCATCCTATTCGATCGTACCATTTGTCACCCCCACTTCCGCTCCCTTCCCTCCACCCTCCCCAATCCTGACCCTACCTCAGCTCCGAAACACTGACTGTCCAGAGCCTTGGGACATCCTCCCAATGTGAAAAGTGCTATACAATGTAATTTTTTTTGCTATTGTTGTTATTACAAGTTCACAAGATTGGACTGATTAAGAAGGTCTTTCGGGCCATCCAATCTAATCCTGCCACCCACCCAATTGTCCAACCCTCACTACATCAAGTTTGCTTTTAAAGGAATCCAGTGTACTGACCTTCCCACCCTTCCTGGCAACCTGTTTCAGTCGATTACCTCCTGAGCAAAGAATCACTACCTGATATCTATCCTAAAAATTGACCTTTACAGCTACAAACCCTTCTAATACAATGGCTGAGACATAAGATCCAACTGGCTCTGCTATAATACAGGTTGCATGTACTATACATTACCTATCAACTAGAAAGGATAGAAACATCAAAACACTTCAATAATTATATCTTTAAATAATATTTTTGTAATCCTTTAAGCACAAACATGGCAACATAGGCTGGAAACAGCTAAACTAAAATATCAAAGTGACTGAAGATTATGTGCTGAACACTTTCATAAATGATACATGACACTAGACTGAAGAATAAATCACGCAGAAAATAGTTGCTTCAAAAATCATATCACGATCACAGTCAACCAACTTGCTGACTTCACCTCTTTAGGCTGAGAAACAACTGCAGGATATAATGTCAGTCAGAATAGCACAATGGCATTCAAAAAATGACAAATTACAATTATATAGTTCCTTTTACATCAAAGGGATAAAGTGTGTCATCCATTTGACAGGGAGCCTGTATTGAAGGGTCGGTGGTTGGAAGCTAATGAGGGGAGAATGCACAGTCAAAGAGATTGGTTTAAAACAGTTTTTTTTAAGAAGGAAGGAGGGTTCAAAGAGGAGAGGATGGGGCAAGGAAGAGAATGATTGGGCAAGGAGGAGGGCCTCTAAGAATCCCAGAGAGTGAGACAGATTGGCAGAAGGCTCACCAACTCATAGACGATGAGGGCTCTCTATCAGTCTTCAGATTCCTCCTCCTGTTGTCTCTCAGTGCCTCCTGTTTGGAGGGTGAGGAAATGGGCTTCGAAAACACGAACAATTATATTTTGAGGATTCTTAAATATAAAGAGAATATAAATTTGTGAGTTGATCTGTCTGAGATTCTAGCACTTTTTGACACATCCTATCCCTGCTCAAAAATGTCAGGGAACAAGGCTTAAGACCTGAAGCTTTAACCATATGGCTGGGTCAGGATTTAGAGCATAGTATCTTTAGAGTTAAATGCCAGAGACAATAGTTCTGCATATTGTGTTGGGAAATGTTCTCATTTAATTATAAATGAGAACATTTGTAAAATAGATGTAGATGATATTTACCAACATGGGTGTCTGCACAACTCTCGGACTGTTGGAGGTTGTGTTCTCTGTCTGAGGACCGAGAAGCAGCTGAAGCTTCCAACTTCTGATAATAAACTGATTAGTGAACTAAATCAGTCTCCAATTGTGTGCAACAAAATGCAAAATACTGGAATGCCGGATGCTGGAAATCTGAAACAAAAACGGAAAATGCTGGAAACACTCAGCAAGTCAGGCAACATCTATGGAGAAAAGGAAAAGTGAGTCAACGTTTTGGGTCCCCGACCTTTCATCATAACTGAGAAATCTCAGAACTTACAAAAGGTTGTGGACCCAAAACATTGATTCACTTTTCCTTTCTACATAGATGCTGCCTGACCTGCTGAGTGTTCCCGTGGATTTCTGTTTTTGTCTATAATTGTGCTTGTCTGGCTCAGGTGGTCCAAAATATAAATAGATAAAACACACGATATGCAGAAATCTCAACTAAAATGAAGAAATATCCCCATGTTAACTATTAATGGATGATTTGGTTTAATCATACATTAAATTTTTCAGTACAACAGCAAGGTTTAATGAACAATTCATTGGCATCTTTTGAAAACATTTAATATCAAGTAAGGTACCCTCAGCAAAGAATGATTACCATGGTGTTTGATGTGCTGGAGAAAAATATTTTGTTGATAATAGTTTGACAATTTGCAATGGGTTACTGAAAACTTACTATATTACACCATGTTGTAACAGCTAATTTAATATGATCAATAACTCTTCCATTGGTCAGCCACCCAACAGCAAACATTAATACAGGAAATGCATTGTCCATTGATTTTGGTTCACAGATGCCTTCAAAGCTCTGAATCCTGCGGAGCACAAGGCTATAAATGATCAGCACCTTTGCGACCTCCTAACCCCCGACCAACCTGCCCGCTCGGTCCGCTCAGCGGGGTCTGGCTGGTTCCATGTCCCCTGCCCTACCCGTCTCACCATCGGCGGGCAAGCCTTCAGCCACTCTGCCCCATACCTCTGAAATTCCATCCGGCAGTCCCTCTGCCTCGCCCCCTCCCTAGCCTCCTTCAGGTCCCACCTCAAGATCCTCCTCTTCGATGGTCCCATCGGTCACCCAAATCCCCTCCTTTGCCTCCACCTTCCTCGATCCCGACCCCAGCTCGGGTCTGAAACATTGACTGTCCAGCGCCTTGGGTCTTCCTCCTGACTTGAAAGGCGCTATACAAATGTAATTTTGTTGTTGTTGAACTGCATCCTCTGATGGGAAGCCAGTGGAGTTGGGTGAGTATGGGGGTGATACAGTCACAGAGCCTAGTGCGGGAGAGGACAAGGGTTGCAGAGTCCTGGATGAAGCCAGAATCTGTGCCCTAACCACTGTCTAGTATCTCATGCAGGAAACTGGATGTTGAGTGAGGACCATAAATCTCCGCGTATAAGGCGCACTTTTTTTCATGTTGGAAGATCTTGAAAATTGGGGGTGCGCCCTACACACAGGTACAGGAAATTTTGAGCCGAGGAAATACAGTAAACAGGAGGGGCGGCCGGCGCGCTGTCAGCCGGGCTTTGGACACTGTGTCCGGCGGGGGTTGGGGGGAGCGGGTGACAGGGCATTGGCCTTGGCCGCCCGGACAGCGGCAGCAGCAGCGGACTTCAGTGCTGTGCCTGCTGCCTGCCTTCTGCCGAACCCAGTCTGCCTGCCTCCCTCCCTGTCTCCCTCCCTTGCCTCCCTCCCTCTCCTCCCTCCTTCCCTCTCCTCCCTCCCTCCCTCTCCTCCCTCCCTCTCTCCCTGCCCGCCTGCCTCCCTCCCTCTCTCCCTGCCTGCCTGCCTCCCTCCCTCCCTGCCTCCCTCTCTCCCTGCCTGCCTGCCTCCCGCTCTCCCTCCCTGCCTCCCTGCCTGCCTCCCTCTCTCCCTCCGTGCCTGCCTGCCTCCCTCTCTCCCTCCATGCCTGCCTCTCTCCCTCCCTACCTGTCTCTCCTGCCTCCCTCCCTTCTGCTGGCAATATCATCAAAAATGCTTCCTTTTTTTTCACCAATAAAAAATCAAAAGTGGAGGGTGCACCTTATACGCGAGTGCGCCTTATACGCGGGTATTTACGGTGAGCACAATTTTCGATTTCGGAATCTAGAAGAGGCGCCTCACCTATTCTTGTACTAGGGCCTTGTTGTATATTGTCTTAGTAGTTTCATTAGTTATTTTCTTCCCCTGCTCTCACATGTCTGCTTATAAAGGGAAATATCAAGCAGAACTACAATTCTCTCAGGGAGAGGTTTTGGTTATGATCATTGCTAATTGCTGGAAGTACCAAGAATGGAACTACCATTTTTGGTTCATACAAACCTTCACAGGCTAAACAGGGAAAGGTAATTTGGTTAACGCTCCTCAAAGAATGAATAAAACTATTCTATAGTCCCAGAAAGAGGATATCATTCAACAAAAACTACAAATAAAAATCACCATAATCTTCAAAGGACTTTAACTATGACAAAATCCCATGATTACAATTCCACTGAGATCCTCTCAGATCCAAACCATATTTCTTGCAGTTATCCTTTTTCCCCAGAATGTAGTAACAGATTTTTTTTAAAAGTCAGAGCTGAATTTAAAAGGACTTGAAATTAACATGCTTAACATTAACAATGCCGAGGTGAAATCTACTGAAATTGATGCTGTTGAATTTCAAACAACAGCATAAGTGGAGATCTTGTAGCTCACTGGTTAGAGCACTCGGCTTACAAGCGCGAGACTTGTGTTCGAATCCAGGCAGATCAGGGCGAAACCTTGGGCAAGTTTTCTTACTCCACATGCCTAATAATAATCCCTCCAAAAAAAACACAATAATAAAAATTGTTCATGTGCATATAGTCATGACCCACAAAATAGCCATGAAGTGAATGACCAAGAGAATGAAGGAGTGTGCAATGAATTGCTTATGGAGGATTGACAAGGAGGGAATTAAGTATCATTATAGAGTGTTGCAATGTTGAAAACTATATGTAACATACAGCAAAGTGCATATTTTTTTTCATTTCAGTAACTAAGCACAGACAATATCTCCTCGTGCTTGAGGGGATAATTCTGCTTTTAAGTGAGAACTTCAACACTGCTTCCTTGAACTGGATTTCGAGATCAGAGAAATTCATCTAAACTTGCTCTGAAATGCTGGGGCTTCATCTTAGGTTTTGTGAACAAAACTCTGAGAAACAGAATGCTTACTTTGACCAAAACTGTTCATTGCATGTGTTGCATTTCTGTATGAATTCTCTATTAACATCCCTCTACGTCTCAGTTTGCAAAAGGATTAAATGTTGCTAATTAATTCATAGATAATCACCATGAAATAAACAGTCTTCAGCATAGTATTTTCTTGAAATCTCTACATATGTTATAAATATCCAAACAAAATACTACAACTCTGATCAAATTTTTTAGTTATTTCCTTAAATATGTCACCTCTAAAAATAAATTGATTCCACCCAACTACCTATCTTTATATTTTTCAAAATACTGCACATAAGTAAATACGTTTATTGTTCCTGTAAAGATCACATCAACAACAAAATGTATAACGCCTTTCATGTCAGGAGGAACTGCTTTTGGAACAGTATTTTGAAACCTAAATGGGAAAGGGATTGGGAAGGGCAGATGGCTGGGAAAAAGGAGGTTGATCAAAAGCATGGTTGTGGAGGTGGGTCTTGAGATGGGTCTTCTAGAAGGCAAGGGTTGGAGTGAGGCTGAGAGACTGCTAGATGGAATTCAACAGGGTGGAGGCAGAGTGGCTGAAGACCTGCCCGCCATTGATGGCGGGCATAAAGAGGGCCAGAGCCCGCTGAGCGAGTGAGTGGGCAGGTAGGGGGTGAGGAAGTCACAGAGATAGTGGGGAGCAAGGCCATGGAGGAGTTTGAAGGTGAGGACAAGGAACTTGAACTGTATCTTCTATATGATGGGAAGCCAGTGAAATCAGATGAGGGTGGAGGTGATATGGTCATGAAGCCTAGTGCGGAAGACGGCATCAGCTGTAGAGTTCTGGATGACCTGCAGCCTGTGAAGAGATGTGCTCGGGATGTCTACAAGTAAGGAGTTTGCATTGTCAAGTCTGAATGTTATGAATAGATAGATGTATGAGAGTTTTGGTGGTCTGCGGTGTGAATCAGTGGTGGAGATGGCCAATGTTGCAGATGTGGGGGAAGGCAGAGGAGGTCATCCAGGACTCAATGTCTGACAGACATTCCAATCAAGACAGTAGTGGTCATGGAGTCAAGGGTGCAGAGGAGGGTACCAAGGATGGATCCCTGAGGAATGCCGCATGAGATAGTTTGGGGGCTAGGAGAGAAACTGTTTGTAGAGATGAAGCGGAGTCGGTGTGAAAGGTATGAACTGATTCATTCAAGGACTGAACCATGAAGGTTGAGGTGAGAGGAGAGGCAGTGGATGAAGATAAAGTGGTCAACTGTGTTGAAGGCAGCAGAGAGGCCCTCAGAGAGGACGAGAAGGCAGAGAGAGTCCAGATCGCAGATGAACAGAATGTCATTTGTCATCTTGACCAGAGCTGTTTCTATGCTGTGGGTGGCACAGAAGCGTGATTGGAGGAGATTCATGAAGGGAGTGGCAGGAGAGGAAAGGAAGGAGTATGCAGTAGTAATTTCAGAGCAGAAATGTGTCCAGGGAGGGATTTTTTAAGGATGGGAGTGAATACTGGAGCCCTGCCATGTGGTATAATTCACCCACAATTATACAGTCAATTCACTTTACAGTATATTCTGGGAAAGCACTTTGAGACGTTGATAAGATGTGAAAAGCGCTAAATCAAAATCAAAATAATAATAAGGATTATTATTATTATGACGGATGTTCTTAAAGTGGTTGGAATAGTGCCAATGGACAGGGAGCGGTTGAAGATGTCTGTGAGTAGTGGGGCAAGGAGGGGAGGTAAGGAGAGGGATATGAATGGGGTCGAGGGAGCAGGTAGTCGGTTTCATGTGAGTTATAGTGGTGATGGGGAATGGGAGACAGTTTTGAAAGTGTGTAGGAAGGGATGGGTAGGGGCTGGGATGTAAGCAGGAGAGGAGGAGAGCATAGTAGATGGAAGGGCAGAAGCAGCTGCGTGGATCCCCTCAACTTTGGACACTCATCCAAAACTCTGCAGCCCGTGTACTATCCCGCACCCGCCTCCGCGACCACATAACCCCCACCCTTGCCCGTCTCCACTGGCTCCCCATCCTCCAGAGGATCGAGTTCAAGATCCTCGTCCTCACCTACAAGGCCTTACACGGCCTTGCCCCGCCCTATTTAACCAATCTACTCTCCCTCTACACGCCCACCCGGACCCTCCGTTCAACAGGACTTGGCCTGCTCCAAGCCCCCCGCCCGAACCGCCCCACCATCGGAGGCCGGGCCTTCAGTTTCTCCGCTCCCACCCTATGGAATGCCATCCCTCAATCCCTCCATTTCGTTTCTTCCCTTTCCTCTTTCAAGGCCGGTTTGAAGACTTTCCTCTTCAATCGCCTTTTGTTCCACCCCAAACTCTTTTACCTCCCCTTCGTGTTTCACCCCTTCCCAAACACTCCCCTCTCAGCTCGGGTCACACGCCTCCTGTGCAGCGCCTTGGGATGTCCTCCCGACGTGAAAGGTGCTCTATAAATGTAATTTGTTGTTGTTGTTGTTGAGAAAGTCCAGCATCACCTCACAGTTGCCATTGGCGGTGAGGTTAGGCAAGGCATGAGGGGTTGGGCCTAGGAGTCAGTTGATAACAATAATAATAATCCTTGCATTTGATATAGCATTTTTCATGTCTTCCAGACATCTTAAAGAGCTTCACAGAATGTACTGTAAATTGAATTGACTGTATATTTGTAGGCGAATGATGGATGATGAATGATGGAGAAATGGAGCCTGGGTTGTCCTTGGCCTGACATTGTCTTGTAGCAGAATAATGATTTAATGGAGGTGAGGGTGGAATGGTAGGATTTGATAACATTCAGCAAGATCTGTCAATGGATTGTTAAATTTGATTTAAGCCAGGTGCGTTCAGCAGCACACACCTGTACTTTAAGGGAGTGTAGGTGGCTGGTGCACCATGGTGACTTATGTGAGTAGAAGACAGTATGGGAAGTGAGGGAAGCAATGGAATCGAGAGTGGCGGAGTGGGAGTTGTAGAGGAGTGATGGAAGAGGAGAGGTCATTGTGGGAGGAAACCCAGAGGGAGAGGATTTTGGATGACTCCAAGGCAGCAGAGAGGAAGGTGAAGAATTTTTTTTTCCCCCAGGGGCAGTAGAAATGTTGGGCGGCAGTGGAAAGAGGGATTGACAGATTAAAGGAGATGAAGTGATGATCTGAGATGGCTTTATCGATGGTGGTGCGGTCCGAGACAGTGAGGCCCCAAGTGATTACCAGATCGAAGGAGTGACTGTATGTATGTGGGGAGTGAAGTGAATGATAAAAGAATAGAACTGCAAAAAACATGTATATTACACAGTATATTCTTTGAAGCGCTTTGAGATGTCTAGAAGACGTGAAATGCGCTATATCAAATACAACGATTATTATTAGTACGGTACAGGTAAACATGTATTTATTATGCCTAGAATATTACATGAATGAGTATTAATGCTATGTGGAAAGTACAATGTAGATTCATTCAGATGATACCAGTCTTTATGAATGGCGAGATAACGATAAAACTGAACTGGCTTCACTGGAACTGATTGAGTGTAGACCTAACATTGTATTCCAAATTATAAGGACGTTGACAAGATGTATCAGGAGAAACTATTTCCACAGGTCCATAACTTAATTAATAGAACCTGTTTTTATTATTGATGCAGGTACAGAAACCCATGACAGCGATTAAGAGTAGACAAATCAGACAAAGGTCCACATGTGCATGCAACAACAACAACAATAATAAAATTATATTTATAGAGAGCCTTTCACTTCGGGAGGATGTCCCAAGGCACTGAACAGTTAGGGGTCAGGACCCGAGCAAGCGGGAGGGGCAGGGTGGGATTTAGGGGAGAGAGAGAGTTGAGAGAGAGGCAGAAGGCAAGATCGAAGAGAAGGGTTTTGAGACCAGCCTTGAAGGAGGCAAGGGAGGAAACGAGGCAAAGCGACTGTGGGATGGAGTTCCAGAATGTGGGGCAGTGAGGTTGAAAGCTCGGCCACTGATGGTAGGGCAGGTCAGGTGGTGGACTTGGAGCAAACCGAAACCCACTGAACAGAGGGGCAGGCAGGTTAATAGAGGTCAGAGATAGGAGAGGGCAAGGCTGTGAATAGCCTTGAAAGAGAAGACGAGCATCTTGAATTCGATCCTCTGGGGGATGAGGAGTAAAGGAGCCAGCAAGGGAGGGTGTGATGTGGTTGCGGAGCTAAATACGGGAGAGGACACGAGCTGCAGAGTTCTGGATGATGTTTTCTTGTGAAGAAAAGAGCCGGGAAGGTCGACGAGTAGGAGTTTCTATATTCCATGCAGCCTATGCATTAAAAATTCCCAGTTTCTGGAATGGAATATGTATTCTCTCTCTGAAGGGATGCACCCTGCTTACTTAAATTCTGAATATATTAGATATAGTTAGCAGAAGCCATGGCTTGGGGACTCCAGTGTGTCGGGATACTACTGGAATTTAACAACAACAAAATTACATTTATAGTGGGCCTTTCCACATCGGGAGGACGTCCCAAAGTGCTGAACAGTCAGTGGTCGGGACCCGAGCACGGGGAGGGGCAGGATAGTGTAAATAGTGTACAGTAAAAACTATTTTGGCTGGCCCATTATTAGCAGTGCCGTGGAGTATAGTGGACCCCCTATAGCTCTGTCCTCCTTATGGGGAGGTGAGCAAGGCCTTATTGGAGCTGAAATGGCTCCCAAGGTGACATGTCTGGCACCAGAATGTTGGAATTGACAGCCCTCTATGGCAGTCTTAGTAGACAGGTTCCTGAGGTATTATTCAACTATCTTTCATACCACACATCCGTGCCATGGTTCGGTCCGCCTTGCCCCACCTCCATAGCACCGCTCGGCTCCGCCACTGTCTGACACCACAGGGCACTGAGAACCGCATACAGGGGTCAACTACACCACGATTATTATTATTATTATTGCTCCAACAAACAAGCATACTTTTACCTTTTCCTTCTAAAATTGTCCAGCTTCATGCCTCGTTGGGTTTTTCAATGTGACATCATAGTGACAGGTGCTCTTACAAGATGTCATAGCCCATGTAATCAACAAGCACTGCCACCCCTGTTTAACTGCAACTGCTTTGAAAACCTGTCTTCTCTCATACAATACCTATTGTGCCTCATGAAATTATTACACATCACGGCCAATACCAGATGTCTACTGGACGACAAGGCATGTTAATGTCACAGAATGAAAGACCATTCAGCGTTACATTTCACCTCTACTTTTTCCATAAAGTTAAATGAGTGGCATTGATAGAATTCATTTCTTAGTGCCCACAACAATTATTTTCCATTATCTGCCTTCAGTTGTAAAGGTAACAGATTGGTCTGCAAACCTGGCTGATAATCCTGCACGCAGCTTCAGTAGAACTTCCACCGATTAGTTTTCATCAACAACAACACCAAATTACATTTATATAGTACCTGCCAAATCAGGTGGACATCAAGAACAAAAGGAAAATAAGTAGCCATCACCCAGAATCGAACCATCCATGGTGAAAATAATTTAATGAATCGTGCCTCAAAATGTTATTTTCAGTAAAACAAAATGCACAATACTGTATTAGTTAGGGTTCATATTCTCTACTACCCACAATGGCTTTATCTTGCCTATTCTCCTTCAGAGACTTTATAATAATATAATCCTTGATTTTGATATCGTGCTTTTCAAGGCTTCTATACATCTCAAAGCTCTTCATAAAATCTACTGTAAAATGAATTGACTGTATATTTACAGGCAAAATGCTGCAGCCAATTGCATACGGCAGTGTCCCACAAACAGTCGTGGTTTGAAATGACCAATGCATTATAGTTTTTGGGGGGATGGATCATTATTAAGCATGTGGAGTAAAGAAACATGCCCAAGGTTTCGCCCCGACCTACCTGTATTTGAAATGAAGGTCTCACGTTTGTAAGGCGAGTGCTCTAACCACTGAACTACAGGACTCCACATTCAGGGTAATCCAGGGGAATATTGCATTCTCAGAATTAGCACAGACTAACCATCTTCCAATACAATACAGGACATGCATCAGGCCACCATCGCACTCTTTTGAGAATTCCTGTCAGTGCTGACATTTGGAATTGTACTGCACAATGGCAAATATGGATCCACAGGACATACACTTTATTCGATAACTCACTCCTTTAGGATCCCCTTGTATAATGTGGGTTTTGAGATGGAAATAGAAAACTATATGAGGAATGGAGATTTAAAGGGGTATAGGTAAAGCCCCATAAAATAGTTTTTATTCTTAATTGTTAATTTGACCATGCCTACTGTCACTTCCCCACCTCCCCTGGCTTGTCAAGCATTCTGGTACACTACCCTGTCTGTGGGCCATTATACAAATGTAAATTTTTGTTGTTATTGTTCATTTTATTTTGTAGGGAATATTGTGTTATTTTGTTTTATCTGCTAAACATGTTGTCTTATTTATTTGTATTACATTTACATTAATAGCTCCTCTCTGCATTAATCCTTCTCGTTTCCATGGATGCTGTCACTTGCACCACCTGCCGAGCATTCCTTAAGGATTTGCCTCCTCCGATTGGTTCAGCACACCTCCACCCACCACCACCCTGCAACCTCATTCCCTCTCCCATGCCATGAAACACACTCTCTCATTGGTCTTCCATGACAATTAGAAATGAGAAAGCCAATGGCAACCAGCGTTATGTTGGTTGTTGGAGGAGGAGAGGGTGGGGGAGGGAGCTGCAGCCCATTTTGCTCTGGAAGGCTTGGTGGGAGGTGCTTCATACTTTTCTTTTTATGGAATTTTTACAACATTTTCATTCAATCTTGTACTTTTGGGACTGAAGACACAGAGATAAGGCAGGGCAGTGGGACTGAATCTGAGAGCAGGCACAGACTTGATGGACTGAGTGACTTCTTTCTGTGCCATGAATAAGTAGACGTCACCAGATGTTTCAATGCGCTTCATAGAATATACTGTAAAGTGAATTGACTGTATATTTGTGGGCGAAACATGGCAACAAATTGCGCACAATCTGAAAGCACTTCGCGGATAATTGCTGTCATTTGTTGTGACTGCGTTTTTGTAAGGTGTTCTCATTTCCTCCAAAGCATACAAGATTTGATATCTACTCATCCCAAAATGCTCATACTTTGATTATTTTAGTTAAAATCTTTTTGGAACTCTTTCTTTAACATCTGTATTTGTTATTGCTGACAAATACAGGAAAAAAAACAATAGCACATTCAGGAAAGCATTCCCATTGTAAAATATTAGGCATAGGTTGGGACGGACCAAGGCTTGGGTACCCCAGAGTGTGTGTTGAAGTATTGCTGGAGTCTAACCTAAACCTGCATAGCTTGCCAATGATACTGCTGTTCAGCAAACTTGTTTGAAGAGATAAGATTTGAGCCAGGACTTAAAAGACAGAGAGAGATTGTTTTATACAGCAATTGGCTGGGTTGTATAATATTGTTGTGCAAAGCAGCTCATTTATCAACCAGGTTATTGGACAGCATTCCAAAATTCTTCCCTCCTTTGCTTTATATCATTTTAGTTGTTTTAAAATTAATTCAGATTGATCTCATCCACAGTATCCCAGTCAGTTCTATTTTCTTTTCACACACTAGTTTTATCCCAATGGAAAGCAGGAGCTGGGAAATGGGGTCAATTTTTTGCTGGAGGGAAACCCAGCAGTTTGTGTCTTGGTGCTCAATATTGAATAAGTTTTCTTTGTTTAGAGTCAGATTTAGCTTTTCTTTCGAGGGCTTTATTATTTTTCTAAAAAAGGAATGGGTTTTTATTTTTAAATGTTCACATTAGAAAATCTGCATTCCTACCAGTAAGAAAAATTATGTTAAACATCCTGCTCTTTGTGAAAGTAAAATGGATGCTTTTTTTCCATAAATTGCTATGCTGGAAATAGAATGTAATGTCTTGTCAGGTTATTTCAATAATTTATACATTTTTCTTAAATGCACTATGTATGACAAAGTTGTGTAATCGTACAGTACTTATGTATACTTACGCATAAGTACCTGGATAGTCATTTTGAAATTACAATATTCTTCTGAATAATAAGCTAGGTCAATTGTTTAAAAAAATAATCTCACATTACTCAAAAGTAATAAGTGGATGTGTGGGGAGGGGGGCAGAAGCTGCAATCAATTCAGAGGCTACAAATAATAATACAAATTGTGGGGTATTTTCGTAAAAGCACTTAGAAGCAGCAGTGGAATTGCAACGTAAAGGGTTGGTGATATTATCTCTGAAGGGATAGAGCTGGGACTTTCTTGACTTTGGGAGCAACTAACACCCAATAGATGGTAAATGCTTGTTCCTTCCCCTTCTCCTGTGGCTGTGCTAGTTTTCAGTAGTTTCTGGGCACAGGGAGGGCAAGCCTGCCTGCAAGCCAGCAATGCAAATCATACAATGATCTTCCTCAGAGATTGAGGAAACTGCTGTGAGCCAAAAACCTGCGGTTCCCTTTAACCACCTGATAACCATGCAGGCCAAAGCCCTAACGGGTAAGGTGGTCCTAGATGAGAAAGTTGCAGGAAAGCTTGCCAGGCAATGGTTTTAGCTGGTTGTAATCCAGCCATTCTCGAAATTAATATTTTGTGGACCAAATCTTTAAATTGTAATTCACAACTGGGCAGTCACACGTTCTGTGCAAGTTCAAGTGTTTTTATGATCATATATGAAAGGCAAAGATGGTATTTTATATTTTTACCAGCCAGATGGATTGTAATGGTCTTTTACAGTTCTGCATATTCTCTTATTCTAAATGTTATGTTTTGATTTTGCTGCCAGTGGCTTGGATTTAAGTGCAGACAGTGAAGCGGGGGGAGGTGCAGGAAACATCCTACCACTAACAACCCTGAGTACTTCAGAAGTGGTTAAACTTGAATTGATTCTGAAATACCCTGCAAGATTAAAGAGGCTGAGGAGAAAAGGTTACAAGTAATGCTTTAGCCATTAGACTTTCATCAAGCGGCAGCAGTGGGAAATGAACAAAGAGAACTGCGACAAGGCGCAGAGCTCAGCATATTTATGGGAGTCGAGAGGGGAGAAAAGCCTGGGATACAGTAGAATAATGTGTGTAATGGGTCGAATAATAAGGTACTTAAGTATCTCCTGGAAATAAAGGAGCTGACAATAAAAGGCAGAGCTTGTGACAATGGACAGAAGGCAGACAACGGAGATAGTGAAAAGCCTTAAAGAGAGCAAAACCCAAATATTCAACTATCCTAAGGATCCCATTATATCCATTAAAGAACCCTATAGTTTTGATTCCCATTAAAGCTCAGGGAGAAGTATCTTCAATGCAAAATATTTCCTCAACACTTATCAGAAAAAACATCATTTTGAAATTCTCCTATTGAGCACAGTGATCATGACTTTTAATCTTGTGTCTGCAGCAAAACAGAGGCTTAAAACTGTGAGGCTGAACTTGAACTAAGAGCCAAATATCTGTCATCACTTCAAGACCTCATCATGGTTCCATGCTGTTCACAGTAATAAGAATCATTTGCAGTTCTAGATATTGGTCGTGGGTCAGTGACACTTGAATACATGTCACAACAGTCAATGCCACCTTGGCAGCATCCAAGACTGAAAGGGATGCAGAGCTGCATTAACACTGTAGAGCTGCTGATAGAGCCTGTAGGGAATGTCAACTCTGCAGCACTTTGCTAAACCTGAAATTGTGGTCTCCAATTTATGACAGAAAGATTATTAAAAATTAAAAATAGCATATCTAATAAGGAAATGAACAAAGTATGCAATATAATATCTGAAACATTTTTAACCTTTAATCAAAATATTGATCCTATGAATTCACAACAATCTAAATCTGTAACCCTAATCCCAAGAAAAACTCCACATCTTAACTGGACATTTCTGATTTCTATCAATGTATACTGTATATTGCAGAACAATAATAATCCTTGTATTTATTATTGCATTTTATCTTGTCTTCAAGATGAATCAAAGTGCTTCACAAATATACAATAAAGTGAATTGACTGTACATTGTTTATAGTAAAGGAATGCAAACTCTCTCTAGGCAAGATTGAGGGATTAGCAATGGCAGTTTAGGCTGTAGTGGTTGCAGAAGGAGTTCACCAGAATGTTACCAGGCCTAAAAAGGTTAAATTATGAGGAAAGGCTGCATAAACTTGGATTGCATTCCCTTGCATTACGAAGGTTGAAGGGTGCTTTGATTGAGGTGTTTAAGATGATAAACAAATTTAATAGGGTTGGTAGAGAAGCTACTTCCTCTGGAGGGGGAACCCAAAACACGGGGACATAGTCTTAAATTAGAACCAGAGCATTTAAGAGTGAAATCTGGAAGCATTTTTTCACTCAAAGGTTGGCAGAAATCTAGAATTCGCTCCCTCAAAGGGGGAGAGACGGCTACTCAAGGTAGATAAGTCACCCAGTCCGGATGGAATGCATCCCAGGTTACTAAGGGAAGTACGGGAACAAATAGCAGAGACTCTGACCACAATCTTTCAATCTTCCTTGGACTCAGGGGTGATGCCAGAGGACTGCGAATGTTACTCCCGTGTATAAAAGGGGCAGAAGGACAAACCTGGGAACTGCAGGCCAGTCAGTCTAATATTGGTAGTGGGCAAACTTCTAGAGTCTATAATCAGGGACAAGATAGATCTTCGCTTAGAAAGATATAGGCTAATAAATGACAGCCAGCATAGATTTGTTAAAGGCAAATCTTGCCTTACAAATCTGATAGAATTTTTCAATTATGTAACGGAATGGGTGGACGAGCGTAGCGCAGTTGATGCAGTTTACATGGACTTTCAAAAAGCATTTGACAAAGTGCCGCATGAGATGCTTATTAGGAAAGTAGAGGCCCATGGCATTAAAGGGACAGTAGCAACATGGATCCACAGCTGACTACGAGACAAAAAGCAGAGAGTTGTGGTGAGTGGCTGTTTTTCAGACTGGAAGAAAGTGTGCAGTGGCATCCCCCAGGGATCGGTTTTGGGACCACTGCTCTTTTTAATATATATTAACGATTTGGACTTGGGTGTAGGAAGCACAGTTTCCAAGTTTACAGATGATACTAAGTTAGGGAGAATAGTAAATAGTGAGGAGGACTGTAACTGCAAGCAGACATACACAGATTGGTGGAATAGGCTGACATTCTCTTTGGAACAGAAAAGGTTGAGAGGAGACCTAATGGATGTTTATAAAATCATGAAGAGGTTCGACAGGGTGAATAAGGAAAAACTGTTTCCACTGGTGGGCGAATATAGTATAAAATAGTTTCAAAACGGAGCAGAGGGGAGCTGAGGAGAATTTGTTTCACTCAGCGGGTTGTTCGAATCTGGAATGCATTGCCTGAAAAGGTGGTGGAGACCAATTCAATAACAGCTTTTAAAAGAGAATTAGATCTTTATTTAGGAAGAACTGGTCTGTTAGGTTATGGGAAGAGAGCAGGGATTGAGTTGCTCTTTTCAAAGAGCCGGCACATACTAGATGGGCTGAATGGCCTCCTTTTGTGCCGTAAAATTCTATGATTTTATGAAAAAGGTTGTGGATGCTGATCCATCCACACCTTCAAGAGTGAGGTTGATACATTTTTGGTAGGTCAGGGTATTAAGGGATACGGGGAGAAAGGGGTAAGTTAGAATTGAAAGGATTAGTAGAGGTACACATCAGCCATGATCTAATTAAATGGTGGAAATGGCTTGAAGGGCTGAATGGCCTACTACTGTTCCCATGTGAGACTAAGAGGATGGGGGAAAGCAAAGCCAGTTTAACTTAGCAATTTGAACAACAATTTGCATTTATGTAGCACCTTTCCTTAAAGCATTTCACACAATTAACTTGGAGCCCAAGTATGGAAGGAGAGGGATGGGTAGCAAAAGAGATGTAGAACCAAAAATAAAAATTGTTGTTGTTCCATGCAGGCTTCATGGTGTTCTCATCCTGACAGTAGAATGATTTCAGCAAAATTGTTCCTTGTTTCAGAAGTTAGCTGGAAATCAGCCAGAAATAGTACTGGTTTCAATTATATAGACAAAGGAATATGAAATTGTGTCATGAGAAACAGTTTGCAGGGAAATCCTTGAGCCAGAAAAAGACAACAAGGTCACCAAGAAGGTTGCAATGATTAAAGCAATAAAATGCATCTCTTGTTGGCCATGAAAGGCAATCATACTACTGGAGAGAAAGATACAGAGTACTGAGTTTGTTGCTGCTTGGATATTTGGTCAATATACATAGGTCTGAAATCCAACAAAGGATATTTTTTAAATTGCAGAAAAAAAAGCCTTGCAAATTAAATTTGAATTTAAAATGTTTTCCACAATTTTGATAAATTTTAAATTGGTGTTACAAGTGGAGTCGAGATGCAATTTCGAGCCTAAGGTAATATTTATACAAACTGCAGACTGATCAAAGACTTGTGATAGCATAACAATGTCTAATAAATCTTAAATGAATGTCAATTTGGGGGGGATAATAAGGTAGTTATCACACTTTTGGGTCTCTCCGTAGTATTCCCTAATCACAAGGTCACAAAAGAGATACAAATAAAGAAGACCTTTCAGCCCATCTGATCTCATTTTTCTACAATATCCAGCCTGCTCAATTTCCATTGTGGCATGAAGCTGTTTCTTGAATAAGTCAGGTACCTTGATCTCAACCATATTTCCTAGTAACCTGTTCCAGTTATTTACTACCCTCTGGGTGTAGAAATATTGCTGGTGTTTGTCCTGAAATTGTTATCCCATTGAAATCATCTATATTTATATAAGGTCCCATCTGAGATATCTCATTTCAAGTCTGAAAAAATAAACTTATAAAATCATTGCTCAAAGCTCATTCCTCCAATATTGGGGATCAAGCTTGTTATTCTCCTAATTGCTGCCTCTAAGGCTTTTACCTTATGGTGAGAAGAACTGCCTCCCACAATCTTGAAATTGTGAACAGAAATTAACGAGCACTCCAGGTCTCTTTCAGATTCGCCCACAAATATATACAGTCAATTCACTTTACAGTATATTCTGTGAAGCGCTTTGGGACGTTGATAAGATATGGAAAGCGCTATATCAAATGCAAGGATTATTATTATTATTCACTGTCAATAATTGTTATTTCATTCATGGATTAAATATACCATTCCAGTTATACTTTTAAGATATTTCTCTTCAAATGTGTTCCCTTCCCCCTCACCGTGGCTTGGCGACTTGCTCCACCATTCCGGGTGGTACGCACTCTGGGATACCCACAGTTAATTTCATGTATTACCTCCTCAAAAAAAAGTCTCTCAGTTTGGTCAGACAAAATATACCCCTTCTGAAGAAGTAGGCATTTATGGAGTTGTTTTTCATAAATGTGACTTTATTTTCATTCTGATAATTGAAAATCTGTTCTAACGATGATGCATGAAAAATTGTATCAGTTTCTAAATTACTTTTTAAAAAGTTAGTGGTGTTTGCTTTCTGAAAAGCCAGTGGGAGGAACCATTTTCCATAAATCAGAGTGGTGTTTCATCTCAAATGATTCATTAATGATGGTTACCAGGCAGCAAAAATTGTTTTGTAATTATGTCAAGGGGGAATTAAGGAATGGAACACATTTAGGAATGTTGCAATTTTTATTTAGAAAATTGCTAGTTGTAAATGCACAATGGGGAGGTAATTTGTCAGATTTGTAAATGGATTTATCAATACTGAATCCAGCAAATACAATACAAATCAGCATTCTTATAGTCGTTTTCAAGTCTGGAGGGTATCCGAAGGTTCTAGCAATCCTAGTTTAGCAGTCAAGCTGAGTGGGGGGTTGTGGAGGTGGGGGAGCGGATAGCTTATTGAAAGTATGGTCAAAGAGGTAGATCTTGAAAGGAACGCAGTTTCAGCCACTGTACCCCTAAAATCTGGAACACTCTCCCTCAATCCCTCTGTCTTGTTGCCTTTCTCTCCCTTTGTTGGCATGATACATATTTGGAAACATTCAGAAATCATATTGGCAAACTAGTTTGCAAATCCAGCAAATATAGATCCCAATATCAGTCAAATGAAATAGTCAAGTGCACAGTCCCTTTCAATGATAACTATCAATATAAAAACAATGAAGGAAGAATTTAACAAAAAGCATATATTGCTTTAAATACCCAAAGCACATTGTACATCTGGTTGTCAATAATTACTTTCAAATGTGGACATCTGGTCACTGACACATTCCAGAACGTTACCACAAGTTACCATAAGTAGAAATAGCCCATGCTCAATAAACACTGGGTAGCCTCAAGACTTAATTTTAAGACTATTTCTAAAAAAGATATTATTGTATTCATTAAATAGTAAAGCATAGACACAGGCTTATACATTTTAGTTTTGAACTAATTATCTCTCTCCAGATTTTATTTAAGAAATGACACAAGGACATAGGTGCTGAAGGGCAGAATGCATCTTATACATGAGCAACTTATTTTGGTTGGAATCCAAACAACTTATTTTGGTTGGACTTTTCTAGCAGTCAGAATATAATTAACCACTTATTATGCAACACACTAATAGCAATTCACTTTACAGTATATTCTCTGAAGTGTTTTGAGACATTTAGAAGACTTGAGAAGCACTATATCAATTGCAAGGATTATAACAATTATTATTACTACCTGCAATGGATAGGAGTTGTTAGCCTGAAAAGCCTCCTCCTAGAAATGAAAACACTGGAAATGTAACTGTATATATAGTATGCATAATGGTGACGTTGTGTGCAGATATGAGATCCCCACTTTCTCACCTAACACCCAATCACATTTCTGCTCCCATCCTCAAATCCAGGACTACTGCTATACCAATAGCCTAGCTAGCAGATATTAAGTTCCAGGTGACTCTTAGCTTTCTGCAGTTGAATAAATGCCATGCAGCTTGCCTCACCACTTATGGCTTTTACTCTCCTTTAAAGCTTTCATCTGATCGATAACCAAGTCTACCTAATTCCAGTAGTGCAACATTGCTTATCTCCATCGGATCCTCAATGTATATGAAACCTAATCCACATCTTCATCAACTCCAGACGTGTTTTCGCCAATTTCCTATTTCTTGGTTTTTCTAACTCTATACATTCTAGCTTATCTAGAGCTCTGAA
Organism: Hydrolagus colliei; assembly: GCA_035084275.1. Lineage (NCBI taxonomy): Eukaryota > Metazoa > Chordata > Chondrichthyes > Chimaeriformes > Chimaeridae > Hydrolagus > Hydrolagus colliei. Next base: position 40,750,601 of record CM068745.1, on the reverse strand, counting down.
GCTGAATTTCCTTTTGTGTAACGGTCCAACAAAGCTAGTCTCCACTGGGTTCCTATTCTGCCATGGACTCACTTCCCCTATTTTATCTCTGATTTCCACATTCTGTTTGTGGAACACTACTGTGCCCAATTAGTAGCCACATTTCTCCCACATATATACAGTGAATTCAATTTATATACAGTATATTCTGTGAAGCCCTTTGAGATGTTTAGAAGATATGAAAAGCATTATATCAAATGCAAGGATTATTATTATTATTCCTCTTATTTCACCTTCTCCTTTGGTCCAATGCCTCCCACCCATTTCAACTTGTAATTGTTTCACTATCCCCATTTACTTCCTTGTAAAATAAAGATTCATTACTTGGAGTACAGGTTGGTTCCTGTATTGAGAGTTTCACAATCCCAAGCCTTCTGTAAGATGTTGCTTCCACCTGGTAATTGTAGCTTTTACACAAAACTATTCTCTTGCATTTCAGATTTAAGAGTCTATCCCAACTTGGGCAATATGTACTTGTGAACATTATATACTTGTCTCTTATGTTCCATTGCTTAATTCCTTTCAATTTTCTTTTCCATTTTATTCCACTTGTCTTCTTCACTTTTTTTGGTCAGCTGGGTATCTGACACATAGATTCATATGGCACAAAAGGAGGCCATTCGGCCCATCGAGTCTGTGCCGGCTCTTTGTAAAGAGCAATTCAATCTCACTCCCCGGCTCTCTCCCCATAAGCACGCAAACGCATCCTTCCCAAATAAATGTCTACCTCTCTTTAAAAAGTTGTTATCGAATCAGCCTCCACCACCTTTTCAGGCAATGCATTCCAGATTCGAACAACTCGCTGAGTGAAAAAAATTCTCATGTGCTTCTTTTTGAAACTATTTTAAATCTGTGACCACGAGTCACTGATACACCCACCAGTGGAAACAGTTTTTCCCTGTTTACCCTGTCGAATCCCCTCATGATCTTAAAAACCTCTATTGGGTCTCCTCTTAACCTCTCTGTTCCAATGAGAATAAGCCTAGTCTCTCTAGCCTTTCCTCATAACTGAAGTCCCTCATTCCTGGTACCATCCTGGTAAATCTCTTCTGCACCCTTTCCAATGCCTTAATATCCTTCCTAAAGTGGCGTGACCAGAATTGAATACAGTATTCTAGCTGAAGCCTAACCAAAGTTTTACGGAGGTTAGTCAGAACTTCCTGACTTTTGTACTGTATGCCCCTATTTATAAAGCCTAGTATCCCGTATACTTTTCTAACAGCCTTGTCTACCTGTCCTGCCACCTTCAAAGAATCATTTGAAGCATGAAACATGAAGCAACCCACCATCATCCTTAAGAATATCTAAACCAAGCTGAGAATTACATGCATCCCACCACCTACACAAGAAAATCTCAAAAATAGAGTTTTGAAACAAAATACGTATTCTCTCTCTGGAGGTACCCATACTGTTTACTTAATTCTAGAAGGTATTAGGTGCGGATTGGCAAGAGTAGAGGCTTGGGGATCCCAGAGTATGAAATAGGGTTTTTGATATTGCAGTTTGGCAAGCTTTACCACTGCTTGTCCAGCTTATCCTTTAGGGTTTTGATTTGCAGGGTTAACAGGAGCTGACTGGGATGACTCTCTGACCTTGACAACAATAGCTTGCATTTATAAAGCACCCTCCAAACTGGGCGGCATGTCAGAGTGCTTAACAATGCCAGAGTCCAAGGCCGGGACAGGGGTAGTGGAATGTGACCATAGGCATGATCAAAGTGAAAGGTCTTCAGGTGTGACCTGAAGATGGAGAAGGAGCTGAGGGAGGGAGTTTCAAAGTTCTGGAGCGTAGTGGCTGAAGGAAAGTCTGCCGATGATGAAGCAGAACATTCGGGGGACAAGGAATGGGTTGGACCCAGTAGAGCAGAGTCAGCAGGTACTGCTATGAGGAAACCGGGCTGGAGGGGTTTGAATAGGAGGTGGAGGGAGACGTGTGTGTGAAGTTGGCTGAAAACAACATGTTCCAGAGCTTTTGCAAATAAGGACAGGTTGGTCAAGGTTGGAGGGATCGAAGGTAGGTTTTTTAAGGAGGGAGGTGATCACGTGGTTTTGAGCAGGAGTGGGACTGAACCTGAGGAGGAACTGATTAGTGGTGTCAGCCAGCATTGGCCAGAGGGGGAACTGGGTGTTCAGCAATTGGATGAGAAGGCGGTCAAGGCAACAGGTGTAGGTTTCATTGTGGTGATGGTGGATGAGAACGAGAAAAAAGAGATGGGGGCAAATGAATGTAGGATGGGGGCCTCGGTGACCAGTCCTCAGTGAATGGTCTGCCCTTCCAGGACCTGCGGATGATCCAGACTGGCTGTGCTGTCATCAGCAGTGACCTGAAATACTGTGGACCCGTCTTGCTCAGAAAACGGACTACCAAGTCCGTCACTCAGAGAGCTGCCTTGATTTCAAAATTGCATTGCCAGGCATTTCAGCTTGGAGCCAGTTCAGCTCCAATGAGACACCAGGTTATCTCTCCCCAAGGTGGATAGTCATTAGTTAATCATTCGACATCCAACAAGTGTAGGTTTGAGCCTTACTAGGTGGACGGCTGTGATAATGAAATCCCTGTGAGCTTCCTGGGGATGCGTGGGGCGGGGGTGGTGGCTATACAGCTCAGCATGAAATGTGTGAGAGCATTGCCAGCATCTTGTTGTCCATAGCTCAGGCACACATCCTTTCCCATTGATCAATGGTTCCACCAATTGGAGGTGCGGAGTTTAAGCAGCAGCTGCTTACCTCTCTGCAGACCAATCAAGGTAGATTCCAGGTGCTGGATGTACAAACATGTGTTATGATCTCGCAGTCCAAGTATTGCCTTTCAACAGCTGTCGCCCCAAGCCTCAGAGTCTCCTTATCAGCTATCTGGCAAGCATCTGCCTTGAAGCAAAATCCATCACAGGATATGGATCCATGGGCATCACTCATTAAGAGGTTTTGCTTTCTATGCAAACTGCATAGACAACATTCATTATTTGCACAGGAACCGGGTCTGAGCCTGTCCTCAAGTGGATTCCACACATACAGACTTTGATAGTATCACCGGGTTTTGATCAGGAGTAGGAACTCTCAAAGGATAACAATTGTTCATTGTAAACTTACTATGAATCTGAGCTAGTTTTGAAATAAAGGAGGTACAGTATCTCTACTATTAATACCCCTAGAACCTCGAGTTACAGGAGATAATGGTCAGATCAAGCAACAAATATGTGTCTTAAGGGGAGGGGAGGCCCATTCACGTGGGACCTCACTGCTCAATGCTTTCTCCACGAGCTGTCAAACTCAGCAGAGCACACTCGCATAAATGTAATTTTCCACCTAATATTAAGCAGAGCTGGAGCCATCACAAGTCAATTAGACCCACCGTCTTAATTCTTGCTGTGGAGTCTGGAGTATTTGATGTCAAAATTGAAGCCCAATGTAAATTTAATGATTAAGTGGAGTCCTACTGTTCCCTCATTCAGGCAGTGATAGAGTGGAAAGGGGACCAAATGACTCTGCACAGAGACCCACAAATCATCAACATACAGTGTCTCTACAATAAATACTGTGGGGCCTGCCAAAGTCCAAGTAACAACAAAATGCAATGCAGCATGGAATGTGCAAACAAGATACAGATTATATTTTAAATACTCTCCACATTGAACATTAAATCTTGGAGTAAACAATTTACTATGTACTCCACAAATAGCAAAAGCATTATGATTAAGCTAAACACTGGAGAACAACATGCAAAACACGTAGCCTCAAAACAATAAGCGTTTAAGAGGTTTAATTGATCTTGTTGTATTATGTGGGCCAAAATCACTTCATAATCATTGGGGAAAACATTGGTAGTAATACAGTGTTGGATTCAACAAAAAGTCAGGGTTTAACGAGGTGTGGGTTGCTTTTGAGGACACAGACAATGACGATTTAATGCCAATCCAGACTAACTCCCTGATAATATTTATTGCATTATGACACAATCCATAATTGGATTACCACAAGTCTTCTTATTAGCATTGGAACTCAGATATGCAAGTAAAGTCAGCCTGTGATGTTGCCAAAATATGCTTCTGTGCAGTCGAACATTTTAACAGGTTTTGTGTTTTGATTGTACAGTAACAAGTTTTTTGATTTTACTGGAGCAGCCAAGAGAAGATCCACACTAGGTAAGTATATGGATAGAGTGAGATAAGCACTGCAATATTTATAGAGGCAGAGAGTCACACACCCTCATATACACATACACACAATATCATATTTGTCATTAGACTGACTAGATGTCAAGCTCTCTTCAATATAGTTTTAGTTCAATACCACCACAATCAGAATGATTTACACTTTCAAATTAAATTTTTTAATGCTAGAGACATCTGGTTACAGGTGAGATTCTATATCTATCAATACTTCATCAAATACCACAAATTAGAAATAATTAGGTTGAAACAATCAAGCTTAAATTCTGTCCTCCAGGGTCCATAGTCTGGCAGAGCCCATTATCTTGCTGCACATGTAATCACAAAATCAAATTCTCAAGGCTTGCACTTTCAGGAAAAGAGGGGCGAAAGATGGTGAGGAAAGAAACAAGAAATAAATCCAATTTTGTATTGCAGGAATGACAATAAAATGATCATGAAATATAGCCCACAAAAATATAATCACTTACTTTAACGAAAATTCAGTGAAGTGCTTTTGGACGTCTTCATAACATAAAAGGATCTACATCAAATGTAAGGATTACTATCACATTTCTGAGATATCTCAACCTCTTCACAGGAATTTACTATGAAGTTGAGTAACTGTGTATTTAATGGCATGTGTGGCAGCCAATTGGCACGCAACAATGTCCTACAAACAGCTATGAAAAATTCCCACTTTTATCTGGGGGATTGTTGGCCAGGACAACAACAGCTTGCTTTTGTAAAGCACCTTCCATGTTGGGTGGCATACTGGACAGCTTAACATTGGTGGAACCCAATGCCGAACCAGAAGGAGGGGGTAGGTGACCACAAGCAAGGTCAAAGTGGCAGTTATCCAGGCGCAAACTGAAAATGGGGAATAGGGACACCAACAAATCTTTCTTCTTTTTTCAAGTTGTGCTTTGCGATCTTCAACAACCAACCTATACAGACAGATAGGACCTTGGTTTAATATGTGTTCTGAAGAATATACATGCTAATCTCCAAATTATAGTTTTCATCAGAGAGTAAAAAATAACTATTTTTTCCAACTGATTTTGAGCTTTTCAAGTAGGGAGAAAGTTTTCAAGCATGCAGTTTGTAGGCATACAATACACCTAAGGTAGATATTAATAATAGAAGTAAACAGTGAACAAAAATGGCTTATTTTGTTTTAATTTGATCTGGTGGGACATACGATTGAATGAAATCTGCCATGAACTGCAAAAAACTGGTGGAAATTGGCTCAAAAACCTTTTGTTTTAGGTCGGTCAGCAGGATGTCTGACATGTGCTAAGATTATGAGGATCCAAACTAAACTGAGATTTCCTTGACTCCCCCCTACACATGGAAATCCCAGAGATTGTTGGAATGGAATGCACACTCTCTCCCTGGGGGGACGCAGTTGTTTACCTAATTCTGAAACTATTGGGTAGAGGTTGGCAAGGGCCAAGGCTTGGGTACCCCATAGTGTGAGTTTGGGTACTGCTGGAGTCTAACCAGCTAATACCACATAGCATGCATTTGATATTGCTGTTCAAAAGCTTTCCTGCTGCTTGTCCAGCTAGGACCGCTCTAGGGTTAACAGGAGATGAGCAGGATGACACCTTGCCCCAGTCACTGGTCTGTCGACCTTTTAGGTCATGTCGATGTCGCAGGCCGCATGTGATGTCATCAGCAGTACTCTGGAACACTGTGGACCTGCCTGGATCAGGAACCAGACAACTGCAACCATCCCAGAGGGGCTGGCTTGATTCTGACATTCCATTGCCAGTCAAGTCACCTTGGAGCCAGTTTAGCATCCCCCAAGGCAGATAACAGGCTGAATATTTTGGTCCTAAATCCTTTTGGTCCTGTGTTCTTAGATATCTCCATAAAGATGGTGTTGTTTGCAATGGATCTTAGCCCACATGGAAATCAATTCCTCCAACCTAACCACCCAGGGAAGATAAAAAAGCTCAAAACACGTTCACTGACAAGACAATCAATCAACCTGCTCCCAATAACCTCCACAGTCCATTTACTTTGGAGGTGGGAGGTTAACAATTATTGCTACACTTTTGTGGCAGGACATTTTGAAAGCTGGCTTGTAGGAGCCCAGGTAAATTCTGTTGAACATTTGAAACAGTCCTGCACTCTAAAAACTATGCAAAGCAAGAGAAGCAATTAGTGAATAGGAGCAGCATATTCCAATATTCCAAATATTACAACAAATAATATGCTCTTATGATCTAAGACCAAAAATAAAACTATATGTTCTTTTTACTCTTAGCCTGTCATCCAGCTACAAGGAACATTTCTCACAGTGTGTTACTGACTAACTGATTTTAACGAGACATCTTATATCTCCATCTGTTGATATCACTCCAGGTCAGCTCACACTGCCCGTATGCCATCTGAAATCCCAGCACGAGAAAGCGATTTGATTTCAGAAACTGTCTGTCAGTAATGGTATTGGCGGCTGGGTTAAGCATGAAGGTGGATGAAATTAATCTTCATTTCCCTGTCATGAGGGTTTGAGAAGGCAGGAAGAAAATACAATACACTGTAGCAAGTTAACACTATCGTATAACGGTTGACCGTATGATTGATCCAACTGCAAAGATAACCTTACAACATTTGAATGAAATGTTTGCATACACATGTTTTCACAACAGCAAAACAGGGGTTTGTACAGATTGGTCCACTTGCTTATTGTATATAACACAGACTGCATGTGCACAGCAGTGAGCAGAGAACTAATGGAATACTATGGGCAAAAAATATTTGTTCTGGCACTGTGGCCCAGATATGTTGCCAGCACTAATTTATTTTCAGGCCCTGTGAAGGAGCAAAACAAAGCGAAGAGAGTGGCTTCCTCTCTGGCTCCAGTGGAAGCCATTATGTATGCTGCCTTGATCCGTGGCAATGCTAAGGAGTGATTTCCTTTCCAGTGATGGACACTCTTAGAATGATGTAGTTTAGCGCTGTCTGTGCTGGGCACCATCCCATCAATCAAAACAAATAGACTCTTGCAAATACTGTAACACTATTTGTTCCCATGCCACGTGAACACAGGAAAAGGCCAATTTAAAAAAACGCAGATAGGATTACTGTCCCTGCCACACTCTCCCAAACATAGCATTTGATGTTAAGAGCTGCATTTTTCTCCAGCCCTGTAGCTTCACCTTGGGACGTCCTCCCGACATGAACGCGCTCTATAAATGTAACTTTGTTGTTGTTGTTCACATACTTAATCAATAAAACTTGCACTGTACTAAAAAGTTGTACTACATCTTGGGTATGAAATGTGTTGCTAACAACACGAATGGCCTGGATCTTCTAATCAGTTCAGTGAATGTATCCAGTGAATGAACAGCAAAGCCCTACACTTTACAGATTATTGTTTATCGTTGTTCGTGCTGAAGAGAACTGGGTCAAAATGCATTAAGATGTTTGACAGGATCAAGGTTCACACCAGTTCTCTGATGACAACTCTGGTGCAAATCAGCTCTGACAACAAATCATAAAATTACACATTGGGGAGGTGGAGGGAGGGGTGAAGACTCGTAAACCTCCTATGGATATGACACTTACATTTCAAATCCCTATATCGTTTACTTTGACAGATTGGGAGGTTTTATTTGTTTGACATTGGGCTGCTCTGAGTTTACAAGCAGCTTGGCGGAGTATAGCCAGTTCCCAGTCACAGCAATTCAATTTTAATACACCTGTCACAAAGACAGGTTTTCTTATGGAATTAAACCTTTGTTGTTTCTACTCAATGAAGTGCAACATACTAGTACAAGGTTTTATCATACTAACACACAAAATACTTTCAAATTAAATGATTAAGGGTAAACAAATTAAATGTTTAAGGAGTAAGCTTGTATTTTGTAGCATCTATGACATCTATGAAAAGTCCCCTAGCACTCCACAATGGTTACTCTCATGTGTAGTTATTGATTTTGTGCATAAAGACAGTAGCAATTTTGCACACAACAATGTCTCACTAACAGTCATCAGCTCAATGAATATTTTTTCTGAAAATTATTGATTGGAGTAATAAAAACCCTTCTATTTTCAAACATCATCCTTGGTCCTATATTGTCCTGCTGAAGAACAGCCAGAAGGTACATCAGCATTGATTCCTCATCTGAAGGATGGCACCTTGACATTGCAGTTTTCCCTCCAATGCTACACTGGAATGTCATTATGAGATCTAATTCTGATGGAAGGTTTCAATTCAGAAGCTATGACTCAGAAGCAAGAGTCCAACCAACTGAGCCAAGCAGGTGCAGGTGTTCTAAAACAGTAATATTCCACAAATTACAGCTGGATAACAATAGATTGTGTTGATCGATGCCAATCTCCTTCTGGGCAGCAAGATGCTTCTGGCCATCAGTGGTATCAGTGTTGGAGCAGAGCATTGATGAGACTCAATACATACCCGGAACATACGAATTGCTTGCAAATCAATTTGTGATTATTGAAAATGAGGCCACATTGTTACACTTAAACCTGGAGCAAATATGTGAGGAGGGGTGGGCGGGGCGGTAAATAGTGCTTGAAAATATTACTGCAGACCTGGTGACCCACAGTAAATCTATTAATGTAAAGCCTTGGGGGAATCCCAGTAAAGTAGTAAAATTAATTTGAAAATTGAATTTAAAAGAGGCTCAATGTTAAAAGGAAAGAATGGAGATCCAGCACACTTAAAGTTGTGTCTTTTGCTAGCAAATTAATCAATAGTTGTTCCTCAAAGTCTACTGTGTGTCAAAAATACAAAGCGGGTCACAATGAGTGAGTGATATAGCATAAACCCATTGCACCCAGTCATGCAGAAGAAACTTCAGCTGCTCAGCAGTTTGAACTGATGTATACACGTTTTAAGGGAAATGTTCATCATATTCTGCAAACATGTTATACACATTCACACACACACGTGCACAAGATATTAATGTCAGAAGAGAAGAGGAAGAAAGTGTAATGGAACTGATGGAAAGAACAGAGAAAAAAATAAAATGACTAGAGGCAAGAAGACAGGAAATAGGAATAAGGAGAAAATTGCAAAGGAATAACAAAATGGTGTTCAAAAATATGTATAAATATTAATGTAGTATCACATTCAAATGTTTTGACATTTTTCATAGAAGGGCCCTGGATTGGAGTTCCAGAGAATTGGGGCAGAAAGGCTGGGATCCACTCGATAGTCCGAAGGTTCATTAGTCCGAAGGTTCGATAGTCCGAACGCACAAATTTCCTATACCCTGGGCGATTACCGTGGTTACCGCTCGATAGTCCGAACAGACAATGAAATAAGGTTTGTTAATCCGAACATTTGGTGCGATAGTCCGAAGGTTCATTAGTCCAAAGGTTAGGGTTAGGGAAACCTTCGGACGAATGAACCTTCGGACTCACGAACCTTCGGACTATCGAGTGGTAACCGAAAGGCTGAAGGCCCTACCACTGATAGTGGAGCAGTCAGGTCGGGGCTGTGGTGCAGGCAAGTGCCCACCATGCAGAGGGAGTGGACAGGTTGGGAAAGGTTCAGTAGGTCACAAAGGTAGGCAGGAGGAAGACTGTAGACAGCTTTGATCCTCTGGGGGAGGGAGAGCCAGGCGAGAATGGGGGTGATCGGCTCACAGAGCTCAGTATAGGTTTCAAGGGATCTTTAACATCTCCCTGAAAAAGGATTTCTATTTAATGTTTCATCAAAAGGTTGGTACTTTTGAAATAAAGTGCCAGAGAGGAATGTTAACCTAGACTATCGTCTTGCTTGTAGTGTGACATTTGTGTCACATTAACCTGTTGGCTATCCAATGGCCTTCTAAGTATTAGCAATGTCTTGTGTATTATGAATCCACATAGACCAGAACATCAGAAGTTTAAAGCACTCCAAGACACCATCCTCCATGAAGGGCGCTTTATAAAATGCAAGCTGTTGTTGTTATTGATTCCTAGTTTGAGCAAAGTTGCTGGTCATAATAGTTTAGTTGAGACAAAAGAATTAGCCTAATTGAACCTGGGCTCAATGATGGGCTCAGTGATGTCCCCCACTATTAAACAACCTCCTAGGACTCACTATTCAGACTTATGCAGAAGGGTTATTTACGGGAGATATCCCAGTGGATTGTCAATGCCTGTGTAACTGCACTTCAACAAAGGTCAAAACCTTTACTGGGTGGTGTTGGAAGGGATGGGGTGGGGTGGGGGGGGGGAGAGGGGAGTGGGGGTAGAAAACTAAGAGGAAAACAACTGCAAAACAATCAATAAATAATAAACTCCACTGCAAGTAAAAATATATTCTTGACCTATTTACTAGTCACGTTGATAGCAGAATGGATAAACTGCTTTGTTAATCTTACTTTTAGCAACTGTAAGATGTGTACCTTATATCAGATACTACAATTATACTGCCAAATATCTTTACATCACTGACTTAATGAAAAAAAGTTATTAAAAAAAAGTCTGCACTGCTTTCCACAGCTCTTAAAAACTGCCTCAAAGAAGATAGTATATCATTAATAAGGAAGAGGCTGGAAAACCATATCTGGTGTTAAATGCTAAATGAAATCAAGTGCAAATCCCTTTATCACATTAAAATGAAAGATAATGAAGATGATACAAATGTATTTTATAATGAATACAAAATATAGCCAGCGGCTTGGTTAATTTTAAATCCTTTCTTGTGTGTGCTCATTAATAGGAATCCCCAAGCAAGTGGTTAACAACTACTTTTTTTATTTTTACAACTAATGGGTTCCTTCCAGGGATCAGCAAGCACAATGGATATGGAGGGTTATTCTGATCTTAGTCAAGCCTTGTAAATTCAAGCACCACCCAAACCAGCAAAAGTGCCACTCTCTTCACTTAGCAAGACAGTAACAAAAATATTTGATCTGACGCCAGCTTCGATTTCTTACCATAGAATCACTTAGAGCACCACCCAACTCCTTTTGGGCATGTACAATTTCATTTCTAATGAATGTCACAGGCCAAGTTTAGAGAATATTTGAGTGTGAGGAAAACCTGTTTTTCCCCTGATATTTCAATGTTCCTTGATTGTGAAATGTGTTACCATTCCTTGATCAACTAAACCCCAGGTTGCTATCACTTTTCGTAATAAAACTGGAAATGTGGTTCATTGAATGAGCTCAAACAATGGCTGAAAATAATGGACACAATCCTAGAATCAAAGAAATTACAATATAAGAGAAAGCTATTCAGCAGATAAAGCCCAGAAGTGCTACTAAAACAACAATTATTTAAGCCAGTACAAGTTTATTTTTTTTAAAAGGTTAATCTGCTTCCCTTTTAAATCTTATGTTCTCAGCCTTCATTGTCATGTGGACAAACAATATTTTAATCCTGTGAATCAAAATGTTTCTTCTGACCTCTTCCTCAACTCTTCTGGAAAGAATCCTAAATTTAAGCCTCTTTGTTACCAATATGCTAAACGTGAGAATATGCATAAAAGCTTATAGGTTTTATCTATTTTTGGACTATGTTATGTATTTTGTTTTTATCCCCAAGTATTCCATCTGTGTCTTACAATACAGGTAGACCCCGCTTACCAAAGGCTCGGTTAACAAAAGTTCACTATAATGAAGGGTTCTATTTGTACCACTTATTCGCTTAACAAAGGCTGTGTGCACTATCACGAATGTTTACACACACTTTAAATCTTGTGCGCTTCTTGTGGCGGTTTCTCATGGGTAGCGTCTCTCCCGGTTGCCTCAGCAACACCTGCTCAGTCTTTAGCATGCCTCAGTTAAGCAGTGCAGTGCAGCCCCTCACATATGGGAGGAGCTTAAGCGTCAGGATGCTTCTTGGCTTCACTAATAGTAGGTCGAGGACTGTCTGTATTTTATTGTTTATTGTTGTATTTACTGACATTTTAATATTTTATTGTTGTATAGCCTTCAAAAGCAGTTATATCTACCTTAGGCCTTTGCTAGTACAGTTTGAGCGTCCTGAATTCGGGTCCGTAGCTAAGCCCAGGTTCGGGTATTTCCGGACTTCGGAATGCCAGAAGCACATCATGAGTCCAGAAATGCCTGGGCCCAGGTTGTGATATTTCACTGCGGTGACTGTGAAGACCTGGCCTGGAACACGTAGGATTGGCGTTTTTATTATTGCAATTTTTGTCACATTCTGGAATTCCAGATTTTGGCTGCTCAACCTGTACACCAAAGATTTTAGTGCTAGTAACTAAACTGATTTTAGTGGGGAGGCTCGGGTCAGGGCGGCGTTTTGCCTGTGGCCAAATACAGAAACACAGTTAAACTCTTGCTTATCAAAATTTTCACTTAAAAAGGGTTTTAAAGCCCCTAACCCCTTTGTTAAGCAGGGTCTACCTGTATTTAGATTTGTCTTTCTATATATATTTCTTTAGATTATCCCAAATTCCGCCGCCCACATTCGCACCTGAACCAAACTTTGCTCCAAATTACCCCAGTGCTTGCAAGACTTCACTGGCTCCCTGTCTCAAAGCGGATCGATTTCAAGATCCTCACTCTTGTTTTCAAATCCCTCTACTCCTTTGAACCCCTCTACATCTCTGACCTCTTCTCTCCTCACAACAGTACCCATTGCCTTCGCTCTACTGGGTCTGGCCTCCACTTTGTCCCCCGAATCCTCCGAACCATCATCGGTGGCCATGCCTTCAGCCACTATACTCCGAGGCACAGGAACTCCCTTCCTCACTGTCTTCACCTCGCCCCTTCTTTTCCTATTTTGGTCACGGCTAAAGACCTTTCTTTTCGACCGCGCATTTGGTCACCCCCCCCCATGGCGCAGCCCCAGGTTACATTTGTGAAGCGCTCTGACAGACCGTCTGGCGTGGAGGGCACTAAATAAATCCAAGTTGTTGTTTCTTTTCACTTACAAATACATCAATCCACTTTATAGTAAACCATGTGATGTGCTTCGGGACATTTTTTCAACGTGATAAAGCATGAAATCAAAGCCAATTATTGTTATATAAGACCTCAAGCATAAGACTTAACACGAGACAGCACAGAGATGGAATACCTTTTAAGTTTTGACCCTGTTGAGATCAATAGGCGATATAATAGAAATTCTCTGGGGATGGCGGGGGTGCATATCCCTCAGGCTGAACTGAGTCTGAGGAGGCAAACTTTGCAGGTTTATAGTAATATGAAACTTTGGTGAAAGATGCTAACATGAAAAAAAATTATTTCCATTATAAAATAAATCATATCATTGAAGGATAGAATAATAGAAGGATAGAAGTGCCCTGGGACCCTATCCCACTTGAAGGGGGCTATACAAATACAAGTTGCTGTTGTTGTTATCACTCTGTAAAACTCAAACAATAGCTTGTTACTGTGCTTTAGAATTGAACATTTACTTAAAATACATATACATTAGCGATTACTGAGGAATGGTATTTGTAAACTTCTCTTTTCCTTCACTTTCCTGCCCTTTTTAGAACTTCAAAACTCCGTCAATGCATTCAGCTTTTGAGATCATCAGCTGGTGGTTGAAGCATAGAGAAACAATGGCATATGAGAAGATCTCATAGCAAGGCACGAACATCACCGCAGACATGTAAAGATCATTGGTACTGGCGTCATAGTGTTTTCTGCAAAGCGGAAACTTGAGCTAAATGAGGGTGAACAATCAGTTCCCAGTCAATGCTGAGTTAGCTGATTGTCACCAGGGAAACAATGGGGATACTACAAATGTGTTCTGTGTTCCGATACATGGGAGAAAGAAAATTAGCTAAGGGCTTCACTGAAGGTCAAAGAATGCAGAATTAGAGACAAAAAAATGTCATTGGATCAAAAATGACCACTGTGATAATTAACATTAGTGAAAAGTACAATTTAAACCTCCCTTTCTCAAGAATCCCAGTTAGCAGCAAAAATATTTGCAATAAACTTTGCCTAAACCATTGCCTTATGTTGGGAAGAAGAGGGAATTATTTTCTACCCTGTTGTTTGTTGGCTAGGATTAAGTCACACTTTTCAACAACGTGATTTCATCAGGAATATTTATAGCATTGACAATGTTAAATTTTTCACCCTTCAATTTCAAAGAATTCCTAAGCCAGAAATAAATTTGCTCCAAACACTTGCAATTGAGCTTTCAGTCTTGTTGTGAGGAATGCAATCCAAGTGTTAATGTTGATTTAGACCAGACTTCAAACTCATCATATAAACTTCAACCAACATTAGCATTTAAAACCCTAAAACAAAAGTGACAGTCTTCTCTGTTGTACTTGAAGTTGCCAGTTACCAAACTGACGTTAGTATGATTCTTGACAGGGTTGTCAACATTCAGGAAACACTAGGTCGGAATAATAAGATCACAAATTGTGACACAGATTGGAAATGTATTTAAACAAATGAAGCCATATTGATCTACAGTCTGATTTTAGCCAGACCAGCAATAGAGCCAATACAATTGGCCTCAGTGACCCTGGTCAGTGAGGGGTAAACAAATCAATTCAGAAACCCAATTCTGATTTAAAAATAATGATCCACACTAGATATGCAAGTGTATGCCTTTCAGGTGTGTGTGTGTGTGTGCACGCGCACAATTATCATAGACAAGGTGGAGTTCAGCTGTAATTTCCCAAAGATTCACTAGGTTGCCAACATGCACCAGGTGACCTTGGGGAAAGTGCCTAGTATCATTAAAAACTGAATCCTAATATGAATCATGAGACAAGTGGAGAAAACTGGAGGAAGAAAAAAATATGCATGTGTGAAAAAAAGAATCACAAATCATTACAGATTGAATGTGTTGTTAATCCACCTTACTATGAGATTTAAGACAACATTAATGTTGATTTGACACCAAACTGCAGTAACATGTGGAAGTATCCAACTTTAAGATCAAGCAATGCCTGCATTGTATTTGCTGTATTTTATACTTTGTAAAAACTGGAATTTCACTTGATTCAATTTGCGTCAGCTCCAGAACAATACCCAGAGCCAACACAATGCCTTAAATGAACTCAGGCCAGCCTTGCAAAACTGAGCTGTTTTGAGCTCCAGCCTTGCACCATTATCGTTGAATGTCTACTGTCTCCTATATACTGAAGTATGCAATGTGAGGGATCTGCTTTAAACATCCACCCTGCATACTTCAGTGTTGTCAAACTCAAAATGTCTGTTGTGCTTGTGCATCCACACTGAAGAACACCATGACAGATATACATATGAAGTACCATTGTTTGAAGCAGTGTCATTCGGCAAGTGCCACAACTCGTAAGTTGGAGTCCCAGGATCCCATGATGAAAAAAATATAGAAGTAAAGTTAACCATCTCTCATTTTTGTTTGCCCCTCTGCACACACAAACCTCTCAGTAGTTTATTTCTGTTAGTGTTATGTTCATCTGTTTGACTGTCAGTGTTCATTTCTCATTTTCTGTTAGTCCCTCTCTTATAAGTTGCTGGCTCTCTTTCTCTAACTCTCACTCTCTGTTTTTGGCATTCTTTCTCCCTCTCCCCTATATGTACTAACGTCCCTCGTTCAGCTTCTCCATGAATGTATGTCTATTTCTCTTCTGTATGGATCACTCTCTCCCCCTCTGTTTGTACTACAGATTCTCTTTCAGTCCTTTTGCATCATACACCCCTTTCTCTCTCGCTCAGTATCCGTATGTGCTTCTGACTTTTTCTGTCAATCTTTTTTTTATATATATGTGCCACTTTCTCGACTTGATAATCAATGTGCCCATTGCTACCTCTCTCCTTGCCTGCTGTTGGCTGTCTTGGTCAGTCCCTTGGTGTCAGGCCAGTGTGCTGCTCAGGCAAGCAGGGAGAGAGGTGAGCTGATGATCGGCTATTGACCGAGGGCTCTGGCATTTTTCTTAGGCAAGATTTAGCACCTTGGTATTTGTGGCATTAAAATCCTGAAACCCAAATTCAGAAAAAGCATTGGTTTACAATCCCTACTCTCAATGGCTGCTACATGATTCATTCAACATAATTTAGTGCACAAACCAATACATTTCCATCCCCTCTCCCAACACTGCAGTTTTGTCACTTGCACCTGCAAATCAGCTATACAGCACAGATATTGTAGACAGAATAGAAGTCAGTGTAAATCATACTATGACTATTTCATGTTGAAACAATTGCTAAAACATTGCTGGAAGCTTCATGCTGGGATCTTAGAATTGTTATTCTGGGTTGTAAAGAGGCCAGCTGATTGAAATGCACAAAGGCATGATTAAATGGTGGTTTTGTTAACTGTAAAGTTTGTTTCATAGGGAGCTAAGAATCGTGTTTGTGAAATTGTAGAGGAAGGACTCCACATACTTTTGTTTCAGCATTCTCTCTGTGTTTATAAAACACATTACTAACCTCTTCGGCAGCTCAAACAAGCAGTCAGGCCACTTGCTATATTAAAAAAATTATCTGAGAAAATAGTTGGGAAAGCTATGGATATTTGTGTGTTTATGCCTGGAGTCAGAACCAGAAACCAGAAGAATGATAAAGAACAGGGGAATAGGAGCTGGACCTAATAGTAAGCCTTGCACAGTTGTCAGATGCAGAAAGATGATTGCAGAAAAATATTGGCACAGACCAGCTCCCTTCACTATACATGTGTGAACAAATCAGCTATATGGCCCAGTTAGTCATGCTTGAGTTCTTCCCATGTTCTGAATGACGCAACAATCAATCCCTTACCAGATCTTGCAAGATCAGTATGGGTGAAGGATTTCAAGAACACATAGTCATACCTCAATTCTCCACCCCCCAACTGCTAAATATTACAAGGTGCCTCCCTATTATAGTCTCCTCCTTTCCCCCTCCCAACTCTTGTCTATTATCTCTACCTAATTGTATACCTTGGCTATATATTTATCAATATGTGTCGTTTGAACACCCTACAATTACTAGGACCATTATATTATGCATCATATTATAACAAGCAAGCTCAGAATACGGCAATAAAAGATGGAAACTTTAGAATGTTTTCAGCTATTACTGCAGCCCCAGTCAAGAAAGATGCATTACTTTGGAAATATGTTTTTCCTCAGCTCAATTATTAATGCAAAGCGTTTTCATCTGGGGAGAAAGTGGAGTGTTGGTCTGATGGAGAACATTCCCCCACATCTTACCCTGTTCAATCCTGGCCTCCAACAGAGGTTTGTGTATGAACAAATATCATGTTTGTCAATTTCCTTTTAAATGCCTTTAATCAAGTCAGCTGCAACATCCACCCCTGGCAATTTATTCCACACTCCGACAAACCTCTGGAAGATTTTTTCCCCTAAGTTCAACATAACAAACATTGGCAATGTTAAATGGCCTAACAGGATCAACAGTGCCCTACAGCAACACATGCAGTATGGGGAAGATGAATTGCCAGACAGCAAGTGTATGACATGAATGACCAGTGGCAAACAGCTCAAGCATAAAAGTTTATTTTCATAAAGAACTCCATTATCGGTGGGAATGGACAAGGGGATAGCAAGTCATGGAGTTGCTTGTCACAATATAAAGAGAACATTTCACTTTTGAAGCTTGTGTTTCTCCTTGTACAGTCCATGCTTTCATTACTTTTGGTAGAAAAATATCATGCAATGTTCCTGTGGTTTCTTATAACTTCCTGTTACCAACAGAACTTCTGTAAATGCATTCACTTTCTAATCATAGGTTAACACCATCTCTGTGTTGACATTTGAACTCTCGTTGTCTAAGCTGACACCACAAAGCAGTACTGGGGCAGTGTTGTATGATCAGAAGTATTATTCTTCAGATGAAATGTTGAACCACGGTCTTTCTACTTGTTTAGGGGGACACTACTATAACAAAACAACAAATGACATTTTTAGAACTCCTTTCACGTCGGAAGTAGGTCCCAAGGCACTGAACAGTCAGGGGTAAGGACCACCCGAACATGGGGGAGGGGTGAGGGTCAGGGTTAGGATGAGGGAGGGCAGATAGGAGGTGGCGACTGAAGGCACAGGCAAAGAGGAGGGTCTTGAGACCGGTCTTGAAGGAGGCAAGGGAGCGAGCAAGGCAAAGGGATTGTGGCATTGAGTTCCAAAGCCTAGGGGCAGAGAAGCTGAAAGCCCGGCTAGCGATTGAAGGGTGGGTTATGCAAGAGCAGGTCGGAGCCTGCTGAATGAAGGGAGCTGACAGGTTGATAGGGGGTCAGCAGGTCAGAAAGGTAGGAGGAGGCAAGGCCGTGAAGACCCTTGAAAGTAAGGACAAGGATATTGAATTTGACACACTAAATACACCAAAGCACTGTTTCTTCTGGGTTCCTTGCCAACAATTCCCCAAATAAAAGTGTTAATTTGCTGTTTGTGGGATTTTGGCTGCTGCGATTGGCCACAAAATACAGTCACTAAACTATACTGTACCAAACTTTACTGTGAAGTACTTTGAGAGACCTCTCAATATGAAAAGCATTACACAAAATGCTGGGATTATTATTACTAAAAATTGAATGTTTGTCCAATAATCGCGTTATGAGTTTATCACACTCACATAATTTTGTGGCGTATAGTTCCTCGTTAGTCAATTCATGTTGCAGTATATTCTGTGAAGCGCTTAGAGACGTCTATTATTATTATCAGTCGTCAGGAATTTTAGCAACATTGTTTATGCAAACAACCCAATAAGAAATACTGCAAATTAAACCCCATTCAGAATGATCTCCTCCACATTCATGAGTGTTTGAAGAGCATCAGTGTGCAGATGAAATACTAAACTGAAGCATACTTCAATCAAGTGGCCAATAGTAGCAATGACAAATATGGGGTTCCTTGCAGAAAGCAATTTAAATCATGAGATGCCTTTTCTGGTAAAATGCTAACCTCAGCACCTCCTCAGCAGCATGGTTCCAACCTCAATATCAGTGTTGCTACAATGGTACTAAATAATAATAAAGCTTACATCTAGTCTGGCATCTTTCACATTCAGAGGATGTTTCAAAGTGCTGTGCACGATTCACTGCATTATGGTGTTCCAAAGGGATTGCAGGTTAGCGAGACAAATGCAAATTTTTGTTTATAAATACTAAACAAGGTTGGAATGATTCCAAAACTGATTTGTCATCAGCTTGAAGAGGAGTGTCACACACACTATGGTTAATAACTACCGGGGTTAATATAAGTTTGCTTTACACACCATTATGGTGTAATTTACACAAAATTACCATGACTGTAATCACCACTAGTACTTTCACAGATCATTATAAGATCATTAGTAAAGCATTAGGTGGGAAATCTGCCATTTTTCACACGTTGAATACATGTCAATATGGAATTGTTACTATATCTAGTAACTAACTCTCAAAACGGCTTTCAATAATAATAATCCTTGCCAAAAATGCAAAATACTGCAAAAGCTGGAAATCTGAAACAAAACAGAAATCGCAGGCAAAAATCAGCAGGTCAGGCAGCATCTATTGAGAATGGAAAGTGAGCAGTCCACATGTCCACGACCGTTCATCAGATACAATAATAATCCTTGCATTTGATATAGCGCTTTATCACGTCTTGAGATGTCTCAAAGTGCTTCACAGAATATACTATCAAGTGAATTCACTGTAAAATAAAATTATTCCTCATTGTATTCTGAAGGTATTTTGTGTCTTTCTTTTCTGTTTGTCTGCATACAGAATCATTCAATGTTCCTTTTCCCCTTTAGACAGTGATATCACCAACTCACAATGATAAAAAAAACTGCTTTAATCAGATGACGTTACATGTCCACCTCATATTTAATTTTACAATGCAACTCAACATCCACCTAGAGAGAATGTTAGGCCCTTTTCTCTCTATAAAGCTGAGTTGTAACTACAATACAGTATATAGTTTCCCACTATTATGGTGAAAATATCACAGGTTATTTGTCCACACATTCCAGTATAGAGAAATCCTCCCAATTAGGGATTTTTGCTCATAAGGAATTGATGTCATATCTACACCTCCAATTTTCATTGGTGCCCACCAGACAATCTGGTAATTATTAAACAGTATCTTTCGTTACTGCAGAGCAGCCCAGCTTTTGCTATTGAAATCTTTTCAGGAAAAAAAGTTAACCTTCAGGGACATCCTACACATGTTGATTCTTACTAGATATTTCATGGCTTGATTCAAAATAATACAATAACTGAAATACAGTTTAAAAAGTTACATTTTTAGTGAAATGTTACCCTCCAAGTGGCTGAAAACTGTTTCATGGGCTGTTTAATGGACAAGCAATGCTCAGAGCATGATATTTTAACCTGACCATATCACTGAAATGGACAATCTAAAGGAACAGAGTATTAGGAATAGGCAATTTGATCAATTGTAAAATCTTGGTAATTTAATTGTTATTTTGTCAAGCCTTATAAAACAACAACAAAATTACATTTGTAGAGTACCTATCATATCGGGAATACATCCCAAGGCGCTTATATGTCATTAAGTCTATGACCATTTTTTTTAACTACATTTCCTCATCTTTTCTACATGACCCTCTACATCATTATTTACCAAGTATGTAGCTTCATTTCCTAACTGGAGAAAATGTATTCATTTGTGCTATCCTACTCAGTTCACTAATTTTATATTTATAGCTCAATTTTATATTTATAATGTAATTTTATTTCTCATTTAAAATGTAATTACAATTATTTATAAGTGCCCAGTGACAAATTTGTTTTATCTAGTGAACAGCACAAGCGTGCATCAATGAATTTGTTACACTTGGCAGAGAGCAGCAATGGCTTATTCGAATGAAGAAAATGTTAAACAAAAGCTTGAACTCTGAAATAAAATGGAAACATTGGAAATCCCCATCTGATAAAAGATCATGCCTGAAGCATTAACCTATCTTCTTCTTTCAGATTTACCTGCTTTCTATTTCCATCATTGCTGTTCCTGCTTCTGAATTTCCATAATCTCGGAGCAAACATATTAAAAGCATGTAAGGAAGTAGTTTGGGAAGTGGGATGAATAAAAACAGCTGCTTTGAAAAAAAACAGAGGTAGCAGTAACACAGACATGAACAGCCTTCTTTCTGCGGTGAATATTTTTGCATTTCTGTAAGCTTGTTTGATGGACATCACAACGTGGCTGAGCCCAAATTTCCTGCGGCTGAATGTCGGAAAGACAGAGGTCGTACACTTTGGCTACCGTCACCGTCTTCTTTCCTGCATGTCTGAACTCAACATACCTGGGCTGTCCCTCAAACTCACCAAATCCATGCGCAACTTAGGCATCAGGTTCAATATCCAGCTTTCCTTTGTAACCCACATCTGTTACCTGACCAGGACGACTTTTTTCTACCTCCGTCACATTATCTACCTCCATCCGTACTTCACAACCAAAGCAAACAAAACTCTCATCCACATCTTCATCACTTCCTGCCTGGACTATTCCAATGTCGTCCCCAGTTTCACCATAACCAAAATACAACTAATTGAAAACTAAGCTGCCTGGACAATCACCCACACAAAACTCTGTACGTCCTTTTCACCATTCCTTACAGCAACAACAACAAAATTACATTTGTATACCAGACTTCACTGGCTCCTAATTACTGAACAGATCGATTTCAAGATCCTCTCACTTGTTTTCAAATCTCTTTAGGCCCTTGCACCTCCTTAGTATCAGATTTGTTTTCTCCCCACTCCACCATCTGCTGCTGCTGTTTGTCCCTCGTCCACTCCATTCCACCATCGGTATCTATGCTTCAGCCGCTATGCCCCCAAACTCTGGAACTCTCTCCCTCAATCACTCCACCTTGCCCCCTTTCTCCCCACTTTCAAATCCTACCGAACGACCCTACTTTGGGATTATGCTTGTTGTCACCTCCTCTGTCTATCGGGTCAGACAAAACTCTGGGACACTACCCCCTGTGAAGGGTGCTATATCAAGGCAATGTGTTTTTTTCTGAAAGCCAAGTAGTTAAAATTACATTCTGATGTACAGTAATATAAAGCTACACGAACAACAACAACAACAACATTGCACTTATAAAGCGCCCTTCACGTCAGGAGGACGTCCCAAAGCGCTGAACAGTCAGGTCTGGACCCGAGCGGGGGGTGGGGTGGGGGATGGGGGAGGGTTGGGGTAGGGGGAAGGGTAAGGAGAGTGGGAGAGGGGGAAGAGTTACTGGGGCAGCTGAAGGTGTGGTCAAAGAGGAAGGTCTTGAGGTCGGTCTTGAAGGAGGAAAGGTAGAAAGCAAGGCGGGGGGGCCGTGGGATGGAGTTCCACAGTGTGGGAGCAGAGCCTGGCCGCCGATGGTTGGGTGGTTAGGGCGGTGGATGCAGAGCTGGCCTGAGTTTGCTGAATGGTTGGTGCGGGCAGGCTGGTAGGGGGACAGTAGGTCAGAGAGATAGGCGGGGGCAAGGCCGTGAATGGCCTTGAAAGTGAGGCAAGGATCTTGAATTTGATCCTCTGGGTGATGGGGAGCCAGTGGAGACCGGGTGGTCATAGATTTAAATAATACTTAGATTTGATATAGCACCTTTCACATTGTGAAAATGTTTAAAGCACTTCATAGGATGTACTGTAAATTGGAATGACTGCAGATGAATGGGCAGCCAATTCACACACAGCAATGTCCCACAAACTGCAGTGGAGTGAATTATCAATTTTATTTAGGAGGTTAATGGTTGGCACACTGGTAAAACTTCCTTCATTTGACTTCTGGCAGTATTGAGTTAACTGATCTCAACTGAAGAAATAATTACAATGCTACAATTGGTCTCAGTGATTTTGGGCTAGCGGTTTGTGGGGAGGGAATATCTTTATCATTCACAAAAACATAATGGAATGGACATAGATTGAGATCAGGCTCATGTTTTGATCTGAGACCTTCCACAATTGAATAATCTGCTGATACTGGCCACGTGCAAGAAGCACAGAGTAGACCCCTGACATTGGGGGAATTGTAGCCCAGAAAAAGTCAGCAACTTCAAAATTGAATCAAGGCAGATGGGGAGAATACTCTCTGTTCTAGATTGGTCACTCAACAAGTCAGTTCAGCAGCAGGGGTTACAAAACCTAGCTATTGATAGCAGAGCCTTAAAGGTTAACCTCTGCATGTGCACACATGCAAAATGGAAGACTTGATATGCTCATGCTATTCATGAAATGCAGCAATTTTTCTTTTTAAGTTGGAAAATAAATCTGCAGCAGAATTAACAACCCCTGCACTGGATCTACTGTCTGATTTAGAAGCTGCTAGTCAGATTTATTTACACCTTGTGCTAAGGTTGCAGTTTAGGACAAATCCAATCTCATTTTGCTGGTATAAAGAAGGTATTAAGATCTCTTAGCGCCCACCAGAATTTCTGTTTACATACAATATGTGCTTTTATTCTGGGATAAAGTTGGCACGAGTTCAACTCTGCAGTGAGGTTTTCTGTTTGAATGCAGCCTCAAAAGATATTCCAGTTTAAACCTATCATGAAATATACTTAAATATAGGGACTAAATTTATGGTTTAACTGTAGAATATGGAAAATGAAAATCTTGGGCTGATGTAATATCAGGATTACTAACCCAACAGACTTTGAAGTTACTTAGCAACATAGTTTTAACGGTTGGTGATGTTGGCACATTGTGTCACTCTGCAAATCCCCATCATTTGAACGTTTCTTTCCTTGCTGTGATGCCACTGCAGATTGGAGCTGCACCAACATAGATGCACTGTAAATAGGACCGCACTGTTCTTTTACTTGGCAGAACTCAATGCTTAAGACAAAATATATTGGTTACTCTGGGTGCCTTATCTGTGCTGTATTCAAAAGGATAACATCTTATGGCATACTGCCACTCAGTGCCCTGAGTACAATTATTGAAAAACCTGCAATAAAGTGACTACTAATGGACTTTAAAATAAATCCTTAAATCTGTTAAATTAAAGAAGGCGTCACTTGCAACAAAAATCAAGTGTCTGTGCCAAGACAAAATGTCTGATCATACTCCATCAAGCACTTAATGTAAATTACATGTTAAATGAAATCAATGGATTCCCTACTACTGATGATATTGAACAGTTCAAATATATACAAACACTTTAATATGCTGATTGAGGAGGGAGGTTTGAATCCATTGAGGGAAGCACGAGTATGTTCAATATTATTTCACAGTAAACATCCAATATATAGTTCCAAGTGTCAATTTACTTGAACTGATGAGCTGCATGTCTTTTTATACTGAATATCGCATGTTATCCAAGCACCAGTGAGCTGCAAGAGTACGGAAGCAACTTTTCTCCTGGTGTCTTGGTCAACAATTCCCAAAATAAAATTGGTAAGTCACTTCATAGCTGTTTGTGGGAGATTGCTGTGTGCAAAACTGATGTTTCACGTACAGAATGCACAACTACATTTGTATAGCACCTTTCATGTCAGGAGGTTGTCCTAATGCGCTGGACAGTCAGTGATTTGGCCCCACCATGGGGTTGGGATCAGGGGAGGTGGTGGGCATATGTGGGATGTGTAGAAGGATGGCCCCAAAGGCATGGTCGAAGAGGAGAGTCTTGAGATATGCCAGAAGGAAGCAAAGGAGGGAATAAAACAAAGGGATGTGGGATGGACTTCCAAAGGTTGGGACAGAGAGGCTGAAGGCCCGAACACAGGTGGGGCGAACAGGTTGCGGAAGGGAGTGGACACATTAATTTTGCATTAGCAGGTCTCATAGATTGGAAGGAGCAAGGCCATAGAGGGTTTTGAAGGTGAGGATAAGGATTTTGAACTCAATTCTCTGGAGGATGGGATGTCAGTGGAGCTGGGCGAGTGTGATAGGGTCTGCTGTAGGAGAGGACACAAGCTGGAGAGTTCTGGATGATCTGCAGCTGATGGAAGGAAGAGTTGGGAAGTTGCCAACAAACAGGGATTTTGCATAGTCGAGCCAAGATGTAACAAATGCTTGGATGAGGGTTTTGTTAGCCTGATGGGTGAGACAGTGGGGAGCTGGATAATGTTACAGAGGTGGGGGAAGGCAGACAGATGGCACAGATGTGGGGTAGGAAGGGCAATTGTGAGTCAAACGTCCTCCTGACCTGAAAGGCGCTATACAGATGTGATTCTATATTGTATTGTAAACGGAATGCCAAGGCTGCAGGCTGGCTCAGTGAGGTGAGGTGTGCATCCAATGGATGGTGATGCTGCCAGTGCCTGAAGTGTGGAGGCCCTATCGGGAACCAATTATGAGGGGCTTGGTCTTGTTGATGTTCAACTGTAGAAAGTTAGCTCTCAGGACTGTAGCTATCCTGGAGTCAAGGGTGCAGGCACAGAGAAAGAGTTTGTTGTTATTCCCACTGTGGAAGTTGACCTCACGTCTGCAGATTATGTCAGCGAGGTGGATGATACACAGTCAATCCACTTTACAGTACAGTACTTTATAGTAATATCTTTGCATTTGATACAGCATCTCATCACATCATCAAGACATCTCAAAGTCCCTCCCAGTAAGGTGGATTGACTGCATATTTTGTGGGCGAAACACAATACCACAACTCTGCATAGCAATGTCCCATAAACATCCATGGAATGAATGACCAATTTTATTGACTCAGAGCTGAGATTTCTATCACTGCACCAGGCTGCCATCTAAACTGACACCTATATCTAGTGAATTGCTTTGAGATGTCTCAATGGCATGCTAAGATGCTATATAAAATAGAAGGAATTGTATTATAAGAATTATTAATATTATTATACAATAATTATTATAGCTGCTATTGGCAAGAAACATCTTACTGTATATGTAGGGCTAAATCTACCAAATAATGGATTGAATTAATATTGCTATCAAAAAATAAGGGTCATATAAGATCTATTTATCATAGAACCCATTGAACAAAGCAATCACGATTACACTGAAATTATTTTTTAAAATCTCTTTGGATAGTGTAAAGAATCCATAAATAGGGTTTACATAGCTGCAAAATAGTTTCCAAAAGCATATTTATAGTTGCCCATACTTTGTTTTGCCTGGAACTTATCATAGGCAGAAAACAGCTCAGATTCAGGGTTAACTGACCCACAAAAGACTGTGAATGCTGAATCCATTCAAGTTTTCATGATTGAGGTGGATAGATATTTGTTACATAAGAGTAGCGAGAGATATGGGACAACAACAACAAAATTACATTTGTATAGTGCCTTTCACGTTGGAAAGATGTCTCAAGGGGCTAGAAAGATGGGTAATTGGAATTGATGTACATACTAGGCATGATCTTATGGATTCGAGGAACACATTTGATGTGTTGATTATCTTATCTTCCTAACGTGGCTAACCAGTGGTGCAGCATAGCTTCAGTCTGACAGAAGATCCTATTATAACCACAAATCATCAAAATCCACTGACTCAACCAGAGTCTAATATATGCCTGGCAATTAATGACATTATCTTGCAGAGAAAAAGGTAGAGGGAGGGGATTTCAGAGAGTGGGGTTCAAACTCTTGAAGGCTCAGCTACCTATGGAAGAGTGGAAGGGACCATGCAGCAGGCAACCATTTGCCGAATGGAACGAGCGAGCGGAATAGTGGAGTAAAAGATTATGGCAATAGGGAGGTGCAAGAGATTAAAGGTGAGAGTGAGAACATTGAATTCAGTCAGTGGCAGACAGGGACCCAGTGGAGCCTGGCGAGCACTACAGTGATGGAAACATGGAGTTTGGTGAGGGGGCGGATGGAGACAGCATAGATTTTTTATGAGTTGGAGCTCATGAACTTGGAAGAAAAGAACAATTAGCAAAGTTGCAAGCTACTTTTCCACAAAATCTCAAAAATGCATTCAACCGCATGCATTTCCTTATCAGGCACTGCACTTTGAGTTATTTTGCTACTTACAAACCAGACCCAACACTTTATTCTAAATAATTCTTTACACCATTCCCCTCTTGTCACAGTATCAGACCACCAGCCTGCTTTTTGCAGTGAGGGAAGATGGGGTACAGTTTAAATGTGGTAACAGATAATATATTTTCTATGAATTCAAAGCTAAATACAGTACCAAGAATTTAATTTAGGTGCATTTGCTCCTCTTCTCTCAGTTCCACACTGACAGCATGTGCTGGTAGGTTCAAGGCACCAACCCCAAATTCAATTCAGATTACCTGTTCCAGAGAAATTAATTTGACATTCAGTTCAGTAACACTAAATTTACAGTGATTTACGATGTGCTTGTACTGGTGGAAGCAAAAGGCAACATCCCTTCTAGCAGGAGAGTGATTAGCAATGGAACTCTGATTTATAACTCTATATCTTTCTGTAGCAACAACATAAACTTACTTTTGTACAACACCTTTCATATAACAGAATGTCTAAACTTCCTGACAAATGTACTGGTGCACAATGAGCAGGGGAGTGAGAGATTTAAGAATGTTGTTCCAAGGTATGGTGAAAAGAGATACATTTTTTTCTTTTGAAGACAGAGAGAGAAGCAACAAGCAAAGTATGGGAAGAGAGTTGATAAATACAATGGTGGTTGAAAGCTCTATTAATAATAGAGTGAAGGGAGTGAGAAGGAGAACGGATATCTCAAAGTCAAGAGTGCTATTGCTATCAACTGAGGCAAGATGATACTAGGTGCCTGGGGTGAATACCTTTCTTCTTGTTTGACCCTGGACAACAAATGTAAAAAGTGTCCGTGTCCACAGAGGATATTATAGCCTATCCCAAACCATCTCTCAACTGAAGTCTACACATATGAACTGTCCAGCAGAGACAACTAGTTTGCAGTTCAGAGAAACAACTGTGGACATTTATTTCCATTGTTTAACCTGAGGCCCTTTGGCTAATTGGAGCATCAAGAAATGAGATGAGCTAATCTAACATTCAATATGGACTGGGAATTAAACCTCGGATCTTCCTGGTCTGTGTGTCTCATTCTACATAGGGTGTTGACTTCACTGACTGACCATTCATGGGAAAGGAAAATGGTCCTGTTGGCATGTGTACACCAATGTAATTGTTTTGCTGTCCTATTGTCTATGTTTTGCTTGATGCCTCAGAGAAGATATAATAAGGTTTTAATATGATCAAGAAACTGTTTCTCTAAAGTCTAATGGATGATATTCTTCTGACCCGTCATGAGTACAGCTCAATTTCTTTATTGAAAGAGGCATTAACATTTCAATATTTTTCAGTGGAAGATATTATTATCATCCATTCTCCAACAGTACAGAATACTTGTTATTTTGAGTCCCTTTGAGCAAGATTTGTTTATCTTGTTCAATTCAAGCACTACATGAAAAAATACAACATTCCCCACAACAGACCTGAGCCTTTGATGTGACATGCGAAAGGTACGACTGGGAATGACACCAGTAGAAATTCAATAAAGCACTTTGGTAAGTGAGAAAGGATTGTTTGGAATTACTACATCAGCACCAAGACAGCTATAAAAACACTGGTTTTGGTTTCCATGTCTTGGCTCCAGATTGTATATTCCCAGGAACAGTATTGATTGATCTCACCCTGATCACTGGATCCACAATTTTGCCTGTTTTTTTTTTAAACTCCCTTTTAAAACCATTTATTATGCTCTCTCTCTCCTCTAGCTTTAATTTAAATTAGCTTGCTTCTTGAAAATGACCAAAATTGAAACACTGATCAAATTCAGTCATATCTTGAATCTCAGGTTTGCAGTTTCTAAATTCACTGGTCTGTCCTGTTTTTTTTCAGAAAGACATAAAACAAGCCAATCTTGGATCCAGGAATATTACTTGAGTCCAGAATGGATAAATTAAATAAGAATTGCATTTTCCATGTCCAAAATCTCATTATATAAACAGTTAATTCAGATATCTTAAGATAAACAGCCAGTTCACAATTGTTTTCCAAACCCAATTTCAATGCATACAATTCCAGTTATAACTCCACCAAGTATCTAAGAAATATACATGTATATAAACTGCAGGTTGGGCTAGCCATATGTAAATGCATGTGCAAAGAAGGAATTAAAGGAACCCTAAATTAGGTAATTAACAATGAAAATGATTACAGTATCATAAGTTGTTAATTACATAGTCAAGGACATCTTTAATGTCTTCAATACCAGGTTTACACATGGTTAGCACAAACTGCAAATTGGACAACAGCGTAATCGATGTGAACGACTTATGTCAGTAGATTGCACACAACAATAACATTAAATTGTCAGGTGAGATCACTTGTTAGTATTTTCTCCTCTGAGTGAGTAGTTTATGGCTTCAAGTCTCAAGTTGGAACATGAACTTATTGTCGATGCTTGTCAAAACAATGCAATCGCAGGGAGCACTGCATTGCAGGAGCCACAATCTTCCACACGATACATTAAGTTTCTGATTGTTCCTCAGATAGACCTGTTCAGAATACCAAGGCAGTATCCCAAAATACAATAGAATTTCACCTGCTTTCCCAATCAGCTAGATAGGGGACCTCACTGTGTGCAGAATGGTTGACACTTTCACCAACAACAAAAATATCACTATGTGGAATAGTGATTGACTTGAAATGTTTCAATAATAATAATAATAATCCTTGCATTTGATATAGCGCTTTTCACATCTTATCGATGTCCCAAAGTGCTTCACAGAATATACTGTAAAGTGAATTGACTGTATATTTGTGGGCGAATTGTGGCAGCCAATTGTGCACAGCAGTGTCCCACAAACAGTCGTGGATTGAATGTTATGGGCCAGGTAAACTGCTTCCAATTGTTGACATTACGAGAAGTAATTTACAAGAGAAATATATTCTACTCAACCTCTTTATAATCCCTCAATGTTATCACAGATGATATTTGCACAAGCATCTTAACTCAGCCGGGTTAGTGTGCTGTTATCAAGTCATCTCAGAGCAAATTCTTTGACTGGATCTCTCCCCACAGTACCACCTTGAAGTTCTAATCCAGGGATATTATGAATGAGATAAATTCTTCCCTCACTATTTGCTTCCAAGTTGACTCTAACTGTCATCTAAAGTATAAAATACTATAACAAGAAACAATCGACAGACACCAGCAACAGTGCTGATATATTGCTTTATAACTTCTAGTATTATGAGGTAATTTAATACTATGTAGAGTCTCTCAAATTTACTCTGTTATAACATGATTTTTCCATTCCGCTCTGCTCCCTATTCTACTTTTTAGATTTTAAATCTAATTTCTATATGGTTTACACCAACCTTATGTTGAAGTAGAATGTGTGAATTACAATCATACCTGAACAACAGTAGACGCACAGCATTTCTGATGAGGTGTTGGTATGCTGTGGACAAGCATTTATTTTAGGATGTAGAGTGAACAGTATCTATCACACACGCTGCTTGATAGATCAGGATATTTACAAAGCAGCATCTGAAGAAGTATTCAACTCTATAGCACATTTAAAATATCTCTCTCGCTCTCTGTATATAGAGAGATCACTTCAATTCCATGACTGTTTGTTTAAGACTGCTGTGCGCAATTGGCTGCTGTGTTTCGCCCACAAAATATAGTAAATTTACTTTAACATATATTAGAATCATAGAATTATATGGCACAAAAGGAGGCCATTCGGCCCATCTAGTCTGTGCCTGCTCTTTGAACAGAGCAACTCTATCCCACTGCTCAGCTTTCTCCCCATAACCTAACAGACCTGTTCTTCCAAAATAAAGATCTAGTTCCCTTTTAAAAGCTGTTATGGAATCTGCCTCCACCAGCTTTTCAGGCAATGCATTCCAGATTCGAACAACCTGCTGAGTGAAAACATTTCTCCTCAGCTCCCCCCTGCTTCGTTTTGAAACTATCTTAAATCTGTGACCACGAGTCACTGATTCTCCCACCAATGGAAACAGTCTTTCCCTATTCACCCTGTCGAAACCTCTCATAATCTTATAAACCTCTATCAGGTCTCCTCTCAATCTTCTTTGTTCTAGAGAGAATAAGCCTAGCCTACCTCGCCTTTCCACGTAGCTGAAGTCCCTCATTCCTGGTACCATCCTGGTAAATCTCCTCTGCACCCTTTCTAATGCCTTAATATCCTTCCTAAAGTGTGGTGACCAGAATTGTACACAGTATTCCAGCTGAGGCCTAACCAAAGTCTTGTAGAGGTTAATCAGCACTTCCTGACTTTTGTATTCTATACCCCTATTTATAAAGCCTAGTATTCCATTTGCCTTCTTAACGGCCTTGTCTACCTGTCCTGCCACTTTCAAAAGGTCACTAACACAAATCCCCAGGTCTCTCTGTTCCTTCCCACCCTTTAAAATTGTACTCTCTAGCCTATATTGCCTTCCCTCATTTCTTCTCCCAAAGTGTATCACCTCACACTTCTCTGTATTAAACTTCATCTTTACCATTTTATCTATATCCTCTTGCCGATGGCTACTATCCTCCTCACTATTTACTATTCTGTGAAGCACTTTGGGATGTCTAGGAGACGTGATAAAGCGCTATATCAAATGCAATTATTATTATTATTATTAATATAAGGAGTTGGATTTTTCACAAAAAATTGCATAGGAGGTGATTGTCTACAGAGATTGCTCTTAGGATGTTGATAACCAATAGTTTTAGTACAAAACAGGGCAACAACAATCAGTTATATTGGCTGGGGCATTTTGACAATTCTTCACTGAGCATAAAGAGGCACAAAACAGACTCCCGATGGCTCATTTGGTGAATCCATTGCCTATAATCTATTTAAATCTTGTAGACCAGGAAGGTTGGGTTCCCAGCCAAGGGCAATTATCGGAGGTGGAGAGGTTGCCTATGTGCTAAAATTGACATCAACACCCCAAGACCTAGAGAGGGAGGAAAACCCTGTGTACTACTCAATCACATCTGTAGAACTGGGTAAAGGTATGAAGGTAAACCTGTGGACAATTAGTCTGGCAACACTCATCATCTCAAAATTCAATCAACAGTGTTTATCTGCAGGATTCCACCAGGCAACCCAGAGAGACAGAGGCAACAATCTGTGAGCAAGGTATTTCCATTTCACATCACATTAAAGGGCAAATCACTGGAATTATTTGAATATTCACAAACTAAACTTGAAAACCCACAATGTGGGTTTTAAATTTTAAATTCAGTGTATCCTTAGCCTTACAAATGGATAAAACTGGGGAATCCATCTGGTAAAGTTTATGAATGGTGATTCAGTTTTTGGTTCAAATGTATTGGTTTTGCTAAGGAAAAAGCTATTGAAATTAGGAATAACAGGAGTGCCACTAAGAATACTGAATTGCCCTCTGCCCGGAAGCTCAGATTTTCAGATCTACCAGTACTTTAGATTCTATGTTAAAACAATAAGACAATAATTGTATTTTCTCGCTTGGCGGGTTCACTAAATATTAGTTTTGTATTGAGACATATTTGCTGGCCTGTATCTTTAGGTGAGGGGCACAACTGTGCTCACCAACGTCCAGGAAGGTGATTTTATAATTGAAAAATTATAATTTTTCTCCTCTTGGTCATTGCCTCCCTCTTGTTTCTAATCTGCCACGAATCAAGATCGTTTCTATCTTGCTCTGTCTCTTGTATTGTCAATCCCTTGCTCATTTTTCCGTCTCTGTTAGCTTTCTCACTCTTGGTACTTTTTTCTGTCTCTCTTTTCAACCACCTCCAATTTTCCACTTGCCAGGGTATCGTACATGACTAAGCATATGAAAGTTCCTCTCCAGATCAAATGAATGGCACCTGTCAGTGAGTTTGCCAGCCCTGAACTCGTGCAGTTTGCTGCTTTCACCTGGTACATACTTAGGGGACTCGCACATCTGGGCAAAATACATTGATGCATATATTATACAAGCTGGAGAGGAAACAACAAGCATATACAATCCACCTAACTCAACACCAACAATTTGCAAGTGTAAATAGCGCCCTCTCCCCCTCCCGCGTAGGATAGCGTCCCTGAGCGCTTAAACAATGAGACATTTTATTTGAAAAGTGGTTTGTTTCTTTGTTTTTTATCTCTCCTTCTCTATTCTGCCCCTGCTTGAGCCTCTAAATATTGCTTAGTTATTAAACACATGTGGTGATGTTAAGACACCCGTGCATTCCTCATATGTGCAGCTAGATTGTGAGTGTGGGCAGGATTTTCAAAGATGGGATGGACAAACTGAATCCCACTTTCAGGCAAAGTCTAAACACCTGCACTTTCCAGCACAGCTAACGGTTTGATCAGAAGCAAAACTCCAGCCCGTTTTACCTGTTTTAGGCACTCTATAAATGTAATTTTGTTTGTTTTGCCCTAGTTGGAGCACACAGACACTTCTACCAGGGGCTAGCTGAACACAGACTGGTGATCATACACAGGATCTTGTTAATCTGAAACAAAAGCAAAAGTTACTGGGGAAACTCAGCAGATCAGGCAGCATCCATGGAGAAAGGAAAAAGAGTCAATGTGTCGGGTCGACAACCCTTCCTGTCTTACGCTTCTTTCTGCCTGCGGAGATCTAACAAACACGATGAACAGTGGAATCACTTGGAGGGACCAGACATGGTGACGTTCCACACATCTATCTATACAGGACTTCACACCACCACATATGTACAGTGAAGCTATCTGACTTTCAGACAGCGGTGAATACTGGTGGCCTATGGAAGTTCCCTGGTTTCCAGGTGCTGCTCTTGCCTGTGGCTCCCCTGGTTAGCCAGTGTGCTGCACACACAGCATTGTAAGGTGACTGATTCTCATTCTGAGGAACAGCCTGCACCAAACTTGCATCACCCCACGACTCGTCGACTGTTGAGGAAAGCTCGTGTCACGGGAGACACCATTCAGCTGCAGTGTGAACTCTCACAGGGCAATTTGCTGCATTGACTGACACTGTGAAATTGACAGGAGTAGCAGACGTCACCAGTGAGGTGACACTATTATTATCTCGCTGCAGTCTCTCCAGGTCAGCAACACAGTCATCTGTTTTGTAAGTCAGTGCTTACACAACACAGTGCTATTTTATTTGCCAATTCCCTTCCGTCCAGTAATACTCACAGACATTCAAATTAGCATTTACGATAAATACTATTTTATTGTATTTATTGTAAATAAATACAATAATTTCACGTTGTAAGCTCGGCCGAGGCAGGAATGACACATTCACTTTTTCCCACAGAATAGGATAAATGTATAACTGGAGATCCTAGTTTTTCTTTAACAAGGGCATTTTTTTTAAAAAAAACTGTAAACCGAATCCGCTGCTATATCCTCCAAAGTGAAAAGAAAATACAGAATGGGTTGGAGTCGAAACAGAAAAAGGCAAAAAAAAAACCACAATAATCATGAAAGAAAAATGACTTACAGGTCCGAGGAGGGGAAAATGACGCAGGAATAATAAACATAAAGGAACGAAAAGTCGTATCTGATTTCTAAAAAAACTTTCTAAAGACCCTACGCACATCCCCCTCAACATCTGCTCCATGATTAAAAATAAGTCTCCACCGCTTCCCTTGCAAAAATACACAATTTCTTTGCATTTTTTTGAAACCTTGCCAGAGTACTTTTGTTCAAGCCTTAATACATGATTGTGCTGCAAGGGATTAAACAGTACCGCGTACATTCTGTACAGATGAATGCACAAAACCAATACACACAGAGGCAGATAAAGTGTGCACACAACACACATAGTGTGCAGGAAAAAATGTAAAACAAAATTGCCAACTTTCTCCCTCCCTCCAATCAGAGACAAGTGTAACGATGAATTAATCCGCTTTCATTTAATTCGGGCAAAGAAATCTTCTTGATTTGGGTTGTTTTGCTTCTCCCACTTCCCCCCCCCCCCCCCCCCCCCACACACACTCACAGTATGTGTCGGCATGTCGTTACTCTTCGTATATATTTCCAATGTGAAATGAGTTGTCAAGTGCATCTAAATATAAATATATATATAGAAAGGGTCTCTATTTTAGCCATGGAAAGGCTGATCGCTGATCGCTGTCAAAAGTCTTCCGAAGAACCTGGGAAATTAGTTGTCATACGATTTTTGTTGTTTTTTTTAATTAAAAAAACAAACCCCTTTGGATCGGGAAGAGTTACTACAATTGATGCCATTCTGCACATATCCGATTCCCAAACGCTTCCGGTGAGAGAGTATTTTCAAAAGCTTGTGAAAGGAGCACACAACAAATGAAAGAAATCTCTCAACATTTCCTCTGAAGCTTTTCCCCTCTCACAGCTTTGGGCCGTGCGTTTGCTGCCGCCAGCTCTCGGTGAGAGCTCACACTTAACCGTTTGAGTACTTGTGTGAATATTTTTTTTTCTCTCCAGCCAAGTTGACCACAAGGACCTCGCCAGCGGCATCCCCAGCAGGTCAGGTCAGGTCCCCCTCCCATCCCATCCCATCGGAGCGTAACACCGGCAATGCACTAAAACAGGACAGAGCGCAGGAAACACACACCACAACCCACAGAAAACACACCCACATCCATCCCGCACCAGATCACTCCCGGGCTCACACCGGCCCGGCTTCCCCGCTGGAACAACACACCGTCAAAATAACATCTTACACACACTCCGCAAAGGGTCAGGAAAAAGCAGTAGCGGCGGCGGGAGGAGGAGGGGGGGGGGGGGGGGGGGGGGGGGGGGGAGATTAATGACAGTCTTTACATTGCCATTGCAGATCAGTCTCTGGGTTTCCTACCTGAGTACAGCCGTGTCACCCTGTCTGACGGTGATGTTGTCTGTGCCTCTGGTGAAGTCCACACTCCTGACGGGCAGTCCTGTTGGGAGAAGGCACAGAAATCTCAGAAGGACCACGGGCAGCGGGCGCTGATAAAAAGGACCCCGGGATACCATGGTCAGGACAGTGTAGTCGGGGCTGGGCTCAGGGGGGGGAAAATAAGACCTCCGCCGAGCACTCCAGCACACACTCCTGCCAGCCGTCTCCACTAATCGCAAGCTTTGCAATTCCGAGCCCCAGTCGAGTGCCCGCTAATCTGACAGCGGAGGCATCACTTGTAAGCGATATGTGAAAGCGATGCTCAGAGCGAGGATTGACTGCTTTTCCCCTCCTCACGCTTCTTTACTTCATTCACCTCCCCCCCCCCCACCCACCCCCCCTCCCACCAGCACCAGCACAGCCACCCCTTTGGCAGCAAGCTGATGAAGGTCTGATACCACTCCATCACCATGGCAACAGCTCCATCTGAGGCAGGTCTACCCAGAGAACAGAATTGTGCTTTGAGGCAGAAACTTGCCAAGCTGTTAAAGTGAGAAACAAAGTTAAATTACTTATTTTTTTAGGAAGCGGGGGTGAGGTTGGGGCAAAGTGTTTTTTTTTTTGCATTTGCCTTGCAAAACATGGCATGCTCGGTTGTGGGTAACATATACTGGCAAAGTGTAAGAATGATTATCGGTGAGGCTTGGTTATGGGGAGCCTGCCTATAACACCAACTCCTATTGCTATGGTGTCTGAATGTAGCTGCGCGGCTATGCAGTAGGGGACAAGGAGCTGATTCAAACACAAAGTGGTAGCCGAGCATTTAACGAGAGGTCCCCATTCTATCACAGAGCTGCAACGCTCGGGTACTGTGTCCACTGGATTCTCAGTGTTTAATACAAGATGCAATGCAAACACCATTCCCAGAGTTTTGACAGGAACCCATGTCTGCTGTTCAGGCGACAGTCCAATTATTTTTTTTTAGCAATGTGGAGTCCAATTTGTGGTGTTTCAAGGGGAATCCTATTAGAAGATCCCACCAAATCACAGAAATTGTCTTCTCTTACGTGGACGGGAAGTTTTTCTGCCTATCAGAACAATTCCCCGTTTGTGTGACTCCCGATTCCTTGATAATGTTAAGATGCAATGCAGACCCCACATTAACACCCGTCTAAAGCCTATCCCCCCCCCATCCCAATGTATGCTTTGAACATTCTCTGAACAGTAAATTCAGTTCATTTTAATACGCTTCCCAAAGTGATGCACTGATTAGCTGTGCGTATTCTTCTAATGAGCATTTGCATAGACATTGCAATCATCTGCTTTGAGTTTTATTAGTGGTTCACACAGTAATTATTTATCCTCGTTTAAAATGTAGCACTTTTTTCGCTTGTGTTGGGCTCCCCTGCTTTACACTAAAGAGCATGAGTTCCAAATAGGTCAGCAGCAAAGTCCGTCAAAAATGGAGCTTCAGAAACTGTCAGCGAGAATGCATGAGAAAGCATGAGGGAGACCGACCCCTCCCTCCCTGTGGGGAGGGCTGAGTATTGCTCACACACACGCTGAAGGGAACCACTGGGATGAAACAGAGCCATTCTACCGCTTAACCTCACACCGTTGGAGAGAGGGACCTTCAGTGCTCTAGCAAGGATCGCCATCTCTGCTGAGTAAAATAAACCAAAGTGCGTGGCTCTCTAATTCTCTCTCTCTCTCTCTCATAGTAAGCAGAATAAACCGAAGTGCGTGGTTCTCTAACTCTCTCTCTCTCTCTCTCTCATAGTAAGTAATAAGTGATGATAATCCTTGATTTGAGGTGGCCAGCACTTAATAATGTCCAAGTCTATCAAAACACTTCACAGATAATTGCTGTCAAGTGCAGTGACTGTATGTATAGCACAGGAAAGTCACCAGGAAGGAAGCCATGAGGTTAACAACCAATTTATCTGGAAGGCTGTCTCCACCCTCTTCCATTGTTTGTGCTGGATGAACACCTCTGCCTTTTACATACATCCCTAACCCGCACCCCCTTTCCCAGTAGATACCCCTCACTCTTGCATTGTGCCCACTCCAGCTCACCTATACCCTTTCCCCCATTAATCTTACCCAGAAACGTTCTTCTTCTGATTTTATCCAAGAATATCTGCTCCCCCCCCTACCCCCCCCACACCTCGCCCACCTCCTCTCTTCAGTTTTCTCGCGGCTTCCTTTCCTCATGGGGGTGACAACTCAACTCTGCCCCAGCCGCATTACTCACAAGTCTTCCTCCCAAGAGATGGTTTCTGGCTTGTTCAGTTATTGCTTTTCTCAGTGCAGCACGGACAGACAGCCCACAAATCATTGGAACAAGCGGGAGAGGAGCAAGCGAGGGCTCACAAATTTTGATCTTCTCCATGTTACTAGAATTCACATCAACCAACGTGCTGAGCAAAGAGACCTTTCAACTACTGAATTGGATTGTTCAATCGCAGTTAAAGTAGAGTAGCAAAGTTAACAGGAGAGGGTGTGTGCGTGATTAGTGATATGTTAATCATTAGAAGGACAGAAGATGCCTTTAAAACATACCCTTCAATCCTGGTCTAGTGACTCTTTCGGGTTTGAACACCTCCTGGCAATTGGTGAAAGGTTTCACCCATACATTCTGCACATTCAAGAACAATATTTTTCAAGACAGTGAGGAGCCTGAAATTATTCCCAACTATGGGAATA
The DNA here is from genome assembly GCA_035084275.1 of Hydrolagus colliei. Lineage (NCBI taxonomy): Eukaryota > Metazoa > Chordata > Chondrichthyes > Chimaeriformes > Chimaeridae > Hydrolagus > Hydrolagus colliei. The sequence goes on along the minus strand of CM068745.1, from coordinate 40,712,152 downwards.
GGACAGGTCCTGATTCATCAGTTACTATGATAATGTTTTCAACCGAGCCACTGACTGGAGATGAAATACCAATGAATTGATAATTTCACAAATAATAATGATCACATTGAATGTTACACATTTCCAGTTAAAAATGAAATCACAAAATTAAAGTTCCTAGATTTAATCCCGTCTTTCAGAAGGTGATATTAAAGTTGCCATAATTTGCTTCAGTATTTCTGTGTAAGAAGGGGTGTAAATTAACAAGGGCTCTTCTTTATGACTTTCTTAGGAACTTCAACACTGCAAGCTGCAGGTTTGTGGGATGTCAAGAAACAATAGGCTTCCAATCATTCCACTTGTCATCTAATAACTGGTATGCTAGGTGTGACAATTTTTACCACTAGGTATCACTAGTGTACTATTTATCAAGCTACAGAAAATATTTGCTTGTATATCAAACTACACCACCCCCCACCCCCCCACCAATACCACCACATGCAGTACATGGATATCTGAAGTTTTTATTATGCATTCCAGCTTGTATGGAAGGCTTTTTTGATGTAGATTTCCTGCTGATGAACAGCATCTGATTTGACAGAAGACAGTGAATGTGTCAAGACGTTCTAGCTTTGAAGAGATAACACAATGGGATCGTCAAATAAATTATTCTACAATGTAGGGAACTCTTTGAATGCCTCAACAATGATATTATTGTTGACAATAATATACTGCAGGAGATTTCCCTATAGACTACGGATTGTTAGGCCTATCTACAGGTTAATCAGACAAACTCTCCAGTCTATAAGACAGAGAACATGTTAGTGTATTTCAGGTGGGATGAGATTGATTCACGGCTGAACTACAATTGGAATGAAAACATAAATCGCCGTTCTGCCATCTAACATCAAGCTGCACATTGAAGGTCTCTAACTGTTTAGGTTTACTACGACATCATCACAAAGAAACATTTCACACGCCGCTGACATGCTCCACTGAAAGTCCTGAGAGGTGGGTTTTCCAAGGTGCCACGTCTCTTGGACACCATGTCTGCCCATGTTGCGCTTGGCTGAAAATTGATGGCCTTTTCAATAAATCTACCGCTTTTTTTTTGGTGACAAACCTCTGCTTTCTTCAACAGAATTGGCAGCAATGTAAAAAATTAACTACACCTTTAAGCTATTTTCTATTGCGGAATGTTTATTTTTCCAGCATTGCTCTGCCAATGAAGAGCCAAACCTATGCTCTTCCCGTTTAAAACATTTACATTTTGATCCTGGGCCAAAAACAACAACAAAGTCATATTTGTAGAGCTCCTTTCACCTCAGGAGGTCATTGCAAGATGCTGAAAATGCATGTGTGAGGGTTTGGGCAGCCTGAGGGGTGAGGTAATGGTGGAGTTGGGCAAACTTGCAGAGGTGAGGGAAGGCAGTGCTGCAAATGGCATGGATATGGGGCAGAAAGGACTTTACAGGGTCAAACAGGATCCCAGGTTCCTGAGTGACTTGGTGAGGTGGAGAGAGAATCTGTGGAAGCTGATGCTGCCAATGTTTGAGATGCTGGCACAAGCATATCAGGAGGCCCTTTATCTTGCTGACTTTCAGCAGTAGAAAGTTGTCTAACATCCAGTACTTGATGTCTATCAGAATGCCAGTTGTCCTGGAATCAAGGATGGAGTCAAGAGAGAGAGAATGGGGTGTCATCTGCGTAAATGTAGAAATTGATGCATTCAGGAAGGTTTTTTTTTGGATGGGGGTGATGGTAGCTGTTTAGAAGGGGATGCAAATGGTGCCAGATAATAGGGAGAGATTGATGATGTCGGAGAGTAGAGGGATGATAAGGTATAGCTGGGAGGTAAGGAGAGGGGTGGGGATACAGTCAAGGGAGTAGGTAGTGTGCTTCATGGTTGATATGGAGATGATGTCAGAAGCGGAGCATACATGTTTGAAAATTTGGAAGGAGGGATGGGTAGGGGTTGGAGTGTGGGTGGGAGATAGCGAGGGTGTGGCAATTGGGAGGACTGAGGCAGCTGAACAGATTCTCTTGATTTTGGACTTGAGGAAATCCACACTCTTCCCAGTTAGAATTTGAGGAGAGAATAGACAAAGCATGGGGGATTGGACGGAGGAGTCATTGGATGGTGCCTGGGGTTCACTTTGCCTCCAAGATTATGTTGGAGTAAAAGGATGATTTGGCGGAAGTGAGAGCAGATTGGTATGTTTTGATGTGTTCCAGCCAGATATGCCAATGGACCATGAGGCCAGATTTGAGCCAGGTGCGTTCTGACCCTTGAGGGAGCGGAGATGAATGGTGAACTAGGTTGAGGTTCATGAATAGGAGGCGGATCAGGAGGTGAGGTGGGCAAGAGTATTGAGGGTAGTGAAGATGGTATGATGGAGGAGAGTTAGTGAGGAGGAAAGGTCAGTGTGGGAGGCAGGCCAGAGCGCTTCACAGTAACGGATTCCGGGACCAAGCCAGGGGCAGGGGTAGAAAGGTGACCAAAGGTGCGGTCGAAGAGAAAGGTCTTCAGATGGGACCTGAAGCTGAGAAAAGAGGGAGCGAGGTGAAAGTAGTGAGGAAGGGAATTCCAGAGCATCGGGGCATAGTGGCTGAAGGCACAGCTGCCGAAGGTGGAACGGAGGATTAAGGGGACATAGAGGAGGCCAGACCCAGTGGAGCGAAGGCAACTGGAGTTGGTTTGAGGAGAGAGGTCAGAGAGGTATGGGGATGCAGATGAGTGGAGGGATTTGAAGACAAGGGTGAGGATCTTGAAGTCGATCCTCTCGGGGATAGAGAGCCAGTGAAGTCTGGCAAGGACTGGGGTAATTGGGGAGTGATGTTTGGTGCAGGTGAGGATAGGCAGCAAGAAAGATGGACAGAGAGAAGGACAGAGTGGGAAGGTTGATGCCCACACCAAGACTTGAGGCAGCGGTTAGTGGGGCATGGTCAGCCTGCAGGATTTGAGGCTGTGGGGGCTAGAGGTAGCACAGAGTGGAGAGAGGGGGCAGGGCACTGATTGTGTATCCATCTGGTTGTCCAACCTGAAAGGTAACACCGAACAGCCTGCATGGAAATGACAGAGGAGGAGAAGGAGAAACAATAAACTATGTCGTACCTGGCTCCCGGGATTCAAATCTAGAGGGCGGAAATGATGACATGCATAGATTTGGGTGGGAAAATCTTAAACAGCCGCTCCGTCTGAGCCCAGTGATGGCAGCGAGACCTTGGCCCCGCCTCCAGCTACCAACCGGTCACGATCCCCGAAACCTTGGCTCTTGGTCGCGTATAGCTACCTGCCTGGTCCCCAAAGCACAAGCCATTGTGAGGCCACTTTAACCATGACAATCTCTCACTGTTATTTGAATTCAGAAAAACATTTACTGTATATGTTTTACTCACATATAAATTACTTCATGTCCTGGCACCTCCTTATCTCTTTGATTTGTTCATTCCACATGTTTCTGCCCATCCATTTCTATCAGGTAACACAGACCTGATGCACTACCCCTACTCCACTGTGCCACCATCAGTAACTGCCTTCAATTGCTGCACTCCTATGCGAAGGAGCTATATCAATTTAGTATTTGCACTGTGGATATTGTTTCACTTGTCTGTCTGCTGTTTTTCTGTCATGCTAAGTAATGGGTAAACCAATGTGCTATCCTATGGCTCTGTTGAAATGGCAAGTGTTTTGGAATGTTGGGTTTCTGAACAGCATTCATTTCAGCACAGCCCATACTAAAATAATATCCAATCTATTTTCTGTTCAAAATAATATATGATCTGGGGAAAGGGATAAGTAAACATAGAGGAAGAGATATGTGAAAAGGAAATTTAGATTTCTAGCGGCAACATAGGAATACTAATACCTTCAAAATATTGTTACATCACTCTCGAGTTCCCACAGTGAATTGGTTTTAGTTGACTATGAGTAAACAGAAGGTCATTACAGTAAAATCTCAATAATCTGGCAAGGTTAGGGCCACTCACTTCTTGGATTTTGGAGGTTGCCAGTATTTAGAACCTACCCTAGAAATGGCTGGGAAAGCTGCACCCCATACACCATGTGTGCTATAAACACAGCAAGGAAGCCATAAAAATGGTCAAGCTCACCCACGGTGCTGGATGACAGAGGAGGTGGCATCAGCATGAACTGCAAGCAGCTGTTCTGAATTTTGGGAGATTTGCTGGACATCGGAAGAAATTAATGCCATTTGGATTTTGAAATCTTGCAGTTTTAAGGAGTTGCAGAATTTCAGAATGTTGGATTATCGAGGTTTTACTATATACGGTCAACCCAATAAGTACACTGAGCTGTTGTGGTTTTATAACATCATACATTACACAACATATATTGAACAGCATTAAAAGTGTGAATTAATTTAGTTTTCTATATTTGTGGTTTAATCAGAAATAATATCTAGATAAATTGTGGATTCAAATTAGTATCAGAACTAAAGTCTCTCATACTTGAATTATACAACAGATGTGTTGCTTATAGTCTGTATTGTTCATTACAAAGTTTAATTCAAGAGCCATTTATAGAGGCACTAACACTTTAAGAGGTAAGGGAAAAAAAGGACAGTTATTATTTATCCAAGCATCCTGTGGATGACATTCCGAAACAGTCCATACATTGTTCAAATTGATCTCCTTAACAAACAGCCATGACAAGATTTGGCTATAATTCCTCAAACAAATCATGGGCAAATGACCAAAATCATGGTTATGAATGGACATATTACTATCCTGCAGCATAAGTGAAAAGTTCACAAAAGTTACAACCTTTATACAGCAATTTCTAACATAGTCATGGAATTCAAACACCGATAAATGAATCTAAATCAGGAAAAGTAGTTTACTCACAAATACAATCAGACAACTTGGGACGGTTGAAAGGTACACACAACTTAATCTGGATTCAGGTTGCTGTTCAACCTCTCAATTGGACAGGGATGTAAACACACAGAAGGGAACATTCAATTGCAAACAGGCAGTGAGGAGTGATTTTCCATTTCCACTGAGACAAATTGGGTTCCATTACCTCAAGGACTGATGGGTATCCAACCTGTGACTTCTTTTTTTTTATTGTCAACCATTTTGATATTGACATATGCAGAAACAGATCACTATACTAAAGACTTTGCAGACCAGTCTTACAGAATTCCATGTTTGTATGTTACCTACTTATAGTGAGTAGATGATATACATATGTGGAATTCTGTAAGGCTGGATTGGATACCCTTAAGCATGACTGTGTATTTTGGGATGAAACACTGCAGCCAATTTGTGTACAACATTGCCCCAGAAACAGTAATGGATTGAGTAACCTGCAAAAATAGGATGGACGTAAGGCCTGGAGAGATTTCAGTGCAAGTACAAGGATTTTCAATTTGATCCGATGAAGAGTCAGTGGAATGGAGCAAATGCAAGACAAAAATAAAATAAATGAGGTTTGTATCAATGTGATTGAACTATATATGAACAATAACAATTCTGCATATTGTAGTTGTCTCAAGGGCATTAGTGTCTTTACTACATTCATCGTATAGACCCAATCAATAGCTTAGGCCATCTGAATCCATTTACTGGCATTTACTCAGAGCTCTGATGAAGCATCAGGTTTTGATAAATACAAAGTTGATTTTGCATTTGCTTCATTATTTAACTCAATGGTAATTCTGCTGAAATCTGTGTTGGTATGAGTACCATTGTTTTATACCATGAAGGCAAACAATAGTATATACAATGGCTCCTTTAATAAATCAGAACCACGTTTATAGTACAGACAATTCAATGTGAAGCTGTAGGAACACATTTAGTTTTAAAAGACAATTGAGAAAGAGCCAATGAGATAAAAACAGGAAGTACAAAAGGACATTTGGGAGTGCAACAAATTGATGTGGTTATTATTAGTGAATTGGAGTGCTTTGAATTGAGATTAAGTAAGTTGACGATTAAACTCATACTTTGGATTTCATCCTGTACAAAGCAGTTCTGTAATTGAAAGGATAGATACCAAAGTACAAGCAGCAAGAGATGTATCAATTCAGACAACCACTAGAGACTTTTGTTTTCTAGCAGGCATGATGTTGCCCACTATTTGAGCAAGCTTTTCACTGCTTGTCCATTTAGGACCACCGTACTTGTTAGGGCTTTGGTTAGTAGGGTTAACTGGAGATGAATGGGAAGGCTCTTTGCTCCCAGTGATTGCTTTGGTTTGTAGGGTTCACAGGAGAAATGAGAAGCTATACAACAACCACAAGGTTGCTCTAAATAGATAGGCGGAGCTCAGCCACTCCTAGGTAGAGACGTGGCATCGGCATAATCAACCATTTCTTGATATGGCTCTCATATTCTCCGCCACCAGAAGCAAAACTGTTATAATTGTGAGGCTGCTATCATCATCTGCACTTTAAAATACAGGGATATAAAATGTATGTTACTGGGATCTTCAGTTCAGTATGTTTTGAAATGGCCATTTCAACTCTGAGAATCTTACCCAGATTAATAAGATGAAAATGTCTTTTGGCAAAAATTGTAAAATGAGTGTGGTCATTTGTTCTCCTATTCATTGTGGACATGGACCAGCCATCCTGCCTCATCAGCAAGTTAGAGGGACAGACATGTCACTGGGAGCAAAGATATTTCTCATCCATCTCTTGTTAACACTATAAAATGAACAAGTAGGGTTGTCCTAGCTGGACAAGCATTGGAAAGCTTGCTAAACAGTGCCCTCACTGACAATCAATATGGGGTCATGTAGCTGTGGAATGTGGAGTCCTGCAACTTAGCGGTTACAACTCTTGTCTCCAGAAGCGAGTACCTGGGTTTGATTCCTGGGCAGAGTGAAAAGTTGGGAAAGTTTCCTTATTCCACATACCTACTTAAAAGTAATTAGAAAACCGGATGTTAGTCAATTAACTGACTGCTTTCTGGGAGGTAATAATCGCTTTATAAAAAAAAATTGGTCACTCATTCACTCAATTCACAACTGTGGGACATGGCTGCATGCAATTGGCTGCCATGCTTCATCCACAAAATACACAGTCAATTCACAGTATATTCTGTGAAGCGCTTTGAGATGTCTAAAAGATGTGATAAGGTGCTATATCAAATGCTAGGATTATTATTATTAATAGTAACTATGTGGTTTAAGCTGTTTAAATCGGGGACCTACATCAAGTTGTTTACATTCCTGCCATGGCAGCAGCATCGTTGATCATGCCAGTTGCCATGTTTATAGCTGTGAGTGGTTGAGCTGCATGATTTCAGCAGCATCCCAACATACACTGTAGATCTCAAGCCTTTGTTGTTGTGACCTTGCACTAAATTACTCTACTGAATGAGGTAAGCAGGGTGTGTCCCTCTGGGGAGAGAGTATGCATTCTATTCCAGAGGGTAACCTCCCTATGTGGGTGGTGTGAATGAAATTGTTAGTCTGGTTTAGATACTTTGAACCATGGAGATTGTTTTCCACATGTCAAACCTCAACTGAACCCCCAAGAAATCAGAATGGACATGTAGGACTGAAGATTTAGACAATAGCTCCACAAAAGTGGTGGAGTCAGAATTGGTTCAGAGGTCAGAGAACATAAGAACATAAAAATTAGGAGCAGGAGTAGGCCATTCGGCCCCTCGAACCTGCCCCCCTATTCAACAAGTTAATGGCTGATCTTCTATTCTAACTCCACCTACCCGCCTTATCCCCATATACCTTAATCCTTTTATCCACCTGAAATCTATCAATCTCAGTCTTGAAAATGTTCAAGTACTGAGCATCTACAGCCCTTTGGGGGTAGAGAATTCCATAAATTCACTACCCTCTGAGTGAAGAAGTTTTTTGTCAACTCAGTGTGAAAGGGCTGACCCCTAACTTTAAGATTGTGACCCCTGGTTATAATTTCTTCAAGCAGGGGAAACAGTCTCCCACTATCTCTTTTGTCGTGCCCCTTAATAATCCTATAGGTTTCTACAAGATTGCCTCTCAGTCTTCTATATTCCATAGAATATAGGCCTAGACTGCTCAACCTATCAGAAACAAGAGCAGAAACAAGTTTTGTGTTTGGAAACAATTTGCATTAGGTTCGGAGTCGATGTGATATGCTGACATGAAAAAATGTCTCCTGCTTTCATTTATAACTTGCTATGGTCTAATTTCCAGACCAATGTGGCTTCCTGTTTTGTATCCCCCAGAGCATTGAATCATTCTCATTTGTCTGCCATTGAGTTGGGGGCATCACTCTTGAGCCACCACTACCCTCCAAATAAAATAATTTCCTAATCATCAGCAGCTTTATTTTCTCAATACATGTACTCAAATTATATCAATCCTCTTGTGTGACAAGTTTCTGTTTCACACCTCAAGGATATGGAGCAGGCAGAGTCAGTGTCCTGTTGACAGATACATCTGGTAATATACCTGGCAAGAACAACAAAGCCTGAAATGCCAAATATTAGAAATATCAATAATTGATTTCAAGGCTGTGATCTAATGTTTGGTTTCAGGTTATGATAATATACTATATTTCAGGTTATGGTAATGGAAAGAACAATGCTCATGCATTGTTCTTTCAGTTCGTGATGTCAACTGGGATTTGATCACTGACTTCTTATATTTCCCAGGTACTTTATTAACAATCTGTACATTTGATATATTGCGTTTTGCACATCATCAGGATGTCTAAAGTGCTTCACAGGATACACTGTAAAGTGTAATCACTGTACTCTGTTTATTCATGTTCTATGTGCAAGATTAATGAAGATACTGCATTTGTAAAGGAAAAGGAACAACCTGTGCAGCATTCTATTAATGCTAAATAGGGTTCCATTACCACGAGAGGCAGACCTCAAGCAGTGCATGATCATACAACTGCAGGATCAACAACTGGTTTAAAGCCAGCACCCAGATATTTACCGTTACCCTCTTATGGTCATGCCAAAGTGCAGGGAATGTGTCCTTTACAGCCTGCACTTTTACGATGATATCTTATTTTGGAAATGTCCTTATCCTTCACCTTTCCTCAGAAAGATGTACCACAGCTTAGCTAAATATTGGAATGTCCATTTGAATGTCCAGTTCTGACGAAGGGTCGTGGACCCGAAATGTTAACTCACTTTTCCTTTCTCCATAAATGCTGCTTGACTTGTTCAGTGTTCCCAGCGATTACTGTTTGTTTCAAATTTCCAGCATCTGCAGTATTTTGCATTTTTATTTCAATGTCCATTACTGGTGTCGTGTGTCTAGCTAGATAACGTTATTTTATTGCTTCACAAAGCTGCCTTGCAATATAAGTACAGCATGACAGGATATCTTCTGGTATTCAGTGCAATCTGAATGATGCTATAACAATTAGTTATTTGGATCTGCAATGCATTACCTGAAAGGGTGGTGGAAGTTGATTCGATAATAACTTTCAAGAGAGAAGTAGATAGATATTTGGGGAGGACAAATTTGCTAGGGTATGGGGAGAGTGCGGGGTTGTGGGATTAATTTGGACAGTTCTTTCAAAGAGGATGGACACAATGGGCTAAATTGCCTCCGTCTGTGCTATATGATTCTATGAAATGGCCCCAAGCAACCCCATAATGTCATCAAAAGCTCCACAAAGCGTGTAACTGAGGTCTCTGAAGGGATTAATTGTCCAATAATTTCTATCCTCAAATAAATTGAGGAAAACTTTAATTGTCAGGAAGCCATCTCATTGACACTTCTTGTATACTTTCATACCTTGTCAACCAATAAATCAAAAAATACATTAAAAGGGTTTCTTGGGCACATTTTTCCACTGAGTAGCAAATGACTGCTGTTCTGAGAGTAACCAATTTAAACCTACATGTAAAGCAAAGGGTAATATCAGGCAAAACAATTGTGGTGTTCACTGCAATGAGCATCAGTGTATTTTCACTGATGTCTTGGCATGTGTCGGTGGATGAAGGAGAAGATGCAAAATTACCATCGCCACTGACTGCAGCTGTCACTAATATAGGAAAATTCCAAATAGAATAACTGTTTATTTTCCTTTTGATTCCTGATATGTTCACTGCCGCTTCATTGAGCCACACTCTTCCGCCATTTGTCCTTAAAATAAACCCTCACAATTACCTGTTCCCATGTGTTATATTAGTAACTTCCATTCTTACAGATTGGACTAACATGATTATTTTGCCTTATTTTTTTTTAAAAAGCCAATCATGTAACTCTTCCTCTTGAATAAAACTATCACGAGTCATGTGATATCATGACACATAGAACACAACCAGGCAAACTTACAAAGACCTCAAACAAAAACAGAAATCGCTGGGAACACTCAACAGGTCAGGCAGGATCTATGGAGAAAGGAAAAGTGAGTGAACGTTTTGGGTCCACAACCCTTTGTCAGAACCTGACCTGCTGAATGTTCCTAGCGATTTCTGTTTTCATTTCAGATTTTCAGCATCTGCAGTATTTTGCATTTTTTTTAAACAAAGACCTCAGTTGCTTTACGTGTCCTGTGGGTGAGGTGGAATGGAAATCGTACAATGTCCTCTGGGTTAGGTAGAGTGAAATTGTATAATCACTTCCATCAAAAACACTGACATGGATCTGGTTATTGCTGCCAGTAGATGTAAAATGAATAGAAACATGATGTGTTCTGCATCACTGTCATCCTTGACTCTGAGATGAGTGCGGAAAGAAGGGGGAAAAAAACAAATCTCCCTACACAAGCAAGTCTAAAGTACTTTGTAGTGTCAGTAAACAGATTTATTGACAGTAATGCTAGCCCAATCCTTGCTGTCCTCAAAGTATCTGACACTCAATCTGCAGTGCTTGTATTCCATCAAATTCATTATTTAGCCTGAATGCTTTATACTTGTAATAGGAATTTTTGAATCAGACTACCTGGAGTGGCACCCAATCATCACAACTTTTATTATCTTGGGACTAAACCACAAATGTCAATGCCAATCCTTATTAAAGAATCAATGTTCCTTGTGCAAACCTTGAGATTCAGGGCTTATCAGAAGGCAAACTTGCAATGCAGTTATCAAAGAGCTCTGCAAACTTCCATCTTGTGGAACAATTTGATATATGAGTAGACACGCTGATCACGATAGATGTAATGTTGCCATTGCTGCAATAGAGGAACATACTGTACATTAATTATTTTAAAATGTTAATCAGCTAATGTCTTGTTAGTGGAAACCACTGCAGAAGAGATCAAAATGCAGTACGATCTATTCCCTGGGGTAGACCAATGAAGCTTTGCAAAACAAATTGCTCCAGCTAATGGAGTTGCAATATTCTGCAGATAGACAAGGATACAAAAGCTGATCTTGTCCTCATCCAATATCTACATGTGCACTTTTACAACAATAGGCAGTGGAGAGTGATCAGGAGTGAAAACCGTACAATTTTTCTCAGGGACACTGTAGTCAATTACAACACACAATTTCCTATCCCAGCAGACATCCAAATAGGAACTCAACTCATTGTTGGTCTCCAAAGCTTAGTGTAGGTCTGCTTTCATGCATGTGGGATTTTGGAGACTATTTGGTTCTCCAAATAGTGGAGTTTGAGCAGTTTCAACAAGAGTTCCAGTGTTGTGGACCCAGTGAAAATTGGTTATACATAAACATTGGATATTCAAAATACTTGCAACAAGAGTCAGAAATGATGATTCCAACCAGGAACTGAGATTGTCATGACGATCCACAGGAACTCCAGTAATTAGAATTTGATAAGAGTCAGAGGGAAGTTTCTGTGGGTCAGTGTGATACACTTCAAATTAACAGCAGCAGTTCCTATTTGGGACAGTTGCTACAAATATTGTGCTTCAGGCCCCAGTGCAGACACTAAATTGTCCCTCTCACTCTGAAACCTCTAATGACTGCAGCAAAAATAGAAGTGTCAGGTGACGTTGATTTCTGAGGATGTAGTTAAAGTGTATTTTGGATCACATAAATGCATAAGGAAACAGAGCACTAATTATTCAGACGGCTTGTTTACAACAACAACAAGAACAAAATTATAGTTGTATAGCACCTTTCAATTCAGGAGGATGTTCTACCATCCTCCCATATTTCAATGTCAACACAGGCCATAGAAATACAAATATTGCACTTGATAGCAAATCCTGTGAAGCACTTAATAATAATAATCATAATCCTTGCATTTGATATAACGCCTTATCATGTCTTCGAGATGTCTCAAAGCACTTCACAGAATATACTGTAAAGTGATTTGACTACATACATTGAAGTGATATGTAAAGTGCTATATCAAATTTAAGGATTATCATTATTGTTATATATTTCTCTTTTACCTTCCAATGTTCTGTTCTCTACTGTTGATGCAGCTTCTGTGCTGGGGTTCGTCTTCACAGACACCCAACGAATCTGTAGAACTCTAACCAAGGGACATTTAATCATTTGTAATACTGTACTTAATAGTGAAGGTGAGCAGGCAGTTTGCCTTTGGATAACATTATAGCTGAGCTGAATCCTTTCTTCATCTGATGGCCACAAAAGTAAGGCCACAAGTTAACCATTGATAGTAGGAACACTTGTTTTTCTTTCTTGTCGAGTGGAATTTTAAGCCAAATATACATATCCTAGAAGCATCCAAAATGATATTTGCTAATACTGCATAGACCATTGATCAATGGCTTTTTGTTTTAAAAAAGTGTAAATCACAACAATGTCAGTTTACTAGAATTGTCTAGAGTATATGTAAAAGTGGTAGATACTCAAAATCTACCAGTGCCACATTTCACAACATGACCTCAATACAAGGGTGTATCAGTAATAACAACATTACATTTATAGAGCGTCTTTCATGACGGGAGGACGTCCCAAGATGCTGAACAGTTAGGTCGGGACCTGAGTTGAGGGGGGTGGGGGGGGTGGGGGGTCGAGGTAGGCGGGAGGAGAGTAGGACGGGGGAGAGTTAGCAGGGGAGCAGAAGGCACAGTTGAAGAGGAAGGTCTTGAGACCAGCCTTGAAGGAGGAAAGGGAGGAAGTGAGGCAAAGAGATTGCAGGATGGAGTTCCAGAGTGTGGGGGCAGAGAGACTGAAAGCCCGGTTGCCGATGGTGGGGCGGGGGATGTGGAGCAGGCCAGAGGCTGATAGGGAGAGTGTAGAGAGACGGAGCTAAGGGCATGAATGGCCTTGAAAGTGAGGACGAGGATCTTGAATTCGACCCTCTGGGGGATGGGGAACCAGTGGAAACGGACGAGGGTTGGAGTGATGTGATTGGGGAGCCTAGTGCAGGAGAGTACACGAGCTGCAGAGTTCTGAATAATCTGCAGTTTGTGAAGGGAGGAGTTGGGAAGGCCTACAAGGAGCGAGTTCCCATAGTTGAGCGTAGATGTGATGAATGCGTGGATGCGTGTTTCGGCAGCATGGAGGGTGAGGTTAGAGGCGGAGTCTGGCAATGTTGAGGAGGTGGTGGAAGGCTGTACCGATCATTGCATGGATTTGGGGGAGGAAGGACAGTTTGGGGTCGAGATGCCCAGATTCCTGACTGGCTTCAAGAGGTGGAGAGTGCAGCCTTGAATTCTGATGTTACCAGCGCCTGAGGTGCGGAGGTGCTGACACGAGCCGATTAGGAGGGCCTCCATCTTGTTGACGTTTAGTAAGATGGGATGCAAGCTGTGCAGGAGTAGCAATAATATTCCATTACTAAAAATCCAATAGTCTAGTTTGAAATGCCTTTATTACAACAAAAACTTAGATTTATATAGCACCTCTCATACAGGGTATCATTCCAGAGCATTTGACAGTGCCAGTGCATGACACCAAGCTGGGAGTGAGATAACTGTGGGTACAGCTGAAGAGGAAGGTCTTCAGGCGTGAACTGAACATGGAGAAGGAGGGTGCAGGGCAGAGGGATAGGAGAAGAATGTTCCAGGCTAAGTGGCTGAAAGTGTGGGCACCAATGGTGGAACCGAGGACACAAATGAGATGCAGAAGACTGGAGCCAGTTGAGTGGAGGGAGTAGGTAGTGGTTTGGAGGTAAGCAGGTCAGAGAGGAAGGTTGGTGCATGAAGGGATTTATAAATGAAAGGATCTTGAAATCAATCCATATGGTGATAGAAAGCCAGTAGAACCTCGCTAGAACTGGTGTGATGGGGTTATGGAGTTTAGTGATGCTGAATACGTGGGAGGTGGAGTATTGGATTAGCTGGATGTAACCAAGTGAATATTTTAAATCTCTGACATGGAAGAAGTCTGGGATCTCTTCGCACTTGCCATTTGAAGTGAGGATGGAAATTGCAGAATAATGGCTTTGGGTTGCTTTTGGTTTCCAGAATGATTTTCGAGTAACAGGCAATTTCTCCTGTGAGAGGGAGATATTTGTGGAATAGTTGTGGAAATCCTCAAGCCTCAAGCTTGTGGTGGATTGTCAGGCTGGATTTTTGTCATCTGCTTTCGAGCGTCCGAGTTTTTGTTTTGAGGATATGGAGGTGACTGTTATACTGGGGGAGTGGATAGATTTGGAGACAGACGTGGATTTCTGTGGGGCAAGGGAGTAGAGGGTTGCAGAGAGGTGATTGTTTAGCAGCTTGGTTGCTGCTTTAGGATCCCTGCAGATGGAAGTGTAGACAGAGACGAGATCTAAAGGAGAGTTTTTGTGAGGGACTCAATGGTTGCTTTTTCCACGATCAGTAAAAGATGGTGAAGGGCTTGGAAGTCAGGAGGAGGATGTGTGAGGAGAGGGAGATGAGGAAATGCTCTGAGATGGCCTTGTCCATAATAGACAGAACAGAGACAGAACAGAGATGTCAAGAACATGAGTTATAACAAGGTCAAGGAGGGTGGAGGGTGAGGTTTAATGTGGAGAGGAGGGCAGTGAAGTTAGAATATGGAAAGCCTGTGGGAGAAACCATTATCCAGAAGCTCGGGGTTGTGAAATCAGTTGAAAAAGTGCAGGTAACCTGTAGATTTTAATTATGTTTTGCTTAACAGCCTCCAATAATTGAGCAATGAATGCTTTTTGGACTACCACATTTTAACTTCCAGTATTCCTTTCGCCTAAAATGAGTACCCTGTGTATGTGTGTGTCAATAATGCCACAGCCAGGCATTCACTTCTTCAGGAAGTCTTTGTATCAAAAATTGAACAAATTATTTGTTTGAGAAGGTGTAAGACAACTTGTTCTCTTTGCAAACATAGTTCCTGGGTATAATTCCATGATTTTCAGAAAATTCATGGAACTTATTTTTGGCGATATAATGCAAATATAAAACACAAACAGAAATCGCTGGGGACAGGGTTCTGACAAAGGGTAGTGGACCCGAAATGTTGACACACTTTCCTTTCTCCATCGATGCTGCCAGACCTAATGAGTGTTCCCAGCAATTTATGTTTGTGTTTTAGACTTCCAGCATCTGCAGTATTTTGTGTTTTGTTAATACAAATCTAAGATTGTTATTTAAGTTAGACTGCAAACCCCAAAATAGTTGACAGGAATACAGAATAAAATTCAGTGCAATGCAGGATAATATTTATTTCATTTTCCCCTCAGGGGGCGTCTGTAAAGAATGTCACACACGAGCCTCAGCATCAGTCAAATTATCTTAATGCAACAAATTGCTGACTAGTTAATTTAAGTATAAGCTAGGACCTCATAGCTGTCATCTGCAGTCACAGCACTGTAAGCTATCTACCTGGTTAACCACTCAGCTATCAGAAAATTCAAAACGGACTGTATCAAACCAATTTACAAAGCTACAAGAATATGAAATGCAATAATTTCTAACCAGATTCCTTGATGAAGAATCCAATTAGAATTCATGGAATACACAGGAATTCTGCTTTGGAAGAAAGAGCAATCAATATCTGGAGTTTTCAAAGTTGGTGTGATGTACTTTGTGCAACTGAAATTAGCCCACGTTTGCATAACTTGGATTCCGTATAATGGAATCTCCTGAGAAAATCCAATTTAATTCCCCATTGTTAGAATTGGTTGAAAGTCAAAGCACTTATTGTACCATAGATCTGATTTGTTGATGTTCTCAATGACGTGACTCCCTAACTAACACAAACAACTGGGAAGGGGGAATACAGGCTGCAGCATTAAATTCTTGCATGTAAAAGTGACCTCTTTCCAGAAATAACCAAGAGCATTGCCGATAGGTCATGCATGATCAAACCGAGACCATTTTTCTGTAAGATGTTTGCAAAAATGATTACATTTCCTTCTTGAGCCTCATGTCGTATTAATCCTCTATCAACCATGCTCCAGAGGGATAGAACAGATTATAGTCTTGTTCATCGGGCTGTTATATTATTTAAACAAAAATTAAATCATCAGACTGCAACATTTATTGCGGTCCTGGAAAGGGATAACTCAGACACAAATATAAGATTAATAGATTGATACAAAATTCAGCACAATATTCGAAGGAAATTAGAGATTAATGTTAATTGCTCCAAAAGTCACCTGAATGCAAGATAATTCTTATCTGAAAAACAGATTCAATGTAACTCTGCTCCAGATTTCTTTATCAACACTTGCGTTACTTGTGTACTCTACAGCAAAATGCCCAATATGTGAGGATAACCTTAACACTATCTTACTTCTTTTCATTTAATTCACCACTGCTGAGATAACTGAAGGTTAAGTTATGTCATTTTTTCACATAGTTGCTAATCAACAGGGTGACAAAAACATTGTGGTATCTGCCCTAGTATCTAAAAATATAACATAAATATCATAATTTCTTAAAAACATATTAGACTTTATAATGGTAGCATGATATTCTGGTTACACTGTATTACTCAAGAGTTTAGGTTTCAGTAATAGTAGAATTTGTCTGCAGAATTAGGGATGTTAGGTTGATTATACAGACAGTATTCAAAGTTGAGGTATGATTTTGTTGCTAAAGTTCTTCTGGTCGAAGGACCAGCTTGAAAACAAAACAGAAGGTATGAATCTGCAATCTGACAAACCAGTGGAAAGGAAGTAATAGTTGACCTGATTTCAGCTACTGCTACACAATGAATCCTGTCATAGAGACCATCTGTTTGAAGTGTTGGTATAATCTCAGTCCTTCATCATATTATTTACAACAACAATAATAATAATAATCCTTGCATTTGATATAGTGCTTTTCACATCCTTTAGACATCTCAAAGCACTTCACAGAATATATAGGTACCCCACCCCAACTGCGTTTTTTTCCAACACGAATTTAACGTATCCACGGTTGGCTGCGACAACCCTTGCTAACCGCAGCAATGGGTTTTGCGTATCCACGGGTTTTAACACTAACACTAGCGTTAGGCACTAGAACCCACTTGCATCAACCAGCCACGATGTCGCTTCGCACTAGCATTTGGCGCTAGGACCCAGTTGCGATGTCGCAATCAACCAGCCACAATGTTGCTTCTCCATCAGTGTCACCCACCACACCACCTTCTCCACATCCACCCCCCTCGCACTCATTGGTGATTTATGATCTGGGGGAGGAGGCAGAGGAAGAGGGTGCACAGGGCCCCTGTTCATGTAACAGCACATAACAACCACTTCCCCCATCATCATCATCATCATCATTATTAGGATTTAGGTAAATAATTTGAATTTTTTTGTGTTTAGTTCAAGGACAACCAAACTGACTCCCCCTATCCCCATGTTTTCCATAGGGACCTGCATTTTCCAATCGCGGTTTTACTAACCGCGGAGGTTTTCAGGAACGTATCCCCCGGGGTTGGATACCTGTACTGTAAAGTGAATTGACAGTATATTTGCAGGCAAAACAATCTGCACTTTCTACTATTCTATACACTGTAGAATATGTCAGATAACTGCATGTCCTCCTTATCTTCATCAGAGCTCATTTGCAAAAGTGAGGATGGGCTGTGATGTCAGTGAAAAGGGGTGGGGGATGCAGTATCCTGCTTCCTTTTAACCGAACTGGCTCTAAGGTGACATACTTGTCAACAGAATGTCCATATTGAGTGAATCCTCCATGGCGACTCTGAACCAGGTACTGCTGATGCAGAGAAGCCAGACTGGCTTAACAGCAGAACTTGGAGGGGCAGATTTGTCACAGGGACAGGGATTCTTTCTATGCAACTCCTGTTAAATCCTGCAAACCAAACCATTAATGGGTAGGGTGGTGCTTTTGGATAAACAGTGGGATGATTGCTGTTCTACGCTTTCAATGTATTTTTAGCTGGTTAAACTCCCAAGCAGTAGGAGACATTGTGTGTTCCATTCCTATGGAAATTTCGATATGTAAGGCATACATATGTAAAGTTCACTATGTTTTCAGGCAAACATGCTGCTTTGGATGTTCTGAAGCATGTCATGGTTTTCTGCATATGTCAGACACCCAGCTCACCAAAAAAACAACAGGAGGGATCCCAGCAAAAAAGCACTCCACTCAATGCCTCTCCCCATGTTGAGTTTCTTCCTAAATGACTCATCTCTACATATTTCCCTTCATCCAGTTACTAATCTATATCTGAGCCTTATCTCAAGTACTTAGTGACATTAGTTATAAAGAAATCTTTCACGTGGTACTTTCCAAAGACCTATTGGAAGACTAGATATACAAATGCCACATGGCTTCCCACCTTTTTCAATCAACAATCAATTTTATTTCCACATTATATAAGTAAAACATATTGTAAATCAGTTAGAGGCAATCAATCAACAGGTTTCATAGAGCCAGATAAATGAGCAGTACCATGTGGAATTACCTTGTGTATTCGGCAGAGTCAGAAAGGAATGGTCCCATATTATCTGTTATCTGATGTGGACAGTTAGTTGCAAAGGAAATTGGGTTAACAAAACAACTTCAAATTAAAGTCGGGACATTTTCTGTTGTGAGCTTTGTTGCTGACTGAATTGGAAACCAACTGAAATCATGACAGCTCACCACCAATTAAAATGAGGTGGAATCTACTTAGGCTGATGTGAACACTCTATTCTCTATTTGGCTCCTGTCCCATGCTAAGTTTCTTCTGCTGATTTTGACAAACTTTAACAGTACATTTCAACTGGAGGTTTACATTTCCCAAATGAATTTTGCAGCTTGTAATAATACAATTGCTGGTTGTCCCCTTCCTATATCCCAATGGATTAGTTGGAATCTACTGCAACACAAAGCTATTTAGCCGAGAAAGTCACACTAATTATACCCGGTCAATGCCAAGTATTCTAATCAACCAGCGGAGCAAATGAGTTACTGTAATTGCTTTCACATCTGTGGATTAGAGTTGGAAACAACCTGCTAGGGTTCAAATCCTGATCACTATTCAGCCACTGTTGAAGGTATGAATCTATGGATATACGATGGGGACAGTATTGGTTTTGCAGTTCAAAACCTGTGAAGCATCGGAGTGCTTCACAAATATGAAATTGGATATTCTAACTATGTCCTAAATTGAATCCAATGTCTACATTTCTATCACTGAGGGTTTTTACACTCCGTTGTTATGTGATTTGTCACTGAGAGCTGCAAAACTGTTCCACCCAATGATCATGCTGACCTCCAAAATAGCTTGATGTATAATACAGGCCGTTAAATTCATCATTTCTCTTCAAAAACTAATCTTAATGACATTGAGCAATGAATTTCTTACACACCAGCTCCATGTACCTAACACCATGCATACAATTACAGTGGAGCACAGAGAAACTTGTAACTGATCCCAACATAATTCTGATCAGACACAGCATTTTAGTGTCTCAGTTGCCTTCACCTTCATATAGAATTCCAATTTATCATTCCTCTTCACCTATACAAAACTGGAATTAAGCATGAATTAAATCTAAACCTAGCATTTCTCAGTATATTAGTAGAGTGTTTATCAAGATTCAACCTGATCTCGATTCAAACCACACAAGGAAGAGATTGCTGTCTTACTGCTTATTGAGATAGAGGATACATCAAGGATGGTAACTTCTGAAGTTTCAAAATGATACACAGTAACTTCTTTGGGAGAAATTCGATTTGTTTTTTGCAAGACAATTATGTTATCCAATAAAGTACTACACCTTTTAAAACTTGAACTGGCAGAAATGTAAGGGGCTTGTATGCAGGTCTACACAGAGGTAAGTTTGGAATAAAGTGCAGTACTGCATAAACAGATATAGCTAATTCAATTTGGATCAACATAATGTAAATTCACTCTTATCCACAATGTGATGGACACCTTATCTGGACAATTAGAGTATTCATAATGGTATTCCATTCCTAAATTATTGGAGAGATAAGTAAGGATGGACACTGCAATTTTGACTCTATATGTATGTGTATATATTGGAAAACACTGCTTGTA
The DNA here is from genome assembly GCA_035084275.1 of Hydrolagus colliei. Taxonomy (NCBI): domain Eukaryota; kingdom Metazoa; phylum Chordata; class Chondrichthyes; order Chimaeriformes; family Chimaeridae; genus Hydrolagus; species Hydrolagus colliei. Next base: position 40,691,899 of record CM068745.1, on the reverse strand, counting down.
ACATATTAGATAAATATGGCAGTGAGAAATGTACTGGCATTGTTCAAAAGGCCCAGAACAACCAGAAATTGTAATTACATGGAGAAATATTAGTCTACCAGTTTAAAAGAAAATTGGGCCAAAATGTGCTGCATTCCTTAACCTATTCCTTGTATTAGCAGGAAACAGGTCACTTCAAATGTGTTTAGAATTGCTTGATTAGCAACATCCTGTGAGGTACTCAGATGTCTTCCTGATATGAACAATGTCAAATGCAAGGATAATTATTGTGATGTACATTTATTTACAAATGGGGAGAAATTCCACATCGCTGGCTCTCGAGTTGCCTTATTAACATAGCATTTTAGAATAACCAGAATTTGACAAATAGTTCAATTCAGTCTGAACTATGAAGGCCATCTGTTACGGTTCTTCAAAGAACTTTCAGAAATCAGGTCTCAAAATTTATGTTGTATTTAAGAATTTGCAAAATTGTTTAATGCTCATGTGAATGGAGTAAATCTAGACCCAGGCAGAAACTTTCCCCCGTGGTTGTAAATCCATCTTAGGAGTTTTAACTCAAGAAAATCTCTTGAGAAGAAATACCTAATACGGATTTACAATCACGTTCTTGGCTCATACAAGGAAAGTAAGCTGTGTTTATTGACTGGCAAATCGCCAGCTTCTGACCGGGAGAAGCTAGCTTTTGGGAAATTAAGGGCCGGGAGCAATCCACTGAATAAGATAAGTCCTTAATTAGTAAGAGTGCTATGAATTAAGGAATGGGAATACATTTAGTTATTTCTTAAAGCGTTGTTTGTTAATTAAGACAAGGCATAAAGGAATACTATACATTTCGCCCCATTGATGCTGTGAGCTTTTTAGAGAAGCTGTTACCTCCATCAGGGTACAAGTAATTGAGATGAACTCACCAAAATACCTGTTTATAATGGGAAAGCTCTACATTTTTAGTGATAGATAAAAGAAAGACCCCACAGATTGCCATTCAATGGAGGATTCAGACTCAGTCCTCAACTGAGTTTCTGCTCCATCGGTCCCCAGAAGGCCTGCTACATCTCTATGAAATTTTCAGTTTGTAGCTATAGACCAGAAGGCTGTGGGTTGAAGCCCCACTTTGGCACTTTTGAGTTCTTTCGAGGTTGATACTCCATTATTGTTCTGGGGGTAGTTTCATATTGTTGGATTTGCTGTCCTTTCAATGAATGTGAATAAAGATTCTGCCCACTTCTTCAGGTGCACATTAAAGTAAAACCCTATAATATGCGCATTTATTACCCATCCCCAGTTGTTCTGCTTGTTTGTCCTTCAGCCTGCTGAGGCATAAATCTAGGCAAACTCCAAGGTACTGACAATTCGAAATATATGTTTTTTAAAAAAGACTATTGTGCATCTTTTGCAGCACTAATAACTCACTTGGTAAAAATTAAGCCATCAAAGATCCAAAATTGTGAATGTAAGTCAAACAGAAAGTGTGAAATTAAGCCAGAGACCAAAACATTTCCAGTTTTCGGCGCTGATGTATGCATAGTTAACTAGTTAAAGCATGCATGGCTTTGGGACATCAATCATGGTCTGTATTCCTGAACTAGTGGGGAGCGGAAATAGCCCTTTCCCTGTGTACTCGTACTGGAAGGTCACATATGAGGCTATTGAATTGGGCCAGAATGAGCTTTGGCTGTGATGCTCTGTGTATGAGTTGTTGGACAATTATCACTGGAATTTTTTTTAAATGCTGAGAAAGTAATACTATAGTGTAAATGCATCTTGCACTAATACAAGATTGGGCTTAAAACAAGGTCTTGATGTACGTAGGATTCTCTGCTGGAAGTATCTGTTTCTACCATAAGGGAACATTTATACTGTAGTTTTGTTGTTTGAGGATTGTTTAAATTCATTGTCATGACTCATAGAATCACAGAATTTCATAGCACAGATGGAAGCCATTCGGTCCATCGTGTCCGTGCCGATTCTTAGAAAAGAACTATCCAATTAGTCCCATTCCCCTGCTCTTTCCCCATAGCTATCCATTTAGTCACACTCCACTGCTCTTCCCTTGGAAATTTTTCCTTTCAATTTTCAATTCTCAAGTACAATTGATCAATTTCAAGCCAATCATAAAAAAGAACCAAAACAGAAATTGCTACGAATACTCAGCAAGTCAGGCAGAATCTATGTCGAAAGGAAAAGTGAGTCAATGTTTCGGACCACCAAGAGTCATGGACCCGAAATATTGACTAATTTTCCTTTCTCTATAGATGCTGCCTGACCTGCCCTGTGTTACCAGCAATTTCTGTTTTTGTTTCAGATATCCAGCATCGGCAGTATTTAAAAAACCACTTGGCCAAAGCACACTGAAATGTAGATTATGCATTTGAACTACAGTAATACCTTTGTTACCCAGCACCTTCAGGACCTGACCAGTACTGATTAATCAAATATGCTGGATGTTCGAGTGGCAAGTTGCCGAAAATCCAACAAAAAAAATTAACTTATTTTAAAACATACCATATTAATAATAGACTAAATAATAACAGAATATTGTATAGATACTTACAGGGCCGGCGCTACCTTTAGGCAAACTAGACAATCGCCTAGGGTGCCAAAATTTGTGGGACTTGGCCCTGGTTACAGAGCACGTATGGTTTGGTGCACGCAGCAAAACTTTACTGCTGTCGTCTGCTGGCATATAGTGGCGGAGGCATGGGAGTTAGCTGTAAGTTGAACAAGCAGTACACAAACACACACTGTTTTAAGCGCACTATATACACACATGCAGGATGGTGTGATTTAAAATGGACTACACAAACATAAACACCGTGAACAAGCAGTAAAGAGCAGTAACTAGTACAGTAGAAGCCCGTTTATCTGTGACCCGATTAACCAGATTGGTCGTCCCCCTCTCGGGGCAATTCCCCATTCCAGCAATCGCGAGTATGCTCAATTTGTGCATGCATGCAATGTGTGCACATGCACACTTATTAAACTTTGAACTTGGAGGTTTTTACCGATCGGAAAAAAATGCTTTTTTTCAAATTTTTTACCGAGTTTGCTGAAATCTTTATTGGTAAATAGCTATACAATATTCTGTTCATATTTAGTATATTATTAATATAGTATGTTTTAAAATAAGTAAATTTTTTGTGTTGGATTTTCAGCAACTTGTCATCCAATTATCCGGCACAGTCAATTAGTCGACCCCCCCGCGCGTGTCCGATAAAAGGGCTTCTACTGTATTATCATTAGCTTATCAAAAGTTACCAGGGGGCGCACATCTGAAGGCTTGCCTAGGGTACCAAATACCATTGTGCTGTTCCTGGATACTTACCAATAAAGCATTCCAGCACACTCAGTAAAATGATCGGTAAAAAAAAGCATTCCAACATAAGTTTAATAAGTGTGCATGTGCCACGCATACACAAAGTGAGCATACCACGAGTTTCCCAGATAGCTATGGCATGAGATCCGGTTGCTGGAATGGTGAATTGTATTGGGAGATACTGGTTGGTTGAGTATGTCAATTGGTTGGGTAACGGATAAACAAGGTTTTACTGTACTTTCATAACAAAACCAGTGAATAAAAATTGGAAGTAAACAAGCAAAGGGAAAATATCTTTGGAGTTGCACTATAAGGAAATTACAGTGGAGTACATTGAAGAAACTAAACTGTTGCAGTTTCTTCTTGTACTATTTTGCTAATGTACTTTTTTTATTGAAAAAGCAATATCCAGATCAAATGATACTTACAATAAAATTTAATTGTTATTTCCATGAATTCACCTTAGAGTAAAGGCCAGCATTATTAAAATTTGTAGCCAAAAGTGGTTCTATGCTGTGGAACTTTAATGTATTATACATTTCATATTATAATTAAGGGTCTGGCTGACACCAACGTGATTTCGAATATAATTACTAAATAACTAAGTTACTGGACACCACATATCTCCATTAATGTTTTTCTTAAATCAAAATCAAAGGCTCATTTCCCAAATGCACAGTGATCGATTTTCAACTCTCTGAGCATTAGATGTTAATAACAATAATCCTGGCATTTGATATACTATAGTTCCCTGTCTTCGAAACATTTCAAAGCGCTTCACAAAATAAAGTGGATGACTATCGTTGTACTCTTTCATTTTGTCTTTGCAAACAAACATGAAAAGGAAAATATTTTTACAGTTCAGTATCTACAAGAGACTTTGGTTGTGACAAGAAACAGACCATCATTAAAATTTCATCACCGACTACAATCCCAAATAGTGCCTTGCTCAAAGTGCACTCTCAAGAATGTTTCAAAACCCTGCACTATTGAGTGATGGGAGCCTGATCTGCAGACATATGGTGAGCTCCTGAAGTTAATAATAATAAACATAATATGAAGACTTGACTATATTATTGTGCCTATAATGCCGTAACATATCAAAGCATTTCACCAGGATTGTTGTAAAGTGTACTGTATTTGTTGACAAATGGCAGTCAGTTCACAGACAGCCATGAAGTGAATGATCAATTAATCTGGGGGGTTGTTGGCAAGGATACCAGGAGAAATTCTCTGAATAGTGTCATGGGATCTTCAACATACACCTGAGCAGACAGATGGGACCTTGCATACACCCACACACACTTTCACTCAATCTGTCATTTCCTTTTAAGCAAAAAACTGCTCTCATTCATTGAATCACGTTTGTGCCTGGGAGTAGATCACTCAATCTTCATTTGTAGGGTTCATTGACCCCCCAACACAAAATAAAGAATAGTGCTGAATGGCAGAGCAAAGCAAAATTCAGATTTCAATATGAGAAATGTCAGTGGAGATTGTTTACAAATGGTCCAGTCCTTTACCTTCAAAACATAATTTTGTTTATCAAACAGAGCAAAAACCTCTACATTCACAAACTAGGCAGCTCCCATTAGCTGTCAAGGCAGGAAAAGGTTAATATATGTTCCAGTTTACAGCTCCAGCAAAATGAATGCTGCATTTTGGCATACTTTCTCATAAACAAATGCTCCACTTACCCAACAGGAAAGCAGAGAAAGCGAGGAATGAACTGGTTCCTGAATAGATGTTCTTATTTAATGAATATTCTTCCTACTTGACATCCACTGTATTTGTAATCTGAGCTCCGAAAAATAGTTACATTTTTCAACTGTACCAAATTGAAGAATTGAGTTTTTCTTTCCTCTGTCATCTTTGACTTATATAATGTTTTAAACAAGCCAGCAGCTATTTTGCATTCATCGGTATGCCAAAATGCAGCATTCATTTTGGCTGGAGCTGTAAACTGGAAAATATATTAACCTTTTCCTGCCTTAACAGCTAAAGGGAGCTGCCTCGCTTGTGAATGTAGTTGAGAAGCAACGTGAAGATAAAATGTTAAAGATATGAAACCATCGCACAACATAGAGGAAGTTAACACAGTTTCAGGGCTCAAGAGATATGCTCAACCTTAAGAGTGTGCTCAGATCCTCTGTCTGAATCCACACCAAAAAAACATGTGCTCACTCAATGGATTATAGATGGATTATTATTATATTCCTACTGCTGCCCTAACATTCATTGGATGATATTTCACCCATTCAAATTCATTTATGTGTTGCAAATTATGTTTAAAAATTCCATTTAAAAAAAAGGAAATAAATTTTAAACCGGAAACGTAATGGGGTGAATAATGCTGTGTTTTATAACAGACCAGTGAGCTGAAAATTCCAGTGGGAGTTATGGTGCTGAGCAATAATAATGTGGAAATCCCATTAGTGGCCAACCATCACTAATTTCAGTCCACAGATGTGGTAAGCAACCTGCAATCTCCAAATGATAGCTAAACGTTTGGTGTGAATGTGACCTCAGGAACATCACACTTACAGGAAAGAGGGTTTGAAACCACAATGAAAATTTCAATGCTGCTACCTTTGTTGTGGTAGCTGATGGCTGGGGTTGTTTTGTTTCTAGCCGTATATTTCAATCATGCTATAGGTTAGTGCCTTTATCTGAATTAACATGATAGTCCACAAAGTAGCTCTGAAACCCCACAGTTAGAACCAACAATGGCAATCAACATCATCATCAACAACAATGGCTGGCTTCAGACCCCACCACTGTGCTAACATTGGATGTGAGGGGATGGATCTGGATTTATTTTAGTACAATCTTTAGTTATCAACTGGAAATTTTCATTTATATTTTAGCTGTATCAATGCATTAAATGCATTCGATACATTCATTATTCTTATTTATTTAAGAAAGATTTGAATTTTGTATCAAATAATGTAAAAGCTTATTGGAAAAAATGTTTGACACAGGCATAGAAAGAAAGCTTCCTGGTGTCAATGGTGTCCCAGAAAATGCTGGGAATGCTACTGAAGACAGAAGTCACCGTGGACTGACTGGCTTCCTGCAATGAGCACTACGCAGCAATTTGACGACTCAGAAGTACTGAAGGGCAACAATTTGTATAACGTAACCCATAATGTAATGCAGAGTGTGAATTTACTACCACTATACGTTAATAGTCAATAATACAAAAAACTGAAAACTCATAACTGGACGTCAAATGAAAACTGAGAAGCTGGAAATCCATAGTAGGAAGACAGCTTAACGTTTTGGACATAGCCCTTCATCACCTGCCCAAAATGGTAAGATTTCTTTTTCTATCAGATTCTGTTTGACACTCTGTGAATTTTCAGCACATCTGTTTCAGTTTTAGGAGGGCATCATATAGTTTAAATGAAATGTCGAGCTTCAATTGAAAGCGATGATTTATTTATTTGCTGAAGCCCTACATTTTCCATTTTCAGACACCAAATAATACCCTGCACTGAGTCAGTCCCCATTCGCAGGACTGGTGCTAAATTGTGAAAACAGAAAAGGACCATCGTGCGCCGGTCTGCATTGACTGTTACTGTGTATTTATTGTGCTGTCAGTAGTACGTTCTGCAGAATGGCCTTTTTACAGGGCTACATTACAGATTTACAGAAGCGTTGTCCTGCTTTCCCAGCTGTGATATCCATAACAAATGCAAACCAGAGATGACTGATCTCCTAATGTTGCGTGATCATGAATTCACACCCACTGATCAGCTTGTGACTGTGGGGGGTACATAATATTTTTTTATGTTCAGATGCATCCCACTGCAGGTGTAAATGAATTACTTATTCATATTAAACTTCAAAAACAAAAAAAAGCTGAGATTTAACTCTTTCAATTTAATAAATATGTTTGCTGGCACATATTAATGAAATCTCAGCTGAATATTTTTATTCTGTTCAATATTTCTCCTTAATGTTGTTTTTGAAAGCCATGAAATTACTCGGGGTCTACTTTATGCTGATCACTAAACATAGCAAACAATGTATGACAGATTGCAATGTGACATGCATACACTATCAACAGTTTATAGAGATAGCTATATTAACCTTTAACTTGCTGAAAATCTATTTCACTAGTCAATAAAGCCTCCCAACTGTAATAGCTTAATAGGTTCTGAATTCTATACTCACTATGGCCTATTTTGTGCAAAACTGTACAATAATACTTGTGCTGTTTGGATACACAGTGGAAACCAATTAAGCTGGACTCATCAGTATTGTTTGTCCTCAGTAGTGTCTGAGGTTATCCAAAGTTGAATGACCTCTTTCCGCCCAGCAGAGGAGATACCTACCTCCTGTTTCTATTCCCATTGGAAGGGTAGAAGGACCAATTAGTGGCCCCTCCAAGGCCTTGGAGCTGATTATGAATGGATGGGTGCAACGCCCATTTACAAGCAACTCTGGCTGTCAATCAATCTTGATTAGACTCCTCCCATTCTCTTTCCCCATTCCTTCGCCCCTTTATTGATTGACAGCGCAACTCCTGCTACTTGAGAACGGCTGGAGTCTGCTGTGAATCTATCCCAATTTGACTCCACCTATCCATCTTGGAGTAGTTTGAGTCACAGAAGTACCTAGTGAGTACATACAGCAGTGACCAGTATGGCATTTTATCTGGAATAACCGGATTATTGTACGAATTAACCAGTATATTTACAAATGAGTCTGGGCAGGGCATTTTGCCCAATTTATAACAACAACAACTTTGAATTATATAGCGCCCTCTACGCCGGACAGCGTCTCAGAGCGCTTCACAATAATGGATCCCGGGACCGAGCCAGGGGCAAAGGTAGAAAGGTGGCCAAAGGCGCGGTTGAAGAGAAAGGTCTTTAGCTGAGACCTGAAACTGGGAAGAGAGGGGGGGAAGTGAAGGGAGTGAGGAAGGGAATTCCAGAGCCTCGGGGCTTAATGGCTGAAGGCACCTCCACTGATGGTGGAGCGGAGGATTCGGAGGAGGTGGACAAGGAGGAGGGGACAAGGAGGAGGCCAGACCCAGTGGAGCAAATAGTGCTGGTTTGAGGAGAGAGGAGGTCGGAGAGGTAGGGGGTGCAGAGGAATTTACAACAGCAACAAAACAAAATTACAATTGTATAGCGCTTTCACGTCAGGAGGACGTCCCAAGGTGCTGGTGTCTTAGGTGTCTCACAGTGTCCTAAGTAAACCAGTGTCCAGCTAAAGTGGCCTCCACTGTAATAATAATACAGTAAACTCCTGATAACTTGATCATATCTTAACTTGACAATGTAGTCATTGCTACTGTCAATATTCTGGCTGTGTATATAGATATATATATATATATATATATATAACAACAACAACTACTTGGCATCTCAGAGCGCTTCACAATAACTGATCCCGGGGCCGAGCCAGGGGGAGGGGTTAAAAGTTGACTGAAAGCACAGTCAAAAAGAAAGATCTTTAGCCATGACCTGAAAATAGGAAAGAAGGGAATGAGGCGAAGTGAATGAGGAAGGGAATTCTAGAGCCTAGCGGCATAGTGGCTGAAGGCACGGCAGTGGAACAAGGAGGGTCAAGGAGGAAGTCAGACCCGGTAGAGCAAAGGCAACAGGTATTGTTGTGAGGAAAGAGGAGGTCAGAGAGGAAGTGGGGTGCAAAGGAGTGGAAGTATTTGAAAACAAGAGTGAGGGTCTTGAAATCGATCCAATCCGAGCATGGGAGCCAGTGAAGTCTGACAAAGACTGGGGTAATTGGGGAGCGAAGTTTGGTGCAGGTCAGGTTGTGGGCAGCGGAATTTTGGATAAGTTGGATTTTATAAAATGGTGGCGGAGGGGACACTGGCGAGGAGGGCATTGGAATAGTCCAGCCGACAGGTGACAAAGGCATGGACCAGCATTTCGGCAGATCTTGGGGTGAGATATTGGCGATAATTTGCGATTCTGGATAACTCGTCACTGAGCCCCTTCCTCTTGGAGCGATCATTTGCAGGAGTTTACTGCTCTTAGAAGCACCTCCTTGCATTTCCACTCTCAAACTTTTACAATTTTTTTTGTATTGAATGCCCTTATGTATAAAAGTAAAATTCACTTAACGTTTCTGGTGCTTTTAATCTTTAAACATTTAAGAACAGTAGCACGCCCACCCTTACCCACCCACCTCCACCCCTGGGCAAGAAACTGAATAAGTTTTTAAAATTTCTGCAAGCCCACATGCATGCAGACTCACACTGATTCGCTTTCCTGGAGCACTCCCCCTATCTCACCACGCTTGCTGTTCTTAATAGTGGCCAGGGATACAGTATCGACTTTGACTCCATTTGAATTCTGTGAGCTTTCGTCATCTCTCAGGATTTAAACAATTCTAATATCAACTGCAAGGATTATTACAATTTTCAATGTACATCTACTGGCAGGTTTCTCAGTTTTCTTAACCAGTCTGATATATGTGAAAAAAAATTATGATCCTTGCATTTGATACAGCACTTTTAATGCCCTCTAGGTGTCTCAAAGCGCTTCACAGAATATACTGTAAAGTGAATTGACTATATTTGTAGGCAAAACAACAACAAGTAAATTACAGCTCACAACAGCTCACAGAATTCAAACTGAGTCAAAGTCGATACTGTATCCCTGACCACTGTATCGTGCCTTTCACATCAGGAGGACATCACAAGGTGCTGGACAGTCATTGTTTCAGACCCGAGCTGGGGACAGGGAGGGTGGAGGGAATTGGAGTGCCCAATGGAGCCATCGAAGAGGAGGTGACTTGAAGGAGGCCAGGGAGGCGGCGAGGCGGTGGGACTGTGGGATGGATGAAACATGGCAGCCAATTGCGCACAGCAGTGTCCCACAAACAGCATACAACAGCAGTTGTGTTTCCCTTTATCTATACACCAGGATTTCCTCAAAAATACAATCAATTTATTGTGATGTATTTCCCCAAATCTATGCCAACTCGTCTGGATAATTTCCTCATCAGGTAATGTACAGTCCACATCAGTGCTCAGATCTGTTAATATCTATCTGTATCGCTTTGTTTCATACTTGACAGAGAATAACAGGTCAGGGAAAAATGAGCCACATTTCCATTCCTAATCTTATTGACCCACACAGCATTGGCTTAGTTACGATGTTCCAACAGTCAAATAATATGCTTTATCAAGACTCACACATGAAATTGGAAAAATCTTGTGAAACTGTACCTTGGTAGGTGAGGAACAAAAGAATAATATGCCTTCACGAGCAAACGAGAAAATTGTAGGAGATAAATTGGTGGAATAAAAAAAGATAATTGCATTGGTTTCAGAAAATGTATGACAGTGGCCTGATGTATTTCTGAAGTCAAATCAAATCTGCCAGTCAAGCTCAGCAGAGATACAAATTGTGATTGAAGAGTGCAGCTAGACAGAATAGCTGATTTATAATTGTGATCAGAGTGGAATGTGTTCTGAGCGTTTGCCAAACACGGGTTTATCTGTTGAGTCAGATAAGCACAAGACAAAGGAAGATTGGATGTACTGGCTTATTCACTTGTTCTTAGTATTTTGTTATGCAACAGATGTTCAATCACATCCGAGAACACAAATTAAAAATCCAGGTTCGAACAGTGAAAAAATTCACCTATCTCATCATGTGACTGTGAGCATCTCAGATATTAGTTTGGATTTTTGCAGCAATCTTTGTGAAACGGTTAATTTACTAGCTTGTATCTGACATGTGCTGTTGATTTCAAAATAACAATTTAGATTAGGCAACAGAAGGATATCCTTGTGATGCAAAAACATTACTTTTTTGGGTCAGCTATGTGTCTGCGACACAGGCTGAAACCCATTATCATGCGTAAGACTATCTAACAAATAGACATCCACATGTGTATATTATGTACGCATGGAAATTTGTGTTTGTCTGGAATAGAATGTGCATTCACTCCCTGGAGGGAGCCCTGGGTCACTAAAGCATGCTTTGGGGTACTGCTGAACTTCAAGCAGTTAAAATCTCATAGATTGAGAGCATTACCTGGCAAGCTTTCTGTAGCTTGTCCAGTCAGGATAATACTCTTGGACCAGGGATGAATCCAATATTCAGCATGCATTTATCGTTCCATTATAGGCCATTGTAATTCGTTTTCACAGAGATTCTGACAGGCTTGACAAAAAATAAGTATTGTACCTCATTGCCAATACATAGGAACCTTTCGCCCACAAATATACAAGCAATTCACTTTACAGTATATTCTGTGACGCTTTATGATGTCTAGAGGACTTGGAAAGCACTATATCAAATGCAAAGATTATTATTATTATAACCTATTGTTATCATATGTGTCAACAGTGTATCATTTGTGGTACATCTTAATGGGTATCAAAGTGAAGCTCATGTATGTTCAATTTTCAGAACAAAACCCTATTTAAATAAAGTAGATTCCTTATGAAAGAATCCTATTAAGAAACAATGCACATTAGACCCCAATGTGTGTTGCATAGAAAGCTTGCTTTTGAGTTATTCAAACACCCTGCAAAGAGGAGGAATATTTGTTTAGTTAGTCACACTAGCAGTTGAAATAATTTGCTTTATGATGAACAAAAGCATATGATAAGGGAATGACGAGGGACTCAACTAAAATAAAAGTAAACAGTTCTCCAATGAAGTTTGCTGCTTCTGAGGAAGGCTGAGAAGCTGAAATTGCACTGTTCTTGATTGGAAACACAAGATCCTATATTATCCCTACTCCCAAATAATCACAACATTTTACAGTGAATTCTGTTAAGCACTTTAAATGTGCTCTAAACGTGAAAAACACAATATAAATGTAAAATATTATCCTGTAAAACCACAGTTCCACAATGGTTAAGTTTTTGCCACTTCTACCAGAGTTACTCATCATCCACCAGGTGGCAGCAACCCCTCCAAGTACTGTAAGTGTTTTTTTCCTCTTGAGATTCAGCCTCCTGCCATTTTAATTTTTTTTAATTTTGAGCAACGGTTTTTGTTTTGTAAATTTCTAGATCCTGGATTGGCTTCTAGCCAATTTGTTGAGTTTGATGTGTATAATTTCCTCTCCATTGCAAATTAGGGTGAAAATCTGTGCTATTGCTTTCCCCAGCCAACAACTGATAGCTTACTGATTTGCCCTAAGGTCTCAGGTGTCTAGTTCTCTCGATCACTAAAACATTAAGTTCTGGCTGGAGGGAGCACTGGTTTTGCTTCTCTTATGAAGAACTAACATGATAAATAAGTATTAACTACATAGCTCAGAAAGCCCTCCAGTTACTAAAATCTATTAAAATTGTCTTGCTTGAATTTGAATTTAAAAAAATGAGTGGCTGAACCTGAAAAGGAAGAAACTTTTTACCTGGAGAGAAATATGGATCCCAATGAGCAGTGGTGGCAATAGTTAAGACACACAATCTATACCCTAAGGAGGGCTATGCAAAAAGGAAGATTTAGTGGCAGGAAAAGAGAAAATTACAAGTTTTCAAGAGGGACTTATTACCCTAATGGGTAAAAAAAAACATATAGTACGCTAAGTCATACAGTCAGAAAGTTTCAGTTTGTCTTCAAGTTAGCCAATCTCACCCATTGAGGCACTTTATTGGTTTTCGACCAGGATGCAAAAGGGAAAATATATCAGCCAGGCTTCTCGCTGCTGATTATTAGCTAGCAACTCCCGGAAATTCAGGCTTGTGTTTGTACAGTGTGCAGGGACAGAAATACCCTGCAGTTGAATAGCCAGCTGACATGGTTTATTTAGATCCACAAATGAAGAATAGGTGAGATACTCAAGCACTCTGAAATTGTATTCCAAATAAACTTCAGAACTATAAATATTATTGTGGTTCTTGTCTCTGTATTCACCGATAAAGCTTGCTTTTGCAATGAAGGGATCAAAATTTATGTTGATCAACACAATTTGGATAGTGCAGCTATCCAATGCTGTTCTCTGCTCTTACAGCGCAACTCTGGAGGCTGGAAATGTGATTACAAATTGGATACAATGCAACATTTGAAGCCCACAAATATTTTTAACTCGTTCCTAGCACAAAATAATTTTCTATGTCTTGATATCATGATAATATCAGCTGACCCCTTCCATCTGCTTCCACATCATGCGCACCTTGGCTGCCGCAAACAACCCAAGCTGCTTCCCCAAAATGCTCCCGTCCCTGTCCCCAACTCTCCACCATGCCAAATCAATCCTCCTTTCCATCCGACAGCACCGACTCCTATCCATGCTAGACCATCCTTTCTCACAGCCTTCCTCTGATCCTTTCTTCACATTTTCCGTCAAGCACACGACAGCAGTCGCTGCCAGCTGTCTGACAGCACCCGCCCCAACTGCCCAATCCCCCACTCTCACCACAAGGTCCATCGGTCCCTACCCTTGGGGCCAACCTCTCCTCCCTCATCTAAATCCCCACCCTCCCTGTTAACTCTCCCCCTCGGTCTCATCTCTCACAATCCACTACTAACAACTGTCCCCTCCACATTGGTCTGCTCCGTTTCTACTAAGACAAACACCATCCATGACCTCACCATCAATGAAAACATCGACATCCGCGCCCTGACCGAATCCTGGGATGCCCCAAGAGACATCATACCCCCTGATTGAGACCACACCATCCGGTCACACCTTTCACCAAACTTCACAGCCCAACCGCCATGGTGTGGCTCTCATCTCCTGGTCCTCGGCATTTCCTCTTACTTCTCTGGAACCTTCCCTTCCTTTGAATACCCTAGTCTCCCCAAGCCCTTCCCTACCTTCCTCTCAGGCATCTCCACCCTCCTTTCTACTCTCTCGATTTACTCTGAATGCCTCCTCATCTTAGGCAATTTCAAACTCCACTTCCCCTCCTCCTGCTCTACCTTCGGTGACTTCTCTGCTCTTCTCACCTCGCCTGATCTCTCCCTCCACATCCACTACGCCAGCCACATCCATGGCCACTCACTTGACCTGGTGATCACCAGGGCCTCACCATTTCAGACATCACCATTACTGACAAAGCCATCTCGCCCAACTCCATTGGCTCCCCATCACTCACAGGATTCGATTCAAGATCCTGGTACTCACAGTCAAAGCCCTCCATGGCCTACCCCAACCTACCTCTATGACCTCCTAACCCCCTACCAACCTGCCCACCCTCTCCGCTCAGCAGGCTCCTGGCTGCTCCATTTCCCGCGACCCACCCACCCCACTAGCTCGGGTGTGAATCTGACTGTCCAGCGCCTTGGGACATGCTCCTGATGTGAAAGGTGCTGTAAAAGTGTAATTTGGTGGTTGTTGTTGATAATGTTCAGACATTTGCAATTGTGTGAACTTCCAGTGGATCTTTTTGTCATTGCTACAAACTCACTAATGTATATAGTGGCTTGAGAAATATGTCTGAATCGTGTGATTTAGCATCCATCTTTTATCACAATTCTATAACTTTAGTTAGCCAGCAAAATGTTCTATTGGTGGTTTCTAAATGGGTGAACGTGTTAAGGCATTGCCACACTTACTTAATGACATCATGTCTTTCAAGGATACTCTCCTTATTGTGGAATTAGAACATCTGTATGTGGAAGCTATCACATGATTGAGCTCCAAGTCACTCAACATGTCTAATGGATACCATGGCAGTTTTGGACAATTTGTTTTTATGTAGTCAATAGGGAGATTATACCCCAAGACATGTTAACCGTGGCAGAATTTTCCGATAATTATTTTTATTGCTATTTGTACAGTCAATTATAATATTTGTAAAAATTCAACTAAAAAAACTAAAGATAAGTTGGCAAGATGAAACCTTCAATTAACACACACAAAAGTTAAACATCTAAGTATGCTTATTTCAGTCAATGCATACATAATCCCAACCATTCAAACAATAAATCCTGTGGGGCCAGATTAACAGCAGCATCTGACACCATCATTTTTCTCAGTGCTTCATCATTCATTAACTTCTGTCATTTCACCTTTTCTTCTAGGTTATTAAATTGTTCTAAAATTTTTTTTTGCTGAGATAGAGGATGCACAACACGAAAACAACAGGTTGAAAATTGTGTACCACAGATGTAAGCAAGTAACTGTGAGTGGTCATTATTTGATTGTGACACATGCACTCAGCCTCAATGTAGATTAACTTTGTCCCCAATACATCATCAAACAGTATTCCATCACATAGTCCTTGCTGGGGAGTGATGCTAATCAAGCTTAATGATTCTAATGTTCCTGCAGCTTTTCTTGCAAAGAGCTGATCTCACAGCTGATCAGCTTTATTTAGTTACTTATAATAATCCTTACATTTGATATAGTGCCTTTCTCATTCGAGGACATCTCCAAGAGCTTCACAGAATACACTGTAAAGTGGAGTGACTGTTTTGTTTCTTGTTTTAACATATAGAACGTCTAAGGTATTGTATGATTTATCAAATAAGTGTGCATTTATTACAGTATTATTCAAATAGAGAAAATATTTTACATTTGCAGTCTGGTAGCACTCGTTTGTGTAACTGACACATCTGTATTCACCATGAAATAAATGCTTTACATTAATTATCTAGAAACTGTTTGCTGAGAAATGAATACCATGTCCTCTTGAAATTCGGACAATGTAATTATTGTTGAATTATTGGATGAATTGTTGCATAGCTTTGACCTGCACAAATATGGCCGTGAATCTAATGGACATTAATGGGTTTCTTTTAATAACATTCCTTTTTAAGAAATCCCATTAAAAAGTATGCATCAAAATGGCATTCAAATGAGTCGACATATTTACATAGAATTATATAAAATGTTCCTGCATTGAAAGAGGTTATTTGGTCCAACCAGTCTGCTCTGGTATTTATACTCCACATCAGCCTCCAACCAGCCTAAACCCACACTTTATTCCCTTCTCCCTTATATATGCATGAAGTTTCCTCTTAAATATGTTGATATTTTTTGCTTCAGCCCACAGCTTCCAGCAGTGATTTTGCATTCTCACTAACCTCTGCACAATAAAATTCCTTCTAAATGTCTTTTTAGATCCCCAAAGCAATGTGCTACTGGCTATTGGAAATTCCATATTAAGGAATCCAGTTTTAAAATAATATAGCTTTGACCCATATAATAAATATGATTTGGTCACTAACAGTATTTTTTTTTATTTGCTTTGAATATCAAAGCTTTATCACTCATATAACACACACAATGGAGAAAACCAAACCTGAGTTATAAACTGCAACTGGTTTGGGAAACGAAAACCTAAAATTAATTTCTAAAATGGCTGAAATTCCACCAATTAAAATGTACATTCAAAAAACAAAACTCTGATCCAATCTGATCTGTTCAACCAGAATTCGCGAGTCCCTTTGGAAATGGGTACACAATGTTCTTTTGCTAATTTGTTACACTAATCTTCAATGTTTCATCAAATATTCCTTTTCATCTTAGCAACTGAAACCATGAGAGCAAAGGTGGATCTCCATTCAATTGTCAATTTCCTTCCATTTATTTTGTTCACCTCAATGTCATCTGCTGTTCTGTATCTCATATCAAAAACTCACCATGTTCTGATTTTAGTGCCACAAACACATTGAATTATATTCTGATAAATGGATAGATCTATTTTTAGAAACACGTTTGTTTTAAACCATATCCACTGTGATTATGGTCCACCGAGACAAATGTAGTCCTTGGTAGATATTATCTAATAGAGCCGTAATAAAGCCACAAACATATGCGGAGTAGAGATGGGAGTGGGTAGGGAATAGTGCTTACTCAAACAAATATTCTCATGTGGAGGTAATGTAGCAGGAATATAGTGTAAGAATGCAAGTTTAGTAACCCCATGATCACCCTTTAATCTAAATTTATTGTTGGTGTTGGGTTGGGAAGGGAGAAGTAAAATCAAAGAGAGAGAAATTCAGCTTGATCAGTGATTCACGCCTCCTAAAAGAACAAGTGACCTAATGCCCACACTTCCGCAGTACTGGTGCCAGTACAGACAGATTTAGCTTACTTATTTTGCCATTGGCCATCCGGGAACAATTTTGTCACCACATGTAATAGAATTGAGAAACACAAATAATAAATTGAAGGTTTGATGTAATCTCCAGGCGGAGATAACTGTTCTCAGCCTCGGCAGCACTTTGAGTGTTATAATTAGTCTTGCTGCTTTTACTTGAGGGAGGGGAAAACTGGTCAACTGCTGATTGCTATCCAGAAACTCCTGCTGATATGTTCTAGCGCGACTCACTTTGTACTTTAACCAATTGACCTGAGGGAAACTTATTATAAGAATGCAGATTAACAACCTATCCCTCAATCCCCTGATCTCATTCATTGCTTTAACGCACATGGATCTAATTGCAAGAACTATTACCATTGGAAAGTGTGAATGTGTCGATAAGTCATGGACAATTTTATCACCAGTTGAATAGGTTGTTCAAAGTATCTGTTTTGGCAACAGATTCAATGGGAACACTTGTATCGAGGATATCCAAGCCAGTGAATCCCAGTTAAATCAGGAGTATTCGGGTAGAGGACAGAGCGGAGAAAAGAGGAAGATTAGACAGGAAGAAGTAAAATGTGGCTTATGTTTGGTAGCAAAGCACCACATGCGACTGACACAAATTAAACAAATAGCAGCATATTCATTAAAAGGGCAAATCCACAATTGCTGATGTAAATCAAGTAAATCAAAGAAAATATATTCCCAACAACAGATGTCATGGACTCCTTCAGGGAACAACAACATTAATGATAGAGTATGGTTGTCATTTTGGAATGTTTGTGTAAAATTTTTAATTCACAACGAAACGACAAATAAACCACAGATACATTTTTAAAATTAATCTCCCAGTTCACTGACAAAAGAGCAGAATAGATTTATAAGTTTTTTTTTAAATACAGAATTATGCTGCATTTATATTGCACAATTTGTAGAAAATCTATGTTATTTTAGAGACACTTTTGCCATGAAAGGTATAATGTAAATCAGGATGGAGCCAGTATGATCATACTGCTCCAGAGCAACCTAGAGGATGTGCTTCACCTGTACTTCAATTTGCACCCTCAAAGACGTCCATGCGCTAGATACCAATCGATATAAATCTAACTCTGTTCCTCAGATGTCTCCTGGAAGTTCAATAGAGAGGCTAATTTACAAAAAAAATGCTATCAATTTGGGAATTTGGTGCATTTGTTTTGTTGCAAAAGGCAGAGTTGCAAAATTATTTTTTCACTTTACAGCTCCAAGCAATGTTACCTTGCTTTCAAGGGTAAAACCTCTCTAATTGCACACCCAGAACCTTTCAGTGTTTTTGTCCAAAAGCAACAGCAAAGTTAGGAATGCTTCTCCATCATGGGACATTTCTTCTGCTACTGCTGCACTTTCCGTTCCCTTGTGGAAATAAGGAATTTCACCATTAACCTTTCTTTAAGAATGTTTTATCTGAATCCACGTTCACTTAATTTAGTGGTCATCTAATTCCAGAGTTAATAGCTATAAGTATGCTCCTTGGGGGTTATACTTTGCAGCATATTAAAAATGTGCATTAAAAATATTGTGCATTCATGTGCTCAAGCATCTACACAAACTCCTATTAGTGTGCCAAATTTCACTCTGGAGAGTCAAATGTCAGAGTGTTAAAGTTTACTCCCCCAACTCGCAGCTCATAAAGAGGCACAGCCATTGAAGTGATTTTTACACCAATCGCTTAAGCTATTGTGAGTTTAAATTTGTTCAAGAATGGTTTGCAGATATACAGTGTGGGGTTTTGCAAGATTCTGACTTGGCTCATACTTGAGGCGTTAACCTCCTTTTATCTTTAAGGTGCATGTTGAGCTGCTGTGAATTTGCAGTATTTCAGAATTAGTTTTTAAAAATTACAAACTTTCACTTTTTTAAAATTAGATTTTTTAAAAAAAAATCTTCACGTTCTTCACTAAAAACATGTTGGTTCTGCTGAGTTATAGTTCCATATCCACAGACCCTGATTTAACTCCATTACCTCACACAAGTGGCCATTATTCATATATGAGCTTTGATACAAATGGCTTGTTGGTTAGCCATTCAATCATAATCGGATCACAGCCAAGCCACATACAATATTCACCCATTGCATGACCAATTTACAGCAAGAGGCACTGAATAGAGATCAGGAATTACTACTGTTCTAACTAAGGTTGACATAGAAACTTCTCATCTGCATGTCTGCGACAGTGTTGCCTTTTCCCCCTAACACTATCAGTGGAGTTTATATTTCCAGTATAGTTCTCATTTTTCTTCAAACACTTGAGAAGTAAGGTGGTCAAACCATGGATAAAATATTCCTTACAGAACTCTGTACCATCACTACTCCATAAATCTACTGAAGGACCTTAATATCTAATTGTATTTCACTAGAAACTATTTCCATTGAATGCAACAAAACTTTTAGTGCTTCACAATTATCGAGGTCAGTGAGACAGGAACCTGAGGGCATCACTTTACGATAATTACTACAAAGTAAAAAGGGAGTTTAAGAGAATATTTTTCCACATACAGAGTAGTAAAGGTATGGAATGTCCTGCCGGCAGTGATGGTTAGGGCAGAATCCATATTGACCTTCAAGAGGGAACTAGACAAATATCCTAAAGAGTTAGCTCGAAGGATATAAGAAAACAACTAATAAATGGGGCTAAATGGTTCCTGAGGGAGGTAGCACAGACAACAATGGTCAGAATGGCGTTCTTCTGTACTGTGAATTTCTATGATTCTATCGCATATACTCTGATCCCTTATGTAACAATATCCCTCTCCTCAGAAATTCCTTATCATCCATATAACAGTGTCATCTGCAAAATTGAGACACTGTATGCAATCCCTACCATGTCAAGGTCATTTATAAACATTCAGAATATCAGGGTTCCTGGAAGAGATCCCTGGACGACTAATAGTCATATCTCTTAATCAGAACCATTACCATTGATAACTACATTATGCTTTCTATTATCTAGCCAATTAATAATCTAATTTACAATTTCATCTCAAATCCCTGGAGTTTTTACTCTAGTCATGAGTCCCGTTGAGAAAATCAAGATATCTAACATCTATGACCTTACTCGTATCTACCAGCTTTGCTACATCTTCAAAGAATTCCAATAAATGTGTTAGGCGTAACCTGCTTTTCATGTTGCTTCAGATTTATTGCCATTATTCCCAAGAGACTATCTTGAATTATTTCCTGTATAATAGATCAGAGCATTTTATGCTTCTGACCTTTTTAATTACATTAAGTGTTCTTTCCGTCCTCTGCCATCCTCCAATGTTCAATAAGCAACATATCTGCAATTGTGCACCCCACTTGATAAGACTTTTTTTTCAAAATTTCTGACATATTGTATATCCTTGGAGACATTCAAGTACATGTATTCTAATTCCTTGGCTCCTGCAAAATAATTCTATTTACTAACTACCTCAATTTCACCATCTTATTTGTCCAATCCACAAAGCATAAAGACTCACAGATCAGTGCAACTCAATAGGTCTGGTCAAAATGTATCTAAGATGTCTGCACATTGAGGAATTTGTTTTCTTCTTCCTCTTCTAAATTCTCTTCCTCAAGGCAATGTTTCATATGTTTCCAGATACAGTGCTCCATTTCTCTGCCCCGGGGTTATTCTTCAATCATGTGCCTGGACATTGGGCATCAATGGGTAGAGATGATGCCATCATTGTCCGACAGGGATAGTGGGACATTGAAAAGGAATGGGAATTACACTCACTTTTGCCTCACCTTCACCTAAGGCTTTGAACCAAATATTATACCATCATGACCATCATTTGGAATATTTTATATCAGAACAGCAAACAATCAGAGAACATTTTTGTATTCAGATCAGCACCACACTGTCCGATGCATCTATGTGTTGAGCCATTGGAGGAAGCACTGATGAATTATTTTCATTTCATTTTTTGTTCCAGTTAAATCTCTGAGGTCATTGATTTAAGGATCAGACTCCTTTTGCAAATTGTAGAGCTAGTTTCAAGTTAAACAAATAACTGGAACACATACAGAAAACAGTACCTGATCTGGACTGGAAATCCTTTATATTGATGTTGTAGGAATTTTTAATGGACCTCACAATAAGCTTCAAACTGACCTTGAATCTGGAGTATTCTTGGTTTCATGAACCTTGCAATCATTAAACCTCTTAGCGACTGATTTGGGATACACTGAAATGTTTGTAGATTGAAAATTAATATTATAAATATGATTGATTTCCAGCTTTAAATTCAAAATAAATTAGATTTTATCCTGATACAAAGCTTAAATCTTAAGTATGATGATACACATTCCTAAGGACACCACTGAGCAATGAATGACCAATACGTATTGTGTGCAGATACAATGTAAGTATCTGCACACAATAACACTTCAGAAAATATTCAAGCTATTTTAAAAGCTAGGTTAATGATCTTTAGCAAAAAAAACAATGCAAAATATACAGATATTTGAAAATTACTTCATGCAGCATACTGACACTTCACAAAGGAAATTATCGATGCTTGAAAGAAGCCGGTTTATCTTACTTTGAAACCTATCTGACCTAAAACCTATCTTATTATCAGAATAAGGATTAGCATTTCATCCCTCAATCCCCTGATCTCATTCATTTCTTTAATGTACCTGGATCTAAATGCAGCAAGTTACACCAGGGCATGTGACCTGAACATCTGGACTATGCAAAATATATCCATTTCCCTGACTAGTGCTTTGTAAATGTGAATTAAATAGTCACTACTGGTTTAAAATAATAAAACTATACTGAGTAATAAAGAAAAGACAGGAGAGTAACAGTAAAACATTGCAACATTTTCTCTTACAATTAAATGCAGATTGCAAAGACAATATTTGGTTCCAGTAGCCTAGGCAAATGTAGTTGAAAAAAATTATGAGTCAGATCTGCACTTTTTCTTACTTCTTATCCCTTACCTCCAAGAGATTGTCATTTTTATGCTATAGATATGAATGATCACTTCATTGGACTGACACTATTTATATGCCTTTAAAGTAATGTACAAAATATGACTCTTAATGGTTTGATTGCAGATATAGTTAAAACTTCAATTTGAATCATGGAATAAATATACCGCACCACTGACACTACATTACTGATGTGCTTCCACTTGTGTAAGAGACCATTAAGGGTTGAGTCGTGCCTAGGGTCCTGTACACCAGTCTCAAAAAGTTAGTTTGCAGGTGCAGCAAGCAACTAAGAAGGCAAACGGCATGTTAGCGTTCATTGCAAAAGGTTTAGAGTACAAGAGTAGGGAAGTCTTGCTGCAACTGCATAGGGCCTTGGTGATACCGCACCTAGAGTATTGTGTGCAGTTTTGGTCTCCTTATTTAATAAAGGATATACTTGCTTTAGAGGAGGTGCAATGTAGATTCACTAGGTTAGTTCCTAGGATGAAGGGACTGACCTATGAGGATAGTTTGAATAAACTAGGGCTGTATTCTCTAGAGTACAGAAGAATTAGGGGAGATCTTATTGAAACATATAAGATTCTTAAAGGGCTGGATAAATTAGACAGTGAGGGACTGTTTCCCCTGGTAGGAGAATCTATAACCAGAGGTCATAATCTTAAAATTAAGTGTGAGCCTTTTAGAACAGAGTTGATGAAACATTTCTTCACTCAGAGGGTGGTGAACTTATGGAATTCACTACCACAGAAGGCTGTAGATGTTCAGTGCTTGAACATTTTCAAGGCTGAGACTGATAGATTTTTTTTTAAATAGAGAGATTCGGGGATATGGGATAGGACAGGTATTAGAGTTAGGTCAGAAGATCATCCATGATCTTATCAAATGGCAGGGTAGACTCATGGGGCCAAATTGCCTACTCCTGCTCCTAATTCTTATGTTCTTATGTTCATGAATGTTGAGTAAAGTATTGGTTTCCCTTCGTCAGGAATGACACCTTTGTTGCCTCCCAACTTGTTGTCAAATGTACTTCTCATGGTTTGCCCTAGTTCCACTGTACATGATCTCTGCAACCTGCATCTAATCTTTACCAGGCTCTACTGATCCACCAATCCCCACCTTCCAACAGAACAACTTCAAGGTTCTCCCTCTCATCTTTAAATTCTATCAGCTCGCTATAGTTTGGTCGTCTCCTCTCCCATTCTTCTGCATGATCCCTCTGAAAATGTATCTTGGGCCCTTAGCCCCTCCATGCAACCATGAGTGGCTGAGCCTTCAGCAACTATGCCCCTAATCTCTGGACTCCCTTCCTTGACCCCGTCAACTTTCCCCTCTCTATCGGTCTTTATATCCTGCCTAAATGCTTACCTTATTGACGACACTTATGGTCATCTCTTTGATCACAAATATCAGCCACTCTCCCTCCTCCCTCGGCTTGGCTAGATTTTCCAATAGTTCTAATTTTTTGATGACTACCATAGCTCTACTCTCCACAGCTTTAACTAATTTAAAAACATTCAAACCTAATTCTGACCAACATAAGGCTCTGCTCATTCATTATTCCCACTCTCGACAAGTTCCATATGCTCCTAGTGCATCAGAGGATTGAGTTTAAGATTTTTGCCCCATCTTCAAATTACTTAATTACTTCAACCAATCCTACCAATAGGATTCTCCTCCTAGACATTCAAACATTTCTTTCTGTTCTTCTAACTCTTGTCTATAGCTCCCTCTTGATTCCATTCACACTAACATTTGAAACTGAGTTCTCAATCACCGTGCCACTTTCCTCCATATTACACCTTAACTTGAGTACCCCATGGTCATGAATAGGATGTAAACCGCTAGGTTTCATTTTCTGATTTTTTGATCCACCCCCTCCCACCGTTTACCGGACATATATTTGTGGACTTGCAACTTCTTGTGAAAGAAGTTCAAAATGCACCCATTATAAGACTGATGGAGCCATTGCATTCATAGATTTTTATATCCCAAACTGCTCAACAGTTAGTTTTAACTAAATCACCACTCTCCATTGTGTATGCTCCACATACATTATTTTTGTTTTCTAATGTAAATCATCTTGCAGCCTTTAGAGGTTGTGCATTGCATATCAAGTGGGGATTGACCTCACAACAACAATAGCAACAAAATTACACTTGTATAGAGCGTTTCACGTCAGGAGAGAGTCCCAAGACACTGGACAGTCATTGTTTCTGAACCGAGCTGGGGTTGGGGATGGGGAGGGTGGAGAGAAAGTGGGAAATTTGGATTGACCAATGACAACAACTTCTCCTTAGCATAAATATTCCTCACAGTATACAATGAAGCTTTTCAGATGTTAAAGTAGATGAGCCATTGATTTCTGTTTGAGGTCCATTAAATAACAAAGGGTTAAAATGTCAAAGAACAGTTTAAAAATTCATCACCCACTGAGGAGTTAAGGTATGAATATTATAAGAACTTTTGGTAATTTAAAAGCTTATTGCAATCACAGCAATATGCATAAATATTACAAGAACTCTAGTGATGGAAAAGGTACCGATTTTAACAGCTGGTTGGACCAATTAGTGTGGCCAATTGCAAAAAAGCTATTTCAGTCCATCAGCTCTGCCATGTTATTTCAAATTAGTAATGAAATATGACACTAAAGCTGATTATGCAAGTCATAAGTTGAATTGTGGGATACTGCAGTAAATTTCACTGCACTGGGTATTATATTGTAAAGTTTTGCACTTCAGAGATTTCTCAATAGAATAATTTTTTTTAAAAAATGCTTTACCCATTATAATCTTGAAAGCAGAAGAGGTTCACAGCAAATAAATTTTGAACCAAGTTTCTACATCTTCCTGCTGCTATTATGGAGATTAAAAAATCACTTTGCCGAACTTCTTATTCACCAGGTATCCCTTAGCAGCACAATAACCTGTCTTTCCAGTAATAAATACTACCATTTTATTGAGTTACTGGCTGTATGGTCATGTGATAAGTAGCTATTATTTGAGCAAACTCCTTGCAAGGGTACACTGATCCATAAAGTAAATGGTACTTTATTACATTTAACTTAACAAAGCTTGTTACACTATTTTTAATCCATTTACAATGCAAAACTAAAATAGCACTGAATCTGCGTAACATTTACAATAAACATTTACATCCAGTCTGATACAGCTCAAGATCAACAGTGGTCTATCACTCTGTGGGTAAAGTTAAAAGTGCTGGATGCAAATTCTGTAACTGAATGGATGTGGACTTATAGAATGAGAAGAAACCTTTTGAAAATGGCAACATTCAACAGCATAAAATAGAGAGGTAAAGGGATGAAGCACACTTCCATTAAGTGGGGGTAAATCTCATTCACATCTTGTCAGTTCACCTTATGCTTTGAATTTAATAGTTTAAGAAGAGGGAGCAATAATATGGCAGTAATAGTCTAAAACGCAGATTGGGAACTCCCAAATTAATTCTGGGTTCATACATTAATCATTTATTCTCAGGTGTAAAACACTTTCCTTGTTATTTTTTCAAGTTTCGGTTAACACCCTGAGGTACAAATGCTATCCTTTTCTGCATAACATTTTTGTTCATGCTCCATGCATATCCCTTACCTCTTAACCTGAATTAATAAGTTTAACAGCATCAACAAGGACTTGCATATTATATATATATATATATATATATATATATATATCTATGTATATATCTATATATACATATAGATATATACATAGATAACACCCAACGTTGATCCAGTGGGAGGAGAAGGCGACTATAATCATGGTCAATGAGGAAGATCTTCAGGCATGATCTGAAAATGGGGAAGAAGGGAGGAGGCTCAAATCTTCAATTTTTTTCCTCATGGAAACATAATTAACATAGACAAAAGCCTTTCCCACTTCCAATTTTCCTGAAAATCATTGTTCTCATTCATTTTTATGCAATGGGAAGAAATAAAACCATCAGAATCACAGTACTGCATTCAAATACCATACTGCACTCTGTATGTATTGTTAACAGCAAACTTACTAAATGTGTAATTTTACAATAACTACTGTATCAAAGTTTTCATTAGTTTGGATTAATGGAGCCAAATAGGATGAACCATTCCTTTCTGCCATACTGAGGACGAGGATCTTGAATTGGATCCTCTGGGTGATGGGGAGCCAGCGCTTTTGGGCAAGGATGGGGGGGATAGGGTCATGAAGCTTTGGAGCGATAGAAAACATGAGCCGCAGAGTTCTGGATTATCTGTGGAGGGAGGAATTGAGAAGGCTGACAAGCGGGGCATTTGCGTAGCCAAGCCTGGATGTAACGAAGGCGTGAATGAAGGTTTCAGTGGCCTTTGGTAATAGTGGAGTCGGGCAATATTGTGGAGGTGAGGGAAGGCAGTGGGGGAGGAAAGACAGTTGAGGATCGAACAATGGATGTGGGGGAGGAAAGACAGTTGAGGATCGAACAAGTTCCTGTCTGGCTTGGTGAGGTTGAGTGTGGAGGTTAATGCTGCCAGCGCCTGATGATCCTCATGACCTAAACCCTCCCTATCTACCCCTCACACACCATCTGCTACCCATCCTTCACACCTTCAAATATTTATTTTCCTCCTCTCTCCCCACTACATAATGACATACAATGCAGCCCTGTCATAAGATGTTTACACTACAAATCTGGTTACAACATAGTTGCATTGTGGACCCCATTCATTGCATATGTGAGCAGTCGGCTTGGTTGTTAGCACACACCAGCCAACTTTCATGCTCATGCTCAGCATGCTTTCGTGCTCAAACTTTTGGATTATAAGGTTGTGGCCAGCTTCACTGCCTGTTTTGCGAAAGCACAAGAAACAGATAGTGGTGTTGGCAGTGGTCCAATATCCCAGATATTAGCCATTGCTTCTTTTAGCACAAGAACTGGCTGGTGCACAGGGAGAAAGCTGGCTGATTGAATGCATGTGCACTGAAAATGGCTCTCAGGATTTGCCTCAGGAAAATGCCTCAGGATTTTATGGATCCCAAAAATTGTATTAACAGAGCTTTACTGGTACACCAGCTACCTCCACACACTTAAGCTCAGGTGATTGCTGCTGAATGGCAAATCCAATTTAACAGTCCAATGGCAGATCTGGCTGGACATTATTAAATCTTATGGCTTCACCTTCGACACCGTTAAATCGTTCTTCTACATAAAGACAATATTGGAGGCCAACAACAACCCCAGGCTCCTCTTCTCCATCGCTAATGAGCTCTTTTGCCCACCCTCTCATGCCTTGCTCTTCCCCTCCAATCACAGCCAACTTCAAGGTAGGGTCCGTCGATATGGAAATTTTCCGATTTAGATATATCGATCGGCTCATATCGAGATATACCGAAATATCGATATTTTAGGGGTTTTCGTACTGCGCATGCGCGCATAGCGCGCGCATTCCGGGTGCGCGCGCATTCCGGGCCTATCTCCTCAGGAGCTAAATATCTTTCTCTCTCTGTGTCTCTCCATCTCTGTGTTTTTCTCTCTGTGTCTCTCTCACATCCCCCCCATCTCTCTCTATCTGTATATTATCACCTCCATCACGTCTCTCGCCCCCCCCCCCCCCCAGCCGTCTTTATCCCTCTCTCCCCACCCCCACCAGCCGTCTCTCTCTCCCCCCACCCCCCATCAGCCATCTCTCTCCCCCCCCACCCCCCCCCACCAGCCGTCTCTCTCCCCCCACACCTCCCCCAGCCGTCTCTCTCCCCCCCACCCCACCCCCCAGCCGTCTCTCTCCCCCCCAACCCCTTGCATACCTGTATATTGTATTCGAGGACTATGAATACAATATGGCGGCTTTGCACCTCGGTCTGTGCATTGTGTATAGAGATGAGCTTTCTGGGTCTTGTAGTTCAGTGTGCGGCATTCCGATTTTTTTTACCTCGATATATCGATATTTTTTGAATGCCTATATCGGCATATCCTCTCTCCCCACCACATGAAACCAACCCTATTCTCTATTCTCTCATCCCTTCCCTCTCCTTACTTCTCAGCTCCACCTCCAAGCCCCCTTAATCACACCCATCATATACCTGCCCCTGTCCACTGGCACCATCCCCTCCCCTTTAAAAATGTCAGTCAACATTCCTATCCTCATAGGACCCATCCCTGATCTGAAATTACCACTCCATCGCCAACCTCCTTTTCCATGGTCCTGGAGTGAGGCATTGCTTTCCAGCATAGCTCCTTCCTCTCTCACCACATCCTTCACAAACCCCTCTAATCAGGTTTTCATGCTACCCACACACAGAAACAGCTTTGGTCAAAGTGACAAATTACATTTTGTCCATCTGCAATCAGGGTTCTATTTGCCTCCTCAACCTTCTTGACTTCTCTGCTGTCTTTGATACCATTCACAATACTAGCCTCTCTACCACCTCTGCTTGTCAGCCTCTCAAACTGCTCCATAGGCTGAAGATCATCCAGAACTCTGCAACCCATGTCCTCTCCCATACTAGGTTCCTCAACTCTATCACCACTATCCTCGACCGACTCCATTGGCCTCTTAAGACAGGTCTTGAAGGAGGATACAGTTCAATATCTTGGTACTCACATTCAAAGCCCTCCATGGCCTTGCTCCCCCTACCTCAGCGACCTTCTAACACCCTCTCAACCTCCCTATGCTCAGCGGGCTCCCACATTCTTCACTTCTCTCTACCTCGCCCCCTCCCTTGCCTCCTTCAAGAGAAGTCTTAAGACCATCCACTTCTACCACCCTCCTTCCGCCACTGTCTTCCACCTTCCTGATCTCAACCCCCAGCTTTGAATCCCCACTGTTCAAAAATAAATGATCTGGAGAACACTGATATAACCACAGAAACAGTTTGCTAGCTTGCACTAAAAATTCATTTTTAACCAGAAGTATGAAACGTTGTTCCATTAACAATCTTTAGCATTATGTTGTAATTACCCCCAATTTACAGATATTGACATGATGTCTGGATCTTAGGAAGTTTGGCTTTGTGTACACAATTTCCCATAGAAACAGAAGCAATACTATCGCTCTACCTTTTTTGAATTTCCATTATGGATCAAAATATAGTGCTAAATGTATGTGTGCCACTATGCTGGATATACTGAAAAATACATTTAAGAAGGTAGAGATAAATCTATGGGTCAAGAACGAACACACTTGCCATTCTGGGCTGACCTAAGTAAAATGTTTTGGATCAGCTGGATGTCTGACAACCCACCAGAAGGCAACTCAAACCAAACAGAGTTTCATGCATCCCACCTATCCATGGAAATACATGACATGAAGACTGGTTAGAAGAACAAGTCAATGATTACAATCAAAACTTTTTCATCTAATATTGCAGCGCAGACTATTATCAGAAGTATAGCAGTTAGACTAAACAATCCTGCAAACTGATAACATCTCCCATGGGGAATTGATTTTGAAGCAGCAAGCTGACGTCATGTGTCAGAGTTGCAATCCTTTTCATGTCTCCTCATTGATGGAGGATGTGGTAGAACTTGGATTGATCAGTCTTCTCACAGGATTTTTTTTTATAAATCAGTAAAGTGGTGGTTATTTTGGACCAATTCTTTTGATGGATTTCAAATTGCTATTCACAATATTGCTAATGGTGACAGTGAAATACACTGCACTCAAAAGTGAGCATTCGCTATTTTAATTGACTCATGGAACATCCTTTGAACTGATTGGTTGCAGCAACTTTTATCTCGGATTGAGTAACAGTGAGTGCAACAATCAAATCTGCCTTGAACTGTAATCATTGCCACTTTGTGGACAAAAACATGAAAGCCATCATCAAAACCTGTGCCAAATCGCTGCCACTTTATTTTTAAAAACCAGTCCTGTGAGGAACTGCCTAATCCAGGAGCTACAACAGTCTCTAAGCAATGAGTACGCATGAAAAAGGAGTACAACTTGCAAAATGTCATGGGAAACATCAGTAATGCTACTTAGTTCCTTTAAAACAATTTATATCAGGTGGGCAAAAATTACCATAATTACCTTGTCTAACCATCACATTTCGGATCATGTCTATTTGCAATAATAAGTGAAGTGCTTTGTTTGTAGCAATAATACTCCAACTGTTGAATGCGATTCTTTTAACTACTTTGTCAAACTAGGGTACCTATTGTGCAATCAGTAAATAAACAAATAAGTAAAGTTCATTGGAACCTTTGCATTTCTTTTCATCTAATGTGAATGAGTTGGTAATTATTCAGTGATTTTTGTAGAATGTGTAATGGATTTCATGCAGTTCAGGTCCAGATCAGCTTTCTCCTGTGCACCGCAATTTTACCAGATGAATAATTCTCTTCTATATGCACATGAGTAAAAATGCGCTGGATATGGAAGCAATAAAATGGACATAATGGGGTCCAACACATGGTTTAAATTTAGACATTTGTAAATTATCGATTAACGACGACATCAGTGAAGCAAGGACATTAATTTAATTTTGGCTTTAAAAGTGAGGAGCCTGTGGCTGGAATCAGCTGAGTGCAGGCGGCCAGAAGTGAAGAGGGAGAGGCAGGAAGATATCAGGTTATATGAAGTGATGCACATGTACATGCATGTGAGGATCTTGAAATCAATCCATTCAGTAATATGGAGCCAATGAAGCAGAGCAAGGACTGGAGTGATAGTGATATGGAGTTTAGTGCAGAAGGGGATATGGGTGGCTGAGTTTTTAATTAATTAGATTTTATGAATGGTGGAGTTGGGAAGACCAGCAAAGTGGGCATTCAAATAATTGATGTGACAAATGTGTGGATAAACATTTTGGCTGTGTTGAGTATGAAGTACATTTGGAGGTGATTATTTGTATTCAACTGCTGGTTAGCGGGATTTACTGAAATCCCAAATATTCGGAGGAAGCAGCTATACCCTGGTCAAAAACACATTAGACCCAAAATCTTTACAGTTGCATGGGATGGCAATTGTAACCCAGCATTGAAGCCATTACTGCAGAATGGAGGAATGATGGCATTGATGGCACAGAGTAGGAATGATGGCATTTCACTCCATTGTCTTTAGGGTGGCAAGCCAATCATAGAATTTATATCAAGTGAGATCGGTGAGTCTATAAATCTATGTGAGTCTATGTAATATAAATAAATTCCACCAAAACACACAAGGGCTGCAGTTGACATTGCAGTACAACTGTCTGCAGAATTTCAATAAAATCATAACCCTTGATAATTTGATACAGCGCTTCACAGATAATAAAGTGAATTGACTGTATACTTTGTGGGTTAAACATGGCAGCCAATTGTGCTCAGTGTTCCACAAACATTTGCAGATTGAATAACCAGATTATTATTAATTTATTTTGAAGTTTATTGCCCCTAGAAAAGCGATCTACCAGACGAATAACACCCGGGTTCCTACTTACCTGTAGGTAAACAGAGGAATGTGGAGTATGAAACTTACCCAACGTTTTGCCCTGTTCACAGGAGAGGTTACTTAACGAAGATATTTTGCCCCATTGGATCGCATGCTTGCAGAATACCTAACTTGCCAACTTCCATTACAGAGTGAAATTATTTGTTAAAATGAGTCCAGTATTCTAGCCTCATGCTTCCTGCCAACCCATTCCAGCCATTCATACAATTAGCCCTGCAGGACAGTAAAAGGTCATCCTGCGACTTATTTTCTTATTGAAGTTATCAACTCTTAACACCACATCTGTGCTCTTCCTCATACGCATGTGTGTACATGGAGATTTAAGCGCAACAGGTCATATGGTGGTATATGTTCGTCACCCATCCACTGACCACAGATAGAATTACTATTAGTAATAACAACAAAATTACATTCAGATAGTACCTTTCAAGTCACAAGGACGTCCCAAGGCGCAAGTAAGTGGGGTGGTGGGGATGGGAAGGAGGGTAACCAAAGGTATGGTCGAAGAGGAGGGTTTTGAGATGTATTTTGAAATAGGCAATCAGTTCAATGGGCGCACACCACATTTTGACAATCATCAATCACAACAACAAATTTGCATGAATATAGCGTTCATGTTGGGAGGACATTCCAAAGTGGTTGACAATGATCATTTTGATTAGAAATGTAGATGAGGATAAGAGGGAGTGGTGGGGTCGGGGGTAGGGGTGGAGGAGGGAAGCTGACCCTCCTCCATTCTAAAGCTGAGAGGAGAGGCAGTGGAGGAGAATAGAGTGACCAACAGTGTTAACGGTAGAAGAGAGATCAAGCAGGATAATGTATCAGGAAGAACCCAAAAGAATGTAATTTGGAGCTTTTGATTTGGTATGTCTCTGTCACTCAAGAACGCACCTGGCTCAAATCGGCCACCGGCATATTTGGTTGGACCACACCAAAACATGCCACTCCGCTCAACCAAATTGTCCTTCTACTCCAAGATTATTTTAAAGGTGAAGGGCAACCCAATGCTCATATTCTTCACAACCAACCACCTCCTACGTCCACTCCCTACCCCACCTTGGCCTCACTTATTCTCTCCTATAACTTATCACTGCAAGCAGATGTTGGATTTTCTCAAGTCCAAAATCAAGGGAATCCATTCAGCTGCCTCTGCCCTCCCAACTGCCACTCCTCTCACTTCAAACTTCAAGATTGTGTCCTTGACTGATTAAGGTCCTATCTCTCACATGGTCACCACTTTGGTTTCTCTTCCAGCCCCCGCACTGTGTTGTGTGGTATTCCTCATGGATCTGTCCTTGGTTCCCTCCTCTTCAACCTCTCCACGCTCCGACTTGCCCCGTCTCCGTCCCAATCTACATGCCCAGTCTCCGGCAACACCTCACCCCAAAAGCCACTGAAACCCTGGTCCATGCTTTTGTTATCTCTCGGCTGGACTATTCCAATGCCCTCCTTGCCGGTCTCCCCTCTTCCACAATCCACAGAGTCCAGCTGATTCAGAACTCTGCCATCCGCGTTCTCACCTGCATCAAACTTCGCTCGCCCATTACCCCAGTCCTTGCTAGCCTCCACTGGCTCCCTGTCCCTGAGAGGATCGATTTCAAGATCCTCACCCTTGTCTTCAAATCCCTCCACTCCTCTGCACCCCCCTATCTCTTTGACCTCCTCTCTCCTCAAACCAGCACCTGTTGCCTTCGTTCCACTGGGTCTGACCTTCTCCATGCCCCCCAAATCCTCTGCTCCACCCTCAGCAGCCGTGCCTCCAGCTACTATGCCCCGAGGCTCTGGAATTCCCTTCCTCACTCTCTTCGCCTCGCCCCATCTTTTCCCAGTTTCGGGTCCCAGCTGAAGACCTTTCTCTTCAACCGTGCTTTTGGTCACCTTTCTGCTCCTGCCCCTGGTTCGGTCCCGGGATCTGTTATTGTGAAGTGCTCTGAGACGCTGTCTGGCCTGGAGGACGCTATATAAATTGAAGTTGTTATTGTTGTTGACTTGGTAATATCATCTGCAGACATGAAGTCAATTTCCACATGCATGCGGATCACACTCAACTCTTTCTCTGCCTCCACCCTCAATTCCAGGACTACTGACAACCTGACAGATTGCCATCAAGTCCTGGATAAGAAACAACTTTCTACAACTGAACGTTACCAAGATCAAGGCCATCCTGATTGGCTTGCAACAGCACCTCCGTAATTCAAGCACTGGCAGCATCAACATCTATGGATACACATGCCACCTAATCAAACCAATCAGGAACTTGGTTGTCTTATTTGACCATTATTTGTCCTTTCTCCCTCATCAGTGGCCGGGCTCTCTGCCCCCACTCTCTGGAATGCATTCCCACAATTCCTTCACCATGCTCCCTCCCATCCTTATTTCAAGGTCAGGTTCAAGACCCTCCTTTCCGACTATACCTTCAGACGCCATTCTACCTCTCTGCCCTCCCACTTCTCGGATCACATTTCCTGTGGATATGGAAAATGCCTATTTTGCCCCTCAATAATTGCCTCCTCATCAAAAATGTTTGATACTACCTATATCATTAATTCACTTTCACATATGTACATTCTTAATAAAAAATATTCACCCACTTTATTTCTAGTTTGACCTATTGCTTTTGTTGCACATGTTGCCTTACTTTCTACTTGACAATTTTTGTGATAAATATGCTTACACTTTTCAAGTGTTAAAATTTCACCCCTATACTTAGCAAGCATAAAAATAAGCACAAAGTGTCAATTATACATCAGCCATCACATATTAAGTTTAACAAAACTCACACTCTGTCTTTGATATTCATAGCCTTTGTTCATATGGCATTAATGAAATCTAAACTCCATTTGCTCTAAACAATCTTTGCTTAGAATTTACACGTCAGTGATTTTGATAACTGTTACTGAAACCAAACATGCTGTTGTTCTGCATTTAATTCCAGCTCATTCCCTACTGTACTCAATGTAAATTCACACAGCAACATGAAAATGAATCCCCAAATTAAGATGGAAAGATCTTCTATCTTAACAGGATGGAATCTATCTAAACAGGAAAAAATTAAACTTTATTTTAATGAATATCTTTCTCTCCTACGCTACAGCATGAGGAAAATAATTTATAATTTCCTGAAGGAAAGATTATTTTCAAGAGGGATATTTATCTTAAGATTGTGCTGCATTACAATTCAAGCATAATGTAATGCCAAGAGGGATATTAAAGGTATCTATTGTTCAAAATGTGGGGAAGGTTCAGGAGTGTCTCAAGCTGGTGTTAATTGCCGAAGTAGTTAGCAATAGTTAGCACTTACTGTGTTGAAAACTGCATTAATGGAGCCTTTCAATGTACAGGGTTGTGACATTATATGACTGCTGCAAATGTGCTGGTAATTATGAAAGCTAATGATTAGCTTCTAGTCACCATAGTAACAGAAGTTAATTACATTTGTTCAAAACCAGGCTTTTGGAGATAGGGTTATGCAAGGAATTTAACAGCCAAATTGGAAGGATCTGATAAGCCAACCTTAGAACCTCTCCGCTTTAGAGTAAACAAGTAATGATATTATTCAGTCGAAGATATGGCATTGGAGCAGCCCATGGTTTAGTTAGTTATCCATTTTGATTACAATATAAAGCAACAAATTCCTAAAAGCTTCCTAGTTGTCATTTATTATGCTGAGATGTTGCTGAGACAGCTAGCCTTGACTTAAAAAGATCTTACAGAATCTATTTTAGTTGGAGAAGTAATATTAGCGACATACCCTTTGTGATAGGTATTAAGGGATACTAAAGAGTGATCAAAAGGTAGTAATCTCAACAAAATGGTTTAGATGACACCATAAACTATGATATCAAAGCACTTTATAACTACCATCTAGATGAAGAGTGCAAGATGTCTTAATACAGAGAAATAACGGGAGAGAGACCAAAGCCTCAAGGCAAAACCAAATTGCATTTTTATGGATCTTTCAGAAAGTGTTTCAGAAAGAGTGGAGATCCCTGAGCAGGAAGGAAAGAAGTGGAAATTTAAGAACGTTAGTTAAAAAGAGACATTAAGAGGGTATTGAAGGCTGGGAGAAAATCCACAAGATTCAGTCCTGCCTTAAAACCATTCTTTTTGACTGTACTTACGATCTCCATTCCCCCCAACTGGTAGTCAGACTCCACCACTGTTAAGCACCCTGATCAGCTATATAACTGCAAGTTGTTGTTTTTGTGAGTAAAATGAGCATTGATTAATTAACATTTCAATTAATAAGATTGCAGGTTCCAGTCCGTGTCTGTGCTGAGTTAGCCATAAGACCATAAGAATTAGGAGCAGGAGTAGGCCACTTGGCCCTTCGAGCCTGCTCCTCCATTCAATAAGATCATGGCTGATCTTCTCACCTAACTCTGATTACCTGCCCTATCCCCATATCCCCTAATCCCTCTATTTTTCAAAAATCGATCAGTCTCAGCCTTGAAAATGTTCAAGGACTGAGCATCTACAGCCTTCTGGGGTAGTGAATTCCATAAATTCACTACTCTCTGAGTGAAGAAATGTTTCCTCAACTCTGTTCTAAAAGGCTGACCCTTGATTTTAAGACTGTGACCCCTGGTTATAGATTCTCCTACCAGGAGAAACACTCCCTCAGTGTCTACTTTATCTAGCCCTTTAAGAATCTTATATGTTTCAATAAGATCCCCCCTAATTCTTCTGTACTCTAGAGAAAACAGCCCTAGTTTATTCAACCTATCCTAGTTAATTAGTTAATTTCTGCTAGGGATCTATAGTTGGCCTTCACTATGATAACCAACGTTTATAAACCAAATCTAGGGACACACAAAACCATTTAACTCCCCACAATTCCTGATGTTGGCAGTACTAGAGCAGTTTGTTGGATTAATGGCTGTATTTCTATGATGAGTGCATCATCATAGAAATACTAAGGATCTGTTTTACAATGTTATTGTTCTTGCCACAGTTTGTTGTTGAATTCAATACAGAGCAAATTTGGCCAGGGACGCAATCCTCATTCAGGTACTGTCCCCAGAAATCAGGAGTGTATTGTGATCCTACCTTAATTAATATCACTGAGTCAAGGAACAGAAAATTAGCCGGACTTCTTAGTCTGATTGTTATCCAGAAGACACCCATCGCCACCCTAAGAACTGAGGCCTGGAAGATGCACCTGAATAGGATAGCAACTATACAGATGGATGCCTAAAGATGATGACATTAATCTTAACTGTGATGCATGCACAGTTGAATAGTCTACTAGCACTCACTGTTGAGAGTCACGCATGAACAATGAACACTTCAATGCAGTATTTGATACTTGGTACTGCACCTGTGGAATTGTAAGGTTATGGCTTTGTAAATTGTTCTGAACCCTAGAATGAAGAAGAGATAGATGACCGAGAATGGAGGCACGTTGGTAAAGGAGAGCAGAATAATTAGCTGCACCATTTTCAATGTACATTGTTTATAGAAAACAACAAAACTAATTTAAGAAATTCTCATTTTTAGTTTTCAACTCTTCATTTATTCATTAAATAATAGAAAATGTCAGGTAGCTTCGAATATTGTGCAAAGCCTTTTGTGGCAATTTTCTACTCAATTGCTCCAAATATTTTGAAAAACCTTAGCCATCTTTCTATAAATATCTCTTTGACAAAATTTAAATAAATTTATCGAAATTATTCAAACCCCAAACAAATTGGTAGATCAGAGTCTTAAGTATGTGTGAAGCTCAGGGAAATCTGACCAGTCATAGGAAGTCTGACACATCAAAGGTTTACAGCAGAAAGGTCCACAAATAGGAATTACTACAACCTTGCTTCAAAGGAGCCTTTCATTCACCCATGGCAATTTGCTAAGGTGATTTCACTGAAAACCCAATAGGTGTATTGATTTGCAATGTTCAACTAAGTGTCAAAGCAAAGTATTTCATGATTTTTTCGAAAATGGGCGCTAGACATTTTTTGGTGTGTTGTCCACATTTCTATGTGCAAGCCTTGATGGCGTTATCTTTTTTCTTTTCAAGTGGGGGAAGTGGTCAGCCGCATGGCTGATATACGTGAAGAATCATCACCATGCTTAAGAGTATCCAAAACAAACTGAGATTTCCCTGCAACCCACCTACATGCATCCCACCTACACAGGGAAATCACAGAGATAACAACAACAACAATTTACATTTATAGAGCGCCTTTCACGTCGGGAGGACGTCCCAAGGCGCTGAACAGGAGGCGTGTGACCCGAGCTGGGAGGGGAGTGTTTGGGAAGGGGTGAAACACGAAGGGGAGGTAAAAGAGTTCGGGGTGGAACAAAAGGCACGATCGAAGAGGAAAGTCTTCAAACCGGCCTTGAAAGAGGAAAGGGAAGAGGCGAAACGGAGGGATTGAGGGATGGCATTCCATAAGGTGGGAGCGGAGAAACTGAAGGCCCGGCCTCCGATGGTGGGGCGGTTCGGGCGGGGGGCTTGGAGCAGGCCAAGTCCTGTTGAACGGAGGGTCCGGGTGGGCATGTAGGGAGAGAGTAGATCAGTTAGGTAGGATGGGGCAAGGCCGTGTAAGGCCTTGTAGGTGAGGACGAGGATCTTAAACTCGATCCTCTGGAGGATGGGGAGCCAGTGGAGACGGGCGAGGGTGGGGGTTATGTGGTCGCGGAGGCGGGTGCGGGATAGTACACGGGCTGCAGAGTTTTGGATGGCCTGCAGCCTATGAATGGAGGAACTGGGGCCGACTAGGAGAGAATTTCCGTAGTCCAGCCGTGAGGTGATGTAAGCATGCACAAGTGTTTCGGCAGCGCGGGGGGTAAGATAGTTGCGGAGCCTGGCAATGTTGCGCAGATGGAAATAGGCGGTGCCGGTCAAGGCGCGGATGTGAGGGAGGAAGGAAAGTTTTTGATCGAACATGATGCCGAGGTTCCTGATTGGCTTTGTGAGGTGGAGAGTGCAGCCTTGGATGTTGAGGCTGGCAGCGCCCGATGTGCGGAGGCGCTGGCTTGAGCCAATCAGGAGGGCCTCGGTCTTATTCACGTTCAATTGCAAAAAGTTGTCCGTCGTCCACGATTCGATGTCGGACAGACATGCTGTCAGAACATCGATCGTCTGGGGGTTGAGGGATGAGGCAGAAAGGTACAACTGGGTGTCATCCGCATACATGTGGAAATTTACCCCATGTCTGCAGATGACATCACCCAGAGGGAGCATGTAAAGGGTGAAAAGGAGGGGACCGAGGACAGAGCCCTGATTGTTGGAATGGAATGTACAAGCTCTCCCTGGAGGAAAACGTTATGCTAATGCAACTGCAGAAAGTGTTAGATGTTTTTGCGTAGCAAAATTGTTATGACACTAGTGAAAATTTTCTTCCCTTTTTGAATAGTGCCATTGGATCTTTAATGTCCACCTGAACATAGGTTATCATCTCGTGCAAAGAACAGTACATTGAACCATGGACCACTGCATCGGAATGTGTCAGTATCGACTGTAATTTCAAAATCACGATATGCGGTTTGAACCCATGTCCCTCTGATTGAGTGGCAACAGTGCACCAATTGAGTAAGACTGAAGCATACTCATAATAATATATATTAGTCATATATTACTAATCTTCCATGAGAGTAATGACATTGAACTGTATTTACCTGATCATGAGAGAATAATAATAATAATGTCCAGCTTGGTAAATCAAACAAAGCTTTCACAAAATTCCTATTCAGAGGATGTAGTTTAGTCCAGATATCAAGTTAAGATGGGTTTTATGCCACTTCTATATTGCAATTCTGGAAGCTTGAAATGTGACTCTACAACAACACCAAAATTACATTTATTGAGTGTCTTTCACATCAGTAGGTCGTCCCAAGGCACTGCACACTGAGCTGGAGTACGGTACTTTCCGAGTCCGTGCTGTTTTTAGCCGAGGGCATTTTGGAAAATATGACTTTTTTGTGGATATGCCTTGGGAAGCCCTCCAAATATGAAAGGTGCTATGCAAATGCAATTTTGTTGTTATTCACTCCCAGACATACGGTGATGTAGAGCAGGAAGCATCATTGATACGTCCTTTCCACTGTACAGTACCTGGGTTGAAACTTCGAAAGCACGTTATTTCACTAGACTTACTTCGCTGAGTGGAATTAATTGCTAGGAGGTGGCTACCTTGATTTGAGCATTTGAAAGGGAATTGTATATACAAAATCAGAGGCAGGCAATTGAAGGACATTAAGATAGTTTCATTGTTGAAGCAAACAATGACACAAATATAAGGAGCATTCTGTTTGAGGAGCATTCTGTTGTATCATAGATTTCTAAGCTAATATATCTTCAAGAGTTAATTTAAAATATTGATATTTTAATATTTTTAGTCACTGGATGTTTTCTTAAATTTAAATTAAGAATAGAATATTTGACAAAAAGAACTTGGAAGGTTCAAATGGACTGCCTACGAGTTTTCAAAGATCACAAGTGGAAAGATCTCAGTGTAATACTACATTGGATGTGAATGCCAAACTACAGTGGGTACTATTTCTTGAGATAATTTCTATCAGGTAGTATTTAAGAAATGGGCAACAGGATAATTCATGTTGATACAGTCTTTGTTATGTATGTTTGTCAGAAGTGTGGCAATTCACCACCAAACGTGCAGTATAAATGCAACATATGAAGTTCACAGTATAAGACTGAAAGGTCAGAACAATGTATCCCCCATGAGATACATCTGACTTTTAATCAAGGAAATAACTCAGAACTCCAAGGCGTGTAGAAATAGAGTCTCCGATCAATCAACAGCTGCTGCCTGACATTTTCTATAGCTGACAAAGGATCAGAAAAATAACAAGTGCTGTAATGTTAAAACAAAGCTATTAAAAAGAAATTACGGGAGACCCCGAGTTTGGTGCCAAACCAGATGAGCTCACCACTGTTAGAATAAGCTGCCACCATATTTATTTATATGTTCATTCTACCCCCACCCACCCCATCCCACACCCGCATACACACTCGCACACAATCCAGTAGAAAACTGGACCTCTTTCATGCAAATATAAAATATTATCAACAATACTGTGGAATACTGTGTTCAATTCTGGTCACCACACTACAGAAAGGATGTGAAGGCATTGGAAAGGGTACAACGAAGATTTACTAGGATGGTGCCAGGATTGAGGGACTTCAGCTATGAGGAGAGGCTAGATACGCTAGGGTTATTCTCTCTGGAGCAGAGAAGATTGAGGGGAGACCTAATAGAGGTTTATAAGATCATGAGGGGTTTCGACAGGGCAAATAGAGAAAAACTATTTCCACTCGTGGGTGAATCTGTGACTCGTGGTCACAGATTTAAAATAGTTTCAAGGCGCAGTAGAGGGGAGCTGAGGAGAATTTTTTTCACTCAGCGAGTTGTTCGAATCTGGAATGCATTGCCTGAAAAGGTGGTGGAGGCTGATTCGATAACAACTTTTAAAAGGGAATTAGATCTTTATTTAGGGAGAACGGGTCTATTAGGCTATGGGGAGCGGGCAGGGCAATGGGATTGAATCGCTCTTTTCAAAGAGCCGGCACAGACTAGATGGGCCGAATGGCCTCCTTTTGTGCCGTAAAATTCTATGATTCTATGATTCTATGAATAGTTTACACATTCCATGCATAGCTGCATAGGCTCATTAACTGTGACAATGTGGACATCTTGTAATATGGCCTGTTGTATTATTCAAAGAGGTTAAACTTGATTAAACTGCTCTGAAATCAAATTATTTCCAACCCCAAAGCAGCCTCACCTGCTTTTGGTTTTCTAATTATTAGGATTATTTGGGTGGCTGTAAAGGTTGAAAGACAAGGATTACAGGAGTTACCGTATGAATCTGTCAAACTACAGACAACTGCCGAACTCTCATATATTTTTAATGAGCCTGCATCGCTTTTGTGGTTCCTTACAAGTTGTATTTGCAGGACATGACTCTCAGATACATTATCTAACCTCACATCTTGGATATGTCTCTGCAGAATTTTAGCATCTTTGTTTAAATCCTGATGTTTTTATTTACTTGACCCTGGTAACATATCAAAATACACTTGAACTTCTCTCAATGCTGCCTTTTAGACAAGGTATAAAGTGTTAGAGAGACAATGGTTTGTGTGTTCTTTCAGTAAAGGGCCACAAGGAATATATGAAAGGTCATTGAATAATTCTAACATGTATAGCAACACAAAATGTGTCACTTTTTTTATTGGTTGTTTTCCACACATGGTTCTTTGGCAACCAAAGGTTCTTTTTTAACTGCTACTTAACATCTGTTCAATTATGCAAGTTCTATGAACCTGGAGTGGGGTGGGGGGGGGGGGGGGGGGGGGGCGGGGGGGGGGGAGATGAGAAAGTCAAGAGACGAAGGAGAAACAGAGGTTTTAACACTAAAGATAATAGTGTGATACAATATTTTCCACTGCCACTGTTAAACCTTTAACTTAGGTACTTTCTCCCAATGTTCTGGCAAACAATTTCTACAAATAAAATCAATAATGACTTCATCGCTGTTTGTGGGAAATTGATGTTTGCAAATTGGATACTGCACCTGCAGTCTTTGACATGACATTATTAGACATGTTGTCCTAACACTAGAGAACAAAAAGGGAATACAAGAATGTAAGGGGAGGGACAATGTTGTACAGTGTAAGAGAAGTGGAAAGCTTCACATTGATTTGTATGATTTGAATCCTGGACATATCGTTGAAATCCGCCAAATAAATAAGTGGGGAAGAAATTATTTGCATGAAGTGATGATGATCATTAGATAATGATCAAAGGCCAAAAAACATTGGATTATTTTCTGTAAAGATAGGTTTGAAATAGATCATCTCCAGAATTCTGGGGAATAGCATTTCACTCCATCCCTAGTAAAACCCATTCAACAAAATCTTAGATGTTAACATTGAGAGACAATCCTTTTTTTAATTCTGAGTGGCAAAACACAAAATCGGTGAGCAAAACAACTGCAGTGGTTGCTTACTCATAAAATGAACACTCTTCAAATAAATTCCATGTGAAGCCCCTCAATACATTTCAACATTATATTTGCAAACTTCATATATTACAGTAGTATGGTTGAATAGTCCAACAACAGTAAATGCAATACACATTTGCACTTATATAGTAACTTTCATGTTAGGAGAATGTCACAAAGGGTAGGGAACCCAGGGAGCTCCTGTAGCTCAGTGGTTAGAGCACTCGCCTTACAAATGTGAGATCTGTGTTCGAATCCAGGCAGGTCATGGCGAAACCTTGTGCAAGTTTCCTTACTCCACACGCCTCATAATAATCCATCCAAAAAAACCCACAATAATAAATTGCAAGGATTATTGTAATAGTTCCTAAAAAAAACTATAATAAATTGGTCATTTCAATCCACAACTGTTTGTGGGACACTGCTGTACGAAATGTGCCACCGCGTTTCGCCCACAAATATATAGTCAATTCACTTTACAATATATTCTGTGAAACGCTTTGAGATGTCAATAAGATGCGAAAAGCTCTATATCAAATGCAAAGATTATTATTATTGTTATTATTATTAATGTACCAGAGTTGGGGGTGAGTGTGAAGAAGACAAAGGTGGCTAAAAGTGCAGTCAACGTGTAGTCTTGAGGCAGTCCTTAAAGGAGGCAAGAGAAGGGGCAAGTCAAAGGGACTCTGGGATAGAGTTCCAGAAAATGGGGGTGGATACACTGAAAGACCGACCGTCAATGTTGGCACAAACTGTGAAGCACTGATGTGGAATCCCCACTTCGTACAATTTATTGGTGACTGATCTCTGCATAACCTACAGTAAGAATAAATTCATATTTTTTTAATGCTGATGCAGAAACATTAGCTGCTTGTAGAGAGGGCCAACATAAAATGAAGCAAGAGTGCTTCCTGCTTCCTCAACACAGAAGACTCAAAAGAAA
Organism: Hydrolagus colliei; assembly: GCA_035084275.1. NCBI lineage: Eukaryota > Metazoa > Chordata > Chondrichthyes > Chimaeriformes > Chimaeridae > Hydrolagus > Hydrolagus colliei. The sequence continues at coordinate 40,648,328 of CM068745.1, read as the reverse complement.
CTTGCAGATTCACGAATTAGTTATGTTGCCTCCAATACCAATATCCACTGTCCATTTGTGTTGTATGAACGGCACAGAGTTGACAGAATTAGATTTTCATGTACTGACCAATTAAATTCTGTAAGCACCTGCAAATGTTTATGCTAGATTACATCTTTATTTTCCACTGAAAACACTTTTGTTATCAGTGCCACATTTTTCTTTGTTGCTGATAAGAGCCAACACATGCTACACTGCAGTTCTATTGGTGCTTGTTATCCTCTGATATCTTGCCTTATGTTACTATTTTCCGTTGATGAGCCTAGATGGTCCTTAGACTGCCAGAACCAGGCCCAAGTGTCTTATCATAGAATCATAGAATTTTACAGCACAAAAGGAGGCCATTCAGCCCATGAAATCTGTGCTGGCTCTTTGAAAAGAGTGATTCAAAGTCAATTCTACTCCCTGGCTCTCTCCCCATTATTTTTGTGGACAGTGAAGGTTATGTCCCTTCCTCAACTCAGCAGAGACTAGAATGAAGCCTGCAATAATTGGCCACTTTATGTTTCACTTAGCAGTGGGTTAACCCATTTGAGGGAATTACAGTACACCATGGTTATAAATGTGAGATCACTGTGCACCATAGTTATAAATAATATTCCTTACAATTAGTATAGCCCTTTGAATTTGGAAGGATGTTACAAAGTAACAGTAAATCACATAATATATTGTAATGTTTAATGATTTTATTTTGGAAGCAAAATACAAAATTTGTGCATAACCATGTCTCACAGTCAGCATGAAACTTATGTCCATTTTGTATTGAGGGATTGTTAGCCAGAACTCTGGGAAAAGCTCATTTAGGTTGCCTTGCCTTAACAGGCAGATGAGACCTTTTTATAATATTAGAAGGACAGCACAACCTACTGCAGCATAACCTCCTTCCAAAAATACCTCCAAAAAAACACAACATTAATAATTTGGTCATTTCAATCCACTTGAAATTGTTTGTGGGACACTGCTGTGCGCAATTGGCTGCCATGTTTCGCCCACAAATATACATTCAATTATCTTTACAGCATATTCTATGAAGTGCTATCAGATGTTGATAATGTGAAATGCTCTATGTCAAATGCAATGATTATTATTATTATCACTGCATTGTACAAATGCACCCCAGAATATACTATGTGAGTTCCAAGTCCCAACTTGGAGCTTGAAACCCTAATTCTTGTGACGTCTAGGTGAGGGTACTACTAACTGAGCCAGGCTGATGCTCAAGTACGGTTTGTCATACCCTGTTGACTTGCAAACAACATGATTCCACCGGTGGAAGTTTGACAGGCATGTCAAAAAGCAAAAGTGACAGTGGAGAAGGAAAAACGGAGCGTAAAAAACAGCTAGCGCAAGATATACCAGATGGCTGTTCAAGGTATTAATGAAGTCTTTAATTGCATTTTACTTAAGGTCACAGATCACAGCAGGCACATATGGAGAAGCACAGGTCAAGGGCATGATGTGTGGGCAGAGAATTCAAAGGATATTTGAAAGAGTACTCCTTTGGAGGGGCTATGGAGGAGAAAGAAGTTACTGATTACAGTTGTCCACATATTACTAATGGTAACTAATGTGCTATGTTGAATCTCAGCTTGATCATGGGCATACCTGCCTTTCAACAGCCTGAATCGACATAGATCATGCAAATGCATGCCTTAAGATCTGCATTTGTTATAAGGCCATCAAAGTGAAATGTTAAATATAATACAGGAATGATAATAACCCTTGCATTCTATACAGCGCTTTTCATGCCTTCTGGATGTCTTCTAGACGTCAATGACTTGGGACATCCTCCTGACGTGAAGGCGCTCTATCAATGCAATTTTTATGGTTGTTGTTGTCTCAAAGTGTTTCACGGAATATACTGTAATGTGAATTGATTGTATAGTTGTGGGTGAAACACAGCAGCCAATTGTACACAAGTATCCCACAAAAAGTCGTGGATTAAAATGACCAATTTATTAGGTTTTTTTGAGGGACTATTATAATGATCCTTGCATTTGATATAGCGCTTTTCACGCCTTCTAGACGTCTCAAAGCGCTTCACGGATTACACTGTAAAGTGAATTTACTGTGTATTTGTGGGTGTATGGAAAGTTGCCTAAGGTTTTGCCCTACCTGGATTCGAACACACGTCTTATGCTTGTAAGGTGAATGCTCTAACCACTGAGCTATGGGACTCCACATATACAATATAGTATCGTATATCACAAACAGGCAGTCAAAATGAACAACTTGCACTCGTATATCCCCCTCCACCCTGGATGACACCTCAGAGTGCTTAATCATATGTTGGAAGAAACTGCATATATTATGAAGAAAAATGAATAAATAGCATTTCATAACGTCTCCAATTTCTCCTCCTCCCCGTTCCGCACAACAAATGGTTGATGCAAGGAAATAAAAACTGGCTTTCAGTTTATCAGAAACTCAGTGGGAGGAATCTCTATACTCAGTAACTGTCCAATTTCTGATGATGAGTCAGGCTGGCTGGTCTGTCATCAGCAGTGGTTTGGATTAATAGTGTGAAGACATCTGCCACAATAGGATAAGTGGAGAGGTGAGAGAGAAAGCAAAAAAAGGACAAGCAACAGAAACAGTCGAAAGAAAGAAAGAAAGCTGCCTGCATTTTAAGTGCAAGAGGTGTGTTCAAGCCAAATGCCTTGCCTTGACCTTTGGAGTTAAATTCTTTGCAGCATCTTAAAATAAATTGGATAAATTCTGTAGTAAAAATAATTTGAAAGGTACTAGGAAAAAGCAGTGGAATTGGATGAGCATACATAGTTCTAGTGAAGGAGAGAGCAGCAGCATACCTGATCCGCTGCTGTAAACTGAGAAGGAAAGCCAAAAGCTTTAAATCCTCTCAAGCATGAACACAAGAGATAAGAGACATAGGTTTGGGCGAATTTAATACACCAGAAAGGTGTCACAAGAGAAAACATAATTGATGAAATCACTGATCAATTTGGGTGGGAGATCCCCCCAAATTGTGACCCTGATTGCCTCAATTATGTTTTCTCTTGTATCTTCTTTTTGTTTCCATTGTAATCATTTCCCACATATTTAATTCCTGGTTTCATTCAACTTACTTCACAAGATATACTTACAACAGATATCTATCTCTTTCTGGAATTGTATCAATTCCTTTCAATTCACAGTTTCCTTACTGATCCTGGGTACCTTCACCACATGGTCAGAAAACTCATTCCGTTTGTTAATCATGTCACTAAAAAATCATGATGTCCTGATATCAAATAGTTCTGTCTGTCAATTTAGAATGCAAAGTATACTGTGAATGTTGCTCAATACCATTTGACTTCACAATAAACACATGCAGAATATAAACTAGAATCACATTGTACGAAACTTCCTATGCAAGAACCAATGAATGCAGTTTCTGGTGCAATTTAATGATACAAATAGCATTACCAGAATTACCAACAGGAATTTTGTTTCATTATAATTCAGTATTTTAGTTATATTTTCCTTTAATGACTATTATCAATTTTTACTTCTTATTTTTGAAATAATGAACTTGGGATAATTTATTTTTTAAATTGATGTAGATGATTCTCTGTTGCTGACTCTTGTTTGCAGTTCTGCATCTACATTTTGAATTGCCCATTGCATATCTTTGATTCAAACAGCGAAATAATAAAATATCAATAACTTGCATTTATATAGCAAGCTTTTTTCGTAGAATAATGCCGTAGAGAGCTTAATATCGAGCAAGTTTAATGTTGGGACCTAGTTTCTTCATTTAAAAATAATACTGCACTTTTATTAGAATAAAATGGAAACAAATCATTTAATACTTGTCAGCCAGTGTCTGGTGGCTTTTTGAAAAGAAATCCACATTTGAAATGATGAAAATTAGTGTTAATATCCATTGCTTTTGGAGTACTTGGATGATGAACTCTGAAAATAAAAGGCGGCTTGTTCTCCAGCAAAGCATTTCTATAATATTAATATTGTTTTCTCGCCCTTTACATTGTTAGCTTCCAACTGTTATCCTCCTCCTACTCACTCATCATTTCTGAAAGTGATATACCACAAGGCTAATCTTCGACAGCAGCATGGTAATGCTAATACTTCTGTGTAATAAATTTTATGAACCTATTCAAACCCCTCCCTACACACAAAGCCTCATTCATCACATCTGAGAAAGATAAGCCTTAAAGATGACTTTCCCTATATAGCATAATAACACTAATCTAACCGACATGCATTCAATAATAAATGATGTTACCTTTCAGCTGTATTCTGTTGACATTGGGTATACAAATGTAAGTTATTCTTGATGGTTTGTTAGTGTATAGAAACCTCAACTGGAAATGTGAACCCATCCAAATTTGGCTGCTTTGGTTAAAGCCTCAATTTAGTTTGTTTTCAAAGTCTTTTTTCTCCAATTTCATGTTCAGGATTGCCAAGAGAATAAAATCATGCAACTCATGCAAGGGTCACATGAGTGGCAGGTACAGATCAGATGTGTGTTGCTTGATCCAGCAAATAAAAGACTAAGACGGACCAAGTTAGCTGGGCTGCCAGAAACCACTCCAAATGTCAGAATAGTGACAGTGATAAGATCTGTCTGAATACAAGTGAAACTGAAACAGTTCAGCCTACTCTAGAAAAGCTTCATTACACTGTCAGTGGAAGCAGGCATTTCCAATTTCCCTTCATCACGTCAGCCCAAGCAAAAGCATACTCAAGAAAATCTTCATCCAAATCGTCAGCGACCAAACTAAAAACAAAGGGATTGAAGACAGATACCAGCAAACTGTATGTCACAACTGACACTTTTTCCACCTCCGCCACTGCTATTGCAGTGAATACGTGACACACAGTCTTGTGTTACTGTCTTACTGACCTAATTGTACAATTATACTCGCATCATCTACTATTGAGCATGGTGATGATGCAAATATGTCAGTTATTGGGGTTTCCATTGTTCTATCCTTCCATACCTATATCTTCCTGCAGGGCTGCAATGCAAATATACCCCCATTTCCCATGGCTGCAATAGTAGGTGTTCGACTACTGCCTTTGCACCTATCTGAGATGTCCTCAATAGAAGCAAATGATCGGTCAACTGCAAAATGTAATTATTTTCCCATCTCTGATACTGATGGTGAAGACATATAACTCAGAAGCAAAAACAACAACAATTTGATTGATATGGCACCCTTTGTTCGGTGTCTTGGAACATTTAATAGTGGTGAAGTCTAACACCGAGTTATGGGGGGAGTAGGTGACCGTAAATATGGTATGAAAGTCTTCAGGCATGATCTGAAATAGGGGAAGGCAGGGGCAAGGTGGAGGGATTGAGAGAGAGAGGTCCAAAATTTGGGGGCATAGTGGCTGAAAACATGGCCACTGATGGTGAATGAGCAGGCGAGGGACAAGCGGAAAACCATAGCCAGCCGAACGCAAGCAATGAGTGATGGAGTGGAAAGGAAGCAGATGGGAAAGGTAAGGGGGTGCCAGGGCGTAAAGGGATTTGTAAACAAGTGTGAGGATCTTGAAGTCAATTGTTCTGTGATAGGGAGCCAGCGGTGCCTGCTGAGGGCTGATGTAATGGGGGTGCAGAGTTTAGAGTGGCTGAGTAAAAGGCCAGCAGAGTTCTGAATGAGTTAGATTTTGTGAATAGTGGAGCTGGGGAGACCAGTGAGGGAGGCATCGAAATAATCAAGGCTGAGCTGACTTAAACTCAATAGTATAGGGTGCAAAACACAGTTGGAGGCATATAACGTGACAGAGGTGGAATAAGTAAAGAGGCCCTGTTTCTTTCCATCCCTACTGATATGAGGCTGCACATGCTGTAATCTTAGAATTATTTATGATTTCTGGAATAATCTATGCAAGTGTTAAATAAAACAAACACTGAAATAATTTTTAATCCCAAAGTCTTTTAAAGCTCTGTTTCCTCGTAACCAAAACATTGTTTTCAATTGGAAGGTGGTCACCACTGAATTGGAATCCTGTTCAATAGTTGATGAAAATTGCAGAACCATTTCTTGAATTCATCAATTCTCTTTGTTCTGAACTCGATGCTTGGGGCTAAAATGCAATATTGACAAACCTGATTTGAGACTTCAATTGTGATTACTGCTTTGCTGAAATCATATTGTGAGATTTATAATTCACAAAACATTGAATCACAAATACCAGCAGATAAAACGAGTTTTCATATAATATTTTGAGGTTCACAAGCTGTACATCAGTGCCAAGCTTGTCAATTTTATTTATAACTTACATTTTTGTCAAAAAAAACAGAGGTGGCTTAGACTATCAAGAGCCCTGGTTCTTATTTCCATTGAAGAACCCTGGTTCTTTAAGGGCCCTGATCTGTACTTATTCCTCAACAAGCTGATACATAATTCTTCATTGCTTCTGGCACTGATCCATCACAGTTCAATGATGCCCAGGGGGACTGACATCCTGATAAAAAACAATAAATAATGAAAAGACCTTTTGGGGTACTGTATAATAAATATAATGACTTTATGAAATAAGAACTATTTTGCATCAATTTCTTTAGTTTGCATCTTTTGCCCTATTTTGGCAATGTTATTACGTTCATTATAAAAGGGTTAGAATATAAGAGGAGGAAAGAATTGCTGGAATAAGAGTTGCTGCAGCTGTTTAGGGCCCAGGTGAGACCGCACCTGGAATTCTGTGTCCAGTTTTGGTCTCCTTATTTAAGAAAAGATGTGCTCGTCTTGGAAGGAGTACAACGTAGATTCACTAGGTTGGTTCCTGAGATGAGCGGAATGAGTTATGAGGATAGGTTGAGCAATCTAGGCCTATATTCTCTAGAATAATCAGAGGTGATCTTATATAAACCTATAAGATTATTAAGGGGTGAGACAGAGTAGATAGTGGGAGACTGTTTCCCCTGGTTGGAGAAACTGTAACCAGGGGCCACAGTCTGAAGATTAGGGTCAGGCCTTTCGTACTGAGTTGAGAAAACATTTATTCACTCAGAGGGTAGTGAATATATGGAATTCTCTACCCCAAAGGGCTGTGGATGCTCAGTCCTTGAACACATTCAAGACTGAGATTGATAGATTTCTTATGGATAAAGGAATTAAGGGATATGGGGATAAGACAAGTAGATTAGAAGATCAGCCATGATCTTATTGAATGGTGGTGCAGGTTTGAGAGGTTCCTGCTCCTCATTCCTATATGTTCTTATATTCTTACCTCACTTCACCACGTCTGAACACATTAATGTACAGATATACACACAAATTGTATTGATTGCCCTAAAAGGCATCAATACATTGATTGTCATAATCATACTTGCCTTCCTCTGTCTTCGAAACTTGCTGCAATCTGCTATATTAAGAGGATCGCCAGCCTCCTCCCTGATACTGTGAAACTCTTCTCCAGAAATTCACACACAATGTACTTGTGGCTATAATGCAACTTCATAAATAATAATCATTTGCATTTGGTACAGCACCTTCTATGTCTGAAGCGAAATCTTAAAACATTTCACAGCATGTACGGTAAAGTGTAATGAATTTCTATAATATTAATACAGTATTTTGTTGGAGAATGTGACAGCTAATTTGCACACAGCAATATCCCACAACTAAGGAAGTGAGTGACCAGTTTTATTTGAGGGGATTTTGGACCATGGCATTGACAGTATTTCCCTGCTCTTTTCAAATAGCTCCTTGCATTTGATATAGCACTGCTCAAGACTTTGAGATGTCTCAAAGCTCTTCACAGAATATCCTATATATTTGTGGGCGAAATGCCCCATGGGATCTTTAGCGCCCACTCATACAGGCAGGCGGGGTCTCTACTTAATAATTAATCTGTAGGATGACACCTCCGACAATGCAGTGCATCCCAGCACTGCACTGGAAGATCAGCCGAGAATATATAAATTCAAAGTCCCGACATGGGACTTCAATCCACAGTTTTCAGGCTCAGGGCTAAGAGTGCTACCAACTAATACAGGCTGACACCCTTTCCAAGTTTGCTCACAAAATGCATAGCCACTCTATCTTTACAGTTTACCTTGTGAAGCAATTTGAGAAGTCATCCTTACATGAAAGGTGTTGTAGCAAATGAAAAGCTTGTTTAAATTGAAATTCAAATCTTCTTCCTAATTAAAATCAATGAAAATTAAAACACAGATGTTAATTTGAGCAGTTGTACCTGACAGATGAGTAAAACATGAAAATATTTTAATGTAGCAATTCAGGTTGGTATCTGTTCCAGACAATTGTACCAAACCAGAGCACAGCTCCTGCTCATTTAGGGTCCACTGCATAATGTACCCCATTCTAAGTCGTTGTTATGTACCAGCTTTCAAGAAGTCAAAGGCCCTTCATTGCTCTTCCTTGCAAATGCAATTTATCATATATTAAATATCATTTTCTGCATATATCAATTTCTGAATGAAAGGCTTCTGTCATTTTTCTGTGCCTATCCACTCCTGGTATTCAAATAGAAATATTATCAATTGAGATTTCATTCAGCTGAAAGGGACAAAGACAAGATACCTTTCAGAAAGGCTTTTAACATATTAAAAGGTTTTCAGTTTTTGACAGGGTAGAAAAAAAGTGCCAGATAAAAAATGATTTAAATGGGACAAATTAAATTGTAAACTATCTCACAATTGTGTGAGGAACTAGTGGAAGAATTAAGAAATGTATCAACCTTTTGATTCATTTGTTCCAGGAGGTGCCATTTGCTATTATATGATTTTGATAGAAGTTTTCTGCAAGTAAAGGTCATGATTTAAATGGAAACAAACTAGATGGGATCGTTTTAAAATTCAATGTTCACTCCCACTCTCAGGCTGAGTGCCACAACAATGGCATTAAATACACCTTTATTCACAACACAATTATTATGGTAGCTCAGTTATCAGTAGCATCAGTTTGCAATCCAGTGCCTGTCACAATTAGAATTGCATTTAAAGTCAACTCTGATCGGTTCAAATCCCATTTAAAATCAAAAATGTTCCATACATCTCAAACCAAATACTGCAACACCATCAGGCATTTTTGGCTAGATTCAACAACATTCATTTTGTGCCATTCACCCTAGGCAGTGTTTAAATTCTAGCAAATCAAACCCTTAACTGGTTTCTTTGCTAATCACAACACTGGAGCCTAAAACATGACGATTTTCAACAGGATTTCTTAATCAGGTCTCAGAGTCTCCAATGGGAACTCCTTCAGATAATCAGAACTATGTCATGCACCCTCCAATGCATTTTTGAGAGGAGCAGAAATCCTACTGCTCTAAGTGATGCATTTCTGATTACCAGAACAAATCCTGATTAAGAAAACCCTTTTAAAGTTGTTACCCTTCACTAACCAAGTATCTGCCTCTATAATGCTGTTCCAGAATTTGCTACTATTTTTCTTGTATTTTGCTCTTTCCACACACAATCGCCCACGCAAAAAGAAATTGTTTGATCACTCTTCCCTGACTTAAGGTAAATACCTGACCTACACTTGATTTCTCCCTGATGGCATATTATATGGGAACCTTGAGGATGAACCCAAGCCCATTGCTATGTTCTACACTATGTTTCCAGCATATGTTGCATTTCCTCATTTTTTGTTGGAGTTTGTGAGCTTTTTTGGAATGTAACTAACATTTGCTTTACCATAGATTAAAATGTGATAACTCTTAAATGAAACAAATTGTGTAATTTGCTGTCAGTTATTATATTCTGTGTAAGGAAGAAAAATAGATTTAGAGACTGCTTTCATCCAATGTTATGTATGTTGAAATAGGTATATGTTCATGAAACATTCATGTGATGCCTTCACCAAATGAGGCAGAGACATTTTAAAATTCTAAATTTACATTTTCCCAGAACAATTGTAAGTGAATTATGGCAAAATAAATGAATAAACAACACAATCTACAAAGAATAGCATCCATACAATCCACCAAAGAACTAACTGCTGATTTTGATTACGGTTTGTGAAAAATAAAGTAAGGTCATTTGCATTATAATATCAAATATCAACAAGTATAATATAACAAGTATGTTGAATAGAGCGATTTATAAAAACTATATAAATACAATATAAAACGTGGTGTAAAATTAGCATGGAAATTGAAAACGTTCAATTGAAGAAAAACAATATAATCTGCAATACAACTAACACCATGAAATAAAATCTGATTCTGTAATTACAAAGAGTTTAGTTGTAATATCCTCCAGAGAATTGTGTGTTTTTCACCATCAATTTCACGCTTCTGTTCATTTCAGGAAGACAATTATAACTGAACGCACAAAACTGAAAACATGTGCAGAACAAATGAGTTGGATTATCAAAATGATTTAGAATTTTATCTTATCAATAATAATTTTTACATTCTGAAATTGCATAAAAGTTCAAGAGTAATTATTTGCATTAGCAATAAACTTCAAAACTTTGATCCTTGCCTGTGGATGTGTGAAGAACAGCTGGACAAGTGAGGGCCTTTTCATATTACAGAGACAGGGATACCCGATACAATGCTTCTGGTAAAGCACTGTTTCATTTACAGCACTGGTAGGCTGTGAACCTATACTAATTGGAAGTGTGGTATACTTGGCTTCCAGGGCTGACCAGCTGGTTTCCTATTCTAAACAAAGAACTGATAATTTGGTTATCATGTTGTCATTGTAATAATTTTCCTGCACATTAAGTAAGCAAGATTTATACTCAAATGGCTTCAGTCCACAAAGGAAGTGATGACAACAGCACTTCCTGTGCAAAACATGCAATAATAGTGATGACAGCAGTGATGTGAAGACCCAGAAGTTGTCTATTGTAGCACAGCCTTTGAGCTTTTGGATCCAGAGGACAGACTAATCACAATTCCCCTTGATATAATACATTTGTGGGAAAGCCATATTTGTGGATCTGAATGTTTGGCAAACAAATTGTTCCAGTTCTGATCAAAAGCTCTTGTGCAAAGAAAACCGTTTCTTCCTCCTTAATACATTTTCAAGATTTTAATATTTATAAAAGGGTATTTTGTATAAAAACAGTATTGCTTTTGGTACAAAACTCAGATCTCTGAATTTCACATGTTCTTAGCCTTTAGACCATTGCCTGAAAATGTAAGATTCTATAGAATTTCAGAAAGATTTTGCATTCAATCTTTGAAAGACAATGTTTCAAGTCTTTTGGAGACTGGCAAGCCATTGAGACAATTTGGGCTCAAAACATTAGTATGTGTCTATTGTTTTCCTCCATTGGCTTACACCTCTCTGCTCCTGATCTAGATTTCCCTTGTTTAGGTACCGGCTTCACAGGTACTGGTTCCCCTCTGTTACCAAGTGGCTGTTGTGGATGCCCAAGTCTTGGTCACGGGTACAGGTGACTTGATTGTAGATGGCATCACAGCCAAGCATCAACTTTCTTCTCCCACTGCTCTAATGGATGAGAAACAAGAATCTTTCCTGTTTATCCCCTCCCTCACCTAGGGAATGCTGGCCCAATTTAATCTTCCCATGCAGTCTTAGCTGAGACCAGCCTCAGAACTTTAGTCACAGTGGTCAGATAATACTTTGGTGAAGGAATCATTAAAATTCACAAGAAGTCTATTTTGTTGTGAAGTATTTTGCAATGTACAATTGAAATATGCAACAATATATTTCAATTGGTATTTTTAAGGTCAATTTTAGGGTCAACTTTATTTTCTCCATTAAACAAGTCTGGACAAATATACAACAAAATTACACTTTTATAGCTCCTTTCATGTCAGGGGGACGTCCCAAGGCATTGATAAGGCTTCATATTTCTTTAGAGAAGAATAAAGTCATAGGGGTGGAGCTGCTGCAATCAAAGTGTGGTTATATGAAGTTTGGAGCACTTGCCTTACAAGCAAGAGGCCTGGGCTCAATTCCAGGCAGGGCAAAGTCTTGGGCAAGTTTCCTTACTCCACATGCCTGATAATAATCTCTCAAAAATAAGCAATAATAAATTGGTCATTTTCAATCTACGACTGTTTGTGGGACACTGCTGTGTGCAATTGGCTGCTGTGTTTCGTCCACATATATACACTCAATTCACTTTACAGAATATTCTGTGAAGCGCTTTGAGACATCTAGAAGATGTGAAAAGCACTGTATCAAATACAAGGATTATTATTATTTTCATTTTAGAAGCAAAAACCAAATGTGGCTGTCCTCATTTGGCTCAATTTTTACAACATTTAACCATACCAGCGATGGTTATAATCACAGTACATTTTAATGAAGTAGTAGCTGCTAATCTGATTATATAGTCTGCAGCAAGCACTCTTAACTGGGTTGTAATATATTTCCTTGCATTAAAATCTCTGCAAGCCTGAATCCCTACCTGTAAACTTAAAATGTCAATCATGCTTTGACGGTTGAAGATAACTCAGTATTATCCAAACAATAAATTTTATTTTATCAAAAGACCAGTACTTACCTGGTGAGTTCCAAAATATCACTGTGTTCCTCTTACACACAAAGTAGTGCAGATTGATTGTCACGGGGAGCTCTCTGCAGTCATATCTGTTTGTTCCTTAAGTGCCATTTATGTTATCCCAAACCTTTCAATTTCACCACCAGCAAAATGAAAGGATTAACAGCATGACAAATAACCAAAGCTTACATTAAAACTAGTTTTCATGTTTGGTGTACAGTAGTTTCTATTTAATTGGGAAGACTACATTGTATAATTAGATTTGTCAAATGTGTCAGGAATTTGTTTTTTCTCTTTGTATAGGATAGACCAGATATATTTCAAACTATTTGCATTTAAAATTTAGTTCCTAACTATTGACGAGAAGAAGTTATATATTCCAAGAATTTAAGTATATCTGGGATATCTACAGGACTTTGTTGTATGAAGAGATAATGAACAGAACATACATTGGACTGTACAGTTTTGCATATATGGAAAAAAAAACGTTTTACAACCAAGATTAATTTCAAACTATCGAGATGTGGGAAATGATAAAGTGAAAAATGCAGCATTTCATACAAGAATACTGTATAACCTGTAAAGTGTTTGAGACATCCTCTCAATGTGAACAATACTGTATCAAATGTAAGGATCATTACATTGAATCTGTTCTGAACTTTGCTATTGATATAGACTGGCCATAAACCTGAACACCCCCAATTTCAACAAAACAGTCTTACTAGTTTTCATCTTTGATGTACAGTAGTTTCTATTTAATTGGGAAGACTACACTGTACAATTAGATTTATCAAATGTGACAGGAATTTGTTATTGTAAGACAAAATAACCTATAGGCTAAAACTAGATGGACATTTGGACTTATAACAGTGAGAAATAAAAAAGCAGATGGACAATAGCAGATCAGCAAAGAACCCTTTCCCACCACTAATGAAAACCTTGTGTAGAAGATGAAAGTGGTACAAGCTGCTAGCCACAACATATTTACAATCTTCTGCAAATATTTTTTGGCATGTCAATAAAAATGATAATGCATGGTTCTGATTTTATGGCCTCACATCACTGTCTTGTCACAAAGAGTTTAATTTATCAGTTTTAAATATGCCGTTTGTATTTAAATCAGAGTAATCTTCGGCTGTTCTGGAAATCGGGTTGTGCAAGGCAACTGGGAGCTGGATAGTTCTTTTCAATCTAAATCTGCATTACACTGTTTGAAATTTAAGCTGTGGTGGAAATGAATAAATAAGTCGTTCAGTATTCGAACTGTCTCTTAGCTGAACGTGATATCAGCTGTGACTAAAGACAGCATTATACAGACAGACTAGCCTTATCTGAAACTTTTGGCTGGTACAGCCAGATTCTAGAAAGGGCATTACTGTGTCTGTTTTGAAATGTTTGATTGACCACCATTATTATCCTGTCACTGGAAAGAAAGAAGCATGGCAGATATTAAAATGAAAAGGACAGAGTTTTTTTTTGTAAACTTCACTCACAGAGGAAGAATTGGGACCATCTCTCTCCCATTTTGAACAAATGGATTTGCTCAGCAATTTGAGGGAGCTAGTATTAATTTCTCATTTTTGTTGTGCAACAAATAATTAAGTGACTGACTGTCTGTGGCAGATAAAGATTTAAGGATGATTAATGAGTATGGGAGTACAAGCCCTCTCACAAGAATAGCATGATAATTTTCACAACAGTAAATTGTTTCCCACCTGATACACAGTTTTCTGGTACATAAAGGAAAACAAAAGTTACCCATTTGACTAGGAAGTAAAAGCCTCTCATTTAATTTTTGCTTATTTAGGTGGCCAATCTCAGAAGATATGAACACAATGAGTTCAAATTCCCATCTCAATATTTGTATCTCCAATATGCTCTCACTGTGCAGAGCTAGTGACAGTGAAAATATATTTCATAAATACCACTTCAATGGGAGTAACACGGCTTCCTCACCTTACTGTACAAACTACTGCTCTCTGCCCCAATGAAGGTCAATTCAGGGAACTGTGTCTCCACATCCTCCCCACTCCCCGCCCGCACCCCACACATCCCATTGTGGCAAAACATTGGGCAGGTTTCCTTACTCCATGGATTTCTGTTTACCTAGCAGTAAGCTACTAATCGATAGGCGGATCGCTTTTTTGGGGATATTAACCTCTTCAAAAAAAAGTATGTGAAATAATAATTCGCTCAATTCATTCACGACTATGTGATAACATTGATGTGCGTAATTGTCTGCCGCTCCCACAAAACATAGTCAATTCATTTTACAATATGTTCTGTGAAGCACATTGAGACGTCTCATTGAGACGTGATAACGTGTTGTATCGAAGTATTATTATTAAATTAGATATTTTGTGTATTTTTCATATACAACATATATATTAGTTGGTGAATCTGCCTTAAAATACTGTATTCTAGTAATATTAATATTGAGATTTCTATATATTTGCCATATTTAAGTACTGTATACATATATTATTTGATAATAATTTGTCAGGAAAAATTGGTCATTTCAATCCATGACTGTTTGTGATGACACTGCTGTGCACAATTGGCTGCCGCATTTCATCCACATATATGCAGTGAATTCAGTATGTTCTGTGAAGCGCTTTGAGACATCTAGAAGATGTGAAAAGCAGCATATAAAAATGCAGGGATTATTATCCCCCACCATCCTATCCCCAAAACTCCTCCCCTTCTCCCCATGGCAGCAAACCCCAACAACAAGGAAATACAAACTTGCCTTTAAGGTTGTCTCAAAACATTATCTGAATTGATCATGACAGTGATGCAGGTCAAATCTTTTAACAATATTCTGTTCCCTACACTTACTGAATAATAAGCAAGATGCTGACCATTTACCTATGAATTTCTTAAGGGTTATTCTGCATGAGATGAATAAGTTAAATTTCACTCTTGGAGATTCAAACCACTCCATTAATATTTATCAGTTGAAGCTAATAGGTCTCAGTAATGTTTTAGTCCTATTGTGCTATCGTTAATGTTTCAGCACCAAAGGTGAAAGGAAGCTCAAACACTGTAGCCTATTTCCTGTCTAGTTGCTGAAGAGATTAAATAAGTGGAAGTGAAAGGCCTGCATGTTTTTTTGCACTAAATATTTTATTTAGAAGATAGCTTCAATGCTGCAAAAAGTTGGGAGGGAAATGGAGGTCATATTGGGCACCAAGTAAACAACTCTGGTCCAACACTGATAATGTTGCAGTCCCCTTGCCCTCACACATTTCAGCTAACTGGAGATGCACCTACAACTTGGTCACAGTTGCCACGCTACTGAACTGCATTTGCAGTTCTGTAAGTGGTAAAGTTGATAGTATCAATGTAATGTATCCTAGACTGAAAGCACAGTCAAAGAGGTGGGTGTTCAGGCGGGATTGAAAACAGGAAGCAAAAAGGACAAAATTGAGGGATTTTATGAGAGTTCTGCAGGGAGGGATGGGGGAAAGTGGTTGAATGCTCACTCACTGAAAGGTTTCGTTGAGGGAGTTGGATCAAGCAGGCTAGAGTTGACACAGAGTGGAAGGAGTAGCTAGGGGAATAGGGCCACAGGTAATTGCAGATATAGGATGACACACATTTCTAGAGATATTTGAAAATGAGACAGAGGATCTTAAAATTAATATTCTGGGGGACAGCGTCTATTGAATCCTAGTGTATTAGAAGAAATTGACGGTGGCATTCTTTTCATATACATTATATTCAGATATAATCTAGATTCTGAAAGCATGATGATTATTTTCCTTTAAAAATTCCTATAATACAGACTTCTTGGAGTTCACAAGCTTGGTTTAGATGAAAACTAAACCAAATGGTTTAGATGAAAACTAAACCTCTTCGGCCCATTTGATTTTATCCTTCTAAAAACCTAAGCCTACCATCTTCCCTATACAGCATCATGCTGATTTGCAAAGTTAGTCCAGCTTTCTGGTCTTAATCACTCTTCCTCTTAACTTATTCTAGTTGGTAATTACACATTGAATAAATAAATACTTAATTTTATCTGTCCCGAAACTGCATTTGCAACTCTAAACCTATGTCATCTTATTTCACGAGATTAGTGCATCTGAAATGAAGACAGATTGATGCATTTGTTAACTTAGTGTTCAATCATAGTGAAGGAGACGTGCACCTTCAATGCACCATTCAGAGACCACTAACCTTTTCCTTTTATCTCTATTTATTGCAGCAGCATGCTCCATTTTAATGATGGTAATTGAAAACAAACTACATTTTAAGACTGCAGCATTGTGTTAAGCATATTTAGTGGCTATACTATTTCCAACTTTAAAAAAAATTCTCATAATGATATTCTTAACCAAGTAAGACTGCCAGGCAGTGGTGAAGCATACATGAATAGCAGCAAAAGTGCTCAGAATGCAAAATGGATACATCAGTTTAGACAATGCAAATTGGGGTGGGAGGGATGCATTAAAACCTGTAGATTTGCTATTTGTTGTACTTTCGTATGAAATACAGTATTATTTTGCTATTATGATAACAACCATTTTGCGAATGCTTCCCTGTTGACTCTCACAAATACATTGCTGTTCTTCTATTTCTTAATTATGGTTTAAATAAGGTTTTGTTAAAAAAAATGGACATCTAGTTTCACACTGATGAAGACGTACTGACTTCAGCAACTCTACATTGTTCCACAAATTAGGACAGAATGTGTTGTATAAGTGATATAAAGTATAATGGTGTACCACTGGTAAAGATGCCTTCACAGTTATTAAAAATTCTCTGCAATACCAAAGCACTAAAGTCTCCAACTGAAAAAAAATGCATCTGGTTCTTATTGTTCATTGTTGCTTCTGCCAATATTGCAACTTCATTCTGTTTTGATGAAGGCACAAGTTTTTTTAAAAAAACATTTCTTGAAATCTGTGCTCCAGAGTAAATCTATTAGTTTGAAGAATGACAGATCAGAATAAAGCTTGGCAGTTGAATATAGGCTTGTCCTTGATAGTTTCTGACAGGAAAATTGAAACAAAAATAAATGCTTCAACTTCTTTGTCATTCCCACTGAACCACCAAGTATTTGTATTAATTTTGAAGCTGCCTCAGGTATATTATTTACCTTATAATAGATCCCCTTACGGGGCATGATATCTTCAACATTGTCCTCCCATTACTCCATCAAAGGCAGAAAAGAATTATGGAAATAATCAAGCACTTAAAGACTATCTTTCAGGCAAAAGATAGGAATTTAGTTGAGTGATTGTAAGAAATCAAGCCTGATTTAATGGGACCAGATTCCAAAAACTATAGGAAATCATTCATTCATGTCAGCAGATCTCATTGAAAGCGATGAATTGTGCTCAAGTGCTGTTCTATTACCTCAGCCCTCATCGTCGCCTCATCAGTTACTAAACGCTTCTCTGGACCATCTTCTAATGCTATTAACCTATACATTTCCACACATCCCCAAATAGTATAATATTGCTGTACTTCTACATACACAGATACCTAAATTATAGTACTCTTGCCCTTAAAACCACTTATCTTGCTCTCAAGTAAGGAAATAAGAGATTTTTTAAAATGATGTTTTACAAGTTGAATGGCAGAAATATACAACACAACAGCAGAAATAGGGCTGTTAATTATCAACTTATTCCAGATATTAAATAAATGGGTTGATAGTTAATTTTCAAAGTTTTACACTCTCGTCGGTTTTTTTTCCGCCCCCCCTCCCCCACCCCACCACCCCAGAGCAAGCATTTGATTTATGTTCCACAACATATCAGAACACCCTGGAGTATTGTGGATCCATCTTGGTTAGAAACTGGACCATCGAGACCTTAACAAAGAATTGACTCCATTTTAATATTCAATTGCCAAATACATCAACCCAGAGCCTGTTCAGTTCCAAGGAGACCATGCTTAACTCCCCCTCTCATTCGGAAGCATAGTCAAGATAAATCCAGAGGCAAAGGTAAAAATAGAAACTCTTTCATATGACTTCAAAAAGGCGAGGCTTTAGATATCATTATTGCTGGGAGCTGAAAGGGCTGTTTCACATGGTCTCAGACATTACACATCGATCCCAAAATAACTAGCAATGAGATAATGCATTTACATTTTCTGGTAAAAGTCTACAGCAAACGTCGTGAAAGACTTGTTTGCTCTTTATGTCTGGTTTGGTTAGCTAGAAAATATTGGTGGATAAGCACAGAAAGCAATTCAGCATGAATTCAAATAATAAAAACAATAATTCTGAATGAAGCGTTCTCATGGTTCATCTTATGCACCTGGGTGTTTCACTACTGAGGTACCACAAGATAAGAATGACTGTTAAGTTAAAAAACTGAAGCGAGTGAAATAGAAAAAGATGAGATAAAAATAAAAGGCAGACTGCAGATGCTACAAATCCCAAATAAAACAAGAATGGCTGAAAATCCACTGAAGTCAATATACGTGTAAAAGAAGAATGTTTCAAACAGAAGCTTTCATCAGACTATATTGTCCTTCACCAGATTGTCTTCCAGTAAAGTGGCTATCCAAAGCATTGCAAATCTTCCCTTTTGGGGCTTTGCAACATTTTTTTATTCATGAACTAGACAGCATTTCCAGTATAAAATATGCTTGTGTTGATATTAATTTTGCAGTTCCAATATCAAGTTAGTCTTAAAAATGAAGTTTAATAAGCTCAGACTCTTCTGGTTGTCTGGGATGGAAGCTCTATCTCCGCCTGCAGTCTGTTCTATTTAATGCCCAAGGCATTAGTTTATCCTGTAATTTCTCATGGAAAAAGGAACTTTGAGAAATCTCCCTCAAAGAATTTTATTTATAATGTGAACATCTGAATGGGAGACATTCTTATTATTTGTAGCCATATATATGATCCCAATACTCATGGGAATCATATGTGCATGTGCTATCACCCCGATTCTCACCCGAGTCCCTTGGCTCCCCATCATTCAGAGGATTCAATTCAAGATCCTAGTCCTCACCGTTAAGAACTCGTGGAGCTCCTGTGGCTCAGTGGTTAGAGCAGTTGTCTTGCAAGCTGGGGAAACCAAGCTGGGGAAACCAAGCTGGGGAGACCTGTGTTCGAATCCAGGCAGGTCAGGGCAAAACCTTGGGCAAGTTTCCTTACTCCACACGCCTAATAATAATCCCTCCCAAAAAACACAATAATAAAATTGGTCGTTTCAATCCATGACTGTGTGTGGGACACTGCTGTGCGCAATTGGCTGCCGAGATTCGCCCAAAAATATATACAGTCAATTCACTTTACAGTATATTCTGTGAAGCGCTTTGGGACGTTGATAAGATGTGGAAAGCGCTATATCAAATGCAAGGATTATTATTATTATTATTATTAACAACAACAAAATTACAAACAACAACAAAATGTTGGGAGGATGTCCCAAGGTGCTGAACAGTCAAGGTTGGGACACGGACAAGGAGGAGGGGTAGGTTAAGGGGGAGGGGAAGGAGAGAGTTAGGAGGGGAAGGAGAGAATTGGGAGAGAAGCAGAAGACACGATCGAAGAGAAAGGGCCTTGAGACAAGCCTTGAAAGAGGCAAGAAAGGAAGAGAGGCAAAGGGACTGTGGAATGGAGTTCCAGAGTGTGGGGGCAGAGAGGCTGAAAGTCCATCCACTGACGGTTGGGCAGGTCGGGCGGGGGACATGGAGCAGGCCGTGGTCTTTAAAGCCATGGCCTTGCCCCAGCCTACCTCTGCAACATCTCAACCCCATACCAAACTATCTGCTCCCTCCACTCAGTGGGCTCTGGCCTGCTCCATGTTCCCCAACCCACGCACCCCACCATCGGCAGGCGAGCCTTCTGCAACTCTGCCCCCAACCTTTGGAATTCCATCCCAAAATCCCTCCACCTTGCCCCATCTCTTGCCTCCTTCAAGTCTATTGGAAGTTAGAATATAATAGTGTGAATGAAATGTGACGAGGTTGCCTTAAAGTATAAGTTTTTTTTAATATATATATGTATAAGCAAATGGTGCAGTAAATAAGCATTAGGAGCAGAGGAGTTAGCAAGACCCAAATAACGTCAGAAAGAGGGAAGGGAATCTAGTTATCTATGATGGAATGTATAGAATATTCCCTCCGTTCATGAGAGGCTCCTGATGTACCCTTGGGACCACTAGGACAACAATCGGGCAGCATGTGATCATGCTCGTACCCTAAAAGAAACAGTCCACGCACAATCAAGTAGATGATTGAACACGCAAAGCTGATTAAAGACAGAGACTTGGGGCATCCTCCCGATGTGAAAGGCGCTTTACAAATGTAATTTTGTTGTTGTTGTTGGCATTACTATTACTGATAATTATTACACACAGTATAGTTCCATTACATTAGAATGTAATTACATTATACCTACAACATTACATTGCATTTCATTTTGCCCACAAAGTACGCAGTCAATTCACTTTACTGAATTCACTTTAATCTATTGAACACTATATCAAATGTAAAGATTATTATTATTATTGAAATTACACAACAAAACTGTGGTAAATATTTGCTAATAGGTGCCCTGCTGAGGTAACAGTGTATTCATTTTGTCTAATAACTCATAAAATTGCATGCATTTTTAATTACATTCCAATGTAATGGAACAAAACTGTGCGTAATAATGTATCTCACACTGACCTTTTGGAATATTACTCAGACACCAATTTGCTTGGTCTTGGAATTTAGATTAACCCAAGAGGCATCACCAAGACTGGGGGCTAAGTGTAGCTTTAGCAGGTTGTTGTGAGATACTTCCAGATATAAATGCTATTCTATATTTAGTAAACTGTCATAAATCAAAGTTTGTTGGACAACTGCTGTGTGCCAGCACTTAGCTAAGTGCAAATCTGGGCTGAATGGTCTCCACTTGTTCCTATGTAATCAGTGTTCATTACAGTTTGGTTATAATTTTGTGCTTTTTTTGGAGCATCTTTAATCCTAGTGGTAAAGTTCAGCTTACTTTCCACTTCATTTTAAAATTTCTTGTCTGTGAAGCCATACATTTTTTATGCATAACATCCAGTTTCAC
Source organism: Hydrolagus colliei (assembly GCA_035084275.1). NCBI lineage: Eukaryota > Metazoa > Chordata > Chondrichthyes > Chimaeriformes > Chimaeridae > Hydrolagus > Hydrolagus colliei. The sequence goes on along the minus strand of CM068745.1, from coordinate 40,626,827 downwards.
TGACTATGAGTTATTAATTAATGCTTCATATGAGATCTTGATGAGATTTCCAGAACTACTCTGTGGTTGCATTCTGTATTGGGTGTTAATCATTCTTTTTTACAGAACATTTTTTAAGGTGTTGCCCCCTTTGTATACCTATACAACAACCACAACATTACATTTGTGTAGCGAGTTTCACGTTGGGAGGATGCCCAAAGGTACTGGAGAGTCAATGTTTCAGACCTGAGCTGCAGTCGGGATTAGGGAGGGTGGAGGGAAAGGAGGGGATTTCAGGTGACCGATGGGAACATTGAAGAGGAGGGTCTTGAGGAGGGACTTGAAGGAGGATAGGGAGGGGGCTAGTTGGAAGGACTGCGGAGTGGAATTCCTGAGGTTAGGGCAGAATGGCTGAAGGCTCGCCTACTGATGGTGGGGTGGGTAGGTCGGGCGACATGGGCAGGCTGGAGTCTGTTCAGTGGAGGGAGCAGGCAGATTGTTAGGGGTTAGGAGGTCACAAAGGAAGGGTGGGCCGAGGCCATGGAGGGCTTTAAAGGTGAGGACTACATTTTGCTGCATATTGAGGTGAAACCGATGGAAAAATATTACTGATCATATTCCACTTTGTTTTACAGTTTGCTTTGTGAAGGTTGTTTTCATATAATAATAATCCTTGCATTTTATATTGTGCTTTTCACATCTTTGAGACATTTTAAAGCACTTCACAGAATATATTGTAAAGTGAATTGACTGTATAGTTTGTGGGCAAATCATGACAGCCAATTGCACACAGCAGTGTCCCACAAACAGTGATGGATTCAAGTGAGCAATTAATTTTGTTTTTTGAGGAACTATCGTCAGATAAAAGATTTCAACATGAACAAGATGTTTTATAGTGTGTTATTGAAAAAAGGTAGCATCATTACAAAGGCTAAGCAAGCATTTATGAAAAGCCCAGAACATTTCCAGTGGGAGAGTGCCCCTCAGAGGCTAATTCACCAATGTTCTGTTTTGTAAGATTTTTATCAAAAGCTACATTGCTTCTTGTATTTGACCATGCCATCTTGGCAAAATATTGTATAAATACAACGAATGTGCAGGGGATTTCCAAAACTTCTCCAACCGCAAGAATCCCTGCAGATGTGACCTCTCAATACACTCTGTACACACTGGTCATTGTATAAAGCCATGTATGTTTGACTCTGACTCTGAACAATCACTTTCTCACCTTTTGTCCTCTCTGACACATAATTGTGAATTCAAGCAAGCTTCTCAGAAGGCACAGGGAGCTGACAAGATAACATATTAACTTTAAGGCAACAGAAATGACAGAAACAGGCAACAATTAAAGTAGTGGTTATCGGCATTCTTGGCTGTTTGTGAAACATTGAATACATAGTGGCTCCAGTATTTGCCTGCAAAATACAGTCACCACACTTCTTAGCAAAGTGTATATTTTATAACAAAACCACAAAATATACAGTGAGTTCACTTTACACAACAGTTTGAGACATCTCAATAATGTGGTAAAGTGCTGCATAAAATTCAAGGATTATTATTATCATTAAAAATCCTATGAAGTGCCTCAAGACATGCTCCTGACATTAAAGCCGCTATATCAAATGCAGTGATTATTATTAACAATAAATTAAAAATGTTGAATACAAACGTGTCTTAATAAATAGCTTCATAGTTTGTCCCACAGATTCTCTTGCTATCGAATGAACTGCCCCACTGCAAAAGTACAAAAACACATTATCCATTCAAGACTCTCAAAGCAATGGCGATGCTATCTTATCTTAAATGGGAAATGATTCTAATAACAAAACAGACACATCTAAGCGTAACTAAAATGGAGTGTTTCATATTGTAGGATTATAAACTCAGTCACCTACCCTAAAGGGAACTCAGGACTTGTAAATCGGTTTACAGATTATAGAAGCAAACCAATATGAATATGGCTTTCAGTCAGGATTGGCAAGGCTTTTGTCTACGCAATTTATTCCACATTGGTTCATTAAAGTGGAGTTTTATAGAGGCTAAACAGAAGAGTCTAGCTTTTTCACTTTGTAGGCAGACAACATTAACACTTTCAAATGGAGTGTTTCTGTTCCCTACTGCTTAACCTGACAAAATAAACGAAACAATTTTCAATCTATTGACAGAGTGCCATTAAACCCCTACTTGTGGACTTTTAGAATGGTTCTAATGCTGTCTTGGCTTGTAATTCTAGTTTACAAAATAATTCCATAATCAACTCATAATAACAATACTTCAACATTGGTCATTCAACATAACAAGTTTTGCTTTGAGTTTAATTCATTCCTATTGGAATCACTGGTGCATGGCTAGTGCATGGCTGGACCTGTTGACTGACAGAGCTGTCAGGTCAAGGTTACAATATTTTTTAGAATGCTTCAATTCGAGTTATCCCATGAAGCAGCACTTAAATGTTCAAGCCTCACATTGGGTCTTTGACCTCATAGTGTAGGCCTGCACTCCAATCTGGTTATTGGGGTATGCTGTATTGCTGGAGGTGTTGTCCTTCAGATGAGATGTTAAACTGAAGTCCCTTCTGCCTGTTCAGATGGGTTCTAAAGATGCTACAGCACTGCTCAAAAAAGCAAAGGGCGTTTCTCTGTGTCCTGGCCCACAATAGCCCCCAACGATAAAATTGGTTGTTTCCTTCGATCGTCATTGCTGTATACTGACAAGACAGCCAGTACACTGCAGTAAATGTTTTGAAGTACTGTGACACATCCTCTCAAAATGAAATCCACTATATCAAATGCAAATAGGTTAATACTACTTGGCAAGCAGATATTGGGAAAAATAACTTCAATAATATTTTGTGCAGGCGCCCACATCTGATGTGAAGCTGCTATATTGCAATGACTTCAAATGTTTGTGCATATTTAAAAATGTCAGTTTAACACAAGTATCTAAAGTGTATGTAAAAGTGGCACATTCTCAAAATCTGCCAGTGCTACATTTCACAGCCTTCAACCTCAATATAAAAGGTGTATCAGAATGATGGAATACAAGCTGTGTAGGAGAAGCAATATTATTCCATTAATATAAATCAAATAACCTATTTTGAAATGACTTTATTAAAACTTGCATTTGTACAGTGCCCATCCCAGGGGTTAGGGTTCCGTGGTGCTTGTTAATGGTGGAGTCTGATGCCAAGCCAGGGAGAGTACAGAGAGAGGTGACTGTAAACACGATTAAAATGGAAGGTCTTTCGGTTGGATTTGAAGGTAGGAAGGGAGGGAGGAAGACATTGGGAATGAAGGAGGGAGTTCCAGAGTTTCAGGGTGTGGTGACTGAAGGCAGGGTCACCGATGGTGGAGCGGAGGGGACAAGCAGGAAGTCAGAGTTGGCGAAGCGGAGAAAGCTGGTGGTGGGGGGTAGAGTTGGAGGGTAAGAAAGTGGGATAGGTAGGAAGATGCCAGAGCAGAAAGGAATTTGGAAATTAGTGACAGGATGTTGAAAACAATCCGTACGGTAATTGGGAGCAAGTGGAGCCTGACAAGGGCTGGTGTGAGGTGGGTATGGGTTTTTGTTCGGGTGAGTTTTAGCAGCAGAATTTTGGATTAATTGAATTTTGTATATAACAATACTGTGATAATCCTTGCATTTGATACTATCATATCTTCTAAACATCTCAAAGTGCTTCACAGAATGTAGTGTAAAATGAATTGACTATATGTATGTAGGTGAAACTTGACAGACAGTTGCACACAGCAGTCTCCCACAAACAGTCGTGAATTGAAGTGACCAATTTTATTACTTTTTTTCTTGAGGCATGTAGAGTAAGGAAACTTGTACAGTACATGGTTTTGCCCTGCAAGGTGAGTTTCTCTTACACTTGAGATACAGGACTTGTGATAGCATATGTTGGAGCTTCTAGGAAAGACTTTATGGTAGATCTCAGGAGAACAATAAGGAGAGCATTGAAAAAGTCCAGCTTGGAAGTGACAAAAGCATGGATAAGGGTTTCAGTTATGTTGGTTGTGAGGTATGGATGGAAGAGGACAATATGAAAGAATGTATTAATCTTTGTGCTTCCAGAAAACAATCACTGAATCCCAGCATCTATAGCATGATGATCTTGGCAGGTGCATCCCCAAATACAGCAACTTAAAGTAACTGAAGCAACAGTAGGCTACTCCCTCTCCAGGCACTAGCTGATACATCTGGTTAATTTCCTCTAAGCCCTTGAGGCACCAGCTAAATGGTACTTTCTGCTGCATCTGCAAGCAGTGGTCTCCTTCAATTCCTGGCCACAGGTAGGTGAATGCAATTCAGTGAAGTTTTCACACTTCTGAGTTGCACGGATTCGTTAATTGAGGATACCAGTACTGAAAATAAAGATATAAATTGCAACTTTGGAACCAAGTGCACATGCCTTAGGATATACTGTGGAAATGTTTCCATTTGGAGTGGCTCTGTGGTATCCCCCAATACAACCGTAGCACTAATCAGTTGTGAGTCGATGAATGCAAAAGGCATCTTTCACATTTTCATATCAACCCATTCAGTTCTAATAGCACAGCACTGTAAACAAACAACATGTCGGGGGCTTGCAACATGCAGTTTTGCAACACATTTCCCATGTTGCTCCAAAGGCACTACTCGTATGAAGGGGACTATAGAAATGCAAGTTGTTGATGCATTACTGTTGATAGTACAAATATACAGTACAGTATTGTGAAACACAAATAAAGTCATTCCTTTAATATTAGTTGCATAAACTCACTTTGCAATCATATATATAGATAAATTTTAACCATTTTTAAATTTAGTCAGTTTCCTGTATTGTTTTGTTGAAAGGTTATTTTAGGTCCAAATGGGAGTTTAAAATTGGGCATTCACTCATATTCAACCATTCAGCAAAAGTAAAAGCAGTTTACCCAGAACCCTGCAAAATGAGCTTTGGTTTGTGGTTTCTGAGCTCTAAAATAAATGGGCAAATAGAGCAACAGTTTGCAATTGCTTGTGAAGGTCATCTGAGCATTTGTCAAAACAAATTGTTTGCATATTCCAATGGAATTCTGAATTATATTTTATTACAGTGCGGGCAACATTACATTTTAAAATGATCTGTGGAACCAAATCAAAAAGGTTGTAATGGTAAAAAAAACTCGAGAGTTATAGAGTAATTTCACATAACAGGAATTCTCATCTATATATTTTGAAATGTTTCACAGCAATTCGTAAGAACATAAAGTCTGCAACTAAGGAACGAAGGAAGCAGAGTAGGTCATTCAGGCATATGGTAGTTATTGTAAAATCATATGCAACACAACTGTAAATGAATTACTGTAATAATGTTCTAGACTAGTTTGAAAGGTCATGATAGTTTACTAGTAGAACTATAATGCCTCAATAATTATACTTACATTTTATAAGGCACTTTAAAATATTTAAACATCTGAATTTGTTTCTCACAACAACATACAGTAAAAGCTTGTTTATCCGGTACCCAACCAATCGGAACGCTCAACCCCCAATCGGTATCTCCTGACACAATTCACCATTCCAGCAAACGGATCTCATACCAGAGCCATCTGAGAACTCGCAAGTATGCTCACTTTGCACATGCATGCAATGCGTGCACATGAGGACATATTAAACTTAACAAACGCTGAAATTTTTATTTTACCGGTCATTTTACCGACATGCTGGAATGCTTTATTGGTAAGTATCCATACAATATTCTGTTATTATTTAGTCTATTATTAATATGGTATGTTTTAAAGTAAGTTAATTTTTTGTGTAGGATTTTTGACAACTTGCCGCTCGAATATCCGGCATATATTCAATTAACCGGCACCGGTCAGGTCCCGAGGGTACCGGATAAATGAACTTTTACTGTATTTGTGTTGTGAATAATTAATAGGCAATCAATGGATTAGCAGACACTGAATTAAAGTTTGATGTGTTTCAAACAATCCAAATTGGAAAGTTTTTCCAAGTGATCTGGTCAACACTCCTATAAATAAAAAAAATCACTCACTTCATTTCTTTTTGTGGGGTTGGTTGACAAATTTATAGTAAAAATCGTGTGAAGCGCCTTGACAATGTGAAAAGGTACAAAATCAATCATTTTTGTATCATCATTGCCTATGTTAGCTATAACCCTCTAGGTGGCAACTCACCCCTCCTATTAAATAGCTTCAACCACTACTGATACACCACTCTGCCATTTTGTTTATTTGTTGAAAAGAGATGCTGAAGTGAAAGTCGCTATACAAATTTATTATTTATTGTTGCTGTTGTGAAGTTGTAGGCCTTGCATTGCCCCCTTACATTTTTTGCTGTATCAATTTTGGAGGGTTGATCTGCCGAGGAGAGGTAAAATCAATTCTCTCACTACGCAAAATAAAAATTACTGGCTCAATGGATAAACATTACATTTTGTCCATCCCCATCCTCTTCAGCAGTCAACCAGAAAATTAAATACTGAATAAGCCCCACCCCAAAAAAACAAATGATTTCAGAAGCCACCCTAAGGAAACAAATAGAAAATAAAATAAGAGGGGAAGCAGAAATATGGAATAAATTACTGACTGTGGAAATGAAATATTCAATGCTACTCACTGTTGCTTTAAAATATAGACTAAGACAAGTTGGTGGATAGCTGGATGTGTCACAAAGAAACCAATCTCCAGGAGGGATGTGTTGCCACCGAGTGGCCAATAGTTCATGCTGGCGACAGTATTAAAATATCACACACTTTACCCCAGCATTTCAACCCAATTTACCAGGAATAGGACACATCAACATTCCATTTATTTCTTGTATGCCTGAAAAATGTTTTGGGGTCAACAAATTACCTTTTATTCCCATCGTATCATTCCAATCCTCATTTCTGTTAACATCAACTGACATTTGTATGACTTTCACTTCTCACTTCTTTTTGTTTGTAGCATTTATTAAAATAATTTTTGTTTGCCTTCAGGTCATTTTTGACCTTTTCAGCCTCTGTGCTCTTGTGCACTTTTTCACTCTCACTGGGAAACATTTTCTTTCCACAGCCACTATCATATTCTAAAACATTTCTGTTTCTCTTCTTTCATTTTATTTTCTGATTTTCTTTCTGCTGAGCCCTCCCTGGAGCTCTTCAAAAACTTTGCTCATCCTAAGTCTTGCACAACTGTATTATTTTTTACATCATACTTTATTGTGGTATTATTTCAACCATGTACAGGACAAGCCAAGTGTCCAGACTTACTGATCATTTCTGATGATTGCCAAATTATTATTTTAATTTAGTATCTTCACATGCTGAACCAAGAGGCAGTCAATAACTATCTATACAAATTTGAGTCTACTTTCACCCCTCCTTTTAAGTTTCCTTAATTTATCCATTTAACCTCTGGGACATTGAAATTCCTTGCGATTATTGCATCACTAATTCCTGCAGCTCCCTAAAGTTGACTGAAAAACCTGGTATCTACCTGTTCACCTTGAACTGCAGTCAACGGCAGTTGACAAGACATATTTCTAGTTTTTCATCTTTCAAGTAATGATAAGGTCACGCTAAATCTTTCTTTATTTTTTTATTGGATTACTAGATCAAAGAAATATACCAGCATTTAAAAAAAGGTATTGGAAAGTTCAATGATCAAATGAACTCCAATTATTTTAAAGAGTGTTGCTTGTGCCAATTTGGTTACATGTAATCTGTAATCTTTATATCTTTGCTTTGATAACATGTGATTATTTGGTGTGTTAAGTAAAATGTTACAAGGCGCACATGCCTCTTTTCTGAAATAATTAGAGTTCATATGATCTTTGAACAGCCTTACTTGTTTAAAAATAAAGAATGTTCTTGGTTCTTTGATGTGGCATTCCGATTCAAAATAAGGTAAGAATTATAGAGAAAATGTGACAGGGCTAGAAATCACATTTATGCAGAACATTCACAGTATATCCATCACAATCTGAAAGAGGAACATAGCTTTGCATTTTGCCTTCAGAAATAGACTGAAAAGGCCCTTATAAGATGATGAAGGACATCCAATTGGAGGTTTCAATTTCAGCCACGATGCCCTAAACCTCTGGAACATTCTCCCTCAATCCCCTCTCCCTCAATCCCCTTGCCCCCTCTCTCCCTTTTTTAAGTCCTACCTGAAAACCTTCCTTTTCAACTGTGCATATGGTCACCTCGACCTACTCCCCAATGGCAGTGTTGAAATTTAAGCATAACTTATAGTGCAGCCCCAGCATTTGAGTAAAAGTTCCATATTTTCGGAGTTTATTTGGCGTCAAAGTTAAGGTTTTTCTTATTATCATACGGAATGATATCAGACCCACAGAAATGCCATGGTAACTTTCATATGAATGAGTGTAAACATTGGATTATTTTACTATATCCCTTATATGGATTTAGAACAGTGTCCTGTGTTTTCCACACTGGATTATCAGCAGCTAATCTGGAGGAACACATGTGTAAATCAAGAGATCGGAAGCAGTGGACTCATTACAGAGATAGGTTAAGGAACACAAATTTGTAATTCATCTTCAGTTCATTCCTTGCTAATTGTGATAAAGAACACTGCAAAATTCCCCCTTTGTTTATTATTATTTTTATTTGTTTACCACGCTTACAGCCTCTTTAATATGTTCTTTATTTCAAGCTTTGCTGGCAACTTTTCCCAAAGTCCTGATCCTCTGTCTGCTGAGTGCCCCTGACTTACTAACTGTACAATTAACTTGCTCTGGTCAATCAAATCCAGTTTTGTAATAATTATCCAGCCAACAAGCCTGCTATTTTGAATTGAGATCAACACAAGTAATTAAACAGTCATTGAATTTATACTGGTAAAAGCTTTTCACTTGTTTGTTGATTCTCTTGATCAGTTCAAATGTATCTTGTGTTATTCACAATTCTGAGTGAGGCAGCCTGATTAACTGCAAAATAAAATCCAACAGGAGAATCAATTCCAAATTTTGGATGAAATCCTTTAGATTGACAATGCAATATTTAAAAATTCTGATTTAGATTAAGTCATTAAAAGGAAGTGATTGGAAATAATTTAATTACACTGGAGATTAATTTATTGTTCAATCTGTAGAAATGCCAACAAAATAATTAATCCTTGTGGAGATCATCACGCTTTAAATTGAGTACACTCAATGCACTGTAGACATTAACTCCTGAATAAAACTATTATACAAAAAACAAAATCTTGTCCTTTTTTAAAAAAAAAAATGATTGTGTCTTTCATGTAACAGTTCTGCACAGGTCTATATGCAGACAATATTGTAATAATCTAATTTCTGGGATCAGACACTGGGTATTAACATGTTAGCTGGGCTCCCGATTACCCAGAGTGAATTGATTGCTTAGTATGACAATAACTAAATTGGACAGATTAGACGACCAGTAGTTAGAGCACTCGCCTTACAAGCGAGCAACCTGGGTTCAATTCCCAGCAGGGTGAAGCCTTGAGCATGTTTTCTTACTCCACATGCTTGATAATAATCCCATTAAAAAAATCAATAATAAATTGGTCATTTCAATCCACAACTGTTTGTGGGACATAATTGGCTGCTGCATTTCGCTCACGTATATACGGTCAATTCATATTCCAATATATTCCTTGAAGTGCTTTGAAACGTCTCGGAAGATGTGAAAAGCACAATATCAAATACAAGGATTATTATTACAGTATTATCGTTATTATAGCGTCCACCAGGCACGGTAGCATCTCAGAGCATTTAACAGTGTTAGAGCTTGACTCCGAATTTGAAAAGAGGGAGAGAGGGGTTGAGACAGAAGGATTGAGGGAGAGTTTTCCAGAGTTTCAGGACGTAGTGGCTGATTGCAACCTCCAATGGTGGGGCGGAGGTTCCGAAGGACAAGCAAGATTAGGTGGTAGAATGGGGAGTGAAGAGGCTGGAGAGGTAGAGAGGTGGCAGAGAGTTGAGGGATTTGAACACGCATGTGAGGATCCTGAAATTGATCCATTTGGTGTTCGGGAGCCAGTGGAGCCTGGCCAGAAATGGTAAGATGTGGGTATGGAGTTTGGTGCTGGTAAGCGTACAGTTGCAATTGACCTTAGGTCACCTAGCTCTGCAATGGCAAAATAAATCAGCTACTATTCTCACTTCTGATCAAATCTTCAGTAGACAGGGAGGGAGGTAAATTGCTTTGGCTTTCCTCTATGTTCATAGTGAAATCTACATCTCTTGATTTAAATTACTGTCACGTGGATACATGCTGATATCAATGTCAGGATGTACAAATGTGCAGTAAAAACATGGAAATGAGAATACTTATAAGAGATGAATTATCATGACGCTAAAAAAGTTTCATAATTTTACATATTTAAGTAGTCTCTACAGCTGGATTGATTGCAGCATAGTATGTTTGTGAACATACCATTGAAAGCTCCAAAAGTAGCAATGGGTGTAGCAATTGTGAATCTTCATTCGAATGAACAACTACAGTCCTATATTGCTATCTACTGAGCCACAAAAAAGATTGTTCTATTTCTTTCATCTAATATTTTATGGACTCCAGTCCACCATGGAATGTTTTTCTCCTTCCCATTGAAAAGACGACATTTACAAGTGAAGAGGTGGGTGTTTCACAAATGTAGTTTATTCTGAAAAGGTTGTCATAATAAAAATCTGTGAATAATAGAAGCATATAAACAGGAGTAGTCCATTCAGCCCCTTGAGCCTGTTCGGCCATTCTATAGGATCATGGCTGATCTGTACCTCAAGTCCAATGCCTGCCCTTGTTCCATATCCCTTAATACCCTGAACCTAACATATATCTATCAATCTCAGTCTTGAAGATGTGACTGAAAATACCTTGTCAGTGTAAAATGGCTTTGGCACTAAATAGAACTGTCTACTTTGTTTCAGATTCTGTATTTTGAGAAGAATTCTAACAACGTTTGTTTTTATTTCCTGCATCACAAGCTGGAGGAGACTATCATTCTTTTTGTAGCCCCTCGAGAATAACTTTCATTTTCAGTTCAGTTTGTATTGAAACAAAATGTAGGTGGCTTCAAACAGTAGTATACGCACAGACCTCACACTGAATCCAACAGCGACAGATTCACCTGGTTCTAGCAAAACTATTCATGTATTTGCCCTGTGTCAACATTTTATATAGTGGGTTTTATTGGATAGTTGGAAAGTGCAGATGCAAAAGAGGTGTTGCGGATTGATTTGACAGAAATCAAGTGAAACCAAACAAATAATTTGTACACCCACCTAAAATGGCCCAACTGTATTTGGGGAGTGACTAACCATACAACATAGCAGTGATTTATGGGATCAGTTTCATGTTTCAAATCAGACGATACAGATGTATGTTCCACATTCAGTAAAATACCAAATGCTCAGCTCTGAAATCTGTATATGATTAAAAACTTCAACATGAAGACTTTCTTTTGCAATCATCACCATGATGAATTACATATTTAATGTTGATTTTTGCATTTGTGGAATTAAAGTGACAATTGGTTTATTTAAATTTCTATCTAGCTTTATTCTGATGCTTACCAGTGTCTTTCCTCCTTTCAAGTGAGGCAGAATATTCTTTACAACAGCATAAGTGGTTTTCTCTATTACTCACACTAACACTGATCTCCAACATAAGAATATCAGAATGTAAAGGACCAAGAAAGACCATTGTATTTTGATTAATAAAAAATAATCCATTAACATTATTTCACTCAGATCCCTTGATTAAATTCCTTGCTAAATAGCTATCTAGTTCCACCTTGATTATCTGCCTAAAGAATACCAAAAAAAAACTTCAATCATGGTTAAAACGTAAGAGAAGAATCATTTCAGAAAAATGCAAAATGAAAGTGACAATGAGAAGTCTTCATTAATTTTGCAATTCTCTTCTAATCTGCACAGTTAAGGAAGTCTTGAAAAATATACCTTTATAAAAAAAAATCTACACTTTGCTTCAGAAATGATTTGTTTAGGCTTCAGAAAAATAAATCAAAAGCAACATTAGTTCCCATCAGAGCAGCAGACCAGAGACTGAACACAAATTCTAAAACACCTTCATTGTGAATAGATTGTCTGATTACCATATATGCACTGTGCACATCAATTCCTATCACAATAAATTTCGAAGTTGATAGATAAAATTCATGTCTTGCACATTAATTCATTTGCTCTATCCCATACAAAAGAGCAATATTGAGCAGACCCATATTGGTTCCCCTTTTACTTATCTTTGTGCTTATGATCATGGCGAAGAGAAGAGAGGAATGGTCTTGGATTCCTTCTTCTAAGGGTGGAACAAGAAAACTCAAATTTATAGAACCTAGTTGGGTTTTCTGCACTTGATGGAATTACGAGCAAGATCACACTGAATTGTGATGACACATAATCTATTCTGAATGATGTCATTGCGAGAGTGGTCCATCATAATAAACAGCCCTGCATCTAAACAGCTCAATTCATCATGACATCTCTCAGAATTGCTTGTATAATAGCATAGTTGTTTGAAGATCAGGCAGAATAAAGCCTATTCAGGCAAGCAGCACAATCCTTGCCAGCAAGTGTTTAAAAGGCTTTATTAGAAATACTGTGACTGCCAACACTGTGACAATACTGTGTCCACCCATTGCTAGGAAAATGCTACGTTACATGAATTTGTCAATGTGTTTCTCAATGTAATGAGAATTTCACCTAGTCAATTACGTTCTTGTCAGAAGATAGACAATAACAACTTCCTTTTTTTTTACAACACCCATCACACATGTGCCGGAGTGTTTAATATTGGTATGCTTTGATGCCAAGATGGAAAGAAAGGAGAGGTGACCAAAGCAAAATATTTTCAGGTGTGATTTAAAGTTGGGCAAGACATTGGATTTAAGGCAGGTTAGTTCTAAAAATTAGAGGCATAGTAGCTGAAAGCATGGCTACCAATTGTAGAGTGGAAGGAACAGGGGACCTGAGCTAGCTAAGCCAATTGGTGCCTAGTGGAGTGTGTTGAGAGTAGATCAGATATGGAGGTGTCACGAAGTGAGATTATTTGAAAGTGAGACTGGGGATCTTGAAATCGATCAGTTCTGCAAAGGGAGCTAGGCAAGAATTGAGGTGTGAAAGCTACGGAGCCTGGTAAGGTTTAAGACATGGGTGGCTCATGATAGAATTCTCGCCCTGAACCTCAATTTAAGTTCGAAGGCAAGGTTGACAGTCCAGTGAGGTACTCAGAGAGAACCTCAGTTTTTGGTTACGCTTTTAGATTCAACCTCGATTTGGAAGTAATTTTGTCTGCTTGTTTTAAAAATTGCCCCAAAAAAGGCTTGCAAATTAAGGCACAACTGATGATATTTTATTTTTTGCATATGATGAATTTAAGAATATAAATCCTAAAGTGAAGGCCTTGAAGGATTTCAAAAATAATTTAGGAAATCAGAGATTTCTTTCTTAGTTAAGCATGCTAAATGAACATAAGTTGTTGTTGAAAAGATTTATAGATGAGGGTGAAGAATCTGTTGGGAGATGAGAAGTCATTTGGTGAGCAGAGAACTATGGTAATGGACATACAAAAGTTGATGTGGGTAAATATGTGAGCAATGGGTGTTGAAAGACCTAGAGATTGTGTATAATGGAACTGGGAACACTGGCAAGAAGTGTATTTGAGAAATCAAGTGCACAACAAATGTGTGAATGAGGATCCTAGTAGTGTTTTGCATGAGATAGTGCTTACAATTATTTGGTTTGCTTTGTTCCACTAGAACCAAACTACAATGTACAATGTAATGGAAAACAAAGGCAAACTGATCTTGAAAGGAAGAATGTGTGTGTATGTTATATGGAGAAAAATAGCAGGGGATAATTGAAAGAAACCTGAAAGTTTCCTGGTGTGAATATTCCATCTCTTTCAAATTTCCCAAATTATAATTTTTCTCTTTACTGTTCACAGCACATTGGTGATGCAGATTAGCTGCTTTGTTCGTCTACGAAACAAAAGCAGTTTTTGCAGTTCAAATCAACTCGTTGTGAATTGCTTTGAAATATTTTGACGTGATAAAGGGCTCTATCAAATACAAATACATTAGATATGAGTGATAAATGACAGTGTACCACCCATATTATTCAACATCATTATCTATGCCGGCTGCACCAAGGAAAAAATTTTAAATTGTGTGTTTCATTTGTGCTAATTTGTGATTTAACAGACATTATCTATTCCAGTCAAGGTGATACACAAATGGATGGATATGAGCCAGTTAGAAATGGCTCCTTTCAGGCTTCATTAAAGAGCTGTCATTTTAAACATGCTTCAGGTGAATACAATCACAAGCCTCATGGATATACTCAAAAGACAAAATTTGCGACACGTAAATAAAACAGCTTCAATTAAAGCAAAAACAATTTGTGCGACGTAGCTAACAATACTAGACAATTTCATTGTGACTTTAGATGTATAATTTTTTGCTTCACTTAAAGTCCAAGCAGTTGTCTTTTTTAAATTTGAAAACAAAATTGCTGTGTCGATATCACAGGTGTACCAAGTGAATGTTGCTGTCATGAGTTGACCCAATAATGGAATACAGTGGAGTTACTGATTGCCTGACCTCTTTGGTTTACCAGCCACTTTCTCTGCTGCCATTGTTGGGTAAATGGACAGGACTGGTGATTGACTGCTCAAATACAGAATGTGCTTGCTCCCCAAATATTCACACTAGTTTAGATTTCACAGAATCATAGGATTATACAGCACAGACGGAGGCCATTCGGCCCATCATTTCTGTGTCCACTCTTTAAAAACAGCTGTCCAAATCAATCAATCCCACTCCCTCGCAGGCAGGGCAGAATCCGAGCTGATAGACAGCTAAATAATCCTTGTGTTTCTAAATAAATAAGACAATTGATGAAGGAAGGTATTGGTGGCATTAGCGATGGTTAATGGAAGGAAACATATCACAAAGTCTGACAAATATCCCTTGATGAATGCTGGGGCAGCAGTATGAAACACTCCTAGATGCTATTGTACGTAGGATACTGTATGACTGCAGGTTGTTAAAGCTTTTGTTATGAATCACCCTCCAATAGTTGCACCACCACATGAGTATGGCTCATACTGTGGCCAGAGGATAACAACAACAACATCAACAACAATATAACATTTGTAAAGCACTGTTCATTGTTGAGAGGATGTCACAAGGGCCAATGAGTCGTGGATCAGGACCTGAGTCTGGTTGGTAGGTTGGGATAATGGAAGGAAGACAGAGAGGTAATAATAATAATAACAATCCTTGCATTTGATATAGCACTTTTCACATCTTATCGACGTCCCAAAGCGCTTCACAGAATATACTGCAAAGTGAATTGACTGTATATTTGTGGGCGAATTGCGGCAGCCAATTGAGCACAACAGTGTCCCACAAACTGTCGTGGATTGAAATGACCAATTTTATTATTGTGGTTTTTTTGGACAGATTATTATTAGGCATGTGGAGTAAGGAAACTTGCCCAAGGTTTTGCCCTGACCTGCCTGGATTCAAACACAAGTGTCACTAGCTTGGTCTCCCCAGATTGCAAGACAAGTGCTCTAACCACTAAGCAACAGGACTTCCTCCAGGTAGGAGGCCAGCTGAAGGCATGGTCGAAAAAGAGAGTCTTGATTTGTGCTTTGAGGAGGCAAGGGTGGGAGCATGGCGAATGGATTGTGGGATAGAATTCCAAAAGGTGGAGGCAGAGAGGCTGAATGCCCAACAACTGATGTTAGGGTGAGTCAGGCAGGAGACATGGAACAGGCCGGAGCCTGTTGAATGGAGGGAGTGGACGGGTTGACATGTGGTTAGCAGATCAGAAAAGGTAAGAGGGGCAAGGCCGTGAAGGGCTTTGAAAGTGAGGACGTGGATCTTCAATTCTATCGTCTGAGCGATGGGGAGCAGGTGGAGCCTGATGAGGGTGTACAGAGCCTGGTGTGGGAGAGGACACAAGCTGCACAGTTCTGGGTGGTCTGCAGTTTGTGGAGGGAAGAACTGGGGAGGTTGACAAGTGAGTAATTTCTGTAGCTGACCGTTGAGGTCATGAATGCGTGCATAAATGTGAACTCAGAATGAAGAGTAATTCTGTCAGTTGCATCTGTCAATTTTTATCCAATTGAAAAGGCCTTTCAAAACACTGTCTTTACAGCTTTAGGGACTGGAGCCTTCTGTCTTCTGCCTCCACAAAGGGTTGTAATAGTATCCCTGCTGGCAAAGTCACAAGGCCTCACGTTAACACAAATTGTGAAGATTAGGAGCTGTTTAACAAGAATCTCTTGTGTGCACACTTTTATAAATGACTTTGCAATCCCTATGGTGCTGATATTTTAACTACATTGCTCGGCCGGCAAATGACTATCAAAGTGTCAGTGAGCTTCAAACAACCTGAAAGGAAGGTCTTCAGGCAAGCTAAGATGTTACAAATCCTTTCCCTAAGAGAAATACTTGTGAGTGATTTTTTTTCTCTATTATTGCAATTTATCCTTCAGCCGTTGTCATGCGCAGTGGACAGGAACAGCAGATGAGCGGTGAAATTGGCCTCTCTGCAGGATGCTGACTTCATTTAGGCGGTTTCCTCAAGCAGGACACTGAGACACTGATGCCGCATTGAAACTGACTCCAGGATCTTCTTTCGTAATCAGCCCAGTGCCCGAAAAATCAAGAAAATTGTGCCATGGCTAACTTTAACAGTCAGGCTGAAGGAAGTGAGCTGAGCTTGACAATTATTTACAAATGGAAACAATTTAGTGCTGAACACAGTATGCATGGAATACAATATTAAAGAAGTGCTCATTTTGTTTGTTATAATGTCACAATTTTTACACCGCAGCTTTCAAATTCTCCATTCTATTTCTATTAGCATAATTGTTTTGCAAGCTAGGAGTTGTCTCATCAGGGATCCAAATTGCTTTTGTTAAAAAAATGTATGCTTTTTAAAATCTTAAATTATGAAATAACAGGGGGAATCAGCTAAATAGTCCAAGCTCTTGTACAAAGCACAGTGAGTTTATTATTCTATGAATTAAAAGCAGACAGGCAGAGGAAAAAACAATCATCTGCAATATAGAGAAATCTCAGAACTAACAAATGGCACCTGATGGGAAAGAAATCTAGTTTGGAAGGTTGTGTTCATAAAGACTGAGCCTATAATTTTAAATCTGATTAATTTACACAGACCATAAGAATTAGGAGTAGGAGTAGGCCATTCGGCCCCTCGAGCCCGCCCCGCCATTTGATAAAATCATGGCTGATCTTCTGACCTAACTCTGATTACCTGCCCTATCCCCATATTCTCTAATCCCTCTATTTAACAAAAATCTATCAGTCTCAGCCTTGAAAATGTTCAAGGACATCAAACTCCATTGTCATCAAGGCACCACTGTATCCATCGCACCCACAATCTTGTCTGCAACATGGCTGCTCAAAATGAATCTCTTTCTTGTCGGGCTCATAGAATTAAAGAATAGCAGTCTCCTTTCTTATAGTCATATTGTTTACCTGCTCCTCTCTGATACTTCAACTTGTCTGAAATGGAAATGGTAATATTAGAGCATTTATAATCTCGTATTTATCCGTCGCAAGGATGATTATCAACTGGCTATCTTTCACCCTGGAGGCTCTCCTTTCTGTTGCTTGTTACATCGCACAAACCCTTGACCTTTTCAAGTTGTTCATCAGATCCCTGTATTTCTATTTTTAATTGCAAATATTTAAAACAGTCGGCCAGGTGGAAATTCTGCCCTACATACAGGCCACAGGATTTTCTATCTGTCAGTATGTGGCTCTCCTGTCCAGGGGAATTTGTAACAGGTTAATCAATATTGATGGCTGCACTAATCAGTTACAATTTGGGGATCCATTTTATTTTATTTCAGAAATAATAAACCCTTGTTAGGTAAAATATATCTCATTGGCTGCTTTGTTAAATTTAAATTGGTGTGGAATGTAATTTTCCCAAATCTCTGACCAACAACAACAAATTATATTTGTATAGCACCTTTCACGTCAGGAGGATGACCCAAGATGCAATGGAAGGAAACCGTTTATTTTACCCAGTCACAGTTAGTTATCCCAATTGTGTTGTTTCCAATTGAGCTCTTTCTATTCAGAGCCCTCTTCAATTCCACATGATTAATTCATTCTTCCTTTGCCGTTCACTTCATTGCCGGGCCAGGGAATTAGCTGGCAAGGTCTGCACAGAACCGCATTTCATAACTTGGAGCGAGTGACAAAAGACCTTAGAATTGCTTTCATTTCCATTGCAATGATCTCCTGGTCTAGTTATTTTTCACTGTCAGGGAAGATCCCACTTAAGTTTTAACACTAGTGCCCCATTTCACCGCTCATCTCCTCTGATCCTCAAATTATAATAAAAACATGAAAGATCAGGAAATATAACAAATAAGTTCTTAATGGATACGACAAATGTATTTATAATATGTTTTAACTTTTTGCAAGAAGTCTGGTTTGGGCTTTTTGACGTAGGGCAAAATGGTGGCAGGTAGAATATTTTCTTAAAATTTCTTCAGCAGTAGTTTTGTCCACTTTCCATAATACCATTGTAAGAGCAAGATTGGTATACAGATTAACAGTTCAGAGAGAACATCCACCATTAACTTTTTGGAGCTATGAGATTTGGGCAAATAGTCTATCTTCCAAGTCACAATATTTAGATGTATAATAAAATTGGCCATCACATTTGCCTACAAAAGACAGTAACTACAGCAATTAACCATGCAGCACTTGAAGGTTTTCCAACAGAACAGATGTGACTTATTCATTTTACTTAAATGGAATTGTTTTTAATTCCCCTGTGATATTCACACTCCTTCTTGAAGCCACAAACTCTTGCTGGGGTTTGGCTCTATTGGCACCAGTAGCTCTGGAATCCTCTCGCAAATAATTATTCTTCATATATAGGCAGAGACACTAAGCATCAGTGTTTGATCAAGGATGAAATCACAATTGAGCACACCTTGTGTAATCCAATTTCCTTAAATATATGATCAAATACAAGAAAAAATATATTGCATTTTATCTAATAATTGAAACCAACACTTTTCACTGTCAGATTCCTACAGAAATGGAGCTTGCTGAATATTAGCTACTGAAAGATATAACTTCCAGGAGACTGATCAAGTTCTGAAGTTCTCAAAACAATTAAGAAGTACATTAGATGAGCCTGGGGACAAGCAATTATCAGTGATTTATGATTTTTTGACATCTAATTTCAGAAAAGGAATTTTAAAAGTATTTTAGGTATTTAAAGTTAACACTGCCTTTTTGCTTGATGAGAATTTCACAAATTATTCCCCTCTCCTTGCACTACATCTTTCATGGATCCCGCTGGGGTTTAAATTAAATAATGTTTGCAGTCTTCTCTTTACATTTCCAGATTGTCAGGAGCTAGATGTCCAATCTGCCATTCTTTAAGGCAAATAAAACTTTTCTGCAATAATATAATAATCTTTACATTTGATACTACACTGTATTACATCTTCAAGATGTCTCAAAGCATTTCACAGAATATAGTGCAAAGTGAATTGACTGTATATTTTGTGGACAAAACACAGCAGCTAATTGTGCACCACTAATAGCCGGCTTCCTACTTAACAACAACTTCGATTTATGTAGCGCCCTCCACGCTGGACAGTGTCTCAGAGCGCTTCACAATAGCGGATCCCAGGACCGAGCCAGGGGCAGGGGTAGAAAGGTGACCAAAGAGGCAGTCGAAGATAAAGGTCTTCAGCTGGGACCTGAAACTGAGAAAAGAGGGGGCAATACGAAGGGAGTGAGGAAGGGAATTCCAGAAACTTGGGGCATAGTGGCTGAAGGCCCGGCCGCCGACGGTGGAGCGGAGGATTCGGGGGTCATGGAGGAGGCCAGACCCAGTGGAGGGAAGGCAATAGGAGCTGATTGAGGAGAGAGGTCAGAGAGGTAGGGGAGTGCGGAGGAGTGGAGGGATTTGAAAACAGGGTGAGGATCTTGAAATTGATCCTCTTGGGGATAGGGAGCCAGTGAAGTCTGGCAAGGACTGGGCTAATGGGGGAGCGAAGTTTGGTGCAGGTGGCAGAGTTTTGGATACATTGGATATTATGGATTGTGGTGGAGGGGAGACCGGTGAGGAGGGAATTTGAATAGTCCAGCCGTGAGGTGACGAAGGCATGGACCAGGGTTTCAGCGGCTTTTGGGATGGGGTATTGCTGGAGATGGGCGATCCGCCGGAGGTGGAAGAAGGTGTTGCTTTTGAGGGACCGGATATGGGGGAGGAAGGACAGTTGGGAGTCGACAGTTGGGGGTTGAACCTGTGCATCCAAGGTTGCAGAGAGTTTCAGGGGGAGACCAGGAAGGTGGAGAAGGTGAGAGCCATATGAATGGAGACATTGAGAGAGCCAAAGAGTATGGCCTCCATCTTGTCAACATTCAGCTGCAAGAAATTTGCACTCATCCAGCTCCTGATGCCTGACAGGCAGGCTGATAGAACATCAGGGGACTGGGGGTCGCAAAGTGAAGTGGAGAAATAAGAGTTGGGTGTCATCCGCGTACATGTGGAAGTGTGCCCCATGACTGCTGATGACATCCCCAAGAGGGAGCATAGAGATGAGGAAGAGGAGAGGGCCAAGGATGGATCCCTGGGGTACCCCACAGGTAACTGAGTAAGAGCGGGAGGAAAAGCCGTTTGTGGAGATGTACTGCTGGCGGTTTGTGAGGTAGAACTCGAACCAGGCGAGTGCAGTCCCACTGAAGTGGATGATGGAGGACAGGCGGTGAAGGAGGATGGCGTGGTCGACTGTGTCGAATGCAGCGGACATGTCCAGGAGGATAAGGAGGCAGAGGGAGCCCTGGTCACAGATAGAGAGGATGTTGTTTGTGACTTTCACAAGCGCAGTCTCTGTACTGTGGGCAGGGCGGAAACCAGACTGGAGGAGTTCGAAGAGGGAGTGGGAGGAGAGGTGGGCGTGGATTTGGTTGGCAACAATGCGTTCCAGTGCATTTGAAAGGAAGGGTAGGTTAGAAATAGGGCAGTAGTGGCTAGGGTTTGAGGGAATAGGGAGGGTTTCTTAAAGAGGTGGGTGATGGCAGCAGTTTTGAACGGGGCAGGGACTGATCCCATGGAGAGGGACTACTTACTGCTAGATAAACAGAGTGTGGAGTAAAGAAACTTGCCCAACGTTTTGCCCTGTCTAGGAATAGAACCCAGGTCTCTCATTTGTGAGGTGAGCTTTTCAAACTAGTAGAAGGAATGCAATTGCGGGGGCAAATGACCTTTTACGCTTCTATGCTTTATTATGCATGGCTATAAACATGACATTGAAGATACAGTCTCACTAATAAAAGACAGGAGTTAAAAATGAGGCAATTATGACAGAACGTGGAAGTCATCAAGGATTAGAAGTAATGAAAGCCCGTAACTAATATAATAAATTGGTAGGAATTGTGTTCAGCACTCCAGTATGCCTACTTTTTTTTCACAATTGAACTGTGTTCTTTTTAAACAAATATTGGTCAAGAGTCAATATTAATTGAAATGGTTATGTGAAAATTACTTTATACATAGATTGGAATTTTTAAGATTAATGTGTTTCTGAATGCTAAATTAATTGGATACTGGATTTCTTCAGTTAATAGACTTTTAAGAAACTGTGAAAAAAGCACTTACCGCATGCTCCATCGTCTCCTTTCTTAGGTTACTGATTAAAGTGCAGACATTCACTGAGCCTGCCCTATTTATGGAAGTAAATGCAAAATTGGGCACTAATTGGGCAAAACTGTGAGTGTATAATTTTCTATGTGGGAGTCAATGATCGATTGGTAATACTTTAATACTGATGTTGGATTTGGAGGCCAATTTTATCTGTTGAAATCAGGTAATCCATTTTATAATAATGAGAAGAATCCTTGCATTTGATATGGCGCATTATCACATCTTGGAGACATCTCAAAGCACTTCACAGAATATACTGTGATATAAATCGACTATATATTTTGGGGAAAGTTTTTCTGTACCAAAACCAATAGTCCAAAACTTTCATGATATTTCCTTGCTATTCTTCAGATTCTTTAAAATCTTCAGATCAAGAGTACTGGTACTCCTATTGCAAACTAAACTGGCAGTGTAGATTCACATTTGGAAATTGTAAAGCAGATTGAGATGGGGTCAGTAGAAATGTTCAAAAAGGTATGCTGAGAGACTGACATTGCTGTGCCAGCCAATGTGTTCTGTGATATGCTCATTACACCAGGTTCTGAATGAACAGGTATTAGCACGAGTTGATATTTTTCTATCATCTTTGCACTTCCTCCATTAAAAAGAAACACATTTTGTAGTGAATGGAACTAAGAGTAGATTTTTGCACAGTTTACCTTGAAGCCTGGTGTTCTTGTCCAACCAGGATGTTTTGTTTTACTCTGTTAATATGAAATATGTCATGACTGTCATGACATGACTGTGCTATATAATAGAACAATGGATTATCAATAAATGTGTGGAGTCTGCACAGAAGATGAAGGGCTGCATTGCATTTATAAAGCTGTAGATGTCTCTACAGCTTAATTTAACACTCTTGCATGCAGAAGAAAGCATTTCTTTAGAACAGAAAGATAGGCCACAAACATCTATGAATTGTAGTTTCTCCATAAACAATTGAATTAGCTTCTATTGTTCCAAATAATTGAGTTATATATCATTATGAATGTTATTCTTTCTTATATTCTCAATCTTTTTTGATTCTCTTGAAGTTATTTGACTTATTCTATCTTCAATAGTTTATGGTATAACTGGTACTAGGCAATTTTTAGTCTTATTTCACGAGATGGCAGAATAGCTGATGTGGGGAATGAGAGTATCATACTACAGTATTTTATTGCTGCAGGCTTTGGGATTTATTTATGAATACGACTCCACCAGAATCTTAAAATAGTTCCTTGCATTTGATACAGCATCTATAAAATACTTCACAGGGAATTGCTATCATGTGTGTAGACTGTATTTGTTGGCAAACATGGTGAATTTGCACACCGCAGTTATTCCACAAACAGCCAAGATGTAAATTCATTTGGAGGATTATCGAGCAAGACCCTGGGGAATTTCTGTTCTCTTTTTCAATAAGGTCATGGAATCTTTAACCTAAAATAGCAGATGTGATCTCTAGTAAATGTCTCAACCAGCGCCTAGTACCTCTGACAGTGCAATATTTCCCCAGCAGTGTATCAGAGTGTCAAATGTATTGCTAGCGTTTTTTCTGTAGATCTTAAAATAACTTACAGGCTTAACAGTTTACAGGCTTAAAGATACACTTTCAATCACTTTCTCACTTCAATCAACGATGTTTGTGGGACACTGCTGTGCGTAATTGACTGCCACATTTTGCCTACGTATATATAGTCGATTCACTTTACGGTATATCCTGTGAAGCGCTTTCAGACGTCTAGAAGATGTGAAAAGCGCTATATCAAATTTAAGGATTATTAATATAGTATTATTAATATATGGATTTCGGTATGGTCTTTGATACAGTTCCTCGAAATGCTGATACTGAAATGAAAGTGGGAATCAATGGAGGTACAGTATATGGTATATCGTATACGGTACTTCATATGGCGACAAAAAAATCCTACAAAGAACTATTGTTTGAATGAAAGAAAAATAATATACAGTAAAAGCCCATTTATCCGGCACCCTCAGGACCTGGCCAATGCCGATTAAAGTGCATGCCAGATATTCGGCCGAAAACACAAAAAAATTAAATGCATTATTCCGGATAAATTCCGGTTAATCGAATGCAGACTTTTTTTTTAATGTGCTGGTTATACGGAAGTTACGGTTGATCAGGTGTTGGATAAATGGGCGTTTACTGTATATTGCATATGAAAAGGACCTGGGAGTCCTGCTTAACCATCAACTGAAGCTCTCCCAACAATGCACAGTGGCAGTGAGTAAACAAATCAGATGTTGGGATGTATCAAAAGATAAATAGTAACCAGAAATAGTGCGTTAATTCTGCCAGTGTATAAATCATTGATGAGACCATAATTAGAGTACTGTGTATAGTTCTGGTCGCCGCAGTACAAAAAGCATATTGGAAAAATCGAGAAGATATAGAGGAGGGCAACCAAAATGATTGAGAAATTGGAGGGACTATGACTATGAGGCGCAACTAAGCAAATTGGGCATGTTCATGCTGGAAAAGATAAAATTGAGAGGCAACATGATTGCTTTCTTTGAGATTCTAATCGTGAAAGACAATATAGATAATGACAAGCTATTTCATCGCGTCCAAGATAGTAAAACTGGAGGACAGGGCCTTCGATTGAAAGGGGGTAAATTCAGAAAAAAATCAATGCAAACACTATTAAATTGATAAAATAGTGAACCTGAGGAAAGGGTTGAAGCAGGAAGTTTTGATTCTCTCAAACACAGATTAAACTTTAGGAAATAACATTATGGGATGTAGTACATAGGTAGTTCGGGACAAATGTGCATGCGACTGACAGGAAGTTGGAAGGTGAACTGGATGGACGTTGGTCTTTTCTCGTCTAGCATTTCTTATGTACTTTTGTAGTGAGTAAGCAATTTTATTAGGGCATACAGGCCAGAACACTGGAATAAACACTATTCTCTTATCGAATAGCATAACATAGTATCATCAGAAGTGATGGGGATGAAAGGGTTAACCAGCTTTCATTTTAACAAAGCAGTTTTATTAAAGTCATGAAGCATGGAATTCCTTCTTTCCCCACTTGGATGAGTTGTCACATTGCACAATTTCAATACACTCTGATCCATTCCCATATAAATTATAAAATACATTGTGGTTAAAAGGCATGAATTTAGATGTTATGCCTATTCTGCTGCTTTCAGGAACACAGTGTGAAAAGAGGGCAAAAGGGATAAAAAAGATAATACAAAACTTGCATAGTACAATGCTTTCAGTCATCCAAATATCAAGCTGCATTTCTTTCAAGGATTCATCCCCAATAGGATATGTAAAATCTCTAACCGCATTAAACCCATAATATTACACTCAGCAAGGAACTAAAACTCAGGTGGGTGCAATGGTGCCTATCTCACTCTTTTCCCTTTGTTTTGTGATTCTAAATATATTGCAAATCGTAATGTAATATTAGCTGTATGTATTTGCAAGGAACTTCTGCTTTGAACTGGTTTCTATTTTTTTCCAAGCATTTATCTTCGATAGTAACCTAACCTCATCCCACCAATTTGAATGCTCAGTGTACAGTATTTATGATCTACAGCATATGTAGGGAGGAGTTGGGGAGGCCAACAAGCAGGGAGTTTGTGTGATTGAGCCCTGGATGTTATGAATGAGTGCATGAGAATTTCAGGTGATGTTAATGAGGAAGGGGAAGGCAGAGCATGATATGGCATGGATATTGGATAGAAAGGATAGTTGAGGGTCAAGAAAGATACAAGAACAAGAGGACGATTTCAGTTCAAATGCCAGGAAATTTTTCTTTAACAGTAGGTAATCAATGACGGGAACAATTTACCAATAAAGGTAACTGGAACAAGTGATTCAAATCACAAGTTGTACTTAATTCGAAAAGAAGAGCATTTGGTTAAATCAAAATGCAATTATCGTAATGAGGTTCTGACTAAAAAAGACTGACAGCGAGGTTAATGTTGTTCGGGTGAAACTGACAATAGTGCCACTGAAAGTCCGAGTAGAATGGTGGATGGATTGTGTGCTATAAATGTGACTGACTAAGAATCATAATCATAACATGGCTGACTGATTGCAAGGACCAAGTAATGGCTGAAGAATTAATGAAATGTCTATGGTATAAAAAACAGTTGCATGCAAGTTAAACTTTGCAAGTCTATTAAGAGGTATAGACAAAATGCAGGCAATTGGAATTTTTTCAAGTAGGTGCCCTACAACAACAACAACAAAATTGCACTTATATAGCGCCTTTCACATCGGGAGGATGTCCCAAAGTGCCGAACAGTCTGTCGGGACCCAAGCGGGTGGGGGGTGGGTCAGGGTAGAAGGAAGGGGAAGGAGAGTGGGAGAAGGGAAAGAGTTGGTGGGGCAGCTAAAGGCATGGTTGAAGAGGAAGCTCTTGAGATCGGCTTTGAAGGAGGAAAGCGAGGAAGCAAGGTGGAGGGGCTGCGGGATGAAGTTCTACAGTGTGGGAGCAGAGTGGCTGAAAGCACGGCTGCCGATGGTTGGGCGGAACAGGCCTGAGTCTGCTGAACGGAGGGTGTGGGCAGGCTGATAAGGGGACAGTAGGTCAGAAAGATAGGTGGGGGTAAGGCCGTGAATGGCCTTGAAAGTGAGAACAAGGATCTTGAATTTGACCCTCTGGATGACAGGGTGCCAGCGGAGATGGGCGAGGATGGGAGTGATGTGGTCGCAAAGCCTGGTGTGGGAGAGTACATGAGCTGCAGAATTCTGAATGATCTGCAGCCTGTGAAGGGAGGTTATGGGGAGGCCGACAAGGAGAGATTTTCCGTAGTCAATCCTGGAAGTTGATAAAGGCGTGGATGAGATTTTCGGCGGCGTGTGGGGTGAGGTAGTAGCGGAGTCTGGCAATATTACGGAGGTGATGGAAGGGTGTGCCAGTCATGGAGTGGATGTGGGGATGTGTCGAACCAGATGCCCAAATTCCTGATTGGCTTTGAGAGGTGGAGAGAGCAGCCTTGAACGCTGATGTTGTCAGCGCCTGAGGTGCGGAGGCGCTGACGTGAGCCAATCAGGAGGGCTTCCGTCTTGTTGTAGGAAATTTGCCCTTGTCCAGGACTCAATGTCTGACAGACATGCAGTCAAAACGCCAGTGGTCCTGGAATTGAGGGTTGACACGGATAGCCAGAGTTGGGTGTCATCACATGTGGAAATTTATCCCATGTCTGCAGATTATGTCACCTAAGGGGAGAGTGTAGAGGGTGAAGAGCAGGGGGCCAAGGACAGAGCTCTGGGGAACCCCGCATGTGACTGTGTGTGGGCTGGAGGAGAAGCCGTTGGAGGAGATGAAGTGAAGGTGGTGGGAGAGATAGGACCGGAACCATTCAAGGACAGAGCCTTGCAGGTCGAGGAGGGAGGAGAGGCGGTGGAGGAGGACAGTGGGGTCCACGGTATCGAAGGCAGCG
The DNA here is from genome assembly GCA_035084275.1 of Hydrolagus colliei. NCBI lineage: Eukaryota > Metazoa > Chordata > Chondrichthyes > Chimaeriformes > Chimaeridae > Hydrolagus > Hydrolagus colliei. The sequence continues at coordinate 40,599,740 of CM068745.1, read as the reverse complement.
GATAGGTCGAGGAGGACGAGGAAGCAGAGAAAGCCCTAGTCACAGATGGTCAGGATATCATTTGTGACCTTGGCAAGGGCAGTTTCTGTGCTGTGGGAGGCATGGAAACCCGATTGGAGGGGTTCGAGGAGTGTGTGTTTTGTGAGGAAAGAGCAGAGCTGGGAGGCAACCACTCTTTCAAGGACCCTGGGGAAGGGGAGGTTGGAGATGGGCTGGTTGCTTAAAACTAATACTAAAACTAATACTATGGTTGAACAAATGACTCCTTCCTATATTTCTATATTTAGTCAGTCAACTAGTCTAAGTCCCAAAGCTAATTATAATTTAAAAATATTGGCTGTTTAAGTATTTATTGATAATTTTTTTAATTTAACTGGATTAAGAAAAACAATTCATTTCAAATTATAGCTCTGGATAATGTTATTTCCTCTTACTGCAGCTTTAAGAAATGAGTACTTCTGAGGGTTCTTTTTGGCTTTGATAAAAATTGTACAGTAAAGCCACACTTTTGTACAATAAATAATTTCTATAAGTATAATTTTTACAAAAAAAATACAGAACATTGACCCTATGCACACAATTCTGTCCCACAAGTTTCTACACTATTTGAATATAGCTTGAAAGGTAATCAAAATGGAAATGAGTCTCAGAGAAGATTATGTCTCCTACCTCGCTTCAAATGACATTAATAACAGCAATGGAAGGAACTAAATAATTGAAGTTACTGTATAAAAATTGCTCGTTAGGATCAAGGGGTTCAACGGCCAGAAATATTTTGGGGGTATCCCGGTGCAAATTTGAACCAAGGTTTTGGAATTGGCAAAATTCTGAGTGTTAACATTGTTTTCTAGCCTTCTGGGTCAAAATTCATGTTATTGTTCTATTTAAATTTAAGGAACTTAATAATAAGAATAATCTTTGCATTTGATATGGTGCTTTTCTAGATGTCTTCTCGCTGTTTCAGAGCGCTTTACCAAATATACTGTAAAGTGAATTGATCGTATATTTGTGGGCAAAACGCAGTTGCCAATTGCGTACAGCAGTGTCCCACAAACAGTCATGGATTGAAATAACCCATTTTTTTTAAGAGTGATTATTATCAGGCATTTGGAGAAAGGAAACTTGCCCAAGGTTTTGCCCTGGCCTGGAATTGAACATGAGTCTCTCGCTTGTAAGAGGAGTGCTCTAACCACTGAACTACAAGACTCCACAAAGGAGGGCATCATTAACAAAAAGGTTCAAAAGCAATACAATAGATTTTACAAGTAGGAATCAAATGTTGAAAAAAAATATTTATGAGTACCTACCCACTAGGGATTATTCGATGTACACATTTCGCCAAGATAATCCACAAATGCTTGGTTTTGTAAATTTGAGGAACTTGGCTCATTAACCTCAGTTTTTAACATAATAGAATTTATACCTACATCTGTGCAGCATGCATACACACATGCCTGCATACATTCTTTCCGGTGTGCAACAGTGGTCTAGGATCCACTATTCATTGTACACATGAAGAAATTGCATAATTCCACTGACGTCACACATATGTAGGACCAGTTATATGGACCAAATTATAATCATCAAGATAATCTACAACAATACAAGATCATTGTCGCTTGACACTAACACAGCAAAATTATTATCTGCAACCCAAGAATAATTGACCCATTCCAAGTTACTGATACACCATGCACCAATTCAATTATCCAAGTATCCAATTCATCAAATTTCACATAGTACAAAATGTTGGCTCCCCAGCATCCACCACCGAAAACGTAAGTGTACTGTCGAACACTTTGGTATTCATATGGTGTCAAAAGAAAATATCTCCTCTGTGCACTTTAGATAATGACTGTCAGATGACTATTCAACCAAAAGAATCATCAAAAGGAACCATGATCCTGTCCTCAATATCCCTTTCCTCCTTCAAGGCCGGTCGAAGAGGAAAGTCTTGAGTACACACTTAGATGATCTAATGCCATTTAAATGCACACAGGCTTATAAAGACCTAAATCCTGGTTCTCATATTAGTTTTTCTTTAAGATTAAATGTTACACGTTGGTTGTGTATGAAGATGTGTAAGTGCTACAATAAAATAATTGGTTTGAAAGATGTAGACAATGCTTTTCTGATAATTAAGTTAAGTGTGCTTATCCAGTGGGAAGATGATCTTAAACAACGACAATGCCTGTCAGTGCTTCAAGAAAGATTTCAATAACCGACCGACATAGAGACATGATTTATACCTCATTGGAGAGGTCTTGCGTCTGGTGATGACATGGGCATATTTGTTTTCAGGTATCTCCTGTTGTTCATTAATTGTTTTCAGTTTTGCGTTTTTTGCTATAGTTACCCTGCTGGCTGCTGAGTCACGGTGGAGCTGTGGCATTGTGTGCCACAGAGCATGTATGCTCCTTCCACAAGATTCCACCACGTAAGTATGGATAAAGATGAAATATCTGTTTATGTGTCTGTCTGAGTGTTAATCTACATTCCAAATTGGATCCTTTGGTTGCAAGAGTAGCTGCAATGGGCACAGTTAGTCTTGCTAGATGGGTCATAGATTTCTCTCAATCTGAAATCAACTGATCTCTGAGAGGACAGCAGATGGAGTGTAATAATTGCTACATAACCACAGATTAGGGGGTGAAATTCAGCCAGGGTTCCTCGTCTTGCTCCTCTAATATTATAACCGATATTTAAATTACACAGACAGGATTACAGTAAACTACAATAGCTCTATAAGTAATCTGCCAACACTCAAAGTGCCAACCTCTTGTGCAAAGTACTGTAATGAGACTGACTGGAACTCCTGGAATGGAATACTGTACTCGGGAAAGGGGGAAAGGTTTCATATACTTACAAATGGAGGAGAAGAGGCGAAACTGGCATGGGGATGTACAAATTGTAAACTACTTTAACACAGCAAGGTATTTTTGCTTTACTTTTTGGCTGGATGCTCCCATTGGTTAGTCAGTAGGGATGAAATGAATGGAAAGGAGCAACAGAAGTCTGGAAGGGAGAAGATATTGCAGATCACGTTGAATGCAGCAACAGCTGGTAGTGGGAAAGCAAGCATAGAAATCAATGTGCACACACAATTACAATCAGGTGTCCTCAGCTTTCGACAGAGAGTTTCCAACAGGGAACAGATAATGGACATTTGGCAGTATGGGTTATAAAACAACAGATTGTATTTGTTCTTTTTGTTTGATTTGCTGTAATCAGAAGTGGTTAATAAAAGGAAAGAAGAAATGTTTCATGTTGAAGCACTGCAAATGGTTTTGTTGGAGTATATTTTAACAATAACAACAACAAATTATATTTGTATAGGTATTGGACAGTCAGATGCTCCAAAGCTGGGGTTGGGATCAGGAAGGGTGGAGGGCAGGGAGAGTACGAGTAGGAGGGTGACTTAAAGCCCAAATGAAGAGGAGGGACTTGAGACAGTGGAATAGAGTTCCCAAGGGTCAGGCTGAAGGCCCTAACACCGAGGGTGGGGTGGAATGGGCAGAGAACATAGAGCTGGCTGGATTCCCTGAGCGGTGGAAATGTCAGGTCTCAATGGAGTTTGCAGGTCACAGAGGTAGGGAGGAGCAAGAACATTGGAGGCTCAATACCATGATGAGGATTTTGAACTCTATCCTCTGGTGGATAGGGAGTAGAACCAGGTTAGGTTGGGGGTTATAAATTCATGAGTATTTAAGCTGCAGACCTGCCATTGCTAGATTTGAATTCTACCTGTCCCACTGTCTCCACTTTGTCAACACTTTCTTCTCCAGCCCCTGCACTGTCATGTGTGGCATCCCTCTGGGCTCTGTTCTTGCCTCTCTCCTTTTCAATAACTATCTGCTCCACCTTAGTGACATCATTCACAGACATGGGGTCAACTTCCACATATATGCAAATGACACCCAACTGTATTCTCTGTATCTCTACCTCTACCCTCAGTACTAGGACCACTACTGTCCTCAAGATTGCCTGTCGGACAAAAAGTACTAGATAAGAGCTAACTTCCTGCAGTTGAACAACAACAAGCCTGAGGCCCTCCTGCTTCGCTCCCATCAGTGCCTCTGTACCTCAGGCACTAGTAGCATCTCCTTCCATGGATGCACTCTACATCTCACAGAGCAAAAACAAAACCTTGGAGTCTTGTTCAAATCTCATCTGTCCTTTCTAACCCATATCCATACCATGACCCATTCTGCTTTTCCCCACTCCGCAATATCGCTCAGCTCCGCCATTGCCGCACACAGCTAAGACCCTCATAAATGCATTCATAACATTCAGACTTGACTTCGCAAACTCACCGCCTCCCCACACCCCAACCACCCAACTCTTCCCTCCAAAGGCTGTAGATCACCCAGAACTTAATAGCCTATATCCTCTCCCGCACCAGGCTCCACAACCCTCACCCCCATCCTTGCCCAACTCTACTGGCTTCCCATCACACAGGATACAGGCACTGTATCAAGATCCTGGTCCTCACTTTCAATGCCCTCCATAGCCTTGCTCCTACCTATCGCTGCAGCTTCCTAACTCCCTACCAAAATGCTGGCAACTTTTGCTCAGTGGGCTTCATGTCCTCGCCTTACCCACCCCACTATTGGCGAAAGGGCCTTCAGACTCCATCCTCTGAAACTCTATCCCCCAGTCCCTCATGTCACATCACAAATGTGAAGGAATCCCCTTCTTTTCTCTTTCTCCATTTTAATGTAGAACTGATCAAGCCTACATCCATTCTTTTAATAGTGATAATTCTGCAATATTGAACTCACAACTATTATTGCAGTCCACTCCAATGGATTATTTTTGAGAGCAGAATACATGAATTCTCATTAAAGTGCAATATTGGTTTAAAGTAATGGAGAATTACAACAATATCTGCCATATCAAAACTAAGTATCGGTATTGATTTAACTCCAGAAAGATAAGTAAAATGACGATCATTTTATCACCAGTTTGTGGAATGAGACACACATTGATGTGATTGGTTATGCAATTATATTACCGCAATACCCACAGTCGCTGCAGTAAAGAAAAAAGATTAATTATTTTAAGAAACTCATTGAATAATAGTAGAACAATCCCATTCCAACAGTTTATGGTAATCAATAGAGCAGCTATAAAGCGCAGTGAGACAATCCCATCGGAATTGTGGGTTATGGGATTAAAACTGAATCTTATTGTAAATTAAACCAATACTTCTCAAACAATTGCAGCAAATTGCTGAAAGTGCAATTGCAACCATGCTTTTAGTTCTTGCTGGAGCTTGTGGTGGGTGGGGGAAAGACAATCTTCATTTATTGACTGTGTCAATAGCATTTATGAATAGTGAAACAACTATCACAGGTAATTACAACAGGGCCGTACGCAGGATTTTTTTTGGGGGGGTGCGAATTGCTAGTGATGGGACCAACAATGGCCGGGGGCTTGGGGGCTGCCCCTGAAGCCCCCTCGAGGTTCCGACGTTTTACACAGTTTGAGGTCTTATTTAATCGATTCAGAAGATCTAATATGAACGGTATTTATGCCCTTGGTGTTTAAGAGCATCATTATTTATTCAGTGTTTTTATTTTCCCCGGTAGTCCGTGTCTAATTGGGAAGGTCGAATGTGTTCGCCGATAAAAGCAAACACGATTGTTGACTCGATGATGTAAGGAATGCGAACGATAAAGTAAATTACAATCCAATTAGCACAGTACAATGACGAATGCTTGATAAATGTAGGCGTATAGAGAAAATGATCATAAACTACAGATTGACGGTAATTAATAAGTTGTTCTGCATTGTTATCCTAAGACTAAATTTCTTTCGGACTGTAATGAAAAATAATGTAAGAGTAAAGTATGAATGATGTGCTCAGAAATTCCAGCAAAGCAAATTTTATAAAAGACAAGAAAATATACAGAAACTGAAAATCAGTGTAAAACAGTTAATTCACACGTTTTACAAGCCTGTTATCAGCATTATCCTGAAAATATCGTTGAACTGTGAGCAATAGTGTAGTTAGTTTGTATTTATTTATTTAGAATCAAAATTAAAGGAAGTGACCCATCGAGCAATACTGATCTGACGAAAAAATACTTGAAAAAATAAGGGAGGGGAAATTAATTATTTAATAGCGTTCCGTATTCGAGACGCCTCGGTCGCTTTGAAGCGAATACGTCAACCGCTCTACCAATATCGATTTCCATATTATAATGAATGTGCATTAACGCGAGGGCTGAAAGTCGCTCCTATATGGAGCAGAATGCTGGACACTTAGGCAAACCCAGGAGATTAGGTGACTCGTGAGGTATATACCAGGCTTCTAAGAGACGCCCTGAACGTTTACTGGCGACAGCATCTGACAAATAGTGAGCTATATGGTACACCACCACACTGGTATCACAGACATTACCGCAGAGGCGTCTTAGGTTTAGCGGACATAGCTGGAGAAGCCGGGAGGAAACTGTCCATAGTGCTACTATCCTATGGGAACCATGGCACGGTCACAGAACACGAGGTAGACCGACCCTAACCTACCTCGCTACATGAAATGCACGGATTATATTATTATTCAAAGAGAGAAAGAGTGACTTTCAGAGGAGTCACGTTGAAGAGATTTGTGTAGGAAGAGCTGTTGCTTTGCAGACTCGACTGCACCTGTCCTTTATATCCCGCTGGTGTGAGGCAGCAGTTCTGGGGACCTCAACTCTAACAGGTGCAGGTTAACAATCCTTTAAGTTATAGCCAATTACGTGACACTGCCCACAAACCCTGAAAATAAATCTCAGTTGTCAATCAGTCAGATATGCAACCTCGACCTTGGGAATGTCTTCAGATTCAGAGGCACTGAGTAGGAGGGAAAGAAAGTTTCCCACAGGTGATAGAAGACAGCAGCATCACCTGGCGAGTCGCCTGGCACAGTGAATAGCACTCTGGCCTCTGAGTCAGAAAGTTGTGGGTTCAAACCCCACGTCGGCACTCGGTATCACACAGAGGAAGCTGACACTTCAATGTGGTGCTGTCTGTGGGTGGGGGGGTCCCATTGTTAGAGGCTGTTCTTTTGGTTGAGATGCTGAACCGAGGTCTGATCCGTCTGTTTAGATGGATGTGACAAAGATCCTCTGACACTACTCGAAAAGCGGAGGGAAGTCTCCCTCCTGTTGTCCTGGCCAACAAACGCCCCCAAATAAAATCGGTGACTCACTCCATCGGTGTTTGTGGGACAATCCTGGGCAAAAACTGGCCACTTTACAGTACGTTCTGTGAAGCGCTCTGAGCTGTCTCGACAATGTACTAAGGCACTATTATCAATTGCTAACATTATCAGATTAAAATACGATTTCAGCTTCCACAAAGTGGTGCTATCTTTTTATGTAGTGACTGTATACGGGATGATTTCCGATTGACACACCATGTAGAATAGGCGCTAAAGCCTAGGTCTATGTCCATGAGTATTTTTTTTAAAGATAGGCATTCCCGTCCAGCATATAACTTTTTTGTTGGGTTCTCAAAAGCTTTAATTTCTCAGAAGCTTGTAAATATGTTGTCATTGTTTGCCAGCATTACAGTCACACCTCTCAAAACTTGAGTCATTTTTACTTACGGTGATCAGATGAAAAGATGATTTTAACTCCAGCATTGGTGCTGCCCCTTGTGGCTGTTTACGGGATGATTTCCAAACGAGGATTTGAGTCTTGGCGCCTATGTTTATCCAATCACGAGTAACAGACTCGCCGCGTCATGGACTGGTCTATTGACGCGGTATGTTTTGGGGTAGACGCCGATTCTGGTGTGCGACTCGATAATTTTATATTAATACTAAATCATTCAAAGATGTGAGTTTATAATTTATATATAGTTTTGAAGAACTGATTGTTACTCAAATGTTCAATAAATTTACTTGGTATTTAAATTTGATAAAAAAATGCAATTCTCTACCCCGGAAAATGTGGACCTTTTATAATTTGGGGGGGTGCGTACGCACCCGTCGCACCCCCCCTGCGTACGGCCTTGTTACAAACACATAGTGCATCACAATTTTACCCTCACATTGAGTTTATTAGTACTAATAGAAGCCTACTGTCCCACCCCATTTAGAAATATATTGTTGCCAGTGTCACATATCACAACATTTCTGTTCTTGAGCTCACAACAAATTCAAAGAAAGTGAAGGCGAAGCCTTGTGGCTAATTCAAATTCATCCTTCCAGAATACCCATCCTATTACATCAAGCTGCTTCTTAGATGTAGTTGTGGTAGTGTTCTGGTAACAAGCTGTCATTGTTCATTATCCTCTGTGGAAAGTAATTCACAAGATGAAAAGTATATTTTCATAAATAATAATTATTATGTATTTCGCACCTTCACATTGGGAGATATACCAAAGTGTTTCATATGATGCACTGTAAAGTGCATTGACAGTGTTTTCTGTGGGTGAACACGACAGCTAATTTGCTCTTAGAAATGTCCCACGAACAGCCATGATATGACTGACAATTTTATTAAATGTATTTGTTTCAATGAAGAAGGCCTTTTCGGTCATATTTTCAGAATATCCACAAAAAAAACCTACCATTATAAAGTTCACGGAGCCCAGAGAACATTAAGATATACAGTCAATTTACTTTACAGTAGGGTCCGGCGATATATCGATATATCGCTAAAACCCGATATAATTTTCATATCGATACGCCGATATAGGCATTTCAAAAATATTGATATATCGAAAAATCGATATAGGTATGCAAGGGGTGGGGGGGGGGGGGGGGGGAGAGACGGCTGCGGGGGGTTGAGGGGGAGAGAGACGGCTGGGGTGGGGGGTAGGGGGGAGAGAGACGGCTGGAGGGGTGAGGGGGAGAGAGATGGTTGGGAGTGGGGAGGGGAAGAGAGACGGCTGGGGGGGGGGGGGTGGCGAGAGAGACGGCTGGGGGGGGGGGGGGGGGGGGAAAGAGACGGCTGGGGGGAGGGAGAGAGAGACAGCTGGGGGGGGAGGGGGAGAGAGACGGCTGGGGGGAATGGGAGAGAGACGGCTGGGGGGAGGGGGAGAGAGACGGTGGGGGGGAGGGGGAAAGAGACGGGTGGGGGGGGAGAGAGATGACGGGGGTGGGGGGTGCGAGAGAGGGACAGGGGCGGGAAGAGAGAGGGACGGCGGAGGGTGCGTTGCGGGAGAGACGGGGTGGATGTGAGAGAGGAGAGAGACACAGACAGAAAAATACAGAGATGGAGAGAGTGAGAGACACAGAGAGAAAGATTTATAGAAAGAGATAGGCCCCGAATGCGCGCGCACCCGGAACGTGTGCGCACTCAGAATGCGCGCACCGCGCGCGCATGCGCTGTACGAAAACCCCCAAAATATCGATATTTCAGTATATCTCGATATGAGCCCATCGATATATCTAAATCGGAAAATTTCCATATCAACGGACCCTACTTTACAGTATATTCTGTGAAGCGCTTTGAGACGTAACAACAAAATGATTAGACGTAATACCAAATGCAATTATTATTATATTATTGTATATTCTATTCCTTACTCCACATGCCTAATAGTAATCCTTCAAAAAAAAATTGATCATTTCAATCCACAACTATTTGTGGGACACTATTTGTTTCACCCATAAATATACAGTCAATTCAATTTACAGCATAATCTGTGAAGCATTTTGAGATGTCTAGAAAAAGTTAAAAATCCTTTATCAATGCAAGGATTATTATTATTCTACTGCTACTAATAATAATCCTTGCATTTGATATAGTGCTTTATCACATCTTCAAGATGTCTCAAAGTGCTTCACAGAATATACTTAAGTGAGTTGACGGTATAGTTTGTGGCAGCAAAACAGGGCAGCAATTTGTGCACAGCAGTGTCCAACAAACAGTCATGATTGAAGTGACCGATTTTAAAAAAAAGGAATTATTGCCCCTGAAAAATGATCCGCCAATCGACTAAAAACCAGATTCCTACTTACTGTAGGCATGTGGTGAAAGGAAACTTGCCCAACATTTTGCCTTATCAGGAATCAAATCCAGGTCTCTTGCTTGTGAGGTGAGTGTTCTAACCACTGAGGTACAGGACTCCATTAAGTCAAGCAAAATAAGAAATGAATAGCAACACACCGTTTCTTCTTAAGAGCACTACCAAAATCTAAAAACTGCATAAATGCCCATGAAAAAAAGAAACATTTATGAAATTTGAATGATTCTTCAATAAGAACCTAAAGCACACAACAAGGATAGGCCACCCAGGCTTTCAAATCTATTTTATTCCCAGATCACACAACCTCCACATGCTTTCTCCTTTTCTTTGGATGAAGTAACTTTTAAATACTTTATGAAACCTAAAATAATTGAAAATGTAAACCTCTAGAATATCAATCCACCTCCAGATTCTCTACATAGAAATCTGCTCTGCATTCCATAACTTTAAGACATTTTTATTAATTCTTATATTTCAAATACCCTTAAACCAAAGAAATTCATCAGCTGAACTGCCACCTTGCATGAAGTTACATGGGTATTTATTTTATCCCATTCAGTTGTGTAGCTCTTTGCATTCAATGTACAGTCGGTTTATAAAATACAGTTAAGCTATTAAAGGCATCCTCCTAATGTGAAAGGGTGTAACAATTAGATCACTAGAACCTCTAACAATAGATCATTTGTCACCTCCTACTCTCCTACTCTGCCCTGCTCTCTCTCCGCCCTTCCCACCTCCTATCCCCACTCGACCCTCCCACAGCCTCCCTCTGCTCCAGCCTGGGAATCCTCCGCCGGGCTCACCATGGCACTCGGCGTTGGCTGTCCAGCAGCAGCCACACCAACTGCCCAATTTCACACCACCGCCGCCAGCCACGCCGGACACAGATCCGGGGGGTTAACCTCTCCACTCTCATCCCCATCCCCTCCACCCTTGCTGCCCAATACGGTCCCCCCACACATCCCTCTGCCAACTGCTCCCTCCGTGTTGGCCTCCAAAATGTTCGCTCCCTCTGCAACAAGACCCTGGCTATCAATGATCTCATCCTCAATGAGAACGTTGACATCATGGCCCTAACTGAAACCTGGATTCACCCAAGCGGACACTTTGCCCCACACAGAGGCCACACCATCTGGCTACACCTCCCATAACGTCTCTCACCCCAAATGGCACGGCGGTGGCTTGGCCCTCATCTCTAGGGAGCCACTTGCCCTATCCCCCTACGCCTCTGGTTCCTTCCACTCTTTCAAACTCCTCACCCTCTCCCACTCTTCCCATCTCTCCCTCAAAATCCTCCTTGTTTACCGTTCCCCAAAACCCCCCCAAAAACTTCATCTCTGACATCTCCACTCTCCTTGCCTCCTCTAATCGCCTCATCATCCTCGGTGACTTTAACCTACACTTCATCCGCTCCTACTCCACCTCCTCAGAATTCTCCTCCCTTCTCTCCTCTCTCAACCTCTCCCTCCACATCCACTCCACCACTCACGTTCACGGCCACCCGCTTGACCTGGTGATCACCCGGGGCATCAGCATCTCAGATGTCACCATCTCTGACAAGGCCATCTCTGACCACCACTTCATTTCTTTCAACTCCACTAACCCTCTTCCCTCTACCCACAAACCTACCACCATCTTCTGCCGCCCATGGAAGAAGATCCCCCCACAAACTCTCTCCGCTGCCTTGGAGTCCTACAAACTCCTCTCCCTCTGGCCCATCTCGTGCACTAACCCTTCCTCCGCACTCACCATGCTCAACAACACCCTCTCCAGCACATTCAATACTCTTGTCCCCTTCACTTCCCAAACTGCATCCTATACCCAAACCTCACCCTGGTTCACCACCCACCTCCGTTCCCTCAAGGGCCAGCTATCTAGCTGCCAGCCCATCTCCAACCTCCCCTTCTCTTCCAAGGTCCTTGAAATAGTGGTTGCCTCCCAGCTCTGCTCTTTCCTCACCCAACACTCACTCCTTGAACCCCTCCAATCGGGTTTCTGTGCCTCCCACAGCACGGAAACTGCCCTGGTCAAGGTCACAAACGACATCCTGACCATTTGTGACCAGGGCTCTCTCTGCCTCCTCATCCTCCTCAACCTATCCACTGCCTTCGATACCGTGGATCACGGGATCCTCCTCCACTGCCTCTCCTCCCTCCTCAACCTGCAAGGATCTGTCCTTGAATGGTTCCGGTCCTATCTCTCCTACCCCCTTCACTTTGTCTCTTCCAATGGCTTCTCCTCCAGCCCCTGCACAGTCACATGTGGCGTTCCCCAGGGCTCTGTCTTTGGCTCCCTACTCTTCACCCTCTACACTCTCCCCCTGAGCGACATCATCCATAGAAATTAGGTAAATTTCCATATGTACGCAGATGACATCCAACTCTACCTATCTGCGTCAACACTAGATTCCAGGACCACTGGCGTTCTGACTGCATGTCTGTCCGACATCAAGTCCTGGATGAGGGAAAATTTCCTGCAAGTCAATGTCAACAAGACAGAAGCCCTTCTGATTGGCTCATGCACCTCAGGTGCTGACAACATCAGCATTCAAGGCTGCTCTCTTCACCTTTCTAAGCCAATCAGCAATCTGGGTGTCTTGTTCGACCCCAAGCTATCCTTCCTCTCCCACATCTGCTCCATGACTGGCAAAATCTTTCATCACCTCCGCAATATTGCCGGACTCCACCCCTACCTTACCCCACCGCGCTGCCGAACCTCTCATCCATGCCTTTATCACTTCCAGGCTCGACTACGTGAACTCTCTGCTCGTTGGCCTCCCCAGCTCCTCCTTTCACAGGCTGCAGATCATTCAGAACTCTGCAGCTCATGTACTCTCCCGTACCAAGCTTCGCGACCACATCACTCCCACCCGTTTCCACTGGCTCCCCGTCACCTAGAGGATCGAATTCAAGATACTTGTCCTCAATTTCAAGGACATTCACGGCCTTGCCCCTGCCTATCTCTCTGACCTACTGTCTCCCTATGAGCCTGCCCACACCTTCCGTTCAGCAGACTCAGGCTTGCTCCGCATCCACCTCCCTAACTGCCCAACCATAGGCGGCCAGACTTTCAGCCTCTTTCTCCCACTCTCCTATCCCTTCCCCCTGCCCCGACCCTCCCCCGCCCCCCCCCACCCCTGCTCGGGTCCCGACCAAGACTGTTCAGCGCTTTGGGACGTCCTCCCAACGTGAAAGGCGCTATATAAGTGCAATTTTGTTGTATTTGTTGTTGTTTCAAATGCGAGAACTGTAAGTATCAATGTTGTTGCTTTATTGTTAGAATTGTTGATATTATTTTATACAGGTCGTCTCTGCTGGAGAAACTACCAATTGAAATGTTGCTTAATGAAGTGTAAAAGGTATTCCTTGGATTTGTGGATCATGAGTACTGGATGCATTTCAAACAACAATCAAATACACACACGTAGTGCAAAACTAAAATAGAATACAGTGCTAGCCAATTTGCGAGAGGAAAACACAACATGAGTTATGATTTCTAGTGTTAATTATCACCAGTGATAATTATCAGATTGTCAGAAATTGCAGAGGAAGTAATCTAGAAGTAATGATATGTGGCAACACCTCAACAACAAATCACATTTGTATAGCACCTTTCATATTGGAAGAACATCCCGAGGTGCCCCCTCATCCCAAGAGACAGTTAATTTGTAGGATTCTCAGTTAGTTTGAAATTGAATTCTGCCCAGATGGATGGAATAAGTCTACTTTCTGGTCAACAAAAATTATCATACATGCCAGCATTGTTTAACAGGGTGAACAAAAAGTTGTGATACCATTACAATGTAAAATAAGTCTTAAAGGAATTATAATTTTTTTAGATAATAGGGTAGGTATCACAACTTTTTAGTCATCTTTTGTTAAGCTTCCAGCATGCACAGGTAAGGAGAGGGAAGGACTACTGGCCAATTTGCTGGAATAAGTATAATATTCAATAAAATAATTGGTGTGGTGAAGAAGCTTGCAGGAAGTGTTGGCTTTTTGGCCTATGCTTCTGGATAAACTCAGAACATAATTTTTTGTAAATTACTCCACTTATACTTTGTTCTTCTCAACTACATCACTGTCTCAGGAATACTTTAAATGAAAGTTTATTTTCATAGTATTAAATAACAGTAATGCTTTAGGATTTTATTTTCTCTCCATTATGTGTATTTCTGTCCTGGAAAATCCATATGGCACAGCATTTCCTGGTTTCCAGTCAGATATTCATCAAATTAAATTTGTACCTTAATATGCACAAACGACCCCATTACATTCACAGCCCTGAGCGAACAATAAATATATGAAGGCATGAGTATTCACTTGTCATTCAGTTAACTGCAGTATAACAATGCATCTTGGTATCTCGACTCAGCTCCAGGCATTGTTATTTTGTAACCAGCTGTGCAAAACCTCAAAAGATATCTAGACATGTGGGCAGTTATGTGCAATAGAAGACAGACTTTGCGAGAGAATAGAATAAGTGAACAACTGGGTCACCTATTGAAACAGACACCAATGGCTTCTCATTAAATGACTGTTTATTAGGAAGGATATCAATATTGGTGTCAGAATTGAGCATGGGATGTGCAGCATTGACTGCTTGTATCCTCATTACCAATCTATTTCTCTACTAACCACTGGAACTAAAATGTAAATTTTACATATTGCCCATGGCAAACAAAATGCGAGGGTGAAAATTACGACAAGTGATATGTTGATTATTAGCAGTAAAATGTGATGTGTTGATTATTAACAGCAAAATCATGATAAGTCTGATCTTGTGTGCCTCCCCCACCCCACCACATCACAATGGTTGGACCTGAAGGTGGCCTCAGGCTACCACTGAATTTCTGGATCATGAATTGTGATAGGTGATGGTTCATGGGATATTGGTTTTATCAAAAAAAAGAGCTAGTATCCCATGAATTGCAACTGTAATGGTGCAGTACAGAAGTATAACAGTGGCCATAGGTTGGTTTCTTACTCAATGTATGAGATAGATTTGGGAGACTTGCTTCTTATGACTTGCTTGTTATGTTGACATTAAAAATATGTTTTTTTAAAAAACATTATCTTCACAGAGGGGTTATCTTACTCATTGTAACCAGCTATCAACTTGAGTCACTATTGAACCACTGTTATTTGTTATTTTTCAATCCTAGGTGTGATTACAAAGCCACCTCTTCACAACTGCAAAAGGCTTGCAACCACATTGAATCTCTGGTGAGTTGAAGTGTATTGAAGACCAAGCCTTACTTCTCTTTGCCAACAATAAACTGTCATGCATCAGCCACATATCCACCAATATATATGCAAATGATCACAGAGCAACTGCCTGATGTGAGAGGGTCTAAGCAGGGTCTCCTTGAAGTTGAACTGGCTCAAAAGTGACATGTTTGGCAACAGAATGTCAGAATCATGACAGACCTCTGGTGGTCTTGATAGTCCAGTCCCTGAATTGGGTGGGTCTGCAGTATTCCAGGGCAGTGCTGATGACAGCTGAGCTGGCAGCCTGGCAATGGAAGCGAACTTTGCGAAGTTGAAACGAAGATCATTATCCAAGTGCACCTCCAGAGAGTCTGCCTGGAACATTGTAAATCTTATTCTAATTCTCACAATTTAAGATGTTGGTCGTAATCTCCTTCTGCTACTGCATCTGAATAGTAATACAGTCTCAGCTGTATGCCATTTTAGCTCAGCTCTTCTGTCTGGGTCAGATATTATAGTTTCAAGCCCCACACCCATATTTTTGTTCCATATTAAGACGAGGGTTCGGTATTAAATCCTCCTTCCACTCCTGTGTGTTCGCTGGTGACATTTCATACAGCTTTTTTAAACAAAATTCAGTGCCACATTTCATTTATTTTTGAAAAACTTTGTCTGGCTTTGATGTTAGATGCTGAAGACTGAAATTGAGTGCAACTTCACTCAGTCAGTGTCCTCAATCTAATGTCTCCAACGCCAAAAATTTAAGTTGAAGTTTGAGGAAAACAATGGTGGAGCCAATATTTTAACTTTGTTACTGTTTTAAACAGTATGAAATGATGCAAAAACAAAAGTTGCTGGAAAAACTCAGCAGGTTTTCCCAGCAACTTCTGGTTTTGTTTCAGATTTCCAGCATCTGTAGTATTTTGTGTTTTGTTTATGAAATGATGCATCAGAAACACATTTGAAGAAGAGGTTAGTGACCATCAATAGATACGAAAATGGAATGCGTCTCTAAATCCAAGGTGTTGTAGAATGCATTCAGTGTAATTACCCTGAATGTATTATACAATAATTTACATTTATATTAGTGCTTTTCACATCAAGCTGATGAGTGGCAATGGTGATGCTATATGTATATATGTGTGTGTGTATGTGTGTGGGGGTGGGGGGGGGGGGGGGGGGGGCGGAGACAGGGGGGAACAACATCACATGCGCTTCAAAGAAAACAACACTGTAAATTTCACTATATTCATGTTTGAAAACACAGCAGTTTGGTTGTGATTTGTCATTGGGTTATCTGTAGTTTTCATTCCACTATAAAGTGGTGCTTCACTATAAACAGTGGTCAACTTCTCTTTCAGTAAAACCAGATAAAACACAGCTATCTTTATCAAACTCAGTTTAATTGCCTAGAGCGTCATTGTATCCAATTAATATTTATTGAATGGATACTTTGATTTCAAAGTTAAAGTTTCTGTTATTTCATTATTATAGTTTGACAATTCTTTCCAATTACATTTTCCATTTCTATGCCAACAGCTCCAAAGGTAGGAATATGAAATTGCTCAAATGATTCTGTTATTAGCATCACAAAGAAATTCTCGAAGGGTTCTTTTAGTTGACTTGCAAAAAGTGAGGGCACAAACTTGCGATTGTTTGACGTCAAATGACCAATTAGTAACTATCTTTGGAGCTCCTGTGACTTCGTGGTCTTGTCTTGCAAGCTGGGGAGACCCAGCTGGGGAGACCTGTGTTTGAATCCAGGCAGGTCAGGGCGAAACTTTGGGTAAGTTTCCTTACTTCACATGCCGAATAATAATCCGTCCAAAAAAACCACAGTAATAAAATTGGTCATTTCAATTCAAGACTGTTTGTGGGACACAGCTGTGCACAATTGACTGCCGCGATTCGCCCACAAATATACAGTCAATTCCCTTTACAGTATATTCTGTGAAGCGCTTTGGGACGTCGATAAGATGTGAAAAGCACTATATCAAATGTAAGGATTATTATCTTTGGTGGGGGATGGTGGGGGTGGTAATTGAATTGGCTCCAAGGCGAGTAACGGAATGTCAGATTCAAGCCAATTGTCTTTGGGAGGCACCATTCTTAGGTTCCTGAGCCAAGCAGGTCTGCAGTATTCCAGGGCACTGCTGATGACAGCGCAGTCAGCCTGGCTCATTGGCAGCACATGGAAGAGCAAACCAGTGACTGGGAATACGATCTGCCATTTCAGTTCTTTGCTAAGCCTGTAAGCCAAAGTCCTCATGGATAGGGTGGTCATAGCTGGATAAATAGTGGGAAGTTAGCCAGACAGCATCTTCAATGACAGGCTGTGCAGTTTTAGCTGATTAGACTTCAACTGTACCTCAAGGCATATTTTGGGGGTCCACAAGTCTTGGCTCATGCCAACCTGGATGAAAAATGCTGAGAAAATCATGGTTTGCCAAGTATAACAGAATTAACAACAATAACCACTAAATTACAGTTGTATAGTGCCTTTCACATCGGGAGGTCATTCTAAAGCGCTGGACAGTCAGTGTTTCAGACCTGAGCTGGGGTCAGGATCAGGGAGAGTGGAGAGTGGAGGGACGGGAGGGGAAATGGGGTGACTGATGGCACCATCTAAGAGGGTCTTGAGATGGGATTGGACGGAGGCTAGGGACGGGGGCGAGGTGGGGGATTTTGGGATGGAATTCCAGAGGTTGGCGGCAGAGTTGCTGAGGTCTCGCCTGCCATTGATGGAGCGGGTCGAGAATATGTGGTCCGTTGAGAGGATGGAGCGGAGAGGTTGGAAGGGGGTTAGAAGGTCGCAGAGATAGGGTAGCGCGAGACTACAGAGGGCTTTATAAGTCAGGACCAGGATCTTGAATTAATAATAATAATAATCTTTGCATTTAACATAGCACTTTTTATGTCTTCTAGACATGTCAAAGCACTTCATAGAATATACAGTAAAGTGAATTGACTGTATATATGTGGGCGAAATGTAGCAGCCAATTCCTCACAGCAGTGTCCCACAATTGATCAATTGGAATGAATGTGTGTCTGAACTGTGGGCAGGAAGGTGGTGGCAATGTTCTCACGTATTACACACTTTGTACTTCCTATCAGGCAACTTACTGTATAATTGTGGATTGAAATGACCAATTTTTTTTGAGGGATTATTATTAGGTGTGTGGAGTAAGGAAACTTGCCCAAGGTTTCGTCCTGCCTGGAATTGAACCCATGTTCGCTTAGACGTCCAATGCTCTAACCACTTAGCTATAGGACTCCTATAGAATTAGAAAGAAAACTACACATTTATAAAACTGCAAACACATTTAGCTGAAAAAATATTGACAATTCAGCTAGCCTGAGATGCATAATGCAAGGTGCAAAAAAACGCATGTGATGGAGAGTCAGAAACATAATACAGGTAGTTACTTTATAATATAATGAACCAATGATAGGTCAGGTAAGATTTAAATGGGTGCCATTTCTTATAATTCCATTCACTTAGGTACTATATTTAGCTTTATCATTATCACATACACTCGCTGCACATTCAGAGCACTATAAGTTTTTAAAAATCTTAAATTTTTCATTGCAATTGCTTCAGTTTTGTTTTCAGAGATTTGCAAGAATAAGCTAAGGATTTTAGTCCTGTTGAACTTCATGGAATATGACAAGCTAAAGTAATAAGATAAAAGCTTTCAGTGAATATAAAAACTGTATTCTGCATACTTACTTGCAACATAAAGTTTAATGTCGGAAAATGTGAAGTGATTCACACTTGTTAGAAAAAGTTAAAACTTCTATGGTCTGAGTGGTAGTAACTTGTGAAGAGTGGAGGACTAAAGAGATGTGGGGATGCAGATCCACAAATCTCTAAAATTAGTCATTCAGATAGATAAGACTATAAAAAGGCCAATGAGGACTTGGGCTTTTTTTTTCCAAAGGAAGAGAATAGAAAAGTGAGGAGGTCATGTTGAATTTATACATAACAACAACAGCATTACATTTCTCGAGCGTCTTTCATGTAGGGAAGATGTCCCACGGCACTCAAAACATTGATTCTGACCTATTCTGGTCTCTACACAAAGGAAAGATATGGCAGTGCTGGAAACAGTACAGTGCAGGTTTATGAGGATGCTACCAGGCTTGGCAGGTTACTCCTAATAGGATAGACTGAAGAGCTTAGGCTCATTTTCGCTAAAAGAGACATTTATGGGGGGACCTAATAAAGGTTAAAAGGATTTGATAAGATTAACATAAATAGGCTGTTTCCATTGGTTGAGGAGTCTGTTACCAGCGACACAAATATAAGATAGCCACTAGGGGATCCAAAAGAGAATTTAGGAGGAAAAACTTCACGCAGAATGTGAAACTCACTGCCTGAAGTGGTCATTGGATAGTGTAGATGAAATGAAGAGGAAGCTAGACCTTCACATGAAGGAGAGGGAGACAAAAGAGTATCGGAAGGAATAAGGAATCCGTGAAGATTCATGTGGAGTATAAACACTGCCACAAATTGATTGGGCAAAGTAGCCTATTTACGCGCTATACATTCTTTATAAATATTGAAAAACCTTCAATCATTGACAAGGACTCTCAGGTTAGAGATATCAAGATTGAAAATCAAGGTACTATAACAAGGTGGTATAATACCAGCCAATAAAAAAAAATCCTTCCGCAGCATTCAAATGATACTTCTATTTCCTGTGACTGTGGACTTTTCTCGGTCGGATAGGAAGTTCAGTTCCAAGGGATGGGTAGTTTAGGGTGTGAACATTTGCCATATGGAAGATAGAAATGACTCGGGGAATATCTGGTTATGGTTATTGAGAAAACAACAGAGCTTTTATCCCCTGGTGAGAGTATCAGCAATTCTTTGTACACTTGAAATGGATCTTTACTTCCTAGTTACAGAGAATATGTTGCCCTTGTGGAGACATTTTGAGCAGTTTCATTTCCTGCAGCACCAACATCATTATATCATCACAATCTCAGCTCCAGTGAAGCTTGTATTGCATAATCAGCTCTCATTGCAAAATCTCTACTTGAACAGTAATATCTCTCACTGAACTGGGAGCAGAGGTGATGGAAATGGAAATGCTCTGAATTCATTAATAATGATTTTCAATGGACTGAACAATTCAGCCTCCCTCCTTATGATGATCTTATTTTATCAGAACTGTGATTAAATTATTTGTTTGCATTGGCATCCTTTGTACTTAATATGATGTGCTGGTTTACAAATCTCATGATTGCTCAACCTTTGCAAATAAACATGGCAGTGTGTGTTGTGAAAACAGCTGTAACCAATTGGGTGTTAAAGACAAGATGCTTGTTTTGGTGGTCAACAGTACTCACTCATTCCTCAAAGGGCCCAGTTTCATTCAATCGGAGTTCATTTATGGTCATATGTGATAGCCACATTCATATCCCTCCAGCCCAATTTTGTTCTCAAAAGGATAGTTTGAAAGGGGAAAGGAAAGCAAAGCAAACTGTATAATATATATTTGGGCAAGAAATAAATGTAAAACAGTTAATCTGAAATAAAGTAATGGTAATATTACATGGACAAAGTTAAATTAATGCTATAATTGAAAAAAAATGTATTGACTTCAATTAATAATGGTACTCCTGATATTTCAGTTGCATTATAATTTATATTTTTCAGGATATAACAATAATAATAATAATAATAATCCTTACATTTGAATATATCGCTTTTCACGTCTTCTAGACGTCTCAAAGAGCCACAGAATATACTGTAAAACGAATTGATTGTATATTTGAGGGCGAAACGCAGCAGCCTATTGCACGCAGTAGTGTCCCACAAACAGTCGTATATATTGTATTAATAATCCTTGCATTTGATAGAGCGCCTCACAACATCTTAGTAACATCTCAAAGCACTTCACAGAATATACTGTCAAGTGAATTGACTGTTTATTTTGTGGGCAAAAAGTGGAAGTGAATTGTATACAGCAGTGTCCGACAAACAGTCATAGATTGAGTGACCAAATGATTATTATTTTTATTTATTTTTGATGGGATTATTATCCCTGCGATTTGCCAACTGGCTAACAACCTGGTTCCTACTTGCTGCTGGGTAAACAGGTGTGTGGTGTAAGGCAAAAACACTCCAAAGGGATGGAGATCTAGAATGTCGGGGAAAAAAATGGGGATGAAGGCCTTACTACCAATGGTGGGGCGTGCCGGGTGGGAAACATGGAACAGGCCACTGCCCGCTGAGTGGATTGAGTAGACAGATTAGTAAGGTACATAACAGCGGACCCACCCCATAACAATATAATAACAATCCTTGTATTTGATATCGTGCTTTTCACATCTTATCGACGTCTCAAAGTGCTTCACAGAATATAATGGGAATTGACTGTATATTTGTGGGCGAAACGCATCAGCCAATTGGCCATAGCAGCGTCCCAAATATCCCACAAACAGCCATGAAGTGAATGACTTATTTTATCTGAAGGATTACTTGCCAGGGCACCAGGTTAAGCTTCCTTCACTGTTCCACTAATGCCATTGGGACATTTAATAATTTCTACTTGAACAGGCAAACAGGAGCACGGTTTTAATGAAGGATGGCACCTCCCCAGTGGAGCGCTCCTCCCAGTACTGCCCTGGAGAGAGAGAGAGAGAGCTCAACTTTCAAAGTATCAACTTTCATCTTAATAAAACATCTGACTGGTTCAGGGAGCACAACATTTCCAAGAGATTGTGCATCATATATTATACAGTGCATATAAATGACTTGTTACAGTTATCTTCTTATTGCTATGCTGCAGTTACCAGCATGGAACCAGATGGATTTAGTTCAATCCATGTATGGCAATGATCTGACCACAACACCAATACATCTCCTAGAATAATTTGAGTTATTTTATTAATCCTTGCACTGATAGTCAATGAACATGTCTGTGATGATAAATAGTGAGTTCTTATTTGGGTACTACTTATTCACACTGATGCATGAAGGTGAGGAATAAAAGTAAATTTCATTAATATAAACACATGAACCTAAAAGGAACCCTGTTTGAGCTAATTTGTGGGAATAGAAGAAAAAATTATAAATTCTATGGTTTAACTGAAATAAATCATATTTTAATTGATCGACTTTGTTAAATTATGTAAAGATTTGTTTTTGCTCAAGATTAAATTAACAACAAAAATAATTTTTCAGATGTAATTATCTTTAGTTTTAATCCAATTATTTGTACTCACATAAAGCATTCTGAGCTGGCCTTGTTTGCATATGCCTCTTGATGCCAATCTACAAATACTAAAATGTTCCCTTCTTTTTGAAGTGGTGATAAACAACATGATCAGAAGTTACTGTAATGAAGACAGCTAAGAGTTCTTATATAGGAGTCCTGCAAGATAAGGTACATAAGTAGCTGAGATGACTTTAGCGCTCACTGAACCACCTCAATATCAGTAATTGGAAAATATTTCTGGATGGCCTCGGGCCATTAATAACTGTAGATCACCATGAACCAGCTCAATCCACCATTCCTTGCATTCACAATGCGTTCCTGCTCAGACCATCTCCAATAATGTATTTGGTTTCTTCTCATAATTAAATATGAGGGCATATTTCTACTGAAAAGCAACCTTGGTGCTGTGTGATTTTAATATTGAATATTAAACATTTCAATATTGAATTGTCTGCCGACAGTAACTGTCCAGTGTGAACATTCTGCTGCCGCACATCTCTTCTGTCATACTGGCCAGTCTCTGCTTCCTGTAGTGACTGTTTTTTACTCCACACATTGCATTTATTTTTTTCCGTTTGCCTGCTACCCAAATAACAGCAATGGAGGAAAGAACAGCTGTCTACTGTTCAAGCATGTCACTACCATTGGTTAAATATAATTTGTGGAGTCCTGCAGCTCAGTGGCTAGAGCACTCATCTCACAAGGGAGACACCTGGGTTCAATTCCCAGCAGAGTGATACCTTGGGAAAGTTTTCTTACTTATTACGTCCAATAATCCCTAAAAAAAACACAGCAATAAATTGTTCACGTCAATCCACGACTGTTTCTGGGACACTGCCTTGCGCAATTGGCTGCCGTGTTTCATCCACAAAATATAGTCAATTCACTTTCCAGTATATTCTGTGAAGTGTTTTGTGATGCCTAGAAGATATGAAAAGCACCATATCAAAATGCAACAATTATTATTATTATTAGTTGGAAATTACCAGGGCTTTAGGAACCTAAGTTTCAGGTTTGCATATTTTTACTGATATTTGACAGTGAAACATGGTGTCAAAACAGTTCAACATCACTCATCACATAGCAGGAGATGTTGAGCAAACACATTAACTCTTTGAAAAGAATGCTATAGACTCATTAGTTTTATCATTTCTCCTGGTTCTACTCATTGTATATTCTGTCCCCTGTGAAGGAAGGAGTGGGGAATTCTGCTGGATTTCTTGAGTTTTATGGATTTCTATAACTTGACACTAATTAAAATGATTACTGGGAATATAAACTGCTGGAAGGTCAACCAACATTGAGTTGTGAAGTTCACATTAGTTATAAATTGCTCTCAGCAGAATAATTTTTTTTCCTCTCTGTTTCACCAGGACCGTCTCCTCCATTGTAATTGTTTTCTCTAAACCCACTTCCAAGCTCCCAATAACCACACACCCACTGTCTAAGCAGGATGTTAATTGGAAGAAATTTAATCACTGAAACAATAGATCTTGCTGAATCTGACAGGAACAAAATGAAACACCTGCTTGGGAGTTTTTCCCTGCTCTCTCCTTGTTGCAGTGCTATATATAATGTGTTTTTTATATTGAATTCTGGAATGAAACAGGTGTGTTTAAGTACACATTGTACAAATCAAAATCAGAACAATTTGTTATCCTTCCAGATCACTTTAATGTTTCTGTCATCTCACAACTGTTCACTCACTCAACTGATACAGGAGATATAAGTAACACTATGCACACATGCTGTCTGGTATAACGTGTCTTTACTAGCACATGAAACCACCATATGGTGTTAAAACATGCTGTAAATCACAGAAAACAGCAACTGTTTTCAAGTAATTGTTCTTCATTTACAACATATTGAAGTCTCATTTGTGATCCTTAAGTATCACATATACCCTAACAATACTTAAACTTGATATAGCGCCTTTCACGTCAGGAAGACATCTCAAAATTTCAACAGAATTTACCATGAAGGGCATTGACTGCTGTGCAGAGTATTTTGTAGGCAAAAGCAGCAGCACATTTTCACAAAACAAACAGCCAATCAAGTGAATAATAAAGTTTATTTGAGGGCTTGTTGCCTTCTACTTTCTGCTTAGAATAGAACTATGATGTCTATTAACATCCACTTTAACAGCCTTGGTTGCAGAAGGATCTGAAGGATGACACCTCATGCAATGCATTGGAGTTGTTCTTTCCCCTTGCAGTAAACATGCAGTTCCATATCAATACAGATCTCTAGTCTTGCTTCCCTGTGCATAACACTTAATCACCCTCTCCCAACTAGCTGTGGCCAATATCTTGCTGCAAACATCTGTAATCAGATGACTTGAATAGATTAATTAAACCGCTGAGTTCTTGCACCGGCTCTGTGAGCTGCAGTGAGCAACCTGGCACATTGGTATGGTCAGTAAGCGAGGAGTGAGAAGGAGCTAACAGAAACCAAATAGGAGAAACATAATATTGTTGCCATTCAGCTGAAGGTTCAAGCTTATCCAGAACTTGATATCTGACAGAACGCTGGTCAAAACAGGTTAGAAATGCTAAAAAGAGACATTACAATATTGAACTTAATACTGTACTTACAATCTTAGGTAGGTTTCAAATTATGATTCATTCAATGTACATCCTCCAAACCTCTACTTTCCTCATGACCAATACTGGCAGAATCATCAGAGCATGCTCCTGTCTCACCAAGCGCATCTCCACATTTATTGATTACATTCCCTCTCACCCTGTGCATTCTCTGGTTAAATATACCTAAGACTTTTTTGTGGCCATGGACCTCTTCATGAAGATCGACCTGACAAAGGTCGTGGACCTGAAACATTGACTCACTTTCCTTTTCCCACAGATTCTGCCTGACCTGCTGAGTGCTCCCAGTGTTTTTTTCAGATTTCCAGCATCTGCAATATTTAGAATTTTTGCTTATGATAATTGTTAGGTCTAAAATGTAAAAGATAATTAAATATAATATAGGAAGTACAGAAGAGAATTAAAAAATTCAGAGGCAAAGAGATTGTATGAGAAAACATTAGCAGGTAAAATAAAAGGGAACCTTAAAGTTTTTTTTTAATATATAAAGAATAAAAGGTTAGTCATAGCTCGGGTTAGTCCAATTAGGGATGAAAGAAGAAGTCTTCTGTGGAGGCAGAGGGTATGGCTGATGCGCTGAATGAGTACTTTGCATTTGTCTTCACAAAAGAAGAAGATGCAGTTAATGCCATAATATCAGAGGAAAGGTAGATAAATTTGGATAAGAATAAATTGAGATGCATTAAAAATGTTGTTGATGCTCAAGGTAGATAAGTCACCCAGTCTACACAGGTTACTGAGGGAAGCAAGGGTGGAGATAACAGAGGCTTTAATCCTTCAATCCTCCTTGGTGTCCTCTGGCACCACTCCTCGGGGTGGTGCCAGAGGACTGGGGGTTAGAAAATGTTACTCCCCTGTACAAAAAGGGGCAGAAGGATAAACCAGTTAACCACAGGCCAGACAGTAGTGGGGAAACTAGCAGTGACTATAATCTGGCAAATCTGGTAAAGTAAATTTCCACTTAGAAAAATCTAGGTTAATAAAGGACAGCTCACACCGATTTGTTAAAGGCAAATCATGTACAACAAATCTGATAGAGTTTTTGATGAAGTAACGGAGAGGGTAGTTGATGCAATTTATTTGAGTTTCCAAAACTGTTTGATAAAGTACCACATAAAACACTTGTAAGCAAAACAGAAGCCCACAGCATTAATCGGACAGTGGCAGCATGGATCCAAAACTGGCCGGCAGACAGAAAGCTAAAAGCGGTGGTGAATGTTTGCTTTGCTGGTTGGAGGGAAATGTTCAGTGGTGTCCCCCACTGTTTATTACTTTTACCAGCTTTATATCACCTGCAAACTTGGAAATTGTACTCCATATGCCCAAGTCCAGTTCATTTATACAGAGCCAAAACAGCAGTGGTCCCAATAAATGAACCCCTGGGGACACGACTGCAATGTTATTTAATCCACAAAACATAATGTAGATTTACTCAGTCCTTTAATTCAAAGTTACAACTCATTCTTCAAATCAATCACTTTCATGCTCTCTTTCAAATCTGCAAGTCACTCTTTGTAGAATCTCTCCATACCCGCACCATCCATATTCAATTGCCAATTATGTCATTAAAGCAAATATGCAACAACAACTGCACACTCCCCTCTAATCAGAAAATCAACCATTCAGCACAACTCTCTCCTTTCTACCTCCCAACTGGTTATGTATCCATGTTGTCACTGTCCCTTTTAATACAATGGGCTTCTATTTTGCATCTTATTTCTTGGTTTTTTGCTTTAGTTTTGACTGCCTACTTGAATTCTAGCAAGGAATTTCTTCCATTCTGAAGTAACGCTAACTAATTTTCACTCTCAGATGCTGATCAGATGCTGAATTCCAGCACTTTTCTGTTTTCACAACTATTCATTTTCAAAACTTTATTCTGCATTATATAAAACAGGGGTATGTTCCCAATCTGAGCCCTCATTTCACATTTCACTTTCAAAGCTCTTCATGGCCTTGCTCCACCCTACCTCTGTGACCTCCTAACCCCTTACCAACCTGTACAAATGTAATTCTGTTGTTGTTCATATTCTAGTAATACAGCATGGTTTTGATTCAATGACACAGATACAGCTCCTGACGTGAAAGGCGCAATTCAAATTTAATTTTGTTGTTGTTAACACTGAAACAACAACAAAACAACAACAATTTAAACTTATAAAGCGCCTTTCACGTCGGGAGGATGTCCCAAGGCGCTGCAGAGGAGGCGTGTGACCCGAGCTGGGAGGGGAGTGTTCGGGAAGGGGTGAAACACGTAGGGGAGGTCGAAAAGTTTGGGGGAATGAAAGGCACGGTCGAAGAGGAAAGTCTTCAAACCGGCCTTGAAAGAGGAAAGGGAAGAAACAAGGCGGAGGGATTGGGGGATGGAATTCCACAGGGTGGGAGCGGAGAAACTGAAGGCCCGGCCTCCGATGGTGGGGCTTGGAGCAAACCAATTCCTGCTGAACGGAGGGTCCGGGTGGGCTTATAGGGGGAGAGTAAATCGGGCGGGGCAAGGCCGTGTAAGGCCTTGAAGGTGAGGACGAGGATCTTGAACTTGATCCTCTGGAGGATGGGGAGCCAGTGGAGACGGGCGAGGGTGGGGGTTATGTGGTCGCGGAGGCGGGTGCGGGAAGTTAGTTAGTCTCCTCGAAGTCCCAAGAAGCACTCCATGCAGACAATTTCATCCTCAAAAACAGATATGCTATCATATAAACTATCATCTGACTTATCTTTGAGGGGTTTTTTTTCCCCCTGTAGACAAACCCAGCTATGAGCAGTACTTGGACTGTGTGCCCCAATTCCATAATAGGAGTCTGCATGCTGTGTTACAATGGTTTCATTTGCTTTAAAACATCTTGCAGAGTTCTTCCCATGTACAGTACTTAAGAACATAAGAACATAAGAAGTAGGAACAGGAGTAGGCCATTCGGCCCTTCGAGCCTGCCCCGCCATTCAATCATCGCTGATAGTCCATTCTAACAACTTAGTTGCTCCAACTCCCTCTATACCAGGAGGGAATGTAACATCACTGCTAGGATCAAAAATAAGGTTTCTTGTATTGGGTAAAACAACTTATTGTTTCTTGCATTGGGTATAACAACTTGAGACATCTCAAAAGGCTTCACAAGATTTTATTCTGTAATTATTGGCTAACATGGCAGCCAATTTGCACACTGTATTGTCCCACAAGTAGTTATGAAGTGAATCTACTGCCAGAGAACTGGAGGGAGGCTAGTGTAATCCATAGTGAATTTGGAGTCCAGAAGCATATTGGTTAGAGCACTCGGTTTGCAATCAAAAGGACTCAGGTTCAAATCCAAAATCTAATGCAAGTTTTGTTACTCTACATACCACTGTTTACCTAGCACTAAGTTGGAACATGATTGTTGGTCTATTGGTTGATCACTTTCCAGGGGTAATAATCCCTTCAAAAGAAGAAATTATAATTTTGTCATTCAGTTAATTACTTTTTTGTGGACACTGCGGTATGCGCTCTTGCCCACAAAATAGAGTATATTCTGTGAAACGCTTGGAGATGTCTCAAAGTCATCATATGGTGTTTTATCAAATACAAGGATTATTATTATTACCAATGCCTAAGCTTCTTGAGGAGAGTATAACTGGAAACAGCAAGCAGATTTATTATTAATATGAAAGGAAGGTGGCAAAATTTATATCCATTCGTCTCTTTAGCATACTTTAGCAAATTCTTTGAATTAGTAACAGATAGAGTATTTAAGAAAAGGCAAGGGATATCATTTACATGGACTTTCCGAAGGCATTTGATTAGTTGCCATGCAAGAGACTCGTGGCTAAACCAGGGCATGTGAAGTTCGAGGAAAGATAGAATGGAGTGAGAGATGGTTGGAAAAGAGAAAAAATAACAGGAATAAAAGGCAGCTTCTTGGACTGGCAAGAAATATGAATTGCTGTTCCCTAGATATCCCCATTAGGACCGACAATGTTCACTATGTACACAAATGATTAAGATTCAGACTAGCATCCATCGATATGGAAATTTTCCAATTTAGATATATCGAGGGGCTCATATCGAGATATACCAAAATATCGATATTTTCATTTTTTTTGTACTGCGCATGCGTGCACGTCGCGAGGTGTGCGCGCATTCGAGCCCTATCTCCTCAGCAGGTAAATATATATATCTCTCTGTGTCGCTCACACTCACTCTCTCCATCTCTGTGTTTTTCTCTCTGTGTCTCTGTGTCTTTCTCCTCTCTCAACCCCCCCTCCACATCTCTCTCTCTTTCTCTCTCTCTCTCTCTCTCTGTCTGTCTGTCTGTCTGTCTGTCTGTCTGTCTGTCTGTCTGTCTGTCTGTCTGTCTGTCTGTCTGTCTGTCTGTCTGTCTGTCTGTCTGTCTGTCTGTCTGTCTGTCTGTCTGTCTGTCTGTCTATCTATCTATCTATCTATTATCACATCCCCCCATCTATCACCCCTGTCTCTCTCCCCCCCCCCCCCCCCCCCGCTGTCTCTCTCTCCCCCCACCCGCCGTCTCTCTCTCTCCCCCCCACCGTCTCTCTCTCCCCCCCCCCCTGCCGTCTCTCTCTTGCCCCCCCGCCGTCTCTCTCTCTCCGCCCCCGCCCGCCGCTGTCTGTCTCTCCCTCCCCCACAGCCCCACCAGCCATCTCTCTCCCGTCACCCCTTGCATACCTGTATATTGTATTCTAGGACTATGAATACAATATGGCGGCATTACGCCTTGGTCTGTGCATTGTGTATAGAGATGAGCATTCTGGGTCTTTTAGTTCAGTGTGCACGCATTCCGATTTTGTCCCTCAGTATATAGATTTTTCGATATATCGATATTTTTAAAATGCCGATATCGGCGTATCGATATGGAAATTATATCGGGTATAACCGATATATCGCTGGACCCTAATTCAGACATAGGAGGTTTGGTGTACAAATTAACAGATATCATCAACATAAGAGTAATCTTGGTGCAATTCATGAGGGAGAATAATAATAATAATAATCAGCAATTCATCATGTTTCAAAGCTCCTTGGTAAGGCAGCAGTGAGATTTCCTTCAGTCCATTTGTGAAGTTCAGGACCAAGCAACAAAGTGGATTTATGGTAGAAAGGAAAATTGATGCGGACTGCTTTATACTGAAAAACAATTTCTCAGCTTTACTTACCAATTAAAGAAGAAATTGCAGGTTTGGAAAAAAAGAAAATTGTGCGACATTTGTTGATGTTCATTTGCATCAACAAATGAAAATTAGCTAAAGATAATTAAGGTTATCAAACTTACTCCTCACACACGCCAACTAATAATTCTTCAAAAAAAATTGGATCGTTTCGATCCAAGACTGTCTGAGAGACACTGCTGGGTGCAATTGGCTGCCGCATTTCACCCACAAACATACAGTCAATTCACTTTACAGTATACTCTGTGAAGCGCTTTGAGAACGTCTAGAAGACATGAAAAGTACTGTATCAAATGCAAGGATTATTATTATTAGGGAAAAGAGGTAGGAATGAGGAAAAATCAGGAAAGGTGAAGACTCATGTGGATATGAATACTGGCACAAACTAATTTGTTTGTTTCCATTTCTTTAATGTTCTCTGCAATTCTATGTAACTCGGAGTGATTCTTTAGAAGACGAAGCTGCTGTTTTTATTCAGGCTATATCCATCACAAATGATTTGAATGACAAGCTGCTCTTCTCTTCCACCTTTTCTGAGATCATAATCCAAATAATGACAGGATTTGTTATCAGTATTCATTTTGAGACAAATACATTGAGTTTTACTGTGAACACTTGATATGTGAATGGTATTTGACATTGCAAAATAAAATCTCCAGGTCCTGCAATGTCATTAATGCACTACTTTGCTCAGAAGTGCAGCACTCACTTCACTAGCTATCAATTTATCTGCAAAATAGTTAATTTCAATACTTACTGCGACGAATGAGTTCCTACTTTGATCCTACTTACACGCAGTTCTAAAGCACACTACTTTATTTGTTCTGTATAAGGCTCTGTCATTAGTGATAGAAAGAGATTATTCTTGACAAATTTAGCCGTGGCGGAGCGAGACCCACAACGACAAACAACAACTTACATTTGTATGGAGCCTTTCACGTCAGCAGTATTTAGTGTTAACAACAACAACAACAACAAAATTACATTTCTATAGTGCCCTTCACATCGGGAGGATGTCCTAAGAAGCTGAACATTCAGGTTGGGACCCGAGCAAGGGGGAGGAGCAGGTAGGGGAGAGGGACGGGAGAGAGTTATGAGGGGAGGTAGAGAGTTGGGAGGGCAGCAGAATACCTGATTGAAGAGGAGGTAGTACGTGGTACGTGGTAGTAACTGTGCTTTAGAGGAAAAATGGGGCAGCTAATTTCACACAACAATGTCCACAAACAGCCATGAAAAAAAATTCCTGTTTTTTTTCTTGTTGGGTGGGGTGGGTGGGGATCATTGGCCAGGGTACTGGGAGAAGCTCCTATTGCTTTTCAAATGATGCATGGGATCTTTAACTTTCACCAGAGCAGACAACCAGGACCTCTGTTTAACGTCTCGTCGTTAGCGAGGCTCACTTAGCTAGGCTGTTACTGTGAATAATACCTAATTATACATCACATACAAAATAGAATTTGGAAAATGTTGTGGTGGCCAGTACAAATAGAATTGGGGTGTGACCGAGGTACAGGTTTATTTGTGAATTGAGTGAGCCATAATTAACAGTTTGCAAAAACAACACAATTAAAATTGCTTGTTAAAATCAAGCAACATTTTCCAATATACATATGTGTGTGGGATGCATAATTGGAGATTACATCCAGCGTCCTCTATGCTGCCAAGACTTCCCTCTCTTTCTCTTTGAAGCACTGAACAAATCTTAGAGAAAATAAAAACAGGTGGGGATTTGAGCATAAATTTAATTTGATATTCATTTGTAAACATCCAGGATTTGATCTGTCTGAATTGTACACTTGAGTCTGACTGTAGTTACTTTGCAGAATAGACGTATTTTGTATCAAAATTGTGCTTTGTATATAATAGAAAAACCATTGGCTTAAACTGCTTTTTTGTTGTGTGGCGAAATCTTTGAGACATCTAGAAGATGTGAAAAGCACTGCATCAAATGCAAGGAATATTATTATTATTATTATTACTCCACTTTTGAATGTGTCCTTTGAAGCACTTTGTCGTGTCCTAGTGAAAGGCACTATAGCAAATGGATGGATTATTATTATTTATTGTAGTTACTAGTACAATCCCTTAGTAAGTAAACTGAGTAGAAATTCTGCTTGGCAGGTACAAAATGCAAACAACAAAAACAACAAGAACTTTGATTTATATAGCGCCCTCCACGCCGGACGGCGTCTCAGAGCAGGAGCTCAACTCCAAATGTATATCTCATAGGAGCATAGTTGGTATTATGCACAGTACTTCAGGTTTTCTTACAATTATTTCTGCTAGAAAATGCCCTATTAGATCCTGAAATGAGATAAAGGTTGAAGGGAACCTGGCATTGAACAGAAAGAAAGTAATCAGCGCACTATCCTTGTCAGAACAGATAATGGCCACCGGGTGGCACAAGACACACATTTTGTCAAACAAAGCTCATCCACAACACAGAATAACCCCTTCTATTAGTCTTGTCTTATACAATGTGCCAGTTCTAGGACAATCTTAGGTTTTGCTTTATACTGTATTAGATTATAATCAGTCTTATTTTCCTTCTGTAATGGTTGTTACCATTCGTATTAGATAAATATTTGCACTCTGCTCTATTTTAGGCACTAGGGGGCAGGTTTCATCAGTCTGCAATAAGTGAGAAAATCAGAGCCTGCCCCTGTTTTGGGAGTTTGAAAACATGAAAGGACTGAAAGTTTAATTTATTAATCCAGTAAGAATACAATCACTCAAAGAGCAATTCACGTAACGGCTGTGACACTTGCACTGACTTTAGCTGATTCCATGAAATAGCTGAACTGTGAAAATAATAATTTCTAAAGTGTACACAGGAAATGTGTCACATAGTCTTATTATCCAACTCTAGCCTTATTTCTTATATTACTCCCTCCAATTTCCCTGTAACTTTAATTCTCTCTTCAAGGTGCTTGCATATGCCAGTTGCTTGTACAACAGAGTAGTTTTACATTACAGCAAACATAAGGCCATTTGGCCCATTAAAACTGCACATTTGGTTTTCTCTACCTCATCCACTTAATCTCGTCTGGTTCCCCTTTCAATATTATTTTTCTTCAAGCATTTTCCTAATTCTCATTTCAAGAAATTGATTGCACTGGAGTGCCTGTTGAGTCTGAGTTGAAAGACACAATGTGGGGTTTAAACCCACAACTTTTGAACAAAAGTGAAAATTGGACTAATTGAGCCAGGCTGTTACTCTGTGTGCAATCTCTGAATGTGGCATGATATTCTGCTGAGTACTTGTAACCACAGATAGCTACAATCTGGCTTTAGACATTGAAAGCTCAAATTGGCTTGCAAGCAAGAAGGTTAGGTTCAGCTGGATATGGGTGCTGACTAGATTTAATACTTACAAATCCTTCCTGAATCTCATAATTAAGCAATAAATATCACCTAAAATTAAGCAAAACTGATGCAATCATGATAATCTTATCACCTCAATCTGGTACCTTGTGTAAAAATACCTGAAATTTAGAAAGTGATACCATATCATGTCTGACATGTACGTCTGGTTTCTGTGTCATTGAATGTGACTCATCGGACAGAAATGTTGAGCAATCATTACACTTACCATTGTAAACACACATAACAACAAATGAAATGTTTTGACCAGCTGGGAAACGCATTGCTGCTCCAAATTCGATTTATATAGCGCCTTCCATGCCGGACGGTGTCTCAGAGCGCTTCACACCAACGGATCGCTGGACTGAGCTAGGGTCTTTCTGAGGTGCAACTTAATCTCATGTCACCTCCGTTCTCCAAGCATATTTTTCCGTATTTCTAGACATGAGACTCGATTAAATAATTTCTGGCACACTAAACTTCAATAACAATTCTCATAATTAAGTATACTTATATTAACTGTAATAGCCATTTGACAAATGAACAATTAATGTCAATAAATACTTTTTGTACCGGACTCTGTTACCTAGCAACCTACTTTTTCTTTGATTGAAGCAATCAGTATTCGGGTTTCGGTTTCAGATGGTTCTTCTCTAAACATAGCAGAAGCCGTAAAAGGTTAAACCTTTATCTGGTTTGATGTATTATATCAGGAAGCCGTGTAATGAGAATAATCAGCCATGTCCCATATGAACAAGTCTTACATTATAGCATCTGCTGGAGAGAAAACGATCACACTGAACATCCTGGAGCACAAAATGATAACAAAGAAATGTCAGTTTTTAGCAGCGTTTCATCTCTACCCACATTTTCCTCCTTCATTTCAGTTTTCCATACACCACTGCCCCAAGGTGGGAACAGCCATGGACACTGGTTTCAAAGTCTGTCAGAACCAATTTGTAAGCTGTCATTGGGAGATGTGCTGGAGTTGCCCAGGATCTTGACTCATCGTGTGTGAGTCTTCCTGAAAGGCCCTGCTCAATTTACACCCCTGTTATGTCATGGTTCCAAAGTCCAGATGAATGGCATGAAAGTGGAGCCAATGCTATTAACAAAAATAGGATTAAAATGTAAGAAGGCCAGTAGATGTGCTTCAAAATCAGGTATTTATTTGAGATTTTATCTCCCCCTCAATTTTAGAATCACAACATATGAACCATAATGATGGATCATGCATGTGCACATCTCTTGGTGTTAACTGAATGCTATGACCTTAAGGAAACTTTGCCCTATGAACTTAAGGAAAAATTCTGCTTAAGAATGATAGCTGAAATGTTCTCTCAGAAAGCAGAGCTAAATTGGAAGACAACATCA
The DNA here is from genome assembly GCA_035084275.1 of Hydrolagus colliei. NCBI lineage: Eukaryota > Metazoa > Chordata > Chondrichthyes > Chimaeriformes > Chimaeridae > Hydrolagus > Hydrolagus colliei. Next base: position 40,564,841 of record CM068745.1, on the reverse strand, counting down.
TGTACTTTATTACAGTCACTCTTCCAAGATATAATATTCTGTGATTGGGATAGCTTTAATCTCAGTATGTGTTATAATCAGGTACAAAACATTCAAAATAGTTTGTTTTGACCCGGCTTCTAATCACAGATGATACTCAAGTTACAATTGGCAATCCAAAATCTTCAGATCTTTTGTGCTTTTGTCAAGCACAAAATTGGATCACTGTTTCAAAAACAATGCCTTATTCTGCATATTAGAGTACAGAGTCACAGAATGCTCATTTATGTTTGTTTAAATCTAAGTTTGCTATCTCTTCTGTTTTCTTTGTATAGTAAAAGCCCCTTTATCTGGCACCCGCGGGACCTGGCCAATGCCAATTCAAGCGCCTGCCGGATATTCGAGCGGCCCACGGCCGAAAACCCACTCCAAAAACTTAAAGTTCTTTTAACACACACCATACACACCAGACTAAGTAATAACAGAACATTATATTGGTACTTATTGTTAAAACTACTCTCTTGTGCTTCTCACCTTTACTGATTGAGGTTTACAGTCCAGCAATTCTTTTTTAAATGGAGGACGCCAAGTGGGTGAAAAAAACAGCAGCGTGATTTTAAAGTTGCGCGACTTTACTAGCTGCAAACCGAAGCCCTAGACTCTACTAGTAGCAAACCAAAATACTGCACCTGCGCGACAATGTGGGTTATTGGTTAGCGTTATCGGCTTGCCGCTAGTATGACTTTAAAGTCGCGCTCTGTTTTTTTCACAAGCTTGGCGTGCTCTATTTTAAAAAGAATTGCTGGACTATAAATCTCAACGCAGCATCATGGCTTCAAGCGCAGCATCTACCAGCATGAGTAGCGCAAGAGAGTAGTTTTAACAATAAGTATCAATACAATATTCCGTTATTATTTATGTATTTACGAATGCTCCACTGCTATTGTTCCGGATAAGTTCCGATTTATCAAATGGGGACATTTTTTTTGGCATGCCGGTTAAACGGAAGTGCCGGTGCATCGAGTCATGGATAAACGGGCTTCTACTGTACTTTTCCAAATGATAGAGGAAGTCTAACCTCTCAGCTTCCCTTCATGCTCCAAAGACAGCATGGGTCAGGAACAGTTGGAAAAACAACATATTCAATGACAGCAGCGACTTTATTTTAAAACATTTTCCTTTCAAAGTACTGTAAGAGGAAAGTTTTGATTGTGTAACATTTCAAGGTCATCAAATTAGACTGGTTGAGACAAGAAGCTGTCATCAGGCATTCAGAGTAGATCAGATTAGAGGCAGAAGGTAAGAAGTCAATCAAAGCAATAATTGCAAATGTAGTATTGATCTTTTATGATTTTAACCCTTTTCAGAGGACATTTCTGGTGAGGCAGATGCTCTCAGACTGACACTGGATCCTGACCGATGTTAAGCTATTGTTTAAAAGTAACTAATATTGTCAGCATTTTAGCAAAACTCAAAAAACACTTTGAATTGCATCTGTTTTGTTAGTAAATTCTTAGTGTATTATTATAAAATGAAGAGAATTGCAAAAAACAGAATATAAATTAGAATTATCAGTCAGTATTGGAAGGGCTCACATCGCATCAATAAGTTCAAATAAATTGTTCAAATAAATGAAGCTAAAGTTCAAATAAATGAAGCTAAATCCCATTGAATTGTTATATTAGTTTTGAAAGAATAAAGGCATATAAAATTAAACATTAAATTAAAAAATATATAACTAAATCATTCATGACTACAACAACAACAACAGAATTACATTTATAGAGCGCCTTTCACCTCGGGAGGCCCTCCCTAGGCACTGAACAGTCATTAGGGAGAGGCATGGGGGAGGGGGAGGGTGGGCGGGAGGGAAGGGAGAGAGGTGGGAGGACGACAGAAGGCACGATCGAAAAGGAAGGTCTTGAGACTGGCCTTGAAGGAGGCAATGAGGAAGCGAGGCGAAGGTATTGTGGGATGGAGTTTCAGAGTGTAGGGGCAGAGAGGCTGAAAGCCCATCCACCGATGGTAGGGCGAGTCAGGTGGAGCAGAAGCAGAAATGGAGCAGATCGGAGCCCACTGAAAGGAGGAGGCGGACAGGCGGACTGAGGGAGTCAGCAGGTCGGAGAGGTAGGAAGGGCCAAAGCCGTGCATGGCCCTGAAAGTGAGCACGAGGATCTTGAATTCGATCCTCTTGTGGATAGGGAGTCAATGGAGCCGGACGAGGGTGGGAGTGACGGTGTTACAGAGCCTGGTGCAGGAGAGGAATTGAGCTACAGAGTTTGGGAGCTTGTGATGGGAAGAGCTGGGAAGGCTAACAAGGAGGGAGTTTGCATATTCAAGTCTTGATGTGACTAATGCATGGGTGAGGGTTTTGGCAGCCCGGGGGTTGAGGCAATGGCGGAGTCTGGCAATATTACGGAGGTGGTGGAAGACAGTGCTGGTCATGGTGTAGTTGTGGGGAGAAAAGACAGGTCAGGGTCAAACAAGACATCCAGGTTTCTGACTTGCTTTGCGAGATGGAGCATGCGGCAGTGAATCCTGATGCTGCTAGCGCCTGAGGTGTGGAGGCGCTGATGCAAGCCAAACAGAAGGGCCTCAGTCTAGCTGATATTCAGCTGAAGAAAGTTGTCCTTCATCAAGGACATGATGTCGGTCAAGTAGGCAGTCAGGATGCCGGCAGTCCTGGATCTGAGGGTGGAGGCGAAGAGGTGGAGCTGGGTGTCATCCACGTACATGTGGAAATTTACCCCATGTCTGCAGATGATATAACTGAGGGGAACTTGTAGAGGGTGAAGAGAAGGGGACCGAAGACAGAGGGAAAAAAGAGAAACAAAAATAACCAGCTAAAGCAAATTTCATTTCATTCAAAGTCTGCGGGATTTCTGTATTGAAGCATAAGCAACAAGTCAGGATCTTATTTTCAATTGTTGTGCTGGTGTTTTTCTTCACATAAACCACCTACATCAATCTCACACTTCTCTTCACTTGTGTTATTATTTAATGTTATTTTTAAAGTATTGATTTCCTCTCCTTAAACTACTGGATAGATATAATTATTTTCCAATTAAAGAGTTAGAAATACTGTATACATTTGATAACAAAACTGGTATGGGTTAGATACTGAATAATTTGCTTGTGCTTTATATACATACCAGAATACAGATTTTATTATGTTGTTAACATTGCTCAACTCTAAATATTTTCATAATATAATGTGATGCCTTTAGTCTCACCAAGGACAAAACACACAGCCTCCCATCACAAAGTTAGTAAAACACTATGTAGGGGTTTGGTTATGAGCAGTGATACTGTCCAGTCACTGCCTTTTTGCACAGTGTCTACCACTAACTAGCATCCAAACCATTAGGATAGACCAAAAGAACACAGTTTGTGACATCTGCAATGGTACAGGATACATACTGTTCAGCAGGAAAGCTATTTCCTAGATGCACTGTAATACAAATTAAAGTTCCAAAAATAAATTATACTTTTCATGGGCAACTAGTCTGTGATTTGAAGTTCTGAATATTCAAATTAATTCAACACTGCCTTTGTTCTCATCTCACCTGTTCATATTTTAAGATGTGCTAGGCACTCTACTGTTCATTTCATTTGAGTTTTTTGCAAACCCGAGTTTAAAAAAATATGAATTCACAGATTGACAGTTTTTTAAAAACAATGGCAGAAATGTACTATTGTGCCATTTGCAGATTTCTAACAGGGATCTCACATCTGAATCAACATACAATTATTTCATACTAATTGCCAAACCTGAAATGAATGCTGAATATTCACAACATTTCTAATGACACCAGGAAAGCTGAATGTATGGAAACTTGTAGAATCTGTCCCTCGAGGGACCAACAAAAGTATTGTAGAATCTATAATTTTACGGGCATTCTGATCAGCCAGAAGTACATCAGCTGCTACAGGATTTAGGCACTGCTGCAGTATGGACTTTGGTCAAAAGCCATTGCTTTTGAGACTACCTGTATTTGGATTAATTGATCTGTGACCTTTAAGAGGGAACATCTTCCTTCCAAGTGTTTGTTTTCAAGGCATGGTTTCTGAGACTGCAAGGCATGAAACAATTCTCCAGAATTGCTTCCCACAGCTTGAGTTCCCTGCAGTCTTATTATAAATTACTGGAAAGATTACATATTGGGTTTTACATAGGAAGAGCCCTACATTATTTATTGGAATTCGATGTTTGCCTCCTTCACTATTTTTCATCCTCTTTTTTTTGCAACAGTAACATCAATAGAGATAGCAAAATATTAGATCAATGCAAATAAACAAACCCCCCAAAAGATAACTACAATTTCAACAATTAGCCATAAATATTTATCGTAGCATCAAACTGTATCTGGAAATCTAAAGAGGCAACATGTCTGCCAACAGAAGCAAGTAGAGCTAAAGGTCCGGATGGGATGCACCCTAGGTTACTAAGGGAGGCACGGGAGCAAATAGCAGGGACTCTGGCCACGATCTTTCAATCTTCCTTGGACACAGGGGTCGTGCCAGAGGACTGGAGGATAGCTAATGTTACTCCCTTGTATAAAAAGGGGCAGAAGGACAAGCCTGGTAACTACAGACCAGTCAGTCTAACGTCGGTAGTGGGCAAACTTCTAGAGTCCATAATCAGGGACAAGGTAGATCTTCACTTAGAAAGATATAGGCTAATAAAGGACAGTCAACATGGATTTGTTAAAGGCAAATCTTGCCTTACAAATCTGATAGAATTTTTTGATGAGGTAACGGAATGGGTGGATAATGGTAGCGCAGTTGATGTAGTTTACATGGACTTTCAAAAAGCATTTGACAAAGTGCCACATGAGAGACTTATTAGGAAATTAAAGGCCCATGGCGTAAAAGGGACAGTGGCAGCGTGGATCCACAACTGGCTGCGAGACAGAAAGCAGAGAGTTGTAGTGAGCGGCTGTTTTTCAGAATGGAGGGAAGTGAGCAGTGGTGTGCCACAGGGATCGGTTTTGGGACCATTGCTCTTTGTAATCTACATCAATGATCTGGACTTGGGTGTACGGAGTACAGTTTCCAAGTTTGCAGATGACACTAAGTTAGGGAGAATAGTAAATAGTGAGGAGGATAGTAGCCATCTGCAAGAGGATATAGACAAATTGGTAAAGTGGGCAGACACATGGCAGATGAAGTTTAATGCAGAGACGTGTGAGGTGATGCATTTTGGGAGAAGAAATGAAGGGAGGCAATAAAGGCTAGATAGTACAATTTTAAATGGTGTGAAGGAACAGAGAGACCTGGGGATTTGTGTTAGTGACTCGTTGAAGGTGGCAGGACAGGTAGACAAGGCTGTTAAGAAGGCATATGGGATACTAGGCTTTATAAATAGGGGTATAGAGTACAAAAGTCAGGAAGACTTTGGTGAGGCCTCAGCTGGAATACTGTGTTCAATTCTGGTCACCACACTACAGAAAGGATGTGAAGACTTTGGAAAGGGTACAAAGAAGATTTACTAGGATGGTGCCAGGATTGAGGGACTTCAGCTATGAGGAGAGGCTAGATAGGCTAGGGTTATTCTCTCTGGAGCAGAGAAGATTGAGGGGAGACCTAATAGAGGTTTATAAGATCATGAGGGGTTTGAACAGGGCAAATAGAGAAAAACTATTTCCACTCGTGGGCGAATCTGTGACTCGTGGTCACAGATTTAAAATAGTTTCAAGGCGAAGTAGAGGGGAGCTGAGGAGAAATGTTTTCACTCAGCGAGTTGTTCGAATCTGGAATGCATTGCCTGAAAAGGTGGTGGAGGCTGATTCGATAACAACTTTTAAAAGGGAATTAGATCTTTATTTAGGGAGAACAGGTCTATGGGGAGCAGGCAGGGCAGTGGGATTGAATCGTTCTTTTCAAAGAGCCGGCACAGACTAGATGGGCCGAATGGCCTCCTTATGTACCGTAAAATTCTATGAATCTATGAATCTATAAAGGGGAATCGTAAACGAGAATGGCCCTCTGTGCCAGGTGAAGGAAAGAGTACCATATCAACTCCTCTACGTCGAGGTGCAGAGAATAATCTGATAACTTCACTGCAGTCCTGGGTGGGTGTGACCAGGACATGCTGTCCTTCGGATGAGATGTTAAACCAAGGTCCCATTTGTCTGTTCAGGTGGATGTTAAAGATCCCATAATACTACTCAAACATATAAGGTAGTTTCTACTAGTGTCATGGCTAGCAATTCCCCAAATAAAATTGGTCATTCATACCATGGCTGTTTGTGGGGCACTGCTATGTATAAATTGCCTGGCACACTTTACTTTGTATCAAATCCAATAATTATTATTCTGATGATGATGACCCTCTCTGATTGGTTCATATTGAGTATCCTCAAAGCCCAGGCAGAACTTGGACCGTACTAACCGGAATCTAAAATGCTTGCACAGAGGTCAAGCAGGTGTCCTAGTTGGGATCCAAAGGCATTATTTTCCACCCAAAACCATGCAATTCATGATATCGGTTGATTCCATTCCTCAATGATGGTAAATTCACTGTCATTGCAATTCTGTTAACAATATTCTACATGCCATTTGTGCACAGGCTTTGGGACAGACTCCCGATGTGAAATACGCTATACAAGTGTAATTTTGTTATTGTTGCAAGCTGATCTTCTAGGGCTTAACGTAACAGGTGTTCCAACTGATTGTCTGTAACGCTATCTATCTCAGATAAAAGGCGTGATGAGTATCTGAACTGTGGATCAATTAGCTGATATAAAACCTGAAACAAATCTGTAAAGCTGCTCTCAAGCTAAAGGCCAGGAAATGCATGTGAGCACGGCAAGTAATTGTTTTTAACTAATATTCCCTCCCAGTGCAGGAAGCACTCAGCAGCAAATGGATTTTAAGCACCAGAGAAGAAAATAGTGCTGTGCTTGTGTAAGCTCCCTGATTTTCAATGATGGCATGCTTTGTGGGATTGCAAAGTCTCATCTTTGCCTTGGGTTTGAATTTTAATTACATTTACACTTTGCATTCCTTCCAACTCTAATGATTGTGACACAAATTTTGCATTTGTGTTGCCGTTGCTCCTGAGAAGTGCCAGAGAATCATTTTCAAAGCAAACAGGAGAACGAGACTGCAACAGACTCAGCAATAGAAACTGTCGTATTTTGGCAAATTTCATTCCAAATGAATGAAGTGCACTCAATACACCCAAATGGCCTCAGTATTAGTTCAACACTAAAGTGTTATTAAATCAATATACTGTTCATCTCCTAAAGCATGAATCACAGGTTTCCGGTTTTATTGTGCCACTATTCCAATGAAGACTATTTATAACCTAAACACATTTAACATGAACTTTGCTTCATTCTGAACATTTGGTCTCACTTTTCTCCAGCTTTCCCTCGCAATGTCCCTCCCTTCGAACGCCTGTGCAACAGAATCACCCATTAACATTACAGGTAGCAGTAGGGTCCGTCGATATGGAAATTTTCCGATTTAGATATATCGATCGGCTCATATCGAGATATACCAAAATATCGATATTTTGGGGGTTTTCGCACTGCACATGCGCACGTGGCGTGCGCGTTCCGGGTGCGCGCGCGTTCCGGGCCTATCTCCTCAGGAGGTAAATATCTTTCTCTCTCTGTGTCTCTCACTCTCTCCATCTCTGTGTTTTTCTGTCTGTGTCTCTGTGTCTCTCTCACATCCCCCCCATCTCCATCTATCTGTATATTATCACATCCACCCCATCTCTCCCCACACCCACCTCGCCGCCGTCTCTCTCCCCCTCCACCCCCCCAGCCGTCTCTCTCTCCCACCCCCCCCAGCCATCTCTCTCCCCCCCCACCATCCCCCCAGCCATCTCTCTCCCCCACACCTCCCCCCAGCCGTCTCTCTCCCCCTCCACCACTCCCCAGCCATCTCTCTCCCCCTCACCCACACCCCCAGCCGTCCCTCTCCCACTCACCCCCCCCCCCCCCCCAAGCCTTCTCTTCCCCCCCACCCCTTGCATACCTGTATATTGTATTTGAGGACTGTGAATACAATATGGCGGCTTTGCACCTCGGTCTGTACATTGTGTATAGAGATGAGCATTCTGGGTCTTGTAGTTCAGTGTGCGCGCATTCCGATTATTTACCTCGATATATCGATTTTTTGACATATCGATATTTTTAAAATGCCTATATCGGCATATCGATATGAGAATTATATCGGGTTTTAGCGATATATTGATATATCGCCAGACCCTTGGTAGCAGCGAGGAAGCTGGATCATATTTTCATTTGAGATTTAAAAAGAACGATATGGTCAGAGAAATTCTGTATTTTTACAGCAGGAGATTCATAATTTTTGCTGTTTTACTGTGAATCTAGTTTGAGGAAGTATCCTTGCACAGAAAAACAAACAGAACCTGAAAACATTGTAAAACATGATTGACCACATCATGCTGATGGGCCAGTTTGGAGAGCAGATCATTGGGTTCCTGTAATTGACTAGCAGGTAGTAATATAAACCAACACCACTCATTGTGGATAAATAACATGAATTTCTGCCTGAAATTATTATGTTTTTTGAAGGAAGCCACTTGTATTTTATTTCTAGTGAAGTAAGTGAAGCAACGTCAGCTCAATTTATGTTTTGCTCCTCAAAATGTTGGGCAGACTGTTAAAAATGTTCAGATCCCAGTAACTTTCCCCAATGCCCTAGTGGGTAATAAAAAGGATGAATCCTTGCATTTGATATAGCACCTCATTACGCTGCTAAGATGCATAAATAGTATATTGTAAATAGTAAATAGGCCACTCTCCTGCCAGGGTCAGTGGCCCTGAGGAGTTTTACTCCTTAACTTGACCCACAAGCCCCTCCTGGGAGTCTTACATTGGTGACTAAATACACAATGATTACAGTAATTTAATATTCTGCCTTCAGATGTTATAATAATATCCTTGTATTTGGTTAAGAAACTCATCATATTGGAAGAACATCTCAGAGTGCTTTACAGGATTTTCTGTGAATTAAGTGATTGTGTATTTGAGACAAATGCGGCAGTACAATTGCACACAGCAATGACCCACAAACAGCCATGACATGAATGATTAATTTTATTTGGGAGATTTATTTGGAGATTCTGGGAGAAACTCCCTTCTCTTTTACAATAGTGCGATGGGATCTTAACATCCACTTGAAAAAGTAGATGGGACCTCAGTTTGGGAGCAGAAATCCCTTTACAGAAAATGGTAAATGAATAACAGACAATGATTGCAGCAGTTGAAGTGGGTCAGCTATTGTCATGTATTCTTTTGTAGTAAACTCAGGAGAAGGGTTCAAAGCAGAAATTCAAATTCAAGTGTAATAAACTAGTGAAGGGATAAATCTGCAATTAATTAAGAAACTATATTTTTAATTCAATTTGGCATCAAGGGCAATATTTATCCAGTTATTTGATCATAAAATAACCAGTGTATGGGAATTTTGTGGACCTGAAATGCTAATTCACTTTCCTTTCTCCATAGATGCTGCCTGACCTGCTGAATGATCCCAGCGACTTATTTTTTTCTTTCAGATTCCAGCATCTGCAATATTTTCCAATAATAGTGCATAAGAATTGTTGCTTAATTTATTTATGTGTTAAGTTTTCTATCAATTTGTCTTCTGATCATTAGGCAGGGTGAAACCTTGGGCAAGTTTCCTTACTCCACACGCCTAATAATAATCCCTCCAAAAACAAATGGTAATTTCAATCCACGACTGTTTGTGGGACACTGATGTGTGCAATTGGCTGCTGCATTTCACAGTATATTCTATGAAGCGCTTTGAGAAGTCTAGAAGACGTAAAAAGCGCTATATCAAATGCAGGGATTATTATTATTATATTTATTATACATTTGTCCCTCTGCATTTTATATGATAAGTGAGTAATCACGAGTAATCGCTCGAGCCAGACCTTTTGGAAGCTGGTTCCAACATAAGAACATAAGAAGCAGGAGTAGGCCATTCGGCCCTTCGAGCCTGCCCCACCATTCAATCATGGCTGATATTCCATTCTAACTCCAGCTACTTGCCTTATCCCCATACCCCTTAATCCCTTTTTGAATGAATGTCACTCTGAAAAAATGCTTTCTGATGGCGAAATTAGATCAGTTTACCATAACAATGTGCTTCTTATCTAAATACCTTTATTAAGTTCAACATTGAATTTGTCAACAACAACAACGCTGAAGGACTAGGTCTCAGAGTGCATAAGAAACATCTTCCTGAATACTTGCTGGAGGTTGAGGTGAATCTGCATTGAGGTTATGTGTGAGAACATGGCATTGGTGCTAACCTCACCTGATCTGATTAATACTGTATACGGTTGTTCTGCAGATTTCAGCAGTGGCCCCTTAAACCCCAAATCTCCAAACATCAATGACCAACAAATATAATTCAATGAATGACTGTGCAATTAACGTTCCTTTTTGGATATTGCTACATTCTGTTATGATGTAACAGTGACATCTGTAGTCAGTTTTAACATGATTTTGAAAATAAAATGATGTCAAGATATGGTCAGTTTTGAGAATGATTGGAAAATATATTTAGAAATGCAGGTAACATCCTAGGCATATAAAGCATCTCTATCAAGTTTCTATCTTATACTGATCACAAACATTTTTTGACACAGCAAAAAGTACCAATAGTTTTAGGAACTCTTAGCCCATGCATGCTGATTTCAAGTGTATAATTCAACGCTAAGAAGGTCAAACAGGTCACTGCTGCACTGAAGCCATTGTATCAAAGAGGCAAAAATAACCTGTGCTTCTGAAAGATTCAGTTGGCAAACTATTGTTTGGTGTGGAACAGAGCTGGCTAATTCCAGGTGTGATCTCAGGTTTTCCTCAAATAATTGATCTAATTTGGAGAGCAGACCACACAGTATGCATTTTAATTAACCTTTCATTATTTGTTACAGATTCCTTGCAAATTACCTTAGCAGCCTATTTTTAGAGAGAATTTCTGCTCCTATTTACTATGCTTATATTCACCTCTAAAAGTGCTTGGGTAGTAAGAAAGAGTTTGGGCTTAATTATGATTTCTCTTTATTCCCCCACTCATCACATAAAATAACACAGCAATATTAAGAATGGTCATTTAATGTAGAATGTGCAGAAACTAATTAATGCCATACAACTGTTCCCTAATATTGCACTTGACAGAAACAATGATTTGTCAAAGCTTCAACTGTGTCAGTGCTACGACAATAATAACAACAAAATTATATTTGTATAGCGCCTTTCACGTCAGGAGGACGTCCCAAGACGCTGGACAGGTTACTGCTTCAGATCTGAGCCAATGACAGTGGGGGCAGGTGGGGGGGGGTGGGGAGGGGGGGGGTGGCGGGGAGGAGTCGCCGATGGGACCATCGAAGAGGAGAGTCTTGAGGCAAAACTTGAAGGAGGCCAGGGAGGGTGCAAGACAGAGGCACTTCGGGATGGAGTTCCAGAGGTTGGGGGCAGAGTGACTGAAGGTTAGCCGGCCAATGGTTGGGACAAGGTTGTGGAGAGCTTTATATGTGAGGAACAGGATCTTGAATTGGATCCTCTGGGTGATGGGGATCCAATGGAGTCGGGCAAGGATGGGGGAGATGGGTTCACAAAGTTTGGAACGGTAGAGGACACGGGCTGCATAGTTTGGGATTAACTGCAGCCTGTGGAGGGAGGAATTGGGGAGGCAGACCAGCAAGGCATTTGCAAAGCAAGGAGTCAGGGATTGTTTCTATTCACATAGAAAGTAATTGATTCACTGCTGACCAGAGAACAGCTTGACTAATTGGTGAAATGAATCCTAGGATTCCACTCATTTGAATCATTTTCAATGGGAGAATCATTAAAGCAAACCCAATGTGTTAAAGGGCATCAATGGATTGTAGAATAGTTGCTTCCCATTGAAAGAATCCCAACAATTCATGCATGACACGATTTTGCTGTGGCATTGTGACAACTGTTTTATTGGGGATGGGAAAGAGGAAGAAAGAATATCAAAATATAATGGTTACCTATACATGCTCCTCCAGAGATATTAAAAACATTAATCTATAACGATTGATCAAAACATAAATGGTCCGAATTGTCCATTGGCTCTTGTCATGACTGGTGTACTGTTACTGCAGTAGTTGGAATGAAACAGAGAAATAGTGGTACACTGGAAGCTACCTTGTTTATTTCGGTACATTTTTAGTAACTGCTGGCAATGATGAACTACATTAGGTCAGACACCAACTGGGCTCTGTTGGGAAGTGGGAAGGAGCATGTAATTGGAATAAAATAATGGAAATTATGGGATGATTAATTAGATGAGGAAGTGGTGCGATTGACTCAATGATGCAGCATGTGCACTGAACTGCTTTGGATTTGCAAAGCCCTCAATCTATAAATCTGCCATTTGTTATGGACCAGTTCAGTGGAATATTAATTATATGCTGTCATTCAATCAAAATGTTAATCAATATTATGGTTTTGGAGCTGACATTTATTTAATTTTAAGTTTGCTCCAGGAGGGGATGACTTGTAGTTTGTTTATTTTACACCTTGCCTCCAATGGTTCAACCAATTTTAAATGAAATTATTATACATTCAGGTCGCAGAGTAGAAACACAGCACCTGAAACAATTTACTTATGCTTCAGTTGACAAGATCTGTCATAATGTCTCTGTTGCTCCTTTCCGTTGCATCTGCAATATAGATTTCTAGGCAAATTTGTAATGTGTAAATTTTTAGGCAAATGTGGTAGGCAACTTGTGCATAGCAATGTCCCATTAATAGCCCATGACGTGAGTACCAATTATATTTGGGGAATTGAGAAAAACACCCTTATCTTTTTGAATGGCATTATGGGAATTTTAACATCCAGGACCTTGGTTTAATAGTTTACCTCAGGATGGAACCGCCAATGGTGCAACATGCCCCCAGCACTGCAACAAAGTGTCAGCCTAGACTGAGTTTCAAATGCTTCTAAAAATCTGTCTTTATTTAGAAGCTGGTTTTCCCCAGTTCTAAGATAAAGTACCGAAAACCAGTTTCCAAATGATAAATTGCTATAGGTTCAATTGCTATAGGTTTGTTTGGGGCTTGAAAGATGAGAGGGCTTTGAAAACCTCACACTTTATATAGAATGATGACAAGGTTAAATTTATTTTATATTTAGATAGTGGGATTTAGCAATTCCTGATCAAATGAAAAGCAAAGTAAATTCTCATCAACAGCCAATTGTAATTTTTCTGTTGTTTGTTTATCCAATTGTGAGTGTCACTTGGCTTTGGGGAGTTACTGTGTGCATGATAGTCCACAGCAAGCTAAAGTAACATCTAAAGACATGTGTATTATGAAAGAGGATTTCTGGAATGTTGTCATTTTAGTTGTGAGGGTTAATTTTAGTTCCCCAGCATCAGTGGTCCGATATCTTTGAAGGCCAGTTCGCTCAATGACATCTTCACTCATCTGATAATAATGTTTGCATTTGATTGTAGAGCATTTCAATAACAATAATTTACATTTATATTGCACTCCTCATGCAGGATAGCACACTAGAGCGATTTCAAGGCTGGAGGACATCTCAAAGTGCTCCGCAAGATTTACTACAAAATGTGACTATTTTGTCACAATGCCATAGAGTTGTGTATGCAACTGTAATTGAACTTGTATCAGTCTCAAAGAAGTCTCATCTGACACTACAATTATAGTTCTGCGGGTGTTCATTGGAGTTGATACTCTTCGTGTGAGTCATTAAACTGAGGATCCCACAGCAGAATTTGAAAAGAGATTTTCACTTGTTGTCCTGGCTAACAATACCCAAATAAAATTGGTTTCATGGCTGATTGTGGGAAATTGCTGTGTGCAGATTGACTGGCCTGTTCACAAAAAATACAGTCACTGCTCTTTACAGAAACTGATGTGAACCTTTGGAGATGGTTATATCTGATGATGACTATATCAGATGTTAGGATTATTATTTATTGTAAATTTTATTGATCAGTCAATTCCCATTTTTACATTTGACTTAAATGCTCTCCATTTCCTGCCTTTAATGTGCAGCTTAACCTTAATAAGTGTCGAAGCTTGGGGATGTTCCTACTATTATCTTTACTTCCATTGCTGTCAGCAGCAAAACACATTTATAGAGCATTGAACAAAAAAGAAGACAGCAATTGTTTTGTCTCAAGTGTATGTTTAACTTGGCTGCCATCCACATCTAAACAATCACCTGGAACTTCATTTGTAAATTCACATCTGGCTTTCACTGACAGCTGCTGCCTCTGGGTGGTAATGAACTATTTAGTGCAATGTCTGTTAAACAGACATTTCTTCAGACCGTAGAGCTGATCAGAAGCTCAGAAATCATTATACCTTATTATGTTCATTCAAATCTAAATGAAAATCTCTCCCTTGGTGGTTCAGTACATTTATCCAGTGGGTAAACGATTCGATGCCCAAGTTCAATGTCTTGTTAATGCTGAGTTATCTCATCTTAACTGGAAGAGAAGTACAGTGGCTGCTATTGGCTACAGAGTCAAATTTCAGAAAGGGAAATCTACCAGGGCTCATTTGGTAGTTATGTTGACTCCCTTGTCCCACCCATTCAGTCGAACAACTTGCCGAGAAACAGTATGTATTTGTGGATTAGTTGCATGTCTGACACACAAAGAGACATGTAATCATGCTTAAGAATGGCCAAACCAGACTGCAAATGTGTTCCACCCTCATATGAAAATGTTCCTTTATCTGAAATGGAACATGTACTCTTCCCAGAGGAATACACCTTGATTACATAAATCTGGAAAGTAGTAGGCATAGGTTGGCGACAACCAAGGACCTCAGAGAATTGTGTTAGGGGGCACCGATGCAGTGCATCCATCTAGTACCACCTAACTTGCATGTAATGAATAATGCCTGGGAAAACCTCTTGCTGTTTGTTCATCTTTGACCAACCTATTCATTACGGCTTTGGTTTGAAAGAATAACAGGATGTTGACTCATTTCAGGCTAGATATTGGCGCTGAGGGTGAAAGTTGAGTGGGATAGAAGGGGGAAAATGACCAAAAGCTCAATCAATTGGGTCTATCTTAAAGTCAACCGTGAAAGAAAGGAGGGAAGGAGCTCATTGGCGAGATTTGGGAATGGAGTTCAGAGAGCCATTGGTGAGAGGATAGAGTGGAAGCATGGAATAGGCCAGTTCAGCCGAGCATAGGGAACAAGAGAGGTAGGATGGAGTGAGACCTTGGAGGGATATCAATGTGAGAACAAGGATCTTGAACTCAATCTTTTTATCTTTCTATGACTTTTATATTTGGAGCTCCTGTAGTTCAGTGGTTAGAGCACTCACCTTACAAGTGTAAGACCTGTGTTTGAATCCAGGCACATCAGAGCGAAACCTTGGGCAAGTTTCCTTACTCCACACACACCCCTAATAATAATCCACCCAAAAAGACCCACAATAATAAAAATTGGTAATTTTCAATCCACGACTGTTTGTGGGACACTGTTGTGCACAATTGGCTGCTGCATTTCACTCACAAATATACAGTCAATTCACTTTACAGTATATTCTGTGAAGCACTTTGAAAAGTCGATAAGATGTGAAAAGCGCTATATCAAATGCAAGGATTATTATTATTATTATTATTACTATTATTATTAGTGAATGGGGAGCCAGTGGATCTGAACATGTATGAGTGTTAAAGACTCAAGGATCTTATTACAAGAAAGACATTGGAAGATGCACACATTGTGAAGTGACTCCATCTGCAGGGTGCTGACCAATGGATTCATAAAGGCAAAGCACCACTGAAGATTTGAATCACAGAATATCAACAGCCTATTGTGCTTTGGGGGTGTTAGATCGATCCCCAATAGAACCAGCAAATCTAATCCTTTCCCCAAACTCTGTCATTTTTCTTCAATGCTAATGGCCATTAATTGAAAGTACTGGAGGGTGAGCAGTCGCTATTTAACCATATCCTTTCCACCAAAGAAAGAAAAAGGAGTCATCTGCTTTTGGGGCTTAGGGAGATTTGAGGGAAGAAGATAAATAGAAATCAGAAACTAGAACACAATTTCTCATACACAGGCTTTCCATTTGCACCACACACAAATAAAAAATGACATTAATAGAAATTGCTGGTCAGGCAGCATCTATGGAGAAATGAAAGTGAGTCCACGTTTCGGGTTCATGACCCTTCATCCGATGAAGGGTTGTAGACCCAAAATGTTGACTCACTTTCATTTGATGCAGCCTGACTTGCTGTTTCTCTTTCAGATTTCCGGCAACTGCAGTATTTTCCATTTTTGTTTATAAAAAAAATGACATGTATGGATTAGGGTATCATTAGAACCATTTTAAATTGAAAAGAAAATGAACTGTGTGTTGATTTTTTTTTTGTAAACATTCACTTCTCCTGAATTTACCATTTCAGTCATCCTTTAGGCTTCAAGGTGAATGAAGTTCTTGTCATCTCTCAACCTTTCCCAGATAAAGAAGTCACTTCAGAGTTGAAGCGTTTCTGAACTCATCACTAAGAGGAACAAAAGTGCCTTTCTGCCTTTATTCTTCAGGAATGTTCAACATCTACACTGAATGCTGTTCTACAACAAACCAAAGAAGTTCTGAAGCTCATCAAATATGGAACTGTGTGGTGAAATACACATCCCTCGTTGAATCATGGAATCAGCACTATGCCCTGAGTGTGCCCTTGGTGTCACGTGATCTCCTGTTTTAAAGTCTGAAATGATTTCATCCCCAACATTTGTTGAGTTATTTTATTGAAAGGCCTTTTTTGCAAACTGCCCAAATGAACTAAGATAGCTGGTTGGTTAAGTTTGAATGCAGCAAATGGAGCTGAAACTGATGAACAGACAATTTAAAAAGGCATCAAATAAACAGCACAGCAGGCAGATTGTACACAAAGACATATGCTGAATATTCTACTTAATACAGTCTTCAGTGACTACCAAGTGCAGATGTCATCTCTTCGCTGTAGTGCATTTATTGCTGAAAGGTTTTAATTAACGACTGCCCTTTTCAAGAATTGATTCCAAATAGAAGACCAATTCTCGATGTCACCAGAAGGTGGTGCCTGCATGCCAGTCTTCATCAAACATTAAAAGCAAGTTATGCAAGACGTACCTCTTGTTTTGAAATAGTTGTTGCCTCCCAGCTTTCTCTCATCCCACTCCCTCCACGAGCATCTCCATTCAGGCTTCCAATGCTACCCACAGCGTGGAAACTGCTCTGGTCAAGGTCACAAATGATATCCTGACCATTTGTGACCAGGACTCCCTGTGCCTCCTTGTTCTCCTCAACCTATCGGCCGCCTTTGATACCGTGGACCACTCAATCCTCCTCCACCGCTCTCCTCCCACCTCAACCTTCAAGGTTCTGTCCTTGCCTGATTCTGGTCCTATCTTTCACATTACCTCCACTTGTGTCCGCCAACGGCTTTTCCTCCAGCCTCCCTCCTTGTCAGCCTTCCCGGCTCTTCCCTTCACGAGCTGCAGATCATCCAGAACTCTGCAGCTCGTGTCCTCTCCTACACCAAACCCCGTGACTAGGGGATCAAATTCAAGATCCTTGTCCTCACTTTCAAGGCCATTCACGGCCTTGCCCCCTCCTAACTCTCCAACCTGCTGTCGCCTATGAACTTGCTCGCTCCCTCCTTTCAGTGGGTAAGTAAGTTCATAGGGGGACAGCAAGTTGGAGAGTTAGGAATCTGTTCCATGCCTCCTGCCTGACCCGCCCTACCATCGGTGGACGGCCTTTCAACCTCTCTGCCCCCACACTCTGGAACTCTATCCCACAGTCCTTTCACCTTGCTTCCTCCATAAATGCAATTTTGTTGTTGTTTGTTGTTGTTGTTCCTCCCTTGCCTTCTTCAAGGCCGGTCTCAAGACCTTTCTCTTTGATCATGCCTTCTGCTGCCCTCCCAAATCTCTCTATCCCCTCCTAACTCTCTCTCTTCTTCACCCCTACCCTGCCTCTCCCCCTTGCTCGGGTCCCGCCCTGACTGTTCAGCACCTTGGGACATTCTCCAAACTTGAAAGGCGCTCTAAAAAATTGTTGCAATGGAAAGAGAAGCTCCAACCTCCAGACTTTAACGCAGTTAAGACTACTTGAGGATCATCTATACTGCACAGTTTATGCAGCTAAGAGAATGGGTTGCAAAATCCAGAAACAATTATTTTGGAACATTAAAAATAAAATGTAAAATAAAAAAAGTTCAATACCACTGTCCAGGACCCCAAACACTGCTTCCAGGCGAGACAATGATTTACATATACTTCCACCTACAAAGTACACAGTATTCACTCTTCACAATGTGGTGTCTTCTACATCTGGGAGACCAATCACAGGTTGCATGATCGCTTTGCTGGACACCTCCTTCCCATCAGCAAGTGCAAACCTGAGCTACTGCTTGCTTGACACTTTAATTCTCCTTCCCACTGTGACTGCTCTGTCCATGGCCTCCTACACTGTTCCAGTGAAGCACAACAGAAGCTCGATGAACAACACCTCATCAACCTGCTGAGAACCTCACAGCCTTCTGGCCTCAACAATGATTTTAACCACTTCAGACCTAAACCACGGCTCCCATCTTCTCTTGTTGTTGCCTCCTCACTTCCCTGCTTGCATAATCATTCACATATCCTTTGGGTCTCAGACACATTTTTTTAATATATAGTCTCCCATTATACCTTCTTTTGTCAACACTTCTGATCTCGTCATCTACTGTCCTCCACCTAATTGTTTCCTTTGTCTTCTTTGCCTGCCCCATTCTTTGTTAAACCTTATAAATTGCTCCCTTCCAACATCAACAACAACAACAAAATTGCATTTATAGAGTGCCTTTCATGTCGGGAGGATGCCCCAGTTCTGATTAAGGTCATCAACCTGAAACCTTAACTCACTTTCCTCTCTCCAAAGATGCAGTTTGAACTGCTGTGAAGTCCTAGGGACTACTGTTTTAATTTCAGGTTTCCAGCATCTGCAATATTTTGCCTTCTGTAAGAACATTAATTTGGCTGTATTTTTTTGGGGAAACAATTCTCCAATCTGCAAAACAGCTTTTAATTCTGCTGTTGCTGGTACCTTTGGAAGATAATTCAATAAAGCAATTGGCAAACATGAACTAAAACCAAATTGTGTGGGTTGCTCACAGTCAGCAGCAAATTGCCGCAGTGATAAATGAAACTGACATGAAGATCAATGAAAATTAGAAACCATCAACTATTCCTATCATACATTTTGAGGCAATTGTATAAAACCACTCTCAGCATGGTTGAACTATGGGGATTTTAGATATCTGACCTGCAGATAATGTGCATCCTGACAGAAATGAATGGGCTTTGATGAAACGTGTCATGTTATATACCTGACCTGAGAAGGCAGGAGGCATGATACAGCTGTCAAAGTGAGGGATCCAGGTCTGCCTAAAACAGTCCATTATATTCCCTGCAGTCAAATAAATACGTGACTCAGTCTCATATTGCTATTATAGAAGCTTTTGGTGAATGCAATTCTTCCTGTTAATGTACTAAATAATTTTTTACACGTCCTTAGCCCTGTAGGTACAATTGTCCAAAGAAACTGGAACAATAATAAAGGCTTCCTTGGTATAAATATCATCCTTTATTTTCCTCAGCATGCTAATTTTATTACCCTGTTTTTCAGTTGCTAATAGAGAGTGTCAAATAAAATTATTGTCCATATTTTCCCAAAGGCCCACTATGTTAAAAGACATTGCCTAGTGAGGAGCTTAAACCATACAGACCAAAACGATGCAGGTTTTATTTCTGGTCTTCTTAGCATCACAAGTGTTTCACAGAATATACTGTAAAGTGAATTGACCGTGTATATGTGGGCGAAATGCGGCAGCAAATTGTGCATAGCAGTGTCCCACAAACAGTTGTGGATTGAAATGACCGATTCTTTTTTGAGGGATTGTTATTAGGCATGTGGCGTAAGGAAATTTGCCCATGATTTTGCCCTACCTGGAATTGAACCAAGGTCTCTTGCTTATAAGGCTAGTGCTCTAACCATTGAGCCGCAGAACTCTACAAATTAGGAAATGCAATTCAAGAAAATGCAGTTAGGCACCAGAATTGTTCTTAGTGTCAGCATTGCTTTGGCTCAGTTGTTTGCACCATTGCCTTGTAGTTAAGAAGATTGTGCGTGGAATCCACACAACTGATGGACTGTGGGCCAATTTCATCTGGTCCCCACCTACCCCCACCACTTTTTATTTATCTGGCCCACCCTCTCCTTCCATATCCCATAATTGTTATGTTTTTGTAAAGGAAACACAAAAATACTGCTTATACGGACAGCGGGTGTTTGATTGAACCATTGATAGGAGACAGGAGATTGATACTCTTGAGGGAAGTACCGTATATCTCCGCGAATAAGGCGCACCCACGTATAAGGCGCACCCCCCGTTTTTGATCTTTTCTTGGTGAAAAAAAAGGAAGCATTTTCAATGATATTGCCGGCAGAAGGGAGGAGAGACAGGAGAGACAGGTAGGTAGGGAGAGAGAGAGGCAGGCAGGCAGGGAGAGAGGGAGAGAGGCAGGCCGGCAGCCAGGGAGAGAGAGAGAGGGAGAGAGGCAGGCCGGCAGCCCGGGAGAGAGAGAGGGAGAGCGGCAGGCCAGCAGCCTGGGAGAGAGAGAGGGAGAGAGGCAGGCCGGCACGCAGGCAGGGAGGGAGGGAGGGAGAGCGGCAGGGAGGGAGGCAGGCAGACTGGGTTCGGCAGAAGGTAAACACAGCACTGAAGTCCGCTGCTGCTGCCGCTGCCCGGGCGGCCGAGGCCGAAGCCCCGTCACCCGCTCCCCCCAACCCCCGCCGGACACTGACCAAACCCTGGCTGACAGCGCGCCGGCCGCCCCTCCTGTTTACTGTATCTCCGAGGCTCAAAATCTCTTGTACCTGCGTATAGGGCGCACCCCCCACTTTCGAGATCTTCCGACCTGAAAAAAAGTGCGCCTTATACGCGGAGATATACGGTACTTCATTTTTGGAGGTGCTCTTTAGATGAAATGCAAACCAAATATCCCATCTGACTGTTCAATGTTCTGACATTTTGAAAAGTGAAGGGAGTTCTTGTTTTCTGCCCAACAATTAGGCAATTGCCTTAGGACTATTTGTATAATATTGCTGGGAGCAAACTGAGAAACACATTTCTCCCAGGATTCCAGCCATCAATTATTTGTTAGTTAAAAATAGTTACTGCACTCAAAAACAATTCCTAGTAAAAATGTGTTGTGAAATTTTAATATGATAAAGTGCTATAAAAATGTTTGCAAATGTTTTTCCTTGACTTTGAATGTCATAAGGGTGTCCTCTCCTAAACCAGTGTTGCTTGCACTATTTTGAATGAGATTCCAATTTTCAGCTTGTCTGCTCTGAATTACGATCAGCTTTGTTTTCTGGATGTTTGATCAATAGAGGCTATCTTATTTCATATAATACCCTAATGATCATCAGTGACAGAAATGGAGAAATTTGGTCATTCTGTCCATCTTGTCAATGTCATTTCTACCCATTATTCCATTATCTATTCATAAATTGTACTTTATTTTCTAAATCAATACAACGTTCCACTTCTTTGGCTACATCTTGTAATATTGTTACATTAGTCACTTACTCAAAGTCCTTTTCAATTATTCTATTGATCTGGCCTTAACATCACTTGTCAAAATGCATTCTGCATAAGTGACAACCCACTCAGTAAAGAAATTCCTTTGACACTCTTCTTTTTTCTTTAATTCTTTAGATAACTCCCAAGGCTATAGTCCTAACATTTAATGTGACATCTTCCTGCTTGACAGAAACAAGAATGATGCATCATGAGAATGTATATGCTTTGGCAAAGCTTTATTAACATGAACCATACATTTGTAATAATTTCAATATTTTAACCATTTCATTCTTCTGTATTATGTTGATTAATATGCTGCTTTATTTCATGTATTACATATTAGCAACGTATATGCTTTTCTTTTTTAAATGAAAATCTGCTGAGAACTTTTGTAACCTTGATAGAAATGAATATGCTTTTCTTTCCCTTATTTAATGTTCTTATGTAATCATGTATAAAAGAGATATTGACTAGGTAAAACTTTGGTATGTTTGGTGTGTTATGTAAGTCTCAAACAGCATGAGTTAATGGCCGAGGACTGCATTTGTTTGGAAAAAAGAAGTGTGACATATGGTAATATGATTGGAAAGCAATGATTGATTGCAAAGGGAGGGGTGCACACATGATCAGGACAATGTTGTTAAGGTGATATAAATTTGGGAAACTGACGAGCATAAAGTTGAAACACTCTCTAGACAGAAGAAGACAATAGAGTGTAGATTGGTAACTACACTTTTCTTGATATGACATTGCGATATATAGGTTTCTTTAATAAAACAAGTTGACAGATTGAAGGGGTACCCAGTGTTTGAAATATGTAAAAATTAAATAATAATTCTGTTTTATTTAACGTAACTATGTTATAAGATTGACCCACTGCAGTCAACAACATGATTTGCTGTAAAGTGTATTGACTATTTTGTAGATAAAATTAATTTTGGAATGTGTTACCGTAAGTGTCTACTGAGGCTAAATCAATTTATTCATAACAATTTGATGTAAACATATGCTTCCTTCTCACAGATTTCCAAACTAAATAAAAACTCTTCCCTACTCACCATAATTTTAAACACCCCTGTTAAATGTTTCAGAACCTCTTTTGTATTGTATTGGCAGAATTTATTTTTACCAATAATGTGTCTTGCTTGATATTATCTTAGAAACAACAACAAAATTACATTTGTAAAAGTGGCTTTTCTCCATCTTAATGACATATTTCATAAGAACATAAGAATTAGGAGCAGGAGTAGGCCATTCAGCCCTTCGAGCCTGCTCTGCCATTCAATAAGATCATGGCTGATCTTCTCACCTAACTTTGATTATCTGCCCTATCCCCATATCCCCAGATCCCTCTATTTTTCAAAAATCTATCATGCCAAATTTCCTGGCATTGGGCACCAAAACTGACTGATCTCTAGGTCCAAAAATATTCCAATGTGACTTTCCTACATCTTACATTGAATATCCCCATTTACTATTGCCAGATGTCTATGTCCCTTCTATCACAACGTCAACTCTGACTTCACTCAACATTCTTGTAACCATTTAGTTTCTCCAAGACTTCTGCCCTTTAGCTGTCCAAAATAAGGTGATACAAATGATATCCAAGACATGACTGCCCAAGCCCCACCCCGTCACCCCCCAACCCGCTTGAGTCAAGTAGGCTAAATATAGTTGACTTTCTTGGACCAAAACAGATTTGCCAAAACAGATTTTCTTTCATTTTACTTGATAAACCAATTGATTTCTATACAATTCCAGAGTTAAAAGACATGAGTATAAGAATATAAATAATAAAAAGGAAACCATACAGCATGGTTACCTACCTCCATTTTTCAAAAAACTCCTTTATAAAAAAATACTCTTCGTACTTTAGTAGTAGAAATTGTTGCATACAAAAACAGTTCTTCCACCCTCCTCCGAACCCACCCCACCTCCCACTCCCCCAGCCACACCCTCCGTCACCCACCCCTTCCGAGATGTTTTGTCAAGCCAAATGGATTTCTTTGAACTGGAACCTTAATCTGTTCCTTATTCGCTATTCATAACACCTCTCTCTGAATAGACATTCTTATAGTCACTATGATAGACTTGGTTCTTGCATAATCCATAGGATCCATTGTTGGAACCGAATATAAATAATATTGACAATTTTGAGAGATGTGTAGTTTCTCAGGTACATTCAGCCTCTGATGTGTAAATTGATTTCCACTCTCCTTTCTGTCCCCCAACTATTCTCCTGACACTCAATTTTTAATATTATGACCCTTCAGTTATGATATTAATCTCTTTGCAGAACGTATCAAAGACCTTCTGAAAGATCATTCAAATACACTCCATTTTCCTCAACTTTGCTGTTATTCACAAAAAATTCAATTAGATTAATCAAACGTAATCTGGTTTTCATGAATCCGAGCTGATATATTTCCTCTTCTTCAGGTGCTTGAGAGTTTTTTGTTACACCTCATTTCCATTTATTTTTATCACCAATGTTGGATGACTAGCCTATATTTTCAAAAGAGGTATTGCGTTCTAGGATATTGGGCTACACTGAAAATACAGTTGCAAGAACAGTGTGATTAATCCTCATCATGACCAGATCTTGCCCTTACTGTTCTTGTAGGGAAGTGACACATACACAGAAAGTTTTCCAAGATTACAGAAAAATGAGACGAAGTCTTCATAACAAAAAAAAAGCAAACGTAAGTTTAGATAAAGTTTGAAGGATTTATTTTGCAATGAGTCAGTTCTGTAGACATTCCTGTACTTCTCCTCATAAAGCACTCCTGCATTGATCGCATCAAATCCGACAGAACAACAGAAATCTAAATGCAATTGGTACATGCAAAAACAAAGCGAAAACAGAAATCACTGGGAATACTCAGCAGGTCAGGCAGCGTCTACGGAGAAAGGAAATCAAATCAACATTTTGCGTCCACGACTCCTTCGTCAGAACAGGCGAGTTTGCTTGAGACACTATTGTATTTGCTTGACTGGTCCTCTGCTTGTCCCTCACACCCTCCACTCCACCACTATATGAAAATTAAATCACTATATGAAAAGTGATTTTGTACATCTTTTGTACAAAAGTGATCACTATATCCTGAAACTCTAGAACAATCTCCCTCAATTGCCCCACTCTCTCCCGTTTTACAAGTCCCGCCTGAAAACCTTCCTTTTCAACCGTGTTTACAGTAACTGATTCAAGGTCAGGCCAAGCATTCCGAGGTGCTGCCCTGCTTGGAAGGCGCTAAACAAGTGCAAGTTGTTGTTTTAAAGTCATTGTGTGTATTTGTACAATTCTGGATTGTTTTTTCCTGGTAGTATGGTGCAAGTGTTAACAAGAGAGAATAATAGTAATAATAATCCTTGCACTTTGATATGTTGCTTTTCACATCTTCTAGACATCTCAAAGTGCTTCACAGAGTATACTGTAAAGTCAATTGTATATATTTGGGTGAAACACGGCAGCCAATTGCACACGGCAGTGTCCCACAAAAAGTCGTGGATTGCAATGACCAATTTATTATTGTGTTTTTTGGAAGGATAATTGTTAGGCATGTGGAGTAAGGAAACTTGCCCAAGGTTTTGCCCTGCCTGGAATTGAACGCAGGTCTCTTGCTTGTAAGGCAAGTGTTCCAACCACTGAGCTATTACACTTGAAGTGGTAAATAATGGGGAACTGAGTTATAGAGCCCTTCCATTTAGTTTGGACAGATGTGAAGTTCAAATCAACTTCCAATGCTAACTGGCTAGCTGATTGCACTACAACAGGCTTCCCTACAGGTGTATTATATTGGTGCAACTGGAGTTGGATTTCAGGCACATTTGTGCGGTACTGTAGTAATAATAATCCTTGAAGTTGATGTAGCGCTTTTCATGTCTTCTAGATTGCTCAAAACGCTTCACAGTATATGCTGCAAAGTGAATTGACTGTATATTTGGGGTGAAACAAATAGAAAGATGGTAAAAAGGAAGTTTGAGCTATGCTGTATTTAATCTTGGAAGCAAAACCTTGGGAGAATGTTTCATTCCCTGACTTATGCAGGATACCGAAGCAATAGCATGAGAAAAGAAACCTTCACCTGAAACCTGCATTTGATATTCCCTGCCCAGATTTTGAAGCCTGCCAATCTAGCTCAATAATGAACTCTGATTTGCACTGCTGGTATTCTAACTGATAAGTATTTGTACTTTTCTCCATTGTTTGAATGGAGTTTGAAATCCATTTCTGTGTTTATGCTAATGGACGTATTCTTCTTTTAGCATTATCAACATTTCATTGTATTGCATTATCCATAGTCTGATATATACAGTTGTTTTCCCAGCATACTTCTCCAATTGTCACAAATGTTTTCAATGTGTTGACTAATAGATCAGCTTCCTGAGAAGCTGGGAAGTGCTGGGAACATCAGTTCTACATCATTTGAGGTTGCTGACAGGCTACATTTCTAAAGCATCAAAAGTAATAGAATATTAATATTATCCAACATCATCTATTAATATGACCTACTACTGTACTGCACTCGTCAGATGAGGAATAAAAGATGTACAAGTTATTCGTGGGAATCTAGGTTTTTTTTTAAATGGTAATGTTGAACCAACAAAAGTGCTCCCAACAGACAGAGTGCACTGAGCTGTACAAGCTGTACTGCTTTCAAATTGGCACAGATTCACATATAAAAGCAACAACATCTTGTACTTATACAGATCTTGTCACATAGGATAAATGCCTCCAAATGCTTCACAATTACTGTATGTTGTGTCAGCGAGGAAAGGGTATTTAAGGGTGTTAAGCCAAGAAGCAGTCAAGATCTCAACAACAACAACTTGGATTTATATAGTGCCCTCCACGCCAGGCAGCGTCTCAGAATGCTTCACAATAGCGGAGCATGGGGCCGAGCCAGGGGGAGGTGGGGAAGGTGATCATAGGCGAGGTCGAACAGAAAGGTATTCAGGCTTGACCAGAAACTGGAAAAGAAGGTTTGAGAGGAAGGGATTGAGGGAGTGAGATCCAGAGTTTTTAAAATCTCTGTTTTTAAAATGATTTTGAAAGCAGAGAGATGGAACAAGACAAAGAGATTTTGTGGGAGTCCAAGAAAGTGAGAAGATGATAGCTGGAAATGATAGCTGATTCATCGGTGAGAATGAATTTAAAATGATCAGTCATAATGATCTTCACACTTGCTCCCTCGTAGATATTAAACAACACACATTTGGCTATCTGAATTAAGGTAGCTGCTGTAGCAAGTAGGGGAATCCTCAAAGTAGGGGAATCCTCCAAGTAGGGGAATCCTCCAAGTAGGGGAATCCTCGTCAGGATGCACACAAATGAAGCCCGCAACTGTCAAGCACTTTACAGTATACAATGAAAGCTGTTGATCTATGCTTTTGCTTGATTTGCTCTTTATGCCCTTGAACAATTCAGACAGTTTTCTCAGACACAAATTTACTGTATTTTAGTTTATTTAGTTTATATAGTTTTCATCAAAACACTACACTTCATCACCTACAGCACACAAAACATACTATTGTACATTTATGAAAATGTCAAATCTTTACTGGAAAATCTATTGTTCTGATGAGATCACTCACCTTTATTGCTCACAGTAGTGCTATTGTCAACATTTCTCTGTTGGAAGACACATTATTCCCCTTGAAGTTAATTCTCATCACAAATGATTTTGCATGCATGCCCAATTATCTCCTTCCATTGAAGACAAGTCTGCATTACTGCAGATTACTTTGATCCATTTTGGAAAAGAAGAATGAAAATAAATGGTTTTGATGTGTGTTTTATGGATGGAAATTCTGGATGCATGGAAATATCACAAGAGAATTGCAAATGAAAAAGATACTTCAGCCCATTTGATCTCATTTTTTCAAAATACCAACTCCACAGTCTTCCCATTATAACATTAAGCGGTTTCTTAAATGAATTCAGTGACCTGGTTTGATCAATTTCAATAGTTCATTATCCTGCACCTGTCTTAACCTTTATAATCCCATACCAAACCGTCTCATCTCACTGCCTTGGAATATATGAAATTTCTCTTCCACATTTAGTTCATCTGCTGAATGTCTTATATGTCTATAAAAGTCTCCTCTGAAACAGTCCGTTGAAGCTACAATGACAGCACTCACTTATATCATTCCACTATCAATAGAGGTGCATTACACTGCCTTGAGGCCCTGAGCAGAACCTTTATTCTGTGACCTGATCTATTTGGTGCATCCTGCACAGACAGTATGATTTTTATGGAAAAAAATGCAAAATACTGCAGATGCCAGAAATCTGAAACAAAAACAGAAATCCCTGGGAACACTCAGCAGGTCAGGCAACACCTATGAAGAATGGTAGAATGAGTCAACATTTCAAGTCCACAACCCTTTGTCAGGGTTTATGGATTGAAATGAGTAAATTATTATTGTTTTTTTTCTCAAGGGATTATTATCAGGCAAGTGGATTTGAGTAAACTGATTGAGAAATCAGATAACAACAACAACTTCGATTTATATAGTGCTCTCCATGCCGGACGGCGTCTCAGAGCACTTCACAATAGCGGATCCCGGGACCGAGCCAGGGGCAGAGGTAGAAAGGTGACCAAAGGCGCGGTCGAAGAGAGAGGTCTTCAGCTGAGACCTGAAACTGAGAAAAGAGAGGGCAAGACGAAGGTAGTGAGGAAGGGAATTCCAGAGCCTCAGGGCATAGTGGCTGAAGGCATGGCTGCTGAGGATGGAGCAGAGGATTTGGGGGTCATGGAGGAGGTCAGACCCAGTGGAGCGAAGGCAACGGGAGCTGGTTTGACGAGAGAGGAGGTCAGAGAGGTAGTGGGGGTGCAAAGGAGTGGAGGGATTTGAAAACAAGGATGAGTATCTTGAAGTTGATCCTTTCAGGGATAGGGAGCCAGTGAAGTCTGACAAGGACTGGGGTAATGGGGGAGTGAAGTTTGGTGCGGGTGAATATGCAGGCAGCAGAGTTTTGGATGAGTTGTATTTTATAGATTGTGGTGGAGGGAAGACCAGCGAGGAGGGCATTTGAATAGTCCAGCCGTGAGGTGACGAAGGGGTGGATCAGGGTTTCAGCGGCTTTTGGGGTGAGGTATTGCCGGAGACGGGCAATCCATCGGAGATGGAAGAAGGCAGTGCTAGTGAGGGACCGGATGTGGGAGAGGAAGCTGGAGGTCAAACCAAGATTGCGCATAGGTTCGGCGAGTTTTAGGGGCAGACCGGGAAGGTGGAGGAGGTGAGAGCCATGTGAATGGAGATGTTGACGAGAGCCAAAGAGTATGGGCTCCATCTTGTCAACATTCAGCTGCAAGAAATTTGCGCTCATCCAGCTCCTGATGTCTGACAGGCAGGCTGACAAAATATCAGGGGGTGAAGTGGAGTGGAGAAGTAGAGTTGGGTGTCATCCGTGTACATGTGGAAGTGTGCCCTGTGTGTGTGGATGACATCCCCAAGAGGGAGCATTTAGATGAGGCAGAGGAGGGGGGCCAAGGATGGATCCCTGGGGTACCCCACAGGTAACTGGGTAAGAGCGGGAGGAAAAGCCATTTGTGGAGATGTGCTGCTGGTGGTTTGTGAGGTAGGACTCGACACAGGCGAGTGCGGTCCCACTGAAGGGGATGATGGAGGACAGGTGGCGGGGAGGATGGCGTGATCGACTGTGTCGAACGCAGCCAACAGGTCCAGGAGGATAAGGAGGCAGAGGGAACCCTTGTCGCATATAGACAGGACATCGTTTGTGACTTTCACAAGCGCAGTCTCTATACTGTGGGCAGGGCGGAAACCGGACTGGAGAGGTTCAAAGAGAGAGTGGGAGGAGATGTGGGCACGGAGTTGGTTGGCAACAACACGTTCCAGTGCTTTTGAGAGGAAGGGCAGGTTAGAAATAGGGCGGTAGTGGCTAGGGTTTGAGGGATCTGAGGGTTTTTTAAGGAGGGGGGTGATGGCAGCAGTTTTGAGGGGGGCAGGGACTGATCCTGTGGAGAGGGACTGGTTGATGATATCAGCCAGCAGTAGAGAGAGGAGGGGGAACTGGGTGAGCAGTAGGTTGGTGGGGATGGGGTCAAGGCAGCAGGTGGTTGGCTTCACGGAGGTGAGAGTGCGTGAGAGGAAGGAAAGAGAGACTGGGGAGAAGGAGTGTAGGAAGGGGGTCGAGGTAGGAGATGATGATGGGACGGGTAAGGGGGATGGGATGAGGGTGGTAAAGGGTGACGAGAGGCAGGAGGATGAGGCTGCCTGGCAGATATTGTGGATTTTTGAGGGAAATAAATCCATGACCTCCTCACACTTTGCATTTGAAGTGAAGATTGAGGAGGCCTGAGGGGGTGCACAGAGGAGGTAATGGGTGGTGGAAAAGAGGACTTTGGGGTTGTTGTTTGCCTCCAGGATAATGTTAGAACAGTAAGCTGTTTTCACTCGATCCAAAGTAACTGTGGAGATGCTCGAGCCATAGTTGGTGTGAACCGTGAGGCCTATTTTCTGCCACCTGCGCTCGAGCAGCCTGGTTTGGGATTTTATGGTGTGGAGATGAGTGTTGTACCGGGGGAGTGGGTGGGTTTGGCAATAGACCTGGATTTAAGGGGGACAAGAGAGTTGAAGGTGGGTAGCAGCACGGGTTAGATTTAAACTGAGGCCCAAGAGATGAGCGACCAGTGTGATAACTGCAGGTCCAGGTGCCCTAGAGGAAGTGCAAGACCCTCAAACAGTTATTGTATCCTGCTCCATTTAAAACCAGAAATACAAATGGCAATGGACATAACACTGCAGATGATGGAAATCTGAAACAAAAACAGAAATTGCTGGGAACACTCAGCAGGTCAGGCAGCATCTATGAAGAAAGGAAAGTGATTCAATATTTCGTCTCAGGGCTGAGCCAGGAAGAGGGGGAAGGTGCAATTGCAAAAGAACATGCAGACCAGAAGAGGGGGAGAGGGAAAGTGAGCTGTTACGGCCTGAAATATTTGCATCATCACGCACATTTTTACAGTATTGTCATTTCATACACTTCTGAGACCTGCAGGCCTGGCATGAAACTCAGCATGTTCCCTCAATTCCTTAGACCAGTTTAGATTATACAATTTAACCTTCTCATCGCTAAAGCAACACAGCCAACATCTTCCTCCCTTCAAAACAGTATCCTGATCTCTGTTTATTGCTGCATCACACCATTTCGATATTGTGAATTAGTCAATTATCACCCTGTTTATTCCCTCTTGTCACGTACTCATATTTACTGCCAATTTGTTGGGTAATTGCATCTGTTCATTATAGGTGGCGGATGACTAGGGCTAAAGAGGGTTCAATCCACCCCACCCTCCTTTCCTCTTTGAATTAGTTTTATGGCAGTCAACCCTACATCTGCTACCTCCTTCCTGGCTTGGGAAGGATCTAGATGGGCTTGAAGTCATACGGTCAATGTTATTCGCTACAATCCCCATAGAATTCAACCAGATCACTGTGCCAGGGTACCACAAACAAACTTACAATTTCCTTTTCTCGCAAAATGTTGGCAACAATAGCACGCATACTGGGTTTAAGAGAGGCCACTGTTACATTAATGAAACATAAATAGGATGCTAGAATGTACAAACAAGAATGAGCTTTATTAATGGTGCTGGTCCTGCAAATTTATGCGTATTATAGAATGGATTCATTGATCACATCAGCAAGACGTTTATATATATACAAACAGAAGCCCTATATTTATTAGTACATCATCATGTTACTATTTCAGTTGGTAATTGTCAATTTGTTTCTCTCAATTAGTTGGCATTCTTCCCTTTCTTTCAATAATTTCTTCAAATAAAGTTTGCCGTAAAAGCAAACCAAAGATTTGCAGGAGGTCGATAATTGAGGAGAGTCGAAGTTGAAAAGCAATCTGTTATTTAGCAAGAAAAAAGCTTAGCAAGAAATGAATCGAAAGCCAATTGATTCAATGGTGATGTTTTCAAAACAAATGCTTGTACATCTTCCACTCAACCAGGCAAAACATAAGCACATAAGAAATGCTAAACGAAAAGAAGGCGAAGGAGACAGGAGGTCAGAGAGGTAGGGGGATGCAGAGGAGTGGAAGGATTTGAAAACAAAGGTGAGGATCGATTTCAAGAGCATAGGTTTGCTGTTTTAACAAACCTTACAATCCAGTTTATGGGCAGCTTCTCAATTTTACAATATAATATATAATAATAATAATCCCTACATTTATATAGCGCTGACTTTCAAGTTAATAGATGGCTCCCATCACTTCCTATGCACTGCATATACACAGGAAGCACCATCTTCCTGCCCACATGCTGCATGTATATTCTGCAGAGAAAATACCCCGGAAACTGATTGCTATAACAGGGTTGCCCTGGAATTGTTTTTGTGCACGATTCATGTGGTGAATCAGATACATTTTTCTCGCCTTGCTGTTAAGTAGATTGTTTCATCAGCATTGCAGTTATTTTGCTGAAATAGATACAGCAAAAGTGAATGCATTTGTTACTTTTTTTAAATTTAAAAGGTTTCAAATATATAATTATCGACAAATGTCGAAACTGTTTTTGAAGGCAAACATGACAGCTATTTACAACTGCAAAGTCCTACAAACATCAATGGCATGTATCATAATAATAATCCTTACATTCGATATAGTGGCTAATTATGTCTTTGAGATATCTCAAATTGCATTACACATTTGAATTCAAAATCCTAGTCCTAACTTTCAAAGCCCTCCATGACCTTACCCCACCCCCACCCTCCCATGCTCGTTCCCTGACTCCTGACTTGAGATGACTTGGGATGTTCTCCCGATGTAAAAGGTGCTCTACAAATGTAATTTTGTTGTTACAGTAAAATGAATTGACTGTATATTTTGTTGATGAAACCTGTAACCCAATTGTGCATATCAGTGTCACACAATCAGTTGTAGATTGAGTGCCCTTTTTTTTAGCGTTATTAACAATAAATTGATCTGAAGGACCAGGACCCTGGGAGGAGATGTCTTCTCTTTCCAAAGAATTAATGGGAATTTCCCATACTCATTTTAATTCTGAAACTAAGGCTATAATTTTCATAATTCCTAGTGATTTCAATCAATTGACTTGATTTATAATGGTCATTTAAACAACAACAACAACTTCTATTCATATAGCGCCCTCCATGCCGGGCAACGTCTCAGAGCCCTTTGCAATGGCAGAGCCTGAGGCCAAGTCAGTGGGGGAGGAAGTTAACTGTAAGTGCAATGGTGGCACAAACCCAGTGGGCTAAATGACTTCCTTCTGTGCTGAAAATATCTACAACAACAACATCAACAACAACTTTGATTTATATAGCACCCTCCATGCCGAACGGCATCTCAGAGCGCTTCACAACAACAGATCCTGGGACCGAGCTAGGTGCAGGAGTAGAAAGATGATCAAAGGCACGGTCAAACAGAAAGGTCTTTAGCTGGGACCTGAAACTGGGAAGAGAGGGGGCGAGGCGAAGGGAGTGAGGAAGGGAGTTCCAGAGCCTTGGAGCGTAGTGATTGAAAGCACAGCTACCAAGGGTGGAGCGGAGGATTCATGGGATATGGAGGAGGCCAGACATGGTGGAGCGAGGGCAACAGGTGCTGGTTTGAGGAGAGCGGAGGTCGGAGAGTTAGGGGGATGCAGAGGAGTGGAGGGATTTGAAGACAAGGATGAGGATCTTGAAATCGATCCTCTCTGGGATAGGGAGCTAGTGATGTCTGGCAAATAATTAAGTAAAGTCTATCAATTAAACAGAAAATAACCCAATTTCAGAACGAGCATCAGCATTAAGAATGCCATTTAATTCAGCAGCCTGGTTCAAGCAATGGCACGTCCACTTCCAAGTCAAAAAGTTTTGGACAAAAACCACATGTCGGGACTTTGAAATTGCTCTTGGTTGACATTCTGCATTGTTGGATGTTCCATCCTTCAAATTAGATACTAAATCTAGGCAACAATGCAAAATACTGCGAATACTGAAAATCTGAAACAAAAACAGGAATCACTGGGAACACAGCAATTTCTATTTTCTACTAAATCTAGGTCCCATCTGTCTATATAGATAGAAGATAAAGAACCAATGCCACTAACTGAAATGAGAAACTAGACAATAATCCCCCAAATAATATTGGACATGTATGTTTGTGGGACACAGTTGTGCATACATTGGCAGCCATATTTGCCTATCCTTTACTGTGCGATCCTATGAAATGGTTTATGTTGCATCAATGATATGGAGTTTTACGAAATACAAGGATTATTACTTTTTGCACTGACGTCAGTCTTTTCATCTGAAAATTCCTTAAATTTTGCACATTTCCTTTCCCCAAATAATTTATTACCAGAAGCATATGAATACTGCATGGGCAAGCACCTAGAACTGCCCATCTATTCCTTTGAACATATACCAATGTATATAACACAATGTAAAACATACCAACCACTTGACTAAAATATCTGTTGTGTACTCTTGAGAATAGGATTGAAATCACAAATAAGGTCATTGCACTTGGTTCAGTACAACAATTCAAAGGGAGTTTTGCTTCCTTTTTCATTAGATTATTAAGGAAATACAAAAGTGACATGCAGCAAAGTGTTTGACATCTTTGATAATTAACCCTCATTATAAAGAGAAAAATGCATGGTAAATGAAGTTTGCTATCGATTTTGGGAAGAAGATTGGTTTTTAACTGTGATACTGGTGAGTCATATAGTCTTTTGCATTAATTTAGTAAAGAAAATCAATATCCCAATTCTTACAGGATATTTTTCCCTTGCCAGGAGACATCCTATCCAACAGCCTGACTAAGTACTGATTAATCTTATCCCATTCAAAGTTGTCAAACTGAATTATCAGGCAAGGATGAAACTTGAAGAAACAAGCACATCAATGCTCCTTATCAGAAGATTTACATCAAGGTCCAAGCACTCAGATAGTAATATACAGGTAAGAACTCAAATTTAGCTCATGAATTGCTAGCATTGTTGCAGAATTAATCTTGCCAGTAACGGAGGAAACTATGTGCCTCTCAGCATCCTTACAAATCTGCACGTAGTTGCTCACCTGTAGAGAAACATCAGTATGAAATGGATTTGATCTCTAATTGCACAAGGATATTATACAGTAAATATATTATGTACAGTGATGTTGAAACCAATCATAATCACAATGCAGGATGTTTATTTTAGTTTAGATTGCTACTTGCAATCTTACATTAAGTATGATTGCTCCCATATGATTATCTTTACAATGAAGATACAATAGAAGCCCGTTTATCCGTGACCCGATCAACCATAACTTCCGTATAACTGGCACCGCAAAAAAAGTCTGCATTCGACAAACCAGAATGTATCCAGAAAAACGCATTTTTTTGGTGCTTTGTGTTGCGTCAGTATTTTGGAATGCTGCTACTCGGTGCCTAATGGTGGCGCAAGCTCAGAATGCTGCTGGTACTGTAAAGCAATGCTCTCTCCAGAGTGTACTCGGGGTGAGTTGATTAATTTAGATTTAATTTAGCCACAAAACAGCAAAACATACACCCATTCTGAGCAAAGCTTGCAGATCAATTCATTGGCTTTTATTTTAATAAAAAAGACTCATCCCTGCAATGCTCAGCTTACAGAATGCAGCGTTTCAACTTAGTGCACACATACACACAGACGCACACAGGCATCGCAAGGCTTTTTGGAAAGAAAGTTAACTGAACTGAGCGGCCGCCACTCACTCTCTGCTTTCTCAATAACACAAGCTTTCCTCTCCTGCCCCCAATGAGAACAGTGTCATTCAAACGTGTAACTTTTGTACTTGTTTAAAGATCTCTCTGAACTGCCTGGTTGCTATGTGTAAAATTATTATAATTATTATTTATATATTATATTATCATATAAATGATTATTCAATCTATTATTAATATGCTATGTTTTTTTTAAAAAAACTGTTTTAAAATAATTAGTTTTGTGTTTTCTGCCAAATACCCGGCAGGCTCTTTAACCGGCACTGGCCAGGTCCCGAAGGTGCTGGATAAACGGGCTTCTACTGCACATAGGCTATCTGTTCATTCATTCCTTTCAGTAAGTAGGAACCCGGTTGTTAGTCGATTGGTAGATCACTTTTCTGGGGGTTATAACTGCTTCAACAAAAAATTACAAATTTGGTCACTTCAATCACAGCTATTAGTGCGACACTGATGTGTGCAATTGGCTGTCACATGTTGCCCGTAAAATATCCAATCAATTCATTTGATGGTATATTGAAAGATATGATAAAGCACTATATCAAATGTAAGGATTATTATACTAATTATTATTGACTATCTATTCATTCAGCACAGAGATGTATTTCCTTGTCATCCTCCCCACCTCTTCCCTCCACAAGCTGCAGATCATCCAAAACTCTGCAGCTCGTATCCATTCCCTTACCAGGCTCCGTGACACCATCACCTCCACAATCCTTTTGCCTTTCTCCCTTCCCCTTAGAATCATAGAATCATAGAATTTTACGGCACAAAAGGAAGCCATTCGGCCCATCTAGTCTGTGCCGGCTCTTTGAAAAGAGCGATTCAATCCCACTGCCCTGCCCGCTCCCCATAGCCTAATAGACTCGTTCTCCCTAA
Source organism: Hydrolagus colliei (assembly GCA_035084275.1). NCBI lineage: Eukaryota > Metazoa > Chordata > Chondrichthyes > Chimaeriformes > Chimaeridae > Hydrolagus > Hydrolagus colliei. The sequence goes on along the minus strand of CM068745.1, from coordinate 40,528,608 downwards.
ATAAAGATCTAATTCCCTTTTAAAAGTTGTTATCGAATCAGCCTCCACCACCTTTTCAGGCAATGCATTCCAGATTCGAACAACTCGCTGAGTGAAAAAATTTCTCCTCAGCTCCCCTCTACTGCGCCTTGAAACTATTTTAAATCTGTGACCACGAGTCACAGATTCACCCACGAGTGGAAATAGTTTTTCTCTATTTGCCCTGTCGAAACCCCTCATGATCTTATAAACCTCTATTAGGTCTCCCCTCAATCTTCTCTGCTCCAGAGAGAATAACCCTAGCCTATCTAGCCTCTCCTCATAGCTGAAGTCCCTCAATCCTGGCACCATCCTAGTAAATCTTCTTTGTACCCTTTCCAATGCCTTCACATCCTTTCTGTAGTGTGGTGACCAGAATTGAACACAGTATTCCAGCTGAGGCCTCACCAAAGTCCTATAGAGGTTAGTCAGCACTTCCTGACTTTTGTACTCTATACCCCTATTTATAAAGCCTAGTATCCCATATGCCTTCTTAACAGCCTTGTCTACCTGTCCTGCCACCTTCAACAAGTCACTAACACAAATCCCCAGGTCTCTCTGTTCCTTCACACCATTTAAAATTGTACTATCTAGCCTATATTGCCTCCCTTCATTTCTTCTCCCAAAATGCATCACCTCACACTTCTCTGCATTAAACTTCATCTGCCATGTGTCTGCCCACTTTACCAATTTGTCTATATCCTCTTGCAGATGGCTACTATCCTTGCCTCCTTCGACGCCCGACTCAAGACCCTCGTTTTGGACTGTGTCTTCACCTAACCCCTACCTCTCTGCCCACTCTCATCCCTACCCTCCAACCCCCACCTACCCCAGCCCCACACACCCCCCCCCAGCATCCCCACCACTCCCCCATGCTCAGATCCTGACCCCTAACTGTTCAGCTCCTTGGGAAGTTCTCCCGACATGAAACACACTGCAAATATAATTTTGTTGTTGTTGTTATTGTTGTATAGTTAAGGTGTTCATACACTTACCCTGCTTTAATATTGTATCAAATTGTCTGCATGAGAGCAAAACAATGTGTTGCAAGCAGTATGAAGCGGCTGAGTAAAGGCTCAGGCTGATGAAGAATCCTTGCATTTGATATGGGATATTTTCGTACTGGTCACTCATTACTGTGAGGATATTGACTTCCATATCTTTCCACTAAATGATACCGACTAAATGAAGTCGCACATTTATGATGCAAAATATAGTAGTAGCATACTCAGTACTGTGTGCAACTTAGTATGCATATTGACTAGATGATTACAAAGACTTGTTATCAGGCACCACGCCTTGAAACTTCGGAATACTCTCTCCCTTTTTTCAGATCCCATCTTAAAACCTTCCTTTTTGGCCATGCTTATGGTCACATCCTGCCATCCCGACTCGGAGTCAGGTTCCGCCACCATAATATGCTCTGAAACGCTGTCCTGAGTGGAGGGCTCTATAGAAGTACTAGTTGTAGTTTAGAGAATATTGTGTGAGGTGCTTTCTGGCATCTTATAATCCTTGCATTTGACGTAGTGCTTTTCACATCTTATCGACGTCCCAAAGCGCTTCACAGAATACACTGTAAAGTGAATTGACTGTATATATTTGTGGGCGAATTGTCATCTTGACAATATGATAAGGTAATACATCAAATGTAAGGTTTATTATTATTAGATAACATCATCAAAACGTCTCAATATGCTTCAAAGTATTTTACTGTGAATTAACCATTTATTTACAGGAGAATACAATGACAATTCAATCGTGCCAGCAACACACACAAAAGCATACATATCTAGGCATTCCTTGGAGCCTGAAGCTGGAGCCGAAGTCTCACTCAAATCCAGAACCAATCCATTTACTCACCCTTCAGAGTTACTGAAACTACCAGAAGCAAATGATGCACTGTACACATGAAGAAATTCTGACATCATCACATAGGCATCCCAAAGACATCAATATGTTTGTGCATACACCCATAACTTTTACAATTAGGCATTCATTGGGTGCAGACATACAGCCAAGAAAACTGGCCACTTCACACTGTGTTGCTGGGACAAACAGCAACAACTACAACACAATTACATTTCTATAGTGCTTTCATGTTAAGAGTACATCCCGAGGTGCTGGTCAGTCATTGTTTCAGACACTGGGGTCGGGGAGGGTGGAAGGAAAGTGGGGGATTTGGGGTGACTGATAGGACCATCGAAGAGGAGGGTCTTGAGTTGGGACTTGAACACTTGTGTAAAAGTGTCATTAACTCTGAACTAAGTACTGTAATATGCACTTACATCTGACTGACATTAGAATACTGTACAAGGCATAAAACATCCAATTGTAGAATCCACATTCACAACTTGTAAACTAATCAGATCTAGTAAGAGAAAGTACTGGCAACAAATTTGTTTTGTTTCAAAAAGTGTCCTGTAGAAAAAGTTTCACCATTGTTGCTGTGAATTGAGTTGGCTACAGCAACAAGTCCTACAGCGATTGTGGTGGGATGCTTATAAAGCAATGGACCCAATGATACCATCTACTGCCTCCCACTAGGAACATGAACCACAGTTCACATTAATCTGCTTTGAATCCAAGCTGAGGTGATTCAACTTTAGGTATTGTTTAAGGAGCGCATAAGAAGCTCAAGATGACCATTTAACTTAGTTATTTCCTTGTTCACTGTATTATATGTGGAGTCCTGCAGCTCAATGGTTAGAGCACTCGCCTTACAAGCATGAGACCTGTGTTCAAATCCAAGCAGGGTGAAACTTTGGGCAAGTTTCCTTACTCCACACACCTGATAATAATCCGTCAAGAAAACAATGATCAATTGATTATTTCAATTCATGACTGTTGTGGAACACAGCTGTACGCAATTGGCTGCCATGGTTCACCCACAAATATACAGGCAATTGTACTTTACAGTATATTCTGTGAAGCGCTTTGAAACATCTAGAAGACGTAAAAAGCGCTATCTCAAATGCTTGGATTATTATTATTATTTCTAATGGGTATATTCTATACGGGACAGTGCTCAAAATTGACACAGATTAGCTATTGCAACAATGTTCATGCCTGAATGCACCTTTTTGAATTTGTGCTATTCAGCACACGATTCATTAACAACCGAGTCCACAATTATCTAATTGATTGAGAATGGAGCACTTACAACTAGTTTAATTGCAGTCCTGAGTTTTTTAAAAAAAACTGTCTTGTCTGATAAGCGCACTTCATAATATCCAAAACCCGCCAATTGTCTTAATTCGACTCTTAAACAGGTTCCAACAATCCAAGTTAAAACAATCATTTCCTCAGTGGTTTTAATTGCTAAGGTATATTAATGCAATCAGCCCTGTATTTATTTATAGCTGTCAATCATTCTTATCAGTGCAGGTAAGACCACAAGCAGCAGTATGTATTTATACAGCTGATAGTGAAGCTGCTTTGATTTTGGTAATACACCAAAATGGAGTGAAAAGGCAAGCTTAAATATTTCAAATGCACACTGAGGTAAAACAGGATTGAAAACGAGTGAAAAGTGTTCCGAGCGTGGGGGGCAGGGTTGGGAGGAGGGAGGGCAGAGGGCGGCTGAAGTCAAGGTCTAAAAGGAGGGTCTTGAGTTGTGCCTTGAAGGAGGCAAGAGAGGGAACAAGGCAAAGGCATTGTGGGATAGAGTTCCAAAGAGTGAGGGCTGAAAGCCCGCCCGCTGATGGTAGGGCAGGTTGACGGGAGATCTAGAGCAGGCTGAAGCATGCTGAGTGGAGTGAGCAGACAGATTGATAGTGGGTCAGCTAGTCCGTGATGCAGGAGGGGGAAAGGCTGTGGAGGTCCTTGAAGGTGAAGACAAGGATTTTGAATTCTATCCTCTGAGGGAGTCAGGGAAACCGGGCAAGGATGGGGATGAGCGAGTCACATAGTCTGGTAATAGAAGAAATGAGCTGCAGAGTTCTTGATGATCTGCAGCTTATGGAGGGAAGAGTTGGGGAGGCCAACAAGAAGAGAGTTTCTGTAGTTGAGCCTTGAGGTGACAAATTTGTGAATGAGGGCTTTGGCGGCCTGAGAGGTGAGGCAGTGGCAGAGTCGGGCAATGTTATGGAGGTGGGGAAGGCAAAGCGGGTCATCACATGGATATGGGACTGAAAGGACAGTTGAGGGACGAACAAAATATCCTTGTTCCTAACTGGCCTAACTTGGTGAGGTGGTGTGTGCAACCATAGATACTGATGCCACCTTTGTCTGGCAGTAGCAAACCTTCATAGAAGACTTCATCAAAGTAAATAATATATTAAATAGAATCGTAAAATAACAAGTAGGAAAAAAAATTAGGCAATAAGATTAAAAATGTGCATTAGATATGAACAGAAATGAGGGAAAGCACATTTAAGACATGTCAGGAAATTGAGCTTCTCGGTGGGAAATATGTGAAATTTACATCAAAGTCCTGGAGATGCCATTGGCATTTTCATGCGATAGAGTGTATTGTACAGGGCCGTACGCAGGATTTTTTTTGGGGGGGTGCGACTTGCTAGTGATGGGACCAACAATGGCCGGGGGCTTGGGGGCTGCCCCCGAAGCCCCCTCGAGGCTCCGACGTTTTACACAGTTTGAGGTCTTATTTAATCGGTTCAGAAGATCCAATATGAACGGTAAATGTTTCATGCCCTTGGTGTTTAAGAGCATCATTATTTATTCAGTGTTTATATTTTCCCCGGTAGTCCGTGTCTAATTGGGAAGGTCGAATGTGTTCGCCGATAAAAGCCAACACGATTGTTGACTCGATGATGTAAGGAATGCGAACGATAAAGTAAATTACAATCCAATTAACACAGTACAATGACGAATGCTTGATAAATGTAGGCGTATAGAGAAAATGATCATAAACTACAGATTGACGGTAATTAATAAGTTGTTCTGCATTGTTATCCTAAGACTAAATTTCTTTCGGACTGTAATGAACAATAATGTAAGAGTAAAGTATGAATGATGTGCTCAGATATTCCAGCAAAGCAAATTTTATAAAAGACAAGAAAATATACAGAAACTGAAAATCAGTGTCAAACAGTTAATTCACACGTGTTACAAGCCTGTTATCAGCATTATCCTGAAAATATCGTTGAACTGTGAGCAATAGTGTAGTTAGTTTTTATTTATTTAGAATCAAAATTAAAGGAAGTGACCCATCAAGCAATACTGATCTGACGAAAAAATACTTGAAAAAATAAGGGAGGGGAAATTAATTCTTTAATAGCGTTCCGTATTCGAGACGCCTCGGTCGCTTTGAAGCGAATACGTCAACCGCTCTACCAATATCGATTTCCATATTATAATGAATGTGCATTAACGCGAGGGCTGAAAGTCGCTCCTATACGGAGCAGAATGCTAGACACTTAGGCAAACCCAGGAGATTAGGTGACTCGTGAGGTATATACCAGGCTTCTAAGAGACGCCCTGAACGTTTACTGGCGACAGCATCTGACAAATAGTGAGCTATATGGTACACTACCACACTGGTATCACAGACATTACTGCAGAGGCGTCTTAGGTTTAGTGGACATAGCTGGAGAAGCCGGGAGGAAACTGTCCATAGTCCTACTATCCTATGGGAACCATTGCACGGTCACAGAACACGAGGTAGACCGACCCTAACCTACCTCGCTACATGAAATGCACGGATTATATTATTATTCAAAGAGAGAAAGAGTGACTTTCAGAGGAGTCACGTTGAAGAGATTTGTGTAGGAAGAGCTGTTGCTTTGCAGACTCGACTGCACCTGTCCTTTATATCCCGCTGGTGTGAGGCAGCAGTTCTGGGGACCTCAACTCTAACAGGTGCAACTTAATCCTTTAAGTTATAGCCAATTACGTGACACTGCCCACAAACCCTGAAAAGAAATCTCAGTTGTCAATCAGTCAGATATGCAACCTCGACCTTGGGAATGTCTTCAGATTCAGAGGCACTGAGTAGGAGGGAAAGAAAGTTTCCCACAGGTGATAGAAGACAGCAGCATCACCTGGCGAGTCGCCTGGCACAGTGAATAGCACTCTGGCCTCTGAGTCAGAAAGTTGTGGGTTCAAACCCCACGTCGGCACTCGGTATCACACAGAGGAAGCTGACACTTCAATGTGGTGCTGGGGGGGGTCCCATTGTTAGAGGCTCTGTTCTTTTGGTTGAGATGCTGAACCGAGGTCTGATCCGTCTGTTTAGATGGATGTGAAAAGATCCTCTGACACTACTCGAAAAGCGGAGGGAAGTCTCTCTCCTGTTGTCCTGGCCAACAAACGCCCCCAAATAAAATCGGTGACTCACTCCATCGGTGTTTGTGGGACAATCCTGGGCAAAAACTGGCTACTTTACAGTACGTTCTGTGAAGCGCTCTGAGCTGTCTGACAATGTACTAAGGCACTATTATCAATTGGCTAACATTATCAGATTAAAATACGATTTCAGCTTCCACAAAGTGGTGCTACCTTTTTATGTAGTGACTGTATACGGGATGATTTCCGATTGACACACCACGTAGAATAGGCGCTAAAGCCTAGGCCTACGTCCATGAGTATTTTTGTTAAAGATAGGCATTCCCGTCCAGACACATATAACTTTTTTGTTGGGTTCTCAAAAGCTTTAAGTTCTCAGAAGCTTGTAAATATGTTGTCATTGTTTGCTGGCATTACAGTCACACCTCTCAACACTTGAGTAATTTTTACTTACGGTGATCAGTTGAAAAGATGATTTTAACTCCAGAAGTGGTGCTGCCCCTTGTAGCTGTTTACGGGATGATTTCCAAACGAGGATTTGAGTCTTGGCGCCTATGTTTATCCAATCACGAGTCACAGACTCGCCGCGTCATGGACTGGTCTATCGACGCGGTATGTTTTGGGTAGACGCCGATTCTGGTGTGCGACTCGATAATTTTATATTAATACTAAATCATTCCAAGATGTGTGTTTATAATTTATACATAGTTTTGAAGAACTGATTGTTACTCAAATGTTCAATAAATTTACTTGGTATTTAAATTTGATTAAAAAATGCAATTCTCTACCCCGGAAAATGTGGACCTTTTATAATTTGGGGGGGTGCGTACGCACCCGTCGCACCCCCCCTGCGTACGGCCTTGTTGTAGGATGGTAAAATTCAGTTAATTGGTTGGTCCCTTTACAGCCAGACACAGCCTCCATGCCTGTATCAAAGATAGCTATCCCCACCTTCCTCATGCTGCCATAGGTTGGGACTGCTCACAGAACAGGCTGTGGTCCTCCTTAGAGATCAGGGCTTCTGCTCCACGCTCCCCTTAATGAGTCGAGCTGCAGATAGATAGATTTCAGGGGCTAAGACTCCTCTACACCTCAGTACTCGCGTCGCCCATGCCCATGTTTATTTTAGAATGAATCAAAATAAACACTCCACAGTCACAGATTAAGTGAACAGTTCATTTTATCTGGTGGATTGTTTGCAAGAAACATGGAGAAACATTTATCTTTTTGAGAAGTGCAATGGGAACTGTAACATCTGCATGACCATGCAGTTGGGGTCTTGACTTAACATCTCATCTGAAAAAAAGTATCTCCAATAATGCATTGCTTCCATAGCACTATATTGGAGGGTTAGCCTAGACTGTGAGATCAAAGTCTAAATGTGGGCCTTGAACCAACAACCCTCTGACTCAGAAGATACAGGCTACATTCTAAGCCAAGCTAACACCTGCAATGATGCAATGACAGAATAATTAATATTCTAATGATAGGATCATCAGCAGGCCAAATAGCTTTTACTGAGCCTCATGTTATCGGGCTTTCAAAATGTTAAATGTAAAGGGAATCAAAAAGATAGACAATTATGTGCATTTTCTGCATAATTGCAGTCTCTAGGGCCATGATTATGATTTAATTATCTTAGTTTATAATCATTACCTATCACCCCCATCCTTGCCTAGTTCCACTGGCACCCCACCCGTTTGAGGGTAGTGTTCAAAACCATAATTCCCACTTTAAAAACCCTCCCTGGCCGAGCTCTCTGACCTGCTAACTCCATACCAACCTGTCAGCTCTCTCCACTCAGCAGACTCTGGCTGGCTTCATGTCCCCTGACCTGCCATTGTACCATCGGCGGTCAGGCCATCATCCTTTCTGCCCCAAGCTTTTTGAACTCCATCTTACACTGCCTTAGCCTCACCCGCTCCCTTGACTCCTTCAAGGCCCACCCAAGACTCTCTTATTTTGTCATCCTCCTTTCCCCACCCTTCATCCCTCTTGATTCCAAACATCAGCCTCGGCAAAAATCCTTGACTGACCAGCTCTTTGGGACTTCCTTGTGGCTTTAAAGCCATAATACAAATGTAAGTTTTTTGCTGTTGTTCCCATTAATTTAGCTCAAGAAATAACTGTTTCACAATTGTTTCTTGACTTACAGAACAGACATCCACTTTGCACAATATATCCTGACTCAGCTGATGTATTAAGGAAAACAGATGCCTGATTCAGCAGGGAGTTAAAGACTGCAGGTTTGGATAGAAAGATGATGAACAGTGATCAGCTCAGCTTCTGACAGAGAACATTGGCTAACATTGTGAATGAGAAATCCTGAACAAGTTCAATTTCCCTACAAACTCTTCATTTTTGTTACAACAGTGTTTGAACCCATCCAGTTTGATTTGTTTAAGTTTCAAAATAAAAGAGGTTTGAGAGATAACAGACGTTTGCGAGTGTTTCATATTCTCTTTCCTGCATTTTGAGGTTGCTTCAGAAGCTTCACAAATGTGTGGGTGTGGGTGGCGTGGGGGGGGGGGGGGGGGGGGGGGGGTGCACAAGGGAGGAGATATAAATGTCAACATGAGACCATTATTATTGAATGATCTCATTCACCACACATCGATAACTAGATAGTGATGAATGAGGCTCATGGGGTGTTGAACATTATAACAAGACATCTGGAATTTGAAAACTATTGTTAATTATAGTGGAGCAACATTTGCAGTAATTTTACTATGTTTCCTTGACCTTAATTTGGATAAGAAACTTGAAGGAGTGACCATAAATTTATTTCCATTTAATCAGCATTACCAGGTTCTGATTCACCACAAAATCAGGACTGAAACTGCAAAACTCATTTTACATCTTGAATCCTTTCAATCCTGCAGAAATATCAGATTTACAACCTTTCATTCTGGATTTTGAAAATGGCAAGACAATGTGAAAACTCTCCAAGCCACTCATTTACGTTAAGTATAGGCTGGCCAATGTTGTGTTGCCATAAAGAAGCCACAAATCATATTTACACAGTGCCATTATTTTACAAAACACTTTTAGTTAAACAGTGATTTATGAACATTACTTAAAGTAATATTGTCAGAACAGTAATTGCAATTCCTTAGCTAGACTTAGTAAATGGATTTTAAAAATGTCATGAACAGAGTCACTTGTCTTCACCATGAACCAAAATGGTCAGCCACTTTAGAAGAAGCCTTTACTGCCAAGGTCAATGGCGGAAATTGGACAATCATTTTTAAATATAGTCATTACTCTTATCTGGTGTCCCACATCTGGACTCCCTGCCATAAAACCCCCTCCTGTAAATACAATGTTCTTGGGTGTTTTTAAATTAAGAATCTACCAATGCCTCCTTTAGCAAATACTTCAGCTGCCTCCAGGGACTTTGTTCCATATAATACTGTAGCTGTAAAGAAAATCACAGCAGACCTATATTACACAGTTTTAACACAAGGGACGGCTGGGGACCACAACTCATTTTCCACAGAATATGTTTCAGAAATGATTACTGTATTACAAGCCTGCCAAGTGCAATAAAGAAGCTTAAGTTTGAATTGCACCCTTAATAAATGTGAATCCTTTTCCTGTACCCTTAGTAAATGTAGCAGTGTTTCTATCCCACTTGTAGGTTTAAAACAGATCAATGTCCAAGTAATGTATTTCACTTTTTAAACAGAATTACTATATTAAGAACAAAAGTGGTGACAGCAAATAATGGCGGAAATAAATTTTAAAATGCGGTTGGAAAACAATGGAATGCATCAAGTCAATTCGGACCAGCTAAACCAGTAAGACAACCTGTGAATCTTCAATGTTGTTAGAAAATGACTTTTTCCATTATGTGGGAGGAAAAAGCATTTCAGAATTGTATTACAGTGAGATGCTGCTCTTTCAGACATTAGCCCTCCCGCGGAGATTACATGCCACAATTTTACACAAATCAAGCACTGGCTGACAGAACCTCTGTAGTATCATTGCTGATGTTCCACTAAAAGCACTTTCCGAACATAGCCCCTTTTTATTATTGAGATTCCCAGATGAAATACCAAGGCCAATAATATATTGTACTCCAATGCTAAACTGAACAAAACAAAGTTAATTTTACCATAACTAACAAGAAAGGTATTGCCCATTAGTCAAACACCCCTTAATAATCAGAATACTCTCTTTGTTAGCTCAAGTATGTGCCAATATTCTTCCAATCTACGGGAGAGAACAGACTGTTTGTCTTCAAGCCTCTGTGTGGGTGTATGATTGTGTGTGCATGCACGAAGGGAAACTATGGGGAGAAAAGCATTGAGTAACAAACCCAGTTCCCAATCTTAATACCGTCCTTGTTATTGCTTATTCCCCATGAGACATTATAGGAGAGTGCAGTGAATCATTACATCATGTTTTATTCAGAAATATTCAGAAGGAGGAAATGAACAAAGAATGACATATTTGAAGCTTGAGATGAACAAGACGAAAAGCACCGGGGACCAATTCCCTTAGTAATATTGAAACAATAGAAAGAAGCAAATGATGGTGATGGGCAGAGATAGGACAGAGGTCAAAGGTTAGAGCAGGATCACTTATCAAATGGCATGCCTTATCCAGGAGTGCAGGCATAAGAAGCACCAGAAATGACTGCTCGTTTAGGGCAACTCTTATTTAATATAAAGGTGTCAGCATTAAATAATAATTGGGACTAAATGGGAAACGGCTTTCTGGAGTGAATGAAACAAATCTGTCATGCAAAATTCAAGATTTGTGTGAATGTTTTTTTTAAAAACACGGTGTTATGTGACTAACTGTCTGAACACTTTCTGTCCTAATCGATGCCATTTAAGAACCCATCGGTCTATTATTTGGGCAAAAGCTCCAGAGTGGAAAGAGTTAACCTGTGTGATAATTTAAATACAGCAATAAGCACAAACATTTTTCATTGCACAGCTATTGGCTACACTTCCTTTTCTTAATTTTTTTTCGTAAACCTGTATGTGAATTTGCTGTGGCCCCATCAAGAAATGCAATTGGGTTCACCGAAAGTAAATCAGAAACTGTAGCCTCTATTTGCATGTGTGCCCTCTAGTCAGAGAAATCAAGCAAGGAAACTGCATGATGGGATGGGAACCTTTACTGATTGGCTGCATGAAAAGTAATGATATAAAGCCATGACACTGAGGAGATAGGTGAGAGCCTCCTATATTAAAAAAAATCTATTTAGCCCTTTGTGAAAATAGGAAGCTATCAGAGCAAGACCTTTTGCTGGTCTCTGCTTACTGAAGGGGAATACCAATATGCAAACTGTTTGACTTACATATATTAGAATGTAGCTCATGACTTATCTGTGATCACAGCATCCCATAGCAACATGCCATTTTATCTCAGCTTTATTAGAATTGTTGTGTTGAGCATCTGTGCTTGCGTTTTCATCAGAACCTGTTAATATTCTGCAAAGTGGTTTTGGTTCAGCTGCGATAAAGCAGCTTGCGAGCTGTCAAGTGGATGTAGCAGAGGTAAAACTCTCCAAATCACTCCCATCTATTCAATATACCAGATATGAGGAAAAAAGTGTTACATCATCTGGGTCCAATGTCTCAGCCACAGATTAAGAGAGGTGTGGAAAAATAGTCATCTGGTAGTCATCGGGTAACTGCTGATGACACTTCCTGCATAATGCAAGCCATGAACGAGAAATGCAACTGACATAATTCCATTGTAAAGTGAAGTCAACTGCATTTCCTGTCCATACACCCAAAGCACACAATCAATCAATCAATCAACAAATCAATCAATCAAATCAATCAATCAAAACTTACATATATATAGCGTCGATTTAAATGACCAATTTACTTTTGTTTTATTGAGGGAATATTATTTGGTGTGTGTGAAGTAAGGAAACTTGCCAAGGTTTCGCCCTGCCTTAAGAATGTTTCTAGATCCATTATATACTTTGCTATTATTAATAATAACCATTGTATTCAATGTGGTGTCTTCCATGGTAGGAGGATATCTCAAAGTACTCACAGGATCTACTGCAAAGTGTGGTGACAATTTTCTGGTGGGCTATAATCTAACTTCATTCTGTGGTTGAGCAGGATAGGGGAGGGGTGTCGACAATGTGGAATCACTGAAGGGCACAACAGTATGCAGTAATACAGTATAAAGCAAATTATCCTTAACAATGTCCTGAACCCTGCCTGTCAAAGCCCTCAATGGTTGACAGGTAAAGTTCAGGACATTGTTAAGGATAATTTGCATGTCAACATGTTAGCTGGACAAGTACCTGGCTGTGCGTTTTCCATTGCATATATTTGAACACAGAACAAACCCTGCCAAAATGGTATTCAAATTATTTTAGATTTTTATTTGCACATAGAAATCATGTCAATAGACTTCAAGAACAAACATGAAATCAGAGGAACACTCAGCCATGGCCAAGATAATCACTTGTGCAATAAAACGGGTAATTTACAGCCCATCATGTAATCTCTGCACATTTGGAATTATCTGTGGACAGCCCTTAGCTATGAGTCAGCAGTGAGAAGGTGCTATAGGTTCTGAGCCAACTGCAGAAGATATGCTGTGCACCACCCCCATTCTGGAGACAAGCTCACACTGTGTAATCAAATGCAGGAACAACATGATGGAGAAGGCATATTAACAAAGTCTTCCTGATGTGCTATTTGGATCAAAATAAATTTACTTAAGGAAATGATAAAATGTTTTTCCAATTGAGGTAATAAAAGCCTTGTGGTAATTTGCTGAATGATGTAATGATTTAACAGTATTGTATATCTTTTAATTTTTTTTTACAGTTTTTATGTGAGACAGCGATTTACATGTTCTACCACCAATGTAGTATATTACATCCGCTGCTCACTATGTGATCTCTTCTACATTGGGGAGACCAGACACAGATTGGGTGACCGATTTGCCGAACACTTCTATTCTGCCTGCAAATATAACCCTGATCTACCAGTTTCTTGCCATTTCAACTCTCCTTTCCATTCGCAGTCTGACCTCTCCATCCACAATCTCCTTTGCTATTCCAATGAACCGCAATGCAAGCTAGAGAAACAGCATCTTATCCTTCTGCTAGGGACCTTACAGCCCTCTGGCCTTAATATTGATTTCAACAATTTCAGGCCGTAACAGCTCACCTTCCCCCTCTTCTGCAACCATATGATCTGCCTGATCTTTGGCAATTTCACCCCCATTGTTTTAATGTTATTAACACCTATTCTCCCCAGTTTTGTTGAAATTTCCCCTTTTGTTTCACAACATTAACACCTCTTTAACCCATCATCTCCTGCCCTCTACCCCATTGTCTCCTTTGTCTTCCTTGCCCTGCTTCCCTCCTCTTTATTAATCCTTAATAGCCTCTCGATGTCAACATGCCCCAGTTCTGATGAAGGGTCGGGCTCCTAAATGTTGACTCACTTTTCCTTTCTATAAATGCTGCCTGACCTGCTGAGTGTTCCCAGCGATTTCTGTTTTTGTTTTGTATTCCTTTCTGTTCATTTATCATGACCAGAATATTTTTCTTGCACATTTCTTTTATTCAATTCAAACAATGGAGCTCCCTCAGTGATGGAATTTAACAAAAAGATGTTGTGCAAGAATTTACCTCCTTCATTACAACAACTACAACAACAATTTCGATTTATATAGCGCACTCCACGCCAGAAGGTATCTGAGAGCACTTCACAGTAGCGGATCCCGGGACCGAGCCAGGGGCAGGAAGGTGATCAAAAGCTCAGTTGAAGAGCAAGGTCTTCAGCTGTGACCTGAAACTGGGAAGAGAGGGGGCGAGGCGAAGCGAGTGAGGAAGGGAGTTCCAGAGCCTCGGGGCGTAGTGGCTAAAGGCACGGCCGCTGAGGGTGGAGCAGAGGACTCGGGGGACATGGAGGAGGCCAGAACCAGAGGAACGAAGGCAGCGGGTGCTGGGTTGTTGGGAGAGGAGATCAGAGAGATAGGGGGATGCAGAGGAGCGGAGGGATTTGAAAACAAGGGTGAGGATCTTGAAGTCGATCCTCTCTGGGATATGGAGCCTGTGAAGTCTGGCAAAGGTTGGGGTAATGGGGGAGCAAAGCTTAGAGCGGGTGAGTATGCGGGCGGCAGAGTTCTGGATAAGCTGGATTTTGTGCATTGTGGTGGAGGGGAGACCGGCGAGGAGGGCGTTGCAATAGTCCAGCCGAGAGGTGACAAAGGCGTGGACCAAGGTTTCGCCGGCTTTTAAGGTGAGGTATTGCCGGAGACAGGCGATCCGTCGGAGGTGGTAGAAGACAGTGCTGGTGACAGACCGGATGTGGGGGAGGAAGGACAGTTGGAGGTTGAACCTGATGCCAAGATTACGCACAGGTTCGGTGAGTTTTAGGGGCAGGCCGGGAAGGTGGAGGAGGTGAGAGCTGTGCGAATGGAGACTTTGATGAGAGCCAAGGAGTATGACCTCCGTCTTGTCAGCTGCAAGAAATTTGTGATCATCCAGCCCCTGATGTCCGAAAGGCAGGCTGACAGAACATCGGGGGACTGGGGGGTCACAAAGTGAAGTGGGGAGATAGAGTTGGGTGTCATCCGCGTACATGTGGAATTGTGCCCCATGTCTGCGGATCACATCCCCAAGAGGAAGAGTGTAGATGAGGAAAAGGAGGGGGCCAAGGATGGATCCCTGGGGTACCCCGCAGGTAACTGGGTGAGTGCGGGAGGAAAAAACATTTGTGGAGATGTACTGCTGGCGGTTTGTGAGGTAGGACGAATTAGCACAATTCATTAGCACGAATCATAGAATCTTATGGTACAAAAGGAGGCCATTTGGCCCATTTAGTGTGTGCTGGCTCTTTGAAAAGAGCAACTCAATCCTACTGCCCAGCTCTCTTCCCATAACCTAACAGACCTATTCTTCCTAAATAAAGATCTAATTATCTTTTAAAAGCTGTTATCGAATCAGCCTCCTCCACCTTTTCAGGCAATGCATTCTAGATTCGAACAACTCGCTGAGTGAAAATATTTCTCCTCAACTCCCCTCTGCTTCGTTTTGAAACTATTTTAAATCTATGACCACAACTCACAGATTCGCCCACCAGTGGAAACAGTTTTTCCTTATTCACCCTGTCAATTCCACTCAGGATTTCATAAACCTCTATTAGGTCTCCTCTCAACCGTCTCTGTTCTAGAGAGAATAAACCTAGCCTATCTAGCCATTCCTCATAACTGAAGTCCTTCAATCCTGGTACCATTCTTTGTACTCTTTTCAATGCCTTAAAATCCTTTCTATAGTCTGGTGACCAGAATTGGACACAGTTCTCCAGCTGAGCCCTAACAAAAGTTTTATAGAGGTTAGTCAGCACTTCCTGACTTTTGTATTCTATCCCCCTATTTATAAAGCCTTGTATCCTATATGCCTTCTTAATGGCTTTGTCTATCTGACCTGCCACCTTAAAAAGTCACTATCACAAATCCCCAGATCTTTCTGTTTCTTCACACCCCTTATAATTTTACTATCTATCTTATGCTTGCAGACATGAAGAAAAGCATTTTGATAGATGGGATTAATCCCAAAATTGGATTCAGTACTATCTGCAGCAATAAAAAGTCCTGCTACTACCTGATTCAGTCAACAACAGCAACAAAATTATACTTATAGAGCGCATTTCACGTCGGGAAGACGTCGCAAAGCGCTGTCCGAAGGATGTCCCAGTGACGTCCCACTCACTGTCATAGTCATTCCTATTCTCGCTTCCATCCCAAGATATTCATTGAGAAGATTTGTAAATAATACTAAAAATCCTTGCATTTCATATGATGTCTTATCACATATTTGAGACATCTCAAAGTGCTTCACTGAATATACCATAAAGTATACTACTGGAGACCATAATCCAGGACAGAATAAATTTCTACTTAGAGGTACACGGGGTAATTAGAGACAGCCAACATGGATTTGTTAAAGGCAAATCTTGCCTAACAAATCTAGTAGAATATTTTGAAGAGGCGACTGCGAGGGTTGATGAGGGAAATGCGGTGGACGTTATTTACATGGATTTCAAAAAGGCTTTTGACACAGTACTGCATAAGAGATTAATAAAAAAAATTAGAGGCCCACGGTATTAAGGGGACAGTGGCAGTTTGGATTAAGAACTGGTTGAGTGACAGAAAGCAGAGGGTGGTGGTTTATGGGTGTTTCTCGAAATGCAGCGGTGTCCCAGGGAACGGTATTGGGAACACTGCTCTTTCTAATATATATTAATGATCTGGACTTGGGCATAGAGAGCACTATTTCCAAGTTTGCAGATGATACAAAGTAAGGTAGGGTAGTAAAAAGTGAGGAGGACAGTAACCAACTGCAAGCAGACATACACAGATTGGTGGAATGGGCTGACATGTGGCAGATGGATTTTCATGTGGATAAGTGTGAGGTGATACACTTAGGTAGGAAAAATGATAGGAGGCAATATAGACTTGGTAGCTCAATCTTAAGGGAGGTGAACGTACAGAGAGATCTGGGTGTTCAAGTAAGCGAATCATTAAAGGTAGCAGGGCAAGTAGATAAGGCACTAAAAAAAGGCATTTTGTTTACTGAGCTTTATTAGTAGGGGCATAGAGTATAAGAGTAGGGAGGTTATGGTTAATCTATACAAACACTGGTTAGGCCTCAACTGGAGTACTGCGTCCAGTTCTGGGCACCTTATTTCAGGAAGGACATTAAGGCACTGGAAAGGGTGCAGAGGAGATTCAAGAGAATGATACCAGGAATGGGGAACCTTAGCTATGAGGACAGATTGGAGAAGTTAGGACTATTCCCATAAGAGCAGAGAAGGTTACGCGGGGATCTGATAGAGGTCTTCAAGATCATGAAAGGTTTTGACAGGCTAGATAGGGAAAAGCTGTTTCTGCTGGTAGGTTTGTCTGTGACCCATGGTCACAGTCTTAAGATACCTACCAATAGAAGCAGAGGGGAGGTTAGAAGAATTTTTTTTACTCAGCGAGTTGTTCAAATTTGGAATGATCTGCCTGAAAGGGTAGTGAGGTCCGATTCGATAGCAGCTTTTAAGAGAGTACTAGATAGGTATCTGGGGAAGACGGGTTTGCAGGGTTATGGGGAGAAAGCTGGTGATTGAGGTTAATGAAAGTGACTTGCTCGGTCAAAGAGCCGGCACAGACTCGATGGGCTGAATGGCCTCCTTCTATGCCGTAACATTCTATGATTCTATGATGATTCTATGAAAGTGAATTGACTATACATTTTGTATGTGAAACACGGAGTCAATTGATCATAACAGTGTCCCAGAAACAGTCGTGGATTGAGTGACCAAAGTTTTTATTCACAGCTAACCTTTTAAAATTTCACTCAGGCACCAACTTTATGCAAATGTCAATGGAGGTCAACAATGACATATGAATAGAGCTCCAGGAAGTTGGTATGGATCTACCAGAATTCACCGATTAGATTTGCTTTCACAAATCGCACAATTTATACTCTATTACCAGTGGCTCAATAATATTAATATCACTGATATTACCCCAAAATTGGTGCTTTCAGACACTCCCGACATAAACACTGGTATATAAATGTAAGTTGCATTGTAAATCTGTCAGAGCACTGAATGATTTAAATGTATTGTATGTGGCTAATGGAAATGAATTTGGAAGGCAACAAAATAACCTTTAATTATCTTTGCAAATCTCCCTACTGCTGTTCACTCCTATGGAGGATATCTATTTACATTGTGCACATTAAGCACAAATTGGCTTTCATAAAGTTCAAATGGAACAGTGCCCAGATGCACAACTCTCACACAACTCAAAGTAACAAGTTTCAAACAAGGTTCCTTCCTATGTCACTATGGACTTGATCCAAATCAAAACTTGATCCAAATCATGGCTGCCAGAATACTGAACAAGTAAAAACCTTTCAACTCCCTGACCTTGAGTACTCACAGAAACCTCATGGAAAAGCTTTTTAGGAAATCTAAGTTCAGTATTGTATATACAAAGTAGTGTAAGTGCACTATGAAGCTATTGTGGACTTACAGAATTTAAATGATAAAGAATGTAACAGTTTACACTTTAAAATTGTTTCAAATACTTCGACCAGCAGTAAAACACCATATTTTTTTCCAATACATAAAAAATAATCCAAGATCCGTGGTCTGCTGGTTTGTCGTACTGAAGGTTTACTTGGCAGTTCATTGATATAATGAATTATTTAATGTATAACTACATATGGTAGCTATATCCCAGCAATAAGTCACAACAAGAAGAATTCATCAACAGTTTGCATCTACAAACTATGTTGCATTGAAAAAATATTTTAGCAAATACATAATTTTTCTTTGTCTTGCCATACCAAGTGATGTCCTGTGATAGAAACAAAGCACACAGCAATGTCCCACAAAAAGCCCTGACGTGAATGATTAATTTTGTTTGGTTGACTGTTAAACGGGACATCAGGGAAAAATATCCTTTTCATTTTGAACCATGCCATGACATCTTTCACATCTACTATTTACTGGCAGACAGGACCTCAGTTTCATGTCTCAGTCCAAAGAAGGCACCTCCAACAATGCAGTACATCCAGCACAGTGATGGAATGTTGGACTAGACTGATGTTTGTAACAGCATTTTCTTGACACAAAGAACATAAGAATAAGGAGCAGGAGTAGGCCATTCGGCCCCTCAAACCTGCTCTGCCATTGAATAAGATCATGGCTGATCTTCTACGTTATAAAGAATTTTCTAGCAGTATACTACAGTATAAAGGTGTCCATCAGTTTCTGTATATTATTCACTGTAGCAAGAGTAGATTCCTCCTAAAGCACACTGATTGGTCAGGACTTGTTGAAACTTAAGGGATTAATTTAGAAATTAAAAAAAATGTTTTTGTATGTGAATATTTGTCAATGGGATATTTAATGTCCACATGAACAGACAGACAACAGGGTGTCAACTTAACATTTAATCCAAAGGAAGGTATCTCTGATGATGCAACAACAACAACAACATGACATTAGTCGAGCGCCTTTCACATCAGGAGGACAATGTAATAGCACTTCCCCAGCTCCGCCTTAGGGGTTAAACCTCGAGTCTGATTTGACTACCAGTTGAAAATTTAGCATTAATATAAATTCACCAGGCTGGTGAACTTTAATAGCATTGAATTCTATGTGAAATGGGATGATGGTCATGGTTGAGTCCTGTAGCTCAGCGATTGGAACATTTGCCTCGTAAGCAAGACCTAGGTTTGATTCCCGACAGAGAGAACTGTTAGGCACATTTCCTTACTCCACATGCCTGATAATAATCCCTCGAGAAAAAAATAAATAAATTTATCACTTCAATCCACAACTGTTTGTGGGATACTACTGTATGCAATTAACTACCGGGTTTCGCCCACAAATATACAGTCAATTCACTTTACAGAATACACTCTGAAGCCCTAGAAGATGTGAAAAGCACTACATCAAATGCAAGTACAGATAGATCCCACTAAACGAAGGGGTTAAGGACTTTAAAACCCTTCGTTAAGCGAAACTTTTGTTAAGCGGGAGTTTAACTGTATTACTGTATTTAGCCGCAGCCAAAACGCCGCCCCGACCCGAGCCTCCCTGCTAAAATCAGTTTGGTTCCTAGAGGTTCCTAACACTAACATTTTTGGTGTACAGGTTAAGCAGCCAAAATCCGGAATTCCGGAATCCGGAATGTGACAAAAATTGCAAGAATAAAAACACCAATCCTATCTGCTCCAGGCCACTGCACTGAAATATCATAACCTGGGCCCAGGCATTTCCGGAAACGTGATGCGCTTCTGATGTTTCAATTTGTCCAGAAATAACCGAACCTGGGCTCGGCTATGGGCCTGAATTCAGGACGCTCAAACTGTACTAGCAAAGGCCTAAGGTAGATATAACTGCTTTTGAAGGCTGTACAACTTCAATAAAATGTTAAAATGTCAGTAAATACAACAATAAACTATAAAATGCAGACAGTCCTCGACTTACTATTATTGAAGCCACGAAGCATCCTGCCGCTTAAGCTCCTCCCATATGGGAGGAGCTGCACTGAACTGCTTAACTGAGGCACGCTAAAGACTGAGCATGTGTTGCTGGGGCAATCGGGAGAGATGCTACCCATGAGAAGCTGTGCACGAGAAGCCCGCGAGATTTAAAGAGTGTATAAACATTCGTTATAGCGAAAGCAGCCTTTGTTAAGCGGATAACTGGTACAAATAGAAACCCTCGTTATAGTGAACTTTCGTTTACCGGGCGTTCGATAAGCGGGGTCTATCTGTACTATTATTATAATTCCTACCAAAATGTTTTGGAAATATTTGGTTGTTTGGATGATGTGTTTAAAAATTGAACTTCAAAACAAATCTAATTTCAAAATACCCAGAAGTTGAATCATTGAATTATTCTCTTGCAATGCAAGAATAACACATTGGCAATGAAAATAAATATGTATACAAATACAAGGTGTTTTGAAAAACGCTTGTCAGTTTTTGGCAGGCAAAATTAAAGTATCTGCAGTTTCCTCCTTCTCCTGGTTTCTTATTTTTACTTATATTTTGGAGAAAAACGTGGTTCTAAACTGCAGACGTGAACCTATCTGAACTCATCCAAACTGTGCGGAATTGGCTGCTGCATTTCCCCCGAAAATATAGTCGATTCACTTTACGGTATATTATGTGGAGCGCTTTGAGATGTCTACAAGATGTGAAAAGCTCTATATCAAAATGAAAGGATTATTATTATCCATTCAAGTTTGTAAATCTAACAGCAATGTAGTGCAATGTAGTAAGAAAATGTGCCTAACGTTTCTCTCTGTTGGGAATCAAACCTAGGTCTCTTGCTTGCAATGTAGCAGGTTTCAAGCCTACTTTGTAAAGCATTTGCAGATGAGAAACGAGGGAAATGAACATTTATCCATTTCATTCTTAAGGCACGTTCCTCAAAGAGTTAATCTGCAGCCTAACAACAATGTGTTAGAAGATTTCCGTTTGCCTCTAACTAACTCTAACAGTCTGGTTCAGACCGACTACAGTTATGAATACATAAAGAATAGTCATGTTCCAAAAAACTTGTAAATTCTAATAAGGACAGATGCAAGAAGTAAGCAGGCAAGAAAAGCCTTTTTCTTTTTGCTGCCTAAAATTTGGGACAAGCACAAAAGTGCGTCTTTCTTAGAATAGCTCAAAGTTAGAATAGCTCAAAGGGAATGTGAACTGGTATAATTTCTCGGTAATAATAATGTAATAATAATAATACTTGCATTTTTAATATAGTGCTTTTACTACATTGTTGAGATGTCTCAAAGTGCTTCACAAAATATAATGTAAAGTAAATTGACAATATATTTTGTGGGTGAAACGCGGCAGAAAATTCCATATAGTAGTTCACTTTCAGAGTTGGCTGGTTACAAATTGAGAGTTAAACTTATTTATTGTATCCATTTAGATTTAGAAGGTAAAAAGATTTAGAAGCTGGGCTTCTTCTATTTCTTGGATACATCTCATCTCAACAAGGTGGACCAAAACAACAACAACAACTTTGATTTATATAGCGCCCTCCACATCGGACGGCGTCTCAGAGCGCTTCACAGTAGCGGATCCCGCGACCGAGCCAGGGGCAGGGGCAAGAAGGTGACCAAAACCACATTTTATTCCAATTGTTCTGCACAAATCAATGAATACGTAATGCCAACTTTTCAAATATGCATATCATGAATTATTTGTTTGCCCAATGATTTATTTACAAATAGTTTACACTGTCACATTTTTGGCAGAACAAACACCATATCCATGTGCACCCTGGCAAAAGCATTTTTTTTTTGCTGATTCAAAGAACTTTGATTGGCCAAATGGTTTGCTTCTGCACTGTAAATTTCTATTTTTATATGGTTGCAAAGCTAGGCTTCAGATTCAATCAATCAATCAATCAATCAATCAACCAACCAATCAATCAAGCAAGCAAGCAATACTTAATAATAATAATCCTTGCATTTGATATAGCGCTTTCCACATCTTATCAACGTCCCAAAGCGCTTCACAGAATATACTGTAAAGTGAATTGACTGTATATATTTGTGGGTGAATCGCGGCAGCCATATGCCCCCAGCAGTGTCCCACACACAGTCGTGGATTGAAATGACCAATTTTATTATTGTGTTTTTTTTTTGAGGGATTATTATTAGGCGTGTGGAGTAAGGAAACTTGCCCAAGGTTTCGCCCTGACCTGCCTGGATTCGAACACAGATCTCCCCAGCTTGGTCTCCCCCGCTTGCAAGACAAGTGCTTTAACCACTGAGCCACAGGAGCTCCACAACTTACATTTATATTGCGCCTTTCACGTCGAGAAGACGTCCTAAGGCGCTGTATAGTTAGGTAGGGACAAGAGTAGGGGTGGGAGGGGTCGGGGCAGGATGAAGGGAAATTAACTATATTTGTGGGCGAAACGCGGCAGCCAAATTGCGCACAGCAGTGTCCCCACAAACATTTGCGAAAATGGGGCCATGGGAGAAAGGGGGAAAATAGGGTACAGTGGGAGAGGGAGGGAAAGGTGGGGTGAGGTAAGGTCAGGGAGGAAGAGGGGGAAAAAAGGGGGTAAGGGAGAGAGGAAGGGAAAGGTGGGTGAGGGGCAAGATTAGGGCGGAAGTGGGGTAAGAAGGAAGAGGAGGGAAGGGAAAAGGTGGGAGAGAAAGTGGGGAAAGGGAGTGAGGGAAGAAGAAAAAGATGGGGGAGGCTGGGTGGGGGGATGGGTGAGAATCAAACAACAACAATAAACAACAAAATCAACAATAAACAAAAAAACAACAAAAAAACAACAACAAGCAAACAACAAACAACAATTGTCCAGCAACTGCTCCTTGTCCTCGGCGCCCGCCGATTGATGCTAGATTGCATAAATGATGAGACAATGGAACTACGATGGAAAATCTGTGCCAGTTTGAAGTAGTTTGGTACTTGGTTATGGTACTTAGTTTGGTACTTGGTTATGTGGTTGTTTCAACAACATCATATATATATTACATTATATACAGTGTTTGTCATGACATTCTAATCTTACACAGGTTTAACAATATTTCAATAAACCTCTCACCACTCGCACAACTCTTCAGCGCCGGAAGTTGAAAGGTGTGGCTCATTTCCAGCAGAATTTACTGGAATTGATATGGAACTCCACCGATAACAAATATACTATTAAATATGTTTCTTAATTAAACCATATCAAAGAGCGACTTGCAGTTTCATTTACTTGAACAATATGTGGGAAATGCATTTTATTATTTTGTTCAAGGCAGTTCAAAGTGAACATACATCAGAATAACTATCATTCTGTTCACTCTGAAGATGCTTTCTTTTCTTTTTTAGGTTTCTCTGTGTCAAGCAATGTGGCCGAATAAAGAGGGAAGCCAGATGACCTTCATGGCTTCTGCCAATGCTATTCTTTATCTGAACACACAGAAAAAATATGTAAACCAACCCAAGCATTCACCTACCGTCTCCCCTTCCCCTCTAAGCATCACCTACCTGGCAGTGCAGCTAAAATAGGAAACTTCAGCTACACAGGAAATAATAGGACCCAGCATTGCATTCACCAGTGCACTGGAGCAACAATCAGTGTGCTAAATCAACTAGAGAACCTCATTTAAATATATATATATTTAACATTAATACCATCAAAATTGATTAGGGCATCTATATTAAAGTCCACAAGGTCCCTTCAATATGATGAAGAGACTAGAGCAGCTCAGTCTCTGATATAATCCAATGCAAATTGTTTGTCAGTATCAATGTAATAAGAAATCAATACTGGCCATAATACGCTTCATGCAAATTGCCAGGTTTGAAATAGAAAATATTGTTTACGCCCTGGACTGCATTGAGTCAGAGAGCTCATAACAAATCCAGTCAGGAATGTTTTCACGGTTGAGACGAGGAGAAAGTGAAGCTTTAATATTAGTTTTGCCAATGGGTGTCAATTTGTAAAACTCCAAGCTTTCATTTAGACTATCCAATGCATTTAGATCAAAGGCTGCAGAGACAGGTTTAATAAACAGACAGGTCCTTTGGTGCTAGAATTATAGGCTTAGATTAAATGTACTCACTGAGTCATAGCTACGATACATTTGCCTAACAAGCTTCACAATGCAGAAACAGTTGTGTTTGAAGTGTTGTGTTTTGCAAAATAAAAAGGTTGTGATTCAGAGGATAATGATTATTATTAAAAACATAAAAAATGGGTTTACTGTAAGATGCAGGTAGTGACATTGGCAGACTGGCATGCAGAATCACTGTAATGGTGGTGTAATTCAAATAAATCGATAAAATATCTGCTAATTATTGAAACAACAAGAAATCTGAATTACTTAATGACATGCTTGAATTCAGGTGCAGACATCAGAATAGGAATTGTACCTGAGCCTAGATTTAATGTTAATGTTGTATTCATTATGTCCAAAATTTTGAAAATTATTCATTATATTCTTTTAATCTGAAAACTGTTTTCTCAAAAGTTTGTTTAAGAACCACTGAAACCAGGCATCAACAAGTTGCTACAAAAATATATGAAAATAGCTGAAACTTGCAGACCACATTTGCTGAATGAGGACAACAGATTGTGAATTGCAACGGATAAATTGCAAAGGCAAAAAAAAAATCAACAAAAGAGCACAGGATTCCCAATCTGCCATTGGAAATTGTACAATCCAATGTTTACAAACAAAAAGCCATGATGAATGCAGCAAATATCACATATTCATATTGCTGGATCCAATGTATTCCAACAGCATCTTTCCTAAAAGTAACTAGTATCTCTCCATTTCACCCACAAAATATACAGCAAAACACTATGGCATATCATGTGAAGTGCTTCCAGGCATCTCAATGACCTGATAAGGCTCTGCATCAAATGCAAGGATTATTATCATCCCCCTTGCTCTCATTGTAATAAATCTCCCTGCTTTGCTCATTTGTCCACTGACCTCAAAATACAAACAATTGCAGTAAACTGATATAAATTTTGCAGGACAAATTAACAGCTTTAGTTTTAAAATCTATTTTCTGTGATGGGGTTTACGCATGTCAATGATTCACACAGCTTTAAACTGAAAATAACAACAGCAAAATTACATTTATAGAGCGTCTTTCACGTTGGGAGGATGTCCCAAGGAGTTGAACTATCAGGGGTCAGGACCCGAGAATGGGGGAGGGGCACAGTAGGGATGAGGGGAGGCAGAGAGGGGGGAGGGCGACAGAAAGCACAATCAAAAAGGAGGGTTTTGACCAGCCGTGAAGGAGGCAAGGGAGTAAGCAAGGTGAAGGGATTGTGGGATGGAGTTCCAGAGTGTGGGGGCAGAGTGACTCAAAGTCCGACCACCGAAGGTAGGGCGGGTTGGACCGGAGACATGGAGCAGACCAGAGCCCGCTGAACAGCGTTGGCAGGCAGAGTCAGCAGGTCTGAGAGATAGAAAGGGGTAAGGCCGTGAATGGCCTTGAAAGTGAAGACGAGGATCTTGAATTCCATCTTCTGGGGGATGGGGAACGAATGGAGCCAGGCAAGGTTGGGAGTGATGTGGTCGCAGAGCTTAGTGCGGGAGACAGCACAAGCTGCATAGTTCTGGATGATCTGCAGCATGTGAACAGAAGAATTGGGAAGGCCAACTAGGAGAGAGTTTCCATAGTCAAGCCTTAATGTTATGAATGCAAGGATTAGGGTTTTAGCAGTCTGTGGGGTGAGACAGTGGCGGAATCTGGCAATGTTACAGAGGTGGTGGAAGGTAGAACATGAACCAATATAATCTGTACCTGGTGTTGCATGTTTCTTTTGTAAAATAAATGCCTTTGAGTCATCCCTAAAATCCCCCAACCCATCCTAGGAATATTTGCTCACTGGGAATTTGGATGACTACTTTGCAAAGTGGTTGGTGACTGCAGTTAGATGGGGTTCAGCCAAACTAATCTGAAGTGAGCCTGAGCTATTATAGGAAATAGTAGGATTTTCTACTTATTAATCCCGTCAGACCCTATATGCTGTCTAAGTAATACATGCATTTTCCCACATAAAATGAGCATTTTATAAATGAAAGGGATTATACCATATGATGTTTGTGTCTTGAAACCATTGATTATAAAAGTCGCTATTGATAGTACTGTTTTTGTTTCTAGTTATCAGCTTTATAGATTTCTCAAAGAAGTTAAAACAGTCCCAAATTATTTCTTTCAAGACTGCTTTTCAGGGGTAACATTTATGAGAACAGCGCTCAAATGAGTTATAATTGATTAACAATTAAATACTTCCAGAATTCTGAGTATGTCGATGAATGTAAATTCATCTCAAGTGGCAGTCTTCCAGAAACTGGATAAATTAGAAGTTACCTAGAGTTTAGAGGAATCAGAACTTACCACCCACCTGCATGCATACCAATGCCACTGAGTCCCAATGTCTTACTTGATCTAGTTCAGTGGTTTCCAAATTGTGGGCCACCCCACCCACCCCGCGCCCCCTGCTCCGATGTCTGATGGGGCACAGAGCTTTAGCATCTCGAGCCCGCGAGTGTGCGTGGAGCCGAGGCAGAGCCGAGGACCCAAGTGGAGGCGGTGGAGCAGAGAACCCGAGTGTGTGGAATTGAGTATGAAGGAGGTGGGGCGCCGCTATTCAAAGTTTGGAAGCCACTGCCCCAGTGTGAGTTATCCAAATCAGTTGTCAAGGATTCAAACTTGGCAGGCTGAAGTGATGTCACGGAGGAGGAGCTCGGTGGGAAAAGAACCATTCTGTGTTGAAGCTATTGTTCAAGTTTTGTTTTTTGAGGTCAATTCAGTCAGTCAGTCGGTCACTCACTCAGTCACTCACTCAGTCACTCAGGTCAATCGACCTCCCGACCCGGTGGTCAGCAGTGGAGCCCCAGCAGGGGTGAGGCCGAGGACCTGAGTATGTGGAGCCGAGTGTGAAGGAGTGGGGACGCAACAAAAAGTTGCTGAGTTATGGGGGGGTGCCGCTATTCAACGTTTGGAAGCCACTGACCTAACTCAAGATCATCATCCTAAATTTTAACACAACTTTGTTGGTTTCTCTCAATGCAATATCCCCACTCTCAGGTTCCAGTTTATATCATCTTCAATTCACTACTTATACCCGATTCAATACATTCTCGATTCAGAATCTAAGTTTTCAGTCATCATTCACTTAGACATTCCTTCCAAAATGCCTAACCTGTTATCTCTCCTGCTGAAATCATTTGTTATTGCATCACTCCAGGAAGCTGACTTAATTCAGTTGGTGTGGAGGGGTGGGGAGGCAGAAAAAGGTGACCAAATTGTCTGAAGACCCACACTTCCACTGTTTTGGGAGCCTTGCATTACTTTCACTTTTTTTTCAATGTTCACTGCTCCCAATGATAATTGTTTTGTGTGTGTTTTAATAGAAATATTACTGAAATAAATGCTAACTGTTGTAGCTTTAAAAATAACTCCTGAAATATTCCTGAATATAGACAGAAATTTAGGTCAATATTACCTTCTTGTGACCTTGACAATGCATAATTATAAGAGCGAAATCCTGTTTGAGGCCAACACAGTCAATGTTACTTTACATACAAGTGGAATTTCATCCTTTTGGAGACTTGAAGCAAATTTAATGAAAAAAAACTAATTGAATCTTAATGCATGTGAACAAGGTTTTTTGAAGCTAAAATTATCCAATCTGAATGAGACATCCTGTCAACTATAACAAATGTAACAATGTCCCTGTTATTTTTTTTAAAAAATAACTAAGCTGTCATAATTTCTAAATGAGAAATATGACAGGTTATAACCACCAAATGCTCTAATAAAATAAATAGATGCCTTACAGTGAGTGCCCTACAAGATTGATTCTTGATTCTTTAATACTGCCATCTAAATTACAGCAATTTCAATTAAAGAATTCTAGTGGGGAATTATTCTTCCAGAAACCATTAGTAAGTCATGCCAACTTGCAGGAATTCTGCTATAATATGATAATAATTATCCTTGTGTTTGATATAGCACTTTTCATGTCTTCTAGATATCTCAAAGCGCTTCACAGAATATATGGTAAAGTAAATTGACAGTATATTTGTGGGCAAACCGCGGCAGCCAGTTGCGCACAGCAGTGTCCCACAAACATTCGTGGATTGAAATGGCACATTTTATTATTGCGTTTCATTGAGGGATAATTTTCAGCCGTGGGGAGTAAGAAAACTTGCCTAAGGTTTTGCGTTGCCTGGAATCGAACACAGGTCTCACCCTTTCACATAAGGAAAGTGCTCTAACCACTGAGCTATAGGATTCCACTCTAAATATTTGCACGAGTTCCAGTGATATATTTCCTAATCAAGGAATCCTACAAAAAGGTTTGGTTCCTAGTAACAACAATATGGATTAGATTATGATATCTGATACAGCAGCTTCTGGCAGAGACACCATTCTTTTTAATCCAGCTGCTAAAGAACATAAAAAAGATGGAACAAAAGTAGACCATCCATCAATTCGACTCCAGATTTATCAGATCATGGAATATATAAGTAAATACCACTTCTCTGCCCTGCCATCGTATCCCTCCAACTCTTTGCTTACCAAATAACCATCTACCTCCCTTTTATACATTTTAATAGACTTGAAATATACAACTTTTGATAGTTACTCCACCTCTCCACAGTACTCAAAAAATTCACTCTTAATTTGTCATTTGAATTTCATTCTGTTCTCTAATTCTGGATTTCCCCACGAGCGAAAAAATCAAAGTTATTTGTATCTACCTCATCTATTCCTTGTATTATTCTAAATATCTCTACCTTTTTAGCTCAAGGCAATTTAATGTAAAATTTTTCAACTTCACGTTATAATTTAGCCCCTATAGACCAGGGAAGATTTGGGTGAATTTGTGCTGGACACCCTCCAAGGACAGTATAGCTTTGCTGAGATGTGCTGCCCGAAAGCTGAACAGAAAACTCCATTCAGGACTCTGTATAATTGAGGTATTATTTTCTTGTTTTTGTTTTGCCAACCGTCTTGTGATGAAGCCAAAATCTCATTAGCTTTTTAAATTTTTTTGTACCTATTAACTTTTAGTAACCTGTGGATCTGGTCACCCAAATCCCATTGCTCATCCAGCACTCCAAGTCTTTCCCCATTAAGAGTGGAATCTGTCCTATCTTCACAACTTGCCATGCCTCCTAACTTAGCATCATCTACAAATTTTGATGTACATCCCTCTACTCTGACTATAGGTAATTTAACTATTTGGTGAAAGCTGAGGCACCAGTGCAGATCCTTGTGAGACATCTTTTGGCAGTGAGATTATGTGTCTGTTCGATCACTCCTCTTTACCCCTTGCCACCTACCAATTTTCAATTAATTTTCAACACAGGTTGATTCCAATTCCACATGCTTTAAATGTCAGCCAACAACCTGTTCTGTTCAACCTTATCAAATACCTTTTGAATGTCTTGGTAGACAATGTTCATACATTCTCCCTTATCTACTAAGCCTGTGACCTCCTCAACAAATTGCACAAGTTTAGTCAGACACAATCTATTCTTCACAAATCAATGCCTACCCTCTGATCAACTATTACTTGTCTCAGATATTCTGGCTCTGATTCTAATAATTTTCCCATAACTCATGTTAAACTGATAGGTCTGCAATTACCTGGTTTCTCTCTTCCCTCCTTTCTTGAATAACGGAGTGAAAATTGTAATTTTCTAATCCACAGGCATAATTTTTGAATCCAAAGTGCTTTGAAACTTTTAACTAGTATATCTATAATTTCTTTACTCTTTTCTTTCAATATTCTGGGGATGGAAACTATCATTTACGGCAGATGTGTCGAACTTGTTTCACATTATTTAATCCAGTTCCAATTCATTTCACACTAACATTAAATCCCCTTGACTCGGTTTTAGATCTCCTCGTTTATCAAACAAAGCACTCATTTCACATAACAAAACAGAAGTAACTGGGGAAACTCAGCAGGTCAGGCAGCATCCATGGAGAAAGGAAAAAGAGTCAACGTTTCGGGTCTACAACCCTTCGTCAGATTCATTTCACATGTTCTGCAATTTCCTTGTTTCCCTTTATAATCTTAATTGTACCTGTTTGTAAAAACAGGTTCTCATCAGTTCACTTTCTTTTTCTTGGCACATTGAGAATCCCCTTGCTGTTACATTTGATATGATTTTCAAGATTTTTGTATATTCCTTTATGCCCTTTTTGAGTTGCATTCTATACCTATTCCAATCTGCTGACTGAACACAATCCCTTGCTGGTAGGAAAACTATTTACTTTTCTTCACATTCATCCTTATCATTTTTGTAGATCATGGTAACCATAACTACAAAATTGCATCATCATGGTGATCATGTCACCATTGTTGCCAGTTTATCTTTGAATATTTCACACTATTTCAGGTCCCAGCTGAAGACCTTTCTCTTCGACCACGCCTTTGGTCACCTTTCTACCCTTGCCCCTGGCTCGGTCCTGGGATCTGCTATTGTGAAGCGCTCTGAGACGCTGTCCGGCGTGGAGGGCGCTATATAAATCAAAGTTGTTGTTGTTATGCACCAGAAGTTTATTAGTTTTTAGCAACTAATAGTTCTCACTTTACTGCGGTCAGTTTCTTGCTAATTCCTTCAAAGTGGCTTTGTTTAAACATAAAACCGAAAATGTTTCTTCAAGTAGAACACCTCCGAACAGACAATGAAGATGAGTTACAGTTGCATTGTGTTATCAGGACACATGTACTGTACTAACCTTGAATGCTTGTTACAGCACATTTGAAAACGTTCACTAAACAAGTGCTTGGTAAGCACTAAAGCATCTCAGGGTATAGCAGCCTCATTGAAATTCACATTTTTAAGTTCACTGAAATCTCTAATAGGGTTGCCATAGGGGATATTAATAGAACATAAAACAGGTAAGAGACGAAAAGAGATGGAAGGAGGAATTCATTATTGAAACTCACAAATCTCTTACTGCTTCTGCAGTGACTGCTTCAATTAAGTTTTAATGGACCGAGTACATCCAGAAATATACCCAGAATAGACATCTGTGCAGCTTTGCAAGTGGTCACTAAAATACTTGTGAAATCAGATGAGAGCTCCTGTGCTAAAGGATACATTAAAAGTGACAGTCTGGTAACACAGCTAGAGTATGTTTAGCGAGATAATCTATCGGACTGCGAGTCAGAGTCCGAGTTTTAACTAATATTGTTCAAGGTGTGCCAACATTGGGCAGATCATGCCAGGTGGCAATGACTAGTGGATGAGCACTGGGTCCTCACAGCAGTGTGCTTTGTGCCAAGTGTGAGGGATTATTTTTGGACACAAGAATAACAGATGGAAAATCTGTTACTGTCTGTCTTTTCCCTGCAGGCTCCTCAGTGTTATCTTCAGGTTGAGCAACCAGGTGGATAACACAATGAGTTCCCTGCCCCCTCCCCTTCCTCTGTGCCACCACTAGCTCCCACCGTATCCATGCCTGTGGGCTGTTCGTATCCCACCACCTGCTGCCTTACGTCTCGTCATACGCATCTTGGCTGCTACCCCAACCTGAGCTGCCCTTCCCTTAAAATGCCCCATTCCCTGCCCTTCTCACACTCTGTCCTCCTCTCTCTCCTTCCTCCTCGCCTCCTATCTCCACTTGACCACGTCACAACCTCCATCTGCTCCAGCCTGGGAATCCTCCCACAGGCTCACCACAGCATACAGTAATAGTGAGTTATATTCAAGCAACATAAGCCATGTTATGTAACCCATCAAAATAAGAAGACTTTACTGCTACATGGGCTTGTTGGTCTTCAGTCAACTTGAGATAGACAAGCAACTTATACATTCAGTGTGGGCTTGTGTTATTCTTGGCTTTCTGTGAAAGGTTGTGAGACCACTTCACAAATATTTTAGTTCATTTGTAGGTTGCAGTGAATAAACACCCGTAGAGTCCTGTAGCTCAGTTGTTGGAGTACTCACAACAACAACTTCGATTTATATAGTACCCTCCACGCCGGACGGCGTCTCAGAGCACTTCACAATAGCGGATCCCGGGACCAAGCCAGGGGCAGGGATAGAAAGGTGACCAAAGGCGTGGTCAAAGAGAAAGGTCTTCAGATGGGACCTGAAGCTGAGAAAAGAGGGGGCAAGGCGAAGGTAGTGAAGAAGGGAATTCCAGAGCCTCGGGGCATAGTGGCTGAAGGCACGGCCGCCGAGGGTGGGGCAGAGGATTCGGGGGACATGGAGGAGGCCAGACCCAATGGAGCGAAGGCAATGGGAGCTGGTTTGAGGAGAGAGGAGGTTAGAGAGATAGGGGGGTGCAGAGGAGTGGAGGAATTTGAAGACACTTCATAAGCAAGTGACCCGAGTTAAATTCCAGACAGGTCAAAATGTTTCCTTCCTCCATAGGCCTAGGTTTACCTAGCAGTAAGTAGGAACCCAATTGTTAATCAATTTGGTGGATCACTTTTCCAGGAGTAAAAATAATAATAATTTGGTCACTCAATCCTTGACTGCTTGTGAAACTCTGCTTGTGCAGAATTGGCTGCATAGTTGTGCACACAGAATAATACGATGTATTCACTTACAGTAAAGCGCTATGAGAAGTCTGGAAGACATGATAAGATGCTGTATCAAATGCAGGGATTATCATTATCCAAATGACAGTTACCTTTTCAAGTAGTTTGCTGGATCAGAACACAACAGGCAGCTGAGGATGTTTATTACGGAGTCAGCTCTTATGGGCTGAAAAAAACTACTGGATCAGTGAGAGACCTGCTGTTTTGGAGCCAGATCAGTGGTCACATATTCCAAATACTATGTATTTCACCCATCCTATATCAAATGTAAGAATTCCTATTGACTTAAACAACATAAGCCCCTCACTCACCTCTTTGAAAATCTCTCTCAGGACATTCCTCTTTGACCATACTTTTGGGCATCATATTCCTCCACCCACCCCTCAGCTCCCACCACTGGTTCAGATGCAAGTTAGGTCTATCAGGCAACTTGGAATATTTTGCTGAAGTGAAAGGTACTATATAAATGTAAATGTCTATTGTAAGGGAAAAGGTGACAAAGTTTGGTGACTTTGGGGACCCAAAATGATTTAATTATGTGCAGTGGTGAATTGCAGCATCTCAGATATCATCGAGGACTTGCAAATCACACATGCTGGAACAGAATTGGAAATTAGTGACCCATTTTAGTAGGTCAAAACCTTCTTTAACTACATTTTCAATTTGACAGAAAAAAAGTTTATAAATCCTTGCACATGATATAGTGGTTTTCATGCTTAAAGGGCAACGCAAAGCACTTCACAGGATTTATTGGAAGATGCAGCGAGTATGCATTTTATAGTGTATTATTTGTTGCACTTTGATCCTTGCTTATCCACAAATTGTATGACGGTTTAGTTAACAAGCCATTTCAAACTCATACCTACAGCTCAAGTAATATATTTCATATCCATTGTCAATAATAATTAAATATTTGTTAAGCTTAAGTTTAAGACTAAAGACAACTAGATGACTTGTAAACTATTTATTCCACAAATTATTGCTATGATCACAAGGAATCATCACAAATGATCTGGCCCTATATTGCTAAAGTTATTTCATATTTAGCAATATTTTGTTTAGTCAATTTAAGGCTGTTATACGCTATCTCACCACACAATTAGATTGACCTAACATAATATATTATGTTAAGAAATTCCTTGTAGCTGATACGCTGATGGACACTTGGTTTCAGAAAGTAGTGCATGGATTTTTTTTCAGCAAAAACAATACGTTTCTATGTATTTTCTGCTTTTTTAGCTGGCTAAACTGGTGGGTAACCAGTTATATTGTTTAAAATGGCTTCAGGAGATGCATTGCTTTTGATTTACAACAACAACAACAAAACTTACATTTATATAGCGCCTTTCACGTCGAGAGGACATCCCAAGGCGCTGTACAGTCAGGTAGGACAAGAGCAGGGTGGGAAGGCTCAGGGCAGGATAAAGAATAGTAGGAAAAGTAACTGTATTAGTGGGCGAAACGCGGCAGCCAAATTGCGCACAGCAGTGTCCCACAATCAGTCACGGAAGTAGGACTAGGGGCAAAAGGGGGTAAAGAAGCAAAAGGGGAGGGGTCGAGGCAGGGGGAAGAAAGGCAGGAAAGTCGACTGTATATTTGTGGGCGAAACGCGGCAGCCAAATTGCGCACAGCAGTGTCCCCACAAACAATCGCGAAAATGGGGCCAGGGGAGAAAGGGGGAAAAGAGGGTAAGGGGGGAGAGGGAGGGAAAGGTGGGATGGGATAGGGTTAGGGAGGAAGAGGGGGGAGAAAGGGGGGTAAGGAAGAGAGGGAGGGAAAGATGGGAGGGGGCAAGATCAGGAAGAGGGAAAAGGGAGGGAAGGGGAAAAAGGAGGAGAGAAAGTGGGGAAAGGGAGTGAGGGAAGAAGAAGATGGGGGCAGGGGTGGGGGGAATCAAACAACAATAATAAACAACAAAAGCAACAATATTAACAACAAAAACAGCAACAAACAATTTACCCATCAAAGGCCAAAAAGTAGCAAAAATCCAAAGCTTCAGAGGAATTGGCTTCATTTGGAAACTATCAGCATTATTGTAATATTTTGGCAGTGGCATTTACATAAATATATGTATGGAAATAACTGCACGCTGTTATTAACATACTTTCTCATTGATAGTAGTGGAAGCATTTCTCATTGATAGTAGTGGAAGCATTTGCATAACAGCTGTAAAATATCTATTGCATAAAACTGTTGCTTTGGAAACATCTGATGCTCAAACGATTGTGGCAATCAATCTCTTCCTATGAGATTTGTATCATGTAATTACTATGGTAACCACATTGGATTTCCACCACTTCAAGGATGGCCAGTTTTGATGTTGTGTTGAAGTGTTACCATCAAAATAACAGAAACATACACTATTGTTATGCTAACATGCCCCGGTTGCTAAATGGTCAGTCACAGGCAGATTCAAGGGAAATAAATAATTAACAACAAAAATGCATCTTGTATGTTTCAATCACTCAATGATTAAAAATTTATAATTTAATAGAAGCAAAGTCTACATTAACAGCACTATGCTGTTTGCTCTGAAATGATCTGATGTTTTAGAATAATTTATAGTGACATAGGAATGGACAAGACAAGAAAAAAGATTGCAGCCTACCACATAATTTTCTAAGTAAAATAATATTACAGCTCTAAAAATTCTCATACACATCAAATCGATTTATTTACTAAGTACTTTTGTAATTCCCTCTTGAAATTGTTGACATTGTCTGCCTTCACTGCCTCTTTGGGTAATCTATTCCACATTCTGCCAACATACTCACCAAAGCAATTAAATATGAACTGTCTGCTTACCTTTCCTCTTCTGAACTTTGTTCTGTGAGTAGAGATTTTGATTCATACTTGGTTTAAATCAGCCGCAATTTCAGTCACTGAACTCCTTCAGTGCTTCAATGGCTTTGTGTTCGATCAATAGCTGCGTGCTCATTAAATGGCTATGTTCACTCAATGACTGTGTGCTATACTCTTGGTTGTCACTCCAAAATATCTGATTATTGAAGAACTCAGCACTGAGTAGAGCTGAGCTAAATTAACCTTGATGGAGACCAACTTTGAAGCTCTACAATCTCATGCAAAATACAATTTGTGTTCATATAGTGCCTTTCATGTCAGGAGGAATTCTCAAAGAGCTTCACATTGTTGGCTGAGCAACTGAGCTGGGGTGTATGGGGACTCAAAGTGATGATAAGGGGAGAGATAACTAAAAACATGTTTAAATATGTATTTCTTGGGATCAAAGATGTATGCTACAAACTATACATTCAGTTCACTTTACATTTTATTCTGTGAACCTCTTTGAGATGTATCGAAGACATGATAAGGCACTATATGAAATTCAAGGATAATTATTATTAATATTACACCTTGAACCATCAATTAAATGCAATGATAATTATTATTAATTTTACTCCTTGAAAAAGGCACAATATACATTTTGGCAAATAAAATTAACATTGTAGACAGATGTGCTTAAAACTTTCAATTTTTTGCAATACACTTTTATTCTGCATTCCACAACACATTTTATGATTTGAACAATAGGATATGGAACCAAAATGTATTTTCTAGATCTAATTGTACTGTTTATCAGTTTAATTTCATTGCACCCATTGACTTCAGCCATCATGTGAAATGTTAGACAAGTTACCTTACTCCACAAACCTTTGTTTACCTAGCAGTAAGTAGGAACCTGGTTGTTAGGCGATTGGAGGATCGCCTTTCCAGGGATACTAATCCCCCCCACCTAAACAGAAAATAAATTTGATCACTTAATCCACGTCTGTTTGTGGGACCCTGCTGTGCGCAATTAGCTGCCATGTTTCTCCAACAAATATACAGTCAATTCACTTTAAAGTATATTCTGTGAAGTGCTTTAGGATGTCCAGGGGACATGATAAGTGCGATATCAAATGCAAGGATTATTATTATTTTATTATTATCATACTCAGAAGCTGAAAACATTTGGGCAGTTGCAGCTCATTGGTGACATTACTTTCCATCTTGAGAAAAACAATGATGAAAATGATGTAAATCTGAACAATCTGAATCCAATCATAATGTGGTACTTTAGGTTCATGAATGTATATTGTGTTATAGCAGGTCCATGAAGTACATAAGATTACTTACAACAACTGAAAACAGGCCATCGGCCTAACTAGTCTATGCCAATGATTATACTCATGAGCTTCCACCCCTCATCACCTCTCATCCTATACTTCTGTATTCCAATCTCCCTCATATGTAAAGACACTGCATATACTTTTCCTCTTAAATACATTGATGTAAAAATTTAAACAAATGCAAATCAGTAAAATTAGCTGCTGGAACCACTTTCAGGTTGTGAGAATAGTGCTGATAACACTTCCAGTGCTGACCATTTATTTTCCTGCATAAGTGTGATTAAATTAAAGTGAAGAAACCGGTCCATTATAACCTACTTAATTTGGAGACTGACTTACCACCTAGCTCAAAGTTCCCCCTGGGACAAGCTACGAGATTGTTATTCTGACATTTCACACTCTGAACAGTCTTGCTCAACCTTATCTGTACAATCTCCCTTAGCCCTATTCAACTGCCGTATCTCTGTTCTTTTCCCTCTGATCTACTGTTACTATTTTACTCCTTCCATACAAACAGTGTCAATGTATTTAGACACTATGCTCTTTCGATGAAACATTCCCCCAATACTTCTTTGCCTGAACCCTTCTTCCTTACTTTCATAACCCTTGCCTTTTCACCGAATCCCTTGTCAACAACTCTAAACTCCCCCTCTTTGCCTCCCTGTTTAGTGATTCTCTTTACCTTTATAAAAATTTCATATTCTAGACGAAAGGTGGAATTTAAGTGCCAATTGTTTTGCTGTTTTCTATTATGTAACCTGGGTTACAATTCTGTTTATCTTCACATCTAAGTTGTTCGCTCAATATGTCAATGTCTCATCTCTGTCAGAGACACAAATAATCTGAGAAACAAACTGCCACTCACCTTGAAGCAGTTACAAGCACCTTATAAGCAGTTATATCTCAACAGGTAGCTGCTCCGTTTCAAAACTAGAATGGTGTCCAGTTAAAATAAAAATGGCAAATTGGTTTCTGATCGAGGGGGATCTAATTTACGAGATTCACGCAAATATTTTACCTTTTAAATCCATAGTACCAATAGATGTATTTGATGGTGACAGTCCAGAACTGGACACAAGGAGCTTTGTTGTCTGCAAACCACTTCACTGAAGTCAGAATTGAAATCAGCTTCTACTTAGACAGTCAGTGTAGATATATCAGACGACCATTGTAGTTACAAATCCTATTGAGAATCATTTGAATTAGAACCTAAAATAAAAATGTCTCAATAGCAACTGGGAATTTAGGATTTAACCAGAATGCAAGCTTTGCAGATTAACATAACCAAATGATCAAGGGGGCCAAAGAGATACTGGGGTTGAAGAAGAGATTTCAAATAATAAATAAAATTGGCACGCACACAAACAAGCAACCAAGCATATATGTAAGCATATATCATAATTTTAAATCCAGCTTCATCTTATCAAATACTGATTAGATACAGCTTCATTTCTTAAGCCATCTGCCTCTTTTTGGTTTCACCTAAAATAGCTTTTCTTGAAGCTTTACACTGTAGCTTGAAAGTATCAGATATAAATAACCCAGATTAAGTTTAGGGAAAAAATAGTTAGTTGCAGTTCAGAATAATACTACACCTTGCATTTTATATAGTGCCTTATTGTGTCCTCTAGATGTTTCAAAGCACTTCACAAAATATACTGTAAAGTACATTTTGTGGGCCAAACGCAGAAGCCAATTGCACACAGCAGTGTCCCACAAACAGTTGTGGATTGAGTGACCAAACTATATATTTTTTGGTACCACTAGAAAAGCATGTGGATCACGAAAACATGCTCACCATTTTGTCCTACCCAGGAATCGTACTTAGGTCCTTTCGCGTGCAAGACGAATGCTCTTACCACAAAACTACACAACTTCATGTCTTTACTTAAAGACACAAATATCAAGAATCATTGAAAGGCTGTAACATACTTCTCCAAATATAATTATTTACTTCTATAGATAAATTATTTAAATCACTATATAAAAGATGAATAGATAGAATGAAAAATCTTTATAGAAGGTTGATCAATCTCAGGATGTACCATTCAAAATAATTGGAAAAAGTTTTCTTCAAGTAAGCCTTTGATCCTGTTTTGTTCTTTCAAATGCAGACCACTTTTGGTCACTTTGCTCCCATTTCTGTGATCATCTCCTTCCTCACTTGTCTGCTGGTTAATATGTGCCTGCTGTATGTCCCACGCTCCTACACAACCTTCTCCACCCTCCACTCCCCCGGTAGCTGATGTTTTACGAACTACTCCAAACCTCTGTAACTCCTGTCCTCTACCACTCTGTCTCACACTCTCCCCAGTCTAGAAATTTGACTAAAAAAACTACCTTTTTGACTCTAATCTGATGTGAGAATGAATGCTGACAAATCTAAAGGAAATGACTTTGTTGCATTCTGCTCTGATGTGCATCAAATTTCCCCATTTTAAAAATTCATAGTGGTAATCTGAAAACTGGCACCTCCATTTAAAAAAAGAAATTGCTGAGTGAGAGTTGTCACATTCGGCAGCATGGACATTCTTTCTGGGCAGTAACTGGATGGAGATTAAGAGGAGAGAATGAAAGGCATGGGAGAATTAAAAACATTCACGGTAACTCTCACAGGAGTCTTGAGGCACATCTTTAAACAAGTAAAATGAACAAATAATGATTTCTTATTTGAGAAAAATACATAGAAGTACACTGGACTAAGCGCACAAAGCAAGTATAAGACAGAAAGGTTTGGAAGCACTGAACTACTAATGCTGATTACATCTCAAGTGCTAAAACAGAAATAACCCCTTATCCTGTCAGTTCAAATTTCTGTTGGCACATATTTGACATTGCCATCCAAAGTTCATCCATAGTTACAATGACATGCTCCAATGCCCCCTTTTCTTTTCTTTTCTAAAGCATTGTTCTTCTTTAAGGAAATGTTTTCAGCAGGCTCAATTCCAACATCATCAACCATTAGAAATGTTTGCTTCAATGGAATGAGCGAATAATGAGACTTTTCATGCAGTGATAATCATCAAATCGTTATGAAATTTTACATTTTTCATTACCATAAATTTATCTGTTGTGACACAATTTACATGGGGGAATTTCTGACATTTCATGCACTAGTTTAATTTGGTGCAAATATAAGTGTGTCATGTCGAGAGGTCGTCCCAATGCGCTGAACAGTCAGGGTCAGGTCGTGAGCATGGAGAGGGGCAGGGTAGGAGGAGGGAGAGGATAGAGAGGTGGAAGAGTGGCAGAACAACAACACAATTTATAGAGTGCCTTTCACATCGGGAGGATGTTCCAAGGCACTGGCATTATCGAAAAGTAGGATCTGGAGACTGGCTTGATGGAGGCAATGGAGGAAAAGAGACGAAGGGACTGTAGGATGGAGTTCAGAATGTGGGGGCAGAGAGACTGAAAGTCGAGCCACCGATGGTAGGATGGGTCAGGCGGGAGACATGGAGCAGGCTTGAGCCCACTGAACAGAGCAGGCGGGCAGATTGTTAGAGATAGGAAGGGACAAGGCTGTGAATAGCCTTGAAAGTGAGGACGAGGATCTTGAATTCGGTCCTCTGGGGGATGGGTAGCTAATGGGAGCCGGGCGAGGGTGGGAATGATGTGGTCGCAGAGCTTAGTGCGGGAGAGGGCACCAGCTGCAGAGTTCTGGATAATCTGCATCTTGTGAAGAGAAGAGCTAGGGAGTTCAACAAGGAGGGATTTTTCATCGTTGAGCCTTGATGTGACGAATGGATGTTTGAGGGTTTTGGTAGCGAGCGGTGAGCCTGTCGCAGAGTCTGACAATGTTATGGAGGTGATGGAAGGCAGTGCTGGTCATGGCACGAATGTGGGGGAGAAATGACAGTTCAGGGTCAAACAAGGTTCTTGACTGTCTTTATGAGATGGAGTGTGCAGCCTTGGATGCTTATGCTGCCAGCGCATGAATTGCGGAGGTGCTGATGCCAGCCAATCAAGTGCTCCTCACTCTTGCTGATGTTCAGCTGGAGAAAGTTGTCCCTCATCCAGGACTCGATGTCTGACAGGTAGTTTATCAGGATGTCGGTAGTTCTGGATTTGTGGGTGGAAGTGGAGAGATAAAGTTGGGTGTCATCTGTGTACATATGGCAATTCACCCCATGTTTGCGGATGATATCACCAAGGAGAAGCATATACATGGTGAAAAGGAGGGGACCAAAGACAGAGCCCTGAGGAACGCCGCACAAGATGGTGCCAGGCCTGGAGGGAAAGCTGTTGGCAGACATGTAGTGGAGACGGTGTGAAAAATACGACCTGAAACAGTCAAGGACAGAAACTTGAAGGTTGAAGTGGGAGGGAGGCAGTGGAGGAGGAGCAATTGATACATGGTATCAAAGGCAGTGGATAGGTTGAGGAAAGCAAGGAGGCAGAGAGAGCCCTGGTCCCAAATGGTCAGGATATAATTTACAGTGCCTTTTCTGGATTCTCTGCTTTCTCAGTTCTGTAAGGTCATATGTGAAGTTTGCTACTGTTGGATTTTATCAAGGCTCTTATTCCTAAGGAGGCTGGTATTTGATGATAAAAAAAAGTGACAGAATGTATTTTCTTCCAGCAACATGATTTGATCTATGGGGAAAATTCATGAAAGGGAGCATGTTATGTGAATTATCGCATCACATTTTCCATCCATATCTTGAAACTCTCTCCCCATTGCTGGGAAATTCAAATTTACTGTATGAAAATGAGAATCATACAGGCAATAATGCAGCACCACAGGATATCAAAAGAATGGTGATTTCCCAGCCAAATAACTAAAGTTTAAATCACATAAAGTTAATTCGCCCACTGTTCTCATTTAAATCTTATTCAACTTTCCAAATTCCATTATGCTCACAGAGGTCAGAGGTGTACAGTGAACAGCAAACACCATTATTCACCTACTGAGATAAAGCAATGGAGATGTTTGTTTAGCTGAACTCAAAGACAGGTTTTCCTTTCAGAGTAATAGAGATTTTGAAACACTAGATTCCTTTCAATGGGCTCTATTGTTGCAAACAAATTCAGTGATTTAAGCCTTTCTAATTTCTCATTCATTTACATATGTGTAAAAGAACACATGTAAAAGAACAAGATAATAGAACGCACATTTGATCCATTGCATCTGTGTTGCAAGATCAATTCATTCAGCCTCATTTGTCTGCCTCTTCACCTGCAAATTGCTCTTCTTCAGATTTTAAAGTTAGTATGGATTCTGTCTTGATCATCATTCTTAGCAGACTATTCCACACAGAATTACATAATTTTAGACAACCATTCAGTTCAATAGGTCTGTGCCGGTATTTATACTCCATACAAATTTCTGCTCTGCCTAATTGGTTCTGTAAGAGCCCTCTATTCCATTCTCTAACATGTATGCATTGTTTTTCCTGTTAAATGCCATGAAGCTTTCTGCTTCAAGCACATAGTTCAGTAGTTTGTTCCATATTCTCAACACCGTCTGCACAAGGTTCCTCCTAAACTCCCTTTAGATCTGTAAGTAACTATTTTATATGCATATCATCTTGATTTCTTAAACTCTTCCAAGTAATTATCTTAATCATCTCCTTTGGTAATTATTTTAAATTGATATTCCCAAGTCATGGACAGTCTTACAAGTATAAACTTAACGTCTATCAAATAACTCAAAATTCAGGGCCAGGTTTTAACCATTTATAACAATAATAATGCTTGATATGATGCCTTATTATATCATTGACACATCTCAAAGTGCTTCACAGAATAAACCGTAAAGTGAATTGACTGAATAAATGTGAGCAAAACATAGCAGCCAATTGTGTACAGCATTGTCCCACAAACAATCATGGATTGAGTGAACAAGTTGTCATCGTTATTTATTTATTTTCAAGGATTTATTACTCCCAGAAAAGGAATCCGCAAATCAATGATCAGTTGGGTTCCTTCCAAGGGTTCCTTCCTGAATCCATGATTGTTTGTGGGACAATGCTGTACACAAATGTGTCAAGGTGGCTAAATAAACAGAGGCATGTAGAGTATGGACACAAACCTAAGGTTTCGACCTACCTGGGAATTGAACCCAGGTCCTCTCGCTTGCAAGGCAAGTATATTAACCAATATTCTATCCAGAACTCAAAAACACTACAGTATTCCACATCCTGACACTTTCATATATTATTTCATGTCAAACAATTTAAAAAACATAAACAGACTATATAAAGTGAAATACTGTATAACCAAAATTACCCCGAAAGACATTGCAAACACAAATAAGAGCTTCAGTAATTTAAACAAGACACTGCAAATATCAATTCAATTGACTTGACTATCCTCCCTCTCCATTTTAATTGTGTTTTCTCCTCAAATATTGTTTTGCCAACCAAAACATATGTAATTTTACGGTAAAATCTGTTCCCAGCTTTCTATAAAAGAACAGTGAAAAGAAGTCTATAGGATTGGCCTGTAATGACTATGAAAAGTTGGTTGGTTTATCACATTTTAGTGGTAAATTTGTTTTATGCAGGTTTTGCTACATAAAACAATGTAAAAGAAAGGTAAAGAGAGGGCCATTTTGTTTGGTACAACTAGTTCTTGAGTGAAACACTTTCAAATTCAGAATGGGTTCCTCAAGGAAAATCATTCAGATTCAGCAAAATTGCTGGATTTGATCAGTTGTTATGTTTAACAAGTATGTCAAGGGGATCTCAAGGTAGCAGGTACGATACAGTTTCTATAAATACACACATTTTCTCCACAATCTGGATACGATTCCCTCTCGCACCCTCAGCTTGAGCTCCCAGTCGCCTGTGTGAGATACTCCCTTGAATGTGAAAGGTGCTTCATAAGTGTAAATAGTCATTGTAAATTGTACTATGAATTATAAATAAACTGAAATATTTTTGATGGCTGAAATTAACTTTTGCAAAAGTTAAAAACAAATCTACCAGCTCTTCCAACCGTATGCAATCTTTTCAAAACCTTGGCTCATTAGGATCAGAATCAAGCAAACTTTGAACTTTGAGAAAAATCTAACTTTTCGCCTGATCTGCAATCTGAATCACTTGTCCCTCTAACTGAAATTGGGGTCTTTCCAGGGAAAAAGGCAATTCGTCATTTGCTGTCCTTTCTTCACTTGCATTTATTTTCTGAATGACATTTCCCGTCCTGTGGTGTTCCCTACAGAGATGATGATGACTGCCTGGTGTTGACAGATGTTGGCTAGAGTGGATCTGCCTATGCCAATGGGTATTTAATTATACATTTTTTGTTTTAACACTTGATTAAAACCACAGATTGTTTTAAAGGGGAGTTTGATATCCGATTCCCCTAGGAGATGAGCAGAGGGCTTTAGGAAATGTGTCAATTTTTTTGTTTGTCAAGTTTAATTTGGACAAACCACCTGACTCCTAGAATGAATGTTTAGCATTAATGAATAAAAATCCTGCATAGGAATTTTCCCCCCATTTGCACTCTGTACTGTCATCGTCCAATGGGATGGTTGGCCAATTTGGTTTGTGAACAGCAGCACAGATGCCATCCATGAAATTACTTTGGTTCGGCCTTAGAATTGAATCATTAACATGATTTCATGTCCTCCCGACTGAAAGGTACTCTATAAATGTAATTTTGTTGTTGTTATTATTGATTTGTTTTCTCCTTCTGTT
Organism: Hydrolagus colliei; assembly: GCA_035084275.1. Taxonomy (NCBI): domain Eukaryota; kingdom Metazoa; phylum Chordata; class Chondrichthyes; order Chimaeriformes; family Chimaeridae; genus Hydrolagus; species Hydrolagus colliei. Next base: position 40,483,986 of record CM068745.1, on the reverse strand, counting down.
GAGTCCCTTTTGAGACTGCCTGTGTAGGAATCCAAATAATAGTTAACTGTGGCACATGAAAGAGAATCTCAAGACGATCAAGCGTAAAAAATGTTTGTAAACTTAAAAATAAATCCATCAGCACTTCAACCTACAAGCTTAAAGGCGCACAAAGAAATTAGACAATTTGAAGACAACAATGTCGTCCAAATACCTATGAACAAACAATATTATTGGAACTTTTCGTCTCAACATAGGAGAAATTGACTTATCTTTCTTAATAGTGCTATAGGATCTTTAACGTCCACTTGTTCTCCCGACGTGAAAGGTGTTCTATAAATGTAATTTTGTTTGTTTGTGCTTGTGTGAAAATACAAATGTGACTTTGGTTTAACATCTCATTTGAGAGATAGCACCCCAAACATCTCCAGTTCTGCAGAAGATTCTGGTACATAAAAGGATCACTTATACAAGCCATGTAGAGTTATGAGGTTGAACCATATTCAGACAATTTTGTTTGTGCTGGCTCTTTGAAACAGCAATGCATTCAGTCCTATTAATGTGCCTTTTTCCATACCTCTGAAAATTATTCATTTTTAGATATATGACTGGTTCTCACCTTCAAGCAAATATGGATTCTGCCTTGACCCCCACATCGAACAGGGAATATTCTTCCAAATCACTCCATTTGTTGCTTTGCTAATAAACTTGAGTGTGCGAACAAGATAAAGAAAGTAAACCTAAAACTACTTTAAGATAGGTCAAGGAAGCAGAAAAATAGGGCACAGTTTTATGGTTCTTGAAAGTATATTAGGACTGTCACACAGAAGAATTTCCTTAGACGGAGGATTATTGATTCCTGGAGTGGATTACCAGGAAGGGTGATAGAGACTAGGACTCTGGGGAGAGGGAGGAGATGAGAAACAGCTCAACAGGAATAGGAAGATTTATCTTCAAAGTCCTCATTGGTCTTCCTTGCCTCCTCCTACCCCTCTGACCTGCTGATCCCCGACCAACCTGTCCATTCCCTCTGATCAGCTGGCTTCAGCCTGCTCCATGTCTCTCGTCTGACCTGCACCATTGGTGCCCACACTTTGGAACTCCATCCCACAATCCTTTACCTCCTTCAAGTCCAGTCTCAAGATCCTCCTTTTCGACCTTGCCTTCAGCCGCCATGCTACCTCTCTGCCCTCCCCCATCCCAACACTCTCTTGTAATCATTGTTGAACATCATTTATTTTCAGCGCCTACAAAATGAGTTGAAGCAGTCACTTTCTTTTTAAACTTTGAAACTTCTTATGTTCTCACCACTGAAGCAATACAATTAAAACTGAACAGCACAGTCATTGAAATGGGCATAACTCTGTGGCCCTGCCCAAGTGAGATTGACATCACTGCTGGTTATGACAGTGACACATTGGCTTCCAAGGTTCTAAGACATATAGATATATTTTTCAATTAAAATTCACTGTCAGGTGGCGATTGGGGTTGGAACTGGCAAGCAGGATATAAAGAGAAAATAAACCATTAATTTCAGACAAGTCTTTGTGCATTGCCAAAGCTTCAATGCTCTACAGGTTTGTTCCAATACTCAGGTTTTGTATGTTTATCAGTATCATAAACGTTTTTACTTATTTTTCAAGAAACAAGCTTGGGGTTCTCCAACTACTGGCTATATGATAAGGAGATTGGTCAACAATGCAATATACCCTCAGTTTTCTAACCAAGAACAAATTATCTGATTGGTAATTCTCTGGCATAACTAGCCTGTTTGTGTTAGTTCACAAACTAATTTGTGAATTTACAAAGTGTTGAATGATCAAGCTAGTAGCTTTGGTTCATTGCAGTTTGGGGTAAAATAAACAAACAAAAATCACAACAATGTAACACAAAGACAACAGTAAGTAGTTGTCAGGTTTTGCTCTCACATTCCCATCAAGAATTTGAGAATTGATAGAAGAAAGAAAGCAAAGATCCATCTAGTTCACCTTTCACCATGCCGGCAGTTGCATACAATATCATGTACCAAACAATATATTATATCCCACTATATTATTTCATAAAAGAAATTTAACCAATTTACTTTTGAAAGAATCAACATTTTCTGCTTCTACCGTTTCCCTAGGGAACCTGTTCCATATATTTATAACAACATAAGAATTGCTTGAGGAAAAAAGACCACGGTCCAAAATCATTATCATTTGTTCACTTCAGAAATGCGCTGGATCTTGTCCTAAACCCCACATCTCACACTAGCTTGAGCATTTGCATTTCCTCTCATCAAAAATCCCAGTAAGCATGGGTATCACATAGCTGCCAGTGTAACATGGAGAGAACTGATAATTAGATTAGAAAGACAGAAAGACTCATATAAACAACCAAAACACACATATCTATTATCCACACTGTTTTCATATCCATAGTGAATCTGGTCCCAAATAATGCTGCTATCGCTCCATATTGTATTGGCACTTGGTAATTTATCATTTAACTTAAGTGTAATAATACTGTAATAATAATCCTTGCATTTGATATAGCGCTTTTCATGTCTTCTAGACGTCTCAAAGAGCTTCACAACATATACTGTAAAGTGAAATTACTATATATTTGTGGGCGAAACGCAGCAATATCCCACAAACAGTTGTGGATTGAAATGACCTTTTTTGGGGGGGATTATTCATATTAATAATAATAATAATGAGTTGATTTGAGTGACTTATGGAGGGGAAGCGAAGGTTAGAGAAAAATGAAAGTCAAGAAAATTATTATCTCTGATAACACACAAACATATACACACAATGGATCTGCAACGTTTGTCACCCAGAGAGTTTCTTAATGGCAAGGCCTCCCCGTTATTCTATACAGCATATCCCATCTCTCTTCTATTTTCAGATCTCTGCTTATACAATTGGCACAGCCTGAGAGCAACCATTCCATATTGGGACAAAGCCATTGTGAATTTCCACTGGAATCTCCTTCGGAGTCATTTTCCCATTTTACAGTCAGTTCCACAACTGCTTGTTGTTTTAAGAAATCCATTCGATTAATCCCACTTTCTGGCAGTTAGTTCCAGTAATTCCTTCAGAGGGATTGCTATGTTCCATACAGCTCACAACTTATCCGGAAAGACATGAAAACAATGGAGAAAGTAGACGATTTTCTGCTTTACAATAACAAAACCACTCTCCCCACCCCTCCTCCCCGAGACCTTGCTGGGAAAGATGAAATCTAAAAGTTTTGCAGGTCATTGCAGCCTGAGTATGTGTAGAATGTCCATTAACCAAAAGTGTTCAAAACACAACCAGTGACAAGGTACCCAAAGCTATTCTATATTCGTGTTCAAAATTCTTAAAATGACAAGTTTCATCCACTCGAGAGGAAAACGGGTATGGTGATAACTTTGAATCCAATTAAAGAAATTAAAGAAACCAGGGTAAACAAACACGGAAAACATCAGTTAAGCACTGATTATATGGGAGAAATTATCATATGTGGGATACTGAAACTTTTAAATTAAATAAATGGTCAAATATACAGGAATATTTAAAAAATTCAATACAAAGGCAAACAAATGAACAATAATACTGGGAAAGGCAACATTAAAATAGGAGCTGATGTTACTAAAACATTTTTGAAAGTATCTTGGGATAAAAAAAGATGCATCATTTGTGAAGATAAGAATCTAGGAATAATAAATTTATTACTGTTGAAATATGATCATCTGTGCACCATTATTTTTAATGACTACTGCATCTGATTTGAAATTCAATGTTGTCAGTTTTATGGAATGCAAATGCAAATGCAAAAAAAAGATTACTTTGTTTTACATAAAAAATGATATGGTCATCCAAAATCAAATTATCTTATGTTGCAATGTTTTGCAATTGTATAGCATGAATGATTTAATAGAATAAGCAGACTACAAATGAATCCTGCAGCTCATTTTATCCTGTGTTTCTTTGAAGCGCTTTGAGACGTCTTGACAACGTGACAAGGCACTACATCAAATGCAAGGATTATTATTATGACTAAGGCTTGGCAGAGCCCAGAGTATGCATTGCGGTAAATGCTAAGCATCTAACCACAGCTTAGTGGTTAGAGCACTCGCCTCGCAAGTGAGAGGATCTGGGTTCGATTCCAAGCAGGGCGAAACCTTAGACAGGTTTCCTTGCTCCACACTCCTCTGTTTACCTAGCATTCAGAAGGAACCTGCTTGTTAGCTGATTGGTAGATTGTTTTCTCTCGTCTCCCAAAATGATAATTTGGTCACTCAATACACGACTGTTTGTGTGTTATTTCTGTGTAGAAAAAACAGTTGCTACAGTTTGCCATATATTCTCTGAAGCGCTTTAAGATTCCTTGATGATGACAAGACCCTGTATGAAATGCAAGGATTATTATTAGTTACCTCAGTTTATTAACCTTACCCCTAATAGTAATACAGTACATACAAATAACATTACAATACTTCTTGCATTTGATAGATATATATATATATCATACGTGTAAGAGAGAGTATCCTCCTGCATTTTGTTATTGAGCTTGATAATAATAACCCTCGTATTTGATATAATGTTTTATCGTGTCTTTAAGACATCTCAAAGCACTTCACAGAATATACTGTAAAGCGAATTGACTGTATATTTTGTGTGTGAAACATGGAAGCCAATTGTGGATAGAAAATAGTTGTGAATTGAGTGACAATTCTTTTTGGAAGGAATTATTGGTGACTAACAATTGGATTTCTACTGATTGCTAGGTAAGGAAACACATGAAGTAAGCGAAATCCCCCAATATTTCAACCTGCCGCTTGTGAGGTGAGTGCTCTAACCGTGGAGCTACAGGACTCCTTTAAAGGTATTGCTCATGGAAGACTTGATGTTTGACAGGTTAGACTACTATCAGGTCAGCAGCGATCCTGGTTGGCGAAGGCAAGGGTAGAATTGGGTATCACCAAATATGCGATGAGGGTGCTGACTGCAGAGGTGAGGGAGTATATACATATCCATATATAATGGTATCAAATTAACATGATTGACAGGAAAAGGATTTTGACGACACAAAATATTGCGCATTGCACAAAGAAATTTCCCAAAAGGAATGTAATGGAATCAGCTTTGAAGGATTGTGCAATTTTAAATCCTGGCACGGATTGATCTGAACATAAAGTGAAAGTGCAAAATACTTGATTGAATAGCAGTTTTCAAAAGGTTTCGGTCAGCAATGCAGTAAAGCAATATGCGTATCAAAGAAAATAATGCAATTTGACAGATAGGTATTGTTTTATTGAAAGCAGTAATATATTATAGACCATTTTGCTTACTGCCACTCCATACGCTTGACTGGCAAGATTGATCAAGATTGATCATGTGCCATTAATTGAATAGTCTTCAAATTAAGGGCTAACACCAAATATTGAATGTCAATCATGTGAAGTGTTCCCTTGCAGACAAAATTATATTTTCATTTACCGACCAAAAGGGTCTTTATTTCACCAAGTTTGTAATACGCAGAAAAGAATCACAGGACGTGCTACATCATCTGACACCAGATAACACCTCAAACTTCATAGTGCTGAGTCGGAGATTCATAATTTGTAAATAACAAATCCTGCATTTACAGGCGAGTCACAGGCTGACCTTAAGCACTCTTCTTAGACATCAATTCACAATACCAGGGATCTAAGTTTCACAGAATTTAGCACTGAGATTACGATCCAAGCAGAATGCCAGATGATTAACTTAGTAAACGGTTTGGTAGGTCGGACTTACCATTTGCAAACCTTGCAAATTATACTCCACTATTCCAACTTGGAAAGTGCCAAAGGTGTTACTTTATTACAAACTCTCAAGCCCCAAATATAGACAAATTGTTGCCAAGGCACTGTACTAGCAATTTCTTCATACCTGCTGCTTTGTCCCTCCTTGCACAGGCAAAACTCATCATGATTTAAGCGCTCTGAGACGCCGTCCGGAGTGGAGGGCACTATATAAATCGAAGTTGTTGTTATTGTTCTTGTGACAAGTGCGAGTTGATTGTGTCCCAAAGAATGCAGCCAACTAGCCAGCATGTTTGTAGATATAGCAGTGAAACCTATTGAATATCAAGATATCCTTTGTGGATGTATTGTTCCACTTCTTCAGAATTAACTTATCATTTCCATTGTTATACAGCTAAGATATGGACTGTATTCGAAACTGTAGGTATTGCGCGACACTCATAATGAGGATCATTTTAAGCAGTCGCTCCTGAGTATGTGTTATGTTCCACAATCATCTTACAACTTTGCATGGACTCTTCATGAAATGAGTAACAGGATCCAATAGAAATGTGTAAACCTAAGCTTTTGGAAATACAACAACTACATTTTACTTTCCTATTATTCAAGTTACTTTGCATGACCAGCAGCTCCTTTTTCCATTCCTCACCTCCTTAATAATAACTGTTCAAATTCAACTGTTCAAACATGGACCTTCCTATCGCACTGTATTAGATGGGTGATGAAAACCATCTCTACCACCCATCTATTACAACGTGATAGGTCAGTCTAAATACTTCTATGTGGAGAGTATGCACTTGTAGAGGTTTGAAAATACAACTCATTATACAGTTTAAGCTACTGTGTGCAGTGTGATTAGTTTGCCAATATGAGAATCACAGGAAACACACTGAGGCCTTGGGGCTGTCCACTCTTCCAGGACTAGGAGATCGTGAGGATGAGTCATATTGGATATATTCTAATCTACAAGATGTAATCGACAGAAGCAGACATTATTCAAGTGTTTTGATGAGCATCACTGAATGCTAATCCAGGCATTTTCAGTAGAACAAGGGAAATATCCTGTGTGCAAACGGGTGTATCATCCAGGGATGAGGTACTGCTTATACATTAGTGGAAATGTTCACAGATATCATTTGAAAATATGCCCAGAGCAAACACTTCTGTTTTTTCATTTATGTTGACAATGATGAATGCACTATGCATAGGCAGAGTGTCATTAAATAGTAATGACTCACAAAATCTTCGTGCCTTGCAATATTTCTTCTATTTTTCATAGTGGTGAGGGATGGAAATGCAACCAGTGACAGTAATAAGCATTGCTGGCTTAGTTATACTCTCATAAAGTAACCCTGTCACTGGCTTCTCATCGCAGCTGTGGTTTCAGAGGAGAAACCGGCATGCTTATATTTTCTTATGTTCTTTTTTATAAGCTGGTAGTCTACTGAAGCAAACATTTCAGATCTATTGTATTATGGCTGTTATTTACTTTTCAATGTACAGTCTTTTATATCCCCAGCTTTCTTCTTTAAGAGCCCAAGAAAGCAGTCAAAACACTAGGTGATGTAATATTTGCATGTGTCGCACTCTCTTTGAAGTCTTTTGCTACTTTTCAACATCTATATGCCCCCAATTGGTGACATCATCCGCAGATATGGGGTTAACTTCCACATGTATATGGATGACACTCAACTCTATCTCTCTGCCTCTACCCTCGACTCCAGGACTACCACTGTCCTGACAGACTGTCTGTCAGACATCGAGTCCTGGATGCGAGCTAACGTTCTACAGTTGAATGCCAACCAGACGGAGACCCCATTGATTGGCTCGAGCCAGCGCCTTCTTGCATCAGGCACTGGCTGCATCAGCCTCCATGGTTGCACACTCAACCTCACCAAGCCAGTCAGGAAACTCGGTGTCTTGTTCAACCCTCAACTGTCTTTTCTCCCCAAATCCAAGCAATGACTCGCTCTGCCTTTCCCCACCTCTGCATCATTACCCGACTCCACCCCTACCTCACCCTTAAAGCCGCTGAAACCCTCATCCACACCTTCATTACATCCAGGCTTGATTACGCAAATGCCTTGCTAGTTTGCCTTCTCAATTCCTACCTCCACAGGCTGCAGATAGTCCAGAGCTCTGCGGTCCATATCCTCTACCATTCCAAACTCCGTGACCCCATCTCCCCCATCCTTGTCCGACTTCATTGGCTCCCCATCATCCAAGAGGATCCAATTCAAGATTCTGGTCCTCACATTTAAAGCACATTAAAGCTCATCAATTACTTTGTCTCTGAGTTGAATTTGTCTCAAGTCTCCATCTGTATCGGAGACCGTTCCCTTATCACAAATCAACGTCTGATGTTTTGAAGACACTGCTGTTTACTTAAGCGCTCTGAGACGCCGTGCGGCGTGGGGGGTGCTATATAAATCAAAGTTGTTGTTGTTGTTTACTGAAATACAGTGACTGCCTTTTATGGGCAGACAGCCAAACCAAAAAAATTGAAGAAAAGATTTGGTTATATAACAAGTGTAACCAAAACAGAGGTCATACACACAGTTGATTTAAACAGAGGCCAGCTACACAGAAGTGTAGTTTATAGTACTTTTTTCAGCTGTAAAACATAGGATTGGTGTGTTGTTTCTCATCATCACTTACCACCAGGGAACATGTTGCAATGAACCCACACTCTTGCCATTCCACATTGTGTAGAACAGCACCGCAGTGAGGAAAACCAATGAGAAAGACAGCAAAGTGACCTTACCTGCAAGAAAGAGCAGAGGGAAACAGATACCATTAATTCATCAATTAAATTAATCAACGAAAGCTTAGGAAAATTAATCATTGAATCATGGCATGAAAACTATTCCGTTTCCGGCATTCATCAATTAAATCAAATTTGAGCATATACACAAAATGCTAAATAATGAGAGAATTATGAAAAAGATTTTGCAGCAATAATATTTACTAAAAAGGAAATCTCTGGTAGACAACACATTAAAAATCCATAGAACACAGTAGAATTCCTTCTTAAAACAACACAATTGTATTATGGCTGTTATCTAGCACAATTAACTTCAAAATCCATTTTTTCAGTACGTATTTGCACTTTTAAACTATTATTTTTTCTCCAATTTGATTGAACTATATGAAATACTACAAAGGGAAGGGTACTGCTCTCAATGTCCTGGTTAACAATCTTTCAGGAAACAAAAAATATTGAATTCACTTTGTATGTATGTGTTCAAACTTTGTGTGCAAATTAGTTGTGTTATTGAACTGTGTAATTTTCAATCTTATTTCAAGAAACTTAGCTGAAATTTCATGACCAAGTTCATGATTTTTTTTTGCTGGTTAGTGAAGCTACTGATCTTGCTAATGTGACCTTACAGTGGGATTTCCCCTCCAACCATCTCACATGAATAGATGGGTGAATTTTATGACTAGCAGATCCAATTGAATGCCAAGCTCACCAAATTAATTGACAAACTCTGAAATCAGCCTTCAGGCATGTTCAATCATTTTATGTCCACTCGTAGACTCTTTACAATTCAGCTAAAGAATAGCAACGTAATTAATTCCAAGTCACCCAGCCTATAGTTAGGCAATATCTACTCTGGTGAGATATTTCATCAGGTGCTACACAAGCTTGTTTTGAAAAGTAATTCCCATATCTGTAGTTTTCTTTGGAAGATTTGTGTTTTCCATTATATTTTAAGTTTCTTTATCAAGACTCCTGTATTTCAGAGCTACGCCATTTATGCATGAAGTTAGCTGACATTTATTAATGGCCAGAGGCTTGCAACATTCCGAGTCTCTTTGCAGTGTGTTAATATTGTGTCTAGCATCTCCTGGACAACTGTGAGATGGCATTCTGTGATCTTATGTTCATGCTGTTAGCTTATCACAATGCAACTGCAAGCTTGGTGTATGCACAAAACAGGAAGGTCATAGCACACACACCTCTCCAACCAACTTAATAGGATTTACTGACCCCCATGGGCCTGTGTTCCATTGTGAAAGCACTTTGCAAAATAGATAATGGAACAGCTAACAAAAATCAGGCATGCAATCGACAAATATACTGTGACATAAAAGAATGTCAGGATTTCCAAGCTTTGTAAGAGAGCCTTGAGGCTGCACCTAAGGTACCCTTGGGGGAATTAACTCTGCTGTCAAACAATACAACAATATACCTGCAGAATAATAAACCACCCACACATAGGCCCCATTATGTCCCTGCATTTCTCCTCCAAATCTTTGCAAACTGTATTAAGGTTTCTGAAATCACTATTACAATACAGTCAGTTAACAGATGAGAAAATGACCCCTCGAGCAGAATTCTCAAGCATGATTAATCACTTCTGTTTTTTTCCCCTCCCAACATGTCTCAGCTTGACATGTATAACAGTGCCTGTAGTCAATACAATAGTGTTTAAATAACCTTTTCAAAATATTGATATAGGGATTTTATGTTTTTTTAAAGTTGTTGAGTTTTCACTGTTGAAAATGGCCAATGGGTCTCAAAAGGAAATATTTGGTGATTGTAAGTTGTGCTAACAATTTTGGGAGGAAGAATGGGGAAAGACAGTATACGCTAGATGGTAGAATCTTAAAGGGGTGAAGGAACAGAGACTTGGGGGATGCTACACATATGTAATTTTGTCAAAGCAAGCCCCAGTTCTGACGAAGGGTTGTAGACCCGAAACACTTTTTCCATTCTCCATGGATGCTGCTTGACCTGCTGAGTTTCCCAAGCAACTTTTGTTTTTGTCTTTGTAATTTTGTTGTTGTTCATACAATTACATTTTTGAAGGTGGCAGGACGGGAAATAAAGCAGTTAAAAAAGCATAGGGGATAGTAGGTTTTATAGGTACAGAAGGGCATAGAATATAAAAATCAGAAAGTTATGCTGAACCTTTATAAAACACTGGTTAGGCCTCAACTGGAGTATTGTGTTTCAATTAAGGGCATCACACTTTAGAAAGGATGTCAAGGCATTGGAACGAGTGCAAAAGAGATTTAACAGGATAGTACCAGGAATGAGGGACTTCAGTTATCAGGAGAAGCTAGAGATGCCAGGATTACTCTCCTTGGAGCAGAGATGTTTAAGTGGAGACTTAATAGAGGTTTTCAGAAATTCTGAGTGGATTCAAGAGGGCAGGAGATGGGATTGATTTTAACAGCTCTTTTCAAAAAGCCAGCAATGATACGATAGGCCAAATGGCCTCCTTCTCTGCTAAATAATTCCATGATTTGAATGATTTATGTTCAATGGCCACCTTTAACTTTCTTGCTTTTCCTTGATTGAGATCTTGAATAACCTCCTGTATAGACAGGCAAGATCTTGGTTTAACTTTCACTCAAAGGATGGCATCTCTGACAATGCAGCACAACCCCAGCACTGCTTTGGAGTAAAATCCTAGACTGTGATCTTAAACTCCTAGCAAAATTTGTTCTTGTATGGAGTGTAATTTTTTAATATATATTTTGCATCCATTATAAACTATTTTAGGCATATCCTAACACATAAAAGGTACTGCTGTCATTTTGAAAGAAATCCAGAAACATGAATTAATATATTAATAAAACATGCAACCATTTAATGTTTCCTTTTGGTGGTAATAACTTAATGGAGAATTATACATGATTCAAGTTGAAGAAATACATTTAAGATGGTGGATTTAAACACAATAATATCTTTAAATATTAAGAACCAGTGTTTATTACAGATTAATAATGCACTCTACATGATATTACTAAACATTTATAACTGGAATCTTTATTTTAAAAATATTTGTTAATGAAAATTTCAGTTTAAATTTGTAAGCCAAACTCATCGATGAAGACATGCTCATAGTGTGACTGTGGACCAGTACCTAGCATAATTTGAATGAAGAAGCAATATGACTTGAAAGATGTCATGCAACATCATTTAGGATTAGCCTGTATGTGCATGTGTGTATTTGACGCATTGAAGCTCATCCTCCTGTAAAGTACAGAGGGATTCTGTTCTCCTGTAACACAGTTTTCTAACCAAGTTGCTTGCTCATAGCACAATTTATATTGGCATAAATAATAATCAATTCAGGTTGTGATCATAATTCACCTTCTAGCTGGTTTAGAAGTTACAATCCCATGGATATGAGGCAAGTCTATACATGTTGAAGGGTAAGAAGGGTGAGAATACATCATGGAGAGGCATATGACTGATAAAATCACAGATTGTTGCATTATCCATGAGTAGATAATGAATAAAATGATGGGAGATTTAAATTATTGGCATATAGATATTTAGATTATGTTTTGAACAGTTTTGAAGCTAATACCTCATGGCTCCCTGGCAGAAATATTTTCATTTACACAGAGCTATTGGTATTTAACATATTTTAAGTTATTCAGAGGATGAAGAAGGCACACAATTATCAAATCATTGTTTTCATTGCTACTATTTTCTACAGTCCTCTTCACCTGGAAAGATAGGAGGAATGGGATTTTGTAGTTTAGCCTGAACCCCTCTGTCAGTTATTATTTCCTTCCATTTCGGCTCAATTGCCATGACTAATGATGAACCATAGTAACAATCATCATACCAATCAGTGATCAGGAAAATGTATTCATTGGGAATAACTTATTTCTTTCTTGGTTTTCAATAGGATTAAATCCCCCCAGTATGACCATCCTGCACAACACTGCTCGATCTGCTTGCTGCAACAATCTATGACTGCATTTGGGCATCTTTACAAACTTCTCAATATTTGATTTTGCTAATCTCACAGCTAATCTCACAGCAAAGGCACATGCCCTGGCTTTGCTGGCTTTCATCCTGATGAGACTACTTTGTGGCCAATATAAGTTCAAAGTAGAAGAGCACATAATTTTCTACATACCTAAAAGTTATTATGGAAAGAAATCACCAATTGTGACAGAAACTTTTAAATATTTAACACATATACTTTCAAAAAATGTGTTCTGAAAAGACGTATTGGAAAAGCAAACAAAGGAAAATGATCAATTATCATGTGAACATAATAATTACTGCATAATCCAATTTAACAAATATCGCACCCTTCTGTGATGTTATTTCATTTTGTCAGTCATTTATTATTGCAGCATGTTTATGAATGATGCCCCGGAACCACTTTCAAACAACATTAACGTTCTCCTTACACCGCTCTGCTGTTTTAAAAAAACAGCTTTCACACCACGAGTCACCAATCAGCATTTTTCATTTTACAAAGTGTAATTATTTCATATTATATAAAATACCAGATGCTTCTGAGAGAATGTAAGGTGATAAAACTATCTTAGGGACCTTGTAGTATTCATAAACCTTGCACTTTTACACTTTATGGCACCATTGGGGGCTCTTGATTGAATTACACCCTTGTAACTGTCACACTACATTTTTTTTTGCAATTGGTTCAAAATCTTGTCAGCCAGGCATGAACAATGTATTAACAGATGAACATCAACCAGAACTTGCTGAGGAAGCATAACATAAAATGGGATAATAAAAGCTATATCTGCAAGAACAATGGAGGGGAAACAAAATGTTTCACAACAGGTTTGATATTATAATGATCACATTGGACCTGTTGAGTGAATGGAACTTCAGTCAAAGGTGGGTTTTGAGTGTAATTTCTAAATTACTAAAAGCTGTATATAATTCAATATGATTGTCTTACCAAATTTGGCTTTTAATATACCAGTTTAAATAAATAATGGCCTACACATGCTCCCTTAGCATCTTTCTTTTTCCTTCTATCTTAGAAGACAGATTCCATGTGATCATTTAACACTGTGGATGGAGGAATCCCAAAAGCTGCACAGAACTAAATTGGTTCTATTTTCAAACAGTTAAATACTTTAGTATAGTATATAGAATTTACCTTTAGAGGTCAACTCTGTTTTCCAAGCAATTTACAAACAAATATATTTGGATTCTGCATTACAAAATTGGACTCATTTTTTGAAGTGAAATATGCTGATTGCATATTTAGTGTAACCTATGGCTATATTGTTAAGTTATATTGGGATGTGAAAGGCATTATACAAATGTTTGTTGTTGTCTCCATAGGAAGAGGTCCAACTTCAGAATGAAAAAGACGCAGCTCAGAAGTAGCCATATTCATCATTACAAACATGCTGTGTGTCAGATGTCACTGTGTAATGAGCCCCATGAGATAAAATGCCCTCATGCCCACCCAAAATCCTAAGCATTTTTTTTCCCCTGACATTCATTATTAACTAACGACTGTGAAGCTAGGAAATTTCCTGCTATGTCGACCAAACCTTTGTTTCTTGTTTAGCATTGCAATCAGTGCTAGTCAGCAATATACAAGCACAATACATTGTTTCACCCACAAATATACAGTCAATTCACTTTACACTATATTCTGTGAAGCGCTTTGAGACATCTAGAAGACGTGAAAAGCACTATATATCAAATGCAAGGATTATTATTATTATGCACACTCCATCCTACTAAGCCAGTCCGGAACCATACCATCTTGTTCTACCTTCAACTATCCTTTTTACAACATATCCATGTTATGACACATTCTGCTTTACCCCACCCCCGCAACATTCCCTGGTTCTGCCACTGCAGGCCACCAAAACTCTCAAACATTCATTCATAACATTATTATAATTATATTATTATAATTATTATTGTATTCACCCACAAATATACAGTAGGCTTTCCTGCTCGTCTTCCCCCTACCCCGAGCCTACCCTTGCCATCTTTCCCCCCTTTGTTCCCGAGTCCCACTTCTATGACTGTTTGTGGGACACTGCTGTGCGCAATTTGGCTGCCGCATTCGCCCACAAATATACAATAAATTTTGCTACTCTTCTTCGTCCTGCCCTGATCCAGGCTTGACTATGCAAACACCTTGCTTGTTGGCCTCCCCAACTCCTCTCTCCACAGGCTGCAGATCATCCAGAACTCTGCAGCCCTTGTACTCTCTCACATTAGGCTCTATGACCATATTACACCCACCCTCGCCAGACTCCATTGACTTCCAGTCACACATAGAGGATGCAGTTCAAGATCCTGGTCCTCACCTTCAAAGCCCTCATAGAATCATAGAATCGTACGTCACAAAAGGAGACCATCCCTTTGAAAAGAGCAACTCAATCCCACTCCCCAGTTCTCTCTCCCCATAACCGCGCAAACCCATCCTCCCCAAATAAATGTCTAGCTCTTCTTTTAAAAGTTGTTATCAAATCGGCCTCCACCACCTTTTCAGGCAATATATTCCAGATTTGAACAACTTGCTGAGTTAAAAAAATTTGCCTTGGCTCCCCTCTGCTTTTTAAAAAAAAACTATTTTATATCTATGACCATGATACACCCACCAGTGGAAACAGTTTTTCGCTCTATACCCTGTCGAATCTCCTCATAATCTTAAAAACCTATATTAGGTCTCCTTTTAACCTTCTCTGCTCCAATGAGAATAAACCTAGCCTCTCTAGCCTTTCCTCATAACTGAAGTCTCTCATTCCTGGTACCATCCTGGTACATTTCCTCTGTATCCTTTCCAATGCCTTATCAATTACAAGAATTATGATTATTATTATACAAAGTATGTTTCTAAGTACAGAAAATTGAACATTAGCACATTGAATTCACATACTTTGCCTACTCACACCAACGATGCATACCCGTAATCTGTTTAATATATTCAATGTAAATTTCAGCGTTACATCAGAGACAAATTTGGGGCCAAAACGTGACAAGTGTTGATGACCACGTGTCCAAAACGTGCAACTGGTAATTGAAACATGGGGAATTGAATGCCTCTTCCCAACCTTCACAGAATGGTTTGGCCCACAATGAAGTTTGGATGACCAGCAACCTGGGATTATGACCTTGCAGGATTAGCGTCTTTCAGTCCTCTCAAGTGGACCTTTATCAGAGAGAAGCCAATGTTCCACCCAGTAAAACTAAAGGATATGATGACAGCAAAGTTGGCAGCCATGAGGTTTGTGGCTGGCTTCCAGCCAAACTGTCAGCACTATTCTGACAATAAGTAGAGACAGGTTTAGATCAGCAATGTGATAATCATCACAAACTGCATTTTTCACTCCAATACCTGCTGGTCTTGCTGCTCTGAAAGTGCTGTAGCTTGCTAATTATTGTCTCATTACAAAGAGGCTTTTTTGTAAAAAAAAACAACTCAGACAGCATAAGTTTGAAATGTTTGCAAAAGCATGATCCAAATTCTGAAGTCACCTCTATAAGATGACAGCCAAAATATCACAGTTCAATAGGGTTAGTAGAGCACTCTTTCATGAATTTCTCATGAATTTACCCCCTGTTTCTATAGCATTCAAAATTTTACCATACACCACACCCAATAAATAAGCCCTTGATAATAATAATTATTGCATTTGATACAACATCTTATCTATGAGACGTCTCAAAGCGCTTCACAGAGTACATTGTAAAGTGAACTGAATGTACATTTTGTGGACAAAATGGATATTTCATGTTTTACAAAGCAGCAGATTGGATGCCATTTCTTTAAAATAAAATAAAACATTGTCAGTTTCACAGTGAAAATAAAATCCAAACTTCTATATATTCATGTGTCTAAAATCTCTGATATTTCTTTCTTGCTTTATTTTAAGTTGGTAGATGTCTCATTACAAAGAGCATCTGTAGCTCTGTAATGCATTATTAGCTGGTTGGTTGCTCTTGCAGATTAAATGCTGATACACAAACACTTTTAAATGAAGCTGGTAATGGAATCAGGTATTAATGGATTTAAGTACTTCCTGACTGCTTCGTTTCTGGATTGTATTTGCATAATATCCTCAAATACATGCAGAGCACTTTGTTGTGTATGCCAGATATTTTATAAATGTCAAGGTCAAAATTAAAATGAGGGCACTGGAATTAAGCCACATTTTATAGGTCTGGTGGAACCGTACCACCTGATAGTGATGGAGGGTACAAAGATTATTGCATGAAAGGGTTTTGAATACTGAAGGTCAGACCAAAAAAGATCCTTGCTAAAACAATCTTGTTTGAAATCTGCTCAGCTTCATTAGAATTCAAAAATGAAGAAACTACAATTTTCTTCCTTAATCTGCAACACACAATGGATAGATTTACAGAACTGCTGAGAAAATTAATCCTACAGTTTCTCCTGAAATATTAGAGATGTCCCAAAGGTCCCATACAGGTACAATACAAGGCAAATTACATCATCACATTATTTATGTGGTGCTTAACGTTCCGCCAGCACTGCTGAGCATTTATCCACAGGAACCACAGCAACTGACAACTGGAGGGTTCCAGCTGAAGGCAACTCAAAAGCCCTGCAATGTTGAACATGAAGTCCATTACCAGCAAATCCTTGGTGTAAAAGTAGCAAATATTGACAACAATGGATCTTTCTTTTACATGTTTCACTACATAAGGTAGTTTGTTCCATAGGTCTATCATACCCCCAACAACTCAGCTTTCTAATTTATTTTGTTATACTTATTACAATAATGTTCAAAGACACTGGTTGCAACTTGAAATGACTTTGGCTGTCTGACCATGTTAATGTAATCCAATTGAATTCAATATTTGGAGCTGAGGACATTCTCAAGAAGATAAGATTGATTCTCAAGACTTAAACATCCGATAATCTCTTTAAAATCCTCATTAGAATTGATTGAATGCTATTGCAGCTGTATGATTACATTAGCAGCTGCTTTATGCGGCCAACCATGCACAGCATTTTACCTTCCAATCTGAATAATAATAGTTTGAATGTCTTAAGCTTGAGTGAGTACAGTCACAAGTGATTAGTCAAGTTGTAATCAATTAACATTTTTGTGGTCAATTAATTGTAAGTTGTAACCCGTTTTGCCTTACAAATTGGTACTGAATTGGCAATTCTCAGCACAAATTGCTTCAAAAGTGCTACCAATGTTGCATTCATGGCTGGAATTGATCAATCGAAAATTTTAACTTGAAGCACAGAGGTTCAATGAAATGGTTTACTGGTTTGGGCTAAATACAAATCAGAGATTACAGCACAGAAGGTTTCTATTCAAACCTTGCTGTGTCCTATTAATTAATCTATCGGTGCTCTCCACTGTCATCTCAAATCCTAGGGCTTTCAACTTGCTAGTTAGTAAATGCAAAATAATACGGAGGCTGGAAATCTGAATTTAAAAAAAGTCACTGGGAACACTCAGCAGGTTAGCATCTATGGAGAAAGGAAAGTGAGTCAACGTTTCCGGTCCACGGCCCTTCATCAGAACTAGATTTAGATTATTCCTCTTAAATTACTTATCCAACTCCCTGTTAAATGGCACCTTGAGTCGTGACTCAATAATTATATTTTCAGTTGGTCGGTCAATTGCTCCAATAGGTAAGTGGACACATTGCAGCCGAAGGTTAACAATATTCTGACGAGTGATAAATATCAATCACTACTTATTAATAATAATCCATCATTTGACAGCATTTTTCATGTCTTCTAGATGTCACAAAGTGCTTCACAGAATATACTGTAAAGTGAATTGACTGTACATTCTGTGAGTGAAACGCAACAGCCAATTACACACAGCAGTGTCCCACAAACAGTCGTGGATTCAGTGGTTAAATTATTATTGTGCTTTTTTGCTTGAGGGATTATTATCAGGCATGTGGAGTAAAGAAACGTGCCGAAGGTTTCGCCTTGACCTGCCCGGAATTGAACCCAGGTCTCTCGCTTGTATTGAGAGTGCTCTAACTATTGAGCTATAAGACTCATGTGTTGTTGTTGTTCTTATTGTTTTGACGACCGACCGACCGACCGACCGACCGACCGACCATTATTAAATTTGGGAAGGCATCAGATTGAAAAATTGATTTTAATTGTAAATTGGCGCTGGTTTTAACCAAGTAATATAATGGTACTGATCAGTCTCTCATAAACAAATCCCTCTTATTCCTTTCAATCTGTAACCATAAGCTTTACCCCCTTCAGGATTACGTTGTGACAACAATGGCAAGTATTGGCCAAACGCTTGTTCAAGCACTCCATGTGCTTCCTGTCTCACAAAATCAGAAGATCATTGCCCTGGGTTTCAAATCCTTCCATGGTATTCTTCCATCCAAGCTGAGTTCACATTCTCTGGTTTACCATTTGCTCCATCAGTCACCCATCAACCTTCCCTCCACCCTCCCTGACCCCAACTCCAGCTCAGGTCTCCAACACTGTCTGTCCAGCATCTTGGGATGTCCTCCCGACATGAAAGGTACTATACAACTGTACTTTTGTTGTTATTTGAATCACGTTGTCTTGCAGTCTCTGCCACTATTATTTAATAACTGAAGAAGACAGAAAACTTGTAACTGTGCCTATAGTCGGCTGAAACTCTCTCACTGGGTCTTCACGTTTCTAGTGTCAAGTGGGTCATTACTTTCTAATCTGAATAGCACTATACAAGTGTTTTTTTTCTGTCATTTCTCTCTTTTTGAATTAGAATAGAAGAAATGTTTCCCAAATCACACATCCTCAAGCTGGAATTGCTGATTAGATCACAGGTTATTTTCAGCTATTGTTGAAACTGCTTATAAATCTACAGTGAAACCTTTAGTTCAATGCAATGCATGTCTGTACGTGATGACATTAAAGATATAGAAAAGGAAAGAAAAAACAGCTGTGTATGGCTGCAGCATGACTGTAAGATTGCTGAGAAATGTCTGAAATTTTGAAGTCTGAAGTCACAGCTAAAGACCTTTCTCTTCAACCACGCCTTTGATCACCTTTCTATCCCTGCCCCTGGCTCGGTCCCAGGATCCGCTACTGCGAAGCGCTCTGAGACGCAGTCCGGCATGGAGGGCGCTATATAAATTGAAGTTGTTGTTGTTGTTGAAATATCTGTCTGAGAATTGAAAAACAGATAATTGTGGAGACCAGTAGCTCAACAGTTTGAGCACTCACAAACCAAGGTCGCAAGCAAGAGACCTTGGTTTGATTCCTGGCAGGGTGAAACCTTGGGCAATTTTCTTCACTAAACAAGCCTGATAATAATCACTCACTCCTGAAAAAACACACAATAATAATCACTGAATCCACGACTGTTTATGCAACACTGTTGTGCGCAATTGGCTGCCGCGTTTCGCCCACAAATATACAGTGAATTTAGTTTGCAGTATATTCCTTGAAACACTTTGAGACATTTAGAATAAGTGAAATTGCTATATCAAATGCAATAATTATTATTGTTATTAATTTAAAGCAATTTTCCTGAAAGTATGCATAATAATCCATTTTATTCTTTTATTCTTTTTCTTGCACCTATAATGAAGGTTATCAGTGCTAAGTAATGATACATGTTTTCAACGTCAGGATCCCACAGTCACCATTGATTGCTCAGGTTAGGCAGAGAGCACCTTGATGCAGAGTAAAGCTCTCTCTGCTCTGATCTACCAGTGTGCTTTAGCCCCAACTGCAAAGGAGTCCCCTTACTAATTCAATATGAATTTCTCCTTTTCCCACAACAGCCACATTTATAACAATGTTGAGGCTAGCCTGTCAGATTAAAACCATTCTCTCGGTGGGTTTATACTGTGAGTCCATGCTGACGAGAAATTGAACTGACAGAGGCTGAACTCATTGCTCATAGAACCGTCATAACCAGGAAAGGAAATATATTTTATCCCTTCAGCCTGATAGGTGTTCTAACCCGAGTCCCAGAAGTGAAAGAACAGTGTTCTAATGGACAATAGAATAAAGCTACCAGGGGACTTATTTGGCTTCAAAATAACACGTTTATATTCTGTGAAATCTTCCTTCAGAGGCTGATTAAGCAACAGCTTTGCCAACCACAGACAGTGCTATTAAAAGGATGCACTCCTTGATCAGTCACACAGACATATTCTGTTGCGAAGGAAGAAGTGATTGATGATTTCCTTATGCATAGAGGTTAATTCCCAGTTGTATGTTAAAAGTGAATTTGGTTATATGATGCACTGAAATCAGAGCAAGAAAAGCTTGTGGGACAGATTTAATGACAACACTTTTGTGGAGAGAAACCTGTCAAAAGCAAAATCAAATTTCCACAGAAATGAGATCTGTGACAAAACTGCATCCTCAACTGGTACTTGAAATAGAAGAGAGAAAATAAGGCTGATTATTGTTTTCCAGATGAAAGTTTAATACAATTCTATTAAATAAATTAAGATTTAAAAAAAACTGTAACTAATTTGATTCACATATGTGAGCTCGCTCAGTCACTATAAGTTTCAGGTGACCATTACACATCTCGTGTAGCTCCTCTGAAGGGTTAGTGTGCAGCTTTTCAATGTAAAGCGGGGAAACAACAACAAAGTTACACTTGTATGTGCCTTTCAAGTCCGGAAGACATCCCAAGGGGCCGGAAACAGCAACAAAGTTCCTGCTGCTGATCACCCTTCATGTGTGAATCTCATAGGCCTGGGCTAGGCCACAAAGTCCTACTTTCTCATCACCATTAAGAAAACTAGTTTGTGATGAAAACCAAAACATGATACAATTTTGTTAGATCACAGATTTATACACGGGATTAGTGCATTTCCAGAATGAGGAATATACTATAGTCTCACCATCGACTCATTACAAACTAGATTTTCCATCCCAAAGGACTATTCTGCAAAAAAAATTACAAATCACATCCTTGTAAGATTATTATTCATTTGGCAAGAACTGAATGAACAACTTTGGATGCCCAGTAGAGAGCTCTCTATCTTTGTAGTGAAAGCGTTTTTACAACAAAATTGCTTTCACGCATTCTGCACAAATACAGTTGCTTGTAATTTTTTTTAATCCTGTAATTAGACTTCACCACATACATCTAATAATAGACTATTTGTGTGTGAAACACCACCACTGAAATATAGTAAAATACTTCGAGGATATTCAGTGATGCAAACAAAAGTTTTATTATCCATGTACTGTATTATTTCGGTAAGTTTCTCTCCTGTCAATAGAAGACCCAGTTGTTTAAGTGTGAGACCTATGGAAAACTATTAGGTGGCTATCTTTCAGCAATCAAAATAGGGATCTGATGTGCTCACAAAAGGCTCACATATAGTAACTTCTGTCAGTGTCTGACTAGAAATGCATCATATTGGTCTGTTGGATTGCCATTCTTATTTACTTTGGAAGCAGAAATAAGTTGCTACAGCTCAGATGATAACTAATGTTTAAATCCTATCAATCCCATGACACCAACATTTATGTTTTTGTCCTCACCTCCAGAAGATGTGCTATGCTAAATCAAGTAATTACAAATGATAGTCAAGAAAGTAAAGTACTGTAATTTACTTTCTTCACTCTTTGAGTTTATTTCCCTTTATAACCATAGATTAGGGCAAGGACGCGGTTCCACAGTTACTGGCTGCATTCCAATACCCTGTGCTCTGGGATGCTAAATAAATGCAAATTGTTGTTGGTCATTCTCATGTGCAAGGAAAGACATCAAATGGCTTGAGGTCTGCCCACGTGCAAATGGGGCATTACAGTGAAGCCTATTCTGTCTTCACTAACCACACTCCAGAAACATCATTAGATATCTATTAATCATGAGGAGCATCCCTAATATTAAGCATCCCTAATAATGCTGCAGCTAAGATTAGCTACATCAGCACAGGCCAGTCTCAAATTTAAAGATCCTTCGGGCTTAGTTTCACCCACTGCAATGGATTTAGCAACTGAGCCATCACAGAAGCTTAAAGACAAATTACACAAAACAACATTGTAAGTATTGTATGACACTTGTAAAAATATGACTTGCTGTTACTAACTGTGAAATATGACTTATAATTTCATTTGAGAGTACCCATAACTCAATTGTGAATTAGTCCACAGCGACACATGTGGAATATAAATTTGACTGCGTCTGCCTATGATGTATTCTCAAAATGACTTAACCAAGTCCACAGCCAAAATTACTAACAGGAAATGTTCGACAAATTATGACAAATAAGAGCATCCTTATTAAAATTCTAATGTTTGAAGGTTCATTGCTATTCCAAGCCATTGAGAGAAGCAACTTCTGCAATTTAAAATTAAGTGTTCATCCTATTCATAAATAATGCAGAGAAGAGAGCTTTATGCAACTTCACAAAGCTAACGAGTTATAGATTCTTAACTAAGGTGACTTATATTAAGAGGAAGAACAGCATTCATCAGGATGTGGAAAATTGATGAGATGAGAAGTAACAGATGGATATCAATCAGTGAAAATTGCCATAGTGATGTGTTAATAGAGCAATATAAATTTCACCAAGTCAATAGCTAAACACATGGAATGGACAATGGATATGAATCCCCAGCTCCATTGCAACACTTGGGCCCCAAGCCAGAAAATAGAGCAAATTTGACGTATCAGCTCATATATCACAGCATGTCAGTGTCTGTAATGACAACTTAATTCAGAAATAAAAGGTTGGAATAGCTTCCTTTGATTGATGGCCTTTTGGCCCAAGTCAAAAGGAGTTATTCTAACCATATGTAGAACAAGGGTGAGGCCACATTTGGAATCCAAAGTGACAATGATGCATTGAAAAGGTTCAGAGTTCTCAGTTTATAGAAGAAACTCACAGACTTGATCTTTTTTTCATTGTAAGAAGATAAGTAGTACAACCTCCCATCAAAAACAGTTTATTGCAATATTGTCCTTCAAAAAGCAACACATTTGAAAAAAAAATTACAAGTAGACACACAAAGTGAGATGAATGAATACTCCATGGAACATAATAACCTGGAACCATAAGAACAGGAGTAGGCCATGCTGTCCATCAATTTGATTTTGTCATTTTATCAGATATTTTAATTTTACTGCCTTGCCTTTTTTCTATATCCCTTACATACCATGACTTCCCGTGTAAATCATCTAACCTCCTTTTAAACATCCCAACTAATCTGGATCATGGGTCAAGTTATGAACAATAGGATGTTATTTGCAAATGTTGGAGACATGGGTATGAATAAATCTTATGGTGTTTTTTCCTGTTTAAATTTTGAATTCAGGGTGTAACTACCTTCCCAGGTTAAGGGTGGCATAGACAGGATGATAAAGTGAATTAGCTTGGTTCGTGGAAACTGCAGTTTGACGGACCAAATGGACTTTATTGATTCCATGTTTTGCATTTTTTAGTGTATCATCTTTTCTGGTTCTTCACTTATCACTGGAAGCTGTTATCTGGCAGCATACTGCAGTTATTGTCCGGTTTTGTCAATCAGAGAAATTTGACCTTCAACAAGGTGTTGCTCCAATTTATGACAAACCCCAACATTGTCTGTGGGGTTCAGACAACATATACCAAAAAGTATTTGTTGTTACTAGTATCATCATAATCTGATAATGCATGTAAGGAGGAGCTCCATACAGGTGAGCTCAGTACCACAGAGTAAATCCTCCAACATGTGGCTCAACATGACGATCTTCTCTATCATTTATGATTCACAGCAACAGGAAGGGAATCTCATTTTTGTTGTTTTTATACTTGTCTTAGCTTTGCTCATAGTGGTGTCCTGTATGAATACAAGTGTGGAAGCAAATGCAGGAAAAATTGCTTCCTGTACTTCAAATTTACTATTGATTCCCAATTAAACCAGCAGTGATCCAACAACAACAACTTTGATTCATATAGCGCCCTCCATGCCGGATGGCATCTCAGAGGCGCTTCACAATAACGGATCCCGGGACTGAGCCAGGGGCAGGGGTAGAAAAGTGACCAAAGGCGCGGTCGAAGAGAAAGGTCTTCAGCTGGGACCTGAAACTGAGAAAAGAGGGGGCAAGGCGAAGGTAGTGAGGAAGGGAATTTCAGAGCCTTCAGCCACTATGCCCTTTCAGGGCATAGTGGCTGAAGGCCCGGCCACCGAGGGTGGAGCGGAGGATTCAGGGGACAGACTATCCTGCATTAGTGACATGGAGAGGTCAGTACCTACTACTGAGCAGGCTAGTCTCAACTTAAACATTATTTAAAGATAGATGTGAACCCCAGACAAGGTTTCCAAAGACCCAGCACATTTGAAAAGATGTAAATACCTTCTGTGGTAGAAGTGATCCTTTTAAAAGCAAAGTAACTGCATATCAAGCACAGATCTCATTTTTTTTAATATCAGCTGGGTTTCTGACCCATTGCCATCCTTAAGTATCCAAACCAAACTGAGAATTCCATGCAGCCCCCTGACATTTGGGAATTTCAGAGATAGATTGTTAGAAGGAAGTATGTACTCTCTCTCTGGTGGGATGCATCCTGCTTACCTAATTCTGGACAGTATTAGGTGCAGGTTGGCAAGAGCAAGAGTGTGTGTTGGCATACTCCTGGAATCTAACCAGCTAAAACCGTATAACATTGACAGCAGTGTCTGGCAAACTTCCCTACTACTTGTCCAGCATATATATATGCATGCACAGAAAACCTTGTTTATCCAGTACCCATCCAACCAGCATACTCAACCAACTGGTATTTCCCAATTGTATTGCTTTGTGCATGCGTGGCGCATGCGCACTTATTAAACTTACCGAACGCTGGAATGTTTTTTTTACCAATCATTTTACCAAGTGTGCTGGAATGCTTTATTGGTAAATATCCATACAATATTCTGTTATTATTTATTCTGTTATTAAAATGCTATGTTTTAAAGTAAGTAAACTTTTTATGTAGGATTTTTGGCATATCCAGCATATTTAATTAATCAGCACCGGTCAGGTCCCGAAGGAGCCGGATAACGAAGGTTTTACTGTACAGCAGATGGATAGGCTTATGCTTGAATGGTTAACAGGAACTGTGTGCAAGGATTCCCTACTTCCAGTGACTGGTCTGCCCTTGCAGGTCTTGCTGATGAGCTAGGCTGGCTGGGCCATCCTCAGTAGTGCCCTGCAATACTGGAGACCCACCTGGCTCAGAGGGCTGATTCAATTCTGACTTTCCGTTACTAAACATGTCACCTTGGAACCAGTCACCTGCAAGCGGATCCCACTTACCGAACAATACATCAAATACTTGGTACAGCTTCTAGTCTTGTGGAGCTCCTGTGGCTCAGTGGTTAGAGCACTTGTCTCGCAAGCTGGGGAGACCAAACTGGGGAGACCTGTGTTCGATTCCAGGCAGGTCAGGGCGAAACTTGAGGGAAGTTTCCTTACTCCACACGCCTAACAATAATCCTTCCAGAAACCCCCCCCCACAATAATAAAAAATTGGTAATTTCAATCCAAGACTGTTTGTGGGACACTGCAGTGCGTAATTGGCTGCCGCGATTCGCCTACGAATATATACAATCAATTCACTTTACAGTATATTCTGTGAAGCGCTTTGGGATGTCGATAAGATGTGAAAAGCGCTATGTCAAATGCAAGGATTATTATTGTGTGGAACCACAAAATGTTATGACAACTGGATTGTGAGGAGTTTTAATTATTGTAAGTGGTATTATTCCAGGAATGGAAAAAAAAGGGTGTTAAATGACCTGTGATAAGGAATAGGTCTTGTGCTAATATGCTTTATATTACAACTCTCATGGAATGCTGCAAATTTAGATACACTAGATACCACAGTGCAATAGAGAACAAAACTGTGCTTGTGAACACATCAGACCCTGGTCAGCTAACCATCCTCTAGGGTATTACCCCATTACCCCAGTCCTAGCCAGACTCCACTGGCTCCCTATCCCAGAGAGGATCGACTTCAAGATCCTCACCCTTGTTTTCAAATCTCTCCACTCCTCTGCACCCCCCTATCTCTCTGATCTCATCTCCCTCCAACCCAGCACTTGCTGCCTTCGCTCCTCTGGGTCTGGCCTCCTCCATGTCCCCCGAATCCTCCGCTCCACCCTCGGCAGCCGTGTCTTTAGCCACTACACCCCGAGGCTCTGGAACTCCCTTCCTCACTCCCTTCGCCTCGCCCCCTCTCTTCCCAGTTTCAGGTCACAGTTGAAGACCTTTCTCTTCGACCGAGGATTTGGTCACCTTCCTGCCCCGGCCCCTGGCTCGGTCCTGGGATCCGCTACTGTGAAGCACTCTCAGATGCCATCCGGCGTGGAGGGCACTATATAAATAGAAGTTGTTGTTGTATTAGTTAGAGCACTCATCCTGCAAGCGAGAGGACTTGGGTTTGTTTCCCGGTCAGGGCAAAACATTAGAAAAGATTCCTTGCTCCATATGTCTCAGTTTATCTAGCAACAAGTAGATATCAGGTTGTTAGTCAATTGGTGGATCGCTTTTATGGGGGTAATAATTCCTTAATTTCTTTTTTTAAAAATAATAATTTGGTCACTCAATCCATGCCTGATGTGGGACACTGCTGTGCACAATTGGTAGCTGCAGTTCACTTACAATATTTAAGGCAAATTTGTTTCACAGTATATTCTGTGAAATGCTTTGAGATACCTCAAAGATGTGATCAAGCACTGTATTTAATGCATGGATTATTAATTATTATCATGGAAAACACCAAGCAATAAGTAGGCTTTGTAAATAAAAGTAAAGAGGAAAGTTATATGCAATCGAATACCATTTATAATCTCGGAAAAAAGTGTATTTGTGAAAAAACAGAAATCAGGACAGTCACAGGTTAGAAAATTTCAAATACTGTACTACAAAAGAAAATATACAGTACCGTATTCCGTAAATTATTTGATAACTACCAGCAGGTGGTGCTCTTCTCCACATAGTTGGGTAGTTTCTCTCAGGGTGACAGGACCATTTATTTCTGTGACTCTGATTTGAGCTGTTTTATACATTTTTGAGCTTTGGGTTTGTTTCTGTGTTCAATATTGCCTGCCCAGGGGTGACCTGCTGCTGAGGCTCTAAATGCAGACTCGAAGGCTGATAGTCGAGAGAATTTGCACTCAGCCTGTTCAATCATCAAAGGTTAAGAATATTTTCATCCCGTGTGTGAGAACACAGCAGCATTGGACGCAATCAAGAATGGGATCCCCAAAGAATTTTCACCTCCAGAGCTCAGAGATGTAAAAGGTCAATCCCATTCCAAATGAGGTAAGATAATTTAACACAGTCCAGGAATTCAAATCTGTGAACGTCTTGTGATAGACGAACAACTTCAGACAGGAGTAATCTATCAGTCATCCAGCAAGCCATTCAGTTTCCCACAAGACTCTTTCACTGGCCTATTGCTAAATCTAATCGTTCTGAACCTTTTAATTAGCAAGAAGTTCACTGGTTCTTTTGAAACCCTGTAAATGCTTGTCTTCTTGGTGGGCACCGGCCTGCTTCATGTCACCCATCATTGGCGGATGGACTTTTCGCTTTTCTTCCTTCAACTTCTGCAACACCATCTCAGAATCTCCCTGCCTCACCCCCTCCTTTGCCTCCTTCAAGACCCGTTCCAAGGCCATTCTCTTTGACAGTACCTTCGACCACCTTCTCACCTTCTGCCTTTCTCGATTCCAACCCCCAGCTTGGTTGCAAACCCTAGATTGTCCACCATTTTGAGATATCTAAATGTAATTGTTTTTATTGTCATTCCATCATCTGTGCTTGCAGTTTAATCTACTTATCTATCACTGCCTTCCAAAAATTCCAATATTTTTGCATTTCTTTTTGTTTTGTGCTTATATTGAAGATATAACCCCTTATTCTTGACTTTATGTTAGGAATTCATGACATTAAAGTCACACCTTCACTTCACATTATATAATTTATAAAGATTGGAAGTAATGTCTCTTTTAACAAAGTACAAGCACTGATAGCGCTCCAAGATACTGTATATAGGGATCTATGTAAATGCAAGTTGTTTCTAACATTCTGCCCTGTGAAGGGAGGGTTGCATATCGTGTTCCTCGAGAGATGGCTGCTTCCAGTGTCAGGAATTCTTCCATGGGGCAATATATACTGCAATTATTCTGAAAAGTGGGATC
Organism: Hydrolagus colliei; assembly: GCA_035084275.1. Classification (NCBI taxonomy): domain Eukaryota; kingdom Metazoa; phylum Chordata; class Chondrichthyes; order Chimaeriformes; family Chimaeridae; genus Hydrolagus; species Hydrolagus colliei. The sequence goes on along the minus strand of CM068745.1, from coordinate 40,455,363 downwards.
TCAGATCTTGAAGGCAAATCGTGGATTCCAACAAGGATCAGAGACAGTTTAAATGGACTATGATCACAAATTGCACACAAATTTGCACATTTCGACATGTAGGTGATCAATTATTTCATTCTTTCTGCCACAATCAATGGTATCTGGCTGGCACTATTAGATTGGAAAATTTCATTGCACTTTACTGTTGAGTCCTGCGTTACAGATCTATTCAAGCAACAACTTGATATACAGGAGCAAAAAGGCTATCAAAAGGTGAAACCTTTTAAATTTGTACTGCTGCATATATTACTGTCCACAGCATACATTTTGCTGGGAGCCAATGTTGCAGACACTAAACTGACAAACCAATGCAGGCAGTTACTAGAATTTAACAAACACCAGGAAAAAAAAATTCCATCTGGTTTAAATCTTTTTTATGTTTCAAAAAAGAGTGGATGTTAACTTCTTTAAACTCTCCACTGTATTGCTTGTGAGTACCGAAACCTCTGACTTGACTTTCAGTAAAGGTGACACTAATAGCTAATTTGCATTGTAGTTATGTTTTGTTATTATTGGTTGCACCTTGCCAGAAGCTGTATGTAGGGGCCTATTATTATTGACTGTGTGTAAGAGTTACCCCAAAATAATGCGAGTGATTGACTCGTCTTATCTGTGCCCTATTTTGTATTTCAACCTCGGACCCGGATGGAGAGAAAGGTAACTAGTGTATCAGTATTGCAAGATGCAAACAACGAGCAGTAGCTTTGTTTGTTTAATAGAAGGCTGATGATAATGAATGCTCGTGGAGTCCTGGAACTCACTTGTCTTGCAAGAGACATAAGTTGACTCATGCCAGGGTGAAACCTTGGGCATGTTTCCTTATTCATATGCATGATAATAATCCATCCACAAAAAAAAAAATAAACTAGTCGCTTCAATCCATGATTGTTTCTGGGACACTGTTGTGCACAGCTGGCTGTCACATTTTGCCCACAAATATACAGACAATTCATGTTACAGTACATTCTGTAAAGTGCTTTGAGCTGTCTAGAAGACTTGAAAAGCGTGATATCAAATCCATGGATTATTATTATTAATGGCTAACATCACAACTGGTAGCCATATTTAGCTGCTTATGTTGGCAATCTTGGATAACAGAACAGAAAATCTAACCATGAACTTAATTCTGAAAACTTTGGTAACCCAATTAGTTGAGCATGGAACAGAAGGTACTTAGGATGTGGATAGGACCTTTCATTCCTCATCTGTAAATCTCCCTGAAGTGTTGAGTAAAGCATGACCAGCAAGGCAATCAGCTCTGCAGTGAACTAAAGAAAGATGTGTAGATAACTCCTTCAATCCTGCAAACCACAAACCAGGGGGTAGATTGGGCAAGTTACCCAAGGTCCTATCAAAATCAGAATTGAGCCAAAGTTAGTGTTTGGAAATCTTCTTCATTGATTCAGATTTACTTTGTTGGAAATAAACTAAAGGCTTCAGATGACCCCGTCCCACATTGTAATTCAGTGTAATATCTAGCCTCAAGTAGTCATATACTCATTTAAGAAAAAGTGAATTTTCCCCAATAGAATTCATTTGGTTTATCTAAATTCTATTCAGTCATAGTTTATGCATATTCAAAAGAAGGCTGATGGCTGTTGAATGTGAAGCTAAATTGTACTTCAGTATCTTCAAAAACTTCTTGTTCTTGCTGATGCAGCAAGAAAATATTAGATTTCAAGATGCATGCATTAAAGATTTAATGCCAAAAGGTTTGTATAAAAAAATATGAATTTAAAATTTAAAGAGGATATCTCGCATGTCAAAAGTCATCAGCTTTGTCTGTGGAGTAGCCAAAATGTTTTGACAGTTCTGATATTGATTGCAGGTTTTCAGTAGGTGTAACTGTCAGGTAGGTTATAAAAAGAAAGCAATCAGCAAGGAAATTGTGCATAAAATTGAACATGAGCTGTCAGTTCAGGAGATGCAATGTGAGTTGGGTCACAAGCTGGCAAGGAGGGATGCAGTGCGAGATTGGACAATGTCCCTCTTCCCCTTCACGCAGGCCACACTACCCAGCTATACCTGGCACCTCACCCCGTGCCCCAACCTCCATAACGGTGGTGTGGCCTTCATCTCCAGGGCATCACTTGCCCTATCCCCCTACTCCTCTGGTTTATTCCCCTAATTTGAACACCTCTGCCACCCCTCCCATCTCTCACTCAAAATTCTCCTCATTTACTGTCGCCTCCCAAATCCTCCCCCACCTTCATCGCCTACATCTCCACCCTCCTAGCTTCCCTCTACATCTGCTCTGATTGCCTCATCATCCTCTGCGACTTCAACCTCCATTTCACCCAACTATCTCTGTGCTTCCACTCTCAACCCAAGGACTACTGGAGTCCTGACTGCCTGCCTGTCCGGTATTGAGTCCTGGACGAGGGACAACTTTTTTCAGCTGAAAGTTAGCAAGACTGAGGCCCTCCTGATTGGCTTGCATTAGCGCCTCCGCACCTCAGACACTGGCAGCATCAGCATCCACTACTGCACACTCCATCTGACGAAGCAAGTTAACAAGCTCTGGTCTGCTCGTTGTCTCCTGCCTGACACGCCTTACCATCAGTGACGGGCTTTCAACCTCTCTGCCCCCACACTCTGGAACTCCATCCTACAGTCCATTTCCTCGCTTCCTCCCATGGCTCATTCAAGGCTGGTTTCAAAACCCTCCTTTTCAATTGTGCCTTCTGCGGCTCTCCCACTTCTCTTCCTCCCCTTCCCCTTACCCTGCTGCTCCCTCATGCTCGAGTCCTGACCCCCTGACTGTTCAGCACCTTGGGTCGTCCTCCTAATGTGAAATATGCTCCATAAATGTAATTTTGTTGTTTTTGATATCTGCTATCAGTTAAAGGATGAGCACTATTCAAAGACATTGAGAAAGTCATACTCTACTGTGGTAAATCATGATAAATATAACAACGTAGGAAGAGGTAAGTTTTCTGAAGCATTACGCACTTGTGCTATTTCCTCCATTGAATCCCAAATTACTTTCATTCCAATTCCTAACTCTTTCCCCACACCTCTTAATACTTGGCTTTGATTTGCAGAATTTGTAAAATGATTGGTAAATGGCAAATCCCATCCGACTTTCTCACATCTTGATCATATTGGAATGATCAAGTCGGAACAGAGTTTGGCTTTCAAGAAGAGAATCCGGATGAAATATTTTGAATTATCTATTTGCCATCCTTTTGCAAATTGTATTAAATAGACTCCACTGATCCTCTTCAAATATTTAACTAATGCCTTTCAAATGTTTTATGGTTTCATATTTCTATGTTCTTATGAAAATATTTATTTGTGAAAGAAAATTGTTCTTCTGAATAGCAATCTTTCCCCAAGTACTGTACAAGTAAAGCACTTACAAATGTTCAAAAACTGCAGGAATACCAACACTTCTGTTAAGTGCCTGAGACACTACCCAGCGTGGAGGGCATTTTATAATTGTAAATTGTTGTAGTAGTGCAAGTCGCATTGATGCATCAGACTGATTGATTAACAATATCCTGGTACTGTGGACTTATTTGACTCAAGTATTTAATCATTCAGTCCCCAGAGTGTTAATTCACATCTGCTCTCTTTTTTGCTAGGTGCATTATCATAAAGCCAGGTCAACCCATTGAGAGACCTTGCTTACCTGCACTCCAAGGAGGATAATTGGAGTTGAATTGTCAAATAACTAAAAAACATGGGCTGGAGGTCTTGCTGGATGTCCAGCTGGAATCAGAAAATTACCAGAACGGCTTGGTGAACAGTATACCGATGTGTTGCCACCACCATTCAGACCACAGCAAAGGATGACGGCACCTGGGGTCCCAGGAGAACATTTGCTCGATGAAATCCAGGATTTGACTAGACATCCCAATGGTTTCCAGTTTCTTTTACAAGGGTAAGATGAAACACTACACCAAAAATCTTCCAAAAATCAATGAAAATGACAGTTTTCTGTGAGTCTTCTAACATTCTGCGATTTCATACAAGGTTAGAAGGTATCCCAAATATTCTCCATGGCCACGTAACAAAAGACAGCCAGTTCTTATCTGACCAGTAAATCTGAAATGCATGCTGCAATAAACTGAACCACGCACAAACTGAAAAGGGAAACAACATCAAAAACACTGAAGAAAAGGGATTCCTCAATGCTGTACCTTAATGGGACAACCTCTGTTAAGATACAACATCACCATTGGAAGCACATGTATTGAAAATGAACTGATTATTGCAGCACAAGGTCAATCTGGTTGCACATACCCCTGAAAACCACACTAAGATAAAGTTTCACCAAATAATGTGTCTTCCGCCACTCTGCCCCTTATGTTGCTATCATTATCTCTACCTCCACGCAACACATCTATCTTTAAATCCCAATATGCTATCCTGTATGAAGGGCACTACGTAAATGGAAGCTGTTGTTCAATTTCTAAAAACAAATTCACCAATTTTATTCACCAGGCCTCGCTGGATTTGGGAGAAACAAATCTTGATTTAAATAGAATTTACCTTTTACAGGTAAACCTCTATTTAGGACGGGGTTGCGTTCCTGAAAAATGGTACTCAAATAAAACGTCCTAAATCGAAATGCAGTTTCCTATGCAGTCCCATTATATAACCCGAGATACGTTCTTTTCACAAAATTTGTGGACCTTAAACCCAGTAAATAACACCCACAACACACAAAATAACATACAAAACACACAAAATAACACACATAGGGAGAAAGGGGTACTTAGGGTAACTGTACAGTATTGTACTTTATTACTGGCAAACTTTAATACAGTCCTATGTTTTGCTAATCTGCTTGCAGCTGTAACACACCTTGAACTTGCTAGTATATTGTCCTTAGTCTGTTTTATAGTAGCCACTATCAATCTAGCTGGCCCTAAAGCCCTCCCGATGTCCGTACCTTTTTTGCCAGACTCGATGCGCTTTATCACCTCCAATTTAGTATTTAAAGTGAAGACTTTGCGGAGTTTCTGGCCGCTAGCGGTATTACCGCTGCTAATTTCCCTTACTGCTCTCTTTTCCCGACTTGGTATAAACGTGGTAGAGGCTGTAAATCACTCAAAATTGCTCGGGAATGTTTGGAAATGATTGTAATACTGACGTGGTGTGGTGTCGCTTCTAAATCAGCTGGCTTTTAAACAATGATGTAGTGACATGCTATTGGCCAGTTTAAATGCTTGGATGCACTATATCAGGTGCGAGTGCTATTTACCCAGGAATACACTATGGACTGTGCGTTTGGACAAAAAAGAAGCGCCAAATACGACTGCGATATTCAAAATAGAATTTGGTTTGTTAAAACGAAACCAATTGTCCTATATCGATAAAAATATTAAAAAAGTATGTTCTTTCAATCAAAAAGTCCTAAATAGAAGCATCCTTAATCGGGGCTTACTTATATTGTGATAAATTTCCTCCCCTTCCACTGCCCCAATTTTGAAAGCAAAACCCCCCATCCAAATCTTTTTTTATCCAACAAAATTTAAAAAATTCTGTATCAAAACCATACAAATGTAGCAATGTTTACTGAGTTCTTACCCATGTAACTTTGTTATAAATTTCATAGGAATAAAATATTTTATTGTTGAGTTCTCAGACTCCCCAATCACACTTTTCACCCTCACTTGATAGTTTCTTGACCGTTCCATCCATAAAATATTTACATTTAGGTTCAACTTGCACTGCTCGAGGCCTTCATTGAGCAGTCCAAGATTAGGAGCAAAGATCCTCAGGTCTCTTATAGTCATATGCTTGTTGAGTCAACTCTTGAGAATAGTCTCAAGACTCGCACACGCATAACAGAGCCACAAAGCATCTGCTCATATACGTCTTTACTGTAGAGAACTGAGACAACACAATGGAGAAATAATAGACAATAATAAACCCATAACAAATGCTTTATAGATTTACTAAAACAGTTTTCCTCTCGTTGTCCAGCTCTGCAGTTTGAAGATTAATTGATGCAATAATTTCTGTGGAGTGTCTGGGCTGAATTCAAACTCTGCGGGGGGAGGGGGTTGTAAACGGATTTTGTTAAAAAATGCTTAACTATACCTCGATTAATCAAAGTGAAGGTTTATTAAAAGTATTACTTTAGAATATTGCCCTGCTGCTCAAAAGCAGCACCTCCAACCAGTGAAACTGCTCAATGGTGATAATAGCTTGCATTTGATGCTGAACTGTCCTGCTCATGAACAAGCTCACAGGGAGTTGATTGGACCTGTCATCTGCGATATTCAAAACAGAATTTAAAATATTCAAAATAGACTTGTCAGAAGTCAAATGACCAATTACTGACTACCCTCGGAGTCAAATTGGCTCCAAGGGGAAATGCCTGACAATGAAATGTTGGAATTGAGTAAACTCTGTGGTGGTCATTGCCGCAACATTGCCAGGCTCCGCAACTATCTTACCCCCCGCGCTGCCGAAACACTCGTGCACGCGTACATCACCTCACGGCTGGACTACGGAAACTCTCTCCTAGTCGGCCTCCCCAGTTCCTCCATTCATAGGCTGCAGGCCATCCAAAACTCTGCAGCCCGTGTACTATCCCGCACCCGCCTCCGTGACCACATAACCCCCACCCTCGCCCGTCTCCACTGGCTCCCCATCCTCCAGAGGATCGAATTTAAGATCCTCGTCCTCACCTACAAGGCCTTACACGGCCTTGCCCCATCCTACCTAGCCGATCTACTCTCCCCCTACACACCCACCCGGGCCCTCCGTTCAACAGGACTTGGCCTGCTCCAAGCCCCCCGCCCGAACCGCCCCACCATCGGAGGCCGGGCCTTCAGTTTCTCCACTCCCACCTTATGGAATGCCATCCCTCAATCCCTCCGTTTCACCTCTTCCCTTTCCTCTTTCAAGGCCGATTTGAAGACTTTCCTCTTCGATCGTGCCTTTTGTTTCACCCCAAACTCTTTTACCTCCTCTTCGTGTTTCACCCCTTCCCAAACACTTCCCTCCCAGCTCGGGTCACACGCCTCTTGTTTAGCGCCTTGGGACGTCCTCCCGACGTGAAAGGCGCTATATAAATGTAAATTGTTGTTGTTGTTGTTGTCATGGTAATGTGCTTCACGAGCCAAACAGGTCTGTAGCACTCCAGGGCACTGCAGATGACTCCACAGCTAGCCAGGCTCATCAGGCTTGCAGAGGCAGGTCAATCACTGAGGGCAGGAAGGAACTCCTCCCACTGAACTCACATCAACTCTTGTGAGCCCAAGCCCTAACTGGTAGCGAAGCTTTCTGGACAGTGCATTCAGTGACAAGCTCTGTGGTTTCAGCTAATTAAACTCCAGTCTGGTTTGAATGATCTTAACAGGTGTAATGGATTTCAACATGTCAGACACCCAACTGACCAAAAATATTGTTGCACAAAAATAACCTGGCAATCGATCTCTACTAATTCAGATGCTTTTATATTCTTTCACACCAGATGAAGTGACAGAATTCATAATGAGTTTGTTTTTTCTGTCACTGTCCTAGATGTTGCCTGATCAACATAGCTTTAGGTCTGTTGATGCCCACCGAAAATAAAAAATCTTCGCACATATATTTTTAGCTAACAATTTGTTTGAAAACTACCACTGTCTTGCCATGCAGTGCTTCCCCTTTGGACTGATTTCCACTTGAACATGATTTCAGAATGCTTGTAGAATGTTCCTCCTCCCCCTTCCACACACCCCCACCACCTCCGCCCCACACACACACACTCTTAGCCATGCACAAAAGTAGCATTATGATCAAAGCAAATTCATATGTTTATACTCTGGCCCTCCAATGCCTGTGATTTTCTATTCCTCTGTAGAGAATACAGTGATAATGAAAATAAAAGTGAGGACAAAATTGGAACTGGTTATTTCAGAATCCCTTTGTAACACCCTAACACTCCCACCGTCTGCTTACTTTCGCCTCTGGGATCCAGTCGAGACAGACAGCATGAGAGAGTCTTCTTTGTATACTGGCAGTGAGTGCTGTATGAAATGAGTTTGGAGAATCTCAACTCAGGTCCGAATGGGCTTTGGTTTATAGCATAAAACTATACTTAACTTTTCATTAAATTTCCAAATATATTCAGAATGATTATAGAGTAAATGGTATACAGGGTTGAAGATATCCCACATGTAAAACACAAGGTTGAGTATAATGCATATTATTGGGGGATAGAGCTGAAGGAACTTTCCTCTGCAGCTAACCTGCGAGTACTGAATGTTGACTCTGGTTGCCGAGAATATACAAGAATCCAATTTCCAGCTCCTCATCTTGATAACTGCAATCGCAAAGTGTGTTTTTATTAAATTAGCTATACCCCCGCGTAACAACGGCTTAGTGTTTTTGAACTATCCTTGGCCCCCTTCTCTTCCTTCCTTATCTACATGCTCCCTCTTGATGATTTCATCCACAGATATGAGGTAAACTTCCACATGTATGTGGATGACACTCAACTCTACTTTTCCACATCAATTTACGATGCCCAGTCCCCTGATGTACGGAAGCCATACTCTTTGGCTCTCATCGACCTCTTCAGTCCCACTTTGACTCTCATGCTCTCCACCTACCCCACTTGCCCCTAAAACTCTCCAAACTCATACGTAATCTAGGCATCAGGTTCGCCCCCAATTATCCTTCCGCCCCCAAATCTGGTCTCTCACCAGCACCACCTTCTTCCATCTCTACCACATTACCGTCACCGCTAATATTTCACCCCTAAAACTCTGATCCATGCCAGTGACAACTCTCAGCTGGACTACTCCAATGCCCTCCTCGTCAGTCTTCCCTCCACCATCATTCACAAAATCCAGGTCATTAAAAATTCTGCCACCTACATTCTCACCCAAACCAAACTTCACTCTCTGGAACTACCTCTCTAACCTCCTCTCTCCTCACAACAGTACCTGTTGCCTTTGCTCTACTGGGTCTGGCCTCCTCCTTGCCCCCGAATCCACCATTCCACCATCGGCAGCCGTACCTTCAGCAACTATGCCCCGAAGCTCTGGAACTCCCTCCCCCATTCCTTTTGCTTCTCCCCATCCTTTCTTATTTTCAGTTCACACCTGAAGACTTTTCTGTTTGACCGTGCCTTTGGTCTCCTTTTCCTTCTCTCCGTGGCTCGGCCCCAGGCTTCGCTTTGTGAAGTGCTCTGAGTCGCCGCGTGGCATGTAAGGCGCTATATGAATGCAAGTTGTTGTTGTTGAAAAATTGCTTCCTGATTTCACTCTTAAATAGCCTGTTTTCAAATTTTAAGACTACACCCCATGTCTCTGATACCCCCCAAGAGGAAATATCTGTATCTACCCTAACTACCCTATCAAATCCCTCTATCATCTTAAATACCTCAATCAAATCACTCACCAACCTTCTAAACTAGAGAGAATACAAGTTTATGCAGCCTTTTCTCGTAATTTAACCCTTTTAGGCCTGGTAACAATCTGATAAACCAGCCTGCACCCCTTCCAGGGCCAATATATCTTTCCTGAGATGTGGTGCCTATTCAGTGCTCATCTCTAGGGATCTACAACAAAGTTGGAAACTGTATAAAACCTCCACTGCTATAAAGTGCCGAAGGCAAACACCATGATTATAGCTTTTTAATCACTTTGGATTCTAACACTTTTTCACCTGAGCAACTTTAAACTGGAGGATTCACACACATATAAATATGGTAGTTTTTATTGCCAAATGTGCTGCTGAGATCCAATGCATTCCTTTACTGCTTGTTTTTTCAGTCATTTCTTTCACTTATTGTACTAAAATGGCAGTCAATTGTTTGCATGGAACAAAGCCTTGAAGCATATGCAACAATGTAATTTATCTGAATGCAGTCCCAGAAAAAAGGGAAGATCTGGGTGTAGAATAAATGATTTTAAAATCAACAGCGTATTATGGCTATCAGTAAATAAATACATGTTCCTCTCATCAGCCTCAGGCTGTCCAAGTACAATAGTCAACTTGACTCTTTTATTCCTAATTATATATAAAAAAAGGCAATAAAGAAATTCTTCATTTCTACAGGACAGCAGTACAATTTAATAACAGAGATAAGATAATACTCAAGTTATGCCTGCGAGGTTGGTTTACTTGTCTCAGAGATTATACCTTGGTCGGGCAAAATGTTTCCACTTGAATTATAATGAAAAAAGAAAGTTCAATCTATACAATAAATAACTTCAGCATGGATCGACACAAAATTCAATTGTGACACGTTGTCTTTCTCAGGGTACTGCTAGTTGGAAAGCAAAAGAAGTCCAAACTGACATACCATAAATACCCGCGTATAAGGCGCACTTTTTTTCACGTCGGAACATCTCAAAAGTTGGGGTTGCGCCCTATACGCAGGTACAAGAAATTTTGAGCCTCAGAAATACAGTAAATAGGAGGGGCGGCCGGCGCCCTGTCAGCCGGGCTTTGGTCAGTGTCCGGCGGGGGTTGGGGGGAGCGGGTGATAGAGCTTCGACCTCGGCCGCCCGGGCAGCAGCAGCAGCAGCGGACTTCAGTGCTGTGCCTGCTGCCTGCCTTCTGCCGAACCCAATCTGCCTCCCTCCCTCCCTCTCCTGCCTCCCTCCCTCCCTCTCTCTCTCCATCCCTCCCTCCCTCCCTCTCTCCTTCCCTCACTGCCTGCCTCCCTCTCTCCCTCACTGCCTGCCTCCCTCCCTCCCTCCCTGCCTGTCTGCCTCCCTCTCTCTCTCCCTCCCTGCCTGCCTTACTCTCTCCCTCCCTGCCTGCCTGCCTCTATCCCTCCCTCCCTCCCTCCCTGCCTGACTCTCTCTCTCTCTCCCTCCCTCCCTGACTGCCTGCCTGACTCTCTCCCTCCCTACCTATCTCTCCCGTCCCCTCCCCACACCCCAATAATGAAAAATTATTCTATTCCATTGGTGGATATCATTTCTCAAAGGCTGACATGGTCTGTTATGATTTAGTGGGGATTCACATTGAGGTGTCCAATCGACATTATACTGCACTTCATGGCTACACTGAACAACAACATCATTGTAAAGAGTAAGTCCATCTCCAAACCACATCCATGCCATGACCTGTTCTGCCTTCCCCTTCCCTGAATCTTTGTCCAGCTGTGCCAATGTCTCGTACTGTAGACTACCGAGATCCACGTACATGCCTTCATAACATCCATGATCCACTACACAACTTCCCTGGTTGTTGTTCTCCACAAATCCTGCCTCCATAGACTGCAGATCATCCAGAACTCTGCATCCCTTCTATGCCAGGTCCTGCAACCCTATCACCCCATCCTTACCTAACTCCACTGGCTTCCCATCACACAGAGAATAAAGTTCAAGATCCTGGTCCTCACTTTCAAAGCTTTCCGTGGCCTCACTTCCCCCTACTTATGTGAATCCCCCAGCCAACCTGTCTGCTCCCTCCGCTCAGTGGGCTCTGGTCTGGTTCACATCCACCGCCCCACTGTTGGCACCTGGGCCTTCAGCCATTCTACCCCCACCCTCTAGAACTCCATCCCGCAGTCCCTCTACTTTACCCTCTCTCCCTGCCTCCTTCTAGATCCACCTCATGACCCTCCTCTTCGACCATGCTTTTGCTCATCCACCTTCCCGCGCCTCCCTGTAGGTCCCCACCATCCCAATTCTGAATCCAGCTCACATCCAAAACACTAATTATCCAGTGCTTTGGGATGTCCTCCCAATGTGAAAGGCACTATACCGTACAATTTTTTTGTTGCTGTTGTTAAGAATGCTGTGCAAATTGAAAGAAAAGAGCCACTGTGTGCTCTAGTGAGCATTAGATACATACAGTATTCAGCAAATATCTTGCTGACTGACATGACAAATCCATCTCTTTCAGTGAGATGATCAACAAATAACTTGGGCTCAATCCTAGAAGCACTTTGCAAGAAGATCAATGCTTCATCCGTGCCAAGAGCAAAGGAGATATATGGACACAAGGCTTCCATCAATCTTTAACAACCGTTGGAGATATACTCCTCACTGTGGAGATATACCCAGACAGGATTCACTCAGTGTCTTTGCACCACAAGACATCTGAAGCACTCAGCCATGGGGAAATAGCAAACCTTGAACCACCACTCTGTATGAAAATGCTTTAGGGGATCTTCATGACAAAAAGATAATAATAATCATAATAATATTCCTTGCATTTGATATGGCCCTTTTCCTGCCTTCTAGGTGTCTCAAACACCTCACAGAATATGCTATAAAGGGAATTTACTGTACATTTGTGGGCCAAATGCGGCAGCCAATTGCACAGTAGTGTCTCACAAGCAGTTATAGATTTAAGTGACCAATTTATTATTGTTTTTTTTGAGGAATTATTATCAGGCATGTGGAGTAAGGAAACTTGACCATGGTTTTGCCCGGCCTGGAATCGAACCCATGTCTCTCGCTTGCAGGGCTCTAACCACTGACTACAGGACTCCAAGCAGTTTTGCTTTCAGTTCCTGTGTCCATGCTGACTGGAAGCATGGAATACATGATTTAACATTTATAACTGGCTTCCTATGCTAAAACAAATGTTGTCTGTTCACCACAGCAATGCTGTCAATTTCTGTACGTTACACATAAGTGTCGGAAATATTCTGATTTTATTTTCTGTATGCTGCGCATGTATGTCCTGCACAACATGCACTGTTAATATCACTTGCATTATGTGCAGGAAATAACTACACATAATGCTTTGCTGACCTCACTTAGCAGAGGAAGTGTCACTGGCCGCTTGTGAACTGGACAGGGGCAATTTGTTTTACTCGGTTTATAATAATTTACAACATTTTATATTGAATGCAGATGATGTGTTTTACAACAACAACTTTGATTAGTGATATAGTGCCCTCCTGCCAGACGGCGTCTCAGAGCGCTTCAAACTCAGAGCGTCTCTAACCTTCAAATGGTTTTAATGGAGTTGCTACTTATTTCTCAGCTCCTCAAGGCTTAATTTAAAGAAATCTATCATTCACAATAACCTCTCCAACAAGGAAGTCTGGCCATCAGAAATTTTAAAGTTGCAAAGAATTGAAATTAGTTTTAAAAATATTAGCCTTTTTCTTTCCATTCTCTTAATGTGTTTTTTCATCTAAACACATTGTGCGATTGAAAGATTAGGTTAATGACATGAAGTTAACGAGCTCGACAGTGCCATTGAGCTGAATTAGCATCAGTGGATATGTAGTTGTAAACAAAGCAATGATTCATTCAGCATCTATTGCACACATTAATTCAGCTCATTCACACTTAAGATTTTCTCAAGCCGGTTGTTTCACTAATGTTTACACTAGATTCTGTTTAAATAAAATAAAAACATTGAACATTTTGCAAATTAAACTATGAGCAAAATTGCCAAATGTCAGCACTGAGATAGTTCAGGCCAAAACATGAGCAAATGTTCAGTGAAATGTGCTCTCAATTCCCTGTGGAAGTGCACCCAGTATAAAGTAAAGAGAGCTTCACCTTCAAAAGTCAAAAGAACAGATGGCATTTGATCAAAAATGCAACCTCACAATATTCTATAACACAAGTTAAAACCATGCTACCTTGAGTGTTTGAGTACCAAATAGCATTCATTATAGTTGTTAATTACAGAGCCAAACTGTCATTTTCTGCTCCTAATAAAGATAAAATGTTTGCACTTGATCAGAATCATTGTTTGTTTAGTTGGGTTGTTTACTTAGATCTAGTAACTTATTCCTTGGGAGTCTGTTCTCCAATATCTGGAACACCATCTTAAAGTTATTTCATCTTTCCCTAACTTCCTAATTTCAAAACCCATCATGAAGCAACTTTTCAAACCGTACTTACAGCGACCTTCCCCCTCCCACAACTCAGCCCCAGTTCTCTCCTCCCAGCTCAAGTGTCCATCATTCCGATGTGAAAGGAGCCATTTACATTTTTGCCTTAATTGTGATGACTGGACCAAGGAAAGCGATTCAAAACACAAACAATGGCTTTTGCCAGCAATCAGATCTGTGGCACACTGACCCATGGATCCTCCTCTTCAATGTGATGTCTGTGGAATACGAGTATCAGTGAAGGACTATTGGTAGATAGATCAAACTACATCTCTTTGACTGGTGTTGGTCACGTTTAAAAGGGTTGCAATTTTGGGATTTCAGGAGCAATAATATACAGAATCCTGGGATTCCCCACCCCGAGAGTCAAGGTGAAAACGTCCCTCATTGTTGCTTTGATACGTCCAATTCTTTGATGATCTTATAATCCTTTCAAAAATAATAGCTGTCAAGCCACTATAAAACATGCAAAAGAAATATTCAGGAATCAGAGCAAACAGCAGATACTTAGTGATGTCTGCAAGATAACTATTCATGCTCAGATGTATACACGCAAACATTTGAGAAACAAAGCATATTGACCTGCAGAAAATGGTCAAATTGTCATCTAAGAATTTAATATTAACTTCAAAGTGCCTTGTTGAGATGTGGGCGTATCTCCACAATGGGATAACCGGTAAGGCTCTGCACAAGAGTTGGAGACTGAGCTGGCAAATGTCCCAAATATATATAAATTTACGTCATTTCTCTCACAAATATAGAATCAATTCACTTTACGGTATGTTCTGTGAAGCACTTGAGACATCGAGAAAACATGATAAGGTGCTATACCAAATGCAAGGATTACTGTTGTTACTGTATTATAAATTAGTATTCTTTCAATTTTTGGAACAAAATGTTCTGCGTAAATTGGAGAAGGAGTTTGTGAATTTATTGATGCATTTCATGGAGATTTAAGGACGATTCCTGATGTTTTGGTCATCGGCTCAGGTTAGTCTGAGCTTGATTACTTGCATCATGTAAACAGTGAATGTTGGTGAATAGACTCGGAAAAAGTGAATAGACTCGGAAAAAGTGAATATAGATAAAGCTAAAATTGGTAGTGATCTTGAAAGCGGTGACTGAGAATGTTTGGTTGAGGTAAATTGGGAAAAATCAAACAATGTGCAACAGTGTGGGATTGAGTTAAACGAAACTAGTAAACTGTGATTGTGTTGGACATCCTGAAAGCACTGGTATTGTAGTCATCAATTATTTCACGTGTTGATTAGTTGCTGTATCTACTTCATTGCGGTTATTCAAAATGCACATCTACAGCAATGTACTATACCCTGCTTTCAGAGTTTCACCTCTCACACTCTTAATGGCTCTGCAGTGCGAGTAAAACATTGTTATAAAGTCAAAGGTGCAGCTGCTCGAAAATAACAACATTTATTTGCTATTGCAAACACCTTTTCTCGTCCCCCGAAACCCAATTTCTTTAAAATGCTAACCACTGAAGAAATTTCCTCTTTGTAGAGTTTAGATTTGTTTTCCCCCCACAGAATGGTGGATATGTTGACTGAATTCCCAATAGAATTACCGCACCAATTAATTTGTTTGGAAAAAAAAGGAGATAAATAGGCATCTGTTTGAAAACATGTTGTAAGATCCTATGATAGGTGCTGAGATGCATAAATCTCCATGGGGCACAATCATTTATGTACTGCTAGGGTCAGTGAATATGGGGAGAGGGGAATGTTGTGTACAACTGGGGGAGATACAGGGATTGAGGAATATGTTAGGCTTAGTTGAATCATTAGGTTTGTTATATATTTAACTAGCATGTCATATGATTACAAAACAAATATGTACATGCATATGCATACAGTATATGTTTATTAAATAAATCAATGTGTATAGCATAACATTAGAACGTTAGGTATGAAATTAAGGAGGCTGCAGAGTTGCAGAAACCAGCCCTATCTGTGAATGTAGCAAGGTTGGCACCAGTTGTAGTAGATATGATAAATGTAAAGGACGAAGGCAGAAAACATGTTCAGTTAAAGATATCAATATACCCACTCTATGTCTTCTCAAAGGTGGGAAGTCATGGGATAAGCAAGGAGAGACAAAACAGGCCTGGGTAAATGGGTAGGTGTTTTACAATAAGTTACTTTGAGAAAACAGGTATGTTTGAGAACCATTCGGCTTTTGAAATACAGGTCAAGGATCACCGAGAAAACCAATGAGGGAATAATCACATTCAAAAGAGTTTTGTTTTAAGAGTAAACGAGGCTGGTGGAAAGTATAAAGATAAGAGGAAAAGAGTGGCTGAACACAACAATTGGAGAATATCTCAAGATGGAAGCCGAGATCTCCAGCTACGCGGTTGTCCAGAACTACTGGAATGGGTAGCATGGTTTCAGTCGTTCTGTTTTACAGGCAGGGAAGGGTCAGCTGCAGAAGCAAATGCCTGGTCTTATGCTCAGTGAATAGGCTAAACAGGGCACGAGAGGGATGTTGTTGTGTGCTATACGTCCTGGGGTTGACAAAGTTGCTATCTGCGACTGAAGGGTTTAGTGTTAAGGGCTACAAGGTATTCTGTAAAAAGTATACAACCGCCTGTGTTATTGTTAATAAGATTGTGTTGCACAATATTGGACTGTCTGGTTATTTGATTTGAGCCTCGGGGATCGGAAAACCCACCAAATACAATGGAGTTTTTGCTTGATTGACTTTGAACTTTGGGGATCACTGTAGGTAGGATCACCCAGAGGGACAGCAATGTGTGAAGTCTATGAGGAGGCAGAATTTGCATGGAGTTGTTTGACAAGCTCTTTAATGTGTTTCAGATTATTGGGGTGTTAATTTGTCTGCAGTGCTCCGTTGTGGAATCTCATCATATTCCCCTTAAATGATAATGAATCTACAAGAAATGTTTTCACAAAATCTGTACATTGCCTATTGCACACTGTGCTCATGCTATTAAAGGATGACTTCCAGCTGCTTTCAAAGGCTCCACACCCTCACTTCATTTTGTTTTTAATGATATCGGGCTCCAATTTGCAGATAGTGCAAATGCATGTATAACAAAGGAATTACAGATGTCTAATTATTTAATCAATTGATAGGATTATTCATTGCACAATTAAAGGCATCTGTATTTCCTAATTTGTAAATGGTTAACCCAGCCTTCTTACAATTATCTTTCTTTGTTTCAATTTGTACTTTATGACCTGACATGCACTCATCGGTGCACCTACTGAAATTATCAACTGCAAAGATGGCAACGAAAAATGTTTGAAAAAAGTTTCAAAGTTTCTGCATCCCAATTAAAATATATAATTTTATTAAAGACTTCCTTGTCATTGATACTCTCATCCTAATTTGCAGTACATAGTGTTAGCTTTTTTTTTAATCAGTTTCGAAGTTATCACTCTCTATAACTCTAGCATACTGAGATCCTCAACATAATTTCCAATTGGAAGCAATGCCCTTTGGAACTCTTTCTCCCAAATCCCTTTAATTTGTTCTATCTATCTCTGCTTTTGAAATATTTTGCCCTTTTCAATGGCTATGATCAACATCACAAGATATACTCCAAAGTGAATTCACTGTATATTTTATGGGTGAAACGCAGCAGCCAATTGCACCCATCAGTGTTCCACAAAGAGCCCTGGATTCAGTGACCAAAGTATAACTACCAAATAGGGTCCATCGATATCGAAATTTTCTGATATCGATATATCTGTTTGCCCATATTGATATATACCGATATATTGATATTGCGTTTTTTTTGTCCAGCGCATGCGCGCGCATTCCGCGCTCATTCGGATATCAACAAGGTAAGTTGAAAAAGTCCGCATTACACCGATATATACCGATATATCGATATATCGATATATCGCCGGACACGACATACCAATATATCAAATATTTTTCACATATCAAATTTTTCGATATATCGATATATTTTAAATTCCAATATCGGCATATCGACATGAAAATTATATCGGATATAACCGATATATCGCCGGACCCTACTACCAAATGATAAATCTCAATGATAATAATTATCACTTCACTAACATCATTTTCCTCCCAAAACATTTATCTCACTGGCAATAATGAATGGAAGATTTTAGCTTACAAAGGGGATGGGGTTCCGGCATGATCAAAAGTTAATTTACAATCTATGGCATGAGCACTAATGCTCCACAACTCACATTTATCGATTAATTTACGAGCGTCATCTCTGAAATGTCATGTATTTTTGACTGTACGGTAAAACAAAAATAAATTGCAATTACATAGTGATTTTAAAGTTGGGAGGAGATCCCAAGGCGCTGGTACAGTCAAGGGTTTGAACCCCAGCTGGATGGATTTGGGAAATTAGAGGCAGGTGGATGACAAAAGGCACAATCAAAGAGGGTCTTAGATAGACTTTGAAGGAGGCGAGTA
This sequence comes from Hydrolagus colliei, assembly GCA_035084275.1. Classification (NCBI taxonomy): domain Eukaryota; kingdom Metazoa; phylum Chordata; class Chondrichthyes; order Chimaeriformes; family Chimaeridae; genus Hydrolagus; species Hydrolagus colliei. The sequence goes on along the minus strand of CM068745.1, from coordinate 40,437,107 downwards.
AAGGTGTGTCGACCTATCACCAAGAAAGCCTTAGCACGACCAATTGTTTTGATTTCTATTGTTGAAATTGATTTTTATGCTGCGTTTGCAGGAAAGAAAGCAACAAGTCTTTCCCGAGTACAATTTCCCCCACAACATTCTGTTACGCACTGCAACATGGTGATGAGCAATGATCTAAGCAGTTCCAACAAAAAGTGATTTTAAAATTCTCATTTCATAATTAACATTGTTCTTGAACCATTGTTTTACTATCATTTCTCAACACCTAAATGTATAGAGTTTAAAACCAGTTGCAAAATAGTGTTCCTTTATTTCTTGCAATATTATTTAGAAACTTAGCCTGTGATATTATAGTGTTGATAGAGTTTTTAAATGAAGAAATATTAATTACTTATTGATTTTGGCTCAGGTAGTAGCATCTTGGCTTTTGGTCAGAAAGTTATGCATTCAAGTGCTACAACAGGACAAGTGATGTTACAAACTTGGCTGATAGTCCAATATTGTACAGAACTAAGGAAAGCATTATCTAGTTGCAGATGCCATGCTTCATAATAAATGCTAAACCGCAATTAGCTGTGAAGAACTTTGAGGTATTTGATGTAATGAATAATAATAATCCTTGCATATGATGTAACACTTGATCATGTCTTTGAGACATCTCAAAGTGCTTCACAGAATACACTATAAAGTGTAACAGGATGTCCTCCCAAAGTGAAAGGCGCTTATACAAAAGTACTGTAATTTTGATGTAGTAGACGTAGATTGAGTGACCAAATTATTGCTATTAATTTAATGGAAGGGATTATTATCCCCAGAAAAATTATCTGAAAATCAACAAACAACTGGGTTCTTACTGCTAGGTAAACAGAGGTGTGTGTGTGTATGTAATAAGGAAACTTGTCTAAGGTTATTGCCTGCCCCGCAATTGAACCCAGGTCCTCTCGCTTGTGAGGCAAGTGCTCTAATTACTATGGAACAGGACTATGTTGTACGAATATACAAATGTACCAAAACGTACAAACAAAAGGCTTTGACTCACACTAAAATGAGGAAAAGACTCCTTTCTAAAATGAGGCTCAGATCTGAAAGTGGAGCCCCCAGCCCTCACCCACACCTCCCCCCACCCCACCTCTAGAATTTTGAGAATTACTGGCATGTCAGTATTTATTTGATGAGAAAGGAAATATCAAGTCAATCTGTGACTTTGTCCTTATGGTATCACATTTGTGGAGATTTTATTTTTATTTACACTGCTTATTTTTCTCTAGAAGTGTCAGAAGAACACATTATACCTAGATGATAGTAAAGTAAAAAAAAATACACAGGGAAGGAAGCCTAGGGTTGAGTGATACAAGATATTTATAAATATAAATGTATCTAATTTTATTTAAAAGTTGGTAAGTAAAACACCCCTCGGCTCCAGTCAATTAAGTCATTTTTTTCAAAATAAAGCCTATCCTTTCAAACAAAGGAATCACCAAATACAGTAATAGCTTTTTAAGGATCTCTAACGGCACATAGCCGTTACTCTTCACTCTTTCCCTAAAGCTGATTAACTAGTATCTAATTCATTGTGTCGTTCTATAGTCAATTGTTTTTATCCTTTACCAGTTCAGTGAAACTAAATGTCAATTGTTTTTCTCCTGTGCTGACCGCCACTGGTGTAGGATACTGAAATAAATTAAGTCATAAATCATATTTAGATCTTCTGCATTCTGCTGATAATAAATAATAACAACACTTTTTAAGCTCAAAGCCAATTGGCTAAAACACACGTCAAGCATAATCAGTAAAGATTGAATATCGGGTACGTAAATTTAACTTAAATTGTGACCTGTGACTTGAGGCAGTTTGGAAATCAACAAAAAGTTCTCTCTGAGTGACAGAGACAACTTAAACATCATAACAACAACAACAACTTTGATTTACATAGCGCCCTCCACGCCGGACGGCGTCTCAGAGTGCTTCACAATAGCGGATCCCGGAATCGAGCCAGGGGCAGGGGCAGAAAGGTGACCAAAAGCGCGGTTGAAGAGAAAGGTCTTCAACTGTTACCTGAAACTGCGAAGAGAGGGGGTGAGGCGAAGGGAGTGAGGAAGGGAGTTCCAGAGCCTCGGGGCGTAGTGGCTGAAAGCACGGCCACCGAGAGTGGAGCGGAGAATTTGGGGGACCTGGAGGAGGCCAGACCCAGAGGAGCGAAGGCAGCGGGTGCTGGGTTGGGGGGAGAGGAGATCAGAGAGATAGGGGGGTGCAGAGGAGTGGAGAGATTTGAAAACAAGGGTGAGGATCTTGAAGTCGATCCTCTCTGGGATAGGGAGACAGTGAAGTCTGGCAAGGACTGGAGTAATGGGGGAGCGAAGCTTGGTGCGGGTGAGTGTGCGGGCGGCAGACTTTTGAATTAGGGGTCACAAAGTGAAGTGGAGAAATAGAGTTGCATGTCATCTACGTACATGTGGAAGTGTGCCCCATGTCTGCGGATGACATCCCCAAGAGGAAGCGTATAGATGAGGAAAAGGAGGGGGCCAAGGATGGTTTCCTGGGGTACCCCACAGGTAACTGAGTAAGAGCGGGAGGAAAATCTGTTTGTGGAGATGCACTGCTGGCGGTTTGTGAGGTAGGACTCGAACCAAGCGAGTGCTGTCCCACTGAGGTTGATGACGGAGGACAGGCGGTGGAGGAGGATGGAGTGGTCGACTGTGTCGAACGCAGCCGACAGGTCCAGGAGGATAAGGAGGCAGAGGGAGCCCTTGTCGCAGATAGAGAAGGCGTAATTTGTGATTTTCACAAGCGCAGTCTCTATACTGTGGGCAGGGCGGAAACCGGACAAGACAGGTTTGAAGAGGGAGTGGGAGGAGAGGTGGGCGTGGAGTTGGTTTGCGTTCAAGCACTTTTGAAAGGAAGGGCAGGTTAGAAATATGGCGGTAGTGGCTAGGGTTTGAGGGATCTAGGGAGGGTTTTTTAAGGAGAGGGTGATGACAGCAGTTTTATGGGGGGCGTGGACTGATCCGGTGCAGAGGGACTGGTTGATGATATCAAACCAGCAGTGGGCAGAGGAGCGGGAGCTGGGTGACAGTAGGTTAGTGGGGATGGGATCGAGGCAGCAGGTTGTTGGCCTCATAGAGGTGAAAGTGCGTAAGAGGGAGGAAGGAGAGATGGGGGAGAAGGAGTGTAGGAAGGGGGTTGAGATAGGAGCTGAAGATGGGGGGGGGGGGGGGGTGAGGGGGATGGGGTGGCGGTGGTAGTGGGTGATGAGAGGCTGGAGGATGATGCTGCCTGGCGGCTATTGTGGATCTTGGAAGAAAATAAGTCCATGACCTCCTCGCACTTAGCATTTGAAGTGAGGATTGAGGAGGCCTGAGGGGGGAGGGGTGCGGAGGAGGAGGTGGTGGGTGGAGGAAAAGAGGACTTTAGCGTTGTTGTTTACCTCTAGGATGATGTTAGAATACTAAGCCGTTTTTGCTTGACACAAGGAACGGCGGTAGCTGTGGAGATGCTCGAGCCACAGTTGGTGGTGAACCGTGAGGCTGGTTTTCTGCCACCTGCGCTCGAGCAACCGGGTTTCGCATTTGAGGGTGCGGAGATGAATGTTGTACCAGGGGGAGCCGGTGGGGTTGGAAATATACCTGGATTTCATGGGTACGAGAGAGTTGAAGGTAGAGGAGAGGTGATCATGGAGCAGCTGGACAGATGTGGGTGGAAGACCAGAGCGGTAGGAGATCAGAGGATGTGAGGGCATCTGTGGTGGGAGACTTTTCGATGGGCAGAAAAGTATGGTTGAGGGCTTGGTGGAGGGGAGAGGGCTGGAAGAGGAGAAGGAGACAAGAAGGTGGTCCGAGATGGCCTTGTCCGAGATGCTGAGGTCAGAAATTTCAAGGCCATGGGTGATAATGAGGTCGAGGGCATGGCCACGGTTGTGGGTCGGTCAATGTGGAGGGTGAGGTTTAGGGAGGAGAGGAGGGCAGTGAAATCGGAAGAGGTGGTGCAGGGGGAGTTTAGGTGGAGTTTGAAGTCGCCCATGATGAGCAGGCGTTCAGAGCTGAGGGACAGGGAGGAGAGGAGAGTGGAGATATTGGAGATGAAAGAGCCAGGGGTTTTAGGAGGACAATAAAGTAGAAGGATTTTTAAGGAAAGGGAAGGATGGTAGAGCGTGAGATGCATTTTTGTTTTGAAGAACATTCATGATGGTGCAAAATATAAAACACTCCAGATACTGGAAATCTGAAACAAAAACATAAGTCACCCCATAGATGTTGCTTGATCTCCTGACTTCTGTTTTTGATTCAGGGGCTTTCTGCCTTATTATTAAATGCTGTAATGGTATCTTAATCATAGCATAGAATAGCCAGTTAAATAAACATTTACAGAGTGATGCAACATCACTGGTGCCATTCAAGCATAGTGAAGACTTGATCTCAAATGATAGATAGAGCAGTGAGTGGACAGGAATAGGTACCTTACAAGATTGAATGAAGAGCAGAGAATTTACTATTTCAGTTAAGATTTCAGAATTTACTGTAGCGTAGTGTACTATTTCACTTGGATTCTTCCCAATGATAAATATTTGAAAGGCACAGCCAAATGGAGAGTACAACACATTTACACTATAAAACTGTTCTTGGAAGTTGAACTAACGTAGAGTGCCATACAAATTATATTTTATCTGGTTTCTCTATTACAGTATTAAGAAAGCCTTTCATATAACTACATGACCACCTACTGTGAGTTGCAATTTAAATATATCTCAAAATTTCAAAATTTCCTTGGTAAATAATGTTTTGATTTCCCACTGGTATTTCATTGCAAGTCAAAAAGTACCAAGATAAAACAAATCTTAGTCTTATTTTCACACAGACAAGTATAAATGTATCACAATAATTACAGTTAATATGTTCGCATCCAAGCTCGACTACACTGATTCTGTGCTTCTCAGCCTTATCAACTCTTCCCTCCATAAAATGCAGATCATTCAGAACATTGCAGCTCATGTCCTCTACTGCACTAAGCTCCATGGTCCTATCCCCCCACCCTCACCTGGGTCCACATCCCCCAGAAGATATAGTTCAAAATAAAGCATCTTGGGACGTCCACCCGATGTGAAAAGCGCTTGATAAATGTAATTTTGTTATTGTTGTCTGTCATTGCCTTCAAATCCCTCCACGGCTTTGTTCCTTCCTACCTCCGTGACCTACTAACTCCACATAAACCTGACTGCTTCCTCTGCTCAGTGGGCTTTGAACTGCTCCATGTCCCCCTGCCCGGCACAACCCATCATCAACAATCAGGCCTTATGTCTTTCTTCATTCCCTCGCCTCCTTCAAGGCCCATCTCAATACTCCTCTTTGACCATGCCTTTGATCACACTCCTACTCCTGACCTTCAACCATCTTGATCCCAACCCCCAGCTCAGGTACAAATACTTAACTGTCCTTGGGATGACATCCCAATGTGAAAGATGCATTTGAATTGTAATTTTTTGCTATTTTCCATTACCATCAAATATAACCTTTGATGACTGCACATCATACACCTGCTTACCTTACCAATGCTAAAAAAAAACATGGTTAACCATCACTATTCGAGTTAAGATCTTTCCGCCTTCCAACATTCATTGCTTTGCACACATATCTTTTATAAATATTTCATCATATGCGCAAAAGTGTTTCCCAATACTTATATTTAGTACTGTCCTACATTGTGTATGTATATCTATTCTAAATAACTCAATTTCCTGACTTATTTCTGAAAAGCCACTATCAAAAAATATTCTTTCAGCAGCTGTTATAGGCAATTTATATACAGTATTAATACAGTACAAGTTACTTGATTTGAATTAATATAGTACAAGCTACTTGGTTTAATCCCAAACACAATTGGGAAGGCACTCCACCCAGCTTTCCTAACCATTTATATTACGCCCATTTAGGTCAGGGAAAAACCACGGGCAAGTTTCCTTATTCCACATGCATGATAATAATCCCTCAAGAGAAAAAAAATCAAAAATAAATTGGTAATTTCAATCCACAACTGTTTGTGAGACACTGCTTTGTGCAATTGGTTGCTGCATTTTGCCCACAAATATACAGTCAATTCACGTTACAGTATATTCTGTGAAGTGCTTTGCGACGTTTAAAAGACGTGAGAAGCGCAATATCAAATGTAAGGATTATTATTTTGAACAATGAGATAGTGGGGTGATAATTGTGATACACTAATTATTACTAGTAACTAGAGTCCGGCGATATATCGATATATCGCTAAAACCCGATATAATTTTCATATCGATATGCCGATATAGGCATTTCAAAAATATCGATATATCAAAAAATCAATATATCGAGGTAAAAAATCGGAATGCGCGCACACTGAACTACAAGACCCAGAATGCTCATCTCTATACACAATGCACAGACCGAGGTGCAAAGCCACCATATTGTATTCATAGTCCTCGAATACAATAAACAGGTATGCAAGGGGTGGGTGGGGGGAGAGAAGGGTTGGGGGGGGGTCAGGGGGAGAGAGACGGCTGGAGGGGGGGAGAGAGATGGCTGGGGGGGGAGAGAGAGACAGCTGGGGGGGGTGAGGGGGAGAGAGATGGCTGTGGGGGGGGAAAGATGGCTGGGGTGGGGTGGGGGAGAGAGAGACGGTTGGGGGCGGCGGGAGTTGGTGAGAGACGGCTGGAGGGGGGGGAGAGAGACGGCTGGGGGGGGGGAGGGAGAGAGAGACGGTGGGGGGGGGGGGAAGGGGGAAAGAGGCGGCTGGCGGGGATGGGGGAGAGACGGGGTGGATGTGATAATATACAGATAGATAGAGATGTGGTGGATGTGAGAGAGGAGAGAGACACAGACAGAAAAACACAGAGATGGAGAGAGTGAGAGACACAGAGAGAGAAAGATATTTACCTCCTGAGGAGATAGACCCCGAATGCACGCGCACCCGGAATGTGCGCACACCCGGAACGCGCACGCATGCGCAGTATGAAAACTCCGAAAATATCGATATATCTCGATATGAGCCCATCGATATATCTAAATCGGAAAATTTCCATATTGACGGACCCTACTAGTAACCAATTCAAGTTTCCCTGGATTGATCAGCTTGATCATTTTCTTGAATATTTGTACCTACACCTTCTAGAGAGTTTCCGTATCCTCCTTCCCTCCAAATGCATTCAACACCTTGGCATCTTCTCCCTCGATGCTTGATCACAAGATACATTAAAATGGTTGCACATATTGCTGAAAGGGGAATGATGGGGGAGGAAAGGGGATGAGGAGAGAAGCTTCTGTTTCTGACACTGGAGCCTATCTTTGTATTACTCAAGATCTCTTCACTCCAATATATGATTGTGATTGGCTGTTTTTGTGAATATTGGTACCTTATTGTAAAGAAGTGATGAGCAAGTGACTTCCTCCCCAAACAAAAGATGCTCTATAAATGTTATTTTGTTGTTGTTGTTCTAGCAAGATATGTATGTCAGAACTTAGACTTCCCCAGTTATCTGCATTTTGCAGAAGAAAAATCACATAAATAAATCAAAATCTCATTGAGCTTGTGGATATTTTAAGATCGGCAAGGGAACAATAAGCCGTAGCCTTCTGAGGTAACATGCACTCCAAGTCCCCTTGATACACATCAGATTTTGCTCATTGGCAGAACCTGGGTGACACAACCATCACTGGGAGCAAGGATTCTTCTTACTCTTCTCCAGTTAGCAAGCCCAAACCTAATAGCTAGGGTCATCCCAATTAGATATCCAGCAGGATTCTTGACAGCTAGTGCTCTCAATGGTAAACTATGTGGATTTAGCAGATTGAAGTCCAGCAATGCCCAATTTACATTTTGGGGCTCCCAGGTCCTGGTCCTCATCTAGTATTTTCTTGAATTAGATTAGCAGGGTGTATCCCTCTAGGAACTGCACATACAATGAACATTCTATTTATAGATGGAATATATATTTGGCACTCTCGTTAGGATACTGTTAAGCGTGGTGCAGGGTTTCTGTATACATCAAAAACTTGGGTGACCCCCAAAAAGTAGATTTTTTTTCATTTCCTAATTTGGAGCAATGGATTGCTTTTCATAAATGCAAGATGCTGAAGTGACAAATAATTCAACTGATGCAGTTCAAGAAATACTTTCAACAGAACTAATGTGTAATTTTCTGACAGAGATTAGCAAATGGTACAATATCAATTTCAAAATTGTAGCAACCCAAAATGTTGCAGCATTCAGCTCAGTGTTGCATTAAGGCCACCGTTCCACCTCGCTAGCCCTCAGTGGCTAAAGTCCAATTTTTCACTTACAGGTAATTGGATAGTAAACTTACTAACATTCTTAATATAAATTACTATTATTTTCAAGCACACAGTTCTGCTGCCTAATTAAATGCCCAGTTTGACATGATGGTGATTTATCACACATTCTAATGTCCAGTTGGTGAATGATCTAGTTGTATCATTCTGCGGGGATGATTTAGTACGCAGGAGAGAAGGGTGGCAGTCAGAAATTAGGCAATAAACTGGTCACTGGAGAACCCAATCAATTGAAATGACATCTGTTGCACTACTGGGTACACTGAGTCTGATTAAACTGAACAATATCACACTGCTGCTTACTGATATCTATTTTCTGACTGACAAACAAAAATAAAAACAGTGCAGCATTCAAAGCTCCACAATAATCAGGAAAGGAACATTGGACCTCTGAATTTGAAGATACACAGCACGAAAATGGTGATCTTACTCTCTCGAGGTGGGAGTTGAAAGAGGCTAGGGGGGTGGGGGGGGAGGTGGAGGAATTGTGAGATGGAATTCCGAACGTTGGGGAGCATAATGGCTGAAGGCTCACCCGCCTGTGGTGATCGGGGGACATGGAGCAGCCTGGAGCCTGCTAAACGGAGGGAGCGGACAGGATGGTAGGGTGTCGCAGATGTAGGGTAGGGTTAGGCCATGGAGTGTTTTAAAGGTGAGGACCAGGATCTTGAATTGAATCCTCTGAATGATGGGAAGCCAACGGGTTCGTTGAAAATGGAGGAGCTTGGTGCAGGAGAGGACACAGGCTGCAGAGTTCTGGATGATCTGCAGCCTATGGAGGGAGGAGTTCCGAAGGCCAACAAGCACGGTGTTGGCACAGTCAAGCCTGAACATGATGAGCATTAATGAGAGTTTCAGTGAACCAAGGCGTCAGATAGTGGTGGAGTCGGGCAATGTTACTTAGATGACGGAAGACAGAATGGGTCATGGTATGGAGGTGAGAGAGATAAAACAGTTGAGGATCAAACAAGATACCTAGGTTCCTGACTGGCTTGATGATGTGGAGTGTGCATCTATGGAAGTTGATGCTATTAGTGCCTGTTGCGTGAAGGCGCCAGCGTGAGCCAATCAGGAAGGCATTGGTCTTGTTGACATTCAACTGTAGAAAGCTATCTCTCATCCAGCACTTGATGTCTGACAGGCAGTCTGTCAGGACAGCAGTGGTCCTGGAATTGAGGATGAAGGCAGAAAGATAGAGTTGGTGTCATCCGCATACATATGAAAATTGACCCCTTGTCTGCGGATGATGTCACCAAGGTGGAGCATATAGATATTGAAAAGGAGAGCGAGAAGGACAGAGAGCTAGGGGACATCACAGGTGATAGTGCTGGGGGCTGGAATAGAAGTCATTAGTGGAGATAAAGTGGAGATGGTGGGAGAGGTTAGAGTCAAACCTGGCAAGGTTGAGCTGACAGGAGAGATGGTGCAGAGGATGGATTGCTCAATGTTTAAAATGTTTAAAATGTTGTCACTGTTGGCAGCATGGAAGCCGGATTGGAGGAGTTGAAAGAGATAATGGTGAGAAAGAAAGAAGCAAACCTGGAACACAGCAACTCGCTCCAGGGCCTTGGAGAAGAATGGGAGGTTGGAGATGGCGTGGCAGCTGGAGAGTAGGGTTGGGTCCAGGGAAGGGTTTTCAGGATGGGGGTGATCACAACTGTTATTGGAGGGGTGGGAACATTGCCAGTGGATAAGGAGAGGTTGATGATGTTGGTTTGGAAGGGAGTCACGAATGGGAACTGAGAGATGAGGAGACAGGTGGGGATGGGGTCAAGGAAGCAGGTGGTGGGTTTCATTTTGGAGATGATAGTGGTGAGGGAGGAGGGAGAGATAGGGTTGAAGTTGTGTATTTGTGGGGAGGTGTCATGAGGGAGAGGTAATGAGGGGGTAGTTGTAGACAGGATAGAGGTGGCTGAATGGATCCACTCGATTTTGGATTAGAGGAAGTCCCGGCATGTCCTCACAGTTGGAATTGGAGGAGAGGATGGGTGAAGCATGGGAAGGTGGATGAAGGAGACAGTTTGTGGTGGAGAAGAGGAGCCTGGGGTTATCTTCGGCCTCCAAGATTATAATTTCAGCCCTAATGAAAATCTTTGGATGGTTCTTCAAGACAAACTTGTGCAGTAAAGCAAACAAAATAAACCAGGATCCTGACTCCAAGTTCAGGTGGAGGTTAAAATAACAACAAAAACTTGTATTTCTATAGTACCCTCCACACCGGACACTGAGCCCAAGGCCAAGCCAGGCCTTGGGGAGGAGGAAGGTGGGGGAGGATGGTGACAGGGGAGGAGGAAGGTGACAACTGTAAGTGTGTTTGAAGAGAAAGGTCTTCAGGCAAGATATGTAGATGAAAAATAATAGTACGAGATGAAGGCGTTGAGGGATGGAGTTCCAAAGTTTCAGGACATAGTGGCTGAAAGCTCATACCGCTCCTTAGAAAGATAATGGAGTTTATCCCTGGCCAACAAGCCCCAAAATAAAATTGAGAATTTCACTTCATGATTATCTGAGGAACACTGTTGTGCAAAATGTAAATGTCATGTTCATATTATGTAAATCACACTGACTAATCCAGAGGCTGCTTTTCATTGCAAATCCTGTGAAGTACTTTGCAGTGTTCTCCTGATGTTAAAGGTACTATACCAAATGCAAGTATTATTGAGCTGAATCTTTAATATAAACGTACAGTTCATTGAGTAATAATTAATTGGTAGATGAAATTATAAGTTATAATTAGGTTGTAGGCATGACTGAATATTGTATTGGTATTTTGGAAGCTTTTCTTTAATTTGCTTCTCAACTCTTTTCAAGTTAACAATCTGCACACACATATGCTGTTGGAGGCAGGGGGTGTGGGGGAGAGAGAGGGACCATAAGCATGGTTGGAGAGGAAGGTCTTCAGTCATGCTCTAAAAGAGGAGAAGGAGGGCGAAGGTGGAGGGATTGGAGAGGTTGGGAAACGCCAAAGCTTCGGGGTGTGGCCAATGATGGTGGAGCACTCTGAGACGCCGTCTGGCGTGGAGGGCGCTATATAAATCAAAGTTGTTGTTGTTGGAGCGGAAAGGATGAGGGACAAGTGCAGGAGGCCAGAGACAGACAAGCAGAGGGAGCTTTAAATTATTGAACCTGATAAAAAATATATATATCTCAATATCATTAGTAGAATGATTGTCTTTTGACCTTTGGTTTCCAACAATGGCGGCTAATGTCAAAGAATATTCTAAATGAAATTTAAAGGTCAAATTAGGTTATTAATGTATTTCATTACATCAATGAATGCTATGGTGACAAGGAAGAATATGGAAGTACTATTTAGCTACAAACAGTAGCATTTATCTGACACCAGAGATACAACTCCTCGTAATTCACAGGTTATTCACAGGTGGTCCTTTTATACATCTGGTACAGTGCACCTTTTCTCAGGTGTTAAGGGATATGTAGAAGGCAAGAAATAGTATAAAGCCAGTGTACAATCTCTTATTATGATCCCCAATGGCTGGAAAGCCTTATGAATTAGCCGGTGCAGGTCTTCTCACTGTTATTGGGAAGCTATTATTTGAATAAGCAATAATGGGTTCCAAGATGCAGTTTATTAACTCATTGTATAACTAACCTTTGTTAAATCTAATCATTGCATCCAGGCTTGACTACACTAACTCTCCACTCAATGGATTTCTCAACTCTTCCTTCCACAAGATGCAGATTATTCAGCAACTTCGGGTCAGGCCTTTAGCTGTTCTGCCCCCATCCTCTAGAACTCCATCCTGGAATATCTTCGCCTCGCACCCTTGCTTGCCTCATTCAAAGCCTGTCTCAAGACCTCCCTTTTTGACCATGCCTTGGGCCACGCACCAAGCCATTTTCATTGACCTTAACTGGTCATGTTTTGGGACTTCATCCCAAAATGAAAGGTGCTATACAAATGTCCTATATGTTGCTTTTGGAAAGTCCTGAACTTTAAGTTTTTCAGAGTTTTGTTATCAATGTTCCTGAAGGCTATTTCTGCAAATAACTTCCAGTGTGAAACAGAAGCATTTTTTGAAACGTTGTTGCAAAATATCACATTTTTAAAATGAGAAGCATTCTCCAGTTGTGCAGTACATACCTAAGCATCTTTGATTGTGATTCAAAGTATACAATTGCTCTAGTTACTTTTGACATTTAATGTACTGGTAAAATGAATCTTTAGTCACTACATCTTCATTATTTTCATCATCTGCCTGATGGAATCATTACTTTTTTTCAAGTCTATGGTATTTGAGTCAAATTTCTATTGGATGTTTAAAATTATTATATTGTCCAGGGCTATGGAATCAGCTTGTGGGAGATCTTTATGCTAACAAATAATTTAATCTGAGTTTTTTCGGCACTGTTATGAAGGTTAAAGGCAGGAGGCTGTTCAAAATAGGCAATGAAAGACAGACGTCAAATGTGTTATCATTTTAAATTGAGTGGGTCACACAGTGTACGATGCGGGAAAGGGCTAAATGATACTGCACATCAACTGATTTTAAACAGAAGGATTACATTTGTTTGGGAAAACATTGATAGAGGAAGGAATAGTCAAGAACGGGTAGAAAATAATAATCCTTGGATATGATACAGCGCTTTTGACGTCTTCTAGATGTCTCAAAGTGCTTCACAGAATATACTGTAGCAATAACCACTGCGCCAAAATTGATAGAAAAACCCGATTTTAGACAAATAATGGTCACTCAAAATATCTAGAGGAATAACAATTAGATAATTGTTAAAAATACATGGATTTAATTTTATATTGTTTAGAATTCTGAAATAGCATTAAGATAGAGGACCAGAAAATTTGCTTCACCTCAGGTAGAATGCTTGAAGCGCTCTGAGACGCCGTGCAACATGGAGGGTGCTATATAAATCCAAGTTGTTGTTGTTGTTGTTGTAGGGATTTAATGCAGCTTTCATGGACTTAATATTAAAGACAATAACATGTCTACACCTGCAGTAAATAAAGGCAATTTTGTGTGGTGCAAGCGGCATGTAAGAACAAATGTGATTCATTTATTTTCAGTGCAGAATGGTAATGGGCCAAAATTTCTCATGGACTTAGCCTTCAATATCAATATCAACTGTTTTCAAATTTTAAATGGTGCACAATGTTGAAAAATCTTAAATTTAATCTCAATGTTGGAGCTGAATAATATTTTTTTACCATTCCGATTTTTTACCTTGATATATCGATTTCCTGGTGTATCGATATTTTTGAAATGCCTATATCGGCGTATCGATATGAAAATTATAGCAGGTTTTAGCGATATATCGATATATCGCCGGACCCTAGTAAACACCAGACTTATTGGATTCTGGGTATCCAGAATTTGAAGCTAATGTGAACGGGTCCAAAATGTAAAAAATAAAGAAAAACTTGCAGACATGGTGATGTGTAGTTTGAACCAGCCATATTATCTTTGAACTATGATTGCTGGCTTTCAATGATTTGTAGGGGGATTGACTTTCATTCAGTTTGAATTTTACCAGAAAAAAATAGCTAATTCACTATATTCTGGTTGTTGGTTCTAATAATTACGATGCCTGTACCAGTATTTTTCAGAGCTGAAAAAAGTTGGTAAATGCCTGCATCAGCATTGTAATTATACTAGCTGGAAATTACTGCTTGCCAGAACAGATCTACCCCCTTGTTAGTCGAACCAAAATAGTTGGCTGAGGGCAAAATGTTGGACTCTTAAGAAACAGCTCAGTATTGTAATGGAAGGCAGAAGGCATGATCAAAAGAGAGGGTCGAGACCGGCGTTGAAAGTGGCAAGGGAAGAAGTGAGATGAAGGGACTGTGGGATGGAGTTCCAGAGCGTGAAGGCAGGGAGGCTGAAAGCCCAAACGCCAATGGTAGGACAGGTCAGACGAGAGCTGTGGAGCAGACCGGAGCCTCTTGAACAGAGGGAGCAGGCAGTTGATAGGTGGTCAGCGGGTCAAGGAAATAGGAAGGGGCAAGGCCGTGGATGGACTTGAAAGTACAGACAAAGATCTTGAAATAGATCCGCTGGGGGATGGGGAGCCAATGGAGCCGGGTGAGGGTGGGAGTGACGTGGTCAAAGAGTCCAGTGCATGAGAGGACATGAGCTGCAAACTTCTGGGTAATCTGCAGCTTGTGAAGGGAAGGGCTGGGAAGGCTGATGATGAAGGAGGTCCGGAGTCAAGACTTGACGTTATAAATGAATGGGTAAGAGTTTTGACAGCCTGAGGGGTAAGGCAGTGATGGAGTCTGGCAATGTTACGGAGGTAGTAGAAGGCAGTGTTGGGCATGGTGTGGATGTGGGGGAGAAAGGACAGTTCAAGGTCAAACAAGACACCCAGATTCCTGACTGACTTCATGAGATGATTTGTGCAGCCATGGGTGCTGATGTTGCCAGTACCAGAGGTGCGGAGGTGCTGGTGTGAGCCAATCAGGAGAGTCTCAGTCTGTAGAAAGTTGTCCCTCATCCAGGACTCAATGTCAGACAGGCAGTCAGGAAGCCAGTAGTCCTGGGGTTGAGGATAGAAACAAAGAGGTAGAGTTGGATGTCATCCGCAGACATGTGGAAATTTACCACATGTCTGTGCATGATATTACCATGGGAGCATGTCGAGAGTGAAGAGGAGGGGACCAAGGACAGAGCCCTGAGGCACAAGACGCTATGGCGGCTGGAAGAAAAACCATTGGCAGGCACAAAGTGGAGACAGTGATGTCTGAAAGCACTTCATAGGATATACTGTAAGTGGATTGACTGTATATTTTGTGGGCAAAACGCAGCAGCCAATTATGCACAGCACAATTTGTGACTCACAAAATTCATGGATTCAGTGACCAAATTACTATTGTTTTGTTTTCTTAAGAGATTATTAAGATAACAATAATTATCTTAATAATTATTAAGTTATTATTATCTATAATAATTAATAAGGAAACGCTCAAGTTTTTGCCCTGCTGGGAATCAAACCCTGGTCTCTTGCTTGCAAGATGAGTCTCTAACAACTGATCTACAGGACTTCAACTTTTATTTTACATTTTACATTTCTTGTTGACCTTTTTGGATGGTTTGACATCCTGAAATATATTTTTGCAGTAGGTTGAACACCTTCCTTTTATTGTACTACCTTTTTTGAAACTTTCAATATTCTAACATTCTTATCTAATTTGTTTAAAAATGGTTATATTTAATGACCTTCTATAATTGCTAAAACAAGGTCAGAACCATTAACTAAATTTCTCTCTGCTGATTAATAATAAATAAGTATAATTTTACCTATCTACAATTGAGATAGTTTGACTAAAGCAGTCATCATGCAGATCTCCAGTGCTCCAATATTGGAGATATCTATTGTTATAAATACTGTATTCACTTCTAATAATCCATCAGAACTTCCAACAGGAGAACTTAACTGCATCATTTTTAACACCTGATCACAATTTAACACAGACACTTTCAGGCATTTATTTATTGAAGTTAGCCTTTAAATTGATAGTGATAATCATAAAATGACAAAGACATTTTGTGGTCCGTCTCAATGCCACGGTTTTGGTTGGGTGAGCGGGGGGTGGTGGTGAATGAAATTTTGATCAAGCTGGTCGCAAGCAAATTAATTCAAGTGAATGCAACTTGGAGGTGGGTTTCTTCACTTTCAAGGGTCAAGTGAAAAGGTTCTATAACAACAAAATCTATTGATCTATTCAAGTTTTATTTTTTCTTCCTGTGGGCAAACAAGCACCAAGAGAGATCCATCAATCCATGGCACAATTTGCTGTAATATTGTGATGAGAGGTTCCCTAGCAAAAAGTGCTTTGAAAAGTGCCTATCTTCTCCCTGCAGAGAAGATAGGCAGATTAAGGCAGAAAAACGTTCTCTTTCTGACATGTAGACTCTGCTGTTCCACAATAAACTGCTACATTGAGCCTGAGAGGAATGCAGGTCATCTCACCATCTAATTTGTTTCCCAATTACAACAATATGGTTCACCTCTGACAATCTCCTTTCCCTGCCAGCTAAACTATTTTAATTAAAGACATCCACTGTGGCTCAAGAGTTGATAAAAGGGGCAAAACTATTCTGGAGAACAGATACATTGTACAACGCAGAATACTGTCAACATTTATCATTACAATTTCAACCACAACATTTTGAAAAAGTAACAGTGCTCAACAGGTAAAAACAAACTGGACAGGCAATCTGTGCACTTCTCACTCCATAAGTCGGCTCTGGTATTGTCACAACTAGGAATGCTAATGCCAATTGAGACACAAGGGATAAATAACAATTAATTTCAGCCCATCACAGCATTTTATAGCATTACTATAAACTATCACAGATTCCTCTGCTGAATTAAAATCACACCAGAACATGACCCAGAGTGTGCAGAATCTCAAATGTTTCCCAAGACGGGTCATTAGATCACCCTCTGCATTATGATGTGATGTGTTTTGTAAAATGTTTTGACCCTGACTTTCAGAACAAAAACGTCTCCCAGCTGTCTGCCCTACTCTTTTTGACCTTTCACACCTGCCTGCAAATATCAGACATTGACAGGACCTTCACCACCAGTGAGAGCGAAAGGTTCTCTCCACCTTTACTTTGAGAAATTACAATGCTGCCACACAGCGTCAATGCTGTATGTACTGAAAGTCCTATGTTTGTGGTTACCTCTGGGATAGGAACAGAGAATACAAATCTTGAACACTGCCCATCACAGTAATGAGTAAACGCCAAAGAAACACACTGTTCCTTTAACTTCCAGAACGCAAAGACTAGATTGTTGTATAGCAAGACTTATCAGTCCACCCCAATGCATCTTACATTGTGAGATACAGAGGCCCCATCTGCTTGTTAAGGTGGACACTTAATATCCCATTGACACTGGTCAAAAAGAGAAGGGAATTATTCCCAGTGCCTTGGCCAATGATTCCCCAAAATAAAATGAGTAATTTGCTTCATGGCTGTTTGTGGAACTTTGGTGCCATGCGTGCACACACAATATACAATCACTGCACTTTGTAGGATAGGCTGTGAAGTGTTTTGGGATTTCCTCCCAATTTGAAGGCTGCTCTACCAAATAGAAATATTATTATGCATTAGGGTCCGTCGATATGGAAATTTTCCGATTTAGATATATTGATGGGCTCATATCGAGATATACTGAAATATCTATATTTTGGGGGGTTTTGTACTGCGCATGCGCACGCAGCGCGCACATTCGGGGCCTATCTCCTGAGGAGGTAAATATATTTCTCTCTCTGTGTCTCTCACACTCACTCTCTCCATCTGTGTTTTTCTGTCTGTGTCTCTGTGTCTCTCTCCTCTCTCACAACCCCCCCATCTCTATTCATAGATTCATAGATTCATAGAATTTTACGGCACAAAAGGAGGCCATTCGGCCCATCTAGTCTGTGCCGGCTCTTTGAAAAGAGCGATTCAATCCCACTGCCCTGCCCGCTCCCCATAGCCTAATAGACCTGTTCTCCCTAAATAAAGATCTAATTCCCTTTTAAAAGTTGTTATCGAATCAGCCTCCACCACCTTTTCAGGCAATGCATTCCAGATTCGAACAAATCGCTGAGTGAAACAATTTCTCCTCAGCTCCCCTCTACTTCGCCCTGAAACTATTTTAAATCTGTGACCACGAGTCACAGATTCGCCCACGAGTGGAAATCATTTTTCTCTATTTGCCCTGTCAAAACCCCTCATGATCTTATAAACCTCTATTAGGTCTCCCCTCAATCTTCTCTGCTCCAGAGAGAATAACCCTATCTATCTGTATATTATCTCATCCACCCTGTCTCTCCCCACACCCCACCCCCTGCCACCATCCCTCTCTCCTCCCTCCCCCCGCTGCCGTCCCTCTCTCCCACCCCCACCCCGCTGTCTCTCTCCCCCCCACCCTCACCAGCAGGCTCTTTCCCCCTCCCCCGCCCCGCCGTCTCTCTCTCCCTCCACCCCCCAGCCGTCTCTCTCCCCCTCCCCCACCCAGCCGTCTCTCTCCCCTCACCCCTTGCATACCTGTATATTGTATTCTAGGACTATGAATACAATATGGCGGCTTTGCACCTCAGTCTGTGCATTGTCTATAGAGATGAACATTCTTGGTCTTGCAGTTCAGTGTGCGCGCATTCCGATTTTTTTCCCTCAATATATTGATTTTTCGATATATCGATATTTTTGAAATGCCTATATCGGCGTATCGATATGAAAATTATATCGGGTTTTAGCGATATATTGATATATCGCCGGATCCTATTATGCATTTGTTTGTATACAAAAGCAATCACTGCACTTGACATCAATTACCTTAAAGCATTTTGTAACATTGAAGTAATAAAAACATAGGTTATATTTTGATTTACACAAGGGACATGATTAGTATTCAACTTTAAATTCCCGATCTTGCATCTCTAGTTCCATTTGAACACATTCAGTATCCTCTGAAACAACAACAACAAAATCACACTTGTATAGCACCTTTCACGCAGCACACAAACTCAGAGCAAGTATGTTGTGCAAACAGACAAGCTGACAGTTAAGGATTTTCTTCAATCATAAGATTATCCAACACAAAATACAGTACTTTGGATAACAGTAACTCAATATAAAAGTATTTCCACTCATTGCATTAAAAAAAATCTACCAATGTGTACCAAAGATACACAAAAAGTTCCTACTGTCAAATGAATTATGTCAAGTACAAAGAAAATCTCAAGATCCCTCTGCACAGGAAAAAAAGATTTAACAGTGGAACATCGCTAACTTCTTTAAAGGAATCATCTGATTTTTAGAATATGTTCCATAATGTCAATAATCGATACATTTCATTTGGCACCTTTCAGGTATCGTAAGCTGGATCAATGTGCCACACTCTACAACCTGTATTAACTATTTTGTAGTCAAATTGAGCACACCAATATCCCACAAACATCCATGGATCCAAGTGTCAATTTTATTTGAGAAATTGTTGGTCAGGACACTGAGAAAAACTCCCTTCTCTTTATGCACAAAGGAACATAAAAGGGGGATAAAACATTTGAACTGAAACGAGCAGAAAATAATCTTACTGTGGCCAAAATTAATCTCTAGCAAGGTTCAATCACCAGGATTGTTTCCCATAACTTTTCAAACCTATTTTCTGCTGCAATGCTTAATGGAGGAAGAAGTGAATCACTTTGGCACACAATTGCTTTGGTCATTTAAATGTGACCTCAGATCGATGGGTCCATCTGATGAACAATTTTGCTGGAAATCTAGGTGAAATTTGTTGTGAAATATAAAAGCCTGATTTGAATAAAACAAAAATCAGTATGTTCTCTTGTTACAAATTAAACTATACCTGTTTCTTCAAAACCTTTCCAGTCAGTTTCTTGTGTTCAGTTGAGTATGAAAAGTAGGAATCGACAATTTACATGGACTAAGTCTGCCTAAACTTTTTCAAACTACATTGTACACCTTTTACTGGAGCTTTGTGCTTCATATTTTGTTTCAAGTATCAACCCTGCCACTCAGTGCTATTGCTGATTGTGGCACTCTTTTACTGCAGCAACATTTATATATAGTAGCATGCTTCACATGGATTGACACAGAGCACTCAACAATGGTGGTGTTTGATGCTATTGTTAAATGTTCCGAGGCATTAACCAGTGTGAATGTGGCTATATAATGCATTTTTTTGTTACTGTTGTGGTATAATATCAGGATTGCAATTATACTGAGTGGCTGGACTGGTACTAAAAAGCTAAATACTTCACTGTACACAGATGGAAGAACAGCCATTTGTCATTTTCATTTTTCTAAGTGCACATCATTTTTACAAGGCCACTGGTCAACAACTGAATATAATTGATGCCTCTGGTACTTGAGAGCGATAGAGAGACGAAAAAAAATAACTTTTGGGCATGAGATACGTGCAAGGTTTATATAAATTCATTAAGACTTGATGGATATTAATGAGTTCACTGACAAAGTTGAACACTTTGATAATTAAATTAATTATAGTAGAAACACACTCTAAATCAATGATTTAAGAAATATATGAAATTGAATACGATGTTCTGACAGTTTTATTGCAGTTCAATGATGGTTCATACATCTCTTAAGTAAACCTATAAAAGTATGAGTATGCAAATTCATGCAAGGCATTCATAGGCTTCATAATACAGATCAGCAGCTTCATCAAACAGATAAGAAGTCAAACCTTTGATAAATGAGACAACTGTCACAAGGCTCGAAAGCACATGTTAATATGATCCCATTAACTTGACAGCTCCTCACTTTTCATTTATGCAGCGCATCATGGTGGCTAAATTGCACCTCTAGATCACCAAATTGTTGGATCAAGATTCCTTGTAACAACAACAGAATTGCCTATGTATAGTGCCTTTCATGCTGGGAGGATGTCTCAAAGCAGATGGACAATAAGGGGTTGTAAAGCAGGCCAGAGCCCGATGAGCGGAAGGAGCAGGCAGGTTAGTATAGGATAAGTCACAGAGATTCTTGGGAGCAAGGCCATGGAGGGCTTTGAAGGTGAGGACAAAGATCTTCAACTTCCTCTGTGTGAATGGAAGGTAGTGGAGTTGGGCTAAGGGAACACTACATTTTCAGAGGTGCCACCTTTTGGATAACAATTAAACTCAAATGTTCTGTTCTTTAGGTAGATATTCAATATCTTGTGGCATGACTTGGAAGGAGAAGGAAGTTTATTTTGGTGTCCCAACTAATAATCCTTCAGAAGAATTGCTGATCTCAGTCACTTATGGATCCTGGCTGTTGTAATTGGCTGCCATAATTTATCAATGCAAAACATGAATTATTAACTCATGTTTTAGACATTAACATACTTACAAAAAATGTACATTTTTCTTATATGCACAAGATAACAATTTGCATCTGACTTTATCTTATTCCCTAAATTTGCTTATCTCCTTCATCTTACTTCCTCTGCGTCCTCGTTCTCCTGGTCCTGTCTGTCATGTTCGACACAGTAAATCATGCCATCACCTCCTTCACCACCTTTTCTCCCTCATGGGGACTATGGTCCCACTATGGGCCCTAGTGGGACAATACTTGCATGGTTCAAATCCTACTTAACAAACTGACAACAATACACCCTGCAAATGCTTCTTCCTCCCACCTCTGCCCAGCCACTTGCGATGTACCCCAAGACTCCATCCTTGGCCCCCTTCATTTCCAAATCTACACTCTCCCTCTCAGCGATGTCATCCACAAACATGGGGTCAACTTTTCCATGTGGGTGGATGATACCCAACTTTGCTACCTCCAGCTGCGACTCCAAATCCTCTGATGTCCTATCCTTATTTGAAGGAGGTCAAAGCATGGATGAACTCAAACTTTCTGAAAATGAATGTCGGCAAGACAGAAGCCATACTCTTTGGCTCCTGTGAAGGTCTTCTCTCCAGGGGGTATGAACTCCTTAACTACCCTACTACATTGAGCTCGAGAGAAATGCAGACTCTCCAAACCAATGCACAATTTGGGCATTCAGGTCCAACCTCAGCTTTCCTTTCTACCACATATTCATCTCCTGACCAGGATTGCTTTTTTCCCCTTCATCACATTGTCCACCTACGTCCGTACATCACAACAAATGCAGCCAAAACATTTGTCCATGCCTCCATCACTTCCCAGCTGTACCACTCCAATGCCCTCTTTGCTGATCTCAACTCCACCATACACAAAATTTAATTATTCCAAAATTCCACCACCTGGATACTCACCTGCATAAAACTCCATACTCCCATCAGACCAGGCCAAGCTCCACTGGCTCCCAATTACCAAACAGATCAATTTTAAGATCCTCTCACTCGTTTTCAAATCCCTTCATGCCCTTGCACCTCCCTATCTATCCCATCCGCTGCCTCTGCTCAGCGAGCTCTGGCCTCCTGTTTGACCCATGTGCCCTCCCCTCCGCTCCATCAACAGTGTCCCTGCTTTCAACCACTATCCCCTGAAACTCTGGAATTCTCTCTCTGAAATCACTCCACCTTGCCAACTCCATTTCCAACTTCAATTCCCACTTAAAAGACCTTTCTTTTTGATTGTGCTTACTGTCACCCACCTTTCCTCTCCCCCTAGCTTGGGGTCAGACTCTGCTACTGTAATGCACTCCAGTGCAGTACTGAGTGAAGGATGCTACATAAATGCAAGTTGTTATTGTTGTAAACACAGCAGATGTTTCCCTTTAAAATCAACCTCTCCTTTCAATCATCCCAAAAGTATTCATGCCAAGAGCCAATACAGCAAGCAGAATTCTCAGAATGCAAAACAGATATTTTGTTCTCAATCTTAGATGAAATTTCTGCAGTTACTTTATAAAGTTGCATTTATTTAATACTAACTTGCATTTAAACAGCATCTTCGATCTAAAAAATATACCATTACAAAATAATTGATTTGAAGGAGCATGATAGATATTAAGACATCACATTTTGAAAGGACAAAATTATGAATTAAACTAGGTTCTGACCAATCATATAAGCATCGTATGAATTGGAGACATGCACTGATTCAAGATAGACAGCAGAAGTCATCAATATGGTCAAAGCAAGAGCACTCAAATACTGATTTAATTCTACAAAACCTCAAGATATCCCAAAATATATGCAATGAACGCCTTTTTGTGAGCCCCAGTAAAGTTTATCAGAGACACTGTCAAAATGAAACACTGTACGCACACAGCTTGACAGCATAGGTCTCAATGACTGAGCACAGGCTCACAGCAGATCAGAAAGGACTCTAGTAAGAGCAATGATGTATAGAAAGGATGGCTAAGGCAAAAACAATTTGTCTTCAAGAAAATTGTGCTACTGGAATTGGAGAGATGACCTCTTGGTTAGCAAAGTTAGCAGAATTATTATTATTTCCTGCAAAGAATATGAGGTAATTTAAGAAACTCACATTGGATATATTATTGGAAAAACAAGGAACGTGTGAGATAATGTATTTATTGCAA
The DNA here is from genome assembly GCA_035084275.1 of Hydrolagus colliei. Taxonomy (NCBI): domain Eukaryota; kingdom Metazoa; phylum Chordata; class Chondrichthyes; order Chimaeriformes; family Chimaeridae; genus Hydrolagus; species Hydrolagus colliei. The sequence goes on along the minus strand of CM068745.1, from coordinate 40,413,819 downwards.
CGTTGGACTATTGTGTATATAGCATTCTCCAGACAGGAAAGGGTCTCAGAGCATTTATTAACAATGAACCAGGATACTAATAAGCTGGTGAAAGATTGCATTTTATGTCACACTGATCGACTTAATCAAAAACATAAAACCATTCAACTCTTATGGATTGTTATCAGAGAGAGGGGCTGAGCTGCTTTTGACTGCTATAAAAAAATGTACTTGATAGATTTGGGCATCTTGCACTCTCCCATCCAAGTCTGCCACCTTACCAGCAGGACAAGTCAAACCCCAAATGTCCATTCACTGATTAACTTAACTGTGCTCATATACATCTAAATGTTCTTGAAATTGGGGGGGGGGGGGGGGGGGGGGGGGTCAAACTAGATTTTAAAAATTTCATTCAGAAATCTAAATTAAAAAGGCACTGGTGAATATAAGATACAAATTCAACAAAATCATGTAAAGACAGACATCTGAATTTGGTGTTTTCACAAAGAGAAGAACTCCTCCAAGATTACAGATCAAGCCACTTGTAATCTCCACAATATTCCTAGCACATCAACAACAACAACAAAATTGCACTTATGTAGCGCCTTCCACATCAGGAGGACGTCCCAAAGCGCTGAACAGTCAGGTCGGGACCCGAGCCGGGGGACGGGGAGGGTCGGGGGAAGGAGAGGGAGAAGAGTTAGTGGGGGAGCCGAAGGCGCAGTCGAAGAGAAAGGCCTTGAGACCAGCCTTGAAGATGGAAAGGGAGGAAACAAGGTGAAGGGGCTGCGGGATGGAGTTCCACAGTGTGGGAGCAGAGAGGCTGAAAGCCCGGTAGCCGATGGTTGGGCGCTTATGGCGGTGGACGCGGAGCAGACTTGAGTCTGCTGAACAGAGGGTGCCAGCAGGATGATAGGGAGACAGTACATCAGAGAGATAGGCGGGGGCAAGGCCGTGAATGGCCTTGAAAGTGAGGACGAGGATCCTTGTCACATTGACATCTAAAGAATCAGAGTAGTTTAGGCTACTGGACTAAGAACACGGAAACTCTAGAAACAGAATCATAGGCAGATTTGTAAAGCACTTGTTGCAAATATATAGGTTTGTGGATTTCTAGGGATCTAAGAAAGTCCAAAAGAAATATAAGTAAATACAGCAATATTGCAGCTCGTCTAACCATGGCCTTGCATTCCCTGCATTAGATTTCTCAATCACACTGCCAATTTAAAGAGAACTTGCATTTACATTGCGCTGTTCACACAGGGTAGCATTCCAAAGTGCTTCAGTCAGTCCTGTTTGGGTGAATTGTTATAATAATAATAATTATTATAATAATAAAGCTTGTGTATTGACACTCAACTGAAGTTTTTCCACTGACATTGCAGCCCATCTAAGTTAGGGAGAATAGTAAATAGTGAGGAGGATAGTAGCCATCTGCAAGAGGATATAGACAAATTGGTAAAGTGGGCAGACACATGGCAGATGAAGTTTAATGCAGAGAAGTGTGAGGTGATGCATTTTGGGAGAAGAAATGAAGGGAGGCAATACAGGCTAGATAGTAAAATTTTAAATGGTGTGAAGGAACAGAGAGACCTGGGGATTTGTGTTAGTGACTCGTTGAAGGTGGCAGGACAGGTAGACAAGGCTGTTAAGAAGGCATATGGGATACTAGGCTTTATAAATAGGGGTATAGAAAGTCAGGAAGTGCTGACTAACCTCTATAAGACTTTGGTGAGGCCACAGCTGGAATACTGTGTTCAATTCTGGTCACCACACTACAGAAAGGATGTGAAGACTTTGGAAAGGGTACAAAGAAGATTTCCTAGGATGGTGCCAGGATTGAGGGACTTCAGCTATGAGGAGAGGCTAGATAGGCTAGGGTTATTCTCTCTGGAGCAGAGAAGATTGAGGGGAGACCTAATAGAGGTTTATAAGATCATGAGGGGTTTGAACAGGGCAAATAGAGAAAAACTATTTCCACTCGTGGGCGAATCTGTGACTCGTGGTCACAGATTTAAAATAGTTTCAAGGCGAAGTAGAGGGGAGCTGAGGAGATTTTTTTTCACTCAGCGAGTTGTTCGAATCTGGAATGCATTGCCTGAAAAGGTGGTGGAGGCTGATTCGATAACAACTTTTAAAAGGGAATTAGATCTTTATTTAGGGAGAACAGGTCTATTAGGCTATGGGGAGCGGGCAGGGCAGTGGGATTGAATCGCTCTTTTCAAAGAGCCGGCACAGACTAGATGGGCCGAATGGCCTCCTTTTGTGCCGTAAAATTCTATGAATCTATGAATCTTCAGTCCCACCTATTGCAGATAAGGGGACACGTGGATCGTCAGCTGGCTACTGTACAGAAAAACGTGGAAAAGGGAAGTCTAACTTCTTGATCATTCTTAAGAGTCACTGCACCCTCAGTTCCTGCTGTTGCTCAGAGAGAATTACTGATTCCACCATGTGTCACCCACCATATATGAAAAATGTTTGTAAGCTGCCTTCATGTGTGTTTTTTTTCCAGTTTATTGCTTTCGAGTCTATATCAAAGCCTCCGTCTCCAAAGTGCCATTTTCTCCCAAGCCACCAAATCTTTGCTCCACATCACTGCTTTCCTCTACAGTTGGCCGCTTCACTATCGGCAGCACATCTGGTCTAATCTCTCAACTGCCACAATCAAGCCACTTAGCGACTTTAAAAATGGATTGTGCTCATTGTTCCAGCACTGTAAAGCTGTGAATACCACAGAAAATAAGTTAATTTTTTTCTGCTCCATTGCTTCTGCTATTTTATTACTGTATATAAGGAAAGTAGCACTGCTTTACTTGCTTAGCTGATGATTAAAAATAGATTTAAGTAAAGTCAAGATTTAGGCTATTAAATTTCAAACAAACCAAAAATTAGCAAATTTGAAAAAAGCAATTTATAAAAAATAATGTTGATCACAGTAGAGTGTGCTACCTATCTATCCAGCTGGGGCCACCCTACGTTTTCAGGGGGTGGATTGCAGTGTTTAGGTTGTTTATAACCTTTGATTATTATGCAGTTTTGCCTAAGGGTAAATTAATCTTTGTAGTCTACACCAGGAGTTCATATCGACAGTTCAGAACTAGATACTGTACAGTCCTTTTACCATCGACTATATGGGAAGAAGTGTATTATTTCTAAAAATTACATTTATTCCCTAGGAAATCCTGATTAGTATTGGTTGAAGCACTTGCCTCACAAGCAAGAGTACCCAGGATCAATTCACACACAGAGCGAAACTTGAAGCAAGTTTCTTACTCCAAATGCTTCTGTTTACTTAGCAATAAGTAGGAGCCCAGCTGTTAATCAATTGGTGAGTCCCTTTATGGGGGATACAATCCATCTAAAATGTTACAATTGGTCACTTCATTCAGTTCTGTTTGTGCGACACTGGCAGCACAATTGGCTGCCACGTTTCGACAGTGAAATACAGTCAATTCACTTCACAGTACTATATATTCTGCAAGGTGAAAATTATGATCAAAACCAATCTAACTTTTGAGGGTTTGGAAGTTTAATAAACTTACACAATTCCACCTCCCCAACCCCCCCACTGACCCCACCATCACGAACCCCTCTCTCACCCAAATACGTCACAATGCTTGATCTGACACTTTTCAAATGAGTTTCCAATTGCCATAGACTTCTGCTTAATGATTGCAAGCCACCTCCTCGATTTCTTTCAAGACCAGGTACAGTATTTGATTGCTGCAGCAACCAATTTCAGCTGGGATCCAATTTTATCTGGAATGGAAGACCACAGTCCACAATAAATTTGAATGATTAAGTCTGAGAGAAACCATTGTGTTGAAACCAGGATTGTGACTTCAACTTTTTAGCAAATATAAGAACATAAGAATTAGGAGCAGGAGTAGGCCATTCGGCCCTTCGAGCCTGCTCCGCCATTCAACAAAATCATGGCTGATCTTCTCACCTAACTTTGATTACCTGCCCTATCCCCATATCCCCTAATCCCTCTATTTTTCAAAAATCTATCAGTCTCAGCCTTGAAAATGTTCAAGGACTGAGCATCTACAGCCTTCTGGGGTAATGAATTCCATAAATTCACTACCCTCTGAGTGAAAAAATGTTTCCTCAACTCTGTTCTAAAAGGCTGACCCTTAATTTTAAGACTGTGACCCCTGGTTATAGATTATCCTACCAGGGGAAACAGTCCCTCAGTGCCTACTTTATCTAGCCCTTTAAGAATCTTATATGTTTCAATAAGATCCCCCCTAATTCTTCTGTACTCTAGAGAATATAGCCCTAGTTTATTCAACCTATCCTCATAGGTCAGTCCCCTCATCCCAGGAACTAACCTAGTGAATCTATGCTGCATCCCCTCTAAGCCAAGTATGTCCTTTTTTAAATAAGGAGACCAAAACTGCCCACAATACTCTAGGTGCGGTCTCACCAGAGCCCTATAAAGTTGCAGCAAGACTTCCCTACTCTTGTACTCTAAACCTTTTGAAATGAACGCTAGCATGCTGTTCGCCATCTTTGTTGCTTGCTGCACCTGCAAACTAACGTTTTGGGACTGGTGTACAAGGACATCCAAATTCCCTTTGAATACGATCAGTACTATAATAGATGAGATAGGGGGGAAATGTAAAAGAGAGACATAGAGGTGCTGCAATGTGGACATCTGGAGAAGAAAGGAACAACCTTATATTAAATAATATAACCTTGTATTAAAGAATATGTTCTTATACTAAAGAACAACGATTGAAAACAAGAGGATATCATGGTGATGTTTAACATGTAGAAAATTATTGCAAGGGAAACATCATTAAGCAAATTGATCAATTTACACAATATACAAACAGGTAAAGGGAAGTATAAAATTGGGAGAATGTGTTGACAGACAATCAACAACAAAATTACATTTATATTCAGGACATCTGAATTGAACTTGCAAGTAATTTTATTCCAACCGAGGGTCATATTTCAATGTTGTGATATTGTTTACTGATAGTTACAAGCTCCATATCTAAGGTCAGAAAGTGCATCAGAATCTTCTCATAATTAATTATGAGTTTTGAAAATGTTACACAAATTCAAATTTTGCATGGTGACATTTTCTTTCATCGACCGTTGCAATTATCAGCAACAATGGAATAATAGAAACAAAGCTGAGTTCAAGCAGATAAAATATGCTGGTGGTGCTACCGAGAGAACACCAATCCACATCAACACTCTGACTCACAAGCGAGAGACCTGAGTTCAATTCTCGGTAGGGCAAAAATATGAAGACGTGAAAAGCGTTATATCAAATGCGATGATTATTATTATTTTGTTTTGCTCAACCTGACCTAAGACTGGATGTACAGGAATGTACAAAAATGTGAAGGTTTCCTTTCCACACATCTTTGCTGTGAAGCACACACAAATTCAGTGAAAAGAAAATATCTAGGTCAGGTTCAGCATAATAAAAAAAATAATCCTTGCATTTGATAAAGCACTTTTCACGTCTTCATGATTTTGCCCTGCCGGGAAGTGAACTCAGGTCTCTCGCTTGCGAGTCAGAGTTCTCTAACCACTAAGCTATAAAACTCCATCATGGTTCGATTCAGAGTAAAAAAAACTGTTATCTGCTTTTAAAATGTTCCTCAGTGCCTAACACAGAACAGGATGACTGCAGTAATATTCAATTTTCTATTTTGCATCCCAGTCATCTCAGTGAGTGAGAATGCAAGTTTAATGCATTTTTTTTAAGAACTTAAGAGCATGAGAAAGGATACTTTAGATGTATATTAAAGATTCAAAGTGAAGCAGTTTTGGGTTGTACTGTCAAAATAATATTCTAGATTATTTGGTTTCATCATCCCATAACTGTTTGTGAGATCTTACCGTATACCATCAAAATAGCCATTACATTGGATAGTAATTTTACTGACACATATTTGACATATTAATGAACTATATTAATGTTAATGAAGAGTAAATTCAATCTGGTATGGGTTGAACACTACATTTGGTTTTAGACATTTTATAATACAATGAGATTCTATGGACTGTGGGCAATTTCAATTAAGTGCAAAATTAAGATGGAGCTAGGTATACTAAGGCTACGTATACCAAGGCTATGTGGAATTTCCAGACAGATTATTCTGGGAAATATTAGACTTTGCTTTTTTTAAAAAAAACAACACAAAAAGTACTTAGATTTTGTGGAAAAAAAAACTTCAGCTTCATAAGCAATCGATGATAGAAGTTGAGTACTATACAAATAATTTTTGCAGATCCAATCAAATTTTGGTAGGCAGCTTCTTTAACTAAAATTAACATTGTTATGCATGCCTTAATTCTATGATGATGCAAGGCTTGGAATTTACCCATTCATTGATGTTGAACAGACTATTACCATTTTAATTACTTCAGTACGACTCACAGAACATTTTTTCTTTTCTCGATTGAAAGCAAGGACGCTTTTCTGCTATACCTTCAGGGAGATTTACCAACCATGTATTCAAATGCAAATAAATGCTACGGGATCATGCCCAGAAATTAAATTTTGAGAAGTTTCAATATCAGCACAAGGAGGCAGTTCCTGTTGTACGGTTGTATGGTTGGAGGACATGATGTGTACCACAGCCTAGGGATATGAGATGGTTGCTTTCAGTTTGATTCAATATTGGCACAATCAGAGAATGGGATATTAATCATTGTCTTCCACTTATGAGAGATTTATATCATCTGGTATCAAATCATACAATGGTAGCTTTTTATTCATTCCTTTGCAATTATTGATGGTCATGAAACATACCTTAATTGAAACGTACATTTCAAATGTAAATTATTTATTCCAGTGACCTATTGTAATAATTTACAATACTAAAAAATAAAACTTAGAATTGAAAATTGAGATTGTTCTGGGCAGACTCAATCTATATTTCTAAGGAACGGAAACATGTTATTCTCTCTGGAGCAGAGAAGATTGAGGGGAGACCTAATAGAGGTTTATAAGATCATGAGGGGTTTCGACAGGGCAAATAGAGAAAAACTATTTCCACTCGTGGGCGAATCTGTGACTCGTGGTCACAGATTTAAAATAGTTTCAAGGCGAAGTAGAGGGGAGCTGAGGAGAATTTTTTTCACTCAGCGAGTTGTTCGAATCTGGAATGCATTGCCTGAAAAGGTGGTGGAGGCTGATTCGATAACAACTTTTAAAAGGGAATTAGATCTTTATTTAGGGAGAACGGGTCTATTAGGCTATGGGGAGCGGGCAGGGCAGTGGGATTGAATCGCTCTTTTCAAAGAGCTGGCACAGACTAGATGGGCCGAATGGCCTCCTTTTGTGCCGTAAAATTCTATGAATCTATGAATCTATGTTCAATTTGCTCTACCTTTCCCAGTTTCACATCATAGAATCATACGGCACAAAAGGAGGCCATTCGGCCCATCTAGTCTTTGAACAAAGCAACTCAATCCCACTGCCCCGCCCGCGCTCTCCCCATAACCTAAAAGACCTGCTCTTCCTAAATAAAGATCTATTTCCCTTTTAAAAGCTGCTATGGAATCTGCCTCCACCACCTTTTCAGGCAATGCATTCCAGATTCGAACAATCCCTGAGTGAAACAATTTCTCCTCAGCTCTCCTCTGCTTCATTTTGAAACTATTTTAAATCTGTGACCACGAGTCATTGATTCCCCAACCAGTGGAAACAGTCTTTCCCTATTCACCCTTTTCGAAACCTCTCATAATCTAATAAACCTCTATTAGGTCTCCTCTCAATATTCTTTGTTCTAGAGAGAATAAGCCTAGCCTATCTAGCCTTTCCTCGTAGCTGAAGTCTCTCATTCCTGGTACCATCCGAATAAATCTACTCTGCAGCCTTTCTAATGCCTTAATATCCTTCCTAAAGCGTGGTGACCAGAATTGTACACAGTACTCCAGCTGAAGCCTCACCAAAGTTTTATAGAGGTTAGTCAGCACTTCCTGACTTTTGTATTCTATACCCCTATTTATAAAGCCTAGTATCCCATATGCCTTCTTAACGGCTTTGTCTAACTGTCCTGCCACTTTCAAAGAGTCACTAACACAAATCCCCAGGTCTCTCTGTTCCTTCACACCATTTAAAATTGTACTATCTAGCCTATATTGCCTTCCCTCATTTCTTCTCCAAAGTGTACCACCTCACACTTCTCTGTATTAAACTTCATCTGCCATGTGTCTGCCCACTTTATCATTTTATCTATATCCTCTTGCAGATGGCTACTATCTTCCTCACTATTTACTATTCTCCCTAACTTAGTATCATCTGCAAATTTGGAAACCGTACTCCCTAAACCCAAATCCAATGTATGTTAAAAAGAGCAGTGGTCCCAAAACGGATCCCTGGGGGACGGCGCTGCACACTTCCCTCCAGTCTGAAAAGCAGCCACTCACCACAACTCTCTGCTTTCTGTCTCCCCATATAATTTCCTTTTCCATATTTCATCCTTCTGTACCGGGGACTAGTCGATTCCAGATAAAAGTGTGACTTTCCTTCTGGGTGCTCCCTCCAATTTCTCTCCTCCCTTAAGATTGCCCTGTCCAAATACTGTATATGGTTCCATTGTTTCACCTTGAATCATTGTAAACTGTTACGAATTCTGATTAAGGGGAGCATTGCAGTTGAACCCAATTCTGTTCTATATACAGTAGACCAATGCTGTTAAAAAGCTGGAAGGGGATAATGTGCAGAATTAAAACAAAACTTTTCGAGTTAGAATTTTCCCACACAATTTTTCATGTCTTCCAACCTGCACCTAACTTGCTGAATATTTCAGATCCTCAGGCGGTTCAAGGCTTCCCTCATTATAATTTTACTTTTGAAGTCAAAAGTATCTTTGCCATTTACAATTCTGTTGCTATTGCACTTTTTTCCCAAAAAATGGAATTCAAAAGGAGGCTATTCCCTCTATTCTCTCCACCGAAGCGCTCTGAGACGCTGTCTGGCGTGGAATGCGCTATATAAATCAAAGTTGTTGTTGTTGTTGTATGTTATTTGTACTCTCTGTAGCGCTTCACATATACCGTACAAAATATCAACAGTTTGATCCCTTAAGATCAACCTGCCAGATGATCCGAGATAATTTTATGCTTTTCTGTACACCAAAACTGCATTAATGTGTAGCTAAATATCATGATGCCTTGAAGATTTTTTCAAACAAGCACTTACTGCCAAAGGGATCATAAATTCTTAAAACATATTTCTATCATGTTTTTATTTCCCTGAAGAATGTTTAAAGAATTATAAGAGGAGAAAGGAAGATCATGGGGATTCTTGAATTTACATAAAAGGAAGGATGATTTTCTACATAAAATATTGTGGAACAAACCTAACAATAGCAGATTATGAAATTTAACCCAATTTGTGTTTATTGAATACAGACAAAACATTTTTTTTAAGAAGGCATCAAAAGATTATGTATCATATAATTGATATATCAAATGCAAGGATTATTATTATTATAAGCCAGAGATCCTGAACCCACTTTGAAACTACAGATCTCATTTCATAGCTCAATGTTTAAGATGCTTCAAGTCAGCCTGATACATGCTCAGGGCTGTGCAAGACAATATTAGGATAGACAACAAGAAATATTTACACAGAGCACTCTGCAACTGTATCAGTTACCCACAGAAAATGAACTGGATTCATTTTCACATCGGCTGTTCTGAAATGTTGGGACATAAAGCATGTCCATCCATATTTAATGGAAGCTATATCAAAAGAGAATTATCTATTAGTTTTCCAACCATGTGCAATGCTTGGTTGATCAGAAAAGGAAACCCTGTCTGATTTTTAAAAATCATCTGCCTGTAAATAATGATAATCCTTGCATTTGATATAGCGCTTTATCACATCTTCTAGATGTCTCAAAGCGGTTCACAGAATATACTTCAATGTGAATTGACTGTATATTTGTGGGTAAAATGCAACAGAATTGTGCATAGCAGTGTCCCACAAACAGTCATGTATTGAAATTTATTATTTTTTTCTTGAGGAATTATTGTGTTGAGTTTGGAATAAAGAAAATTGCCCAAGGTTTCACCTTGCCTGGAATTGAACCTACGTCTCTCGCTTGTAAGGTGAGTGCTCTGACTACTGAGCTACAGGACTCCACAACCAACCTTGAGATATAAAAGCCATTGTAACCCAGGATACTTCATTTTCAATCTAAGCTGGGTATGTGGAAGTGTATACACCAAGTGTATGTCCACAGGAGTCCTGGGCACTACTGATTCAACAACAACTTCAATTTATATAGCGCCCTCCACGCCGGAAGGCGGCTCAGAGCGCTGATAACAGCACAGCCAGCCTGGCTCATCAATAGGATATGGAAAGGCAGACCAGTCACTGGGGACAGGGAATCATCCCACTCTGTTAATCCTGCAAGTGAAAGCCTTAAAAGGGTAAACTGGAGAAGCAGCAGGAAATCTTGCAGGACAGCAAAGCAATGGCAAGCTATACAGTTTTAGCTGGTTAGAGCAGTATCAGCAGTACCCCAAGGCACTGGGGAGTCCAAGATTTGGCTCATGCCAACCTCCATCTAGCTAAGCACTCTTGTACTCATGTGAGGGGCACTATATAAATTCAAGTTGTTGATGTAATACTTTCTGGAATTAGGTAAGCAGGATGTGTTCCTCCAGGGAGAGAATGCCCATTCCATTCCAATCTTTCTATGGGATTTCCATGTATATGTGAAATGCACGGAAATCTCACCTTGGTACTGTAAAATAATAGTGAAGCGTTTCTGCATGTTTCAAACACCTGGCTGACAACCCAAAAATATATATTTCTAACGATTATCAGATCTTATTTTTGTGATATGAAAGGAATCTCTGCATCATTAACCAAACAGTAGATAAGATACTTTGCTTAAAACATTATCACAGTGCAATTAAATTTGGATCATACACTGTAGGCATGCTGATATAATGATTCAACCATAAATTCACAGTCTCTGCACTCTAAATCCTGCGAAGTGCTTCAAGATGCGATGTGATACGGCACTATAACATGACTACAAATATATACAGTCAATTCATTTTAAAGTATATTCTGTGAAGCGCTTTGGGACGTTGATAAGATGTGGAAAGCGCTATATCAAATGCAAGGATTATTATATTACATATTGTATTAGTTTACACAGTGCTTATATATTGTTTCTCAATCTCAGAAATCTTAAATTGACACTGAAAAGTGAAAATACACTGTAAGAAACAAACTGTCTGGCAGACATCAAGTCCTGGATGAGAACTAACTTTCTTCAGTTGAATGTCAACAAGAATGAGGCCCCACTGATCGGCTGGAGCCAGCACCTTCACACATCAGGCACTGGCAGCATCAACCTCCATGGTTGCACACTGATCTTCACCAAGCCAGTTAGGAACAAAGTTGTCTTGTTCAATCCTCAACTGACTTTCCTCCCCCACATCCAAGTCGTGACCCGTTCTACCTTCCCTCACCTCCACTAAGTTGCCTGACTCTGCCACTACCTCACCCCTCAGGCCGTTGAAACCCTCATTCATACCTTCATCACATCCAGGCTCCACTACCCCAAAGCCGTGCTTATCAGCCTTCCGAATTCCTCCCTCCATAGGCTGCGGATAATCCAGAACTCTGTCCTCTACCATTCCAAGCTTCATGATCCCATCTCCCCCATTCTCATCCAACTCGATTGGCTCCCCATCACCCAAAGGGATTAATTTCAAGATCCTGGTCCTCACATTCAATATCCTCCTTGGCCTAGCCCCAACCTACCTTTGTGACCTCCCATCCCCCTACCAACCTATCTGCCCCCTCTGCTCAGCAGGCTCCAGCCCCACCATTGGCAGGCAAGCCTTCAGCTACTCTGCCCCTAACTTTTGGAATTCCTTCCTGCAGTCCCTCCGCCTCACTCCCTCCTCTTCGATGGTTCCATCAGTCAACCAAATTCCCTCCCTTTCGCTCCACAACTCCCTGTCCCCGACCCCAGCTCAGGTCTGAAACATTGACTGCCCAGTGCCTTGGGACATCTTCCTGACGTGAAAGGTGCTATACAAGTGTAATTTTTTTTGTGGTTGTTGGATGGACTGGGAAATAGTCAGCCTAATTGTTAATGCTAACACAGGTGAAACACTGCTTGAGGTGCATCTTGGGAACTCTGGCAAGAGCAATGGTCTGTTTGAAATACCTTGCATCAGTCTCTGAGGTTGGCCTGCCACTAACAACCTGTGATCAGTTAAACCATGAATCTCTGTTAGCCATGGAGCACAGTCCACACTGCAGCAACCTATATTCTGAGAGGCAGACGTTAGCAGCGCTACACTAGCAAAATAAAAAGAGCAGATGTTACCTAAGATGAGTACTTATAATTTTAATACTTTATCGCATCAAAGCATCTCAAGTTCCTTTGCAGCTCACATGTAGTGACTGTTTGCAGGCAAATGCAGCATTTGTGTAGCATTCTCTGATGAATTGCCATCAAAGAGTAGGATTGACTGCTAATTTTGAGGAACATTGGTCAGAATTCCTGGATAAATTTCCCTTTTCTTTTGAGGTCCTATCGAAAATAGACAGGGACAAAAACACTGAGTGATTATTCAATTCTCATTTATTCACTCATTTAATCAATTCCTAATGTAATGCATTCTTCAACAAAGCAGACTAGCAGACACCAATACCCCCTTTAAATAAAACATTTAAACTATACTGGGTTCTTACAGAAGCTGATTATGTTCATGAATTGCCCTAGTAGAAATCAAATTGTACTTTCTTTCAAGCTGCAAATTCAACTATATATTCCAGCAGAACATTTCTAATTTCCATATCCAAGGGAACTTCTAACTAATTTTTATTTAGAAAATATAAATGGAGCCCCAAGGATTGAAGAATTTGAATAATCATTATGGTACCCAAAGGATATTTTTCCAAAGCTCCACCCCATTTGTTTTATCTAGCGAATTTATTAGATTAAAAGAATGTAAATAAGATAATTCCCCATACAGAAAATTATACACTTCACTAGGTTACTCATACGATACAACAGAAGTTAAGACATGTGGCATTTGTATAATTGCACCTCCAGCAATTTTACCACAAATCCACACTATCCAATTTTGTTGATCCTTCATTTTGATAAAGCAGTTCCATAAAAGTACTATGAAAGTACCAACTACTGTATTTGGGAGGTAAATATGGTCACAATTTAGTGTGAAATCTAACATTTCATAAAAGATTTGATGTGAACCACTCCCTCAGCTTTGAGACCATCGTATACATTTTGCCAAGGATTTAGAATTTGGGGGGAGCAAAGATATACTATTACAGGCATAATAGGATTGCTCAATAACTCCAAATATTAAAAGGACACAAATATGATTTGAGGGTTGATTTATAAGGAAATAAATTCAATCATTTGCTAATTATTTGACTGCCCGATGCTGACATAAAAAAAGTCAAACACTGGTTAGCCTTGTGAAATTCAATCCTAGTGCAGGCACATTTTACAGCAGATGGGTCCAACATAATCCAATCACTGGATCAGATCAGACAACATTTAGCATACATTAGAGAAAACTCAGGATTTTTTGGTCATAATTACTGAAAAATCAGTGGATGACTAAAACAAAACATGAATAACCAAGGTACTCAATACTGAATTCAAGAGTATCTTTGTTTATCAGGCTAACATAACAACAACAACAATAAAATTGCACTTGAATAGCTCCTTTCATGTCAGGACGATGTCCCAAGGAGCCAGATGTTTCAGACCTGAGCTGGGGTTGTGAATGCGGAGCGTGGAGGGAAAGGTGGGGATTTAGGGTGAACGATGAAACCGTCAAAGAGGAGGGTCTTGAGGTGGGATTTAAAGAAGGGTAGGGAGGGTGCAAGACAGAGGGACTGCGGGATGGAATTCCAGAGGTTAGGGGCAGAGTGACTGAAGCCTTGTATGGTGTGGCGATTGGATCAGGGTATATAAGAACATAAGAATGAGGAGCAGGAGTAGGCCATTCGGCTCCTCGAGCCTGCCCTGCCATTTGATAAGATCATGGCTGATCTTCTGACCTAACTCTAATTACCTGCCCTATGCCCATATCCCCTAATCTCTCTATTTAAAAAAAAATCTATCAAACTCAGCCTTGAAAATGCTCAAGGACTGAGCATCTACAGCCGTCTGGAGTAGTGAATTCCATAAATTCAGAGGGTAGTGAGTGAATTCCATAAATTCACTACCCTCTGAGTGAAAAAATGTTTCCTCAATTCTGTTCTAAAAGGCTGACCCTTAATTTTAAGATTATGACCCCTGGTTATAGATTCTCCGACCAGGGGAAACAGTCCCTCAATGACTACTTTATCTAGCCCTTTAAGAATCTTATATGTTTCAATAAGATCTCCCTTAATTCTTCTGTACTCTAGAGAATACAGCCCTAGTTTATTCAACCTATCCTCATAGGTCAGTCCCCTCATCTCAGGAACTAACCTAGTGAATCTATGCTGCACCCCCTCTGAGGCAAGTATGTCCTTTATTAAATAAGGAGACCAAAACTGCACACAATACTCTAGGTGCGGTCTCACCAAGGCCCTATACAATTGCAGCAAGACTTCCCTATTCTTATACTCTAAACCTTTTGCAATGAACACTAACATACCGTTTGCCTTCTTAGTTGCTTGCTGCACCTGCAAACTACCTTTTTGAGACTGGTGTACAAGGACACCCAAATCCCTTTGTACACTAACACTATCTAATCTCTCCCCATCTAGAAAATAATTGTTTTTTTTAGTTTTGCTGCCTAGGTGAATAATTTCACACTTCCCCACATTAAATTTAATTTGCCACATACTCACCCACTCCCCTAGCCTATCTATATCCCGTTGCAATCTTTTTGCATCATCCTCACAGTTGACTCTCCAAGATTAGTGTCATCCGCAAATTTAGACACGTTACATTCAATGTCCTCGTCTAGATCATTTATGTAAATTGTAAATATGAAGCATATGCTGAGTGGAGGGGGCGGACAGCTTGAAGGGGCGTTAAGAAGTCACTGAGGTAGGGTGGGGTGAAGCCATGAAGGGCTTTAAAGGTGAAAAACAGATCATCGTCAATGTTCCAGCTAACAATCTGCAATAGGATTTTGCCGTTCACTTCATAGTTGTATGTGAAACTTTGCTACGTGTGATTCTTGAATAACACAATCATTACACCTGGTATTTGCTGTGTTTGATTTTCAAACATTTCTAAGTATCAAGTTTCTACACAAATGCATTTGCTTTCTATACAATATTTTTTTCCAGAGGGAGTCTTTCCAGTAACACCACAATAACACTTGTCCTTCTTGCCTTACTGAAGATAGATCTATAAAAATGCATATAGTATATATTGCAGGTTCCTAAAAGATGTAGATTGCATTCCAAAATAGTGGAATTGTGTCAGTGTAGAGGTACAGTGATCTTTCACTAATAAAGTAGTAAACTGAACCTATAGCACACCCACCTTCTCAACTGTTTGATGAAGTCCCAAAAGAATTGTCCTTTCAGAGTCAAGTTGATCATTTTTCACATTGGTTGCAATTGAGCTGCCAGAAATTTCCAGCAAAAGCTGGGAGACTTGTAGTTCTTTCTGATTAAAACCATGAGCATTTCCAACAAAAGCTGGGAGAGTTGGAAGTTCTTTCTGATTAAAATCATGAGAAAACATCTGTCTGTTGCATGTCAGTCAATCTGACAAAAAAGGTACTTTGGGACCAATTCCAGCAATTTATAGGGAACTTCTTTCATTGTGAGCTCCACTTCCTTTCTTAAAAGTTACCCCTTTGAGACAGAGGAAAGTGAGCAAACAAAGTTGTTTTTCTGGAGTATGGTGAAATTTTAATTGAAATTTGACTCTACAGTAGGGACATTAGAATAATAATGAAAAATAAAAGATAACAGGGAATAGTAAATTAACAGACCGAGCAAGAGAATAGAGTTTGAAATATAATTCTAATTCATAATAACTATTTTATCTAAACTATTTTGGATTATGGAAATGAAATATTTCTTTAATCTGTTCCTGTTACAAGGAAACCATTATAAAATGTAGTACATACCTTCCATCCAAATTTTTATAATAATGAAACAACCGTTTCCTTCAATGTCAGTATCACTGGATCCACAATGGAAAATTGTGGGCAGCTCAGAAAATTTAACTCTCTGGAAAGGCTGACAGGATGAGGAAGTGCTGCTCAACAATGAACAATGTTTGATAATGTGACAAGATTAATGGAAGATCTTGTCACAAGTGTATATCAACATTTGATACACCTGTAAGCACACAAGGCCTTAAATTTCATTTGGTCTTATCCTATGAATGCTCTGGGATGCCAGCCTGCATGAGGGGCGCTATATTTATAAGTTGTTGTTATAACAACTTACAAGTTGCTCCAGCTTGCTCCACATCCCCCAACCCACCTGCCCCTCCATTGGCGGGCAAGCCTTCAGCCACTCTGCCCCCAACCTCTGGAACACCATCCCACAGTCCCTCCATCTCGCCACCTCCTTGGCCTCCAAGTCCCACCTCAAGACCCTCCTCTTCAACAATCCCATCGGTCACTCCAAATCCCCTCCTTTCCCTCCACTCTCCCCTTCCCCAGTGACTGTCCAGCAACTTGGGATGTCCTCCTGATGTGAAAGGCGCTATACAAGTATAGGTATATTATCTTTGTTGTTTTGTTCATATTTAAGATTGTTGAGGTTATTAGAAAATCCTGAAATTCAGTCCTAATTTAGATTCCAAAAAGCGTTTAATTTATGGATAATTCACAATTCATTACCATTTTAATTACATAATTGTCTTAATGGCTAAAAAAAATGGTGGATTTGCGACCTTATGGTGCCCCCAACGTGTTAAAACAAAAACAATGAACAGGGAGCAAACTTCTTCCCCATAATCCAAAATGCACTCACAAAATGCTTAAAATGCATTTCAGTAACACTGAAGTAATTTTTCTTTCAATTTGCACTGCAGATAGAATTATATTATATACAAAGTAGTGAACCCAGATACCCAGGAGATTGGGAAGTCACAAGGAATTTGTTTCAGCATTAAACATCCCATTTATATGCTGCTTCTAGATTTACATCTCTTCAAAATTCTCTGCCTACATATTATAAATTCGGCAATCAGAATACTGCTATTTTAACAAAAATTTACATGATTCTGATGGAAGAACCAAAGTCAGTGCCAACACGAACAGATGTTGTCAAACTTTTTGTGTCATTGTTCAGGCCAATTTTCAATAGGGGGTGGAAGCTCAGATGATCATGCCAATGGATAATTTATCCCTTTTTAATCATCCTCAATTCTGAATCTTTTCTCTGCCCACCCCTACCACCCCACTCATATTTGATGCCCTGTTGAAGCCCTTACATAGATACCCTTGTTATATAATTAATCAATAATCAAAAATGATTATGGGTGATTCATAATTGTTTAAATTTTTTGAATTTGTTTGACCATGGGCAACCTGTGAATGGTTAAATCAACCACAAAAGGTTTATAAACCTACAATAACAATTGTATGTTAACTACATTTCCATTTTTTAACATATGAATTAGATAGATACTTGAATTAAGGATATAAAAACAATAAGCAAAAAATAAGGATACGTGGTTAAGAGATTTGATGTGATCCAAAAAAATGATGGAACAGGCTTGTTGAGCTGAATGATATCCCCCTATTCCTGTGCTCCTGATTTCTAAATACCACATTAAATTACAAGTAGAGGAATTCAATTGTCTGACTTTTCTACATTTTTTTAAAAAAAGTTACGAGATGAGAATTAAAGGCAGTGGAGCAATCTTGCAATTCTCAGAAGATTTGTAAAATGTTCTCCTGGTTCACAAACGTCATTGAACCTTCCAATTGGATCATTAAATTGTGACTCCCTCCAAGGTACCAATCAGCATATCTATGGATGGTTAGATTTAGACTTAGCCTTTTCTGTTCAAAATGAAAATATTAATCAAATTTGTTGAGAAACGTGCTCAAGCAGAAGAACCATGGGGTCCTGTTTCAGCAAAATGTTCTTTCCTGAGCTAACTGAATTACCCAATTCCTATCATTCCCAGTAAAACTGCTGACAATTTGAAAACAATTCCAAGCAGAGAATGCTCAGTTTCCCTTGATGCTGAAGACCTTGCTGAAGAACAGAATAGTTGGAAGCTTGGGAAACGGCCTGTCTACTGCAGGAGGTATATATACTGTACCTTACTAATCATGTGGCAGTCATCAATCCATTCTGAACTCCTAACAATTGCTCCGTTAAATGGGATTGCATAACACCTTGGAATCCTGCCTGGATTAACACCAATTGTGCTGATCTGACATGAGCACTTTGGTCTAAGAGTATTGTCTATGTATGAAAACATACTACATATATTTTCCACAGAAAAGATTGGACTAAAAATAATTAGGGGAGGAAGAATCAGTGGTTAACAAACCCAAAGAAATATGAATCAAACTCTTGACTGTATCATTATATTAACCATGGATGGCCTCAGTGTTCTCCCACACAGAATATAATACAAGCATAGACCCAAATGCTGCATCTATAGTGGAGTAACTTGGGAATGATTGAGTTCTGTATCGACTGCATGGACTTTTGAAATTTGTTCTATTGATAAAAAAAACTTTAATTGCAATACAAAAAAAGCACAATATTCCATGAAAGCAATAGATGAATTTCATTGTCTTCGCAAATACCAACCTTCTAGGTTAACCTAGTCATTCACTGGCTAATGTAAAATACATGGTGTATTTTTTTAATAATACATCACTACATTTCATAATTCCTTGTGAAACACTAAGATATTTGACAATCACATTTTTCCTTCCTATATGTGGAAAATTGCAGATATACTATTACAACGCCCTCCTCGCCGGTCTCCCCTTCACCACAATCCACAAAATCCAGTTTATCCAAAACTCTGCCGCCCGCATACTCACCCGCTCTAAGCTTCATTCCCCCATTACCCCAGTCCTTGCCAGACTTCACTGGCTCCCTATCCCAGAGAGGATCGACTTCAAGATCCTCACCCTTGTTTTCAAATCTCTCCACGCCTCTGCACCCCCCTATCTCTCTGATCTCCTCTCCCCCCAACCCAGCAGCCGCTGCCTTCGCTCCTCTGGGTCTGGCCTCCTCCATGTCCCCCAAATCCTCCGCTCCACCCTTGGCGGCCGTGCCTTTAGCCACTACGCCCCGAGGCTCTGGAACTCCCTTCCTCACTCCCTTCGCCTCGCCCCCTCTCTTCCCAGTTTCAGGTCCCAGTTGAAGACCTTTCTCTTCGACCGAGCTTTTGGTCACCTTCCTGCCCCTGGCTCGGTCCCGGGATCCGCTACTGTGAAGCGCTCTGAGGCGCTGTCCGGCGTGGAGGGCGCTATATACGTCAAAGTTGTTGTTGTATATGAAAATTGTGAGCACAAATTCTCATCCCAAAAGCTGCCAAAACCTTGGTCCATGCCTTTGTCACCTCTCAGCAGGACCATTCCAATGCCCTCTTCACTGGTCTCCCTCCACCAACATTCATAAAATCTAGATTATACAAAATTCCGCCGCCCACATTCTCACCTGAACCAAACTTCACTCCCCGATTACTGCAGTCCTTACCAGATTTCACTGGTTCCCTGTGTTGGAGCAGATAGATTTCAAGATCCTCACTCTTGTTTTCAAATCCCCCCACTTCTCTGCAGCACCCTACCTCTCTGACCTCCTCTCTCCTCACAAAAGTACCCATTGCCTTTGCTCTACTGGGTTTGGCCTCCTCCTTGTCCCCTGAGTACTCCGTTCCACCATCGGTGGTTGTGCCTTCAGCCATTCTGGAACTCCCTTCCTCACTCCCTTCGCCTCGGCCCCTCCTTTCATATTTTCTAGTTGCGACTAAAGACTTTTCTTTTCGACCGTGCATTTGGTCAACTTTTTCCACCTCCACCGCTGGGATCCATTATTGTGAAGTGCTCTGAGATGCTGTCTGGAGTGGAGGGTGCTATATAAGTCTAATTTGTTGTTGTTGTAGCACACAATGATCTATCACACAGCAATCACTAAAAAGTAACAATCAACAACAACAACAAACAACAAAACTTACATTTATATAGCGCCTTTCACATCGAGAGGACGTCCCAAGGCGCTGTACAGTTAGGTAGAACAAGAACAGGGTGGGAAGGATCAGGGCAGGATGAAGAATAGTAGGAAAAGTAACTGTATATTAGTGGGCTAAACGCGGCAGCCAAATTGCGCACAGCAGTGTCCCACAATCAGTCATGGAAGTGGGACTAGGGGCAAAAGGGGGTAAAGAAGCAAAAGGGGAGGGGTCGAGGCAGGGGGAAGAAAAGCAAGAAAGTCGACTATATTCTTGTGTTTCTAGTTGTAAGACCTGCTTTCATGTGAATGGTGCTCTATACATCATAAGATTAGCAAGGATGAAGACGGCCTTTTGGTGCATCTGACCTCATCCTTCAAGAAGATCCTCTATCTACCCTATAGTTCCATTACCGCATCAAGCTGCTTATTAAATGAGTCTTGAGGCCCAACAATTTGTTCCAAATTAATTGTCCTCGATGTAAAGAAAACCTTCCCGGCAGCTGTCCTAATATTGCACAACTCTAAACTTATGTTCTCTTGTTCAACTATCTTGTTGCATCCCAAATAATTGATCCGAGTTTACTTTTTCACCCTGTAAATTGTTGTAGTTTACAACCAATCTATGTCATGGATGCCACAGTTAGCAAAACATTTGCTTCAGGAGATTGTTTGCATCACAAGTGTGGTGGGGGGGAAAGAGTATGAAAATCAAGCTGGTTCATCTCTGAACACGACAGCAATCCAGTCCTGTGTACCTTTATACAGTTTTGACAGTTGCCAGACTACTTCAAGACAGGCACTTCAACTCGGCTTCCTCACACTCACCCAAGCCCTATCACCATCAACAGTCATCATTTATCAATAAAAAAAATCTGCATGAAAAAGTACAGATCAACAGGAGAAAAAAAAGTTGAAATTAATCATCGTTCTTGATGGATTGATTTAAAACTGGATCCCACTGGCAAGTCTCCTATTTTGAAGGAAATGAAACTCCAGATAAACAGCTTGAAGAGTAAATGTAAAAAGAAGATGTCAGTTTGTGTTAACAGACGAAAACAGAGAATATAAAATACTTACTTTCTTTCAAGAACCAATATTAAGTCTCCAGTGAGTTCTAAAAGTCTCTTGTGAGTTAAGTTGAAAAACATCAGTTATATATTATTCCATTCATTATACATCCGTGAGTGGAGGAATACACAAGACATTCACGCTGTCTCAAGTGCAATGTTATTTAATTGTAAACAGCGCAAAAGCATTTTCAGCAGTCAAATAAGGGGCAAGATTTCACAATTCAGACATCCAGTGGGTTGGGATGTCTTCCAGACGTGTAAGGCGCTGCACAAATGTAATTTTGTTGTTGTTGCTATTCATGTGTTCAGCTACAGGTCTGTAGCAAGAATTAGAAGAGAGCAAATCTGTAGAGCACAATACTGAAAGTGGATCTGTCAGCATCAACATCTTCACCACATCTTTACAGAAGTGGGTAGTATTTGTGTTTTAAGCAAACTCATCTTCAGGACCACAATAAAGCTTTATATTGAATAGATCCACAAAGTCCCATTGTACCCTTTCATTCTCTTTCAAAAGGACGGAAGTACAGTAAAACTCCGCCATTGTTAATGTTAATGTTTTATTACTGTGCATGATTGCCAGTCAGCACTTTAGCATTCATTGCACATTTGCGCAAATAGCTGATTCTATCAGTAGTTCATACCAGTGCCCAGCACATAGGAAGTCAAGAGGGCCACCAACACTTCAGATCATCACAGTTGTAACTGAGGGCACATTGTGTACAGTAGAAACCTGGAAACCAGTTATTTTATAGCCCACAGATAAGTAAATGTCAGTGTCCATACCCAAAATATGCTTTTAAGTGAACTTGTGTTATAACAAAGCATATTATAAACAGGGTTAATAACTTTTTGGATCTGAGTGGTGGTTTTTCCACTTAACACTATTGAGAAATCTTACATTGGGATGAATCACATAGGCGGTTAACTCAAAGCAGTTTGCAGGACACACTCAAAGTATAGCAATTATTTTGTAGTCGAGTGCAGCAACCAATTTGTACGCAGCAGTATCCCACAAACAATCATGAATTGTGAATGATCAAATTGTCTCACCCTTCCACCCTCCTATATCTCACCCATCCTATCCTCCAACTGCAAGGAGATGCTGGACATTCTCGAAACAAAAATTGAGGAGATCCGCTCAGCCACCTCTACCCCGTTCTCTACTACCTCCCCATTACCTCTCCCCCAGATTCCACTGCTCCTCCCACTCCCCACTATACACCTTTGACCCTATCTCTCCCAGCCTCTTCTCCCAGCTCAATCTCCAAGGACCTGCCCTCTTACCTTTCGCATCGTCTCCACTTCATCGCTACCAACTGCTTCCCTTCCAGCTCCTGCACTGTCATCTGTGGCATCCCCCAGGGCTTTGTCCTTGGCTCCCTAATTTTAACATCTACATGCTCCCCCTTGGTGACATCATCCACAGATGTGTGGTTAACTTCCACATGTATGTGGATGACACCCAACTCTATCTTTCCACCTCTACCTCAACTCCAGGACTACTGTACTACTGTTCTGACAGTTTGCCTGTCAGACATCAACTCATGGATGAGAGCTAACTTTCTACAGTTGAATATCAAGAAGAGTGAGGCCCTCCTGATTGGCTTGCGCCAGCGCCTTCACGCTTCCAGCACTGGTATCATCAACCTTCATGGTTGCTCACTTGACCTTGCCAAACCAGTCAGGAACCTAGGGGTCTTGTTCGATCCTCCACTGTCTTACCTCCCCCACATGCAAGCCATGACATGCTCTGCCTTCCCTCACCTCTGCAACATAGCCCGACTCCTCCATTACCTTACCCCCAAGGCCATTGAAATCCGCATTCATGCCTTCATTACATCCCGGCTTGACTATACAAATGCCCTGCTTGTTGGCCTCCCCAATTCCTCCCTCTACAGGATGCAGATAATCCAGAATACAGTGGCCCGTATCCTAAACCGCTCCAAGCTTCATGACCCCATCTCTCCCATCCTCACGCATCTCTGTTGGCTCCCCTCATCCGGAGGATCCAATTCAAGATCCTGGTCCTCACATTCAAAGCCCTTCATGGCTTCGACCCACCCTACATCCGTGACCTTCTACCCCCCCTACAACCTGCCCGCCCCCTCTGCTCAGCAGGCTCTGCCTTGCTCAATATCCCCCGACCCACCCTCCCCACATTGGCAGGTGATCCTTCAACAACAACAACTTCGATTTATATAGTGCCCTCCGAGCCAGCCTTCAGCAGGCCTTCAGCCACTCAGCCACTCTGCCCCCAACCTCTGGAACCCCTTCCCACAGTCCCCCACCTCGCCCCCTCCCTGGCCTCCTTCAAATCCCACCTCGACCTTCCTCTTTGACCGTCCCATTGGCCACTCCGAATCCCTCTCTTTCCCTCCAACCTCCCTGTCCCAGCTCGGGTCTGAAACAATGACTATCCAGCACCTTGTGACATCCTCCTGATGTGAAAGGCGCTATTCAAGTGTAATTTTGTTGTTGTTGATGAGGGATTGCTGACCAAGTCACTGGAAAATAATGAGGGCACTGCTTCAAGAGTTATTAAATTTATAGATGGCAGGGGTCAATTTGTAGAACTAACTCCGTGCCCAGTCACTATACCGAAGTTGGGCAAAGTGATCTCTCTCACAAAAGTTAAATGAAGACAGGCATTTCTTTGTCCATGTGAAAACCATCAATGATAAATTTGTTGCTTCACAAATTGAATTCCTTGCTCTTTTCTCTGTCTTTCTAAATCTTAAGTAAATTATTCTTGGAAATGTATAGTACTATTGGCCTTGGGTAAACAGCATCATTGAAACTGATTTCATAACCTCCCTACTAAATTCATCAGCATAGTTTATCCACTAAATAACCTAATGATTTGGCCCACTTATTATCAAAATCTTCCAGAGGTAACAAATAGTGGAATCCAGGTCAAAGAGACAATTAAATAAGTAAAAAATGGATTGTTCATAGAATAACATATGAATGCATCAGCACATTTCTCAAGGGCTCAATATTAGCCCAAAAATGGATTTAAATTAAATATCAGCAGCTTTTTCAAATCAGTGCAAAAGTAGGGAATGATCATCAAACTACATCATCTTTGCTAAGCCAGATGAGAACCACTTCAAGCCAGGAATCAGAAAAACAACTGTAATTAAATTTAATTTTGCTAATGAAATAACCCCTTTTTGAATTGTTTATTTCAAATTGTTTGATTTTAAGAATTGTTATTTGGCAATACCATTTCTTGCTCAAGCCTGAAGCTTTCTACTGAACATTTCAAAACCACCCAAATAAGACTAAAATCCTGGAACACAAATTAAACATTGAAGAAATGGCGGATCTAATTTATGATATTTGCAATTGAGTTGTGAAAATAGAGTTCAGTGTCTCTTCCCTTCCTCCCCCACAGACACCAATAGGTGAAGCCTAACTGGGCACTTCAGCATATCTCAAATTGGGACTGTTGCAAAGTATAGAAGCACAGAGCCTGGAAAATGCAAATGATAGCATGTAAAACAAAGGAAGAAAGCGAAATGTGAAACGGGATCATTTGCCACCAAAGAAAGATTAGCACACATCTGCCATCAAAGAATGATTTCCAATAATCAGTAAGAACACATTAAATCAAAATTTAACAAGTCAGTAAGTACAACTCAATACAGTATATTGATCAGTATTGATTATTGATTCCATACTCAGAGTTGAGTAGTCAGGGGCAAAGGTCTCTAATACAAGTGTACTAAAAAGCAAGCTCATGAAGATGGTACTGCACATGGAGAAGGAACACATTTCATAGGTTTCATTAATTTTCCCTTTACATCAGCAAAATGCAATTACTTATTAATTAAGAAGCAGCTTTATCGCAGCAATTATGGCATTCCTGGAGTTGTCAATGACAGAAAAAAGTTGTGATTTAAAAGTTGTACTTACAAAGCTATCCAGTTTAATTAAAAACTACAAAAATATATTTTCTTACTCTTATCCCACCTAGCATGTGTAATTTAAAAAAACACTTAAATATCTAAGTTTTTCTTTGTATTTCAACCTGCTTTTTACTCATACTGTGATTCTACATTTGTCTCTTTCACTGTTGACCTGGTTACGAGAATGTTTGTAGGTAGGTGTATGTTGCTGGTAGGGAACTGTCAAAGCAGTTTCCCAGCTTCCCAGTTGGGGAAATCGCGTGTTGTTAAATCAGCATCTGACAATTGGACTGAGGGAAGGAGCATGTACTGCAGGAAATGCAGGACAAACATTGCAATTAATCTGAAGTAAAACAATAGTGTCACCAGACAGCTTTGAGTGGTAAAGCCTGCTTTCAACCTGTCCTCTCGATTAATGTTCGTCCAGGGTCAATTACAACAAACCGTAGGTACAATCGTGAGCTGAACAAGATAGTTATCCTCCCCTCTCCAAGGCGAGGATAACCATGGCCAGGGTCACAGCAGCTGTCACTGAGAAAAGCACAACCATTTATTTTCCTTTCTCAAACGGATTTTTTTTTAAAAAGATAGAAAGTGCAATTTTCCATGTCGTAATTGGTAAAAACATATTTCCTGTTCTGCTGATAGCAAAATCATTCCAGACGGAGTAGCTTCTTTATGGCAGAAACAAAATCTGCCATCAATGCCCATGGTTGCAATTGTTCAAATGTGAACTGATCAAAGCAAAGTCAGTATGACAGCTCAGCACAAAGCGAGTAGAAACCATTCAACACAGAAAAAAAGATTATTGACTGGGTTTCAAGCTCAATTCAGTTAACGATCAGTTCTCTATAATTATGTTAGTTATTATATCACCTTTTTGTACATTGTAGAGAACGATTAAATTATATGGATTTCAATCCATATCTCTGCATTTGCAATACTGAAACACATGGGGTCAAAGGAGGACCAAGATGTTGAAAAGCAATCAAACGTCATTAACGGTGGCCAAGAATTCATGGAGAATAAACACTACTGTACTCAATGAAATTCAAAGAACTCATTGTGTAGTTTATACATGTCACCTTACAGTATTGTAATGCCAAGATTGCTAAATAGTTAAAACAGTTTAACCAGTTGAATGGTTATTAAACAGCTGCCCTTCTATCTAACCAGGTCCACCAGACTGGACTTTAACTCACTGCAGCAACTCCATGGGAAACAGCAAGCAAAATACAGATGGATAGAATACAATTCAACATCTAGATGTTTATATTTTGCTGTTCATCTATCTAAGTATAAAATAGTGACTAGATGATCAAAAAGATAATATAGAATTAACTACTTTGTCCAGAGGAAAGTGAGAATGTAGAACTTGCTGCCCGATGCAGTGGATGAATCAAATGTATTTAAGAGGAAATTAGATATACATGAAGGAGAGAAGAACATCAAGCAATTGGAGGTAGTAAGGAGTGGTTACAGATTCATGTGGAGGAAAACACTTGCACTGACTTCTTGGACCGAACGTCCTGTACATTCTATGTGAACACATAACTGGTGTTTTCTCGGTATGTTTATGTCCACAATTCCTCTGAGGCGGTGGCAGCAAGAAAACTCCTTCATCAGGTATAATACAGATTGAGGAAAATAGGCTAGCTGGAGTATTATAATCATCCTTGCGTTTGGTTGAACACTTTACCATTTGTCTAGATGTCTCAAAACACTTCACAGAATTTTCTGTAAAGTGAATTGACTGCATAAATTGTGGGTAAACTATGCACACAGCAGTATCCCACAAACAGTCATAGATTGAATGACCAAATTTTATATTTTAGCTTGTTGGGGAGAAACGTTTCTCAGCTACATATTTAACTTCTTATTTGAAGGACAACATCTCGACAATGCAATGCAATCCCAGCACGATTCTAAACTGTCAATCTATCTAATTCTTTCATTTGAGTTAGTATCCAGGATCCTTGTTTCTAGAGTTTGAGTTCAAGTCCCTATGTGGGGCTTGAATGTACAATCTTCTGATGCAGAGACAAACTGAGCCGCACTGACACCTTACTCAAACACGACAAGTTTCTGACAAGGTCTGAGGAGAATAAGTCATTAGATTAATAAGTAGCTGTCTCAAATGACACCAAGAAGTTTATTTCAGAAGAAACACTGGATTGGGAACAAAACCCAACACTGTGTTGCTTCAAAGCATCACAACTTTATTTGGTCTTCCCTTCAAATCTCTTCAAAATCTGTGTCACAAGCATAGATTTGCACCACTAAAGACACAAGAAGCGTTTGTACTTTATTACCTTGCACGAACTGTCAATAAACAAAATGAACAAGGTGACAAGTCTGGTTGTTGGTTTGGAAGACAGCCTCATACAGAAGTAATGTGCTAAAACATTAATCATCTGAACAAAAAGTACAAGCCTGGAGGAAGAGCTGAGTGAAGTATATTGAGTGGGTGGGCCTACTTTCCACCTCCAGCAATCAAACAATCTTCTGCATCTGAAAAGGTCAAATTAATCATTTCCCAACATTACAGCTACTCGAACACAATGTGCACATTAATTACCCGTGTTCGTGCTTTGCAGGCGCACTGAATAAGAAACACAATACAAACACTTCCTTCTGAACACCTACATTACCATTAGAAGCACACCTTCTTTAAATCTGCACCCGATAAATCATGACTGAACTGCTATTCACAATAAAACTATCGTATTAACCATATCAAGAAAAGTGTAGCTTATTCATACCACAACATGTCAAGTCGACAACTTGGATTTATATAGGGCTCTCCAAGCCAGACGGCATCTCAGAGCGCTTCAAAACCTCTTCATTCTAGTTTACGTACGAATAGAAAGATGAGGGTAAATCACTAATGTTCCATAACCATTCAAAATGAAAACCAGAACTTTCTGACAATTATCACAATGGCAGATTTGGGTTCAATTTGTGCTTCCACAGAACATCTTATCAACTTGCTTAGAGAGGTTTAGTCTGTTTTGGCTTTCGGCTCATCCATCTTGAATTAAAATGAAGCAACAAAATGCAGAGCTAAATATAGATGTTAAACGTTTTAACAAATTTTCAGCCATCAAGCAAAGAAAATCTGTGACCCACTCATACCCGACATACAATTTTCCCAATCAGCCAGCCTGGACATTTGAAAACATGATCCTGTCTCATCGAGTCATTCTGTCACTGACAATTCTATTGGCTAAACATTACATCTTCCCACAATGTCATCTCGCTGCCTTCTCTATATATTTATTAATTTCACAAAAAAAACCTAGCAATTATTTTCTTTATTGTTTCAACTAATTTATCACCAAGACTTTCTAGTGTAATTCATTCCAATTACACTTTACGGTCTTATGGCAAGAAATTAATTCTTCCCTCACTCTTGACTCTTCTCCCCAGATTTTAAAGTGATTTTCCCAAGAAATTGATGAATCTATCCTGCCCATAATGCAATGTTAAAATTACAAATTACATTATCCACGAAGAATATCTATCTCTCCACTGCCTTCAGTGCTCTTGACCAGTCTATACTTCACCACCTCTACTCTTAGCTCTTCCTTCGTAGTTCTGTCCTTGCTTGGTGGTGTTGTGTTTTACATGATCTCCGATTTGTATTTCCCAATGGTTTCTCTTCCAGCCCTCACAACATCATGTGCGGTTTCCCAAGGGTTTTGTCTTTGCTCCTCTGTCCCCTCCAGTCGGGGATATCATGCACAAGCATAGGATTAACTCTAGATGTATGCAGATAACACCCAATTCTATCTCTCAGCCTCCACCCTCGACTCCAGGATCATTTCTGGCCTGACATAGAGTCTGTCAGTCATCAAGTCCTGGATGAATGCTAATTTTCCCCAGCTAAATATCATCAACACTAAAGCCCTCCTGCTTGGTTCTCACCAGTACCTCCTCACCTCACGCACCGACAGCATAACTATTCATGGATGCACTCTCCAACACACCACCAGAATGGAAGCTTGGAGTCTTGATCAATCCTCAATTGTCTTTTAAACTCCACATCCATGCCATGACCCATTCTGCTTCACCCTACCTCTGCAACATTGTCTGTCTCCACCACTATCTCTCCATTCATTCTGCTGAGTCTCTCATCCTTGCCTTTGTAACATCCAGATTTCAGTATGCCAACATACTTCTCACCAGATTTCAAAATCTTCCCTCCTCAAGCTGCAGATTACTCACAACTCTGCAGATCATGATCTCTCCCACACTGAGCTCCATGAACTGATCACTCCCATCTTTACTGCTTCACTGGCTCCCCAATGCCCAGAGGGCATCTTGAGTTCAAGATTTCTCCTCCTCAATTTACAGTCCTCGATGATCTTGTTCTTCCTTACCTCTGCAACCTACTAAACATTTACCTACCTGTCCGCTCAGTGGGCATTAGACTGCTCCACATGCCCCCACTCTGGCTGCTCCACTATTGGCGGTTGGACCTTCAGCATTTCTGCTACCACTCTCTGGAACACCATCCCGGAGCTCCTTTGCCTCGCCCCTTACTTGCCTCAAGACCTTCTTCTTTGACCGTGCCTTTGGTCACCTTCCCCCCACATCTCGCTCATTTTATACGCAATTAATTGCTGTTGATCCATTGGTTGACATCAATTTATAAGAGACCTCTTTATAATTCTGAACATTTCAATCACATAACTTGATTCCCAAATAGTCATACTGGATTAAACATATCCCCACGCCCACCTGCAAAATCTCTCTTCATGATAATTGTTAGCAACAGATACCACTTTCTCATTAAGATAAATGGTGAAAATTGGTTTTGGTATTGTATGGAAGTCTTATGTAAGAATGTGAAACAAAACAATACCAAGCCCAAAACAACATTTGTAATTCTGATTAATATTAAAAGATATGGAGAAACATTATGCGAATGGGATAAGAATCGATAGCTCTGTTGGGAAACAACTCCCTCACTGTGCTTTAAACTCATATGAAAACAAATGCTTGTCTTCTGCTGAATTGCAAGGAAATTAAGAGTGAAATGTTTTACAAAGTGATTGAGTATTGTTGAAACTGATCGGAAATTGTTAAATTTTAAATGTTTTCCATTGAATTACTCCCGTAAAGTTGCATTTCAATTACATGAGGTACAATTAATAATGCTTTCACAAATGTATTTAACTTGACAATCTTGACTTTGTCTAGTTCAGACCCTGCTTGCTGTAATAGACTTAATAAATCTCAATGAGTGCCTAATTGGTAATGCAATAATCTCTGGAAATACTAGCAAACAAAAACATCCATTTTGTGGGCTGAGTTTCCTTACTCTGTTATTGTGTATCACCAAAATACAAAATTCCAGCCAAATTAAACAAAGATTTTATGCTGCACTTAATTATAATAGGTTATATAGTACCAAGTTTTTCATTCATTAATGTATGTTTCAGAGCACCAAAGCTGGGAGGTGATCTTTAAACATGTATAGGGCCAGATGCCTGACCATTTGTGGGGTTAATCATTGGAAAAATCAAAGTCTTTGAAAGAAGGAAGTGTACTGAGTCACTTTTTGCTATGGTTTTCATGCACTTGTGAATACTCATTTATTCAGGAGTACAGTTCAATAGTATTTCTCGTTCCAATTACAATATACGATACATGGTGAATCAGGATCAAAACCATGGCTATTTGCTGATGTATATGCAACATAAACACAGGACAGGTATCACAAATGAAAGTAACTTGTTTTACCTGGAATGATTAGCAAGAAATAAGAGTAAGATAGTACTTATGTTTGCGAGCTGGTGTTGACATGGTATATTTTCACCAGATGAGGCTATAATTGACAGATTTCAAGACATTCAGCCACCATTATATTTATCTTATATTTAATGTGAAAGATGACAATTGGAGACACATATTTAACAACTCCCTGGCCTCCTTCAAGTGCTGTGTCAAGACTCTCCTCTTCAACGGTCCCATGAGTCACTCCAAATCCCCCCCTTTCCCTCCATCATCCCTGTCCCCAGCTCGGGTCTGGAACAATGACTGTCCAGCATCTTGGGATGTCCTCCTGACGTGAAAGGCACTGTATAAGTATAATTTGTTGTTGTTTTGTAGTTAACATTGTTACACCATGAAGGTATGTGGTGAAGTCTAATTTGCAGCCCTTAATGGGATTCCTCATTAAGGAACTCCTTCAGGTAATCTATGGTTGGAGAAACATAATTTCAGTGAAACTAAGAAGTCATTGTTACTCAGATTAAGTAATCCCATTTTGCAAATTTGTCCTCAGGTTGAGCTTCAAAAGTAAAGGAGGCAGCACAGAAGCAAAGATTTCAAAAAGCAATGTGAAGCTTCTCTCAAAAGTTCCACACCAAAGATAAAACATCTTTCAAAAGGTGACGCATTCATGATCTGAATGCAGAGTGTAAAATATTTATCTCTAAATTCTTCATTACCTTATTACATCTCTAGACATCTCAAGCACTTCACAGGATGTACTGTAAAGTGGATTGACTGTGTATTTTGTGGGCGAAACTTGCATAATCGCACGCAGCAATGAACCAGAAACAGCTCTAGAGAGAGTGACTAGTTTTATTTGGGTTTGTTGCCCTGGACATCCGAGGAAACTTCTTCTGTTTTTAAACAGTGGGATCTTCAGCATCCACCTTAACTGGCAAATGAGACCTTGGTCTGTAAACAGACATTAGAGTGTCAGCCTGGCACAGTAGTAATACACTTTGCTCTATGTCAGAAGGTTTTCAGGCCCACGTAGAGACTTGACATAGTCCAAGCTGACATACCAAAACAGATCCTGGGACGTGTTGCATTGTTGGAATTGCTGTCTTTTGGATGTGATGTTAAAGCAAGGTCATCTCTACTTGTTGAGGTGGACTCAAAAGATGGGATTGAGTTGCATATCAGCCATGAAAAGTGATGGGACAGACCGGATGGGAAAAATGGCTTACTCCTGTTCCTATGTTCCCATAGTTAATATGTACCTGGAGATTGGTTGCATTGTTATTACAGTGAAAATAACATTTCCACATCCATGTTCAAGGCTTGAATTTAGACAGATAACAGATGTGACATCTCATCAATGCAAATTTGGTGAAGTGTTACCAAGTAATATTAATTCTGCATTGAATTATGCATTACGAAACATGTAAATGTGTTATCTAAAACAGCATCACTGAATTGTTTTAGTCAGGGCAATAACAGAATCTGGCAATTGCGGATATTGAAGCTATGCCAACAACATGAAATGTCAAACAAATATACCATGTTGTGGTTCAAGTCCAGCTCACAATTTAACACATTCGTTCAGCAATTATTTGTTAAGCTCTTGAATTACAGCTGTTTACATACACAAGCCATCTAAAGAATGGGAAGCAGAAACAGTACCAGATGTAAAAATGAATAATAATGTCAATCAATCAGAACCAAATGATCAGGTCCCCATCATCTAGATGACATTCTGAAAATGATCAGAAATCATTTCAAATCCTAAAATCATGATTTTCAGCCTTTACAGAAGAACAATTTCCTCTGGTTCCAATGAAGTTGTCTCATTTTGTGATGTTGTTGCTATCACTCATTGATGATGCAGAGTTGGACACCCAAAAATGTACATCCGAATCATACGATATCCCAGGGCATTATCAGTTACCCTATTCTAAGTTGCAATCATTTGTAATTGTGAACAATGGATATTTATATCGCTAAATAATATTATTTAAGGGAAATTGGGAGGCCTGCCCTTTAAATGGGTTCTGTAAGACTCCAAGTTGCAGAAGCTGCTTGCAGCACATAGTTAGCAAGGAGCCTGAACCATTTGCCAAAAGGAATAGATCCAGGGCCACTTGATTTTGATAGTAAGCCAACAAGCAGCTTGGAGAGTACAGTTAACACTTGGGCACAAACACTTGCATTCACATCATACAGTGTGCGAAGCCACACACCTACATAAAGCAATACTTGGTGCTCCTCATGGTTCCTAACTAATAGTTGATATCTGGTATGTACTGATGTATGCAGGACTACTGTACATTCAAAGTTGGTTTAATGTTCCTTTACTAATGTAGTATTGTGCTGCCATTTGTTATAGTTATGTTTAATTCCAATGTTGTATACCTTCCATTGTTGTGTTCCTTATATGCAAGGTAACCCAGGGTTTCCAGGTTTTGATAAAGAACTCTTTGATAAGGAGCTGTTGTTTCCACCGAATGTATCCTCGAGTTTCTGTAGTATTCTAGACGGAGTAAGCACTTTGGAGGGTAGTTGTCTAACATTGGAGGTCTACTAATGCCAATAGACTCCAATTAAACATTCCAGTTATCCGGGCATTGGAGTTAACTAGGAAATCTTTCTGTGTGTGACTCTGACTCACCTTTGAAATTTGGACAGGAGTTTAGGAGAGAGGCCATTTAATAGAAACTTGTAAATAAAATTTGCACGTATATCAAGGGGTGAGAACCATTGTAGTGTAACATTCATTGTAAATATGGACAACAACACAATTCTACAAACACATTAAAATCAGTGCATGACTTTTTCAGAGACTTTCAGATGTTTGTGCAGTTAGTGCAAGGCAGAAACCTGCACCCATTTACAGAACAAAAGCTTCACTTTTTTTACTGCTTATAAGCAAACAATTATAATTTCCATCTAAATTATCTTGCCTTAAAATAGGCATTTTAAGGCAATTTACATTCTCCATTTTACATCTGACATGAACATCCATGGAATAGCCCAGAGAGGAAAGAGAGGAAACAGGAAGAAGCTCTCACAGTGGGAAACAAACAAGGTGTTCATGTTTGCAAGTGGAAAATATGGTGATTCATCATGTTGGAGTTGCTGTACTACAGTCATAAGAGATGAAGATTCAATATCACAGCACTGAGTTGCTAAAGTAAACTACATGATTGTGGGATGATACTAATCAGGGGTCAAGCACCTCAATAAAAGACCTCACACAAGTGGAAAGAATGAGCCAAGACTGGTGTAGCACACTTCAGAGTGGTTAGCATGGGGTGAAACTGACAGATGCCTGGGAGGAGGTTTTCACAACTTTGTACAAAATCATTGCAAAATGTTCCCTAAGTGAGAAAGTACAGCACTGTGTGTTGCAAGGGAAGCAGTTGATGATTTCCCTCCAATGAGCTGGCAGCAAATCAAAGTGCTGGTCCAAATATTTGCAGTGCCAGTCTTACAGTTGCACTGGCGAGGATTTGCATTTATAGATTACTACAAAGAGAGACTCTCAGGCTTAAGACCTTGTGTTTTATGGCTGTTGTGGAACATTGCTATGTGCAACTGGCTGCTGTCCTCTCCCACAAAATACAAAATTACACCAATTTACAGTGCATCCACTTTGGAACATATCAATGACATGATAAGGCAAAATACAATAATACAAGAATTATTAGAATCAATGCTGTATATAATCAAAAAAAATCTCCCTTTCCCCATAGCTGTATTTTACGCCAAACTGATAGATTGGGAAGTAAATCTGCAAACATAGTCCTGCATAACTAGCCATTGGGTGAAGTACAATAAACTAAATCTCATAGCCTTTCCTCCTACTATTATCCTAATGGAGAAGAACAATTCATGATGGAAGAGTGGTAAAAGACGGAAGGAGAGAGGGTAAGATAAATGGGGTGGGGTGAAATAAGGAGAGAGAGGAACAGAGAGATAGGATGGGCTGAGGGGGAGAAATAATCACTTCCAGCAGTAGCCAATTCTCAAAGGAATGTCAGAATAATTTATCAGTTAAACAATGTTGAAGGTAATCTCTTTGCTCAGACTAGAACTAGTTTGTTTAGCAAACAATACAGAAACCAACCAGGCAGATTACTTTTCTGCAAGTTTCACAAAGGAAGTATATCTACTAGGGTCCGTCGATATGGAAATTTTCCGATTTAGATATATCAATGGGCTCATATCGAGATATACCAAAATATCAATATTTTCAGGGTTTTCATACTGTGCATGTGCGCATAGCGTGCACATTCGGAGTGTGCGCGCATTATTATGACTAGAAAAGTGAATAAAAATAAAACACTTTTTATTCCAGATTGTAAACAATGTTGTCAGAAATCCATAAACAAAATTACTATTTTGGGGCACTTAAGCAACTGCTTACTAAAATACTTTGAGCTATTTAGTGTGGTCAGTAATAGACTTACTTGAGGTAAACTGTGGTCTCTGTTACAACTCCAACCTTCTTCCTGCTCCTGAGCAAACCAATTGCAGGTACAACATTGTAATAAAATTTCACCATGCAGGAATTATTGACTCAACTGAATTGTTGCCCAAGTGTGATTTCCAGCACAGCTGCCAAGGCTTTATATTAGTTGAAAACCGAATTCTTGCTAAACTACATTGGATCCGCCCCAATAATTGGCTTAATTGATGTTTTAGCCCACCAGTGTTTACTGCTGAGTCAAACCAACAGGAGAAAAATACTATGGAAAAAGGTTTGAAGAAATACAGTGGGATTTTATGTTTGAGATTGGCAACCTTCACTCATCAAATGGGGTGCATAGTTTATTCATCCACATTACAGAACAAAATCTATATTTGATAACTAAAAGTGAACCTAGGTAGCACATTAAGCACGTCAATGGAGTGAGAATGGAACACATTCTTCCTGACACATTTCAGTACACTGAGGTCAGGAAAGCAAAGATTGTATTCAATTAATTAATGCTGGAATAACAAACTACATTGTTAATTTCTCAAGAGTATGTACTGCCTCATTTTCTATCTGCAGCCTCATTTTGTTCAATAGATTCCCATTGTACTAATAGGTAGGGTCTGGCGATATAGCGATATATCGCTAAAACCCGATATAATTTTCATATCAATACGCCAATATAGGCATTTCGAAAATATCGATATATCGAAAAGTCGATATATCGAGGTAAAAAATCGGAATGCGCGCACACTGAATTACAAGACCCAGAATGCTCATCTCTATACACAATGCACAGACCGAGGTGCAAAGCCGCCATATTCTATTCGTAGTCCTCGAATACAATATACAGGTATGCAAGTGGTGGTGGGGGGGAGGGGGAGGGAGATGGCTGGGTGGGGTGGAGAGAGACGGCTGGGGGTGGGGAGGGGGAGAGAGACGGCTGGGGCGGGTATTGGGGGGAGACAGATGGCTGGGGGGCTGGGGGGGAGAGAGACGGTGGGGGGGGCAGGTGGGGGGACGGCGGCAGTCGGGTGGGACGAGAGAGGAACGGCGGCGGAGGGGGGGGTGGTGTGGGGAGAGACGGGGTGGATGTGATAATATACAGATAGATAGGGATGGGGGGGATGTGAGAGAGGAGAGAGACACAGAGAGAAAAACACAGAGATGGAGAGAGTGAGTGTGAGAGACACAGAGAGAGAAAGATATTTACCTCCTGAGGAGATAGGCCCCGAATGCACGCGCATCAGGAGTGCGCGCACACCCGAACGCGAGCACCGCGCGCACATGCGCAGTACAGAAAACCCGAAAATATCGATATTTCGGTATATCTCGATATGAGCCCATCGATATATCTAAATCGGAAAATTTCCATATCGACGGACCCTACTAATAGGGCACAGACTGGTTTTAGTAATATTAACAGGTAGGAATTACTTTCCCTCATGCTAATTATACCTGGAATATAACTGAACAAAAGTGGTTCAGAGTGTAAAAATGTATTAACACACTACTATTTTCTTACGTTAATTATTATACATTTGCAATTGTAATAAACAAATTAGAGATGCCTGAAAACTGAGTATCAAAAAGGTGCATTTCGCAATCCTGTTAGCAAATTAATTGCATATATAAACAACTACAAGAAGGTACAAGGCCAATGTAACAATGATTGTCCATGTTACTATATAAGACCTGTG
Organism: Hydrolagus colliei; assembly: GCA_035084275.1. Classification (NCBI taxonomy): domain Eukaryota; kingdom Metazoa; phylum Chordata; class Chondrichthyes; order Chimaeriformes; family Chimaeridae; genus Hydrolagus; species Hydrolagus colliei. The sequence goes on along the minus strand of CM068745.1, from coordinate 40,376,848 downwards.
TTTGATTCCAGGCAGGGCAAAATCTTGGACAAGTTTCCTTATTCCACACACCTAACAATAATCCCTGAAAAAAAATTGTCATTTCAATCCATGACTGTTTGTGGGACACTGCTGTGCATAATTGACTTCCGTGTTTCACCCACAAATATACAGTCAATTCACTTCATAGTATAATCTGTGAAACACTTTGCGACATCTAGAAGATGTGAAAAGCGGAATATCAAATGCAAGGATTATTATTATTATAATGTACCTTTATATGCATTGTTAGTTTTGAAAGTAAAAATGTTCAGTATTTGTTCAAATATTAAGTAATATTAATCAGGGCTCTGTCCTCGGTCCCCTCCTTTTCACCCTTTACACGCTCCCTCTGGGCGACGTCATCCGCAGACATGGGGTAAATTTCCACATGTATGCGGATGACACCCAGTTGTACCTTTCTGCCTCATCCCTCAACCCCCAGACGATCGATGTTCTGACAGCATGTCTGTCCGACATCGAATCGTGGACGACGGACAACTTTTTGCACTTGAACGTGAATAAGACCGAGGCCCTCCTGATTGGCTCAAGCCAGCGCCTCCGCACATCGGGCGCTGCCAGCCTCAACATCCAAGGCTGCACTCTCCACCTCACAAAGCCAATCAGGAACCTCGGCATCATGTTCGAACAAAAACTTTCCTTCCTCCCCCACATCCGCGCCTTGACCGGCACCGCCTATTTCCATCTGCGCAACATTGCCAGGCTCCGCAACTATCTTACCCCCCGCGCTGCCGAAACACTTGTGCATGCTTACATCACCTCATGGCTGGACTACGGAAATTCTCTCCTAATTGGCCTCCCCAGTTCCTCCATTCACAGGCTGCAGGCCATCCAAAACTCTGCAGCCCGTGTACTATCCCGCACCTGCCTCTGCGACCACATAACCCCCACCCTCGCCCGTCTCCACTGGCTCTCCATCCTCCAGAGGATCGAATTTAAGATCCTCGTCCTCACCTACAAGGCCTTACACGGCCTTGCCCCATCCTACTTAACCAATCTACTCTCCCCCTACACGCCCACCCGGACCCTCCGTTCAACAGGACTTGGCCTGCTCCAAGCCCCCCGCCCGAACCGCCCCACCATCGGAGGCCGGGCCTTCAGTTTCTCTGCTCCCACCTTATGGAATGCCATCCCTCAATCCCTCCGTTTCGTCTCTTTCCTTTCCTCTTTCAAGGCCGGTTTGAAGACTTTCCTCTTCGATTGTGCCTTTTGTTCCACCCCGAACTCTTATACCTCCCCTTCGTGTTTCACCCCTTCCCAAACACTCCCCTCCCAGCTCGGGTCACAAGCCTCCTGTACAGCGCCTTGGGACGTCCTCCCGACGTGAAAGGCGCTCTGTAAATGTAAATTGTTGTTGTAATATTATTTCAGAAGGTGCAGATAATGTTTTGGTGTCTTACTGAATCAAATATTCAAAGTCTGACCATTAACATAGTCCTGCATGCTCAAAATTGACATTCGATGCATGCTATCTGTAATGTTGAGTAGACTTCTGAATATGTTTTAATACATATTTAATTGAAGAAAATGACTGGTATACATGTAAAGGTCACAATCAGTCATTTTACATGCTTCTGAAAAATTATTTTACAGAATAGCGTTAAAAAAGGCTAAATAAATATTTTTTTTCATTTATTAAGGGCAGCAATTTGCTTTGCAGCATTAGGTTAATAAAGAGAGATATAAAACAGATATGTGGATATAAACACACCCTCTACTTATAGGAGAATGATAGAAAATTTAGCATTTGATATTACACGTCATTTAATCAGGACTTCTCGCAGGATACCTGTAAAGTGGATTGACAGTGTATTTTATGGGCAAGCTATCAGTATAAATTGACAAATACAGACATCAGGCTGCCTATTGCTCCGCACTAGGGCAAGTGGGTTTAGTTGTTAATGTGCACCAAGCTCCCACGTTTATGCAATCTTCAGCTCACTTTAAAAGGGCAAAAATCTGTGTCAGATCACTCTCCCATAAACAGCCTCCAACACTGACAAAAAGTAATTTCAGAGTCAATTAGGATTAATGTTGTGTGGGAGAGACATTAGTTCTGGAGTACTGATTTCATCCATTAAAAATGGAAGTAGAACTGTGCATGAATTTAAACATACTTGTGCTGTATGCCTTCCAGTCTATCAGTGTGACAACATTCTCTCAGTATGGGAGCATTTGTCAATCAAACCATGCTCTACAGCACTCAAGAGTGTAACAAGCTTAAAAATCGATTTGGTTCTCCCTGTCCACGCCCGTACAGTCTACCGCTTCACTAGCTTTTAATAATCTTTTAAAATTTGTTTTAGATTGCATATAAATGCATTATGGGTGGTGGGGGGGGGGTTCTTATTTTAAAATTGTTCAATATCCTTTCTTGCTTCAAATAACCAATTCATCAGAGCCACCCACATTCACACTATAGCTTTTTAAGTTTAATTTTCAAAATAATTAAAATCAATTAGAGCACGACTATTCATAAAGGATACTTCCAAAAAACCATGGTGAAGTCATCAAAAATATGTGTTTTCATTTGATACTGTTATGGGATAATGCAGAATGTTCCTGCTAATGCATTAAAGTAGTTATTGTACTTCAGCCTGATGCATTTGGTAACATTTTCAACTCTGAGTCAGAACATTGTGTTGCTCAGAGACCAGGTTGATATTCCAATGCAATACTGGGGAGTGTTGCATTGTCCGAGGTGCAGTTCTTTGGGTGAAATTTAAAACCAAGGACCTGTCTGCCTGCTCAGGTGGATGTATGTATTCAGGGATGGTGTTACCTTTAGGCGAACTAGGCAGTTGCCTAGGTGCGCCAAAACATTTTTTGGGCTGGCCCTGGTTACCGAGCACGTATGGTTGCCGCGCTTGGCGAAAATTACTGCTGTCGTCTGCTGGCGTATAGTGGCAGAGGCATGGGAGTTAGCAGTAAGTTGACTGGAGAATACTTAATACTTAAATGAAACAGAAGTATGTTTCAAAAATAAATAAATGTATAACTATTACCATTACTTTAATTGATAATTAAAGATATTAATTTTTAGTATTATCATTAGCTTTTCAAAAGTTGCTAGGGGGTGCACATCTGAAGGATCGCCTAAGGCGCCAAATACCCTTCTGCCGTTCCTGTATGTGTTTCGAAAACAGAAGATTTCCTTCAGTGACCTGGCCAATAATCCTCCAATTAATTGGTCATACACACACTGGCTGTTTGTGGAACAATGGTGCATGCAAATTGGTGGTTATGTTCACTTATACTTCATTTTGCGGAAATCTCATCAAGCACTTTATATTTCTGTGCTGCCATTGACTAAATGGATCAAATCCAAATTATTTATTGTTTACCAACTATGAATAGCATGGTTTGCTGGCTTCTGCTAGTCATTGGTTATGTTCTTTTACAGCATTAATACAGAATCAATTGAATTGTTTAAGAGAGAGACAGATAGGTACTAAGAAAGTATTAACAAATATGGAGAAAAGGTGATGAAATGGGATGAGAAGTTCTGTATTTGATTGCATTACTGTACTGTAGGGTCCGTCGATATGGAAATTTTCCGATTTAGATATATCGATGGGCTCATATCGAGATATACCAAAATATCGATATTTGGGGTTTTTTCGTACTGCGCATGCGCGCGCGGCATGCGCATACGGGGTGCGCGCGCATTCGTGGTGTGCGCGCATTCGGGGTGCGTGCACATTCGGGGTGTGCGCGCATTCGGGGCCTATCTCCTCAGGAGGTAAATATCTTTCTCTCTCTGTGTCCCTCACACTCACTCTCTCCATCTCTGTGTTTTTCTGTCTGTGTCTCTTTCGTCTCTCACATCCCCCCCATCACTATCTATCTGTATATTATCACAACCACCCCGTCTCTCCCCCCACCCACCCCCGCCGCCATCCCTCTCTCCTCCCCACCCCTGCAGCAGTCCCTCTCTCCTCCCCGCCACCGCTGCCATCCCTCTCTCCCACCCACCCCCCCGCCGTCTCTCTCCCCCCCACCCACCCCTTGCATACCTGTATATTGTATTCTAGGACTATGAATACAATATGGCGGCTTTGCACTTCGGTCTGTGCAATGTGTATAGAGATGAGCATTCTGGGTCTTGTAGTTCAGTGTGCGGCATTCCGATTTTTTCCCTCGATATATCGAAAAAGTCGATGTATCAATATTTTTGAAATGCCTATATCGGCGTATCGATATGAAAACTATATCAGGTTTTAGCGATATATCGATATATTGCCGGACCCTGCTGTACTGTATTGAAATGAGATTGGAGCACTCGCCTTGCACGCAATATGCCTGGGTTTGATTCCCAGCAGGGAAACTTTGCGCAAGTTTCCTTACTCCACACACCAGATAAATCCCTCAAGAAAAAAACAACAATAATAAATTAGTCACTTCAAACCACAAGTGTTTGTGGGACACTGCTGCATTTTGCCCACATATATGTACAGTCAATTCATTTTACATTATACTCTGTGAAATGCTTTGAGAATCTTGAAGATGTGATAAGGCACTATTATCAAATAAAAGGGTTATTATTATTAACTCCATGAAAATATAGGATTAAATGAAAAACTTAACTTTTTAATTTGAAAAACACCCGTTCCAATATGGATAGTATCCTACAGCTGTAAGGAATATAAAATACAATAAACTGTATTAGATTTTAACATGTTCTCTGATCTCTAAATTAAAATGTTTGCAGTTTTCAAAACTTTACTAAAAATATTGGGAACAAAAACAATTTCCACTTACTCTACGAAAAGGGAGATGTCTCAAAGTTGGACGCTGAGCTGAGAGGAAGATATATTGGTAAATGGCCAAAGACACATTCAGAGAGATGAATCTTCAGATCAGTTTTGAAACTAGAGAGGGTGGAGTGATTTGAGCAATTTACAAAGTGTTACCAAAGTTGGAAGCAACATGGGTGAAAGCTCCTGTGCCACGGGTGGAGTGGGCTGAGCAAGTGGGGCAGACACTAATTTCAAAAGTGGAGTCCTGCAGCAAATTGGTTAGAGCACTCATCTCGCAAGCAAGAGGACTTAGGTTTGATTCCCAAGCAGAGCAAAACGTTAGACAGGTTTCCTTATTCCATACACCTCTGTTTACTTAGCAGTAAGTAGGGACCCTGGTTATTAAACAATTGGCAGATTTATTTTCTGGGGGCAATAAATCATTTAAAAAAGAAATAAAATTGTTACTCAATCCACGACTATTTGTGGGATACTACTTGCATTTCGCCCACAAAGTCTAGAATTAATTCACCTTACAGTGTATTTTTCGAGATGCCCCATTGATGTGATAAGGCCCTATTTCGTGGAGCTCCTGTGGCTCAGTGGTTAGAGCACTTGTCTTGGAAGCTGGGGAAACCAAGCTGGGGAGACCTGGGTTCGAATCCAGGCAGGTCAGGGCGAAACCTTGGGCAAGTTTCCTTACTCCACACGCCTAATAATAATCCTCCAAAAAAACACAATAATAAAATTGGTCATTTCAATCCACGACTGTGTGTGGGACACTGCTGTGCGCAATTGGCTGCCGCGATTCGCCCACAAATATATACAGTCAATTCACTTTACAGTATATTCTGTGAAGCTCTTTGGGACGTTGATAAGATGTGGAAAGCGCTGTATCAAACGCAAGGATTATTATTATCACATGGAAGGATTATTCTTATTAAAAGTGGAAAAGTGTTCCATTCTTGGTATCTGGAATCTTGATGTAACATTTGCCTCCAAAAATAAACTGAACATGAAAATCTAGTACAGTATATAGAATTTCCTAATTTAGCATTCCGTCTTTATATTGTGTGGAAAGAAAGCATTGAGTTAGGCCACGCTTCTTGAAACTTATCTTTCTCACCTGTACTTGGGCTGTTGTGCTGAGCATATTGCAAGATAATGAACAGTTCATATTCAGTAAAGACGCTTTGCTCTTAAATAACTCAAAAGGCCAGCACCAATTATCTTCGCAAGGCATCAATTTGCACCCTGCATGTCAATAAAACTCAATTTCAGTGCATTTTTCAATGTAGGAATTGTAGCAAAATAATAAAAGGCTGTCAAGAGATATTTTTTCCCATTGCATTCCTAGAATAAATCTGAAATAATTTAATGATAACACAGGCGATGAGACTGAAGAGGAATTTAACCTTTCTGTTTGGTTCAGTTAAAAAGGCTCAGTCTAAAGGGAAATTATACTGTTGGAAGATATCACAGAGGCCAGGTTATTTATATGTAGTAGTATGATGATCATGCTATATTCCAACAGCAAACATTTTTACTCACACGAAGATCAGAAAACATTGGGACAACAATATAACTACTGCACCTCAACCTGATCCAAACAGGTTGGATCCCCAGCTTTCCTTTTTAACCCACATCCATTTATTGATCAGGACCGCTTTTTTCCAACCTCCGCCACCATTCAAACTCATAATCATAGCAGCTGAAAATCTTGACCATGTCTTTGCTACTTCCAGGCTGAACTATTCTAATGTCCTCCCTGCTCATCTCCCTAGCTTCCCGATATACAAAATACAATTCATTCAAAACATATCTCTGGCCTCCTGCTTGTCCCTTGTCCCCTCCATTCTGCCATTGGTGGCCCTGCCTTCAGCCACTAAGTTCTGAAACTCTGGAACTCTCTTCCTCAATCCCTTTGTCTTGCCCTCTCCCTGCCCATCTTGAAATCCCTTCTTTTTTTAATTTTTTGTTGTACAAATAATGAGTCATTCCATTTGATATACAATAGTATGTTATCATGTCATTGAAATATCTTAACATGCTTAACAGGATTTATTGTAAAATGTTGTGACTGTATATTTGTAAGTATACTACTATCGTTAGAGCCACTGATCCAAATACATGCCTGTTACTTTAATAGGCTGAGCATTTGGGAGTACAGTATTACAATGCAATTATGTAAAACTAACAAGATTTAGAGTATATTGGAAAAACATCAAACTGTGTTAGAAGGGCTTTATGTATAGTATTATGGCTGGTTCAGTGGCTATAGGTGGTAGTGATAACAATGTCTTCTGCCCAGCTTAATCAATTTTACTTCGCTTCAAGTTTTTTAAAATTAGATGTAATTGAAATTAGTAATTTTCATGCACAAATTCCATTAAAAAAAACACATGTTGCGATTCTGAGAAGTTCAAATACAATGGTGGCTAACTCAACAGGAAAGGGAAAACACCAGACTTGAGTGCTAATGGATGTAGTCACAGACTAGAAAAAGCAAACCAAACTAAGTCAGCAGCAAATGACAATGAATGGTGACAACTCAAAATATTCCATCTGCGTGAAAAGATAACTCCCAACATGGGCTCTGTTTCCAAAAAGAGTCTCAGAAATGATGTTTATTTTTACACAAATACATTCTTTCTTTCCCAATTTTCTGTATGGTTTACATCTAATTGTATCAGGTGTAAGTTATTTCACTGCGTTTTAACAGATATTTTTTAAAATGAAGGTGGTGAGGAAATTGATTGGGAGTATCTCTAGCAGCAGCACATTCGTCTTTGGACTGAGAAAACTTGCCTGAAATAATCATCAACTATTGACAGCCAAAATGACTTTTGTTGATGCATTTAGAACTGGATTATATGAAACCACGATGGTTCAGCATATTGTCTTGTATGGAACAGGTTATTACTCATGTAAGGAAAAACAGAAACAGCCTGATACTGCGATGGGAAAACATTAACATAGGTCGAAATTTTAAAAGGAACAATTGAAATGGGCAATTCAATTGACACTTTTATAGTGTCTTTCACATCAGGAAGATGTCCCAAATAAGTTGACAGTTTTGTCTGGGCACCAGACCTGCGGTGGGAGCTGTGGTGAGAGGATAGGATTGAAAATGTGTCAAAGAGGTACGTTTCAAGAAGTACTTTGAACGAAGGGAAGGTGGTAGTAAGATGGAGGGAGCTGGGAAGCAGAGTTTAAGGGAGAGTGCAACAAATGACTGAAAGCCCGCCCACTTTATAAATGTAATTTTGCTGTTGTTGTTGGTGATGATGTTGCTGATGGTGAGGCAGCTTGAGTGAGAAACAAGTGCACCGGGTCTTCTCCAATTGAAACTAACTTATTGGATCTCCAATATGAAGTATTGTGGAATAAATAGTAAATAGTAAGTATAACCATTCACACAGAACCGCAATTACAGTATATTATATTCATATTCCTTGAACACGCATAAAGGGTACAGGAGTGGGGGACTCAATTCCAGTGTTAATTTGGGCTAAACTTTGCTCTGCATCACAACATTCTGGGTTCATCCTGACGTGGAAGGTGCAATACAAATGTAATTTGTTGTTGTTGCAGCTACAACTTGGGTTTTGTATTGTTGGCTATTGAGTCTTTTGGATGAAATTGTAAACTGAGGTCCAACTAGCCTGTTTTCAGCTGGACATTACAGATCTCAGGAAACTATTAAAAAGAAAAGGTACTTTCTCCCAGTGTCTTGGCAATAATCTGCCACCTGAATTTGTCATTTACTTCATGGCTTACCAACTGAGTGTGACATTATTGGTGCAAATACTGGTGTGTTTGTTCAATAAACTTGACAGTAATTACTTGTAAAACAATTTGGCATGTTGTAACATGATAAGGTGCAAACAAAATTGTAAAATCTTTCATTCTTACATGGCAATGAGAAAAGCCCTTTAAAGCACCATTGCATGGAAATCCAAATCCATTTAATCCTAGCAAATGAGAGAACTAGCTATTACAATTATATCAACTAGCTATTGATATGATGTAAGGCAGATGTCACTTACTTTGGCATGATAAAAGTAATAATGTGGAGCAGTAAGACCATACAATATGCTCCATATTAAAATATACAATAGGCCTAAAATATAGATTGGTCATAAAATTTGCTGTGCTTCAATTAGTAGCTGATGACTGATTAAAGCTACGAAGGATTTTATTGAAAAGTTAAAATAATAATGCTTCCAATCTTTATTTAAAAAATGTAAAGATGGAATGATATAGTCTTGATGGTACAATAGAAAAAAATAAAGGGTGAACAGTCAGATTGTTTCTTTGTTGCTCAGTGATCTTGGTTTAGAACTGCCAAATTATATGGTGGTATTATTTTGATCTGATAATATCACATTCAGCTCTCACAGGCTTTACATAGTGTGATTTCAGCTGTGTTTTTACATGAATATTCTGGGAGATATTCAGCTGTATTCGAACGTAATTTACTTGTATACATCGGATGGCACATAACACATATTCACTATATGACTAAACGTCACAGACTCAGGGTTGTGAAGGCAATTTTCGAACAAATGCCAAGTATTTCATTGGATAGAGGATAATCAACAGCTGAAACAAGGAAGATGGTTGACCCAAAATGTAACCTTGTCTTAGCCAATAAGATTATATAATCTTAAAATTTAAGTTTGCACAGAATTGTAGAAGATTCATAGTTTTAATAAATCTCTTCATTTGATATGGCACCTTATCATGTCGTCAAGATGTTTCAAAGTGCTTCATGGGTATTCTACAAAGTAGATTGAATATTTTGTGAAAGAACTTAACAGCTAGTTTGCGCACAATGATGTCCCACAAACACTGGGTGACCAATTTTATTTGGGAGATTTGTTGGCCAAGTCACTGGGAGAAACTCCCTTTTCTTTTTAAATACTATCAATGGATCTTTAATGTCTAACTGGGCAGGCAGATGGGACTTTATTTTAACATCTCACCCGAAGGACTTTTTTCCAAACTACATTCTCTTTTCCCAGTTCCTCCACTTCAGCCGCATCTGCTCTGACAATGGCATCTTTCACCCCAGAACAACTCAAATGTCCTCCTTTTTCCTAGACGAGGGTTCCCATCCATTTTGGTAGTTAGGGCCCTTGACTGTGTTCACCCTATTTCCCACGCCTCTGCCCTCACCCCTTCCCCCTCTTCCCAGAACCTTGATATGGTCCCCCTAGTCCTTGCCTTCCACCACACCAGCCTCAATGTCCAACTGATAATTCTCCGCCATTTCCAGCACCTCCAGGGTGACCCCACCACAAAGAATATATTTCCCTCCCCTCCTAGCATTTCGAAGGGACTGTAACCTTGGTGACTCCCTGGTTCATTCCTCCATAACTACTAACAGTTGCTCTCTTTCCCCTGGCACCCTCCCATGCCAGCGCAGGAAATGCAGTACCTGCCTTTTCACCTCTTTCCAGACCACTTTCCAAGGCACCAAGCACAGTTTTTACGTGAGACAGCGATTTACAAGTACTACATGAATGTTGTATATTGCATCCACTGCTCACAACGTGGTCTCCTCTACATTGAGGGACAAAACACAGATTGGGTGACCGATTTGCTGAACATCAAGTAAAACGTTCTGTCCACAAGCAAAACCTGATTTACCGGTTTCTTGCCATTTCAACTCTCCTTTCCACGCGCAGTCTGACCTCTCCATCCATGTTCTCCTATGCTGTTCCAATGAACCACAGACCAAGCTCGAGAAACAGCATCTTTTCTATCTGCTAGGGACCTTACAGCCCTCTGACCTCAATATTGATTTCAATCATTTCAGGCCATAATAGCTCACCTTCCGCCTCCCCATCTTCAGTGACCATCTGATCTGTCTGTTCTTTTTCAATTTCACCGCTTTTTATTTTACGTTATTAACAGCTCTTCTCTCCAGTGTTGTTGCAATCCCCTCCACTCGTTTTACAAAATTGGACTTCTTTAACCATCATCTCCTGTCCTCTACTGCATCTTCCCCTATATCCTCCTTACCCTGCCGTCCCCTCTCTGTTAGTCCTTAAAAGCCTCGGACTTTCAACATAACCCAGGTCTGATGAAGGATTGTGGACCTGAAACGTTGACTCATTTTCCTTTCTCCATACATGCTGTCTGACTGCTGAGTGTTCCTAGCAATTTCTGATTTTGTTGCAGAAAACTGGCAACTGAATTAAGTCTCAATTTAAGAATTTCCACAATTCTGCACAATCTTAATTTTTAGGACAAAGTGATTTTACAAACCAAGACTTGGTGGAATTTGAGGCATGTTATTCTGAAAGAACAAGATTCAACAAAAGATCTCATCATCTAAATCTCTCTTGTGATCATTGGAAAACTTATATTTATCTCAGTGGAAATAATCTTGGGAGTGCTGGAACGTGATGTACAATATTCATTTAAATTGAACTGAATTCTGATCACGGGCATTGATTTCTGATAAAATAGTTATTCATTTTATACTCATCTCACATACATATAAATTTTGCAGCAAGCCATGCCTTTTTCAATGCCTAAACCAAGCTGTCTGATAGGAGGCAAATAAATCATTGCCTGGTGATAATTGTGTCTCGGGTTTGTCCTTCCCTCTGAGGGCAAATGCCTGATTATCTCCTACGGCAAATTAAAGGCATGTGCAGAATCAAGCTTCCATTTTGCCACAACACCTCAGTAAAATTTCAAATCAATATTTTATTTTTGACCTGCTACAACAACAAATTACACTTATAAAGCGCCTTTCACGTCAGGAGGACATCCCAAGGCGCTGCACAGGAGGCGTATGACTCGAGCTGGGAGGGGAGTGTACAGGAAGGGGTGAAACAAGTAGGGAAGGTCGAAAAATTTGGGTGGAACAAAAGGCACGGTCGAAGAGGAAAGTCTTCAAACCGGCCTTGAAAGAGGAAAGGGAAGAAACGAGATGGAGGGATTGGGGATGTAATTCCACAGGGTCGGAGCAGAAAAACTGAAGGCCCGGCCTCCGATGTTGGGGCGGTTCGGGCGGGGGGCTTGGAGCAGGCCAAGTCCTGCTGAACGGAGGGTCCGGGTGGGCTTGCAGGGGGAGAGTAAATTTGTTAAATAGGGCGGGGCAAGGCCATGTAAGGCCTTGAAGGTGAGGACGAGGATCTTGAACTCAATCCTCTGGAGGATGGGGAGCCAGTGAAGACGGGCGAGGGTGGGGGTTATATGGTCGTGGAGGCGGGTGCGGGATAATACATGGGCTGCAGAGTTTTGGATGACCTGCAGCCTGTGAATGGAGGAACTGGGGAGGCCGACCAGGTAAACATGAGAGAAAAGCTGACATCTTTGTAACTCTTCCCAAGCACAATCCATTAGTTGTCATAAGCATGGTTTGAATATGATTGAGGCCATGGCATACATCATAACAAATTACAGATACAGACACTGCAATTTTATCTAGGGAATCAGTTGACATCTAGAAACCACTTAAGCTTTCCTTTAATTGTATGACACTATCTGAAATCCTCGACTCATGTTGGGCATTTACATTAAAGTTTGATTATTTTCATGTTTTGATAATTGTGTGAGATAATATATCATCAGAACCATTGGTTCAAATCTTATTAATAACACACTTCGCTTTCATAGAATCATAGAATTTTACGGCACAAAAGGAGGCCATTCGGCCCATCTAGTCTGTGCCGGCTCTTTGAAAAGAGCGATTCAATCCCACTGCCCTGCCCGCTCCCCATAGCCTAATAGACCCGTTCTCCCTAAATAAAGATCTAATTCCCTTTTAAAAGTTGTTATCGAATCAGCCTCCACCACCTTTTCAGGCAATGCATTCCAGATTCGAACAACTCGCTGAGTGAAAAAATTTCTCCTCAGCTCCCCTCTACTTCGCCTTGAAACTATTTTAAATCTGTGACCACGAGTCACAGATTCACCCACGAGTGGAAATAGTTTTTCTCTATTTGCCCTGTCGAAACCCCTCATGATCTTATAAACCTCTATTAGGTCTCCCCTCAATCTTCTCTGCTCCAGAGAGAATAACCCTAGCCTATCTAGCCTCTCCTCATAGCTGAAGTCCCTCAATCCTGGCACCATCCTAGTAAATCTTCTTTGTACCCTTTCCAATGCCTTCACATCCTTTCTGTAGTGTGGTGACCAGAATTGAACACAGTATTCCAGCTGAGGCCTCACCAAAGTCCTATAGAGGTTAGTCAGCACTTCCTGACTTTTGTACTCTATACCCCTATTTATAAAGCCTAGTATCCCATATGCCTTCTTAACAGCCTTGTCTACCTGTCCTGCCACCTTCAACGAGTCACTAACACAAATCCCCAGGTCTCTCTGTTCCTTTACACCATTTAAAATTGTACTATCTAGCCTATATTGCCTCCCTTCATTTCTTCTCCCAAAATGCATCACCTCACACTTCTCTGCATTAAACTTCATCTGCCATGTGTCTGCCCACTTTACCAATTTGTCTATATCCTCTTGCAGATGGCTACTATCCTCCTTACTGTTTACTATTCTCCCTAACTTAGTGTCATCTGCAAACTTGGAAACTGTACTCCGTACACCCAAGTCCAGATCATTGATGTAGATTACAAACAGCAATGGTCCCAAAACTGATCCCTGTGGCACACCACTGCTCACTTCCCTCCTATCTGAAAAACAGCCGCTCACTACAACTCTCTGTTTCTGTCTCGCAGCCAGTTGTGGATCCACGCTGCCACTGTCCCTTTTACGCCATGGGCCTTTAATTTCATAATAAGTCTCTCATGTGGCACTTTGTCAAATGCCTTTTGAAAGTCCATGTAAACTACATCAACTGCGCTACCATTATCCACCCATTCCGTTACCTCATCAAAACATTCTATCAGATTTGTAAGGCAAAATTTGCCTTTAACAAATCCATGTTGACTGTCCTTTATTAGCCTATATCTTTCTAAGTGAAGATCTACCTTGTCCCTGATTATGGACTCTAGAAGTTTGCCCACTACCGACGTTAGACTGACTGGTCTGTAGTTACCAGGCTTGTCCTTCTGCCCCTTTTTATACAAGGGAGTAACATTAGCTATCCTCCAGTCCTCTGGCATGACCCCTGTGTCCAAGGAAGATTGAAAGATCGTGGCCAGAGTCCCTGCTATTTGCTCCCGTGCCTCACTTAGTAACCTAGGGTGCATCCCATCCGGACCAGGTGACTTATCCACCTTGAGCGACGTCAACCTTTTTAGAACTTCCTCTCTGGTTATAATTATTCTAATCATTTCTCCTACCCTCTCCTCTAATACCATGGCATTGGCTGTATCATTTTCTTTTGTGAAGACAGAGGCGAAGTACTCATTCAGTACATCAGCCATGCCCTCTGCCTCCACAATGAGATTTCCTCCTAGGTCTCTAATTGGCCCCACCCTATCCTTGACCAACCTTTTACTCTTAATATGTTGGTAAAAAACCTTAGGGTTCCCCTTAATCTTACTCGCTAATTGTTTTTCATGCAGTCTTTTTGCCCCTCTAACTTCCTTTTTTAGTTCTATCCTACACTTCCTATATTCTGCTTTGTTCCCTTCTGAATTTTGAGCCTGACACTTATCATAAGCCTCTTTTTTTTGTTTTATTTTGGCCCCGATTTCCTTAGTCATCCAGGGAGGTTTGGATGCCTTACATTTCACCTTTGTGGGGATGCTTTATACCTGTGCCTGAACTATCTCCTCTTTGAACGCTGCCCACTGCTCGTTAGTTGTCTTACCTGCCAATTTTTCTTTCCAATCCACCTTGGCTAGGTCCCACCTCAACTCATTGAAATTAGCCCTTTTCCAGTTGAGTGTCCTCACCTGTGATTGTTCCTTATCCCTTTCCATAATTATTCTGAATCTAACGATATTGTGGTCACTATTCCCTAGATGCTCACCTACAGAAACCTGTTGAACTTGCCCTACCTCATTTCCCAAAACTAGATCCAGCAATGCTTCTTTCCTCGTTGGACTGGAAACATACTGATCAAGAAAGTTGTCCTGCACACACTTCAGGAATTCTTCTCCCTCCTTGCCCTTTACTCTACTATTCTGCCAGTCTATGTTGGGATAGTTGAAGTCACCCATTATCACTACTCTATTAGCTCTGCATTTCTCCGTGATACGCTTGCAGATCGGCTTGTCTATCTCCTCCCCACTATTTGGTGGTCTATAGTATACCCCTAACAGTGTAACTGCACCTTTTTTATTCCTCATTTCTAACCAGATAGATTCGGTTTTTAGTCCTTCTTCCACCTCGTTCCTTTCTAAGGCAGTCACTGAGTCCTTAACTAAAATTGCCACCCCGCCCCCTTTTCTCCCTTCTCTATCCCTCCTGAATACATTATAACCAGGAATGTTCAACTCCCATTCCTGCCCATGCTGGAGCCAAGTCTCTGTTACTGCTATAACATCATATCGCCTCGCAGCAACCTGAGCCTGCAGCTCACCAATTTTATTTCTCAAACTTCGTGCATTTACAGATATGCACTCTAAGGCACAAATTACTTCCTCTGCATTTTTCTCCCGTCTTACCTTTACCCCTGTCCTCTTTATTACCCCTCCCGTATTTGAACTACTGATCAGTTTCCCACCCTCACCCCCCGGGATTAGTTTAAAGTTTTAGTTTTCTGATCATTTAAATGCCTTCTTCATTAATGGCAAGTTCAGAATTTCAGCATTCCTGACCCAGCTAGCTAGGCAAATTTTTCAATGGTGCAAGGCCATAGATGTATCTTCGGGTGAGGATCTTAGAAAGTTGATCCGCTGAGAGGTTAGTGAAACTGGCTTAGGATGGTATGGATTGCAAATTGTGTTGCTTAAAACATTCTACATTCTGACTATCAATGGAGCAAAATGCATTGAACCTACTGATTGTGCCAGACCTCCTATAGAAAACTGATTATGCAAGAATATCTCTAACTGTGTTCATGTTAAGGTTCCATTCTTGTGCGAGAGTAGAGAGAGATTAATCTGCATATCCTGATCTGGAATTAGCCTGGGTTACTGTCACTGAGTAGGAAAACATTACAATGGCTTTGAAACTGTGGGGTGACAATGCTAAGCTTCATTAGAGATTCAGTATGATCAGAAGCGTGTTGAATCTGACTTTAAAAATAATGGAAATGCTGTCAATAATTATCGTCTGATGTTGGGAGTGAACAGGATAATGGATACGATACTATCTCACCTCAACTGGTGTCCTGTTGAACAACATTCAAATGGGGTCTGTCCCTGGGTCAATAAAAATATTCTTCACTTGCTGTCACTCAGCAGGTATTCATAATGGTGAGCAGAGGAGGGATTACCATTCCAAAAACAGATCGATAATTATGGATTTAAATTTTATTTTTCTCAACAGATTTGATCAAATTGAATCTGTTATGAAATATAGCATTTTCTCCCAAGCATTAAATCTCAGACTACATATAACACTCGCTGCCATTAGTATAATCAAAATACGTTATTATATTATTAAATATAATAGGATTTTTTTTTAAAAAAGCTGTCACCTGTGCACGTTGCAGGTATCAGGGCTCTAGTATCCATTGCAAGGTGGTTGTTATTCTGTTCATAACAAATAGATTTAAAACCGATGATTGTGTAATTCAAAAAAAACATTCATGATACCCAATGGAAAGCGTGAGATGGCTTGCAGCACTATCAGGCAATCTTTCACAGCTGCTTTAAACAAAGCAATGCCAGCAATAGTAACAATTCTTATCAGCAAAATGCACAGGCAGCATAATTAATGCGATGTTATGGCCAAGCGAAGCATATGTACAGGAGTAATTACCACTACCACTGAGCGGATGCTGATCAAACGTACGTGCCCTGCAAGTTCTGTACTCTGTTTAGTTCTGTATATCACACAGCTGCAAGAGTGAAAATATTCCCAAAAATCAATACTGTCTAACTCCCAATTCTCCTCTTCCACACAATTCAGTCAATTACAACCTGATTATATTTCACTATATTGGCTGGATGTTAAGAAATGCATTACCATTGAAAGCGAAGCAGAATGGTACAATCAGGAAACCTGCTGCCCACTCCAGGCAAAAGATTGCTAAGGAGCTTCTTAGGTCAGCTGAAGCTAGAGGGCTCGCAATTATCACTTTGCAAACCAAGAGCCGAATAAGATTCTAATGCTGCAAAATGGTAAAATAGGGTGCACAGAACTGCTTAACATGCAATGATCATCCAAGTGATTTACTTAGCTCAGGCTAATAGAGTAAACTTCCGATAATTTGTCACTCCAACAACAACAACAACAACAAAAATTACATTTATACAGTGCTTTTCACATCAGGAGGACGTCCCAAGGCGCTGAACAGTCAGGTCGGGATCCGAACAAGGGAGAGGTGCAGGGTAGGCAGGAGGGGCGGGAGAGAGTTAGTTGGGGAGGGAGAGAGTTGGGAGGGCAGCAGAAGGCACAGTCGAAGAGGAGGGTCTTGAGACCAGCCTTGAAGGAGGAAAGGGAAGGAGCGAGGCAAAGGGCTTGTGGGATGGAGTTCCAGAGTGTGGGGGTAGAGAGGCTGCAAGCCCATCCACTGATGGTAGGTTGGGCAGGGGGACATGGAGCAGGCTGGAGCTCGCTGAACATAGTCGGTGGGCAGGTTCATAGGGTGACAGCAGATCGGAGAGGTGGGGGGGAGGTGGGGGGGGGGGGGGGGGGCAAGGCCGTGAATGTCCTTGAAGGTGAGGACTGAAAGTCGCAAACGATGTCTTCTCTATCTGTGACCAGGGCTCCCTCTGCCTCTTTATCCTCCTGGACCTGTCGGCTGCCTTTGACACAGTTGACCACACCATCCTCCTTCACCGCCTGTCCTCCATCATCCACCTCAGTGGGACTGCACATGCGTGGTTCGAGTCCTACCTCACAAACCGCCAGCAGTACATCTCCACAAACGGTTTTTCCTCCCGCACTCACCCAGTTACCTGTGGAGTACCCCAGGGATCCATCCTTGGCACCCTCCATTTCCTCATCTATACGCTTCCTCTTGGGAATGTGATCGGCAGACATGGGACACACTTCCACATGTACGCGGATGACACCCAACTCTATCTCTCCACTTCACCTTGTGACCCCCAGTCCCCCGATGTTCTGTCAACCTGCCTTTCAGACATCAGGGGCTAGATGAGCACAAATTTCTTGCAGCTGAATGTTGACAAGACAGAGGCCATACTCCTTGGCTCTCGTCAATGTCTCCATTCACACGGCTCTCACGTCCTCCACCTTCCCAGCCTGCCCCTAAAACTCTCCGAACCTGTGCGCAACATTGGCATCAGGTTCAAACCCCAACCGTCCTTCCTCCCCCACATCCCGTCCGTCACCAGCACTGCCTTCTATCACCTCCGACGGATCACCCGTCTCCGGCAATACCTCACCTTAAAAGCCACCGAAACCTTGGTCCATGCCTTTGTCACTTCTCGGCTGGACTATTGCAACGCCGTCCTCGCCGGTCTCCCCTCCACCACAATCCACAAAATCTAGCTTATCCAAAGCTCTGCCGCCCGCATACTCACCCCCTCTAAGCTTCGCTCCCCCATTACCCCAGTCCTTACCAGACTTCACTGGCTCCCTATCCCAGAGAGGATCGACTTCAAGATCCTCACCCTTGTTTTCAAATCTCTCCATTCCTCTGCACCCCCCTATCTCTCTGATCTCCTCTCCCCCCAAACCAGCACCCGCTGCCTTCGCTCCTCTCGGTCTGGCCTCCTCCATGTCCCCCGAATCCTCTGCTCCACCCTTGGCGGCCGTGCCTTTAGCTACTACGCCCCGAGGCTCTGGAACTCCCTTCCTCACTCCCTTCGCCTCGACCCCTCTCTTCCCAGTTTCAGGTCACAGTTGAAGACCTTTCTCTTCGACCAAGCTTTTGGTCACCTTTCTGCCCCTACCCCTGGCTCAGTCCCGGGATCCGCTACTGTGAAGCGCTCTGAGATGCCGCACAGCGTGGAGGGCGCTATACAAATCAAAGTTGTTGTTGTTGTTGTTGTTGTTGTTGACTAGGATCTTGAATTCGATCCTATGGGGGATGGAGAGCCAATGGAGCTGGGCGAGGGTGGGAGTGATATGTTTGTGGATCTTGGTGAAGATGAAGACATGAGCTGTAGAGTTCTGGATGATCTGCAGCTTGGGAAGGGAAGAACCAGGAAGGTTGATGAGGAGGGTGTTTCCATAGTTCAGCCTTGATGTGATGAATGCATGGACAAGGGCTTCGGTGGCCTGAGGAGTGAGACAGTGGTGGAGTCACTGTTGTCGAAGTTGTTGTTGTTGGAGTCTGGCAATGTTGTGAAGATGGTGGAAGAGGAAAGAGGAAACGGCTCACTGATATGTTATCTGGACTTGTGAGTTAGGCATCTGTGTAAATACACAAATATGCCAGAATATTGACCGTATGATTACTTCAGTAGTAGTGACAAGTTATGCCTGAGTCAAGTTATCAGGGGGTTACTGTTCGTAGAATCTGCAAGTTTGTTCGTCAATGTTATCAGTTGTATATGAGAACATGCACCAATATTGCAAGCAATCTCTTGTGAAGGTTAAACAAAGCTCCCACCATGCAGATTCCACACTAGATTATAGCTCAATCCTTTCAGACCACGCTTGGGGAAATTGGGTTCAAATTCAGCCCAAACTGTCCAGCTACAAATCTCATTGGAACTAATGCTCAGGTTACGGTGTGCAACTTCTGTGCCGAATTGATGTTAATAACAGAGAATAAACTGGTCTTAGGGCATGCATTTGCAAAATGATTTGCACTAGAGTCTGCCTGCCAAAAGTGCTTTGTCAGGTAATTAGTTCATACCACTGTAGTGGAAATACACAATGGAAATCACAGTAATCTAGAGGTGAAAAATGCAATGTTTGGAACAGATTTCACTATCACTTTGAATCAGGTATGAAACATTACATTTTTACCCCATAGCAACAACAACTTGCACTTAAATAGAGCCCTCCACACTGGATAGTCTCCGGTAGTGGGGCGAGGGTGAGAGAGATGAGCAGGAGGCTGATGGCAGTCTATTGGATGTGCCTGCTGTTGGATTGGGGAGTGAGGAGGTCAGAGAGCTAGGGAGGTGCCAGTGAGTAGCAATGAACAGAATTTCATCTCCCTCATCTCAAAGTATCAAAGTATGACATTTGAGTTTCTATGTCAGTTCAAAAAGATTTAAGATCCAGATCTTTCTTCCATACATGGGAATAGGAATGGGTAAAATGGAATTATGTATCCTTCTCAAATCCAACACGTCAGGTCTCAAGATTCAACAATACTTGATGCCTGTTCTCTTTATACAGTGTTGAATTAACTACTGTGAGAGATAATGTTGCTTTGGCCTTTTAACTTTGTTGCTATAAATGTTTACTCGTATGAATTGGTTACTTGCAGGGAAAAGGATGTTATCTCCCAAACCCATAGAATAACCTCTCATGGTTGCATAGTGCTTTCCATCATTCATTGCTACCTGTTACTTCACATTTAGCAAGGTTCAAGCAACTACAAATGTGTGAATATTTTAGCAGGAAAGCATCTGAAATGATAACGTTTCAAACTGGTTTATGTTTTTCCCCTAACAATGCTGCATTATAATCATAGAATCTTATGGCACAAAAGGAGGCCTTTCGGCCCATCTGGTCTGTGCCGGCTCTTTGAAAAAAGCAACTCAATCCCACTGCCCAGCTCTTTCCCCATAACCTAACAGACCTGTTCTTCCTAAAACTCTAATTCTCTTTTTTAAGCTGTTATCGAGCCAGCCTCATTACTGCTGAATCTAAAATAGGATAACACACTGCTATGATTCAATCCCTTTTTTGAGGTAATATAATAATAATAATCCTTGCATTTTACATAGCACTTTTCACATCTTATCAATGTCCCAAAGCACTTCACAGAATGTACTGTAAAGTGAATTGACTGTATATTTGTGGGCGAATTGCGGCAGCCAATTGCACACAGCAGTGTCCCACAAACAGTCGTGGATTGAAATGAGCAATTTTATTATTGTGGTTTCTTTGGACGAATTATTATTAGGCGTGTGGAGTAAGGAAACTTGCCCAAGGTTTTGCCCTGACCTGCCTGGTTTCAAACACAGGTCTCCCCAGCTTGGTCTTCCCAGCTTACAAGACACGTGCTCTAACCACTAAGCCACAGGAGCTTTTTAACTATACAAATTATGTTTTTTTAAATCTCCAAAACATAGGAATTTCATAATAAAGAAGGAATCAAGCATAGTAATAAATAATGTATATTAATTATAGATATTTTAAATAAAAAGAAACCTTGCCTAAAATGTGCACAATTGGCTGCAGCGTTTCGCCCACAAATATACAGTCAATTCACTTTACAGTATATTCTGTGAAGCGCTTTGAGACATCTAGAAGACTTGAAAAGGGCTATATCAAATGCAAGGATTATTATTATAAGTAACTGGTAGCAATGAATGATGGAAAGCACTATGCAACCGTCAGAGGTTATTCTATGGGTTTAAGAGATAGCATCCTTTTCCTTGCACTGCTCCAATTTCCTTTTATGTTATTCTCTGTGTTGTCATCTCTTTATGAAAGTGAAATTTGATCATTTGGTATGGAAATCACTAGTGTTGGTTCACAGCGAATATATTATTTTATCTTTCAGTCCGTCGGTCCGTCAGTCAGTCAGTCAGTCTCGGGAGTTAAATAAGTAGCTGTCTGTAACCGTAATTCCCCAAATTAACCCGCTTCAATACTCTCATCTGCAGAAATGAAAACACGATTGAGGTCTGTGAAATACATGTTTCATAGTTGAGTTAGTTTCTGTATTTTCTCTTAAGTTTGTAAGCATTTGCTTCATTATCAATATGTACAAAATTAGTCCCTTTCTTGTACAAGTAATGTTATACAATGCAAAATGGAAATTAAAAGACCATTTATCTATTAGCTGAATCCATGCATCAGTTTAGCTCAGTTGGTTGCACTCTTGCCTCTGAGTCAGAACCCATACTGGATTTTAAGATCACAGTCTAAATTTACAGCAAAACAACAACAAAACTATGTTTATGTAGCACCTTACACGTTGGGAGGACTTCCCAAGATGCTGAAACTCCAATGCAGCACAGACAGTGGATTTCATCGTTAAAAGTACAGTCCTTCAAATAAGACATTAAACCGAAGTCCCTTTTGCCTAATCAGTTAGAAGTTAAAGATCCTGTGGCACCATTTGAAAAGAGAATGGAGGTTCTCTCAGTGTCTTGGCCAATAGTCTTGGAATGCTCGCCTTGCAGGCAAGAGACCTGGGTTCAATTCCCGGCAGGGTGAAACGTTGGGCATGTTTACTCCACATGCCTCTGTTTACCGAGCGGTAAGTAGGAACCTGGGTGCTAGTGATTGGCAGATCACTTTTCCTGGGGTAATAGTCCCTCCGATTTTAATTTAATAAAAAGAAAATAATAATTTAGCCACTCAATCCACGACTGATTGTGGGACACCACTGTGTGAAATTGGCTGCCACAATTTGCCCACAAATATCCAGTCAATTCACTTTAGAGTATATTCTGTGAAGCGTTTTGAGATGTCTCAAAGACTTGATGAGACAACAACAACAACAAATTACACTTATAAAGCACCTTTCACGTCGGGAGGACGTCCCAAGGCGCTGCACAGGAGGCGTGTGACCCGAGCTTGGAGGGGAGTGTACGGGGAGGGGTGAGACACATAGGGGAGGTCGAAAAATTCTGGGTGGAACAAAAGGCATGGTCAAAGAGGAAAGTCTTCAAACCGACCTTGAAAGAGGAAAGGGAAGAAGCGAGACGGAGGGATTGGGGGATGGAATTCCATAGGGTTGGAGCAGAAAAACTGAAGGCCCGGCCTCCGATGGTGGGGCAGTTCGGGCGGGGGGCTTGGAGCAGGCCAAGTCCTGCTGAACGGAGGGTCCGGGTGGGCTTGTAGGGGGAGAGTAGATTGGTTAAATAGGGTGGGGCAAGGCCATGTAAGGCCTTGAAGGTGAGGACGAGGATCTTGAACTCGATCCTCTGGAGGATGGGGAGCCAGTGGAGACGGGTGAGGGTGGGGGTTATATGGTCGCGGAGGTGGGTGCGGGATAATACACGGGCTGCAGAGTTTTGGATGACCTGCAGCCTGTGAATGGAGGAGCTGGGGAGGCCGACGAGGAGAGTTTCCGTAGTCCAGCCTTGAGGTGATGTATGCGTGCACGAGTGTTTCGGCAGCATGGGGGGTAAGATAAGTGCGGAGCCTGGCAATGTTGCGCAGGTGGAAGTAAGTGGTGCCGGTCAAGGCATGGATGTGGGAGAGGAAGGAGAGTTTTTGGTCGAACGTGATGCCGAGGTTCCTGACTGGCTTTGTGAGGTGGAGAGTACAGCCTTGGATGTTGAGGCTGGCAGCGCCCGATGTGTGGAGGCGCTGGCTTGAGCCGATCAGGAGGGCCTCGGTCTTACTCACGTTCAATTGCAGGAAGTTTTCCCTCGTCCAGGACTCGATGTCGGACAGGCATGCTGTCAGAACATCGATGGTCTGGGGGTTGAGGGATGAGGCAGAAAAGTACAACTGGGTGTCGTCCGCATACATGTGGAAATTTACCCCATGTTTGCGGACACTATATCAATAGCAAGGTGTATTACTATTAGTATCATTATTATTAATAGTCTTGTAAATAAAAATTCTCATTTATCTCAGGCTATTTGTAGGACATTGCATTGCAAAATGGGCAGCCACATTTGCCTCACATACACAGTCACTGCACATTATGGTACATCCTGTGAAGTGCTTTGACACTTTCTTCTGATGCACTTCCAAGCAAAAATATTATTAATATCCTTTGAGTACACTGTATTTTTAAACTCACAATAGTAATCACCTCTGCTGAATACAATATACTGTATTCAATAATGGATGGGTCCAATTTTAAGCAAAAAGCATGAATAATGATGCCATGCACATTGCCATGTGTGATTCACATTTAATTTAGATTACAGTGGCACGGTAGACCTGTGAAAATGCCAGGCTACTGTAGCATGTGCTAAATCAAGTACAGTATCCAATGTATTTAGTTGCAAGGTTCTAAAATAATGAAAAATTAGAAAGCATTGTTTTTGTTTTCTTGGAATATTACCTAGCTATACCGAGGCAGGCATCATCTTATTTCTGGTGCTTTGTGCACATAATCTTTTTTCTATGACAGAATGAACAGAAGCTTTAAGTCCAATGTGGGGCTCATCCCAATAACTTTGTTTGAATCAGGAAGATTCATATTCCCTTTCTGCTTTGGTATATTCTGAGTCAACGAGGTCTCCATCTTCTGCACTTTCAAGCTGGTAGCCTACCATCATCAGTGTCCAAAGATTCAACCAGAACTTGAATAAATTATCTTAATCTCAAAGAGATCTTTCTCCGCTGGTACTTGATTGTATGACTTTTTCAACTTTGAAGATGTGAGCATTATATACTGCATAGTTTGGCTCAAGATTAATTATTAGTACAGTACTCAAAACCCTTTTGTCAAAGATTCAAAGTGACAGTTGAATCCTCTGCACAATTTGTACTACTCACAAGAAATTTGACCTGATATGTCTATGTTATTATAGCTTAAGAGTATATTTGATTTGCAAGTAACATTTCCCATAGTGTCCATGGATGTTCAGGCGTGCCACTTTACACCATTATAATATTGTATATTAAGATCTTCTTTTTGCGAAGGTCTTTTTTTAAAGAACCTCCTGGAGGTTTCTCTGAGTCTTTCAAACTCTGTTAATTCAGTGGGTCAACTGGCTAACCTGACATCTCCACAGTGTAGAGGTGGGCTCCCCCCCCCACACCAAATCGAGTCCATAATTCACAATCCTGCCTCTGCTACACCTTTCTGTGCCTGTTTCAAATATGGCTTTTGTAGCCATTTCACAAATATTAATATCATAAGATGAAATGGTATTGCTTTAATAATTATATTGTGATATAAAAATAAGGTCACCAAGTGTCTGAGATACAAGGAACTCCATCATCCCTCTTAAGCATATGGAATTCCGTTGCTCAGCGGTTAGAGCACTCACTGCTCAAGTGAGAGAAATGGGTTTGATTACTGGTAGGTTTAAAACTTTCCTTACTTCACATAATTGATAATAATCCCTCAAGAAAGAAAAAACAATAATAAATTGGTCACTTCAATCCATGTCTGTTAGTGGGACACTGCTGTGGGCAATTAGCTGCTGCATTCCGCCCACAAATATACAGTAAATTCACTTTACAGTACATTCCGTGAAGCGCTTTTAGATGTCTAGAAGAGGTGAAAAGCACTCTATCAAATGCAAGGATTATTATTACATAAACAAACATACCGAAAGTTACACATATATATGGCTTCCGTTTATCTGGCAAGTATACTGACAGTCAGAGAATAACTCACCAAGCACGACCTCTGGTTAACATGTTCTCATAAATAGTTAAAAACTTTAAGAAAGAATTACAGTAATCACTTTATTTAGAATATAGTGACAAATTAGAAATCTTTAGAAAAGACAAACAACATTTGAAATCTAGGTTTAATGCCCATGAGGGAATATTGCTCCCAATTAAATTTGGATCCCCTGTCTCTTTCTGTCTGTTCTCTTGAGTAAATTGACTGCTCTGTTTCTTCCTTCAGCAAACAGTAGTCTGTTTCTGGAGGTTCCAAACATCTGCCCAGTTTTATTACTGTAACTTCATTAAGGTATTCTTTGGTGTGGCCAATCACAGACTTGTTTCCACACTCATGCATTCTCGTGCTCCCTCACACTCACATACACACTCATTCTCATTGATGTTTACCATGAGTCTTTTAAAACAAAATAAAAACTAGGCTGGCATTGGAAACAATAGGCCCTATTATTAGCATGTGTTCTGATATATTCAAATTTATGCACACGCATGCTTTGTCATCTGAAGGGAGGAAGTGTTGTAGGTGTACAGAGTAGGGATGCAGTGTTGCATTTTATTCATCCCCATGAGCTCATTTATTGCCTTAAATTAAAACCATCCAGTTACTGACTCAACAATCATTCAAAATATTTTCTCCCTATTCATTCCATCAAAATCCTTCATAATTTGCAATTCACATGAAATAGAGAATGTAGTTAACAATGAAGAAGATTGAAGCAACTTCAATGGTGACAGACAGGTACTTAATTTGGACTATATCAGGTCATCCCTCAACTTTCTTTGTTCCAACAGAAAAAGTCAAAATTCCTCCTATTTCCACTCAACCCTGATAGAATCCTAAAAAAATCACCTCTTCACCCTGTCTATTCCTAAATTTGGTGGCCAATACGAGACACAAAATTCTAATTGTGGAGTAACTATAAGGATTTATCCAAGCATTATCTCTTTGCTTTCTGCATCCCTATTTCTAAAACTTAACATTCCACAAGCATTTTTGGTAGTTTTGTCCATCTGTTTTATTGTAATAATAATAATCTTTGTAAATTCTAGGCAGGATGAAACTTTAGGCAAGTTTCCTTACTCCACCACATGGTTATTTCAATCCACGTCTGTTTGTGGGACACTGCTGTGCGCAATTGGCTGTCCTGTTTCGCCCACATATGTGCAGTCAATTCATTTTACAGTATATACTGTGAAGCGCTTTAAGACATCTAGAAGACGTGAAATGCGCTATATCAAAAGCAAGGATTATTATTATTATGTCTTTTGAGATATCTCTTAAAGCTCTTCACAGAATACACTGAAGTGAATTGACCGTATACTTTGTGGGCAAAACATGTCAGCCAATTCAACACAGCAGTGTCTCACAAATAGTCATGGATTGAAACAAACAATCTTCTCACCTTTAAGGATTTATGTATATTAATCCCAACCAAGTCCTTTTGCTCTTCTACTCCTTTTAATATTTTACCACTTTTTCTCCTTATTCTTCCTCCTGAAATGCATGACCTCATCTTTGTCTGCATTAAATTTAATTTGGCATTTCTTTGTCTAATTAAATAATCTGTGTATATACCACTGAAGTGCCTTAAATCATTTTCGTTGTCAGCTGCATTCCCTATTTCATGTCATTTGCAAATTTAGAAATTGTGCCCGTTATACAAGAATCCAGGTCATTTATATAAATGAAGAAAGGCAAAGGTCCCAATACTGACTCCTGGGGTTCCCCACTGTATACTAGGGTCCGTCGATATGGAAAATTTTCCGATTAAATATATCGATGGGCTCATATCGAGATATACCGAAATATCGATATTTTCAGGTTTTTCGTACTGCGCATGTGCGCGCGCATTCGGAGTGCACGCGCATCCCGGGTGTGTGCACATTCGGGGCCTAGCTTCTCAGGAGGTAAATATCTTTCTCTCTCTGTGTCTCTCACTCTCTCCATCTCTGTGTTTTTCTGTCTGTGTGTCTCTGTGTCTCTCTCCCTCTCTCCTCTCTCACATCCCCCCCATCTCTATCTATCTGTATATTAGCACATCCACCCCGTCTCTCCCCCCACTGCCGTCCCTCTCTCGCACCACCCACCCCCGTCGTCTCTCTCCCCCACCACCACCCCAGCCGTCTCTTTCTCCCTCACCCCCCCGCCGTCTCTCTCTCCCTCCCCCCCCAGCCGTCTCTCTCACCCCCCAGGCGTCTATCTACCCCCAGCTGTCTCTCTCCCCCTCGCTCCAGCCATCTCTCTCCCCCTCTCCTCCGCACCCCCAGCCATCTCCTCCACCCCCCCAGCCATCTCTCCCCCCCCCCAGCCGTCTCTCTCCCCCTTCCCCCAGCCGTCTCTCTCTCCCTCTCCCCCCACCCAGCCATCTCTCTCCCCCTCTCCCCCCCCAAGCCGTATCTCTCTCCCTCCCCCCAGCCGTATCTCTCCCCCTCCCCGCAGCCATCTCTCTCCCCCTCACCCCCCCCCCCCCAGCAGTCTTTCTCCCCCTCTCCCCCCCCCAGCCGTATCTCTCCCCCTCCCCCCAGCCGTTTCTCTCCCCCTCACACACCCCCCACCCCAGCCATCTCTCTCACCCCCCCAGCCCTTGCATACCTGTATATTGTATTCGAGGACTGTGAATACAATATGGCGGCTTTGCACCTCGGTCTGTGCATTGTGTATAGAGATGAGCATTCTGGGTCTTGTAGTTCAGTGTGCTCGCATCCCGATTTTTTACCTCGATATATCGTTTTTCGATATATCGATATTTTTGAAATGTCTATATCGGCATATCGATATGAAAATTATATCGGGTTTTAGCGATATATCAATATATCAATATATCGCCGGACCCTACTGTATACATCTCTCCAATGCAAACAACCATAGCACAGTTGTTTCTAGGTTGATATGTAATCAGGAGTATACAGTTTAAAAGATCAACACAAAGTAGAAAGTACCGATGTATAAAACAGTACAAAGTTGGAGGACTAGATGTGTGAATCACTGTATGATGAGAGAGAAGCACTATTAAAACAACGTTGATGAATTCAGGAAACCTATTTGTAACTCAAGCAATGGATTCATCTAATATTATGCAATTTAACATTTTTCTTTTAAATTTTTAAAAAGGTTTTCCATTTAAAGTTCATCCCTCATTCATGATTTCATTACATCCTGGCATGACTTGTTGGCTTTCTCAACTCCTCCCTCCACAGGTTGCAGATAATCCAGAACTCTGCAGCCCATGTCATCCACTGCTCCAAGCACCATGACGCCATCTCCCCCATCCTTGCCCGACTCCATTGGCTCTCCCTCATCCAGAGGATCCAATTCAAGATCCTGGTCCTCACATTCAAAGCCCTCCATGGCCACCTGACATCCATGACCTCCTAACGCCTACCAACCTGCCCACCCCCTCCACTGAGCAGCCTCTGGCCTGCTCCATATCCCCCGACCCATCCGCCCCATCATTGGCGGGCGAGCCTTTAGCCACTCTGCCCCCAACCTCTGGAAATCCATCCCACAGTCCCTCTGACTTGCTCCCTCTCTGGTCTCTTTCAAGTCCTGCCTGAAGACCCTCTTCTTCGATGGTTCCATTTGTCACCCCAAATCCCTCCCTTTGTCCAGCTCGGGACTGAAACAATGACTATCCAGCGCCTTGGGATGTCCTCCTGATATGAAAGGAGCTATACTTGTAATTTTGTTATTGTTGTTGTTGGTGGTAAAAGTAAATGCTATGTGTACATCACACACAATGAAAACAACAGATCAATGTTAAAATTAATATTGCTTCTTTTAAAAGTTTGTGTTGAAAAATATTCTGTATATTTACTTAAAGCTAATGCAATGTCACACATTTTAAGACCTTTCCCTTTCTTTTGCTTCCTATCCTGAAGGCATTGACCCATTGTGAAGGTGTTCGTGCCAGCAGCTCTTTGATACCTTGAAGATTTTTTATATTTCTTCATATGTGAACTGAGATAATTGAGGCCATGCTGCAGCACTCCTTGCATTGCCTCAAGGGTGCCAGGCAGCTTCTTACATCTCAGGGACCAGAACTGTATACAGTAATCAAAGCGCAGTCTCATCAGATCATTCAATATCTGAGTATTTTGGAGGGAGAATCTGAACTCATCTGTGTTTTTTCTAATGAGGTTCATAGGGTTAATTTGTTGCTGGTAGGAAAATGTATTCACAATCTTGGCATAATATTTACACATAAAGATAATCTATCAACATGTAGGACTTACATAAAAAAACTCTTAAACTGGGTGATGGACTTCCACAAGCATCAAACAGACCAAAACATAATCTCTGCTTTTGGCTTTCTGATGGCGCAGAGCTGCTGAGTGCAGGCCGGTTGCATTTCTCCTGCAACAAAACAGCCAAGTCAGATCCTATTCATCCTCCATTAACATGTATCTTCCAGGATCAGGGACAAAAATTAAAATAAATAATATTAATCCTTGCATTTTATATAGCGCATAATCACATCTTTGAAACATCTCAAAGCGTTTCACAGAAAATACTGTCAATTGTAATGTAAATTGACTTTATATTTTGTGGGAAAAATGTGGCATTCGATTATGCCTAGCAGTGTTACACAAACAGTCATGTGAGTGACTAAATTATTATACATTTTTTATTTAAAAATTATTACCCACTGAAAGCGATCCACCAATCGACTAATACGGTTTCTACTTCCTGCTAGATGAATGTGTGGAGAAAGGAAATGTTTCACCCTGCCAGGGATCGAACCCATGTCTCTTACTTGCTCTAACCATTGAGCTACAGGACTCCACTTAGCCATAGGACTCCACCATAAGCAAATGGAAGGGAAGCAACGTAGTTTAACTCTTATTTGTAAATGCTTTTATTTTAATCCAGTTTGGGGTATTCTGTCAAAATGTGAGCAACAGATAGAAAAAAAACCTTGCACAGATGGGTATGAAACTCCATTTCCACCCCTGGGACTTGAGTAACATGAAAAGGAAGCAAATGAAAATCAGAGTGGAACGTTTAATCCCCCAAAGTAAGGTTTGGGGATTAAAAACGTACAGAAATTTGGAAAAGACTTAATAAAAGAGAATGCAAGTATAAACACCAGCATGGACAAATGGGGCCAAGCAGCCTGTTTCCATCTCATGACTATAAAATCTACCATCTCTGTGATCATCTATGGGCTTTTAATTAAAAATCCAGGCGAAAACAACTGACTAATTCAGTCTCCGTAATCACAGCCTCAGAATTAGTTAGAAGCGATCATTTCACTATTTAAAAATATTCAATCTAGCAGCATTAGTATAATCTGGACAGCTGCTCAAGCATAGCAAGATGTCTGATAGAAATTCTCCACATCCAGGGGACAGAATTTGTGTCACCATTATTCTGGGTAATTCTACAGAAAAAAAACAAGACTGATCTCTCCTGTCTGGAAGGTTGAGCTTGGAAGAAAAACAATCAAGAGACTTGATCTCAGCAGTATAAAATGTAGTTAAGGGGCAATTTCACTGAGGTATATCAAAAGGCATATCAAGAGAGTAAATCTAGAATATTATGGTACTTCAGATTAAGAACATAGAACATACAAATTCACTGGGTGAAAGAAGACCGAGACCCATCTCGTTTGCCTATCACCATCCTGACAGTCATTTGACCTGTCGTGTCCCAATAATAGACATTGTATCCTGAGGTATTATTTTCTAGCAGAAAGCTACCTAATTTGTTCTTGAATCAAACAACATTTTCTGCTTCCACTGTATCCCTTAGGAGCCTGTTCCATAAGTTTTTGACTCGCTCAGAGAAATAGTGTTTTCTTAGATTTGTTCTGAATTTACCCCTACTTCAAACGCATGCTATGTCCTCTAGTTCTACTGTTCAGTACAAGATAAAACAGTTTATCATGATCTATATAATCCAGTCCATTCAGAATCTTAAAGATCATAATTATATCACCCCGCTTCAGTGTGAACATGCCCAGTTTATCCAATCACTCTTTACAGTCCAGTACCTCCATCCCCTCAATCATTTCGGATGTCATCCTCTGTATCCTCTCAATTGCTGCAATTCTTTTAAATAAATGTTATTGTTTTTATATTGCAGTAACTATAACTGTACACCGTATTCCAAGTGCGGTTGCATCAGTGATGTTTTATAAAGTGGCAGGATTAGCCCACTATCTTCAGAATTGGTGCAACCAATGAAACAAATACGAGCATGGACACCTTGACATTAGTATGTGAACATATTGTTGGTGCCATACTTTTATTCATGCATGATACTTCATTGGAAATTAATTATATGCTTAAATGTGGAACCAGTAAAAAAAAGCCAGGCCTGTTATTTGCAGAGGTTACAGAAAATAAATTTCTAATGAAATGTACCCAATAACATCATATATTGCCCAGTCATAATATCATTTTCTCACAAGTACCTTCCTGAAGTGCGAGAGTAAACATAGCTGAGATTCCAAATATAGCAGCTTCCCCCACCCTTCCCCCAAGTTTAATGCTGCATTTTGAACCTTCAGAAAAACAACATTAAAGTGTTGAAAACGAAAACGAAATACACCAAGGATCTTGTTGTGCTGGGTGCTTAGCAACAACAGCTTATTTATGCAAAAAAAACAAATGTTAATTATGAATCATAGCATACTGTCAGGCAACTGTTGATGACAATCTAGCTCATTAAATTCCCCCTTTGCATTACAGTACTGCTGCAAACAGTCATGATTTCAGTGTGAAGCCAGCGACATTGTAGCCTTTGGTGACATGGAAACCCACCTCAACAGATATCATTTTAGGACTATCTAGAGACAGTAGTAATGCCAGTGGGAAATATAACTTGTTTGCCAATGATGGTGCCAATTTAATTGTGGGAATGAGAAAGGTTCTTATTCCACAAGCACAGGCTAGGAACGTACTTTTTTTTTGCATTATTGGCCTTTATGAGAGTTCCACGCAATGACTATAATAATAATTTAATCCCTGCATTTGATATAGCACTTTTACATCTTCTAGATGTCTCAAAGTGCTTCACAGAATATACGGTAAAGTGAATTGACTGTATACTTGTGGATAAAACGCAGCAGCCGATTGCACACAGCAGCGTCTCTCAAACAATCATGGATTGAGTTATCACATTTTCTTTTCAGGGATTATTATCAGGCATGTGGAGTAAGGAAACTTGCCCATGGTTTTGCACCCAGGTCTCTTGCTTGCAAGGCAAGTGTTCTAACAACTGAACTACAGGATTCTACAGTATAACCAGAATGTAAATTTTATAATTTGCCCTTGCAAACAACACAGCATTTGTGAATTTGTAATTGAAAAATTGATTTAATGTTGAAGAATCAGCACAACAATATAAATGTGGTATGTTTCACATGAGCAGTCTGAAAAATATCCTAATTTTCACTTACGCAGCAAATAGGGAATGGCATTATGTGGTCCAGATTACTCAAACGTCATTCAGGTTTTCTTCTTTGTATGGGAACTGCCAGCATACTCCTTTCCTATGATGTAGTTTGAAATTGATGCATCCCAAACACAAGCTTTAATAGGAGCTGTAATATGCTTTGTCTGTAATAAGTAACCCCAGTATTATACACACCCTTTCAGGTATAATGATTCATCTATCAGTCTGAATGAAGTGCAGATGAATACAGTCATTGACTGGCTGATCGACTTCTCAGCCCCAGGCACATGCACACTCGCCTTGTTTCTGCAGGACAAATGGTGCTTTTGGCCTGCAAATTGGTCCAACTCTTGCTATTGGTGAGGGAAAAGTGCAAGATTTCATAGAATCATAGAATTATACGGCCCATTTGGCCCATTTAGTCTGTGCCGGCTCTTTGAACAGAGCAACTCAATCCCACTGCCCATCTTTCTCCCCATAACCTAACAGACCTGCTCTTCCTAAATAAAGATCTAGTTCCCTTTTAAAAGCTGTTATGGAATCTGCCTCCACCACCTTTCCAGGCAATGCATTCCAGATTCGAACAACCCGCTGAGTGAAAAAAATTCCTCTCAGCTCCCCTCTGCTTCATTTTGAAACTATTTTAAATCTGTGACCATGAGTCACTGATTCACCTACAAGTGGAATCAGTCTTTGCCTATTCACCCTGACAAAACCTCTCATAATCTTATAAACCTCTATTAGGTCTCCTCTCAATCTTCTTTGTTCTAGAGAGAATAAGCCTAGCCTATCTAGCCTTTCCTCGTAGCTGAAGTCCCTCATTCCTGGTACCATCCTAGTAAATCTCCTCTGCACCCTTTCCAATGCCTTAATATCCTTCCTAAAGTGTGGTGACCAGAATTGTACACAGTACTCCAGCTGAAGCCTAACCAAAGTCTTATAGAGGTTAATCAGCACTTCTTGACTTTTGTATTCTATACCCCTATTTATAAAGCCTAGTATCCCATATGCCTTCTTAATGGCTTTGTCTACCTGTCCTGCCACTTTCAAAAAGTCCTTCTAAAAGAACACAGATTGAAAGCACCTGCTTTTGGAATGCTGCCATTTGCAATGCATTGATCAGAAAAGCTGTTCAGCAAAGTGATAACAAGAAATTGTCAGTGTGGAAAATTTGCAATCACTTATACAGTACATAGGTATCGCAAACTGAAAGGCAATTATAAAACTGAGGTCTACCAATAATTCAGCATAAAAGTTCTTGTTTCCATAAACATCCCAAAATTTCAAAAGGAAAGAGATGGTGTACAGACGTTTGACCATGCCTGGTGAGAAATAATTTTGGATGTACTTAATGTAAGATTCTGTAATTAATCTATTAAATATTATGTCAAATAATATTAGCAATGATTTTATGTATTATACATATACATATGATCAATTGCATTTCATGGGATGTGGTTGTGACTATCTTTGCAGAAGAAATAAAGACTGTTTATAAATAACAAATGGTTTTTAGTCCTTATCAGTCATTTTCTCATGAAAAAAAATGGTCTGCAGCTGCAGAGAAAGCTGTGTTATTTTTCCCCACAAAGGAACCATCTTGCAAAACACAATAAGTGAAAGGTCACTAAAAGAACTGTATAGAAAAGAGATCGATTCGGAAGAGAATCAGAAGAAAGAATTGGTGAGGGATCGAATTGGACGTGCCATAACAAAATTGGATATGCCGTGATACCTGGAAACGTTTGGGTGAGAGAAATGTTATATATATTTGGATTAAAAATGACACATTAAAATGGATATTAACTTGGACATTTCTAGTCTATCTCTTCAACAGCAACTTAAATAGTTGTGAACTATGCTTCGATATGTAAGCATTATTGTGTTGTATTCTTTCAATCACTTATTAATATTACTAATTTGAATTAATAAAAATATATATATTTTTGTATAACATTTGTGTCAGTCTTTACTTCACCGCAGGGTCACAAATTTAACTTAACCCTTACCTTTGTAACAGCCTTCCAAAGATACAAGTGCATCTGTACAAGTGTGAACTCTGCTTCCAATATGTATATAGCTGCCAATAGCACAGAAAAAGTGCTTCTTCTAAAAGAACACAGATTGAAAGCAGCTGCTTTTGGAATGCTGCCATTGGAAATTAAAGTCAGCAATTGTAAAACAACATGTTTTTAAACTTTCAAATTCTACAACATTGGCAAAGAAATGCCAAAACAACAGCAGTGCCCATGCTAAAGAATGAGCTAATGTTCCTAACCATCTGTGGCATGGCTTCAAGCAAAATGCAGACCATATTAAAGAATAACATAATTTTTAATGATATCATATTCCTGCAAATAACCTTGATCAATTTGTGGTAAATATCACAAATATTTACAACTACCCTTAGGAATGTAGCTCTACTTGCTTCAATTTATGCCATATTAAAATCATAAATCTGCTTGTTTCCATCACGTTGTAAACTTTCTTTGAGCTATCAGAGATATTAAGAAATAAGAAATAATCAGAGCACGGAACAATCGTTATAATAAATCAATCAAAGTGTATTAATTTTATAGCACTTTTATTGTTAACTTATGCACTGTCAATATGTTATGCTTCAATGGCAAGATTATGTAGGAAGTGAATTTTCATCTCTTCCACAAATATAATTTAAGTCCAATTGTCTGGAAATCAATCTTATCCTTTTTTTATTCTCCGTCAATAGTCTCTCACAAGTATCATCATTAACATCCAGTCAGGACAGAGTCCCGAGGAGCTCTGTTGCTGCTCTACACACTGATTGATATCATAGGGTTTCCGGCTCAGTGGAGACTTCAACAAACCCACAGCCCTCAATCCCCTGGAGTCACTCATTCCAAACATGGAAGACAGTCTTTCAGCTGCTGAGACTGTTAATACCTGCTGGTCATGTCAATGGCCTGCTGTCTGCTGTGAGGTTATGCCACTTTTACTGTTTATTACTGATTTCACTACATAGAAGTGAAGAAGCAGCAGCTTTAAAATGCATCATTTAACATAAAGTCTGGTTTTGCCTCATTTATTAATTACTGCCTGACCACACAGGAGGTCGACAAGAAACTTGTGCATCAGCTGAGCTGATATTACCATAGCCACTCAGAGAAGCATAAAAGAGACTCTCTCCCTGGATTTGGGAGGCCACAAGATGCTGTAAACACCTGTGTGTTTTCACCAGCTGTCCTGGTATTATTTCACTCTTACCTGCTGTGGGTTGTGCAGTGATAAGACATGATAGGGTGACTATCATAAAGACTCCTATAACAAGGGTTGCCTAGGAAATGGAGTTAGACTTCAATCAGTCTGTTCAGGTCCACAATTTATAAGCTTGTTCGCCAATGAATAAAAAAGAAAATGATCATCAGTATTTGCTATTCTACACAAATAATAACTTGTCTGTCTAAATTGCATTATGATGTTGAAATTCTGCTCTGCAGCTTTTAGGGCATTAAAATGTCATAATATTGCTTTGTCATTATTGTACAATAAGTTGAAAGTTCAAAATGCTTTGCCCCTTGGTGAGATGTGATTTGTTATTCTGCAAGTCTCCACACTGGTAACAATGTAAAACCAATCAACACATCAGTTAGGAAATCATTGATAAAATGCTCAATACAATCACTTCATTTCTATTTGTACATCAGTATTTAATTCTATGTATCAATTGAAAAATAAAGTGGACCCGTTAAATTCAAAACAGATAAATCAAGATACCTGCAACCTCTTATGAAGGTCCAATATGCCGAGAATTAATTTCAGTAAAATAAATGTACTATTTATTTTTAAATGCACTCTGCAATTTGAAGATTATGCCCATTTCCAATTTTTAAATAAGGTAATGTATTTTGGACTACAAAAGAAAACACTGTCCATCATTTCTGTAATAAAAAATAATGAGTTACTTGGCAATGAAAAAGCATTTCAATGAATGTTGAAGAAGCAGTTGTCAAGCAACGATATATTCATCAAATAAGCATTCCACCATTACTACGGAATCCAGGTTTATCTATCTATCCCTAAAATTTTATCTCTTTTCATATCTTCCATTCAGCTGCCAGAATGCACCACAAGTTTCACTTTGTCTCTTTGTAAATCAATCAAGTGTCTCTGATCTCACCTCTGCAGCCTGGCAGTAACTTGTTCAATTGGTCAATCAGTGGTATTGACTGAATTGTGTAAACTGCACAAATACAGTAAAGATTCTGTCATCTTACGATTGCACATCGCAGTTGATACGCCTTCAGAAGATAGGATAATAAACCAAAGACCTATTCCTGTAACCTTTCCACGCACTGTTACCATTATGCTGTCACAATGTTCTGTGAGGATTTGGGAGTAATATTGATTTGCGCAGTGCTCTCAAACACCATTAAGATTCAGTTGATGCAATGCTGTCACAGTCTAAAATGTCTTAAAATAATCTGAAGAACAATTAAAACATTTTTTAAATAGTTATTTTGAGACAAGCAACATTATAAATCAGAAATGCAACATTAATTTTATCATTAACATGTCTGTAGTTATCTGGTTTCTCCTGTCCTCCCTTCTTAAGTAATGGAGTGACATTTTGCAATTCTCCAACCTAGTGGTATAATTCCCGAATATAGAGGGCTTAGGATAATTATGACTAATGTATCTGTAATTTCCTCCCTTACTTTGTTTAATACCTCGGGGTAGAATCTACCAGGTCCCGGAGATTTCTCTATCTTTAGTGCCATTATTTTCTTCATTCGCATTTTTTAATTGATATTATATCCATTTTGTGGTTGTCTTTGGTTTATTTTTAGGTTCCCTTTTACCGTTGGTATTGTGTCCTCTTCTTCTACTCAAACGGAAGTGTAGTGTTCATTCAACAAGCCTGTTATTTCTTTATTGATCATTATAGTCTCACCTACACTGTCTTTAATGAGCCCACATTCCACTTTACCACTCTCTTTCTCTTTATATATTGGTAAAAACGTTACTGTGTCATTAATTTCCCTTGTAAGTATTCTCTTCATATCCCCTAGTTGCACCACGTTTTACTTTGTTGCTTTCTGAAAGACTCCCAATGCACTCCCAAGTCCACTTTCTCTTGCACTAGTGTAAGACTTTTCTTCTAGTTTGTTGCTGCCTCATTTAGTTTGAGGTTCTTACCTCATTTGTTGACATTGGTGATATAGAACGCATCACAGAGTGAGGACATTGCATTCATAGGAGGTAATTCTCAGCTTGCCAGAAACTTACCTACTTGGCGATCAGTCATATTTTTTGCCACTATTTGATGTGAATCATAGAATCTTATAGCACAAAAAGGATAAATCGTGGAGGATAAATCGTGCTGGTCAATAAGAATGGTGAAGTCAGAGACAGCGGAGAATATTTCCCAAGGCTCCCTCTCAACTGTCTTTATTTGGATATGCAGTACTATATTCAAATCAGAGTTGCACATACAGCTTGATGAACAGAACTAAATCAGTTAAGAACTTCTTTCTGATGCATTTAATGAAAGCTTTTAAAAGGATCGTCTTTTGTAACGAATCAAATGCTAACTGGAGGTCAACAGGTAATGCAATGCATGATTTTCCTTCCTCTGTACAGATTTGACCTTTTTCTCTTATGATGCTCACTGTGCTTTTCTCCAGTGGCCAATTATAAAATAACATTACCTGACATTTCCTGCGTAAATGGAACCCAATGACAAAGAATACATTATTTCTTAGAACATGTCTTGATAATGCTCTGAAACAATAAGTGTATTCCTTTTCAACCTGCAACTATTGCAGAAGATGACTTAAGAGCCAGACTACATCAGTGTGGTGGACAGGGATTTGTTCCTTTATTACACGTAGGATGCAGGTTCATGTCCCTGAAGTCACTTTCTGATCTTGTTTCCATTGTTGAAGAAAGTGCTGAGTTAGTGTGACTTTCAGTGAAGGTAAATCAATGGTCAATCCAGACCCCCTCATGCATTTTAACAGTTGCTTCAAGAGGGTCAGTCATAGAGGTCAGGAGCAACTCACTTAACCTTCACCTTGCCAATGATGCATGGTACAGACATGCCTTCAGAGACATGGTAAGAATCAAAGCATGACCCTAAATTGCTCTTGCACATCTGCTAGTACTCAGGCATGGAGCAGCTGGAGGGGAGAGCTCAGAGCAGAGTTCCTGTCTGCTATCTGAACTGAGCTCCAGTGCATGATCCAATGCTGGAGAGGGGAAATGGTCAGACAATGTCAAAGCTATTTTCCACATTTATTTATGATAATAATAATGATCCTTGCGCTTGATATAGCGCCTTATCATGTCTTCTTGACGTCTCAAAGCACTTCACAGAATATTCTGTAAAGTGAATTCACTGTAATATTTGTGAGAGAAATGTGGCAGCCAATTGGGCACAGCAGTGTCCCACAAACAGTCATGGATTGAAATGACCAATTTATTATTATTATTTTTAGGGATTATTATTAGGCGTGTGGAGTAAGGAAATTTGCCCAAACTTTCGCCCTGCCTGGATTTGGACACAGGCTTGGAATGCAAGTGATCTAAACACTGAGCTAAAGGATTCTAAGTAATATCAGATGAAGAGACTCTAAATTGCTGCATTTCTCATCCGATTCAATGTGCTTCTTATTTGAAAAAAAATTGGGACTTACTTTTAAGTATTTACCATTTTATGTTCATTTCCCCTGTCAGGCTTGAATGTTACAATTTAACTCAACCCAGCTTTATTAAAGAATTCCTTTGGATAGTCCATTAACTCATGACAACTCGGTTCTGACCTGTTATGTTAGAGTGGAGTTCACACTTGTCAATGTTGTACTTTCAGTTCCTATTTGTTATTTTCCATATTGAGAAATCCTGTTAAGCAACACTGCCAATTGGACTCAATAAGAAGTAACTGATGGCAATTTATTCTGGAAATATTAAAACAAGAGCCTCTCTTGCAGCATTTAGGGTCCATGACAACAATTAGAAATCCAGTATTGAGCAGGATCATTGTTTGCCAACAGACTCAGTCTGTGTGTACTCACTCACATTGTTTATCAGTGCACAATTGTTTTTTAAAAAATGCGTTTAATTTTTCCAATTGCAGAGAGTTAGCTAGAAATTCATTCATATATTGAGAGCAAATTCCTACATGGAATTAGCAAATGCTTTTGCTGGACGCAGTTCTATCCCACAATGTAACTGCTAACTGTGTATTAGAATACTGGAGCATTAAAAAATATCAGTTGTGTTGTGATCGAAGTTGCATGTAATTGGTGTGAAAACGGTGATCATATAACACTT
This sequence comes from Hydrolagus colliei, assembly GCA_035084275.1. Lineage (NCBI taxonomy): Eukaryota > Metazoa > Chordata > Chondrichthyes > Chimaeriformes > Chimaeridae > Hydrolagus > Hydrolagus colliei. The sequence goes on along the minus strand of CM068745.1, from coordinate 40,336,945 downwards.
CATCCATAATTTAAATACCTCATAGTTACATTTTATTAACTCGATCTTGTGCTCTATTTGGACAATCTTCCCTTTTCTACTAAACAATGTGTTATTTTTTCCTTTTATTTTGCTTGTCTGCCTTGACAAGTGCAATAGAGGATTAGTGAGTATGAAATAGCATTAAAACATCATAAGATGCAAGAGCAAAGCGCAGAATGCGTTAAATAATTATACAAACCTCAGCAGAAAAAAAATGTGGAGAGTGCACCAACTCGATGCTGCTGGTGCCAACAATAAAGGATCAATGAGGGTGATTTCCATTAATGTATCAGGAAACATATTTTATATTGAGTTTATTTACGTTATCTCCTAGCAATAGCAAGAAGGATAGTTTTATCGCACCTTATGTTGAATTACCGGAGCAACCTCCAGTATTGAACCAGAGTGACTGAGACCACAATCTCAAGTCTCAACCAACATCTTTTGACCCAGCTTTGACCAAGAAAAACATCTTCAATTAAGGTGATAAACCCTTAGTAGCTATGTGATCTCATCGATTTAAGGTTTAGTTTGACAAGAATTATTTGTACGATTTATTTATCTCCACCAGACGATTTATCTGATCCTTGTACATTTATTTATATACAGTAGTTGATGATCTATGTCACTCCTTTTAATCTGTGTCAATCAGGTTTCTGTTTGCTGGCCTCATTCCCAGCCCAGTCAATTGTGACAGGTTTGGATATTGATCAGTATGAAATTTCGTTGCTGCAGTTTTTGTATCTTTTATAGGCACATTGCTTGTGAGTGGCATCAATGTGATTGTCATAATACTGCACAAAATTACCCAGCTGCCTTAAACAAGGCAGTCACTGTATTTGAATTAACTCTGATCCCTTTTGAGTTTTTGTAACTCATAATGCATAATAAAAATACAAGTTATTTTTTCTTCTTTTGCCAATATGACTGGAAATGTAAAGATTTTGCATTTGATCTTATGGACTACTTTGGGAAAATTTCAGAGTTGTTCAGCAACGCATCTGACAAGTTAAACTGTGGCGAGTTTGACTCTAATTACTAAGTGTTTTAATACATTTCAACTTTGTTTTAATACAAGGCAAGACAATTGAATTTCAAATCAAATGGTCCTAATCAATTTATGCCATTTAAATAGAAAGCAAGCAAAATTTTCATAATGATGATCTTAAACGTTACTGAAAGACATTTTCCAAAACTCTAATCTGAAATCTGGTCACACTTCAGTCAGAGTAATCTGAGCAATGTAATGCTTTGCCACAGCAAGATCTACAAAAGCAGGTGGTAGACAATTCTATGTCTGGTCTATAATTCATACTGAGCGTTCATAGATTGTTACATTGTGTGTCATTTTAACACAAAGCAACATCTATTAGTCTTCTTTCAATGAGCTGTCATGTTACACACAATGAAATGCCAATTTTGTTTTTAAATGTTGATCGGTCTTACTGTATCCTTGGGTACAAACCGACAGCATCGACAGGTCGGAATTCCTATTCCCAGGATGACAGGAGAGATACTTCATCACTTACCTAGAAAAAATAAAGGAAAGAAAGAGAACTTGAACACTCTCAAGCAAATCAAACGGAGAATTATACAAAGCATTTGATAGATCTCAACTTGGATATAAATTGGTTATTGGTGGCTCACAAATGGTAGTAGTAGATCTGAGCATAAAATACATTGTTGATAGCTAAAGGCTGATGAACTGAAAGAAAACATGCTCATTTCTAAGAATCACAGTGAATTGTGTCCCAATCCTACCCCACATTTTTTTTTGTCAAAAGGAATTGTACTGTACCACAGTATAGATGGAAGATAAAACAATTACTATTTTACTATTCTTTAAATTCTAGTCTTCCCAGTCATTTCAATGTCTTCAAACATTTGATTCTACGCAAATCTTATCACACCATATTTTTTCTTGGGAGGTGTGTTTTATTGTTGGAGGTAATGTTTTACTGGTAAGATGTCAAAACAAGGTCCTGTATGCCTGATCCCATGGTACTACCTAAAGAATACAACTGGTGGCCGTTCAATTCACAACTCTTTGCGGGATATTGTTGTGTCAGGATGCCGCTGCATTTCACCTACACGATACAATCACTTGACGTTACAGTAAATCCTGTGAAGGTTTTTGAGGTATCCTCTTGATGTGTCAGGCACCATGTCAAATGTAAAGTTTTTTTATTATTTCATAAATGTAAATCAAACATCTCTCTTTTCCCCCTGAAAATTAGAAAAAAAAATCAATGTTCAAAAGTTATCTAATACGATTTTTAACATTATTTAGAAAAAAAACATAGAGCTGCACATAGAGGGAACTGAAGGCTATACAAGATGTTATGCTGCCATTATATTGCAGGAAGTCAATGGACAGCAGTAGTGGAGTGATGTGGACCAGAAAGTCTGAAATATATCTTCCTCTCTCATGGCCTAATTTGGGGGCTATTAAAAGACTTTGCTATTAAATAGTTGGTTGCACAGCCAACTCTTTAATAATATCAAATACTCCTCTGCATGTTTGGATGGATCAACCAAGAGTTTTCAATGATCCATCGTTGAACAGAATCCGTTTGGAATCACAAATACTGAACTTACGCTGAACTGGGCAAATTGAATTCCTCTGGAAATTATAAGGTGCTATCAAGAGGATGTTCCAATATATATTCTTAATAATAATAATCCTTGCATTTGATGTAGCACTTTTCACATCTTCCAGATGTCTCAAAGGACTGCACAGAATATACTGAAAAGTGACAAAACACAAAATACTACCGATGCTGGGAATCTGAAACAAAAACAAAGGTTGCTGGGGAAAGTCAGCAGGTGAAGCAGCATCCATGGAAAAAGGAAAAAGAGTCAACATTTCAGGACTGATGAAGGGTTGTGACCAGAAATGTTGACTCTTTTTCCTTTCTCCATGGATGCTGCTTGACCTGCTGAATTTCCCCAGCAACCTTTAATACTGTAAAGTGAATTGACTGTGTTTGTAGGAGAAATGTGGCAGGCAATTGCACGCAACAGTGTCCCACAAAGAGTCGTGGATTGAAACAATCAATTTATTTTTCTCTCTTCAGGGATTTTAATCAGTTATGAATAAGGAAACATGCCCAAGGTTTCATCCTGCCGGAAATCAAACGCAGGTCTCTTGCTTGTGAGGCGAGTCCTCTAACTGTTGGTTCAAATCTAAGTGATAGGGAACAGTGAATTGCAATGAAATGTACAGTATAAATGCATCAAAACAGTCAGGTGGCCATTAAAAATGTGGTAATAATTTATTTATTTATTCTTCATTTTTAGGTTGCATTTGTGCAGTTATCTCAACACAGTAATGTGTTCCATGTCAATCCCTGTGGCTTTTTGTTATATTTCTTAGCTGTATAGGAATCTTGTCTTCTCCATTCCAATGATTATTAACACATTAACCAAGTGTTACACATATTCAAAACTTGCTGTAGTACTTTTTACACATGTATTCTCCAAATTCTCCCTCACTTCTCCAACCCCCAGCTTTATACTTATGCTCAATTATCCCTTAGGGCTCGTGCCCAATTATCACCAAAACTCAAATTAAGCCAGATTGGAGTCCAGCTCTTGTGAGCTCCCTTGCACATTTGGATGAAGGCCAATAACTAGACAAGGCTTCAGCAAGGTTTATTCCCCTGTCACAGTGTTAGAAATTTACACAACCCTAGACAGAATATGGCTTCTGTGAAGACTCTTGTGGCTTAGCCTATGTTGGCTAGTTGGCTAAATTAACACATGTCACTAAAGACAACAAAATAAAATAATTAAATTATAGTGTCTTTCAGATCAGGAGGATGTCCCAAGCCACTGGACAGAAAGTATTCTGAACTCAAGCTGTGGGTAGGGATTGGGGAGGGTGTTTGACCAAAAGCATTGCCAAAGAGGAGGACCATGAGGAGGGTGTTGAAGAAGGCAAGGGATGGAGCAAGGTGAAGGGACAGTGGGATGGAGTTCCATTGCCTGCAAACGGAACGATTGAAGGCCTGCTTGCCAATGGTGGGGCAGGGAAGGCTGAGGACGTGAAGCTGGCTGGAGCCTGCCGAGCGGAGGGAGCGTATAAGTTGGTAGGGAGTTAAGAGGTCACAGATGTAGGGGGTTTGGAGGCCATGGAGCACTTTGAAGATGAGGACCAGGATCTTGACCTCTATCCCCTGTGGGATACAAATTGGGGAGACTGACAAGTAAAAGTTTGCATAGTCAAGCCGAGATTTTGTGAAGGCATCTATGAGAGTTTTGCCGGTCAGTGGTGTGAGATAGTGACAGTGCCAGGCAATGTTGCGGGGGTGGGGGAAGGCAGAACATATCATGGCACAGATGTGAGGTAGAAACAATAGCCTCCATGGATGGTGATGAGAGATGAGATCTGGAAGGGGTGGGGGTGGAGGTGGAGAAGGGTGATGGCGGTCATAGCTCAGGTGCCTGAGACTGGGAGGGAATGGAGGACAATGAAGCAGAAGGATGGTAAATATTCTTACACTATACTTGCCTTACCCTGGCAGGTTTGGAAAAAAAGACTGTTACAATTAATAATGCACAACTGTAGTATATTCCTCCCAAATGACGTACAATATAATTTATCTTTCTGTGATTGTCTTTCAAACCTCATGAGTCTACCATAACGTTCTAACACATTCTCAAACTTCACTCTGTTCTACGTATCCTAAATTTAGCCTTTCAAAATTTACCTATTGAAAAGAAAACTGAAAGATAAGTCTTTAGCCAATAAATTGAGGATTCTGGATTAAAATATCTTAGTGCAGCAATGCCTTATAATGATAGTGACACCAAAGCTGCGATCAAATTTTCTGACATTCCAATTGGATTTATGAAATACACAAAGCCCATAATAAATGTATCTTGCTTCATTTTTAAAACTAATTTCAGTGTATTTAGATTGTTAAGGGATTCAAGAGACCAAACTTGATAGCATTAAACTGTGGTTCTATTCTGTGGAGAAGATTATAAACACCGCAAATAATGCAGTTGTTTACATGCTACCATTACTAAGAAATAACTTTTTGGTTGTGCATTGCCATGGTTTATACACAGTACTTAAAAAAAAAAACAGGCTTGCATTGAACTTTGAAGTACCCTTGTACTTGTCAAATTCTTCCTTGTATCACAATGTTGTCTCACCATGTTTGTTCTAATTACAAAATGGTGCCAATGAACATTGCTAATGACCCAGTTCATTTCCCTAAGAGCATAGAACAGTGCAGCAATACAATCACATATCACAATCAGCAGGATTCAATGTGACATTGAAAAGTCCCAAAGAGATTGAATTTGAGGATATTATATAAAACAACAGATGCCTGAAAGTGTGTTAAACTTCTGCACACTCCCATCCATCTGTTTCATCACATGTAAAAGACCCTCAATAACAAGCAGTTAAAACAAACTCTGAATACCTTAGCATATGTCATGAAAGCTATGTACTATAATTTCTGCTTCTATTTCATTGTGAAATATTTTATTCTATCACTTGGCTGTGTTCTGATCCTTGAATAGTATCATCTATGACTGGCACACAAAACTTGATCATGAAGCAGCAAAGCCCATTAATAGCAAGTTGTATTCTTATGTTAATTTGTGTTTTGTTTATACATCAGACCATTCAGTTTTCATTCATTTGATAGGCTGGTCACTCAAGGCCTGACTGCCAGAAGCCTAACAAGTTGCCTCTGAATCAAATAATGGAAATAACATGTCTATTATACATTAATTTGAACTATATCATTCCATGGAAAATTGCTAAGATGCATTGACTACATGGAGCACTCATGTTCTTTTTCCTTATGTTTTTGATCAAATTACACTAATGCAGCATATTGAAATGATTAATAACACTCAATGGGACTAAACAGAATTTACATTGTATCACATTCCTTTATCCCTGTTGTTCTGGTAAAAGCCATTCTGCAGGTCATTTGTGATATTCACATGTTGGTATAAATATGATTTTAAAAAAGTTATTACTGTAATATGAAATTGATGTATATGTCTAATTCTGATTTACATCCTAGAGACAGCTTATGCTATTATAATTAATGTCAAATAATTAAAATTTTTTGGAAAATAAGAAAGCTAACAGTGGAGGTTGGGGGAGGATTCTTCCCATTCTCATGTTTAACCTGTAAGCCAAATCAATGATGATTAGGGTGGTCCTAACTGGACAAGCATTCGGAGCTTGCCAGGCAGTGTTCTCAAAGGCAAGCTATATGGTTATAGCTCATTAAACTCTGTTAATAGCTCAACACATTCTCTGAAGTCCCCAAACATAGGTTATTTCCAACCTCCTTAGAATTTGGTGAACAGGATGCATTCTTCTGGGGAGAGAGTGTATATTCCATGGCAGCCCAGGAATTTAGTGTAGGTGGCATTCATGGAACTCTCAATCTGATTTGGATGCTCCAAAGCATGGTGATCAGTTTTCAGATGTGCCAGATATGCAAATGATTTTTTAAAAAAATGTTCAAACAACAATTTCATAAGTACACTGGATCTACAATATACATTCTGCTGAAGTAAATTGCTCTGACAGCATTTAAAAAAAATGCAATTATAGAATTATTTTCTGAGATTTTTCTACATTCAATTCAAACTGAACTGGTCAGATTTCAGTTTATTCAGCGAAAGGGGATAAAATCCCAAAGCGGGGATTACAGTATTTTCCTTCTTTTGAAGAAAGCAGCCATATTCAATTCAACCACCGTTTGCAATGTTCTACATCAATACCGATCATAATGGTAAACACTCAGTGTTCCTATAATAGTTGCAGATTTAACTTTTTGTTGTGGAGGATAGGTTGTGTCTAGTTTAGCAGCTGAAACTTCTCATGGTCATATTCCTATGTTACTCTTTCACATACGTTTTTCACTCTCCTTCAATTTTGCTCGTGGGTTTTAAAAATCCCAAGATAGCTTTCAAAAGAGAAGGGAATTTATCTTTAAGTTTCTTGGCCAAGGCATGATGGACCTCCATTTTCAATGGAAAAAATTAGATCTCATTTTCTCAAAAGGTAATTTTGACATGTTTAAACTTCACTTTTTTTTTGCCTTCTCAATTATAGTGTTCTCGTTTCACTCTCTGACAGATCATTTTTAAGCTTCCAAACTGCATATGAATGAATGGAAGAACCAAATTGTCTGTCCCTTGGGCCTCAGATTGACTAATGCTAATGCCACTGCAGTGTTCCCTCGGCTATGATGAAATGCTCCAATTTTCTGTACTGTACATAAATATACCATAATCTTTTGAGGTGTTCCATTTCGTTTCTTAGTGGTGTTGAGGTAAGTAAGAGTTACCTATATGCTAAAAAAAAAAGCAATTCTGATACTTCTGCTGCCTTATTCAACATCAGAGATCCACAGAACAGCAATTACCTGGTAAAGGAACAAGCATTTCTAAAATGGAACTGAGCAGCCTGTCAAACAGCATTGAATCTCCATAAAGGTTGTGCACTATAGTGCTTCCAATGAAAACCATGTTTTCAATCCAACCAGAACCACATGAAGAGCATCACTCAAATAGTTCACTTCTCCTTGTCGGATTTCTAACTGCAAAACACTCTCAGTTGATATAAAGATGCCAATTCACAGGACAGCAATCTTGGAGTGAATTGTAATATCTGGGTATGTGGTGAACAATGCAGAGAGGGAAACTACAGCAAGCATTGACCTAAATGTAATATTGGCTCATGCTTGAGTAAGCAAATGTATAATTTATGCTGAAAGTTTCACCGTGTCACTATTGTGACAGGAATTTAGTGGCAAAGATGCAACTATAAACAAATATTGTGAATCTCCCTTTCTGGAACCTGACTGTGAATAGGACCTGCATGAGCTGATTTCAGAAATGATACATTTCAAACTCTGTGCACTAGGATCCGGCGATATATCGATATATCGCTAAAACCCGATATCATTTTCATATCGATATGCCGGTATAGGCATTTCAAAAATATCGATATATCGAAAAGTCGATATATAGAGGGAAAAAATCGGAATGCGCGCACAATGAACTACAAGACCCAGAATGCTCATCTCTATACACAATGCACAGACCGAGGTGCAAAGCCGCCATATTGTATTCATAGTCCTCAAATACAACATGCAGGTATGCAAGGGGTGGGGGCGGGGGGGAGGGGGAGAGAGACGGCTGGGTGGGGGGAGGGGGAGAGAGACGGCTGGGGGGGGGAGGGGGAGAGAGATAGCTGGGGGGGAGGGGGAGAGAGACGGCGGTGGGGGGGAGGGGGAGAGACAGATGGGGGGTTGGGGGGGGAGACAGACAGCTGGGGGGGGAGGGGGAGAGAGAGGGACTGTGTCTCTGTGTCTCTGTGTCTCTCTCCTCTCTCACATCCCCCCTAGAGATGGGGGGATGTGAGAGAGGAGAGAGACACAGAGACACAGAGATAAAAACACAGAGATGGAGAGAGTGAGTGTAAGAGACACAGAGAAAGATATTTACTTCCTGAGGAGATAGGCCCCGAATGCGCACGCACCCTGAATGTGCGCACCGCACGCACATGCACAGTGCGAAAAACCTGAAAATATCGATATTTCGGTATATCTCGATATGAGCCCGCTGATATATCTAAATCGGAAAATTTCCATATCGAAAGACCCTACTGTGCACTTTACAATCTCAATAGACTCATTCTCCCATTTTCCTTTCAAAGCTCTTGGAATGGCCTGGGATGTATCACTGAATGCCATGATCATAACTTTAATAACATGAAGCCTGTATAACCTGTATAAAATGATGGTTGGTAGAGCTAGAGTACTGTGTTCAGTTCTGGGTACTACACTTTAGGAAGGATATTAAGGCATTGGAAAGGGTGCAGAGAAGATTTACCAGGATTGTACCAGGAATGATGGATTTTGGATATGTGGAAAGACTTGAGAGGCAAGGATTATTCTCATTGGAGCAGAGAAGGAGACCTAATGGAGGTTTTCATGATCATAAGGGGATTTGATAGGGTAAACAGGGAAAAAATAGTTTCCACTGCGGGGTATGTCAGTGACTCGGGGACATAGATTTAAAATAATTTCTTAAAGAAGCAGAGGAGAGGTGAGGAGAATTTTTTTCATGCAGCAAGTTGTTTTATTCTGGAATGCATTGCCTGAAAGAGTGGTAGAGGTCAATTCGATCACAACTTTTAAAAGAGAGGTGGATAATTATGTTGGGAAGATGGGTTTGTGGATTTATGGGATTGACTTTGAATAGCTCTTTTTAAAGAGCTGGCACAGACTTGGTAGGCCGAATGGCCTCCTTTTGTGCTGTAAAATTCTATGATTCTATGAATCCCCAAACCAAGTGTTTAGATTAATTTCTAGTCTGATTGAAAGTCACATGCAAAGGGAAATGTCTTTATATTTGGAGTGAAGTGGCCTCACACTAGCAGTAAATACAGATTGTTGTCAACTCCCAGACAGACATGCTTTAAGATGTGCAAATTGCATCCCAGATGTTTATATCAAATTAATTCAAACTCCAATCATCGAACTTAATGCCTATGTAGCACTTGGTCATGAAGATTACATCAGTCATAACTTCATTGATTGCATCGAGCTGATCTGCAGTGACTGTTTATTTTGATTTCTTTAAATGGAATTCAAGCTCCCAGAATTGTATAACTGATTACAGAAACTCTACACTGAAATAATCTAATTACAGATTGGCATTCCCACAGGTGAAAGTGGATTCCTAAAAGAAGTGCTGCCAATTAACATAAAGTTTTGTTCCGGTTCTACCATTCATCTGCAGTTTTTCTTTTGCTGTCAGGTATGTCTGCCTTGAATTATTGGCAGACACATGTTAGAAAAGACAAAAAATAAACTTATATTACACACTATAGCTTTCGAGGAGCACATAAAATGTTGTGCTCTGTGGCAGCTGTCAAGTGGCAGCCTGAACTTTGCATAGGATTATGGCTCACCACTGTGCCAGATGGCTCATATAAATTCAAGTTATGATTAATATGAGGAATTAAAATCATTCTATATGGAAGATTAATTATGTTTGCTTATGAGAAGCCATTTGATCGGAAGTGCTGCAGCAATTAGATCTGTGGATGGGTGTACATTTCATCTGGAAAGTAACTTTTGTCAATCAAGGATGCTTTCAGAACAGAAATCGGAAGTGTCCTGGTGAAGTCTAGGAACTGAAGTAGTGCTAGTTTTGAAATGTCCAGTAAGAAATATTAATGTAGAAATACTAATTTGGAAGATTCATAAAAGACATTGCAAATAATGGTTCTTGCACATACCTGGGACTATCTCAAGACAACACTCTGAACTCTAGCCAAACTCTGATCTAGATTTCAATTTATATGAAGCCAGATTGCAGGTAAACTAGGTTATTGCTACCCAATTTGAAAAGACTTCTACAAGTATACCCTGAGGTTCCACAAGAAAAATCTGCTTATCTGTATGACCCACTATTGATACATCATTTTTCAAATCTTGCAAGTCAAAATTCCTTTGCCGTGGTGATGCTGAATTATTTTACATCTTGTTTGTTGAGCATAATATCTTATCATACTCAAAGTGTTAAACACATCAGTATCAGTTTCCAATACTTCCTTCTGAGCAGACATGGAAACAAACCAAATTAAACATTTTAACTGTGCAATTTTGTTTCTTCGTGCATTAATTAAAAACAAAATAGAAAAAGTTTGATAAAGTAAAACAACCTATCTACTCTCATTTGTGCAAATCATTAAAACGTATGTTAAAGGTCTTCAGATGAATCTTGAATGAGGAAAGGAAGGGGGCAAGGTGAAGGGATGGAGTTCCAGAGGGTGGAGGCAGAAAAGATAAAAATATGACCGCTGATTGTGGGACAGACAGCAGAGAATGTGAAGCAAGCCAAAACCTGCAAAGTAGGGAGGAAGGTGGGTTGGCAGGGTTTTAGAAGGTCATAGAGATAGTGTGGCACAAGACCACGGAGAGCTTTAGAGGTGAGGATAAGGATTGTGAACTCGATAGGATGGAAAACCAACATAGCCAGGGAAGGATGGGGTTATAGACTTGCAGAGTCTGGTGCAGGAAAGGACATGAACTGCAGAGATTTGAATAATCTGCGACATGTGGAATGAATAGTTGGGAAGTATGGCGAGCAGAGAGATAGCATAAGCAAGCCTGGAAGTGATACACACATAACTTCATAATGTTTAAGTGATCATCATATTTGCAATTTAGTCGCTTTTGTGCAGAAAAAAAAGATGATTTTCTTCTCCCTTTGGGATTCGCCCACAAATATACAGTCAATTCACTTTAGAGTATATTCTGTGAGGCGCTTTGAGATGGCAATAAGATGTGAAAAGCGCTATATCAAATGCAAGGATTATTATTATATACCCTCAACACCTTTCAGTGCTGGTTGACAGAGGCATATGTGGCAGACATGTAAATAAGCACTTCTTTACATCATGGATGTTTTTTTACATAACATGGCATCAGGTATTTGAGGGTACCAGGCACTCAAAAATATTTCATGGACTTAGCCTTAATGCCATTTAATTAAAAGTTAATAATCTGCAGAATTCTTTGAAAGCTAGCTTCCAAATTAAAACTAAGTTTAGGAGTTTTCCAAAAGTCTCCATAAACTTAAGTCGAGGAGCCTTGGAGAGATCGGTGGAGGCCAGAACATTGTATGATAATGTTATCAGAGGCAACCTCACATCCTTGCAAATCCACAGTCAAATGAGGAGTTAAGTCAAGAGTTCCTTTTAAACTCATTCTGCAATTAATAGTCCGAGATCACTGCATATCCCTGCAGATTGTCTCTGCGTGATCGATAGCTCATTATTGAGTACTGTGGCCCCGTCAGTACGCAATGAGTGGTACCTCCAGTGAAAATCATACTACAACAATAACAAAATTGCAATTTATATGACTCCTTTCACATCGGGGGGACATCCCAAACTGCTGGACAGATAGTATTCCGGACCGAGCTGGGGGTACAGTTTGGAGAGTACAGGGGTGGAAGGAGGTTGATTGAAAACATGGTCAAAGAGGAGAGCCTTGAGGTGGGTCTTGAAGGCGATAAGGGATGGAGCAAGGTGGAGGGATTGCGGGATGCTCGCCAATGATGGGGCAGGCGAGGCGGGGCATGTGAATCAGGCAGGAGCCCACTGAACAGAGGGAGTGGGCACATTCGTACTGGGTTAGGATTCTGCAGAGGTAGGAGAGAGTGAAGCTATGAGGGCTTTTAAGGTGAGGACCAGGATCTTGAACTGTAACCTCTGTGTGACTGGACGTCAGTGGAATCGGGCGAGGATGGGAGTAATATGGTCATGGAGCCTAATGTGAGAGAAGACAAGTGCTGCAGAGTTCTGGATGATCTGCAGCCTGTGGAGGGAGGAATTGGGGAGGCCAACAAGCAAGGTGTTTGCATAGTCAAGCCTGGATGTTATGAAGAATGTTGAGAGTTTTGGTGTTAGACAATGGCAGAGCCAGAGAATGTTGTGGAGGTGGGGGAAAGAGAATTAGATATTTATTTAGGAAGAACAGGTCTGTTAGATTATGGGGAGAGAGCTGGGCAGTGGGATTGAGTTTCTCTTTACAAAGAGCCGGCGCAGACCAGATGGGCCGAATGGCCTTCTCTTGTGCCATAAAATTCTATGATTCTATGATTCAATGAAAGCAGAATATGTCATGGCATGGATTTGTTGTAAAAGTATAGTTGAGGGTTGAACAAGATGGCATGGTTCCGGACTGTCTTAGTAAGATGGAGTGTATATAATAATAATAATAATCCTTGCATTTCACATGTAGTGCTTTTCAAGTCTTCTGGACAACAACAACAACAACAATTTACATTTATAGAGCGCCTTTCACGTCGGGAGGACATCCCAAGGTGCTGAACAAGAGGCGTGTGACCCGAGCTGGGAGGGTAGTGTTTGGGAAGGGGTGAAACACGAAGGGGAGGTAAAAGAGTTCGGGGTGGAACAAAAGGCACGATCGAAGAGGAAAGTCTTCAAATCGGCCTTGAAAGAGGAAAGGGAAGAGGCGAAACGGAGGGATTGAGGGATGGCATTCCATAAGGTGGGAGCGGAGAAACTGAAGGCCCGGCCTCCGATGGTGGGGCGGTTCGGGCGGGGGGCTTAGAGCAGGCCAAGTCCTGTTGAACGGAGGGTCCGGGTGGGCGTGTAGGGGGAGAGTAGATCGGTTAGGTAGGATGGGGCAAGGCCGTGTAAGGCCTTGTAGGTGAGGACGAGGATCTTAAATTTGATCCTCTGGAGGATGGGGAGCCAGTGGAGACGGGCGAGGGCGAGGGTGGGAGTTATGTGGTCACGGAGGCGGGTGCGGGATAGTACACGGGCTGTAGAGTTTTGGATGGCCTGCAGCCTATGAATGGAGGAACTGGGGAGGCCGACTAGGAGAGAATTTCCGTAATCCAGCCGTGAGGTGATGTAAGCATGCACAAGTGTTTCGGCAGCGCGGGGGGTAAGATAGTTGTGGAGCCTGGACATCTCAAAGCGCTTCCTGGAATATACTATAAAGTTAATTGATCGTATATGTCTGGGTGAAATGCACACTGCCAATTGTCTAATTGTCCCACAAACAGTCATGGATTGAAGTGACCAATTTTTTTTATTTTTTTTGTGTGCATCCATGGAGGTGATTCTGTCAGCATCTGACATGTGGAGACACTGACCGGAGCCAATCAGGAGGGCCTCAGTCTTGTTAACGTTCAACTGAAGAAAGTTAGCTCTCATCCAGGACTTGATGTTTGATAAACATTCTGTCAAGACAACAGTGGTTCTGGAGACAGGGTTGAAGGCAGAGTGGTACAGTTGGGTGCCATCTGCGTACATGTGGAGTCCTGTAGCTCAGTGGTTAAAGCACTCGCCTTACAAGTGTAAGACCTGTGTTCGAAACCAGGCAGGTCAGGGCGAAACCTTGGGCAAGTTTCCTTACTCCATATGCCTAATAATAATCCCTCCCCCAAAAAATCTCACAATAATAAAATTGGTCATTTCAATTCCCTAAGGAATGCCACAATGCCCTGAGGAACGCCATACGAGCTCACGCGGTGGATAGAGGAGAAACCATTTGTTGAGTTGAAGTGGAGGCGGTGTGAGAGGTACAAACTGAACCATTCAACTACTCTGCATAAAAAAAATACAAAAATCAATGCTCTCATTTGTATAACTAGACTTACTTTATGCTGCAGGTAATTCAGTTCTACTCTCACCTGGCTCAACAAGCAACTTATAAGTGGCCCCCAGTTCTGCCGAAAGGTCTTTGACCTTAAATGTTAGCTAATTTTCCTCTCTCCTTGGATGCTGCCTGACCTGCTGCGTGTTCCCAGAGACTTCTGTATTTATATAAGCAACTTGTAACTCCATTCTGTGCACTACACATTAAGATCCGAGCTACAAATCTGTGCGGATTAAAAAGACAGCATGGGCAACTTTAACTTTGGATCCCACGTTGAGGCCTTTCAGTGCTGCATTACAGGACACCAACAACTAAATAGATATGCTGCAAAGTGACAGCTCACAGTATAGAAAATCATAGGGTATGACAAGAGCTCCCTGTACCTCCTTGATCTCTCCAATGCTTTTATCACTGTCAGCTCCTTTTTCCTCCTTGATAGCCTCTCCTCTCTTATCCATCTCCTTCAGATACCACTTACCAACTTTACTCTTCTCTTGTCCCTTCTGCTCAACAAACTCAGACCTGCTGCACTGGCACCATCACAGATGAATAGGGATGTGTTGAAGTCTAGAGCCAGCTGCTTTCAGCCACGATGCCCAGAGACTCAATACCTCCTCCTTGCCATCTTCAGATTGCATCTGAAGAGCTACCTCTTTAACTGTGTCTCTCATTCCAAGCATAACACCAAGGTCCACCGAATGTTAAGCATTTAGTGATGATACTCCACATGAAGGGAACTATGATTGCAAGTTATCATCAATGCATTTGATATAGTGCCTTATCATCTTGTTGAGACATTTCAAAGCGCTTCACAGAATATACTGTAAAGTTAATTAACTGTATATTTTGTGAGCGTAACATGGCAGCCAATTGCACACAGTAATGTCCCACAAGCAGTTATGGATTGAGAGACCAAATTATGATTATTATTTATTTTATACCAGGAAATTGATCTCCCAATCGATGAACAACTGGGTTTCTACTTACTGTATGTGGAATAAGGAACCCTGCCTAAGATTTTGTTCTGCCAGGAAATCAAACCAAGATCCTCTTACTTGTAAGTAGGGTCCGGCAATATATCGCAAAAACATGATATAAATTTCATATCGATACGCCGATATAGGCATTTCAAAAATATCGATATATCGACTTTTCGATATATCGAGGTGAAAAATCGGAATGCGCGCACACTGAACTACAAGACCCAGAATGCTCATCTCTATACACAATGCACAGACCGAGGTGCAAAGCCGCCATATTGTATTCATAGTCCTCAAATACAATATACAGGTATGCAAGGGGTGGGGGTGGGGGGTGGGGTGGAGGGGGAGAGAGACAGCTGGGGGGGGGGGAGGTGGAGAGAGATGGCTGGGGGGGGGGAGGGAGAGAGAGATGGCGGGAGGGGGAGAGAGACGGCTGGGGGGGTGGGGGGGGGGGAGAGAAGGACGGCGGTGGGAGGGGGGGAGGAGAGAGGGACGGCATTGGGGGGGGGTAGGGGGAGAGATGGGGTGGATGTGATAATATACAGATAGAGATGGGGGGGGATGTGAGAGAGGAGAGAGACACAGAGACACAGAAAGAAAAACACAGAGATGGAGAGAGTGAGCGTGAGAGACACAGAGAGAGAAAGATATTTACCTCTTGAAGAGATAGGCCCCGAATGCGCGTGCACCACGAATGCGCGCGCTACGAGCGCATGCGCAGTACAAGAAACCCGAAAATATCAATATTTCGGTATATCTCGATATGAGCCCGTCGATATATCTAAATCGGAACATTTCCATATCGACGGACCCTACTTGTAAGGCTGTGGCCTGCTCCACATCCCCAGACCAATCCGCCCCACCATTGGCGGTTGCGCCTTTAGCCACTCTGCCCCCAACATCTGTACCTCCATCCTGCATTCCCTCCGGCTCCCTCCCTCCCTGGCTTCCTTCTCGTCCCGCCTCAATACTCTCCTCTTTGTTGGTCCCATTGGCAACTGCTAATCCCCTCTTTCCCTCACACCCCTGTCCACAGTTTGGGATTGAAACAGTGACCGTCCAGCGCCTTGGGACATCCTCCTGACGTGAAAGGCGCTATACAAGCGTAATTTTGTTCTTGTTGTTGTTGAGTGTTCTAACCAATACGATGCAGGACTCCACATGTTATTGCACATCTGCTTCATCTCACCATTAGAGACTAAATATTCAGCCAACATGCCTTCAATAACAACTTTGATTTGTATAGCACCCTCCATGCTGGATGGCATAGAGTGCCTCACAATAACGGATCCCGGGCCTGAGCCAGGGGAGGGGGAAAAAGGTGACTGAAGGCACGGTCGAAAAGAAAGGTCTTGATCTGAGTTCCAGAGCTTCGGGGCATAATAGCTGAAGGCATGGCTGCTGATGGTGGAGCGGAAGTTTTGAGGTACAAAGAGGAGACCAGAACCGGAGGGGCGAAGGCAACAGGTGCTGTGTTGGGGAGAGAGAAGGTCAGAGAGGTAGGGGGTGCAGAGGATTGGAGAGATTTGAAAATCTTCATCGTCTGAAATCTCCCACATAGTGACTTTACCATCTCTGTTGAGTGCTCTGAATCATTCATCTATATAACATAAGCACAATATAACTGTAAGGTGTTTATAAAATCATAGAATCATGCAGCACAGAAAGAAGCCATTCGGCCCATCGTGCCTGTGCCAGCTCCAAAAAGAGCTGTCCAACTCAATTCCACTGGCCCACTTTCTCTCCATAGCCCTGCAATTTTGCCGTCCCCAAATACCCATCTACTTCTCTCTTAAAAGTTGTTAATGTATTCCAGATCCGATCAACTAGCTGGGTGAAAACTTTTTTCCCTATCTCCCTTCTGTTTTTTCTAACAACTATCTTAAATCGGTGTCCTTGGGTTACTGACCCACATACCAGTGGAAACAGTTTTTCCCGCTTCAAGCTATCAAATCCCTTCATGACCTTGAAAACCTCTACCAAATCCCCTCTGCTCTAGGGAGAATAATTCTAGTTTCGCTAATCTCTCCTCATAACTGAAGCCCTTCATTCCTGTTACCATCCTAGTAAATCTCCTTTATACCCTCTCCAATGCCTTAATATATTTCCTAAAATGTGGTGCCCAGAACAGAACAGAGTTCTCCAACTGAGGCCTAATCAGCATTTTATAAATATTCATCATAACCTCCTGACCCTTGTATTCTATGCCCCTGTTTATAAATCCAAGTATCCCATATAATTTTTTAATAGCTTTAACTACCTGTCCTGCCACATTCAGAGATTTGCTTATATGGACCCCCCCAGGTCTCTGTTTATTTATCCCTTTAAAATTGTACCAACTAGCTTATACTGCCTTTCTTTGTTCTTCCTACCAAAATGTAACACCATATTTTGCCACATTAAACATCACCTGTCACATTCTTCCTGCCCATTTTACCAATCTGTCTGAGTCCTCTTGGAATCTGGTAGTATGCTACTCAACATTTACTACTTTTCCTATCTTAGTATCATCTACAAATGTTTTTGATCATACAATCATAGAATATTACAGCAGAGAAGGAGGCAACTTATCCCATTGTGCATGTACCAGCTCATTGGTAAAGCTACCCATTCACTCCCACTCCCCTTCTCTTTGCCTATATCCTTGCAAATATTTCATTTTCAAGTACCAATCCAATTCTATTTTGAGTCATTATTGGAGCTGTTACCCTTTCTGCAGTGCATTCCAGACCAGAACAACTCTTTGTGAAAATCGTAATGAAATCTCCCCTTAATTTTCATTCCTCTAAGTAGAAAAATCCCAGTTTTTCTAGTCTCTCCACATTACTAATAGTTAGTGTCCGGCGATATATCGATATATCGGTTGTATTGGTATAATTTTTCATATCGATATGCCGATATTGGAAATTTGAATATCAGTATATCGAAAAATCGGCATATTACAAAACATTGGTATATATCGATATACTGGTATAATGCGAACTGTTTCAACATACCTTGTCGCCGGCATTGCAAACCTCCTGGGTGTAGAGCACGCATATCAGAATGCGCGCACACATCGGAATGCGCGCGCACATGCGAATGCACGTGCATACACAGGATTAAAAAAAACTGGTGATATTGATACATCAGTATATATCGATATTGTAGGATTATGCTTATCACTATGCCCTTATATGTAGATGTAACGGTTATAGCACCCTCTTGTGACCACTGTGGTAGCACATGGAATTGTATGGAAAGTAGTCATCTTAATAAAAGCCATCTTACACGAAAGTCGACCTCTCCACGGTCTCTCTTTTATATCTCGAATATAACATGGTGGCAGCGGTCTGAAAGTTAAACCTACAACATGGCTTCACATCTGTCAACCAATATTAATTTGCCAGGCAAGTTTGAGGGTGGAAATGGACCAGACCAATGTGAATTGTGGCTCAAATGGATCAATCGTTTTGAACGTTATCGCATCGCCTCAGGTCTCAATGAAAAAGAAGACATAAAACAGGTGAGCACACTCCTATTTTCCATGGGAGATTGCGCTGATAATATTATAATCACTCTCAGAATAGATGAGAAAACTACAACATATGATGAAGTTATTGAAGGACTAACTGAAGGACTAACTGAACATTATGAAGGCAGACAAAATGTAATCGTGGAGAGGGCTCGGTTTAACAGACGAAAACAAGTGCCAGGCGAATCCATTGATGTTTTCATACAAGATTTGTTTAGACTAGTGGATAACTGTCAATACGGTGAGGTCAAGCACAGCTTGATCAGAGACAGAATTGTTGTTGGAGTGCTGGATGAAAAATTGTCAGACTCTCTGCAGGCCAAAGGGACCTCATGCTTGACAAAGCGGTCCATATATGCCGTCAGTCAGATATGACAGCCGTGGCATCGTCTGTGGTGACATCAGATCCACTAGCATCGATCATGTCACTAAACGCAAAACTCCATCCAACAACAACAGCTTAAAGTCGAGCTAACTAATGCAGCAAACACGAGATTCCAAGGCCGATAATTGTCAACAGTGTGGCAGACAATGCCATTCACACCAACAATGTCCTGCAAAAGATGCCACATGCAACAATTGCCAAAAGAAAGGTCATTTCAAGGTAGTTTGCCGCAGTACTGCATCCGAACGCAAAGCCACAAAAGTGCATGAAGTTCAAAACTCACTAGAGGATGACCTTCTGTTCCTCAGTGAGGTCGTTGGCAATAATGACTTTTGGAGTGCTTGCATCTCAGCTGATGGACACCGCACCTGCTTCAAGCTAGACACCGGGGCATCCGTTCTGTCATCAGTGACATAGAACCCTGTCTAGCCGGAGTACAACTCAAAGAGACCAATCAGTCCCTCCGTGGTCCAGGCAGCATCCCGCTACCAGTGATGGGCATGCTGACTCCAGAGGGAATCATGCAGTACCTCCAGAGGGAGATAACTGAGCGACTCTACGTAATTGAAAACCAGAGATGTTCGCTACTCAGTAAACGAGCATGTGTCGATCTTGGCCTCATCGCAAGAGTAAACGAGGTGAAGCAGAGTCCAACTCCCAAATTCAAAGCAGAATATCCTAGATTGTTCACTAGCCTGGGAAAACCTCAGACACTGTACCACATAACGCTGTGCCCTGACAGCAAGCCAGTATGCTTGTAAACACTGAGAAAAGTGCCTCACCCACTACTGCCACAAGTAGAAAAGGAGATTCAGTTCATGCTTCAAAAGGGTGTCATTTCCCCAGTCATTACGCCAACAAGATGGTGCTCAGCTATGGTAACCGTGCCCAAATCAAACGGTTCCTATCGCATCTGCGCTGACCTCACTCAATTCAACAAGAGTATACAACGTGACATTCACCCTACGTCCTCAGTCAATGAGAGCTTGGCTAAGCTTGGGAAAAGTAGAATCTTCTCCAAGCTAGACGCAAAGAGTGGATTTTGGCAGATACCGCTTGATGAAGATTCAAAACTTCTGACCACATTCATCACACCTTCAGGTCATTACTGCTTTGACCAACTACCATTTGGCATTAGTTCTGCACCAGAGATTTTCCAATGAACCATGTCTGGTATCCTCGTTGGCCTCGATGGTGTCATTTGCCATATGGATGAGTTTTCTCATTCACGGTGCCACACAAGTTGAACACAACCGATGTGTGAGAGCAGTTTTGCAGCGACTACTCGAAGCTGGCCTCAAACTCAATGACAAATGTGAATTCTCCAAAGGCTCCATCAAGTTTTTAAGTTGTGTGATAGACACAGCAGGCCTACATGCTGATCAATGCAAGACTACAGCAATTGCAGAGTATCCAGTCCCATCAAACATCACTGAGTTCCAGAAATTCATGGGAATGGTCAACCAACTTGGGAAGTTTGTCCCTAGGTTGGCGGAGATCAATGAGCCATTACGCCAGCTGCTACAGAAGGAGACAGCTTGGTATTGGGGTAATGCACAGCAGAGTTCATTTCAAAACGTGAATGATTTGCTACTTTCATCTGCAGTTCTCGCTCACTACGACCCGAAATGTCCAACCTTCGTTGCCACTGATGCTTCAGCATCTGGCATTGATGCCGTTCTTCTCCAGATCCAAGACGATGGAAAACGCCATCCAATCTACTATGCATCACGTTCTCTCAGTGACACAGAGAAGTGATATGCAGTTATCGAAAAAGAAGGACTAGCTGCAACCTGGGCTTGTGAGAAGTTCTCTGACTATGTACTAGGACTGCACTTCATCCTCGAGGCAGATCACAAACCACTTGTGTCCCTTCTACAGACGAAGGAACTCAATAAGATGCCTCCACACATACTGCGATTCCGCCTTCATCTGATGAGATTTAGTCTAACAGTCCAGTACGTTCCAGGCAAACACCAGAACACGCCCGATGCACTATCCCGTGCTCCTGTCGGCACACCCAATGAATCCGACACTGTGCTGATTGCAGAAATTGAAACTTTCGTGAATCATACGATGAATACACTACCAGCAAGTAGACAACGCCTACTTGACATCGCCGCAGCTCAGAAAGCGGATGAAGAGTGCGCGCAGATCAAAGACTATTGCTTAAGTGGTTAGTCTGCTTATATGCCACACACACCACTACATCGCCAGTACTGGGAAAGTAAAAGTCATCTCTCTGTCCTCGACAATCTTCTTCCTTATGATGTCATAGTCATTCCCAGAACCATGAGATTGGAAATGCTTGACTGCATCCATCAGGGCCATCTGGGAATCATCAAATGCCGAGCCAGAGCACGTACATCTGTTTGGTGGCCAGGTCTCTCTAAGACTTTAGAAGAGATGATTTCTAAATGTTTGACTTGTGCCAAACACCGACCAGAACAACGCGAGCCTCTCTTGCCAGCATCATTCCCATTATGTCCGTGGGAAAGGCTGGGGATGGATTTATTTGAATATCAAGGGAAGATTTTTCTTGTTGTCGTCAATTATGGCTCCCGCTGGATAGAAATAAAATCTCTCTCATCTGGCCAAACCTCAGCAACTGTTATCAGAGCACTGAAATAAATCTTTGCTATCCATGGGATCCCAGACAGGGTGGTCTCTGACAATGGGCCGCAATTTAGTTCAGCCTCATTCCTCCAGATTGCTGAGAAGTACGGATTCGTACACACCACCAGTTCGCCAAGGTACCCACAGGCAAACGGCGAAGCTCAGAGAGCAGTTCATATAATGAAAGGGCTACTCAAAAAGAATGAAGATCCCTATCTTGCCCTCCTGACGTACAGAGCGTCTCCTCTCCAGAATGGGCTGTCACCAAGAGAGCTGCTGATGAGCAGGAAACTTAGAACAACACTGCCTCTTCTTCCATCAAACCTTCAATCAAAGATTCAATCCAACCAGAAGATCCGACAGAAGGAAGAGGTGTATCGCATAAACCAGCAACAAAACTTCAACCTTCGTCACCGCACTAGAGATTTGCCACAGCTTCATTCCAGCGACTTTGTTTGGATCCGAGACCAGGATCACCACGGAACTGTCCTCAATCAAACTTCCAACCCATGATCCTACATCATAAAAACCAGTCCCGGCACAGTTCGACGAAACCGATCAGCCCTGGTTAACACACCACCTAAAAAACCACTACTGGAACCTCCACCAACTACACCTTCTGATGTAACAGAACAGACCGCTACTTCACCTCAGAAGTCTTCACCGTCTCCATCATTGTCACAAACACCGAGTATTCAACCACCAGCTGTGATGACAATAAGTTCTGGACGTGTAGTGAAACCACCTGATCGCCTTAATTTTTAAGTGATCTTAAAGTACACCTGTCTGTACTTGGGGGGAGATGTAGGATAATGCTAATCACTATGCCCTTATATGTAGATGTAACTGTTATAGCACCCTCTTGTGACCACTGTGGTAGCACATGGAATTGCATGCTTGTGGTCATTCTTAATAAAAGTCGTCTTACATGAAAGTCTTACATATAACAGAGCTCATATCTGTTATATTCTGTTATATCTCGAATATAACAGATATGAGCCCACCGATATATCGATATCGGGAATATGCCATATTGTCGGACACTACTAATATTCCCTCATCCCTGATACAATTCTGCTAAATCTGCTCCAAGGCCTTGATGTCCTTCCAAAAGTGTGTTGCCCAGAATCGGACATGATACTCCAGCTGTGGCCTAACTAGTGAATTATAAAGGTTTAGCAGAAACTCACATAATAGCACAATATCAATGCAAGATGCTAATGTTTTGAATAATAAGCAGCAATACAATTTGGTGACTTGCAATATTTTTAGCCAATTCTGGGGACAATCATTTTACATGGGGAAAGATGGGAGAGGGGTACTTTAAAAGCAATATTTTAACAACTCTGTCAATAAGAAATGAAATGTGTTTAGAAATACCAACATGTTTCCCTTGCAATGCCTTTATCTAAAACAAAAAAATACAGTATAATTAATTTTACTGTTGAAGTTCTATCCTAGTGTTTATCTATCTGAATGAACACTATCCAGCTCATGACAGAAAGAGTGATGTTTCTCTATTACATTATTAATCAACTGTAACTGCACTTGATTAACATTTTATGGCCAATTAATCAAAACTGTAACTGTTACCTCTTTGATGTGTTGTGAACACTACTATGATCCAATAGTGGATACAATACAACATGCTCTGTAGGACAGCAAATAGCCTGGACCATTCTCCTAGTCTGTTGCAAGCTTTGTTATGATGTGAAGCCTTTCAACAGCATGATTACTTTTGCATGTTTCAAACAAGACAATTAGCTGTCAGTATGGACTTGGAATAAATGTCAATTCACCTCAAAAGGCTGATAAATATTTTTTTTAACAAGAAATTCGCTAAAGTTCATTCTGAAATTAGTTGCAATTTGTTGTGTTCATTCAGATTTTTTTTTTGCCTTAATTCATTTCTGCTCTGTATTCTCCTATGGCCTAAATTATAGTCCGACAACTTGGGATCTCCAAGTTATGGTTCACTCTGCGTTTATGCTGCAGATGTAGATCACAGCTTCATTGGACAACATTGTGTTGGAGAGAGCTCTGTAGTCAGTAGAAGTGTTGAGTAAAGCTTTGCTACAAATTCTGAAGCAATATTTTAACAATTCTTTCATTCTAACTTGAATATCGAGGTTAGCTAAAGCATGAATGACTCTAAGGCTGCATCTTTGGAAATGAATTCTGAGTCTGTTTCTTTAGCACTGTCAACAACAGATCCTGGCACAGAGTCACCACTGATAAATTCATTACTCTTTGTGTTTTATCTCTTTCATGTCAAAACTGTACTTCTCGACTAGATAATTAGGTTTCTACTCACTTAAAACTTTGGTAGGTTCAAAAACTGGATTTATCGACAAACCTCCAACAGAGATATTCAGCCAACATTCTGCACTTACAGGCTTTATACAAAGATATGGAAAGTGATTGATTCACAATAATGTTTAGATGCAAACACAGAGTTTAAGCTGTACAAAAATAATTAGATGCAAACAAGATACATAGATTCAACCAATATTCAGATCTCAAAATAGGAACAGAAGGAAATTAACAGAAATAAGTTGCCTATTATCTTAATAGAAAAATAGATCAAGAGGTGGTCAACGATAGTGGTGTCCAAAAAGAGCTCAAGAGACAACCATTGTTTGGCTGTAAAGAATGCTTTCTGAAGGGAATCCTGAGTCAAGACATCATCGCAGATATGAGATCTAATTGGAGTCAATCCCATTGCTCGATGTGTCTCTGTTGAGTTCACTGGATCAAATATAGATTACAATTTGCATTCCAATGGGAAAATAAGAGAAAAATTGTTCTCTGACAGCTAACAGCATTCTCCTGGTCACTGTAACAAACTGAGAAGATAATTGTTTGAGTACTATTCAATGAAAAGGTGGAAGAATATTGTTAATAGGGTTATTCCTTTCACAAGTGTATGGTCAACTGCAACTGCATTGATTTGATGCTCAATCAGAAATGGGTCTTTTTTTCAGGACTTGTGCTTTAATATGCTTAGAAAAACAGTGTATGTTGCTGGGGAAATGTGCATAACCTTCTGAATAGCACATTCAATCACAGCAGAGGGATTTAGCGAAAACCATTGAAATCGCTGCACCGAAGGAGGCTCTCAAACAAACATCTCTGTACTATGCAAGTTCTCCACTGAGATATCAACTTAATCACAATGCTTTTTTCTTATCACTATTGAAACTGAAACTCTGGTCCATGCCTTTGTTACCTCTTGGCTGGACTACTCAAATGCCCTCCTTGCCGTTCTCCCCTCCACTACAATCCATAAAATCCAGCTCATACAGAACTCTGCCACCTGCATTCTTACCTGCACGAAACTTCGCTCCCCCATTACCCCAGTCCTTACCAGACTTCACTGGCTCTCTGTCCCAGAGAGTATCGATTTCAAGATCCTCACTCTTGGCTTCAAATATCTCCATTCCTCTGCACCCCTCCTAGCTCTCTGACCTCCTCTCTCCTCAAAATAGCACCCGTTGCCTTTGCTCTTCCAGTTCTGGTCTCTTCCTTGTTCCCTGAATCCTCCGCTTCACCATCAGCAGCTATGCCTTCAGACACTAGTCCCCGAAGCTCTGGAACTCCCTTCCTCAACTCCCTTCTCCTCGTCCCCTTTCTTCCTAGTTTCAGGTCTCGGCTAAAGACCTTTCTTTTCGACCACGCCTTTGGTCAACTCTTTCACCTTGTCCTTGTCTAGGCCCCGGGATCCGTTATTGTGAAGTGCTCTGAAACGCCGCCCGGCACGGAGGGCGCTATATAAATTGAAGTTGTTGTTGTTGTTATTATCTTGGCCTCAATAGCTACCTTTGATAATGTGTTGGGAGGCGTTGGGAGGACGTCCGAAGGTGCTGGACAGTCATTGTATCAGACTCAATCTGGGGTGAGGATTGGGGAGGGTGGAGTGACAAGAGGGAATTTGGGGTGACCGATGGGATGTCCACCTGAATGGACAGACATGATGTTTAACATTTTCAACAACAGCAAAGACAACAACAACAACAAAAAAATTGCACTTATATAGCTCCTTTCACATCGGGAGGGCGTCCCAATGCGCTGAAGACCACAACAAAATGACAGCCTTTCAAGCTGGGAGGCTATCCAAAGATGTTGGACATACAGTGTTTTGGAAAAGAGTTGGGGGGTTGCGATTGGGGTTAGTGCCGGGGCATGGGTGAAGCAACGTAATCGAAAGCATGAAGGGTCTTGAAGGTCTTGAGATGGATCTTGAAGAAGGCAAGGAAAGAGACAAAATGGAAGGACTGTGGGAATAGCAGAGTGGCAGAAGGCCTGTCTGCCAATGGTAGTGCAGACGAGGCAGGGGATGTGAAGTGGGCCAGAACCCACTCAGCAGGATGGTTGTGGACTCATGGGTTGCACAGGTGGAGGGGGGAGCAAGGCCATGGATGTCTTTGAAGATGAGGTCCAAGATCTTAGCTGTATCCTCTTTGTGATGGGAAGCCAGTGAAGTCTGTTGAGGGTGGGGGTGATAGAGTCACAGAACCGAGTGCAGGAAAGGACCTGGTTGCAGAGTTCTGGATGATCTGCAGCCTATGGAGGGACGAGTTAGGGAGGCCAACAATAAGAAGTTTGCAAGCCAAGCCTCAATGTTATGAATGCATGTATGAGTGTTTTGGTGGCCTCAGGTGTGAGACAACGGGAGAGCCAGGCAATGTTGCAGAGGTGGGGGAAGGAGCAGTGGGTCATGGCACGGATGTGGGGTAGAAAGGATAGTTGAGGGTCAAACATGATGCCAAGGTTCTGGATTGGCTTAGTAAGGTGGAGTATGCATCCATGCTGTTGTGGAGGTGCTGACAGGAGCCAATCAAGTGGACCTCAGTCTTGTTGATGTTTAACTGAAGAAAGTTAGCTTTCATCCAGGACTTGATGTTTGACAAACATTCTGTCAGGACAGCAGTGTTCCTGGAGTCAAGGATGGAGGCCGAGAGGTACAGTTAGTTGGGTGAAGAGGAGGAACGCCGCATAAAATGCGTAGGAGTGATGACCACCATTTTTAAAGAGGTGGATTCAAGTGAATAACTGTAGTTATTTGTACTTGGTCACAGCAATCAATTTGTATACAGACATGAAGTAAATTAACAATTTATTTGGAGGATTTTTGGCCAAGCAAGTGAAGACTTATTATGCAATAATAAGTCTTACATTTGATTTAGTGCCTTATCATGAAAATTTAGTGCCTTATCATGAAAACACCTCAAAGCAGTTCACAGGATTTGTTGGGAGAGCGGAGTGACTGTGTATGTTGTGGGCGAGCATTGTGGAGATTGATTCAATTGATATGCAAATTGTAGAAGTCCCGGTTTCCACTCCAAATCGCTTTACTTCCAGGAACAGAAAAAAATAGCCAATTCTTTGGTCCCTAAGAAAGGCTTAACAGGTCACTCTAGTTCTGCAATTTTTTAAATATATGACAAACAATGATTGGGACCTCCAGATATTCTCAGCTGTGTGAGCAGTGATTCAATGAGGTTTCACAGACACCAGCTTATAACTTGCCAATATCTGGTGCAGCAAGATTCAAATAATTTTACAAATATTTACAGGCCAACAATTCCTATTCACTGAAAATAAAGATGGCAATAATTGGAGAGCCTGTGGATGCAATCATTCTCTAGAGGTTAGTTGGGAGGTGGGGGAGATGTTCAGTTTCAAACCTGCTATTAAAATCAGTTTAAGAACAACAATTTACATTTACAATTTCAAATTGGGAGCACAGGAAGGCCTTCCAGAGGCAGGGTGGAGATGTGGCTAACAGTACTGGTTAATGTTGTTAAATGATGAATAGAAATAGTTTAGAGAAAAATCTAATTTTCCCTTTTTGACTGTAAAGGGAGGGGTACCAGTAAATCAACCAATGACCTATGCATGGCTTTGACTAAAGTCATTCTGAAATTGTGGTATTAAAAAAAATTAAGAAAGAACTGTCTTGGTCAAAATAATATTGCATTTCACAACAATTCATTTTGGGGGTATTTTTATCATAATGTTTTATCAGAGCACAAACATAACCTAACCTCGAATGTGAAAAATGTTGAATTATCTGGAAGCATAGGTACACTCCACTTTAATAGATTTAATATTAAGATTGTGTAAGTAGACCAAAAGGAATACTGCATGTTTAATATCTGTCATTTACCTGCAATGTAAATGCAATAATCCACCCAGTTTTGCCTCGTGAATTACTAGCAATTCTACTACTGTAAATTGCTGTTTCATATGAAATAGTTAAACACAGGTTACCACTTAAATATCTGCCAAGACTGAGGCAGAAGACAATCTGTCTTGTCTCTTTATCAATGACAACCACATAATAAATTGTATTCAAGGCTGCATTTCTTTGTCTAACCAAAACGACAGTTCACTCCATTTTCTGTCTTCCCTGATCACACGCTCAGCCTGCAAGGCATGTCTGACCTTTACAGATCAAACAAAATTTTTGGAAACATAGCTCCATTAAGGTATGTATTTTGTGTTGTTATTCACCACTTTCTAGCTTTCAGATTACATTATAACGAAAGTTATTAAATTTCAGTTTAGATTGAGGAGAAATGTTTCCCTGAATATCTGTTTGCAAAGTTCAGGCTATTTGAAATAAAATGGGATTCAAAGCTGAGCACTTCAAAGCTATCCTTATCCAATATTGGGAACATTCATACTGCAGTGTGTGGTACACTGTAAGTGTAGACTGGTATTAACTAGGTTGGTTCATTAATTTAATTGTGTAAACACGTCTATCAATTTTTCTCTTTTAACTCTCTTCCACCCTCCTCTTCCGAGGGAATTTTGACTCCTTTTTTGTCCTATGCACACATTGTTCCACTACCACCTTACTTATGGTAGCTTACTCAAGTGGTTTATTATTCATGTACAAGCCAATTATCAACTATCCGGTATTCAGTTAATCAAATTTCACTTGATTTTCTTGATTTTCTGATTTGAGTGAAATTTGATTAACTGAATACCGGATAATTGAATATTTTGGTCTATTGAATAGAATTAAAAAAAATCCCAAACCATTTGCATACCAAATCTAAGAAAATAAATTGATGGATTGATTACCAGATTTAGGAATAATTTGGTTAATTAATAATTTCCCCATGACTGTTTGTATTAAACCAATTAATCTGAGTCCATATAAACACATGGCCCCACATCACTAGCATCTACAATGCAGCACAAATGTTGTCACTATCCTATCTTCCTTTCCTTCCCCTTACTGCCAAGGATGCCACCGTACTAATAATCATACAAATGCATATGTTAACATTTGGTAAACAGGAGCAGGAATTTTGCTTATTTTTTCTCTTCAAAAACCATGAAGAGATGTTTTTGGTAGAAGATATCTTTCACACCGGTGCAATATAAACTTCCCTTTGGCAAATCAATTCTTGTTGCACCAGTAAATGGTTCCACGTGTAATGCTATTAAAGACATGGTTACATGACTCATTCGTATAATTTAACATGAACACCCAATGTCAGATCTTTGTGCCTGCTCAGAACACTTCCCAGCTTCTTGCCAATGTGATTAACATCAGGAATTATAAATCAAGCCTTTTACTGCCAATTGTTTATTGCTTTGCTTCCGGCACTAGAAAAGGACAATGAAAAGAACACAAGCCCAATCCATGAGCAATGTTATTGAGCTCAATAACAAATCTACAGTAAATTCTGCAAGAATGCTTAATGCCAACTTCTCCAACACAGTTATTGTCTATCAATAAAAACTGCTGCAGAGTAGCAAAATGTATCTCAGGTGTTGAAGACAGTAAAAAAAATGATCCCTAGCTGATTTTATTTCAAATATCAGTCCAAAAGATATGAGTCTGATCTCTGCCTATTTATTGAAGCTATGTATTGAAGTCAAATTATTTATTGATGTCAATTTCCACATGTATGTGGATGACACCCAACTCGACTTTTCTACCTCAAATTGCGCCGCCCCCTAGTCCCCTGATGTTCTGTCAGCCTGTCTGTCAGACATTAAGCACAAATTTCTTACAGCTAAATATTGACAGGGCAGAAGCCATGCTCTTTGGCTCTCAACAACATTGTTAGTCCCATGGCTCTCTCCTCCTCCAACTACCCGACCTGCCCCGAAAACTCTCCGAACCCATACACAACCTAGGCGTCAGGTTCGACCCCCAATTATCCTTCCTGCCCCACATCTGGTTCCTCATTAGCACCGTCTTCTTCCACTTCCACCATATTGCCCATTTCCAGCAATATCTCACCCAAACAGCTGCCGAAACCCTGGTCCGTGCCTTTGTCACATCTCAGCTGGACTACTCCAGTGCCTTCCTTGCCGGTCTCCCCTCCTCCACCATTCACAAAATCAAACTCATACAGAAATCAGCCACCCCCATTCACAAACTTCACTTCCCGATTACCCCTGACCTTGCCAGATTTCACTGGCTCCCTGTCACAGAGCAAATCGACTTCAAGATCCTCACTCTTGTGTTTAAATCCCTTTGCTCCTCTGCACCCCCCTACCTCTCTAACCTCCTCTCACCTCACAGCAGTACCCGTTACCTTCGCTCTACTGGGTCTGGTCTCCCCCTGACCCCCGAATCGCCTGCTCCACCATTGGCGGATGTGCCTTCAGCCACTATGCCCCGAAACTCTGGAACTTCCTCCCTGAATCCCTTTGCCTCACCCCCTCCTTTTCTATTTTCAGGTCACGCCTGAAGACCTTTCTGTTCAACCGCACCTACCGTCACATCCCCCTCCCCCTGGCTCAGCCCTGGGCTCTGCTATTGTGAATGCCTCTGAGATGCTGTCTGGTGTGGAGGGTGCTATATAAATGTAAGTTGTTGTTGTTATTCAAGCATGAACAGGCATGCATGGACGTTCTTTGCAGGCAAGCGCTATATCTGTTTTATTCATCAATGTGCAAGAAAGCTTTTAGTATGGGAAGATCCTTTGCCCTCTTCAGCCAATTTCCTCTGTCATGTAAATTTTCTATGTTATCTTAGAATGTTGAAGTACAGAAACAGATCACCGTCCATTACTTTCATATCTAAATCTTTTTTCCTTGTTGGTAACATCCTAGATTTAGAGAATCAATACAGCATATTTTTTTATTTTGTTTATATCCTCCCCAATACATTGTACACAATACATCAACTGAAATATAACTAAGTTCTTGCAGAAGTTCAACCAAAGTCTCTTTGCTCTCAATCCCAATTAAAATCACCAATTAAGTTACAGAATCTTCTATTCTTGTTTCCCAAAAGTGCAACTTCAGATAGTTCTGCAACAAACTGCACCTTCCACCTATATGGCCTCCTTGCAATCAGCTGCCGCGTTTCACCCACAAATATACAGTCAATTCGCTTTACAGTACGTAAATATGATATGTCCTCTTGCAATAGTTCACAATACTCACGATAATTTGTCGTGCCTCTGTTTGTTGGCATCAGCGATTTAAATATTGTATGCATAGATCATTTTTAATATAGCCAGAACCAACGAATGAACCAACTTTCCAATTATCAAAGACCATGGGTATAACTACAGAGCAAAGAATTAAAGGCAACCAAGCAAATGAGAAGGATATATTTTGGACAATAAATCTGAAGTCAGCAAGATTGAGTGACATGAGTACATGTGCTGTGGGCTCCAACTCGTTCCACTCATCATGCAAAACTGTGGGAAACCATGCTTGAATCAATGGTTCTTGCTCGCATTTCACAGATATGGAATGCTGAATGAGCTTCTCCCTAAGAATCATCACTATAATAGGTTCGATGTAGTGCTTTACACATTTAAAATACTCTGCAGCCTCAATATTTGTTTATAGCACACATTTGGTTATATTGTGGATCCCATTCATTGTGTAAGGGTGCAGCTAGCCTGTTCATTTCCTGCAGACCAGCAACTTTTGTGATAAAATGGTTAACGTCTGGGTTATCATGTCGACACTGATGCTACACCCTGTGACGTCAGCGAATCGGCAGTGGACACGTGTAGTGAACCTGACTATCATACTAATAATCCTTGCATTTGATATAGCGCTTTTCACATCTTATTAATGTCTCAAAGCGCTTCACAGAATATACTGTAAAGCGAATTGATTGTATATTTGTGAGCAAAACGTGGCAACCAATTGCACACAGCAGTGTCCCACAAACAGTCGTGGATTGAAATGACCAATTTTTATTATTGTGTTTTTTTGGAGACGGATTATTACTGTAGTGTATTAGGTTTGTGGAGTAAGGAAACTTGCCCAAGGTTTCGCCCTAATCTGCCTGGATTCGAACACATGTCTCACACTTGTAAAGTGAATGCTCTAACCACTGAGCTGCTGGAGCACCACTTGTGGCATCATGCCTTGGTATAGTGTAGTTTGGGATTTTATGGATCTGAACAGGGCTCCACTACAAATGCATTACACAAAATATAGTTGATTAAAAATTAAAATGAATGTTGTTTATCATAACAGCTATTGTACCCTAGCAATCTCCCACAAACAAGAAGTGAGATGAGAGATCAATTCTGTTGAATTAAAAGTATGGGCTGGGAAGCAATTATAACCCAGGATAACAAGGAGAACGTCTCCCCATTTCTTTGAAATAATAATCACAATAGTAAAGCCATTCAAAAAATTACTTTTCCCTCTCCTTTTCAATTCTTCTTTTTAATCCTGTTTCAATTCTAATTTGAGAGTGACGATCATCCAAGCAGAATAAACACAAACAATTCATCTGACGAAGGGTTGTGGACCCAAAACGTTGATTCGCTTTCCTTTTTCGATGGATGCTTCCTGACCTGCTGAGTTTCCCCAGCAATTTCTGTGTTTTTTTTAACAATTCATCTGTTGGAGTATGTTCTCACTCATTTTTGCAAGCACAGAAGTGGTGCCTCATAAATTTATTGAAAAGGTTTTGGCGATGGCAATCAACCCCAGATTATCTGATGTGGTTGCGGTTGCAGGCAGGGATGTGTAATGGGAAGACTATCATCTACTGGAGATATGAGTCTACTCTTGTGGTCTCCCCAATTAGAGGTAAGCCTGAACAAAATGAATTTCAGATTTTTATTCCTGAAGTCCCATATTTCTGAATGCTGAACCTAAATATATGTTGTAGCAAGTTTGGACACAAAGCCTATTCCTTGGGAATATTTTTTTTAAAGTAGAGAAGAAAAGTAATACAGCCATGAGACATAAGATAATTTATCACCCCTTCATTCACTGACACCAGAATTCAATAAATGTAGTTGCATTTTACTAATAGCTTTTTCAGCTTCACTGCAGTGGAATACTTCAGCATCCCTGTTAGACTGCACTTCGGGGATCAGTAGTGAACTGACATCTGCTGAAATCTGCAGTTTCACATACTTCTCCATATTTACGTCAATAAAACTGGCACAATCTTGACTCAGCTCTTTATAAAGAGGCAATAATAAAAGCACTCTCCTGAAGAAGAAAGAGGGAACATAAGATCTGGGTATTATGGGGGCACAGGACAAAGCATTTGTGACAGATTTTAGTTGTTTACCTGCTTTCTGACCTCATGAGCAACACTATTTCAAACAAACAAATTATATACTTGCACTGAATATGATTTCCATTAATTTTCCACTAAATCGAATCATTTCTTTCCCAAGGCCTACAACAGAATTTCACATCAGATCAAAATCTGAAAACAAAGTTAGATGCTTTCTGAATGCTAAGAAGCCTGTCACAGATTTTCAGTGCAAACAATCTAATGATACCACTATGGTATTGCTTTGTTTCTCCAATATTTTTAAATTGGAGATATATTAGAATACATTTGAATATACAGCACAGAAATAGGTCATTCGGCCCAACTGGTCTATGCCGGTATTTATGCTCCATATGCGCCGTGTCCTGCCCTTCCTCAACTAAGCCAACCTTAACCTTCTACAATAAAACCACAATAATCCGACACAGTTGTGAGCACCAACCTCCCGAATTTCAGAGTTTGCTGGTGTTTAAAAACTTATCTTGAAATGCCTGGGGAAGCCCTGCCCGTAAAACACGTGTGCTGTAAACACAGCATTGAAGTGCAGCAATGCCCGAGCAGCAACTACAGAGCAGCGACGCCATGAACTACGAGCAGCTGTTCCGTAATTTGGGAGATTTGCCGACATCAGAAAAAAATCTAATACTGTATGTACAATATTTTGAAAGTTTTAGGGAGTTGCCAGCTTTCGGAATGTCAGATTATCGAGGTTTTACTGTATTCTTTTCTCCCTCATGTTCCTATCTCGCTTCCTCTTAAATACATCTATGCTATTTGCATCAACCTAGTAGTTACCTGTGGTAGCAAGTTCCACATTTCCACTACTCTGTGTGTTATGAAATTTCTTCTAACTTCACTAGTTGATCTATGGAGTCCTGCAGCTCCGTGGTTAGAGCACTCACCTTACACGCAAGAGACCTGGGTTCAATTCCAGACAGCGTGAAACCTTAGGCAAGTTTCCTTACTCCATCCCTCCAAAAAAAAACAAGGATGAATTGGTCATTTGAATCAACAACTATTTGTGGGACACTGTTGTGCGTAATTGGCTGCCACATTTTGATTCCATATACCGGTATACAGGAAATTCACTTTACAGTACATCCTGTGATGCGCTTTGAGATGTCTAGAAGATATGAAAAGCGCTGTATCAAATGGAAGGATTATTATTATATTATTATTATTATTTGTTACTATTTCACATTGACGTCCTCAAGAGAAGAGTCCAAGCTTGTTTATCCTTTCCTGATAGGTAAAACCTCTCAGTTCACAGTGTAAATGACTTCCTTATTCCTCTTTCCAAAATGCACCACCTCACACTTTTCTACATTGACGTGCATTTGACATTTAAATTCCAATTCGACAAGTTTATTATTATCTTGCTGTATTCACAATCCTCCTCTGTATTAACTACTTACCCCCTCACACACCACCACCCCCAGCCCCACCTCCCCCAATTTGGTGTTGACCGCAAATTTTAAAATTGTATTGTTGATTTCCGAGCCCAAATCTTTAATGTATGTTGTGAACAACAGTGGTTCCAATACTGATCCTTGTAGGACACCATTGACCAACCTCTGACAGTGTGAGTAGCTACCCTTTACCCCTACCCTCTGTTTTCTGTCTTGTAGCCTGCTTGCTATGCATTCTGCTACTTTTCCCGACTCCACATGTGGTACCCTTTCAAACACTTTTTGGAAATGCAAATATATTACATATACCTCATTACCATTGTCTACTCTTTCTGTTACTCCTTCAAATAGTTCAATGTGATTGGTCAAGCATGACCTCCCACTTTGAAATCTGTGCTGCCGATGTTTTATTTTGTTTTCTGTTTCTAGATGACTTTCTATTTCCTCTTTCAGTAAGGATTCCATTATTGTTCCTACCACCAATGTTAAGATGACAGGTCTATGGTTCCCAAGGCTTGTTCTATCTCCCTTTTTAAATATAGGTATAACATTAACTGCCTTCCAGTCTCTTGCACTACTCCCTTTTCTAATGAGTTATAATATATGTGTAATAATGCTTCTGCTTCAGTTTCTCCGCTCCCACCTTATGGAATGCCATCCCTCAATCCCTCCGTTTCGCCTCTTCCCTTTCCTCTTTCAAGGCCGGTTTGAAGACTTTCCTCTTCGATCGTGCCTTTTGTTCCACCCCAAACTCTTTTACCTCCCCTTCGTGTTTCACCCCTTCCCAAACACTCCCCTCCCAGCTCGGGTCACACGCCTCTTGTTCAGCGCCTTGGGACGTCCTCCTGACGTGAAAGGTGCTCTATAAATGTAAATTGTTGTTGTTGTTGTTGTTGCTATCTCTTCCCTCGATTCTTTTAATATACGCGGATGCAATCCATCTGGACCAGGGGTTTTATCCTTTCTGAGTCTTGTTAGTTTCTCGATTATATCTCCCCTTTTTATCTTAAACATATTTATATTGTTTTTGATCACTTCTTCTGTTCTCATGTCCACTTGATATGGCTCTCTGGTGAGAGAGGCAAAGTAATTATTTAATATTTGTGCCATTGCTGTGGCAATCTGGAAGCTTATCTCATCCAACCGTTGGTGGCCCTATTCCTATTTTAATCTTTCTTTTGTTTACGTCTACAGAATATTTAACTATTTCTTATTATATTTCTTGATAATTTCATTTCACAGTTCCTCTGTGCCTTACTAAATGTTTAGTTTGGCTATTTTTCTGTTCTCTTTGTATTCTTTTTGACCATGCTCCACCTTGTTGTTTGCGTACTTATTGAATGCCTCTTTTCTGAGTCTCAGCTTTGCATCCTTATGTCTTTATTCATACACAGTATCTCATTATTGTTTAGCTTCATCTTGTTTTTTAGTGGCTAAATATTTTCCTGGACAGTTGTGATCACTATTTTAAATGTTTCCCACTGCTGCTCTGTCTCTTTCATTACCATTAGTGTTTTCAGTTTATATTCCCAAATTCCATTGTCATTCCCTCAAAATCATCTTTTTTCCAATCTATTACCCTGGCCTTTGTCATAGTCCTGTCCTTCTCAATCATTATCTTAACAACAACAACAACAACAACATTACATATAGAGAGTGCCTTTCACGTTGGGAGGATGTCCCAAGGTGCTGAAACCTTATTAAGTTTTGATTGCAATTGCCTAGATGTTCCCCTATTCCTACTTCTCTTCTCTGCTTTTATTCATTTCCCATAACTAAATCCAGCATGGATTTCCCCCTTGTTGGGTCACTAAAATACTCGGTAAGAAAGGAATCCTCTACAAATTGAAGGAACTCCATTCCCTTATCCCTTTTACCTGCTTTTCTAGCCAATTTATTTTGGGGTAGTTGAAATCCCCAATGATTATTACTGTATGTCTTTCATTAATTTCCCAAATTTGCTTGCATATTTATTTCTCTACATGCCACTGTTAGGTGGTCTATACAGTATTCCTAATTGTAAAATTGATCCTTTCACTTTTATCTCTATCCACCCAGACTCTGTTTCAATCTTACTGACAGCTATGTCCCTTTTTCCTACTGTCATGATGTTATCCCTAATTAGCCGAGTCACCTCTTCACTGGACTAATCAAATGCCCTCCTCGCCGGTCTCCCTTCTGCTACCACTCATCAAATCCATCTTATACAGAACCCCACTGCCCGCATTCTCACCAAACTCCGCTTCCTGATTACCCCAGTCCTTGCCTGACTGCACTTGTTCCCTGTCCCAGGGAAAATCGATTTAAAGATATTCATGATTGTATTTAAATCCCTCCACTCCTCTGCACCCAGCTACCTCTCTGACCTCTCTCCTCACAGCAATACCCGTTGCCTTCACTCACCTACATAATATGTCTTTGACATAAAAAATAAAACTGGAAAAAGTCGTATTCACCATTACCTGACTTGCAAATAGAGGCTCCTGCTGGTGACTGAACGTGTCACAAAAAGTCTGTAATATTCATCCACATGCAATTAGGTTGGTACAATGCACTTCTATTTAAAAGAAGGAATGGCTAGTTATGAATACAGGTCATAAGTATTGCATTTGCAACCCTAATGAGAATATAAATCGGTTGACTTGAAGTGCACAGATCATGTCTTTGATTTCTTTAAAATCAGAAATGGAAATCTCAGATTGGTCTGGCAAAGTGGCTCATACAGGCAAACTTCCATAACATTACCAGACAACTACCAGTTACATAACTGTTTTAGGTGAACACAGTTCATCATCATTAAGTGTCTCCATACAGACAGGATGATCCATTTTGTGGTGACTAATTCTGATGCAAAATTTATACAGAACATGACACAATTTCTGAAATATTTGCACATTCATTCTTGAACTTTTCAATAGTTATATGTTTACTTCTTACATTAAAATGATAAACTGGGCTTGGGTTAGTTGCTGTTTGGTACTTTGAAATAAATAAGATTAATAAGCATATTGAGCCGCTGGAGGGCACAGGATGAAGCATGAGCGAAGGATTTCAGCAATTCTGAAATCCTATACAGCGTTAATTTGAAGAGCTTGCATTTGCCAACACTTAAAGATGAAGCGAATGATCAGTGGGGTAATTTTGCAACACCTTATTGATGTATGTAATCCTGCCAGAAAGAGACAATGAAGGATTTCTTCTCATTTGCAGGATAGGAACTACTTCATCTGTTTCACTTCTGTTTGTTCCTGCCAGAATTCTGGCTGTTAAACCCATGGGGAACAATTTTGCTCCTGCTAGTGATTAATTTTGTTATTTCATTGTTCTTCTAGGGTGTTAGCAATAACTCTGCATATGACTGCTCCATAAGTGTGAGCTTGCCAAACACGGAAAAGAAATGAAATGGATCAAACTATCATGGCTCGGAGTGAGGCTCTGCCACTGTTAAATGCTCTGAGAAGACATTACCTGGTGTGGAGAGTGCTATATAAGTGCAAATTTGTTGTAGTTTCTATTGAATTTCCAATATGCAAGTTGGAAATCTTTTCATAATTTCTCCTTCCCATGGAGAAAGATACCCCTACTAAAATATGGTCTCTCTCTTAATATGGCTCAGAGGGAAATATGAGCAGAATGAGGGAATCCATTTGTATCATCTTGTTCATTGTACTGAATGCTGGTTCTCAGTGCTACTTTCTTCCTATAATCAATTTATAACCAGTATATGATTTAACTGTGCGTAATTAAAGTCATTTTGCCACATCTGGGAGGAGGAATACTTTATTCCTGCATGAAGTAATCAAGCTGACTTCAAATTATAGATGATACCAGAAGTCAAACTCAAAGGCCACCAAGTAGATTGCAGGTCAGCTTGCAGAAAAGCAATATTTTCCGTAAAATATTTATTTAAGCTTTCAAACTCTAGAACAAAGAATCATTAAAATCATTATATTTTACCTCATTTTAACAACACAGACACACATTTTATCAGTGAAGTTAAAACCAATTAAAACAAACTATTTTGACACTAATTTTATTTTTAAAACTTGATTTTGCAAATTTGTACACTATGTCCATGATCCAGCACCTTGGGAAGTCATCCCAACATGGAAGGCACAATATAACTGTAAATTTGTACTGTATTGTTTATGTTTGCACATCCTGTACTCACCTCACTTCATGTGAATTTCAGGATAAGCCAGGTCGAGGGTCAGGATTAACATTTCAGTCAGACAAGTTTCACTGGGCACTCTTCGCTCAGAAACCAGGTCATGGACCTTCAAAGACATTTTACAGAGTCCTCATCCTCATGGGCAAAACTGTTGGACATTTTTTTTGTTTCAGATAAAATGGGTGTTTATTTTGTAGCACTGAACAATGTGTGACTGGATTCTCCCATGGCCAAAGGTCCAAAAAAGATTGCCTATCAAATAAATTTAGACGGACCTTTAAACCAAAACAGTTGCTTGAAAATTCTTTAAATCGAGTCAAAATTCAGATTCAGGATGAGCTACATGGCCTTTTTCTGTGCTGTAAAGCTCTACAGATGGGTATGGATGAATCATTTAATCAAAAACATTCCACTGAATGAAACACTCAGTTAAATTCAATAATGTTAATGCTGGAGTTACTGTGGCTTACAAAAAGTCACAAGCAACTGATTAATTGGGATAGGTATGAAACAACATTGAGTTAACATCTGCAAACAGAACTTTTTCATGAACAGCACTGCAGTATTTTTTCCAGGCTTGACAGACAGTACTCCTTTAGTACTAGTCAATTTGTGTAATTCAGTTCATTCGACTGTAGATTCTTGAAAGACTTTCACTGCTGCCAAGCAATCAAAAATAGAATATTAAGTATAAAACTCAGGTTGTTGTGAACAGTCCCTGAAGACATGTTTGTCAGATTTGATTATGGCAGCCTTCTGAACCAATGAAGCAAAACTAATCCAGTATATACATCAGCACAGAAATTCAGCTTTTGGTTTCCTATACCTATGATGATGGAGCATCTACTTTTTTCAGAACAGATATTCTCATCCACATTTTTCTCCCCACAGTTGTACTTCTTTAAAAAAAATGAATGCATGGGAAAAGATCACCTGCGAATGTTATTTAATCCAAAACTCAATATAGATTCACTCGGCCCTTTAATTCCAACTTTACGAATCAACCACTTTCAAATCTTCTCAGTCACTATCCCAGAATCCTTTCATCCTTGCATCATCCATATTCAATTGCTCCTTAGGTCCTTAAAGCAATACGCAATAACATATAATCCAAAATTCGCAAGCATCAAAAACCAGCATGTGAAGAGGTACTGACCTCAAGTAACACTGGATGTAACCTTCTCCCTTATTAACCTGTATTCCAGTCAAATACAGTTGTACTTGTCTTCCCGATGTACTCTTCAGGGAGATAATTCTTGTTGTATTATGGAAGTAGGTTTTATTTGTACTTTACAAAACATTGATATAATAACGAAATGCAGCCAGAGGCAACTGTAAAGGAATAAATACCTCACAAAATTGACTTTGCTAGGAGAAGGCTGGGGAATTCATGCTGGACTCTAAAGTCTTCAGCCTACAGCCTTCTAATTTTCTAATACATTCCCCCAATGGCCATGCAAATGCTTCCCAATTCCCTTCAGCAAAATCAGCAAGAAAGGGACTCAGTTCAAAGCATTGGAGAATTGTTTAGAGAGTATTCCACATCCTAGAGGAGAAGTGAAGCTTTATAATACTATTTGGCCCAAGATGTGACAAAAGGCAATGTTTATGAAACAGTTTATAATGTAATAATGTTGAAATCAAGTCAAACCTTGTTTGCGGTCTCATTAGTGTTGTACCTGTGCCAGACAGTACTGCTGATGACAGAGCAGCTAACCTGGTCGATCAGTTGGTCTAGGAG
Organism: Hydrolagus colliei; assembly: GCA_035084275.1. Classification (NCBI taxonomy): domain Eukaryota; kingdom Metazoa; phylum Chordata; class Chondrichthyes; order Chimaeriformes; family Chimaeridae; genus Hydrolagus; species Hydrolagus colliei. The sequence goes on along the minus strand of CM068745.1, from coordinate 40,296,386 downwards.
GGGCAAAATGCTCATCAGGGAAGCTTGCCAGAATGAGTTTGCTACACAAAAATTCCCATAGAAAACCCACCGATTGAATTTCCACAACTGCAAACAACACAACTTATATTTTGAAAGCAAACTATTTAAATTACTATTATATGAAACTGACAATAATAAAGCATGGTGCAAAGGGAGATTGTTACAAAGGTGAACTGCAAACATCAAATGAAAAGATTATTATATTATCAAGCCCATTCTTTCCAAAAGAGCACATAATTTGTACTCATATGGACACTCCTGTATTTAATTTGTCCACTGGTAGAAGTGAATCACTACAGGCAAATGGGCAAACATCTGGGGAGCTATTGGTTTTGTTCCGAGAGCTGTCTGACACATGTGGAAGCCCATCACCATGCTTAAGAGTATCCAAACCAAGCTGCGATTTTCATGCATTCGCCCCATCCCACCTATACATGGACACTCAGAGATGTTTATTCAAATGCAATTCACACTTTCTTCCTGGAGTGCTTACCTAATTCCAGAAAGTTCTGTATTTGATATAGGTTGGCAAGTGTCAAGGCTTGGGGACCTCAAAGTGTGCTTTGGAGTACTACTAGAATCTAACCAGTTAAAAGTGCAAGGTTTGCCATTGATATGTGTATTCAGAAGTTTATTCCACTTATTTATTGCTCTGTTGAAAAAAACCCACAATTCTTCACTGTTGTTTATTGCTTTCTCATTATATTCTTAAGTTTGGGACAAGTAAAAATGGACCCACAGAATCATTCAATCAGTACTCTGAGATAGATTGCAGTTGGCATCAAAGATATTAGATTAAGAGGAAATCATTTGAAAAAAAGGTAATCTAACAGTAACAGCTATGAATCAGCAATGGAGCTAACAAGGATTGAAGAGATGACAAAAATAAATATGAGAGAAACAGAGAGAGAAACAGAAATGGAAATAGATGAACTAGCGAAAGGCAAAGTTGGGATGATACAAAAGAGTATGAAGTGCAGAGAATATACGGGCTAAAATGGAGGCCAAACAGAATGGTCAAGAGTGGCAAATGCGGATTAGAATAGCACATGAGAAGATGTCCTACAGAAGGAAAATAATGCTATCAATACAAAAGCTATGGGCATTAAGCAAAAATATGCAGGAATAGACAAGAGAATATAGGAAGATATAGCAGTTATAAAGCATAGGAGACAAGTCAAAGAGAAAGAGAACACAAGAGGTCAATTAACCCGAGGAGAATCAGAATTAGGCAAATTAATCAGGAATTATGAAAGGAGAGACAGCTCAGATATAGCACACAGAAAAAGTGAACAAGAGAAGAACAACATTGAAGCAGTGGAACTCATAAAGAGCGTACACACAAACGAAAAAGAAAACAAGATGAGTGGATTTATGGTGTAAGAATATAAGGAAAGTGATTCAGTGTGTATTAGGTACAGAAACAAAAGCCAGTATAGTGGCATGGGAAGAATATATAAAATTAGGAGATACGAATAAGGAAAAAATGGAGAAAGGGAAAGGAAAATTAATGGTGTATAACAAAAGAAAAATTTAATCAGTGGACAGAATAGAGATTGAAGTGATACACAAAGTGAGAAAATATAGAATACATTTCCAAATTGTAAAAATAAAAGCTAATACTTGATTAGGATTGGAAGGTATAATAAAAATGGTAGCATTAAAAAGAATTATGAATGTGAAAAAGTGAACCAAGGGACTTGGAAGAAATAGTAGTACGGTACAGTATAATGTAAATAGGTGTTCGGAAAGAGAGGATTAATGAATGGCTGGCTGAAAGGAAAATTGGACCAAATAATAATAACAATAAAGCTCTTCACAGAGTATAGGTATCCCTCCCCAACTGGGGGGGGATAAGTTCCTGTAAACCTTTGTGGTTGGAAAAATCGCGGTAGGAAAATGCAGGGCCCGATGGGAAACATGGGGATAGGGGAAATAAGTTTGCTTTTTGTGGTTGGGAAAAAATGAAACAGAAAAAAACAGTTGTAACATACATGGCAATAGGGAGAGTAAGTTTGGGCGCATTGGCTGCCAGGATCTGCAGCAATCTGCTACAGAGAGAGAGAGAGAGAGACACGGAGGGTGGGAGGGGGGGTGACACAGAGGACTCGGGGAGGCTGTCTGACTAATCTACAGAGAGAGAGAGAAACACGGAGCGTGGGGGGTGGTGACACGGAGGGCTGGGGGGGCTGCCTGACTGACTGATACAGACAGACACAGAAAGAGTGGGAGAGAGGGTGGGGGGAAAGAGAAGGTGAAATAGAGAGGTGAGAGAGAAGGGGGGTGGGGGGGGGGGGGGGGAAGAGAAGGTCAGTCAGAGAGAGAAGGTGAGAGAGAAGTGGGGGTGAGAGAGGTGGGGGGTGGGGGAAGAGCAGGTGAGTCAAAGAGAAAAGGTGAGAGAGAGAAGGGGATGTGTGAGAGGTGGGGGGTGGGAGAAGAGAAGGTGAGTCAGAGAGAGAAGGTGAGAGAGAAGGAAGGGTGGGGGGAAGAGAAGGTGAAATAGAGAGAAGGTGAGTCAGACAGAGGTACACTTACACAGAGAGATAGAGAGAGGATGCAGATCCTGGCAGCCAATGCTCCCAAACTTATTAGCTAGGCTGCGGAGAAGCGACAATAAATTAATGTTACTGTATTTACCTTAATCCTAAGAGAGAAGCATTGTCGCTGATTGATTGCAACATCGCAAACCGGGGCCTAGTGCTATACCCTAGCTGTTCGTACACACACAGTATCTGTAGATCCATGAGTGCAGCTAGACCTCATAGTAAAGATGCTGATAGGCGGGAAACGCAGAGCAGATGAATCCACACTAATATGTGGATGAACGCGGTCCCTTGTTTGGAGGAGTGAAACTTGAAAATTTAAACCCGCGGATTAAATTGCAGATGCGCAAAACACGGTTTGCGAGGGTTGTCACATTTAGCAAATATTGGATGTATGAGTTTTGAGGTTGCTGAGGCTGCAGTTGGGACGGGATACCTGTATACTGTAAAGTGAATTAACTGTATATTTGTGGGAAAAATGTGGCTGCCAATTGCGCACAGCAGTGTGCCACCAACAATTGTGGACTGAGTGAGCAAATAGTTTTTTGAGGTATTAATGTTAGGCATATGGAATAAGAACATTTTCCCAAGGTTTTGCCCTGCCCAGAATCAAACCCGTGTCTCTCGCTTGTGATGCGAGTGATCTACCCAATGAGCTACAGGGCTCCATGGTCTCAAATGGAAAGGGACCAAGAAATAAAAAAGGTCAACAAACCCACTGAGTGGATGGGTGCAGTGGTAAGCATAGAGAAACCAGACAAATCATTAAGAATATGTTTAGATCCACAACAGTTAAACAGGGTTATTAAAAAGGAACGTAATTTCCACTTTAGAAGACATGCATACTTTGCCACATGGAGCTAATTACAGCAAAAGCCCATTTATCCGGCACCCTGGGGACCTTGACCAATGCCGGTTTAAAGCATGTGCCAGATATTAGGCCGAAAGCGCAAACATTTTTTTTTTTTTAATGCATTTTTCCGGATAAATTCTGGTTAATCGAATGCGGACCTATTTTTGGAATGCCGGTTATACGCAAGTTACGGTTGATCGGGTGCTAGATAAACGGGCTTTTACTGTACTTCCCCATATTAGATTGTTCCTCACGGTATTGGCATATCAAATTCTCAAAGGATAGTATGTACTTGACAAAGTTGATGACAACTTTATGCCCGTTGGTCAGCACAAGAGGTGTTTAAGAAACATTGTCACAAATATTGGAGGAAATACCAAGGGTGGTCATTTATATTAATGGTATTATGATATATGATAAAAACACAGGAAGAATACAATGAATAATCGGAGAAGGTATTAAAAAGGGTGAGAAAATATAAAATTAAACAGAGAAAAATGCAGGATAGGAGTAACCAAAGTAAAATGCAAGGGTTAAAAATTGATCAGGAATTGGTAATAGCAATAGCAAAAATCCCCACACCGATAGATTTTTAAAAAGAGTAAAAGGCTCATGTGAATGGTCAATTGGGTGGCAAGATTTATTCCCAAATAATGGAGCCAATAGGGGAGCGGATAAAAGGAAAAAAGAGACTAAGAATAGAAAAAAGCATTTCAGCAAATATAAGAGGCTATAATAAAAGCTTCAGTGTTGAAATTTTATGATGTACACTTGCCAATTAAAATAACTGTAGCTGCAAATAAAACAGGATTAGGAGCGATGTTAACTCAAAAAAAACTGCAGCATTTGCAACAAAAGTTGTTGAATTAAATAATCAATGCAAACAAAAGTGAGTAAGGTAATTCAAATGATGCTGAACAAATGTTGGCCATAAAATAAAAAAGATGCACCAGAGGAGGTATAGAAATATATCAGAAAAAAATGAATAATATAGAGGGCAGCGAACAATAATTCCAAGACAGTTAAATCTTTTTTTGAGAAAATTACATGAAGGACATTGGTGAAGAGAAAGAGTGAAGAGAAGAGCAAGAGAAGTAATATTTTGGTCAGGAACAAGCAAACACATCGAGTACTACATAGGAAAGTGTAAGATATCTGCAAGACATCAAAATAGAAAAACCCATGGACCTTCAATGAAGCATCAGAGACTAAAGATGACATAGACAAAAACAGGAGCAGATTTATCCTGTTATATTAGGAAAGATTATTTATCGATAGTGGACTATCCTCAAGGTATAATGAATTTGCAGAATTAAATGACACAACTATAGAAACCATGATAGACAAGACTAATAAAACATTAGCCAGTCATGGAATACCTAAGGAATTAATAAGCAATAATGGGTCACAATTTGCAAGTGTTGAATATTTTTTTTAAATCATGAAACAACAACAACAAAATTACACTTGTACCGCACCTTTCATGTCAGGAGGACGTCCCAAGGAGCTGAACAGTCAGTGGTAAAGACCCAAGCAAGGGGGAAGGGCAGGGGAGGGGGTGGGGACAGAGAGAGGTCAGAGGGCAGCAGAAGGCATGATCGAAAAGGAGGGTCTTAAGATCGGCCTTGAAGGATCCAAATGTGGAAGCAAGGCAAAGGACTGTGGGATAGTGTTCCAGAGCATGGGAGTAGAGAGGCTGAAAACCCAGCCACCGATGGTAGGTCGGGTGGGAGACATAGATAAATCAAATGGTTTTGGAGGAAAAACTTAATAAACTTAATAATTAAGGTTGGATGAAAGGAATTTTTTTGTGGAAAGATAAGATCCCTGGATCTTATTGAGTACAACACTAAAAAAGAAATATATATAGAGGAGAATTGTGGGAGATCAAAAAAAGAACAATAAAGAAAATACAGGAGTAAAATCAGAAAGAGCAAGGAGTGGCAGAAACTATGAGATAAAATGAGATAAAATAAAAAGACCACAAAAATGGTAGAAAATAAAAAACTAAAAGAATGAAGATGTTGTATATTGCTTTAAGGATCTAAGTGGCAATTGATAATGGATGATGCAAGGATAAAAGGATTCTGGGAAAGTGATTGTGCAGATTTGAAAGAGGATGAATTAAAAATTTGAAAGAGGATGAATTACAAATCTGATAGAATTTTTTGATGAGGTAACGGAATGGGTGGATAATGGTAGCGCAGTTGATGTAGTTTACATGGACTTTCAAAAGGCATTTGACAAAGTGCCACATGAGAGACTTATTATGAAATTAAAGGCCCATGGCGTAAAAGGGACAGTGGCAGCGTGGATCCACAACTGGCTGCGAGACAGAAAGCAGAGAGTTGTAGTGAGCGGCTGTTTTTCAGATTGGAGGGAAGTGAGCAGTGGTGTGCCACAGGGATCGGTTTTGGGACCATTGCTGTTTGTAATCTACATCAATGATCTGGACTTGGGTGTACGGAGTACAGTTTCCAAGTTTGCAGATGACACTAAGTTAGGGAGAATAGTAAACAGTGAGGAGGATAGTAGCCATCTACAAGAGGATATAGACAAATTGGTAAAGTGGGCAGACACATGGCAGATGAAGTTTAATGCAGAGAAGTGTGAGGTGATGCATTTTGGGAGAAGAAATGAAGGGAGGCAATATAGGCTAGATAGTACAATTTTAAATGGTGTAAAGGAACAGAGAGACCTGGGGATTTGTGTTAGTGACTCGTTGAAGGTGGCAGGACAGGTAGACAAGGCTGTTAAGAAGGCATATGGGATACTAGGCTTTATAAATAGGGGTATAGAGTACAAAAGTCAGGAAGTGCTGACTAACCTCTATAGGACTTTGGTGAGGCCTCAGCTGGAATACTGTGTTCAATTCTGGTCACCACACTACAGAAAGGATGTGAAGGCATTGGAAAGGGTACAACAAAGATTTACTAGGATGGTGCCAGGATTGAGGGACTTCAGCTATGAGGAGAGGCTAGATAGGCTAGGGTTATTCTCTCTGGAGCAGAGAAGATTGAGGGGAGACCTAATAGAGGTTTATAAGATCATGAGGGGTTTCGACAGGGCAAATAGAGAAAAACTATTTCCACTCGTGGGTGAATCTGTGACTCGTGGTCACAGATTTAAAATAGTTTCAAGGCGCAGTAGAGGGGAGCTGAGGAGAATTTTTTTCACTCAGCGAGTTGTTCGAATCTGGAATGCATTGCCTGAAAAGGTGGTGGAGGCTGATTCGATAACAACTTTTAAAAGGGAATTCGATCTTTATTTAGGGAGAACGGGTCTATTAGGCTATGGGGAGCGGGCAGGGCAGTGGGATTGAATCGCTCTTTTCAAAGAGCCGGCACAGACTAGATGGGCCGAATGGCCTCCTTTTGTGCCGTAAAATTCTATGATTCTATGATTCTATAAAGGACCCAGTGAATCTATATTGTGTTTGGATTAAATAACAATAATCTTTTCTCCTCTCCCTTCGCTTCCCCGCCTTGGCATCTCTCCACACCACTACAAAGTGTTCTGAGACTATTCTACATGGTGGGTGCTACATAAATGCAGGTTGCCGCTTTAGATGGCTTCCAAAAATGACTTCACTGTAATGAGGAAATACTATTGTTGGATACCATAAATCTATAATTTTAAAGTGCTTAGCATGTTTTTATAATTCACCTGATTTTCATAATTTCCCTTACTGTAACATGTTGCATGGCTTCAATCCAAAGCAATTAAGAAGTTAGCAAGTTAATGAAGCACATCAGCATATTCTACATGATCTGAACTGGAAGGAACCCAACAATTCCATGCACCTTTAGAAATTCTTAGCAGAATAGTAGCAAAAGATATTTGGACAGAAAAGCAATGAAAGTTTCTACTGCAGTGGGAATTGGTGAATTCTACATTGCTGGGAAGGAAAATAATGATTTTGAATGTATATTTCTGATTGTGCTTGGCCTCATGAATAGAGCAAAAAGCAGGAAGCCTTTGCACAATATAACAAGCATGCTAAATATTAATGAGGCAGGGCATACAACTTTATTATTCATAATTAATCCAGCTAATTGATACATATGCACAGAACCATGCAAAGAACCTTTAAGATATTTAACCACATCTGAGGTGATTTAATTATACAGAATGCAAATGATATGATAAAATGGCAAATATTGAGCTGTAATAATACACATTCTTACATTCTGTCCCACTTCTCCCCCACTCTCCCTTAATGGAAGTACTGAGAGAGAAGATGGTTAAATGAAACATGAAGTAAGAGAAATACACAGAATTCACAGCTATTGGAGCCCTTTATTGTGAAGTGTTGATGAGCACATTGTGATACAGTATTTGTAAATCGATCTGTAAATAGCAACTTGATGTGTTGGGCCTCTCTCCAGAAATGGACACGCTCATTCTCTGTCATCCAAGCACATTGAAAGTGCTGTAACAAGCGCAAGGATTATTTATTATAGATAGTATTTTCTAGGTTTCCACACTCTTCTCCAAGTTCTCCAATATAATAATCCCTCAAAAAAACAATAACAATTTGATCACTCAATCTGGTTGTAGGACACAGCTGTGCGCAATTGGCTGCCGCGTTTTGCCCACAAATCTGCAGTCAATTCACTTTCCAGTGTATTCTGTGAAGCGCTTTGAGACATCTAAAAGACGTGAAAAGCACCATTATTTTCCCATCAGGCACCAGATGCAGCTATTCACTCGAATCCCATTTCAAGAAAAGCACAAATTGGAATTGTGTGCACTTTTTGCATTGACACGGCTAATTCCCTGAAGGATTTGCTTTGTATAAATCTTCCATTTTATATCATACAATCATAGGAATTTACAGCACAGGAGGCCATTTAGGCCATCGTGTCCGCACTGGATTTTACAGCAAGGAGTTAATTCCATCCCACTGCCCAGCGTTATCCCCATTCTCCAACCCCATTGAGTAAATAATAATCATTGTGTTTGATGTAGCACCTGATCACGTCTTTGAGACGTATCAAAGTGTTTCACAGAATATACTGTAAAGTGAATTGACTGTATATTTTGTAGGTGGAATGTTACACTGGCAACAAATAAGATGTTGATTTGAATTCCAAATTTTAAGTGCTTGGAGTATATTAATGCTACTGAAACCTCAAAATGTATTTTAACCCTTATTGATCTTAACAAAATGCATGAGTATTATAATCTTGTGAAAACTTGTTAATGACATTTATTGAGAATACCTGTAATTCCTACTGTACACATTTACACAATGCACAATTTTAGACTGCAGGATCAGTGAAAATCCCTGTGAAAATCCCTGTGAAAATCAGACAAATACGCTTGTTGGAAATTGACCATCGCGTTTCATAAATACTGATTCAGAATCAGAGACTAATTGTGTCTCAGGGTTGGAAATAACACTTCCTGTCAGAAACTGGAAATGTACTGTCCCTACCAGCAGGATTTGTGCAGTTTCTGGGGTCAGTAAAATGACTCCTGGCTATCAAAAGGAGTCACTATTTCTGACTCAGAGTAAGAAATATCAACCACAACAACAACAAAATTACACTTGAATAGAGCCTTTCACGTCTGGAGGATGTCCCAAATCACCTCCATGTCAACTCTGTATCACCAAATATTACAAACCAGTGTGATCCAACTTCATTTAAGATCAAATGGCTTTAATTAAAAGCAAATTATCTGCATCCATCAGTGGCCATTTGATACCTACAGACTTAATGATACCTTATCATAAGTGAATAAATGGTTGCAACAGAAGTCGGACACCATTTCCATTAAACATGGTACTGTACTTGCACACTTCAGTACTGGTTTGCAATAATTAATTTAACTTTATGATTGGTGACAAACTGATGGTCAGAAATCTTGTTGTTCCAAGGTAAAAATTATATTAACTTTTACATGAATGAAGTGATAAATAATAAATAATTATAACAAGCTTTGCATTTGATGTAGCACCTTTGATATTAGAAGAAATTCTCAAAGCACTTTGCAGATTTACTGTAAAGTGTAGTCAATATGTGTTTTGTCAGCAAATGTTCTGTGATTTAGTTATGTAATCCTAGGAGTTCCTTTTGTGCCATTTGCACTCTAGGATTGGAAAGCAACACTTTGGTTCTAGCGCCTAGGTGTCAAACATTACAAATGGCAAGACTTGGTCTCCCATTATGCCACTGCAATGTCAGTTACATTACATTAGACTAGATAGCAAAGAAACAGATCATTCAGCCCAACTGTTCAATGCTGGCATTTATGCTCCACGTGAGCCTCCACCTGCCCTTCCTCAACTTAGCCTACAAGCATAACCTTTCTCCCTGATGTACCTATCAGCTTCTATGCTTTTTGCATCAACAACTCTTTAGGGCAGCAAGTTCAACATTCCCACTACTCGCTGTATAAATAAATTTCTTCCAACTTACATAATGGTTAAAGCTCAGTGGTTAGAGCATTTGCCTTACAAGTGAAGAGACCTGGGTTCAATTTCAGGCAGGGTGAAACCTTGGGCAAGTTTCCTTACTCCAAACTGATAATAATACCTTAAAAAAAATCAGATTTTTCATTCCATGATTGTTTGGGGGATACTGCTGTGTGCAATTGGCTGCCACATTTCCCTCACCTATATATAGTAATTTCACTTTACAGTATACTACATTATGCGAAGCATTTTGAGATGATTAGAGGATGTGAAAAGCTTTATATCAAATGCAAGGATTATTTATATTATTATCATAATAACACATCTGATTAATCTTCTGCAGATCAACATAATTCTGAAAATGTTTGCAAGTTCATTAAAAATGTAGAATTTGCCAAAAGATCTCGGTCAATTCACAAATTAGAAGAAATGTGTCAAATTACATCTCCTCTAGCCATTATTAAATAATGAATGTATGTATGTATGGGCTAGGTAGGATTTATTTTTATGCCTTTTCCCTCATTGAAGGTTGCAGTTCGAACTGCTATAGTTTAACACTGGAGAGAGGTCAGAGAACATCACCAAAGAAACCCTGGTTGAACTTAAATCCATCTTCTCGCAGAACATTTTTGTTAGTATGGCTAAAGGTTGCACACACACTCAATTCATTGTATGGCCTGTTAAATATCAGCCAACTGAAGTGAAGATATTTTTTCTGTAATCACCACTAACAGGTTGTTTTTTTTCACAAACGATCGATATTTACAATATATCGATATATTTTTTTGATAACTAATTTTTTGATATATCGATATATTTAAAATTCCGATATCGGCATATCGATATGAAAAATTATATCGATATAACTGATATATCGATATATCGCCAGACACTACTTTGCACTATTCAGATTGTTATAGGGAGGAAAACAGTTGTGGGTCCATTTTTTTCTCTAAATATACTACTATAATTGAATTTTTCAGACCTTGTTTTCATAGCGGTAATGCTGAATAATAAAAACAGCAACAAAATTATATTTCCAGAGCATCTTTAGATGGGACATTCAGGCACTCAAGGCAGTGCAGTGTAGAATACCAAGGCTATTATTCCCCGGTGTCCACGCTTTCACAAATTGTCAGAAAAGCTTAGCCTTTTCAGCCTCTTTGGGGGTGGGGGAGAGAAGACTTATAGAGATGTAGAATATACAGTGAATTCCTAATTTTAAGATCGTGCCTTATATCTTCACATGGCTTATTTTGTCATGTCAAATTCCTGGCCGCTTCCCGTGCAACATAGCCAAACCCACCTTTATTTCATCACGCTGAAAACAACAACAAATTACATTTGAATAGCACCCTTCATGTCGGAAAGATGTCCCAGCTTTTGAACAGTCAGAGGTTTTGAACCAAGCTACGAATTGGGGTCCTGGGTTAGGCGTGCAGTAGGAGTGGGAGGGTGGCTGAAGGCATGATCAAATAATCTTTAGATGGAACTTGAAGGAGGCAAGAAAGGGGGTGAGGTGGGGGTATAGCGGGGTACAGTTTCATAGTTTGAGGGCAGAGATGCTGAATGTCTGACCACCAATGGTGGGCGGGAAGAGCGGGTGACCTGAAGCAGGCTAATATCCACCAAGCAGAGGGAGTGAACAGGTTTATATGGGGTTATGGAATTGGAGACGTAGGGGGGAGCAGGACCATTGAGAGTATTGAAGGTAAGAACAAGGAGTTTATAACTCTATTCTCTATGGAATGGGAAGCCATTGAAGTCAGGCAAGAATGGGGGCAATAGGTTCCCAGCTTATCACCAGAACCACTTTATTCGATTTCCACCACATTGACCGTCTCCACCAATATGTCACTCCAAAAGCTGCCGAAACCTTGGTCCATGCCTTTTTCACCTCTCGGCTGGCATACTCCAACGTCCTCCTTGCTGGACTCCCCTCTGCCACCATACACTCCAACTCATGTAGAAATCCGCCACCTGCATTCTCACTTGAACCAAACTTCGCTCCCAGACTTCACTGGCTACATGTCACAGAGCAGATAAACTTCAAGATCCTCACTCTTGTATTTAAATCCCTCCACTTCTCTTCATCACCCTACCACTCCTCTGCACCTCCCTCATCTCTTCTCACAGCAGTACCTGCTGCCTCCACTCTACTGGGTCTGGCCTCCTCCTTGTCCCCTGAATCCTCCGCTCCACCATCGGTGGCTTTGCTTTCAGGCACTATGCCCCGACACTCTGGAACTCCCTCCCTCAATTCCTTCACCTCACCCCCTCCTTTCCCATCTTCAGGTCGCGTCTGAAGTACTTTCTATTCAACCATGTCTACGGTCACCTTTCTCCTCCCCCACCGGCTCGGCCCCGGGCTCCGCTATTGTGAAGTGCTCTGAGATGCCATCTGGCTTGGAGGACGCTATATAAATGCAAGTTGATGTTGTTAGAATATATAAAGTCTACAAATCCCAGAAAGTAAAATATTGGATATTATTGGAACAAAATTATATGAACCTCTCAGTCAGCTGCATAAGCTGCACAGTCATTCAACAAATTTACCTTATGGGCGTGTTGGGATGTCCTCCCGATGTGAAAGGCGTTATACAAATGTAATTATGTAGAACCGCATAAATAACTGCAAGTTGTTGCTATTGGTATTATTCTCACCCTCAGCCAGTCATACAATAGCTATTTTGACTGTTGTGGGAAGATCTCTGTGAGAAGAAATTTTAGACGTTAGGTTCTGTGAAATTCTACCTGACTGTTTAAGTCTGAGTGGTTCTGATTGTTAAAATTAGCAAAATGAACAAAAAGTTTTTTTTTAATAGATACACGTGCCTATACATAAATTTATAATTATACCCTGTTTATTTAAAACGAGTTTTAACAAATGAACTAAGTCATTGGTCGGCTCGTGCCTGCAACTTCACCCTGGAAATAAAGCTATTTTCTGTTTGGAATGGCAATATATCAGGTGTTTACCATAACTTAACAGATCAGAGAGAGTAAAACCAGGAACTGTATGTTTCATCATGCCAAGGAACAGGACAACAGAGGCAAAGGATTGTAAAGAACAAGTTTGAAATGGGCATCAGAAGGAGTAATCAACAATTGGAACAGGTCACCAAGAGAATATAGAGAAGACTTCAGCTCAAGCTGGTCAATATGTTTGCCTTTCCTTAGGAGTTAATGCATTTTATCCAGGAAATGAGAGGAAGAGTTAAAGGTTGTCTTTACATTTTTTTTCTTTAATGGAAATGTACCCAAAAAGTGATCTTTAAACCAATACAAGTAACAATAATTAAGGTAAAATAAATAACACTTGGGATCCAGAACCTGGAATGACAGAAGTCTTTACTGCGGGATGGAGTTCCAGAAGGAAAGGGCAGAACGGCTGAAGACTTGCCCACCAATGTTGAGGCGGGCGAGGTGTTGTATGTGAAACAGGCTAGAGCCTGCTGAGCGGAGCGAGTGAGCAGGTTGGGAGGAGGTTAGGAGGTCGTAGAGGAAGGGGGGGAAGCAAGGCCATGGACAGCTTGAAGGTAAGCACCAAGGAGCTGGGCGATGATGGGGCTGATAGGGTCTCTGAGCCTGGTGCGGGAGGTGACATGGACTGTTGAGTTCTTGATGATCTGGAGCTTATGGACGGAAGAGTTGGGGACACTGACAAGCGGGGAGTTTGCATAGTCAAAGCGTGACGTCAAGTGCTTTGAAACGTCGATCAGATGTGGAAAGCACTATATAAATGTAAGGATTATTTTATTATATATAAAGCACTCACAGAATACACTGTAAAGTGAATTGACTGTATATTTTGTGGGCGAAACACTGCAGCCAATTGCACACAGCAGTGACGCACAAACAGCTGTGGATTGGTATGACCAATTTATTATTGTTTTTTGGAGAGTTTATTAGCAGGCGTGTGGAGTAAGGAAATTTACCCAAGGTTTCGCCCTGCCTGGAATTGACCCCAGGTCTCTTGCTTGTAATGCGAGTTCTCTAACCACTGAGCGATAGGACTCCACAGACTATGTGTTTAAAGGGTGATGGCAGCGTCGGAGCCAGGTTTTGAAACTGGAGGGGCGATGAAACATTGTCCTCCGTGCCACATGATACCTTCCGCTTCCCATTGCTCTTTGAGACTGCCTCGTGCTTCCTGCTCCACCTCTCTTTTCATCGCTCTCTGGCACTACATCGTAACTCCTGCTTTGAAACCTCCCATTGCTCTCTGCATTGCTTTTCAAAAGGTTCGCCAAGTCACAAGGCATCACAGAGAAAACAGATAGAGAGGCAGAGCAGGAGATATGAGGTGTCATACCTAAAAGCAACTGTGTGATTGTCTGATTCTATACTTCTCCCATAAAAAGCGACTGAGAAATGAATGAAATGTTCTCCCCTGTCTGATAAACATCCATTTTTTACAGCTTGCTCAGGTTCATAGAATCATAGAATTTTAAAGCACAATAGGCCCATCAATAACCATTCAACTCTGTTTTAAAAATTGTTTTTGAATCAGCCTCCACCACCCTTTTAGGTAATGTATTCCAGATTCGAACAACTCACTGTGTGAAAAAAATTCTCACCTCCCCTCTGCTACTTTAGAAACTATTTTAAATCTGTGACCTCGAGTCACTGACACACCCAACAGTGGAAACAGTTTTCCCCTGTTTATCCAATCAAATCCCCTCATGATTTTGAAAATCTCTAATAGGTGTCCTCCTAATCTTCTCTGCTCCAATAAGAATAATCCTAGCCTCACTAGCATTTCCTCATAACTGAAGTCCCTCATTCCTGGTATTATCCTGGTAAATCTCCTCTGCACCCTTTCCAATACTTTAACATCCTTCAGGTCATGCCTAAAGTGGTGTCCAGAACGGAACACAAATCTCTAGCTTTTATACAGGTTATAAAGCACTGAGGTTATCTATCATTAGCAATGTACTACAATATTAGTCCTAAAAATTAGGTGTGTTTCGTCACACCATCAGTTCTGTAGCTCAATGGTTAGAGCACTCGCCTTACAAGTGCCCTGGATTTGATTCTAGGCAGGGCAAAACCTGGGACCAGTTTCCTTACTCCATATGCCTGACAATAATCCCTCAAGTAAAAAATTATAATTTGGTCATTTAAATCCACGACTGATTGTGGGACACTGGTGTGCGCAATTGGCTGTTGCGTTTCACACACAAATATTAAGGCAATTCACTTTACCGTATATTCTGTGAAGTGGTTTAAGACGTCTAGTAGACGTAAAATGCCCTGGAACTCCCTTCGCCTCACTCCCTCCTTTCCTATTTTCAGGTCGCACCTAAAGACTTTTCTTTTTGATTGCACTTTTGGTCATCTTTTTCCCCTTCCTGAGCGATCAGGACCCACAATTATGAAGCACTCTGAGATGCCGTCTGTTATGGAGGCTGCTATATAAATCCAAGTTGTTGTTGTTATATATCAAATGCAAGGATTACTATAATTTATTATCATGATTTTGCCCAAAGTATATAGAAATGTCAGCTAAGTGTCCAGTGCATTAACTCAGCATTGTGTTTTCCCATCAATAAAGTGGCTAGATAACTGTTTGAAATACAGCGCATACAAATCACTATCAGACAGAAATCATAATGAAGAATCAAGTCAGTATTGATGTAACATTTTCATACTTGATATCATATCTTCACAGAAATGAACCGCTGATCCGAGGATAAACTTCCACAAAGGTCAAGGCAATGGACAATTATAACATTTGATTGAGTATTACTGTTATATTGCACAAAAATATGCCAATGCCTAATAAATATTACTACAATTCATGCACACTCTACCTCCTTTCATTTAGAAATGTGTCCTTTGTCCTTCTTCCAAAGGTTTATCTATAATAAATGTGTGTCCCCAGCCACAATTCATATTGTTTCATGTTTCAGACATTAACCTTTACGACTACCATTGACAAGATCTCTTCCGTGCACATCTTCTGCTGGTTCACTGATGAGAATGCCCATCATACATTATGCCGTAGATAACAGCAAGTGGAACACTTCAGAGCATCTCTGAAAGTGCTGAGTGGCAACTGGGATGACATTTCTTTGTGAAAAATCATGTGACATTACAATTTTATGTAAACAAGATTCTTTGAAAGGGAAAGTGCATTTCAGGATGCCCTTGAACAGCTTTGCTTGAAATTAACTTCTGTTTGGGGTCACAAAGCAAAGCTATTTCTGAAATAACCAAAACGCTCTGTGATTGGAACACATTCAGATTAAATATATTCTTTTAGACTCATTAAAATAATTTCCCCCAAATATGTGTTTACAACAACAACAACAACAACAGAACATTTATAGAACACCTTTCACATTGGGAGGTCATCCTAAGGAGCTGAAGAGTCAGGTTGGGACCCGAGCAACGTAGAGGGGCGGGGTATGGGGGAGGGGTGGGAGAAAGTTAGGAGGGGAGGGAGAGAATTGGGAGGGCAGCAGAAGGCATGATCGAAAAGGTGAGTCTTGAGACTGACCTTGAAGGAGGCAAGTGAAGGAGTGAGGTGAAGGGACTGTAGGATAGAGTTCCTGAGTGTGCTGGCAGAGAGGCTGAATGTACATCCGCCGACGATAGGGCGGGTCAGTCAGAGGGCATGGAGCAGACTGGAGCAAGCTGAATGGGGGGGTGAGAAGATTTATAGGGGGACAGCAGGTCAGAGAGATAGGGGAGCGCAAGGGCAATAATGGCATTGAAAGTGAGGATGAGGGTATTGAATTTGATCCTCTGGGGGATGGGGAGCCAACAGTGGGAGTGATGTGCTAATGGAGCTTGGTGCGGGTGAGGACATGAGCTGCAGAGCTTTGGATGATCTGCAGCTTGTGAAGGGAAGAGCCAGGAAGGCCGATGAGGAAGGAGTTTCCATAGTCAAGCCTTGATGTACAAATACGTGGGCTAGAGTTTTGGTAGCCTGAGAGGTGAAAGAGTGGTGGAGTCTAGCGATGTTGCGAAGGTGGCGTAAGACAGGACTGGTCATGGTGCAGATGTAGGTAGGAAGGGCAGTTTAGGGTTGAACAAGACACCTGGGTTCCTGACTGGCTTAGAGAGGTGGAGAGCAGCCTTGGATGTTATGCGGAGCTAATTAAAAATTGATGCAATGTGTTTGAAATCAAATTATTTCAATCATAAATGTGTTGTGAATCCTTAAGGAATTTTAAAAGAAAAGCATGAATTTTTAAAATAAATTTAGTTTTAACATTTATTTCTAGAAATGTGAACACAATGAACTTCCATGTTTGAGTGATGTATACATTACTGGAATGACAGCTAAAGAGCTGTCATGCCATTGGGAAAGCCCAATGCTACTCGATGGTCAAAAAGTATACACAAAATAATAAAAGCAAAAATTGGAGATGACACATCTAGTAATTTCACACCAGCTATTATTTTTCTGATTTTGACTGGTTAAGTAATTTTCTACATTTGAGTTTAATTCAAATAAGTTAACATCTTAGTTAAATCTTCCAAGAAATCTCTCAGACAATCAGTCTATCCCCGATGAGCCGCTCTGTTCTATATTTGGGTTTTTACTGACGTGGTTCAAAGGTTCCTTAAATGGTGCCTTTCAGCTTTTGAAAACCCTGCAATGTGCTTTGAAAGATATAGGTTACATGAAGGAGGAATGATGGATAAGTAGGCTGTTCAATCTGTACCAATGTACAATGTGCTGGTTCAGGTACAGAATGGCAGTAATCATGCTTTCCTCTCCAGTAGTCCAATGAATAACAAACAACTATCTACTTTCTGGGTCACTTGCATTGTTCGGATAAAAACATGAATCTAGTAGGGAGATAAAATTTTCCATCAATACCATCGTCTCTTGTGGATAGTCAGTGTGTATTGTATCTAGTTTCAGAGCCTTGGGTAGGGCAGGACATTCTGCTCTTCTCAGTCATGATCAAGAACCCTTTGCTGAAAATAAACAACTGTAAATGTCATGTGAGGACAGGTTAGCCTTTGATATGAGAGCTTCCCATCTCCCCACCTCACTGGTTGAATAGTTTGTCAACTTTCATTGTAGATGCTTCTTCAACAGGATGGTCATGTTACCTTAGTAAAAGGAGAAAGAAGCAAAAGCCTACAGGAGAGGAGTAGTAAAATATTTGCTTTCATTTCCTTTAGTTTTCCATTTCCATGTGTCTACACAATCCGCTCTCCACTCTCTTTGCACTGTTGCAGTTATTCTTTATGCTACCTAGCACCTGTACCTCCCCTCCTTTTTCCATGTGCTTCTGTGTTCTGTCAAGTTTCATTTTCTTCAGCTTAATACTTTTCATATGAATTGGTCAGCTGCTGAACAAATGCAGATAGTGTTTTGTCAACAATTGATCAAGGTCATCCATTCAACTGGAGGTTTCTGGAGGAATCTGGGTGACAGGATTTTGTTAGCATTGCAGATCACTAGATTCTTTGCTCTAAGCACATTCATGTGGTTGAGAGCAGACAGAAGCTTAACTTAAAACCTCATCTGAAGGGCAATGCATGCAGAAGTGCAATGTCACCTCAACATCACAATGGGGTTCCTGCATCACATATGAGACAAATTCCTGCTGGTGTGATCTGAACCTTCAATGTAAAGGACCTGAAACAAATGCATCAGAAATGTAAGTCACTGGTACCATGGCATAGCCAACCTTTCAATGTCACTTTGGAAATATTGTATGCATGGAAGCTAAATGGTATCAATGCCATCATTTAGCTTCCACTTCCTCATCTGGATTTGCTTGAGCCCACATTTTTCTGACATGTGGATTTACAAATCATGTGGAGTCCTGTAGTTCAGTGGTTAGAGCACTCGCCTTACAAGCATGAGACCTGTGTTCAATTCCAGGCAGGGCGAAACCATGGGCAAGTTTCCTTACTCCACAAGCCTAATAATAATTCATGAAAAAGAATAATAAAATGGTCAATTCAATCCACGACTGTTTGTGGGATATTGCTGTGCACAATTGGCTGCAGTGTTTAACCCACAAATATAATCAATTCACTTTGCAGTATATTCTGTGAAGCATTTTGAGATGTCTAGAAAACATGAGAAGTACTATATCAAATGCAAGGATTATTCTTCTTATTTCTCTTATTATTAATAACTTGCTGCAAGCGAATAAATTCTGCAAACACATACAATCTGAGACACAAATGATCAATTATGAGCATATTCTCATCAAGCAGACAGATAGAAATATTGAAATTCACAAAGATTTTCAACATTACATATCATTTTAAAATACTATGAGTAACATTTCTAAAAAAGTTTCCTATGACATGATACATTGGCATCTGTTTTACAACATCATCCAAATGTTGATTCCTCTAAATGTCATATCTTGACCAAGAAATAGCTATCATATTAGTGTTACAACGGCAGTGAATTCTTTGCATTTTCTGAGTATTTTGTGTGAGAAATCCACCTTGCACCCAATTACAATCACTTCTAATATTATAATAGATAAATTCATTTTTAAAATGTTTGCCAGGTGCATCAGTCAACTGTTCTCATCACAAACAAAAACTATATGCATCCACACAAGAAATGCTTCTTTTTGAGCTGAAAATTTCCCAATGCACAAATGCAAATGTTAAGAGCTGTTCCATAAATATATTCTCTAACTATAAGTCACTCCAGTCTGTTTCCGCAATCAGTTCTACTCAGTACAAAACAGCTTCTCAACTTTCAAATTGATTGCATTGATTCCAGCAGGAGGAACTCAGTATGGTTTTGAAGATATTTCCATTTTAAATAGTTCTTGGTTTCGTAAGATGGTTTTTTTCTTTTTTCCTCTCTCTGCAATGGGTGCAACTCATAATAAGCCAGGAAGGTGACATGCCACTTCTCCCAATGGCTTCCAGAGGTTTGCAGGTTACCAAAGGCTATTCCATCTCACTGTCAGAACACATCAATCCTGCTCTATACCTTCTTGAGATCAGCACTCTTGGTGATGAAACTGTGATCTTGAATGTTACAGTTTGAATCCAAGTGGTCCCAAACCGCATCCACCTTTATACGGCACTACTAATTATATGCCACTGAACCACAAGTTCATCATAGCATTTAAAAACATATTTCATAAATATGTATAAAAAAATAAAGTTAAGAGGGTATAAAAAAGGACCAGAGGAATACAATTACGGTAGTGTAGATAAATCTGGGGAGGGAAGCGAGGACCTACATAGATACAGTTGGCAAAATAGCCTGTTTCTCTGTTATTTGTCTTGAATCCCTGGTAATCTTGTGCTGGATGCTCATCTGAATTCAGCTTCATCATGGGCATAGGCGCCTCAAAGGCTGAAATTTAAATGCTAGTGATAATTATCACATCAATACATAGCCAAAAGGAATGAATAATCATCATCTGTTTTGGTAATAATAACAATAATAATACAGTACTAGTGTACTACTAATAATAATAGTCCGTATATTTCATATAGTGCTTTTCACGTCTTCTATACGTCTCAAAGCGCTTCACAGAATATACTGTAAAGTGAATTGACTATATATAATAACAAAATTACACTTGTATAGTAACTTTTATGTCAGGAGGACATCCAAGGTGCTGGACAGTCAATTGTTTCAGAACTGAGCTTGGGACAGGGAGAGAAAGGGGGGTATTTGGAGTGACCAATCGGACCGTCGAAGAGGAGGGCCTTGAGGTGAGACTTGAAGGAGGCCAGGGAGAGGATGAAGCAGAGTGACTGCGGGATGGAGTTCCAGAGTTTGGGGCAGATTGACTAAAGGCTCACCCGCCAATGGTGGGGCGGATGGGTCAGGGGACATGGAGCAGATCAGAGCCTGCTGAGCAGAGAGGGTGAGCAGATATATATATATAAGTGTGTGTGTGTGTTACTATCCGCGAAACGCGGCAGCCAATTGCGCACAGCAGTATGGTCGTCAGAGGAGATGGGAGCCATTCACCTACAATACCTGTTGTAATTATTGACCTTTCAACAAATTTTTGGTCAATGTGCTAAATAAAATTGGGGATTATATAAAAAGCCATTTTGATCCCTATGCATGAATAGTAATTGTAGCCTCAGTAATAAAATACAAAACTATGACCATTACAATACTGAATGTTAAAGTTTGTACTCATTCGCTGGTGTTCAATGTCTGACTAAAGCTGACTTCTAATTGTACTTTATGATAATAGGATTTCAAAATGTTCATTATTTTACTGCGGATCATACATTTTGAGAGTAATCGTGTCGTTACAATGGTTTGAGTTAAACATGTAAGATGTATAATTTTATCAAAAGGTGATTAAAAGTCAACTGAGCTTGTATGTAATTGTGATACAAGGATGATCCTGATAGAAGTCAATCTGTTCTAATATGTGCCTGGATAAGTCAATTCCATTGAACAATTTATTTCACTTACAACCCAGACATCAATGGTTCTTTTCTCTATTGGAGAAAGTGAACATTTGTTTGAATAGAAATGAAATCCAAAAATGAAGAGCAACAATTGAATTAATTGAACTCACCGATTGCCACTTCTGTCTCCCCTCCTCCTACTTCTTCTACCCTTTGTCTACCCCCTGTAAAGTGCTTCAAGACATTACACATTTATATGTGAGGCTATATAAATGTCAGTTGGTGGTGTTTTAATTTGATTCTCCTGATATTTAAATTTTCAAACTACAGTACCATGTTTATAAAAATAACTATGGGATGGCAAGACAATTAGTGATGTTGATAGAATTTGTGTTATCATGGCTTGTCTTTTCAGAACCAATAATAGCATGGGTCGACAGTACTTTTTAAATAGAAACATGCATATATTTGTCTTTATAATAATTTAACAGTTGTGTTAATCCTACACCTAGAAATAACGTTAGTCTTGAAACAAGTGAGTTGGGAAATCTGTAAAACAGCCATTTCAAAGTAAATTCTCATTGACATTACACAATATACACTTATAGTGTGTTTCAGATCAGGACACCCAAACAGCTTGACAATTTTTGCTGGGTGCTGGAAATGAGGATGTGAATTGAATGGGTTCCAGAGGGGACAAAATGACTGAAGGACAGACAAAGGCACATTTTGAGATGAACCTTGAAAGAGGGGTAGAAGGGAGGGAGCATGTTTCTTCAATCTCAATCTCTTTCCCTTCCCCCATGAGTAATCAGAAAAATAAATTAATGAACATTGCTTTAATCAGTGGTTGAAAACATATTCTTATGATACATATTTTATTGAATTAGCATGCATGATTGCTTTGTAACAGTTATTTAATGCTTTACATACTAAATGAACCACATTCAAATTACTACTGTGCATGGTAAATGAAATGATTAATAATGCATTGTTTTTTCCTTAACTGTAAATTGCTGTAACGATGTGAAATTACAACATTAATTTGTACATGTTAAATATTAATTTATGAAAAAATGTAATTTAAAAAATAATTTAAAATAAGAAACTGAAACTCCTTATTCCAAAGTAGAAGTTGGGAAGTGGAAGTCTGCCAGTGAATTGGATTCCATTGTGAGTGAATACAGTCTAAAAGGCTTTTGCATCCAATTTAATAATGCATTAACTTTTTTTATAGGTTTGAAGAAATATATGGCTCAAATATTATTTGGAAACTTGTACAAATGGAAAATAAAAGCAATTTTTGCAATTAAATATTACAAAGGTACATCCACTTTTTTTTAAAAAAAAGAATGATCTTGGAAATGTACTGTATAAAAGGTGAAACTCAAGATATTCAGCAGGGTCAAAGCAAAATATATTTTTCCTCCAAATGAGGGGAGTTTAAATTATCTTCACTCTCATGGGAGACCTCAAGGAGAAAGCAAGTGTTTTCTCACATGAAAGATTGGAAAATGTGAGAGTTGACATTGCAAGCTAATGCCATCTTGCTCAAGCCCTGTTTGCAGTACAAAGGGTTTGTGTAGAGATTGACAGCAGGTTTCCTGTCAAGCACATTGTGTGCCAATATTGCATTGAAAAAACTACAAATTCATCTCTTTCTAAATTGATTTTTTTCAGGTATATGAGGTAAGCTTAACCATCGGCCACAATTTAGGTTGTAATTTATCTAAGTTGATAGCATGTCAGCCTGGCTCAGTTGGTCGTCCTCTTGTCTGTAAATCAGAAGGTTATGGAATCAAGACTGATATCGGAGCTGACACTCCAATGCAATTCTGGGACAGAGGGAATGCATTGTCTGAGGTGCACTACTTTGAATGAGACCTTCCTGAAACAGAATGCCTGTTCAGGGACATTAAACATCACATGGCACGACTTGAAAACAGAGTTTATTTTGGTGCCCTGGCTAGCACCCCCACCCTCACCAAGCTTCACTGGCTCCCCATCCCCAGAGGATAGAGTTCAAAATTCTGTCCCAGGATACTGGGAGAAACTTCCTTTTTTTAATACAGTAGAAGCCCATTTATCCATTACCCAATCAACTGTAAACTTCCGTATAACCGGCATTGCAAAAAAAAGGTCTCCATTCAATAAACCGGAATTTATCCAGAAAAATGCTTTTTTTTGGTGTTTTATGTTGTGTCAGTATTTTGGAATGCTGCTACTAGATGCCTGATGGTGGCTCAGAATGCTGCCGGTACAGCATTCTGCAGAGTGTATAGAGGTACACTCTCCGGGTTTGAGAGAGGAGGGAGAGCGAGGGTGAGTTCGTTAATTTAGCCACAAAGCAGCAAAACACACACACACAAGCAAAGCTTGCAGATCAATGCATATCACAGCCTTAGCTTTTATTTTAATAAATTTAATAAATTAATTAAAAAAACACAAACCCCTGCAACACCTCTCAAGTTTGGTTTATTTTACAAATACCTTTAAGCTTGGGAAGCTGCAGTGTATATCAGAAACACACTCAGCGCCTCCCCTTAGCCCAGTCTGATGTTAAAAACAAATCTAACTTTAAAAGTGAAATGAAACGTTTGCTTTCAATGCCGATCCTTGGATTATTTAGAAGGAAAGTTAACTGAACAGCGACAGCGGCGGCTGCTTTCTCAATAACATGTTTGCTTTCCTCTCTTCTGCCCCCACTGAGAACAGTGTCGTATAACTTTTGCACTCGTTTAAAGATCTCTCTGAACTGCCTGGTCGCTGTGTGTAAAATGATTGTAATTAATATTCATATATTATATTAGCATATAAATGATTATTTAGTCTATTGTTAATATGCTATGTTTTAAAAAATTGTAATTTTAAAACAAATGTATTTTTTTTGTGTTGGGTTTTCTGCTGAATATCCGGCTTTAACTGGCCAGGTCCCGAGGGTGCCAGATAAATGGGCTTCTTGGGTCCGTCGATACAGAAATTTTCCGATTTAGATATATCGATGGGCTCATATCGAGATATACCGAAATATCGATATTTTCAGGTTTTTTGTACTGCGCATGCTCGCGCGACGCGCGCATTCGGAGTGCGTGCGCATTTGGGGTGTGCGTGCGTTCCGGGTGCGTGCGCATTTGGGGCCTATTTCCTCAGGAGGTAAATATTTTTCTCTCTCTGTGTCTCTCAGTCTCTCCATCTCTGTGTTTTTCTGTCTGTGTCTCTGTGTCTCTCTCACATCCCCCCCATCTCTATCTATCTGTATATTATCACATCCGCCCTGTCTCTCCCCCCCCACTACCCCCCCCACCCCCCCGCCATCTCTCTCCCCCCCAACCTCCCCCCAGCCATCTCTCTCCCCCCCACCACCCCCAGCCGTCTCTCTCCCCCCTCCCTCAGCCGTCTCTCTCCCTCTCACCCCCCCCAGCCTTCTCTTCCCCCACCACCCCTTGCATACCTGTATATTGTATTCTAGGACTATGAATACAATATGGCGGCTTTGCACCTCGGTCTGTGCATTGTGTATAGAGATGAGCATTCTGGGTCTTGTAGTTCAGTGTGCGCGCATTCCGATTTTTCACCTCGATATATCGAAAAGTCGATATATTTTTGAAATGCCTATATCGGCATATCGATATGAAAATTATATCGGGTTTTAGCGATATATCGATATATCGCCGGACCCTACTGTAGTACCATGGGGATCTGTACCATCCATATTAACAGGAAGAGGGTACCTTGGTTTCACGTCTCATTTGAAGAATAGCAGAATAGCAGCTTTGACAATAATGTTCCTCTCGTACATACATAGAGTGTCAGTGGGTTCAAAGTCTGGATTTGGGGCATGACCCCACGTCTTTCTGACTCAAAGATAAGAGTGCTACAAACTGTGCACCTCCAAGGGAGCCATCCATTCTAATTCCAATTCCCTTTTCACCATACTCCTTTATGTTGTCCCTTTTCAAATATTTATCCAACTGACTTTGAAATGTTATGCTTTAATAGTAACTTGTGTAGAAGCATTCCGTTTTCCAACATGCTCTGCATAAAACAATTTCCTCAAACCTCAAACCCGGAAAATGATCCACCAATCCATCAATCGGGTTCCTACATACTGCTTGGTAAACTGGCGTGTGGAGTACGGAAACTTCACTAACCCTTCCCCCTACCGGGAATCAAACCCAGGTCCTCTTGCTTGCGTTGGGAGTGCTCTGACCAATACACTGCAGAACTCCATCTCAATGCTTTCAGTGGCAATTCTCAATTCCTGCCTATCTTGCTACATTTGTTATCTCATTGTTAATTCAACAGGTTTTACAGAGACAGAAAACTATTTTGGCACATACATTAAACAAATACCAACATTGAACTAATTCAAATGTAACTTGGCAGGAACACTCGTTACACTTAACACACGAATATGTGGTGAAAGATATCCAGCTGTTTGACTGTTTGGCTTGTAGAAAAATAGGCCATCAATTCTTCAATACATTACAGTCTATTGCACTACAATATTTGTTATTTCAAGGAAACGTATGATGCAATTTAAAAAAAAATCACATTAATTCAAGAAATGGACAAGATTATTGACCTTAGTGAGAAGACAGTAGAAAGTAAAGCATGAGAAAATTAATTTGAGGGATGAATTACAAAGGAGAATAATTTTGCATAGTATAACCCAGCTGCATTTCCAGAATGGTGAAACCTATCATATCTATGACAGTTTCTCTCACCACCCCCAACTTTCATCATATACCTCTGATAGTAGCTGTATTGCCTTTCTTCTTCAAACAGTGAATAATATTGAATAGAGGATATGAAGCAAGAGTTGTCTAATTAAGTGAAAGTACAATAATAATAGATCTTAAATTGGGCATCATATCATCAGTGCTGATGTTATGTAAAACGTGCTTGCCCAGCAAAAGTGTTTATAGTAAATAAAGTTATCTTACATTGGAACACCTGATCAAATTCTCTGTAGGCTTGAGCTCCACTGTTCATGAGCAACCATAGTCACACAAAATTATGCATTCCTCATAGAAAGTAATCATCATAGATTTGAGTGATCCCACAGGGAGGTTGTGTATGCGCGAAGGAGAGACAGAGATTCACAGTATTAAATCTATTTAATTGTGTGGGTCTATAAGTTTTGAAGTAAATGATAGATTGAATTCTGCTGTGCGCAATTGGCTACTGCATTTCACCTACAAATGTACAGTCAATTCACTTGATAGTATATTCAGTGAAGCACTTTGAAACATCTAACAGATGTGAAAAGCAGTATATTATAACACAAGGATTATTATTTGTGTCAGCTCTGGACATCAATAAGATGTGAAAAGTGCTATATCAAATGCAAGGATTATTATTATTATTATAAATTTGATGAAAGCAGACTCCATACTATTCCATACTAGTCAATCTGTCTCTCTCAATACTTCCTTTTGTGGTCAGCTGAGTATCTGACACATGCAGAACCCATCGTCATGGTTAAGAGGATCCAAGTTAACCAGAGCTCCACATATGGAAGTAAAGTGAAATTGTCATATGTCTGGAATAGAATGCACATTCTCTCTTTAGATGGATGCACTCTGCTTATCTAAAATAGTACAGTACTGTATTAGGAAAGTTATGAAGCAATAGTTGGTCTGGGAAGGTGGTCCAGCTGACCAAAACAACATTCACAGAAGTTTTCAGGGTAATTGAGTATGAAAAATAATAGTGTAACAGAGGGATTATCCCAACATCCACTTATCACACAATTGATATACGAGTGCATGAAGGATTCAAGGAAAACACAATACACTGTTTAGTCATATCCATTCCGGTCATAAAGGAAATAAATGTACCATAGATTTCACACAATTCTATGAAAGATAGATCATTGTAGCACATATGTAGCTTTTCTTGGGTTGTAAACCCAATTCACTGAAGTGTGATTGTAAAACGATCCACTGAGGTGGTGCTGTGTTTCCAAACAAATTGAACCAATCGGTCTCCATCCCCGGGGTCTTTTGCGAATGAAAGCTTTTATTCAAGTCTTGCCATGTTTCATGGGTGTTCAATTAGCTACATTTTTTCACAGCATACGCCATCGCCACAGGCAGCAGCTGGTGGGGCCCAACTTCAATCGCCTGGATACGTTGGGCAATTTGTCACACTTGTTTGCAGTTACAGACAGTGACTACACTTGCCTTCCAGGCAATGATAATTTTCATCCTGCATCTCGTCTTCAATGACCAATGTGACTGCAAAGCATTTACTGGAGACAATTCCACAAGAAAGTCTTACTAAGATTTTCATCAGAAAGGGAAGATTTTTTGGCAGACAAATGCTTTTGATTAAGCAGTTTAATTGCTTATTGAAGTCTACTTACTTATTTATCTTCTTGAATAAATGCAATTTAACACTCTTTCTGAAGATTCTTTCAGGCATGTATTTGTAGTCTGCTGCTTTAATTTGAAGCAAAGACCACGTGCTCTAATATTATTTATTGAGCAATCATCTTGTACCATTGGGTGTTTGAGGGCTTGTAAATCCAAATGTCATGCTGACATAATGATGATGGTTCCAAAGTTATGATGTCATGACATCTTAATAATAATAATACAGTAATGTTAATATATTTTGATGAGACAGCAAATGTAGTGCCAGGCTACTCCAGCAACAGTTGTAATACATTATGTAGAGGATCACTGAAAGCTGGGAACAACTGCAAGGCTATAATCTCATTGAGAAGTTCAGATGATATCATAAACTGTGAAAGTGAAGATCCAATTGTTATAATCGTCTGAACCAGTATAGTTTTTTTTATTGCATGTTATGTCTTATGGAGTTTGTGGGATAATTCTATTCCTTTATGGGACTTGCTTTGGCAGCAAAACATATCAGAGAAGATGCTAAAATACAGTGCTGTGTGCATAATTGACAATGTTCTTGATGAAAGATTAATGACTGCCATTTAATCATTGGAAATTTTTTCACGTGAAAATCTGTAACTAATTTCCAGGAAAACACATAATCAAAGGACAGGATTTTATTTGTTAATGTGTGTGTTGAGATAGAACAGAATGCATTAATCACAATTTGATAATAATGAACTTGAAAACTAGCTCAGGTGAATCCAAACTGACACAGCTTGTTATTTCATTCAACCTCTAAAGTAATATTCAAAACAATAACAACATTACATTTGTATAATGCCTTTCACATCAGGAGGACGTCCCAAAGACTACAGCAGCAGACTACAAAACACCTATTGGTAAGGTTTATCATTCTTTGATGACTAAACATTCTTTTCGTCATGGCTTTACAATGAAAATATTTCAATGTCCCTTGTTTAATATGTAATAATACAACAACAACAAGATTGCACTTATATAGCGCCTTTCATGTCGGAGGACGTCCCAAATACATAATATGCTCTGATTTATGTGAAGGTAATTATGCATATTATGTAACTTAACTAAGATCAGCAGAGGGTATAAAGTAATTTTGTTCAACTCAGGATTGAGTAAACTAGGCCTGTATTCTCTAGAAGATAGAAGAATTAGAGATGATTTTATAGAAACCTAAAAGATTATTAAGGGGCAAGACAGAGTAGACAGCGGGAGACTGTTTTGCCTGGTTGGAGAATCTATAATTCGGGGTCGCAGTCTTAAGATTAAAGGTCAGCCTTTTTGCACAGAGTTGAGGAAACACTTCGTCACTCAGAGGATAGTGAATTTATGGAATTCTCTACCCCAAAAGGCTGTAGATGCTCAGTCCTTGAACATATTCAAGACTGAGATTGATAGATTTCTTATGGATAGAGGGATTGAGGGATATGAGGATAAGGTGGGCAGGTGGAATTAGATTAGAAGATCAGCCATGATCTTATTGAATGGCGGGGCAGGCTCGAGGGACCAAATGGCCTACTCATGCTCCTTATTCTTATGTTCTTATGTTCTTAGGATTCTGGTTCAGAAGATCTTGAGCTTCATTCCTCTAAGCAGGACTATTTCCGATTACATAGTGTACTTTGATATAAGAAAAAAGACTGTTAACACACTACAGGAAGTAACATCAACAATATATTATTGACTGTGAGGTAGTATGCTGATTTTCGACCACTAAATATATTACTTCAAATATGATCCTTCACTTTCTAAGAGCCGGAAGAGGCACAAATGGCCTCCTTCTGTACTAGTCGGGTGCACTCAAAACTGTGTTTTGGAAAATACTCTCTACCTCTCCTCAAGGATGAGTGCTGTGGAGGTACAGTTCATGATTATCATTGTCCTTGACCAAATGGCCAGATTTCATGTGTGAGCCTTGACAGTAATTATTGTCAGGCTAAATAACCATGGTGAGATCACACTAATGTCAATAACCAGCTACACAGGCTTTCCAGGAAAAGTCACTCGAACAATGAGGAGCAGAAATCCTGGCTAAATTGTCCTCTCATTAATTTATAGGGTGCTGAGACCAACTATAACAGCTATGATGGCAATACAGTATCCTGGTCGTGATCTGTTAACTCTGAAAAATTCAGAATTCGGACTTGGCTACTTTGTGGTCTGTATGACACTGTACTGGTATAGGGTAGAATCTTTAATCATAAGTTCATTTGGGGATCCATCCTTTGACAACCAATTCCACAGCAAATTTTGTCTATGGTGGAAAGATTCTGCTTTTGGAGGATTTAATTACTCTTGTATTGTTCGACAGTTCTTTTCCATTTGTTTGGGAGCCTGATGGGGAACAAGCAACACTTCAAATATTTTTGCTACATGAATCCACTTCATCTTAACTCACATTTCAAGCTCCTATTTGTTACAGCACATGGGAAATTAATTAGAAATATGTCATCAATATGAGTTTGTTACATTGAGACGTTCTCCCGACTTGAAAGGCGCTCTAGAAATGTAATTGTTGTTGTTGTCCATGTTAATATGTGTTCTTCATCTCAAATCTCTGAATAGTGTGTGGCCAAGGTATTAGCAGACAAGCAAATTGTACAAATAAAATGCAGCCGGTGGTGTTTGAATTGCATTGGTAGCTGATAATTCCACTATTTCATGGCTGAACACAGTTTGCAATGTTAAACAGTGAGTCCAGTAATCTCAATTGTTAATGCATATTTGAATAGAGAATAAAGAAACAATCAAAAAGGGAGAGAAATGAAGCAGATGAGTTCTAGTTGCTGCAGCTGCAGAGTACAAACCTATCAAGGAATACATTCAGCGGATTGCAGAGAAAATATTTTGCTGTGTTCGGTTGGAGTTTTGTAAGGTATTTATAACCCCTGTGAAATTTCTGATAATGCTTTAAGCTCTAGGATTTACATATTTCATAAGTGTTCCATTTACCACCAAGGACCGGTAATCTAAACACAATCTCCTGCACTGTAATGTGGGATCAATCTGGTGGGCACATAATGTATGTCCTTTACAACACATATGTTCAAGATGGAGATTTTCAGGTACAGTAATAAGTATGGGAAACAAAGATTGAAACGGTATACCTAAATTTGCAGTATCTCATCACTTGTTTCTTGTGTTAATTAATACAGGTTATCTTGTTAGTGGATCGAATTTCAAAATCATCGTCCACACATTTAAATCCATCCACAACTTTGCCCCACCCTACCTCTGAGACTTCATGTAATATAACTGCCAAGGACACTTCTTACATTCAGAGAAAATCATGTTCTCCACCTGACCCTCCCCAAATTCATCAGATTTTTACTTTAATTTTCATATTTTAAATAATTATTTACTTTTGTTTCAATTTTCTTTCACATTTAAGATTGTGTAGCAAGTTGGGAAAAAATAAAAATGTTCAAGTTGGAAACTGTTTCTCTCCGTTTTTACTTAACAACTGTGCTTCAGAATTGAGACTAAATTTAAGAATCTTTCCCCAAAAAGTTTACGTGTCATTATGCTACAGGAAAATTGTATTAAGGCGAAGACCAAGTCAAATTTCAGGCTTTTCTCATCCACACAAATAAATACAATGTCAATACTGGTTAGTGACCAGGATTAAGAATGCTGTGTTTCTCCTCAACAGTTCTGAGACAGTGAAATTAATCCTAGCATCGCAACAACTGTCTTAGTGAGTCAAGATAACTCAGCACTGGCTGGGAATAGGAACACAGAAACACATGAATAGGAGGAGGCCATTCACTCCATTGATTTGTTCAACCAGTTGATTCGATCTTGGACGATCTTTTAACCTCAATGCCCTGTCCATTCCCCATACCCTGTAACATCTTACTAACCAAGCATTTATAAATCTCTCCTTCAAATATCCTTATTCATTCCACCTATACAGCTTTTTGGGGTAGAACATTCCACATCTTCCCAACTACCTATGTGAAGAAATGCCTTCTGAATCATTTCTAACTGTCAGAAAACTTGTGTGACTGAATTATATAAGTTATTTGTGGAGGACAGGTTTGCAAGTCTATGGGGAGAGCGTGGGGCAGTGGGATTGATTTGGACCTCTTTTCAAAGAGCCAGCACAGAGATGATGGGCCGAATGGTCTCGTTCTGTACTGCAGAATTCTATGATTCTATGACTTATTGCCTGAATCAAACTTGTTTCTTTTTAGGTAAATAGAAATGTACAGGACTGAAAACAACAACAACAAATTACATTGTGATTTTCACATTAGGAGGATGTGCTGATCATTTACATTATAGATGTTAACTCAGCTTAGTTGGCAAATTTCTAACATACATGTCAGAAGATTTTTTAATTCAAGCACCACATTGAAAGTTTGAGTTCACCCTCTAAATTAACAGGTGTGCCACCTCCAAATGAGAAAACTGAGGTTCCGTCTAACTGTTCAGCTGGACCTCAAAATTACAACAACACGTCTGAAATCCAAGTCTATAGCATTCCTGAAAAATGTATTATTAACTTCAGGCTGCTTTTCAGACTTGTGTCTGAAAAATGTGTGAACTGGCTGCCAAATATGCTGTAAATATCCAAGTTTCTTTACAACAATTACTTGCAAAGCTCTTCGACATGTTTCAACATTGCATGGTACTACTTCAAATGTAAATTTTATTATTGAATTTCACAAACAAAAACCTCCTTCTCTCATACTCCTCAGTCAGTTTGATAGCCCCCAAACTAAAACCGTTGTTACTTTGCTGACACAATCTGCTTCCGACTTCCCAGGTGGTCCGTTTCACAGATTCACCGTTGAAGTAATTAAATATCAACAGTTTATTCACTCTTTCTCTCTTCTGAACATGAGGCTATGCCCCCTTGTTCCCTGCTTTAGTTTAATCATACACCCAGGGAGTGCCTTTACCCACCAGAGCTTTCAAGAAGCTCAGGAAAGAACCTGAATTTTAATCAGTCAGACTGATTTCAGATACATTCATCAAAGAGATAATGTGTTCACTTACTGGCTCAGGGATTTATATCTAACCAATAAAAAAGAAAGGTTGAAGCCAAGAGATACAAAGAGAAAGAGGCCAAGTTGGTGCCTCAATGTCTTGAAATAGACTGGAATCAGCTATTAATGACGCAAATAAATGGGAAACATTGGGATCAGAATTGAAACTCTTTCAATCTTCAAATTCTCACTAAGAATAATGGTCTGTATCTCAATTCAAGAGAGCAAAATTGATGCCACACCTCTATGAAAATGTATGCCATAGAATATTTGAGCCCAGATTAGGATATGGATCTAACAGACATACACTGTTAGTCTTTTATTTAAAGACAGGAATATTGGCATAAATAAGGAATTAGGGTTAGGAATATAAACCTTTGATTCAGTACAATATAAAGAGTTATTTATGCCTATTTGATCTCATCTTTCGTAATACAGCACAAACCTGTTTCAACAACACTTATGTTCGGACCCTACCATTCCTCATGGGGATTCATTATTGCTGTTAATTATTTTTTGTGTAAAGAAATCATTTATTTTATCTGTCCTAAACTGCTCTTTACAATCCTAAACATGTGACCTGTTGGCACTACTCTTAGCATTTCTGAAACAATTTCTTCTGGTTTTATTTTCTTTATCCTATCAACCATTTGATCAACCGCTGAGACATCCCCTCTTGAGACATCACTTTCAGGGCTGAAGAGCCCAAGCTTATCAAATTGTTCCTCATAGCACATCACGCTAACACTGGGGAACATTGATCACAGCTTCTCACATCTGCATGTGGGACTATTTTGTTCAATCTGCATGTATGTGACAGGTATAATGCAACCGAATATCTGAATCCATATAATCTGAATTAATCTAATATTAAACCACAAACAATATGATTCAGAAGCTATCCCTGAGGGACAGTCCATTGATTTGACTTGAGAAGATGCTGTTGACAACACTTGGGTAACTGAGGCTAGCTACAGATGGCTGTGATGGATTGGGACCAACCACAGATGGGATTCAATGCCAAGACAGGCAGCAGACAGATGGCAAAGATATTATTTGCCACTGGGGACTGCTTTGAATGATTGAAACTGGTTTTGATGGAACTAAGATGATCCACCTTTCCTCTGTGTTATATTTATTATATATTTATATAATTATATCACAAAATGAGATATTGAATGCCTCATTCCTCTTTTGTAAATGTTACTTTCATTAATTCTGATGAAACTCAAATCTGAAACTAAGATCATATTTCTCTTTCAGATGTTGATTCATACAATCCAGCATTTCTCTCTTTATTTCAGACTTCCAGTTATTAACAGTCTTTTTGTCTACTTTTAATCTGGAGTTTCTATGGTGGAACATATGGTATAATTATAATGGTATAATGGTATAATTATTGGGCTGGATCAAAGATGGATTGATTGCTGACCAGCACATCAATGCATACTCCCCAACAATGCTACCACAATGCTACCACTTTCTACTTAGCCATTTGTTTATTTTAAGATCATTTTGTATCAGAATCAGTGGCAACTGCTTTAGAATTTTAATTTCAAATATCATTAGATTTGGTTTTGTGAGTTGTGTTGAACAAACATCTCAAAAAACTTCACAGGATATACTGTAATGTATAGTGATTTGTGCAACCAATCAACACGCAACCAATCAACACGCATCTACGTCCTGGAAACACACAAAATTTTAATGCCCAATTTGATTTGTGGGATTAATAAACCAAAGGCAAAGTATTACAGATGCTGGGAATCTGAAATAAAAACAGAAGTCTCTGGGAACACTCAGCAGGTCAGGCAGCAACCGTGGAAAGAGGAATGTGTGTTAACGTTTCAGGTTGATAAACTTTCATTAGATTTGAAGGATTGTTGACCAAGACAAAAGGAGAAAGTCTTATATTTTTCAATATATGTCATGGGAACTTAAACATCTATCTAAACAGATAGATGAGACCTTGGTTTAACTTCTTATTCAGTGGATGGGACTTCTGACAATGTAGTACACCCTTGGAACTGCATTGGTGGGATAGGCCATGAGTATATGAGATTTTGCTAAATAGGGAATATTGCTCTTACATTTTGCTAAACAACCACTCTGTATTGCAATATAAGAACATATAATATGCTCCATGGAATGTTACTCTGCTTGAGCATCGCTGTATAAATGCAAGATGTTGTTGTATATACCTGCTGCTACACAAGTACTATGCTATAATATTCCTTGCATTTGAAATGGTTTGTAACAATACTGTGGTCTAATTTGTGCTATTTCTTAACAGATTTATTAAGAAATGTGAAATCATCAAATTTCAAAACATAAAATGAGTGTCTGATGTTTTTGAAATTCAAGATAACCTTCTTGTGTGAAATATGCCAAGAAACACTACCCAGTATATTAGACTCCATTTGAACACTATTCAGAGCAGGACAACCTAAGAAAACATGTTGCTTAATTGTACAATTACTGCAAATTATACAATTATATGGAACTGAATGACTCATACGTATTTTTTTCCATTGGTAAAGAATAGAATAATTATATATACAGCTCTCCTGCATACAACAACAACAACAACATAGCTAGAAAACCAGATTTTATTTACAGGACTCAGCTGTGGGGCATACTATGTTGGGAATGTTTTTTTCACAACTACACAGCAACTCGATCATTTAGTTCACCTGGGATCCATTCCCAACCTTTATTGCACAAATGTGAGAACTTTTTCAAAGGTTTATCCTTGGCCTGAGACTGATCAACTCTTCTTGATAAGCAGTTCCACAGCACCTTCCTCTGATACTTGACTTAATTCAAGAGGCCAATGCTTAACTAAGGTAAAGGAATCACTGATGATATAAACTAGTGATATTTTCAGTGTAATAATCATAATAATCCTTGCATTTAATATAGCGCTTTATCACATCTTTGAGGCATCTCAAAGCATTTCAGAGAAGATACTGTAATGTGAATTGACTGTAGAATTTTTGTGGGTGAAACGTGATCACCAATTGCACACAGCAGAATCCCACAAACAATCGTGATTAAATGGCCAAATTATGATTTTGTTTAAGGGATTATTACCACTGGAAAATGCCAATCAATTAACAACTGTGTTCCAACTTACTGCTTGATAAATAGAAGATGGAGCAAAGAAACTTGCCTAAAGTTTTGCCCTGCCTGGCAATCAAACCCAGATCTTCTCGCTAGCGAGTGCTCTAATCTGATTAGAGGACTCAAGAGTACATTCTTACAAGGAGCAATTCGAAATATAACATGGGAAAAAAACTATTTTTTGTGTTTCTCGTTTTACTCCAATGAACATGCCAAGTGAAATCTCGATTATGGGTAGGGTAAGGGTGGGTGGGGGAGAGAGTGAGGTGGGAGGGCAGCAGAAGGCACAATCAAAGAGGAAGGTCTTGAGACCGGCCTTGAAGGAGGCAAGGGAGGAAGCAAGGTGAAGGGACTGTGGGGATGGAGTTCCAGAGTGTCCCCCAACTAAGTACTTGGGGGACATTTAAAGTTTTCTTTTACACTTTGGAAGAACGTGGGGTGGGAGGCTTATGCAATAGAAAGGAAAGTTGAATTCCATTTCAGAAAATGTGCGAATTCTAGTAGATTTTATCTTTTCATACGGAATAAGATCACTTCTCTAATCCTTCTTCAAATTGTTCTTTAATACTGCAATGATGGTGTATGATTTTTAATTGTTACCCACTGCAAATTGTGTGAATTTGGCTCCAAAATTCTGGAACATCTGCTCATTGACAAATGCTAATAACATTGGAGCAATGGAGCTTTGTCCACAACTACATACTCTAAATTAATAAGCATCTGTTTCTCATTTCTTTTCAGTTTAACAAATGATAACACAAAAAAAATACAAACGCAATTAGAAGAAACTATAAACTTCCAGATTGTTCATTTTAAAAATCCTAGACTCGATCACTCCTCCCACTTTACTCCTAATGACTCAAATATCTCAGTCAATTTCCACTCCGATAACATTATCTGCACAACTGAGGTCGTAATCTTCACCAATGGAAACCAACAGCCTTAAATAATGACCCCATGCTAATTCCTTTTTACTTTGCCAATTATACCAACCCCAATTCATTCCCTTCACTAGAATTTATTCATCCATCACTCATGCCTTATATTTCTTCGGACATTGCTGAGTGCAAATTGTCTGCCTCAGTCACTGTAAGTACATTCACTTCACTACACAGTAAAATCCTGTGAAACATTGACACGTCCTAACAATTCACTTTACAGTATATTCTGTGAAGCAAAAGATGTCTAGAAGACATGAAAAGTGCTATATCAAATGCAAGGATTATTATTATTTATTATTATAACAATAATAAGGTGATATATGAAATCCAAGCATTATTATTTCATGCACATGGTAACACACTGTAGCAGAATCTGTTTTAAGAACCTGGAGAGAAGAGGAATTTAAAGTACTGATCACTTAATTGATGATTGGAACATCAAACTGGTTGTGTGGCAAGCATATTCACAATATCTAGCAAATATCTGTTTCTGCTAATGCACTACTTTCTCTCAACATTTACCCATTCTCTTACAACCTCCATTTGCATGATAACCCTGTTCAGAATTTATACAATTTTATTCTTTCCAGTACAAAACCCTAGGATCAATGGATCAATTTCTATCATTGCAAAAGTTTAATGTCATATAGTACTAGCTTCCCTTTTGACCTATCTCTGGCATCCTGACCTTCTCTTATCATCCAGGAACATGTGGCATTCATTCCATTCGATTAGCATGATCTCTGCGCCTGTTCACAAGTCCCCAAAGAGTAGCGTTGAAACTTCAGAGAATTGCTTTCCTTTCACTTGACCTACACGTTTAATATTCTGACTTACTGTTTCTTCTAAATAAAACAATCGTGTCCGGAGCTTTCTTAGATGTGCTGACATAACAGTGTGGGGGGGGTGTAGAGGGAGGATTTGCTTTCTTTTACAGACCTGCAGTGCAGCATTGCAAATTCCGCCCACTCGACAATATTAAGGATGCTGCTTACAGGATGTTTCACTCTGGTCATTAAAAATTATACAAAATAGGATATAGAGAGTAAACCCAATAGAATATTTCAGTTATATCAATGCAGCAGGACAATAAACCACATATTCATGACTGTAAATGGTAATTTTAGGACAATATATTTAGCATGTCTATAGTGCCTCCCTAGAAGAAAGCACATCTTGAGGTGCTGAACAAATATGAAACAATTAGAGAAATGAAAGACATCATGATGATTTCAGTTGCAGATGAACAAGGGGTAAGGTACAGGCAAAACTAGTAATACTTATTTATTTTGAAGGTAGACAATAACTGTAATGGGTTTCCAAGATGGATGGCAGAGGCCAGGGCACTGGATTTGTTTAATAACAATCTTAAAGCTATCATGGGAAAGGGTAGGTGAATATTCTGGAAAAATGAGAATTATTGGGCCATAGGGTCTTTTTCATCTCTACCTTTATTGTGATCTTTAAGTAAACAAAAGATTCTTAATTCAAGTCCCCACAAGCCACTCCCAAGAAAGTCCAAGGATGGCACCACAACACTGCACATTGTCTGTCTGCTGATCACAATGTTGCTTTGCAAATACTAAATTGTAAAACCTTGGGATCAATATTTTCCTATAGAAATCATCTTTCGAGTTGCCTTTAAACACCTGTCATATTTACTATTGATGTTCAATCATGTTTGAGTTAGCTATACAGGAGTCCACAGTGATGCATAAAGTCGTAGTCATTTATTGTAGAGAACAACATTGATTGAACATTGTGGAGAATACCATTGGGAGATCTGAATATTCAAACCTTTCATTTATATTACGGAATGCACTAAAACTTCATGCTACAGAAGATGCTTTCTGTGGGATTAAATTAGAAATCTCACCAAATTAGACTACAGGAAAATCTTTTGGCTTCCACCAGCGCAACTCTTGAGCAGGAGCAGGCTGTACCAAATCTTCTCTCACAAACTCTGTGTATAATAATAATCCTTGCATTTGATAGAGAGCCTTATCACATTCCTCGAGACATCACAAACACTTCACAGAAAATACTGTAAAGAGATTTGTATATTTTGTGGGCGAAATGCCCCAGTCAATTATGCACAGTAGTGTCCCACAACAGTTGTGGTTTGAGTGACTAAATTATCATTTTTTATATGGTGTATGGAGTAAAGAAACTTGCCCAACATTTTACCCTGCCTGAGTATCAAACCCAGGTCCTCTTGCATGCTAGGAGAGTGCTCTAAGCAAGACTCTACAAACCAGGATACAAATTAGGCACCAAACAATGTGGATTTCTAATGATTTCTCGTGAATAATTTACAGACTTTTTTCAATTAGTAGAAACAGATCTTGCCACTGCAAGAACATTTAATTACTATATTCAAAAGTCAATTTTAATTAGTAAATTATGTGATAATTCATTAATTTCTCGTAAGTATCGCCTCAGCCTTCCTGTAAACAGGACCACAGTGACGCGCAATTCTCATCATTATTTACATAAATAAAACAATGTTAAATGACTAATCTTCACACTACATACTCTTTTCAAATTGATGGAAAGTTGTTCACAGAGAGCTAATGATGCAGAGAATGTTTTCAGCCTTTGCAATTGGCTTTGAACTTGATTGGGTAGGTAGGGATATAAAGTTTCCTCATGTCCATGAGAGTTTGAAGACAAATGATTTTAGTCAAATTCATTCCAGTTCCTAGTACATATCCGCAGTACAATAGCCTTACTAAGTGACAGTAATTTAATGGTGGTATTCAGAAAGTTGACAGGATCCAACAATACAGTGATTTTAAGTGTGATTCCTTAAATAAGGAATTTGAATAAGACCTTTCTCCAGTGAAAATTGCACAGCTTAGGTTGACCGATTCTTAATCAGATCAACATCTCATTGATGCTGACAGGCAAACATTTGTGCATCAATGTTAAAATACATATATCTGGTATTTTTTTGCACACTACATTGGGTTACATTTGTACAGCTTCTCAACCTGAAAAATCCCCACTCACTAAATGAAGCACTTTGGGACATCTGCCTGATATGAAAAACATGATATCGAATATAAGGATAATTGATTATAAAAAGATTTGTAGTTATTGTGTTACACTATTTCTAGTATTGCTTTTGCTGATTGACCAGTGCAACATTGTTGCAAATAGAAATTTGGTCTATTTGCTTTGTCCAGCATTATGGCTGTAATATTACCTATAAGATAACATTTGTTTCATTGTGCAGACATTCCCATTTTGCAATCACAATGATCTGTTGCAGTTTGGGGGGTTTTGGATGCCTTAAATGCAGTGTAAAAGAGAAGGAATTGTCACATGTTGAGCCTCTGCTATTTTTCCATGGGCTTTGCAGAGGTTTCCAAAGAAGAGGCAAAATCCGTGTT
The DNA here is from genome assembly GCA_035084275.1 of Hydrolagus colliei. Taxonomy (NCBI): domain Eukaryota; kingdom Metazoa; phylum Chordata; class Chondrichthyes; order Chimaeriformes; family Chimaeridae; genus Hydrolagus; species Hydrolagus colliei. The sequence goes on along the minus strand of CM068745.1, from coordinate 40,256,366 downwards.
CAGGTGGAACCTTTGGTCTGGTTTGAGTATTCTGAAGCTTGGTCATGGAATCCAGTGTAGTTTTGACACCTGACTAACACCACAAGAAAATAATTATAATTGGGTTTTGTTTTAGGCTTCTGGGCATCTAACCCATCACCATGCTTAAGAGTATGCAAACCAGATTAATATTAGGCGTGTGGAGTAAGGAAACCTTCCCAAGGTTTCACCCTGATCTGCCTGTATTCGAAACACAGGTCTCACGCTTGTAAGGCGAGTGCTCTAACTACTGAGCTACAGGAGCTCCACAGATTCAGAGTTTTACATATGCATCCCACTGACATATGGACATTTCTCTGTGTCTAAATCATTCCCTACTTGCTTAATTCTGGAGACGATTTGGTGAGAGCTAAGGCATGGGAAACACAAACCTCTGTAGTTAGCCAGCTAAAATAATATAATAATAAGGATCCTTTCATTTGATGTATCTTTCAATCCAACAGGATTTCTGAAAATGCGTCACAGGATTTTAGTGTATAGGGATGTTTGTATATACTGTACTGTAGTAGAATTTTTCAAGTGTAGTATTTAATAACAATGATACTTGCATTTGATATAGCACAACACTCACATCACAGGTGAGAGACTTGGGTTCAATTCCCAGCAGGGCAAATGTTGGGCAACTCCACATGCCTCTATTAACCGAGCAGTAAGGAGGAACCTGATTGTTGGTTAATTGGCCTATTGCATTTCCAGGAGGATTAATTCTTTCAGGATAATGATAATAATAAAAATAATAAACTGGTCAATCAATCCACTACTGTTTATGGGACACTGCTGTAAACTATTGGCTGCCTTTTTTCGTCTACAATTTATACAGTCAATTAATTTTACAGTATATTCTGGGAAGCGCTTTGAGACATCTAAAAGACGTGAAAAGTGCTATATAAAATAATAGGATTATTATATTATTATATTCCGTGCAGCGCATTGAGAACACCTTGAAAATGTGGTTAGGCGCTACATGAAATCCAAGGTTAATTATTATTATCACATATTTGAGGCACCTCAAAGCGGTTCACAGAACATAATGTAAAGTGGATTGGCTGTGCATTTTGTGGGCGCATTTGTAGGCAAACAGCATAGCTTCATTGAGGGTATTGCCTGGCATGTTTCCCACTGTTGCCCAGCTGATACCACCCTACTCATGGGGACTTTGCCATGCAGAATTAACAGGAGCCAAGTGGGAAGAATGCCTGCTCCCCATCACCAGTCACCAATTTGACTGCAGCGGCTGGTTTTATACGTGCCTTGGGAAGCATTACATACCAACTCAGCTGTTTATAATGGGGCTTGCAATAGGAGTTTGCATATTTTATTTGTTCATAGAACTCTGCATGAAATCTCTGATCCAAGGTCACCTGCCTGAGTACTAGTTTAGAGGAGAACCCATTTTTATTTCCATTTATGTATATTTTAACAGATATTTAATAGCTTAACTTGTCTGCATGCTAAATTTATTTTTCTTTGCAAACTATTCAAACTATCATTTGGAATTCTGCATTAAGTTGTAGCTTTCATTTCAGTACAAATTAAATCATTGTTCAGAACAATTATTCTTTCATTACAGTTAATAATATAATTTAGAAAGTCCCAAACTCTCATTATGTTCTCTCCTGCTCACTTCATGCCACTGAATACACTCTTCGACTCCCCAGTCCACACTCTCTCGAACGCACAGTTCCTCTTTCACTACATACTGACCATATTCTGCAAACCAAATCTGGTGACACATCTACCAGCCTGCACGCACCCTCTGTTCAGCAGACTCAGGCCTGCTCCATGTCTACCGCCCTAACCACCCAACCATCGGCGGCCGGGCTTTCAGCCTCTCTGCTCCCACACTGTGGAACCCCATCCCGCAGCCCCTTCACCTTGCTTCCTCCATTTCCTCTTCGACCGCGCCTTTGGCAGCCCCACTAACTCCTCCCCCTGTCCCACTCTCCTTCCCCTACCCCTTACCCTGACCCTCCCCTACCCCCACTCCCCACCACCTTCCACCCCCCGCTCGGGTCCCGACCAGACTATTTAGTGCTTTGGGACGTCTTCCAGACTTGAAAGGCGTTAAGTGCAATTTTGTTGTTGCTGTTGTATAAAAATACAAGCGTGAGACCTGTGTTTCAAATCCAGGCAGGTCAGAATGAAATGTTGGGCACGTTTCCTTACTCCACGCGCCTAATAATAATCTCTAAAAAAACACACAATAATAAAATTGGTCATTTCAATCCATGACTGTTTGTGGGACACTGCTGTATGCAATTGACTGCCACATTTTGCCCACAAATATACAGTCAATTTACTTTACAGTATATTCTATGAAGCGCTTTGAGACATCTAGAAGATGTGAAAAGCGCAATATCAAATGCAAGGATTATTATTACATGTCCTCTGTCATGCCTCTGTGTGAGTATGTTTCTCTTTGAATGTGATGTGTAAGGCAACATTTTGTTATTTCTTGGTGTTGTTGAATCTATTTGGCTTATAAATGTTAGTTCCTCCTGCGTGCTATCAAAGTGACAATGAAAGTGAACACCATGATCTCTAATATAATGAAGACACAGAGATTATATGAGCCAGATTAAGCGGGAGAAGGAGGGGAAAAAAATGGAATGCAAAGTGTTGCTGAGTGAAAGATTTATTGCAGCAGTTTATCTCTATCAACAACAACAACAACTTCAATTTATATAGCGCTTCCACGCCGGATGGTGCTGATCTGGGGAGAGAGGAGGTCAGAGAGATAGGGGGGTGCAGAGGAGTGGAGAGATTTGAAGACAAGAGTGCGGATCTTGAAATTGATCCTCTCTAGGACAGGGAGCCAGTGAAGTCTGGCGAGGACTGGGGTATTGGGGGAGTGAAGTTTGGTATGGATGAGAGCATGGGTGGCAGAGTTCTGAATGAGCTGGATTTTATGGATTGTGGTGGAGGTGAGACCAGCGAGGAGTGCATTTGCGTAGTTCAGCTGAGAGGTGACAAATGCATGAACCAGAGTTTCAGCGGCTTTTGGGGCCGGAGATGGGCAATCTGTCAGAAGTGGAAAAAAGCGGTGCTGGTGATGGACCGGATGTGGGGGAGGAAGGATAGTTGGGGGTTGAACCTGACCAAGGTTGCGTACCAGTTCGGAGAGTTATAGGGGCAGGTCACGTATGTGGAGTAGTTGGGAGCCGTGTATCCTTGAAGAGATTGCTGCCCGTGCACAATATCAATCCACAAAAATGCTTTCTGCAGCTTTAAAACACGAAAAAATGCACCAATTTAATTTGTCTGGATGCGTATCCACCATTAAGAATTTCCTAGATAACATTAGATTTGTCTCCTGTCCACTCTCTTGTACAATGGAGGAATTTCCAAAACCATTCAACGAGCCCAAAAGAGGCATCACTACAGTGGACCAACTCTTCCAGGAGGATCAAATTATGGCATTCCAGAAATTCGTCAACAAATTTCACCTCACCACTTCCCACCCCGAAGTTAGAGATGGCCAAAGGACAGAGGTCAGAATTAGATTGGAAAAAATTATAGTGTCCCCCAAATTGCCATCTGAACATGATTTTCATGAATCACTTTTGCATGTTAAAATATAATCCAATATATATAAAGGCTGGATTCCATAAATCAAGCCACATTTTTGTTAAAGGATCTGTTAACACAGTAAATTAACAATGTTAATTACCGTATCCTAGGTTCCAGTTCTCACAACCTATATTTCTGGTGATCTGTCAATTCCATTTATAATAGCCCTTCACCCACATTCAGTATGAGCAGCAGAATACTCTTTTTGGTTTGTCCTGATTAATATCACTCACTGACTCAAATTTAGCTGCTTCATTTCCTTGCATAACAATATTCACATCATTTCAAATAATTCTCAACTTGCCTGCAAAATACATGGTCACTGCACTTTATAGTAAATCCTATGAAGCATTTTGAGATGCCCTCAGGCAATCAGATTATCATAATTCGGTGTTCTTTGATTGGACAGGCATTATATAAATGTGGTTTGCTGATGGGCACTAGTTTGGCCCATGTGAGAAGAATCAAATATCAATTACCATAAATCCTTTTTGAAACAAAGTAGACTTGTGAAGCAACAGCTAAAAAACTCAGTTGCAACAATGCTCATTTTTGATTATCCCTTGTTTGCCCATCTACACATGGGATCTGATCTCTTCGAGGATACCTGCAATCACTGCCAGCACTACGAGAGAGTCCCGTGTGAAGGGCCCCATATAAATGTAAGTTGTTGTTGTTGATAAGCTGAACATTTGCACTAAATTTACCAAATTCCACATCTGCTCTGTTTCCATTTTGTAACACTTGCATTATTTTTTAAACGTAGAAAATTAAAGATGTTTCAATCGTGCATTTTCAATTACATTGAAGGTGCTCTATCAATATAATTTTGTTGATGTTGTATTTAATATAATGCAACAAATTAACACTTAAGCACCTTTTTGTAAGTTATACTTCATATACAGTACATTGCTCTTCGCAGCTGGAGAGTTACTCGTGCTGATGCCCTTGGTCAACTTTGAAACCACGTTGAAAGCAAAAAATATCCTCCTTGATCAATAATTTCAGAAGCGTCTTCCTTCATCTTCTTCACCGCTTCAAATCATTTCACAGACATTTACATTATACACTGCCAGATCATTGCCAGATCTTATTACACTCTTTGCTCAAAATGACAAAAAGGGAATTCTTCAGATGAATTACTTTTGTATGTTAAAAAAATAATTTTGCAGCATATGAGATTCACTAAAATTCTATGACTTTGAACATGACTCAGTAGTGATGAAAAAAAGCATTCAATTGCAAAATGAGAATTTGTCATCAAAACAATTAATTGTAATGAAGACATTATGATCAACTTTTAATGCTGTTTCTTTTTTTTTCTGTCTGTTTCTTTTGTTTTTAATTTTCCTTTAAAAATTGAGTGCTGATAATATCATCAAGAGGACTGGTTTTGAAAAATTACTCACCCTGACACTATAAGGCAGTCGAATTAACATACCCATTTCAAATTACTAAAGAGTTTTATATGTGATTCTTTATGGTTTTCAAATAGCCAAATGAAGCCTCTGGGATTCCTGGATCGTATCCACTGATGTTAATTCAGCTTCTTTACAAAGTCAAGTTTACTGACTGCTCCCAGTCAGTCCTGCAATCAAGTTGTCAGCATTCAATGCTTAAAACAAAAAAAAGGAAATTTAATAATGAACAGTAATGAAAAAGTCTATCAAAATTCACTGCACTTGTACAACTATTTGATATGTTCAAGTGGTGATTCTGCTCACATTCCTATTTCAACAGTGGGAAGAATTTTTGAATATTTAGTTATAAATTTTAAAGTTCTTTTGTACATCACTTTGCTTGTGTTAAAAAAAAGTCACAACATCAAGATTTCATTTTCCTGGAAGCAATGCAAAATGTGTTGGGAACAATAATTTGCAGAAATCTTTTGAGGCTGTAATTTTTAAATATTTGTTTAATAACTTTACTTGAAAGAAAAGCTACTGAAGGCTCGTTTATCTCTTTTTTGAAGTTTTTTTTAATTGCAATTAAATTTCTTGTGAGATCCACAAACAGTTCAGAGATAAAACTTAATGCACTTCAAACATCTGACAAAATGGAAAGCAGGTCAGCACTCACTTTGAAGTAATCTGAACAATTTATTTTTAATTTCAAAAATAATATTCATTAATTTGTGTGAAACAACATCAAACACATTGTTCCTTCTATAACTAAAGAGATGGGCAACATCCGAATCATGCACTCTGAAGTTACCAGTAAAAAAAGTTTCTGTAATCCTGTATTCTGCAATCTGCAGCAGCAAATGTAGAATCAGTTTAAAGACTGAATGATCTGCCAGCCAGCATTGGTTAATTGAGTGCAAAGAATAATTAAGACAAACAGCTGCATATATTACATGTTAACATTCAAGTTACAGAAAGATGTTTTGAAGGGCCACTGCACGTGATTAATCACATTAATGTTTTGCAAAGACAGAAGGAAGAGATAGAACATTTCTGACCTCCAGCTTATTACAAAGTTCAGCACCGCTCATAGATTGAAGATTTGTGGTGAAACTGTAAGCTAGAGTTACACAGAGTGAATTGGTGCAGAAGCAAGACAATCAGGTCAAAAAGTCAGTGCTGATGTTTATATCCCATATGGGCCCCCGCCATTCCTATTCCACTCACCTAAACCCTCTAATACCTTCTTCCTCATTTATGCATCATATTTTTCTCATTGATGAAGCAACTATAACTTCCAGCAGTGAGTCCCACAGTAATGATGTTCCTCAAAATCTCTCTATTTTATATTTCTATCCTATAATTTTGAATTAACAACAAGTGCACCATCTCATAGAATCCTTTCAGAATTGTAAATGCCCCTACAAGGTCGCTTCCCCATCATCTCAACTGAAGAGAGAAAAGCTCCGACACGTCCACCTTTTTAATATCAGTGTCCACTAATCCATTATAAATCTAGACTGTACTCCATGATTAAGGCTGTAATAAAAACGAAGCCGACAGCAACTTTGTGCAACGTTTAATTACTACAGTGATCACATGCTCCCATTGAACCTATGAATCAACACCCAATAGATCATCCTCTTGTCCGTCAACCCATTGTGTGCTCTTATTGAACCATGCACATGATATACAATAACAATAATAATCTGTGCAGTTCATTTAGTGCCTGATCACATCTTTGAGATGTCTCAAAGCGCTTCCCAGAATATACTGTAAAACTAATTGATTGTATATTTTGTGGGTGAAATACAGCAGCTAGTTAAACACAGGAGTGTCCCACAATCAGTTGTGGGTTGATTGACCAAATTATTTTTCTAATTTATTTTGAAGGAATTCAACTAACAAATGGGTTCCCACTTAATGCTAGGTTAACAGAGGCATGTGGAGTATGGAAACTTGCCCAATGACTTACCCTATCCAGTAGGGATAGGGTACGGCGATATATCGGTATATCGGTAAAACCCGATATGATTTTCATATCGGTATGCCGATATAGACATTTTTAAAATACCGATATATCAAAAAACGGTATATCGAGGTAAAAAATCGGGATGCGAGCACAATCAACTACAAGACCCAGAATGCTCATCTCTATACACAATGCACAGACCAAGGTGCAAAGCCGCCATCTTGTATTCATAGTCCTCGAATACAATATACAGGTATGCAAGGGGTGGGGGGAGAGAGACGGCTGTGGGTGGGGAGGGGGGTGAGGCGGAGAGAGTCTGCTGGGGGTGGGGGGTGAGGGGGAGAGAGACGGCTGGGGGGGGGGAGAGGGGGAGAGAGACGGCTGGGGGGGGGGAGGAGAGGGGGAGAGAGACGGCTGGGGGGAGGAGGAGAGGGGGAGAGAGACGGCTGGGGGGAGGGGGAGAGAGACGGCTGGGGGGGGAGGGAGAGAGAGACGGCGGGGGGGGGGGAGGGGGAGAGAGACGGCTGGGGGGAGGGGGAGAGAGATGGCTGGGGAGGGAGGGAGAGAGAGACGGCGGGGAGGGGGAGGGAGAAAGAGACGGCTTGGGGGGTGGTGGGGGAGAGAGACGACGGGGGTGGGGGGTGCAAGAGAGGGACGGCGGCGGGCGGGGGGGGGGGGGGGAGAGACGGGGTGGATGTGATAATATACAGATAGATAGAGATTGGGGGGGATGTGAGAGAGGAGAGAGGGAGAGAGACATAGAGAGACACAGACAGAAAAACACAGAGATGGAGAGAGTGAGAGACACAGAGAGAGAAAGATATTTACCTCCTGAGAAGATTGGCCCCGGAATGCGCGCGCACCCGGAATTGCGTGCATGCGCAGTACGAAAAAACGGAAAATATTGGTATTTCGGTATACCTTGATATGAGCCAACCGATATATCCATATCCGGAAAATTCCCATATCACCGTTCCCTACTATCCAGGAATCAAACCCAGGACTCCACAAAGACAGTCTAAAGATGAGAGCATCTTCTGCAGTCTTTAAACGTGCTGTTCCCACACCGCAACTTTTCTTACAACTTTATCTATTATCCTATGCAGTAATGCTTTCAATCAGCAACCATAACAGTCAATTCGAGTTTGTTCGAGTTGGAGGCAATCTGTGTAAATTGTACAAAAATCCGATTTGATCAATGATTAAGTGCCCATGCGGTGATGTATCAAGACTACATTTCCTATCAATCAATGTGTCTTGACTTGTCGCTGCATGCACATTTACCATCAAGCGTTGGATTCCACTGCAGTATTCAAAAAGAGAAGGGAGTTTATTCCGATATCTTTGTCTTTTCATCAAATGAAATTGATCACTCTATGAATGTTTGTGGGATCTTGCTCGCACAAATTGGCTGTAGTGTCCTCCTACAAACTACACACAGTCACTACAGTACAGAATATCCTGAGACTTTGAGACGTCTCTATGACATGATATGTACAATATCAAGGGCAATGAATATCGCAATCATTATGTTTACTTTACAAAGTACCCAAAATTTGATCTAACCAAGCTTTAATATAAATTTAACATCACTTTTCAAATCAGACCTGCATCACTCCCCAGAACATTTTTTTCAGAATTCATTATTTCTTGGATAGCAACCAGAGTAAAGAAGCACTGGCTAAATTTCCCTTCTCTTTACCTCACTGTAACTCCTGCCAATGATGGCATACCTCCGTTAGTTTGCCACAATAACTTTTTTTCTTCTCTGAAGGGATTGCTGATAACATTTTAAGGTCCATTACAAAATTCTGCAAGGTTTGTATAATATGCTTATTAATTAATTGTTTTTGAAAGTCAACAGTCATGGCATGACTAACATAAAATTAACTTTTTATTAATTTAGTCAATTGATGCATCTCCAAGTCTGTCCCAATTCTGTACACGTGTTTGTGTTTTGGGTGATGGGTTATCCCTGGAAATTTTCATTCCATTTTCTTTTCTGTAACTTCCCGCTGTGTCCCAGTAGGTTCCACAAATTCTAGTTTGGAGCTGTCCTACAATTAATCTGAAGAGGAGTGTACACTGAGTTTGCCATTTCCAAATCACAGAACATCATGTTTATGTTGAAAGGATGACTGAAACTAGTTGATATATTTTGGACAGAAATGTTTGTATCAAAAGAACAATGGATAGATCAATGGACTCCGATAGCTCAGTTAAAGCACTCACCTTACAAGTGAGAGACCTGGGTTCGATTCTAGGCAAAACCTTAGGCAAATTTCCTTACTCCACACACCTGAATAATCCCTCAAAAAAAGAATAAATTGGTCATTTCAATCCAGACTCTTTGTGGGACACTGCTGTGGGCAATTGGTTGCTGCATTTCACCACATATATACTTTACACAGTATATTTAGTTATACACTTTACAGTATATCCTGTGAAGCGCTTTGAGATGTCTAGAAGATGTATTCTAAATTACTATTATTATCATCTGCCTGTCATAACTTTTAAAGATATGCATTATATTCCCTTTCAATGTTTTCTGATGGGTACAAGCAGTTTTGCTTTCCTCCAAGTATATATCTTTAGCAAACCATAAGACTTCACATTAGGGTCCGTCAATATGGAAATTTTCCAATATTGATATATCGGTGGGCTCATATCAGTATACACCAATATATACCAATATATCGATATCACCGGGATTTTTTATCCTGTATATGCGCACGCATTCGGAGGTGCGCGCGCATTCCGATATGCATGCTCTAGGCCCAGGAGGTTTGCAATGCCAGCGATAAGGTAAGTTGAAAAAGTTTTATATTGTACCAATATAACCGATATATCAATATATTGCCGGACACGATATACCGATATTTTGCGATGCCAATTTTTGTTATACCGAATTTTTCAATACACCTATATATTCGAATTTCCAATATCGGCATATCGATATGAAATATTATACCAGTATAACCGATATATTGCCGAAAACTACTTCACATATGCACTTATTTACATGCATAGAGGACCATTCACCAAACTACCAAACAAACAATACAGCAAATACAAAGAGTGGTATATGTTATTATGGTCGAAATGAAGGGACTGAGGAAGCATCCCTCTGTTTATCAATGGCATCTCTAGAGAAATATAGAAAATGAGCAAAAAGGTGAGATAAAAATCCAGACAATACTATGAGAATTCAATGCTAAAACACAAAGGATTATAAAAAGATATTTTGAAGGCGACGCTGAGACATAAATGAGAGCTTTCCAGAGTTACCATGATGTGATCATATGGTCAGAAGCATTTTCAAGGATTAGAAGACTGATGAAGTGCAAATGATCATTAGTTGTTTCTTAGTAATGGAACAAATGGACTTTGGGCTGGAACTCACTACAACAACAACAATATTACACTTGTATAGCGCCTTTCATATCAGGAGGACGTCCCAAGGCGCTGGAGGTCACTGCTTCAGACCCGAACTGGGGATGTATGGGGGAGGCAAGGGGGAATTAGGAGTTGCTGATGGGACCATCAGGCGGGACTTGAAGGAGGATAGAGAGGAGTTGAGGCGGAGGGACTGTTCAGCGTCTTAGGTCATCCTCCCGACGTGAAAGGCGCTCTATCAATGTAATTTTGTTATTGTTGAGTCGAGTGAGCAACTATTGATGCTGCCAGTGCCTGATGCAGAATTGAGAGTTCTACCTACCCAAACTCACACCAAGTAAACCACCTTCATCCACAACAGATAAATTGCAGACTTCATCACCCAACAGGTACAAATATTATTGCAGCTGTAAAACTGTTCATTGGCAAAGTAACAAACCCTTTCCACAAAGTATCTGCTCTGTCTCCGAATACAATGTTGTACAAGTCAGAGGACAAATTTGCAGGGCCATGGGAAGAGAATGAGGGAGTAGTATTAATTTGGATAGCTCTATCAATGAGCCATTACTGGCCAAATGGGCCAAATGGCCTCCTTTTGTGCAGTATCATTCCATGATTCTATGACATCAGGCATCAGGCATGTGGAGTAAGGAAACTTGATCTTGGGTTTTAAACCCCAGTGATTTCAAGCACTATTACTTAAATACAAAATCCAGAAATACAAAATAATGATTCAAGCAAACAGGGCAGGTCAGGGCGAAACCTTGGGCAAGTTTCCATATTCCACATGCCTAACAATAATCCGTCCAATAAAAACTAGAATAACAATTAGTAATTTCAACCTACGACTGTTTGTGAGACACCGTTGTGGGTAATTGGCTGCTGCGTTTCGTCCACAAATATACAGTCAATTCACTTTACAGTACATTCTGTGAAGCGCTTTAAGACGTTGATAAGATGTAAAAAGCACTATCTATATCAAATGCAAAGATTATATTATTATTGTATAAACTCACTCCAACTTGAACAAGGATGTTTCATCATTGGTGCGATTCACTAATGATTACCAGAAAGAATACCCACTCAGAATTTTTAATTCTTCAATTACAAAAAATTAATTGCCACAAAGTCTCTTTCCCTTCAACTTTGCCAATTGGGCTGACCAAACAGGGGCAAGTTAAGAACGGTTGCTCAAAAGCTTTCCTCAGTGGGATGGCACTCGCCTGGTTCAAGTTCTAACTCACAAACCGCCAACAGTACATCTCCACAAACGGCTTTTCCTCTCACTCCTACCAGTTACCTGTGGGGTACCCCAGGGATCCATCCTTGGCCCCCTCCTCTGCCTCATCTATATGCTCCCTCTTGGGGATGTCATCCACACACATGGGGCACACTTCCACATGTACGTGGATGACATTCAACTCGATATTTCTCCACTTCACTTTGCGACCCCCAGTCCCCTGATTCTCTGTCAGACATAAGGAGCTGGATCAGCACAAATTTCTTGCAGCTGAATGTTGATAAGATGGAGACCATACTCTTTGGCTCTTGTCAACGTGTCCATTCACATGGCTCTCACCTCCTCCACCTTCCCAGTCTGTCCCTAATCCTCTCCAAACCTGTGCGCAACCTTGGCGTTAGGTTCGACCCCCACCTGTCCTTCCTCCCCCACATCCGGTCCCTCACCAGCACCGCCTTCTTCCACCTCCAATAGATCATCCATCTCTGGCAATACCTCACCCCAAAAGCCGCTGAAACCCTGGTCCACGTCTTCGTCACCTCATGGCTGGACTATTCCAATGCTCTCCTCGATGGTCTCCCCTCCACCACAATCCATAAAATCCAACTCATCCAAAACTGCCACCCACATACTCACCCACACTAAACTTCACTCCCCCATTACCCCAGTCCTTGCCAGACTTCACTGGCTCCCTATCCCCGAGAGGATTGACTTCAAGATCCTCACCCTTGTTTTCAAATCCCTCCACTCCTCTGCAACCCCTACCTCTGGCTTCCTCCATGTCCCCTGAATCCTCCGCTCCACCCTTGGCGGGCGTGCCTTCAGCCTCTATGCCCCAAGGCTCTGGAATTCCCTTCCTCACTACCTTCGCCTTGCCTCCTCTTTTCTCAGTTTCAGGTCCCAGCTGAAGACCTTTCTCTTCGACCGCGCCTTTGGGCACCTTTCTACCCCTGCCCCTGGCTCGGTATCGAGATCCGCTATTGTGAAGCGCTCTGAGACGCCGTCCGGCATGGAGGGCGCTATATAAATCAAAGTTGTTGTTGTTGTACTTTATGTCCAAATTAATTAGGAATCGAGCAACACATTTATAATTATTCTGTAAAGAATTCCTTTTCTTATTACAAGGAATGTCTTAAATATCACAAACTCATCAGAGTTTTCTTCCGGAGTTATCCAAAAAATTATGCACATCATCTTCAAAGCTTCATTTGATTACCCATAGGGAATATAATTCACGTCTTTAAAATTAGGTTAGTAGGAGTCCTGTAACTCAGAGGTTAGAGCACTCACCTCGCAAACAAGAGACCTGGATTCGATTCTCGGCAGGGCAAAACCTTGGGTAAGTTTCCTCACTCCACACGCCTGATAATAACCACTCAAGAAAAATATAAACAATAAAATTGTTCACTTCAAACTATGATTGCTTGTGGGACACTAATGTGCGTAATTGACTGCTATGTTTTGCCCACAAATATACAGTCAATTCAATTTATTCTGTGAAGCGCTTTGCGACGACTAGAAAATGTGAAAAGCATGATATCAAATGCAAGGATTATTATTATTATAACCTGCTGAGCCAACCAATTCCATCTTGGGAGAAGCTTCAGTTTATATTAATGAAACTCAAGTTCTAAGTTTATTTTAGCATGAGATAGCATTGATATTTGTATGTAGCAGAGAATACCCCTATCAATTCTGGTTTCAAACACCTGAGAAAGAACAGTATGTACTCCATGGTAACACAGAACAAGCCAAGAGGAAGATTACAATCATAATACAAAGTACAGTAAGTGTACCTTCCAGGTGAGTAATACATTGATACACTTGAGAACAAATAAAAGGATTGAATGAATTACATGATCACATACCGGTATGTGCAAATTTTTTGAAATCAATACAGCACTTTGAACATATAAATCAGATTCCTAGGTGGATATAGAGAGAATTCACCAATAGACCTTTAAAGACTCAAGGTAGTTGTGGCTTTTAAGTCAGGTTTGCATTTTTATGGTGTTTATTTTGTTACTAATAAGGTCTGTAAAACAGTTATACTGAATGTACGGAAATTGCTTAATAACAGTCACAATACTTATTTACAAGCCTGAAAGATTTGCTTAGCATTCAAAATGGATTATATTGAAGTAAAACCGTGGAGAATGCTCTTGGTATGAACTATACATTTCCTTTCCTAATTGCATTCATGTTCACCCTGCTGTGAACATAATGACAGAAGATTACCCATTTACAACATTATACTGTGGTTAGAATATGCACGTACCACTGACTACATGCTATATGGATTATTTACAAAATGAATTGGATCAGCGTGAAATCAGCATGGGATCAAGGATTCTGTTCTCGTTTATTTCTTTTACCACTCAGTTACAATCTCTCACCTTTCTTCGTTTGAACTATCAACTAGTAGAAATGAACATAGCTAATTGATTTTTCATAGATTTGAGAGTCCAGCATGTTGCTTTTTAACCCTAACTTATTTAGAATAGTTAAAATGCAGAGTAATTAACTGAAAGGCATTTAAGAGGTTTCAATGTGATAAATCTGCAAATATTCGCTATTGCATCTATTAATTGAATTACCGTATATAAAAAAATTCACTATACAATTTGTTGACTGTCTGTGTCCACTGCCTTTCTGTTTGCCATATTCCACATAATCACTGCTCTGAGCATAAATAATTAAATCTGAACTAGCTGTTCACCTTTTTGCTTCAGAACAGGCATCTATTATGACTATTTGAAAATGTGTAAAATCTCACTCAGAGAAATGTGATAATGTAGATTACTGTATTCATGTGCTGAAAGCCCTGTGATTTGGCGTGAAACAACTCTTCCCTTCACAAGCTAAAGAGCATCCAGAACTCTGCAACTCATCTTGTGTCCTGTATGAGGCTCTGTAAGCCAAAGACCCACCCTTCACCCACCTCAACTGGCTCATCATCCCCCAAAGGATTGAGTTCAAGATCATTGTCTTCCCTTTCAAATCTTTCAATAGTCTTGTCTCATCTACCACTGTTTCCAAAATCCTACAAATCCGCTCGTACGCTCCACTCCGCAGGGACTGGCCTGCTTCAAATCCCCTGTACTGCCACCCCACCATCGGTGGTCGGGCTTTCAGTCTTTCTACCCCCACTTTCTTGAAATCCAACCTTAAGTACCATCACTTCATCTCCTTCCTCCCCTCCTTCAAGATGTGTATCCAAACCATCCTTTTTGACCACTTCTTCAGCCTTTTTTCCCCTCTCTTGGCTGCTTCCCTACCAAATCCACCACCCCTAACTTGGATGCAAACACAAGGTTAGCTGCAGATTTCAGTAAATGAGGAAATGAGGAATGTTTGCTGGGAGTGAAAATATGAGATGAAACACCATTCTTTTCCACACTCTCTCCATGACATTTTTACCAAACCGTGACACAAACATGCGACAAGGGTCACTGGCCACTTTCTTGGCTGAAATAGATTGTGTATAGAAAGAGAGGAAAGCATAAAATGATCTAAATATGGGGGTGGGAATAGTGGGGTGAGCAATGAACTGATACGGTTGTGGTTTGTTGAAATTAAATATCCATTTGCCTGTACTTAAATAAAGTCAGCAATAATTTTGACCATTGTTCTTATTTGGCAGAGATCCAGGTTTAATGACGCAATGATTAGTTATGGAAAATAAAGAGCGGGTGATGACATGAATATGAAAATTTAAACTTGCATGTATTGTGGGTGGTGGTTACAATAATGGGTAATGTTACAGCTGGTCAAATTCATTTGTATTTCATTAGAGAGGTTTTACAGTGTGTCTAAAGGTGCCTCGCACATTATACAATCCAAATAGTGTCATCTTTTACTGAGGAAATCCAATGGCGAGAGAAATAAACCACTGGATATTTCAGAAAATACAATCTTGAACTAGGCAGCTGTTCATTCAATTTAAACTAAGCACATCTTTATCACAGGTGTAGTGCAGCACAAGTTAAGTGATGGAGATTATGTCATATTAAAGTACATTTGCATAATATATCATCAAATATGTTCATTTGCAATTAATCATATGAGACTATATTCAATACACATTTTATTTATTCTAATCACATTAATTTAAACGCATACCAGATTAGTCATTTTACATATAGTTCAGTTAAAGTTTTGATAATAATAATTATGATAATTTTGGGATTTGATGTAGTGCCTTTCAATTCAGGTGGATGATTCAAAGCCCTTTAATGATTGATTATAATGTGCAGTGCAGTGGGGTTGTTTGCTGTACAAACAAATGTCTGTTTTTATGTGTTTAAATCTGTGTAGTTGACTGATTTGAATACAGCAGACATTTTCAGAACAGAAAGTGGAGATTTGCTGCCTTTTAAAAATTAATCCCACTTTCCAGGGCATTCTCACAATGAAGCATTCCATATTATTGGATTCTAACTTACTCATGACTCTACGGAGTGGTTCTATATATTGGAAATGTGTTTAAGAGTATACACAGAATGATTAAAGGTCAGTATGACACACACTCACACCCCTTGTTGGAGGAGAATTGCATTTGTTGGAGTTGCCATAGAGATATTAAGTCAATATCTTATCTGTCAATTCAGGTGGATATCAAAGATCTCATTGCAGTGTTAAGAAAGAAAGATGCTTTTTTGGTGACCTGATCAACAATCCTCCAGATAAAATTGGTAATTCATTTCTTGTTTGTGTAGGGTTACACTAACAAGTGGTTAGAGCACTCACCTTACAAATGTGAGACCTGTGTTTTGAATCCAGACAAGTCAGGGAGAAACCTTGGGCAAGTTTCCTTACTCCACACTCCTAATAATAATCCATTGTGTTTTCCTACAAGTACACAGACTACACTTTACAGAAAACGTCTCCAACATCTTCAGACATTTGTCATAAATCTTGAAGGTCTTCTATGAAATATAGTGGAGCCCTCTCATAAGTGGTTGAGATCTATAAATTCCCAGCACTTCAAAATGTTTGTTTGTGCTGTGCATGTGAACCATGCAGGAAGTGACAATATCAGCAACCTGATGAGCTGTAGCGACAACAACAATGTATTTACATAATGTCCTTCAAGCAGGGTAGCATCGCAGAGCACTTAAAGTCTAGCTCATTTGGTGTTTTATGTACCAGCACTGTAAATCTCTGATGGACCTAGGGAGCACAATGTTTTTTTTGGTAAATAGATATTGGGGTCTTTACCCCAATTATACCACAAGTGAACCCACTTTATGACAGAAAGCTTCATAACAGGATTGTTCTATTGTAGAATAATCATTACTCTCACAATTATACTTTTCTTTTCCAGTGATCCACATCGATTCATTTCATTACAAATCTATTCACCCCATTCTTTCTCAGCAGACCAGGTTCTGCCACACGTCTCCTAATTCCCAATCCAAGGTTATTTAAATGAAACTCCAGAATGCTCGGCTAACCTTTCATCCTGCATTACTCATCCTTGACTGATTACTTTACTTGCCATGACATTCCCATGGCTCGGGAAGTTCAAGAATCATCACCTTCGGCACAGTATCTCAATCATCTCAATCGGTGCTTGTCCACAAAGCTCACCATCCAGTTTTGAAACAGATGGTCATCAAGCACTTTTTTTTAAGTGTAATTTATTTTTGCTGCTCAGTACTCAGTGTGGAAAAATAGGTCTTCTGATCCCTTTTCTTGCTGGAGTCAGGTTTATTTATAAGTGTCTTCATATTCTACGCTCACAGTTTACATGCACCTACAATTTCCATCCACTCAACATTTAATGCTGCACATATACTGTTGGGAACAAATCTGTATTTCCACTTTCCACTATAATTTAGGACCAAGAATAAATAACAACAACAACAACAAAATAACATGTATAGAGTCGGGAGGACATCCCAATATATTCATCTTCATACAAATGTTTCCACCTTAGGGTATTCATGAAACACCAAAATCACGTGACTGTTTCAGTACGAGCATAAAAATCAATCTATTCAGGTTCCAAACTGTCTGATCTGAAAGCTTTCAATTGAACACTGTGAAGAGCAACAAATGATTCACACCTGGAATGCTTGGGTTGAGTGAGTGCAAATTTGTAGTGCTTCAGAAATCACCTCATCCAGATAATATCAGGAACAGGTTTCGAGAACGATTTGTAGCGTCCATTTATATATTTAATGTTTAGTGATATCACACCAAAATAATGATGATTTACTGCATTGTAAAGTCCTTGATTAACTTTGCTTTCTGTATTTTCTCCAATAAAAACAAGTTTAGTGCTTCAATTCTCTATTCAAGAAGACACAGCAATTGTTTCCCCAACACCATCTTATTCTACTCTGGTTAGTAAAGTTGCAATGTTATTTTGAGATTTCAATGTAACTGATGTTAGCATCTTTTACAGAGAATCACCAATAAAACTGATAACTATCATATTGTCTACAAAGGATAAGTAATCATGTTTCTGGTAATTCCCATGGTTACCTCCCCCTCTCTTTTGCCTCGCTTGTAATCTAACATGGACATTGTTAAGCGCTTCAATATATTCTACCCAATACAATATTCCATTTGTATAGCGCCTTTCATATCAAAAGAACATCTGGGAGGACAATGTGTCAGTGATAAATGAAAGTTAATGCTTCAAAAGCAAATCAAATGTGACAATGTAAGTAATATCATTTGTATTTGTTGTCAGGTTTAACGTCTGTAAAATTGATTAATGTCAATTCGTTTCTATCGCCTTTAAAGGCTATGATCTTGATGCAACTGTGATTTGATCCGTTAATAATGTCCTTTATTGAGCTCCACTCATGACAAGTATCATTTTAAATTGTACGGTTCTTATTGTTGCCAAGTGTTCTGCATTGCAGGATATTAATTGAGCAATTTAAACCTATTCTGTTGAAGCTCCATTAATTAATTAATTAATTCAGTTTATTTTCAAGAGATTTTGTTAAATAACCACTTGTAGCATGAAAGCTTTCACAAATAAAAGGTTTCTAAAGATGTTTTCACATTCTACTTCTGGTGCTCAGTTAAGGTCTTTTGGATTGATAGCGTCCACACTTGTTTTGCTTCAAATGAATACGTAAGGATTAAACAGGGGAAAAAAATGCAAATGACCAACTTGATTTTGTTGCCCTTTTGGATCATAGAACTTGTGCAGAAGCCTGTTTAAATTTAATTCATCTTTATTATTCTTCTGATTTCCATCCCTCCTCTCAAAACACCAGTAACATATGTTAAATGTTACCTGTGTTCGAATCCAGGCAGGTCAGGGCGAAACCTTGGGCAAGTTTCCTTACTCCACACACCTTACTCCACACACAAATACACACTAATAAAATTGGTCATTTCAATCCACGACTGTTTGTGGAACACTGCTGTGCGCAACTGGCTGCCACGATTCGCCCACAAATATACAGTCAATTTACTTTACAGTATATTTTGTGAAGCGCTTTGGGACGTCAATAAGTTGTGAAAAGTGCTATATCAAATTCAAGGATTATTATTATTATTAAATATAGTTCCACACAAAGTACTATGTTAACCTCCAACTACATTCGCTACACTTTATCTGAAAGTCCTGTCCCACACACAGAAGGGGTAAAGGGCATTCTGGTTATGCTTGTCTCCAAGGATAGCAATGTCCCAACACACGTCGAGATTATGGCATATAAGACCTGTGGGCGAACAATCCTCCTTTATGGATTTGAATACCTGAGGATACAATAGAGGTGATTCCGTTGCCCCATTTGTAAAGACCAGGATCAATCAATGAGGTGGATTTCTAGCAAACACGGGAAGCAGCTGCAGGGAGGGATGACTCCAGCCTACACTGACCTGCCACTAGAGGCTGAGACAGTTACACAAATGGCACGTCTGTTTGCCAAAGCCACTCACATGAGGACATGGATTAAGCAGCTGATGCTGAATAAATCTGGTATGTGGCTGACACGTCAGACTCTGTCCTGTATAGGTCTTCTCATTATGTTGAAGCAGATGTATGCTGGGTAGCTGATGAAGAATTCTCCAAGTTGTGGACAGGAAATATAGTGGCAATGTTCTCATACATTTTGTGCTCCAAGATGACATGCTTGGCAATGGAATGTTTGAATGTTGTACCTTATACTTGACGCAAATATGTAAACTGGGTATCACTTCAGGGAGAGAATGTATATTCGATTCCACTAAATATCTTTGGAATTTCCATGGAGAGTGGGATCCATATTTACAATTAACCGAATAAAAAGGAAACTTATTTTAACTCCCCTTAAAATTAGTTTTCATCTTATGTATTTTAACTTCTCTTGCTGGCATCATTCCTGTATAACTTACAACATTACAAAATAAAGGTTAGTAATTCCACGCTTGGGTATTAAAACCTATATATTTTATTTTTGGAGGTAGGGAATGCTCAGGAAGAGATGACATTCTAAGGTTCAGAAAATAATTAATAGGCATAGGAGACAGTATAATGAGTTTTGAAGATAAAAAAGGGGAAAGAACACGTAAAATGACATATTTGGAGCTGTGGTGAAATAAAAGCAGCAATGGAGAGAAAGAGATAGATTGGACGTCAGAGATCAAAGAAAGATCAGTTATCAGACAACAAAGCTTTTTCTGTAAGACTGCTCAGACACATGAGAGAGGTGCTAGAAGAGTCTTCTCTGATATGGGAATATTGCCAGACTGAAAACATCCAATATCACTAATTATTCTGCTTGGTAAGAATGCATAAAACAAACTGAATCTGATGAACAGACAGCTGCTCAAGATGCGTTCCAACATTAGGCACAGAAAAATTAGTGAAGATGAACCAGTGGGGTTCTGACATGTACAGAATGTAGTTTAAAAATATTGGCTTAGAAATATAAAACATATGGTGACCTCCACCCAGAAAGCTTCAAAACATATTTCAGATTTACTGCTTCACTAAACTACAAGTTTGCCTTTAAAATTCAAACCCCTATGTTCATCTGTAAATAAACCTTTCTGTAGCTTCTAGCCATGTTGATAAGATGCACAGCTGAAACGAGGTTGCTAGCTTCACAACAACCACAAATGTTATTTGAGAGCAATTTGAAGTGCATTATTTGACTGAAAAGGTAGCAAACAGTGTAGGGTTGTATAATTACATTTTAATGGGGGTTCATTTCTAATCATGCCTTTATGTTGGAACTTAATGCTGTATTTGAGCTGAATATTTGAGTCAACACATTCATATTGGATTTATATTACAGAACTTTTAGCTGTCAGCCATTATGCCCTAAAACTCCAGAACACTCTCCCTCAATACCTCTGCCTTGCCCCCTCTCTCCCCTCTTTCAAGACCCGCCTGAAAACTTTCCTCTACAACATGCTTATGGCCACCTCCTTACTCTCCACACCTCGACTCAGGCTCTGCCACTGTTAATCACTCTGAGACACTATCCGAAGTGGAGACCTATATAAGTGCAAGTTGCAAGGGACGTCCTCCTGACGTGAAAGGCGATATACAAGTGTAATTATGTTGTTGATGTTGTTATAAAACCATTTCAGACACTGTAGAAATGACTTTGACACCCACTGAAAATAACATTGTTATGGTACTTGCCTATTCATACTGCAGGACTGAAATCACAACACTAAAAGCTTTTAGATAATAACAGCTCAGCAATAGCTTTTTGTAAATCATGCTTGTGATTTTACTCCTGGTCAATTCACCTTACTTGATATTGGTGATATAATTCACTTATAACCTACAACACTAAGTAATTTTTCATCAGCATTTGGAAAACTGCAGTCTTTAAACAATCAAAGCGACAGGGGATCAAGTTACAAATTGAAGGAGTTAAAGATGCAGTAATCAAATATTTTTCCTGCTATTCTGCCATTCTGCACTGCATTGATTTTTTCATTGAAATGAATTCTTGATAATGTTTTTATGATGCTCCATTGACAATGAGAATACAACATACCGTATATCTCCGCGTATAAGGCGCACCCCCCGTTTTTGACCTTTTCTTGGTGAAAAAAAAGGAAGTATTTTCAATGAAATTGCCGGCAGAAGGGAGGAGAGACAGGTAGGTAGGGAGAGAGAGAGGCCGGCAGCCAGGGAGGGAGGCAGGGAGAGAGAGAGGAAGAGAGGCAGGCAGGCACGCAGGCAGGGAGGGAGGGAGGGAGAGCGGCAGGCCGGCAGCCCGGGAGAGAGAGAGGGAGAGAGGGAGAGAGGCAGGCCGGCAGCCCGGGAGAGAGAGAGGGAGAGAGGCAGGCCGGCAGCCTGGGAGAGAGAGAGGGAGAGAGGCAGGCCGGCAGGCACGCAGGGAGGGAGGGAGGGAGGGAGAGCGGCAGGGAGGGAGGCAGGCAGACTGGGTTCGGCAGAAGGTAAACACAACACTGAAGTCCGCTGTTGCTGCCACTGCCCGGGCGGCCGAGGCCGAAGCCTCGTCACCCGCTCCCCCCAACCCCCGCCGGACACTGACCAAACCCCGGCTGCCAGCGCGCCGGCCGCCCCTCCTGTTTACTGTATTTCCGAGGCTCAAAATTGCTTGTACCTGCGTATAGGGCGCATCCCCAACTTTCGAGATCTTCCGACCTGAAAAAAAGTGCGCCTTATACGCGGAGATATACGGTATATGTCCATATTGTATAAAATACACATTAGATAAAGCGAACCCTTGAACAGCAAATATTTTTGATTTTTGATGGTGGTCTTTCCCATTGTAATATTACAACAACAACTTCGATTTATATAGCGCCCTCCACGCCGGACTGTATCTCAGAACGCTTCACAATAACGGATCCCGGGTCCGAACCAGGGGCAGGGGGAGAAAGGTCTTTAGTTGAGACCTAAAACTGGGAAGAGAGGGGGACAGGCAAAGGGAGTGAGGAAGGGAGTTCCAGAGTCTTGGGGTGTAGTGGCTGAAGGCACGGCTGCCGATGGTGGAGCGGAGGATTCGGGGGACAAGGAGGAGGCCACACCCGGTGAAGCGAAGGCAACAGGTGCTGGTTTGAGGAGAGAGGAGATTGTGGAGGTAGGAAGCTACAGAGGAGTGGAGGAATTTGAAAACAAGGGTAGGGATCTTGAAATCAATCCTCTCTGGGACAGGGTGCCAGTGAAGTCTGGCAAGGACTGGGGTAATGGGGGAGCGACATTTGGTGTGGGTGAGAATGCGGGCGGCAGAGTTTTGAATGAATTGGATTTAATGTATTGTGGTAGAGGGGAGACCAGCGAGGAGCGCATCGGAATAGTCCAACCGAGAGGTGACAAAGGCATGGACCAGAGTTTCAACAGCTTTTGGGGTGCGATATTACCGGAGACGGATGATCCGTCGGATGTGGAAAAAAGCAGTGCTGGTGCGGGAGCAGATGTGGGGGAGAAAGGACAGTTGGGGGGGTCAAACCTGATGCCTAGGTTGCACACCGAGAGTTTTAGGGTCTCAGGCCAGGAAGGTGGAGGAGGTGAGAGCAGTGCGATTGAAGACATGGACGAGTGCCAAAGAGTATGGCTTGTCAACATTCGACTGCAGGAAGTTCACGTTCATCCAGCTCCTGATGCCTGACAGGCAAGCTGACAGAACATCAGGGGACTGGGAGTTGCAAAGTGAGATGGAGAAATAGAGTTGGGTGTCATCCGTATATATGTGAAATGTACCCCATGTCTGTGGATGATGTCTCCAAGAGGGAGCATATAGATGCGGAAGAGAAGGGAGCCAAGGATGGATCCCTGGGGTACCCCGCAGGTAACTGGGTGAGAGTGGGAGGAAAAGCCATTTATTGAGATTTACTGCTGGCGGTTTGTGAGGTAGGACTCGAACCAAGCAAGTGCGGTCCCACTGAGGTGGATGACGGAGGACAGGTGGTGGAGCAGGATGGCATGGTCGACTGTGTTGAATGCAGCGGACAGGTCCAGGAGGATTAGGAGGCAGAGTGCAAATTAGCAAAAAACATTTTTTAAATGCAGTTGTTGTGTAATCTTTCCCCAATTAATAAATTGTTGGGAGGCTCAAGGAGGTGATGAACATTATTCTGTGCTTTAAAGGATGTCTGCACTGAGTACAGTACCTCCACCTCCAACCAATAAATCATAGGAAGGCTCAGAACAGTGGTGACGACAGTGGTTTGAAACCTCAAAGGCACAGCTCACTACCAGCAACTGCATAGACCAAGGAGTAACTAATAAGAAGAGATACCACACTTGTTCTTAGCCAAAAGGCCAAGGTGCGATCAAGAGAAATGGCCCAGATTCAACTAGTGAGCATAAATATACTTTATTTGTGACTGATTTTCTGTCTCCATGAGTCTTTTTTTCTCCACTCACTTTTTCTTCTGTTCCCCTGTCTATCTCTTTCCCATCATAATAAACCCTGGGTTTATTTTTTTCAGCCCTCTTTATGTCTTTCAATCCATCTTTCTCCTCAGTATTTTCCCATTCATTTGCTCTTTTCTATTTATCTCCTTCTTTCCCGCTGAGCAAATTGTGCTCTGTATATCTCTGTTTATTCCCTATAAGTTGTATGCGGCACTCTATCTCTTCTGTGTTTTTGATCTATTACTTCCTGCTATCACATGCAGTGAAAACTCCTCTGAAATCCCTTGTAATGTGTTTTAATCCCAAAACATAATGTAAATTCATCTGGTGCTTTAATTTAAACTTTACAAATTAACCTCTTTCAAAACTGCCCAGTCACTTTTTCAGAATCCTTTTACCCTAGCATCATCCAACAACAACAACAAAATTACATTTATAGAGTGCCCTTCACGTTGTCCTTCATATTCAATTGCAACTTAGGTCCTTAAAGCAATATGCAATACTCCTTTCCTCTCACACATTTCTTCTCTGAGCTGGGAGTTGGAATCAAGATGGGTGGGAGCCAAGGGGAACACAAACTGTGAAATGAAAATTAGCACAGGTTTGTTGAAGAATTCCAGCTGCGTCCAGATTTGCTCTATTTAGGAAGTATTTCAGAACGTGTAGAATTTGGCATTGTTGAATTTAGTTTTAATTTAGAAGCTTGTTTGCTGGTGTTTATAAAAAAGGACTTACAGAAAAAACAGCTTTAAAATGAAAGACTATTGAAGAATTTAACAAATTTAGTATGCTCTGGAATGTCGGTGGAGTAAATTTTGACCCAGGTGGTATCACTATTCAGGAATCTGTTAAGAAACATCGCAGCATGTGTTATTTGCGTGAGTGTTCACACTTTGCAATGTCACCTCATCATCTTCTTTCAATTGCCTTCATAATTGTTCCAAGCTGTATTTTCTTCTCTACTTAATCTGATCTGTTAAATCATTCCAAGAGAGAGAATAAAATCAATGTTTTGATTTTGGGGACTCCATTGAATTATTTCATGTGTTAAACATGGGTAACACTGTTAAACTATGCTTACAGGAGCAAGGTATGACCATCAAGCTAGTGTACTTCAGTCTTGAAAGGCGGCACTTCAACTTGAACCATTTTGAGCAATATACAGTTTTGAATGTGTTTGAAAAGGTAAACCCAGAACAATATTTTTAGAATGCACCTGGACAGAAGAACAAGACAACACAAGTTTAAAGAGTTGCAAAGGTCATATTCAGAATAGATACTGGCAAATATTCCTTTATCTAGAACAGTACAACATTTTAAATAGGATTGTAACAGTAAACCCAGAACAATACTTTATGATATTTCAAGTTAGCAGAAAAGGAGGACATAGGTTTAAAGTTGCAAAGTACCATTCCAGGACAGATACAAGGAGTTTACTCAGTGGGTAATTAAGAACTGGGACATATTGTCAGGAATGGTGATCCATATAGGCCAAGGCACTGAACTCACATAAAAATTAGCTTTATTCCATGACGGAAAGACAGGGAGCGGGGGGAGATGGGGGAGTGGGGGGTGGGTATGTTCTGGGGGGAATAAAATCATGAAATCAGATGGGCTGAAGGGGCTATTTTGTTCAAATCAAAATCAATATTGTACACTTGTGAGCATAATTAATTACCATGAAGGGTGGCTAATACCATGACACTGAACTCACAGAACAAAGCAGCTTGATCCTGTAGTGAGAGGAGTGGTACGACATTTATTTATTTAATTATTTGCATTTATCTACCAACATTTACATAATGTAAAGTCTCAGAGCACTTTACAGAGATGGGGGTTGTACAAGGATGAGGAGTTGGGGAGTGGGAGGTGGCCATAGACAAGTTCAAAGAGGTAGGAATTGAGGTGGAACTTAAAGATAGAAAGAGAGGGGTTGGATGGAGTGGTGTAGATAAAGGGAGTTCCAGTGGTTAGGGAGTAGGAACTGAAGGTGTGGCCAATGCTGATGGCGAAAGGGTACGGTGCTGTCTGTTGAAGTTCGATGAGCTAAAGGGCGAGTAGAAGATTGGGGCAGGAGAAGAATATTCTGAAAGAATGAGATTAACGGTGCCAAAACAATTGGCTTCAATTCGTGATAGTTCTTGCAATTTTTTTTCATAAACAAAAATGTTAAAATCCATGACACTGACTCTCTAAAATACTGCAAAATTGAGCACATTATTTTAAAAACTGTGGGGAATTCAGACTTTCGTTGGCCTCATAGATTTTACAGAACCTACTCTGTTGTCATGGTTACAATGGTATTGCTGGTATTATCACCGTTTCAGCTTCGTGCTAAGCATGAGTAAACAGTTGAGATGAGAGCTGTCATTTTTGAATACAATTTGTAATAGAATCATTTTTTTTGTAGCATCCAGCTATTCCTATGGATCTATGATCTCTGTTGTTGAAGTATCCATTATGCAAGAGAACAGAACATTGCTAATGTATCTTTTGAAAATAACTTTTAATGAGAAGCTACTCTTGGCTTTGAGTTGCCAGCTTCCAAACCTTTCTCTACTTTCACCATTTATTTTCTGCTACTTAATGCTGGACTTTGTACCACAGAAGTTGGTTCCAATAGTACAGGTAGACCTCGCTTAATGTTGCTTTGGTCAACATTGTTTTGTTATTACGTTGCTGATACATAGGGAACATATATCCATCTAACGTCACAATGTTCGCTATTATGTCATTCGCCAATGGGTGGAAACAAACTACTGTACTTTGGGTAGCATAGGTTACTATCTTAACCTACTTAGTCTTAACATCTTAGTCTTAACATTGCCATTTTATGTTTTTGTGCGCAGGTGCGTTATCGGTCATTTTTTAATCGTGATTCAATTGTGCAATCCTCTATAAACATGAGTCAAAACTGCCCGGGAAGTGAAAAATATTATATATTTTGCATTTATGAATGTACATGTATTTCAACTTATAATTGTTTTTAGAAAATGTTGACGAAAAAAGTGCAAAAGAACCGAACTCCAATTTATACATGAATTCTTATGGGAAAAATGGCTTTGGGTAATGTTGTTTCGCTTAAAGTCGTACTTTTCAAGAACACAACTGTGACGTTAGGCGAGGACTAATTGTACTTACAGTAAGGTGCTATTACCAGAACTGTGATACAAAAAACGATAGTAGAAGGAGATGGTTGACAACAGGAATAAATTATGGTATCAACTTCTAGTTCTAGTTTCCATGCAGGAACAGATTCTGTTTCAAAGTATGCACCAAATCCTACAGGTAAGGGTTGACATCCTCCATATTTGAGAGATCAAAGCTTCATCCTGATCCAAGAGACGGTGGAGGTCACAGATTAAGCCATGAGAAAATGCAGCTTTACCCTGACTCCACAGGTCAGTATGACCACGAGTGACTTCAATCTGATGGATGAGACACTGAAAGCCACACAGAGAGAATGGCTACATCTATGCTCTGTATTTCCCACCAAACATCACAGAAATGCCCTTCTAGGACAGAAGCTAAAGTATATCAGAATCATCCACTATCCATCTCTATATGCATATATTCTCTGCTGCTCTGCACATGAGTTTCATACCTCTGTCCTCTATTCTTTCCCATGCACACACTTTACCCGCTTTCATTTCCCTCTGCTCAGTGGGTTCTGGCCTTCTCCACATTTGCCGATCTAACTGTCCCACCATCAGCAGGTGAGGTTTCAGCCGCTCTGCCCCAACCTTTCGAATTTCATCCTGTAACCCCTTTAATTGCCCCCTCCTTAGCCTCCTTCAAGTCCCACCTCAAGACCCTCCTCTTCAACTGTACCATCGGTCAACCCCCCCTCCCTACACCCTCCCCGATACCAACTCGGGTCTGAAAAACTGACTGTCAGGCACCTTAGGACATCTTCCCGATGTGAAAGACACTATACAAATGTAATTTTATTATTCTTTTTCTCCCTCTTTGAATGTTCCTTTCACTTCTCAGTACATTTAAATATAAATCTAATATCGTTCTTGTAATATCTACTACAAATTTAACACAAAATGACACATCAATTACCTACATGCTTATCTAATTGTTGTTTGTGGGACCTATTAGCTTTTGCCTGGAATAACAGTATTCACGACAGTTCAAAGTGAGTTTTCTTTTGTTAAATGTTTCGAGAAGTTTTGATATGAATAGATCTAATATTGAACAGAATCAGTTCAGTTCCTTGGGTGTCACCTGGATAATTGTAAGATTCAAGACTTGCAGTACAACAAACAATGACAGGTATGATCACTTACTTCAATCAGAGAACCTTTAATACCTAATTTGTATCAGAAAAGAAGAAGTGTAGATGGCACAAATTTCTGCACACGGCCTTTTAGAAAACCAGCTTTTCACTTTTAAAATCAGACATGTCATCTTTGGTCTCCTTTGCACCATTATTGGCAAAGAAAGCAAAGGAAGCTGCAGAATAAAATAACCGGTGAAAGCCTTCTGATCTCTCTACATGCTATATTACTCAGACCTCTGTGCAAACAATGTGAGAGCTGCTTGCCCTTTGTGATCCTCCCTTAACAAACACAATTCTATTGCAATAAATGGGTTTATAGTTCTCCTTATTCTTTGTATTCATGAAATCATAATCCTGGGAATACACAAGGGTTTGTAACCATTTGATGATCTTTTATTTTGAAAAGGAGAGGGCTAGTGTCATGTTTACAGAGTATTAGTATTGTTCGTATCTGTTATCATCTGCCCTCTTCCATTCTAAAATCCTTGGCTCACTTCTAAAACTCAATTATTAGGTCTATACAACCCAAGTATCAGCAAACCCTTCAGTTCCATTTTCAGGGAGTTTGTTCAACCAGAACAAATCCATGGTTGAGTGAAGTCAAGCATAAAGAGCAAAAATGTAGTCACTCCAGAAGCATCTTTCAAATATACTGCAAAGCTCTGAACACCTAGGAGGGAATGGGAATCGGGAAATGCCACCTTGCGCAGCATCAATGGTAAACGTAATGGGGAACGATGGGGAACAAAGAATCTGCAGAAAATCTCTTGTTCTCCAATTATTTCAACCTTCTTTGCATCACTGCCTGCTGATAGATACACGGAAGGATGTACTTGAGTTCAATAATACAACCATTTTAGTTCCTACAGTGCAGGATCTAAAAGTAAAATTGTATTTAATTCAAGAAACATAATTTCTAAGCCTGGCGGTTTCGCAGTATTCCACGGCATTATGGATAACAGCACAATCTCTCTGGCAGCACCTGGAAGGGGAGACCAGTAATTGGGGGTAGGGAATTATTCCACTCAGCTCCTGTAAGCCAA